>OESE01000222.1:1020000-2220000 GCA_900240875.1 Crithidia expoeki
CATCAACACAACACAGCAACAAAATATAATGTATCCCCTTCCGCCTCGTCGCGCCCCGCAGCTACGACGCCGACTCCACAAACAATAGGAGCAGGGACCAAAGGGCCCTCTACTGCCTCCGCTCAGAGTCTCCGTCTCCCCATCCCGAAAGGCGTTTTGCAAAAGCAGCCGAAGGAACGTCCACCGGCGCGCACCGGACACAACACAGAAGACAGTGGTCCGAAAATGAACGCGGCGGTGGCGTGGGCAGATCCCTCCGCAGCCGCCCCACAGCGGCCCCTCATTGCTAAGGAAGACTCGCACATCTCAGCGCCATTCAATAACACAGCTCCGACTTCCACGAGAGGAGCATCTGTGAAGACAACATCTACGACCACTGGCCCCTCGACCAACAAAAGTGTCTCATCGTTTCACCGCAAGTTTTGCGTAAAGCAGCACGACTGTGTTGAGCGCGAATTCGGCTGCACTGCCGGCCTGACGCAAAACGGTGCGGCCGGTGTGACTTTAAAATTCCCCGGCCCGTTGTCCACCGCGAAGGAGAGCGCTGCGCTGGAGCACAGCGTGGACCAGAAGATCATTAAGTCAGTTCACGGCAACGCTGTCTTTAAGGTACCTGCAGCTCGAGGAAAGCGTGTGCCCTAACATGTATTTGTCGTTGCCTATTGTTTTTACTTTTTTAAAGTCAGAACTACTGTTTTCGAGTTCGACTTCTGAATTTTTGCAGAGCCTTGCTACTTTCTTGTACTATTTAATAGCACTTATACCAAGTCCCCCCTTCCCCCCCCCCGGTATATTCCGTTTGAGATGTACCGAATCAGCAAGTGAATACAGTTGTTACAATGTACATATTTGACTTTCCTCGTCAATTGACTTACTCTATTCATGTAATTCACTTTTACAAGATGAAGGATGACACACCAACGTTACGTCGTCGTCGACAATCAGCAAAGCCCAAAGCACTGCGCAAAAAAATGCAGCGTAAGTGCACTACTTCTTTCATCTAAGTAGATACTTTAAGGTCAACTCGGGTTTCCCCGCCGGTTTTTGGGGGCAAAAAGACCGCTCCCTCTTTCCTTCAACAGTTCTTTCTTTCCCCTTTCGGCATTGCGCACAACAGCAACCGCTGTGCAGATCGCAAGCAACTATAAACGAAACGTAGCAGCGGGCGCCTTTGTAAACAACTTGTGCAATAAGAATATTACACATGACGTGCTTGTCAAGTCGGTCGTTCACCGAGGATACCACCAACACACGCACCGCATGCCAGACTGCCAGTCAGCGTTCCGTACTACCACCTGCCCCTACTTCCGCGCAGCTGCTTTCCATCTTGCACGAAGCTGGACAGCTGCTGTTGCTGCAGTCCGACGCGAATACAATAGGTCACGAATGCGCGGCTCCATTGCGCTTCTCCTCAGCTTCTGCGGCTGAGTACGCCGCTTACATTCGACGGCAGTGTCCGACGGGACGTCGAGTGCAGAGCAGCTTTGCCGCAGCTGGTGCGCGCTCTGCTCTCGGTGAGATGCTACAGTTCTTTGCCGTCTCCCTCACGCGGCTTTTCAGCGAGGGGGCCGAGTCGGCCACGGTTCTGTCGTTTCCGACGGAGTGGGAACAGCGGCTGAACTCACCGGATGCAGCGGCGCTACGAGAGAAATACCTCTACGAGCTGCAGGGCTTTAGCACGCTCTTCACGTACGTATGGGGCAACGTGGCTGCGTCGCATCCCCCAGTACATGAGTCCCGAGATGAGTTCGACAGAAGTGAGGAAGCAGAAGAAAACATGGAGAAAAATCAATTTGGTAAAGACGGGCGAAGTGCGCGTATTAGAACTGCTGCTCCGACAGCGGTGTTACCTGCTTCCTCGTCGCCGCATCGATCAGATGAGAGGCAGGTTGTGAACCTGCGACGTCCAACACCCATCGCGGCTGATGCTGGTGCTGGTGTTGCTGCGCCTCTTCTCCCTCAACTAGGCAATACCATCAGTTCTACGAACGGCACAATAGCAAAACGTGTTGTGCCTTCTCTGTCGTCCGGCTTCAACTCAGATCATGGCGTGACGCCTCCCCGCAAGGCCACCACGCTATTTTCAAATGCCATTAACAGGTACCCATCCCGGGAGTCTACGGTAAGCACGTTCGGTAGTTCCAGCCGCCGTCATCAGAGTTTGTCCTTGCCCAGCTCGGATACAACGTCGAGCGAAGCGGTTGTGCTCTTTCACGGGGTAGCCGTGGAGGCAAAAGGGCACCAACAATTTCTGCCCTCGTTGCCTCTTGAAGGACTTGTGCCGTCAAGGTACCTGTCGCACATGGAAAGTAATCACGCCGCAAACACACTGGGAGGGAGAAAGGCAGCGTCGCAGGTTTCGTCCACGAACGGGGCACCGACGCTTTTTTCTCAAAAGGAGGGTGAAGGTTTACAACCACCACCTCCACGTCTTACCCCGTCCGCTCGGCAGTCGGCAATTCAGCAGGCGATGGAACAAGATCGACAACGCGAGCTGAAGCGTACCCTTGGTGTGCGAAGGGTGCGTAACTTCGCGAAAGAGGAGGACATGCAGGAGTACTTGCGTACGTTTCAGCGGAACATACTCAGCGTGCTAGAAGAAGACGCGGAGGGGCAAAGCAGCGAGGGTGCTGACCCCGACGGATGGTAGGGGCAAAGAATATGCATTGGAAATCACCGGGTAGCCTTCGTCCTACATTTTCTTTTCCTTACAAAGAAAACATGCATATATATGGGCTATGTATGTTTACGGCCCATATTTGCTTTTTGTTTTCTTTCAAATGAAACCGCGCTTTCTGCTTTGTATCCTCGTTGCTGTTATCATTACGATTGTTATTATTCGTGAATTGGGGGCAGCAGAGAGTAAAGCACTCCCCTTGTTATGGGGGAGGGAAGATGAGCTTACGTGTGTGGCGTTGACGTCCACCTTATGTAGTCTATTGGAACTTGTCTCTTTTTTTTTTTTTGAATCCTCAACCGTTTGCTACGCCTTCAGCTCTAAGTCTTCATGGTTTCCCTTGAGTGTAAGAGTATCGCACTTCTCTCCATTATATACATATACACATGTATGTATATTTGCATTCCTCGAGACAGCGGACTGCGTTTACCTTATTCCCACAGTGCTTATACTCACTTTTTTTTTCCTCTTCTGATCTTAAGCGTATTGCTGCTCAGTGTTTGTTTTTCTTTAATCCCTGTCATGTGCAATGTGTTCTTTAATACCTGAATGTTGAAGAAGGACACAAAAATGATGCTTTGACAAATCAGCTTTCTTTCACAGGTCCGACGCCACCAATTATGGACTAAGTAACGAAACCTGCAGAATTTTGGATCGTCTCCCCCATACCCAGTCTGGGTGCGATGCTTTTCGCAACAACAACGATTGCACTTTCTACGTGCTCGCTGTCCTTGCGGTTGTTTTGAAGACACAGGTGCAATTTCAGTGCCGCTAAAGTGCGCATGTCAAGTTTGCCTGTAAAATAACTTTTCTTCTGTTCTCCTCGCCTCCCTTTCCCTGTTGTTATCCCTGCTCGCTTGATTCTCTCGTTTCTCTCGCAGTACTCTGTCCTTGTATAACACGGAAAACAGTGTATTATAGTTGCTTTACAAGCCTACCGAAACCGTCACCTAATAACACAATAAATCTGTTGTAAAAACCATACTTTGCGAATCGCGTAACTCGGCAGACCGGGTTATTGTACAACAGCCAGTTTTCCTTGCACGGTGGCAATATCGAATCAATTTGAACCTTTGGATGTAAACAGTTTATCCCCCAAATCGGGGCTTTGGCAGTTCAGGCACAAACAGGCCCCTCTCTTTCCTGTCTTTTGTAGTATTAACTGCAGAGCAGAGGAAAAAGACGAGGAACGGAAGACAGCATCTCTACAAACTTGAAGGTAGTTCTTTCGGGCCATGAACAATCGCCGCACTAGATTGCGTTTTATGCGTCTGTGGCGCAGTCGGCGCATGATATGGCGTGTCACCCTCATTCTAGTGTCACTGGTCTTTATAAGCCTTTTTGGGTTGCTGTCATCCACACTGAACGGCATAGAGGTGTTGCAACAGCAACAGAAACTGCAGCCGCCGCCTTCGCAGCACGGTACCGACCTCGCTGACGGTGTGGACGGCCACGAAGAAGGTGGCAAAACACCTTTTCGACGCCCCTTCAACACAGCAACAGCCCTGTCGGCGCAGCTTTCCGCGGAAACATTTACCCCAACCTCCACCATGCTGTGGTTCAACACCGCTGCCGCAGCAAGCACAGAAGGAGGCCGCAGCACCGGTACGCGTCTCTTCCATTCCCACGGCGTCGCTTGCGTTTTGCTTACCAGCCACGTTAACGCGGAAACAGGAGTCGTCACTCCGGAACCGCCGCGTTTGCTTGCGTCAAACATGACGTGGCAGTTTTATGAGCGCTACATGCAAGCCCATCCAGAAGAAAAAGAAACACATGATATGGCGGCAGATAAGTCAAAGTTGTACGTCCGTCCGCTCAGGCAGGTCGAAATCCAGCTGCTGCGACAACGTGCAACGCGAAGCGTCTGGGCAACCGCCGCTCACGGCATGGGCGCGATTGTCGGCATTACGCCGGTCGAATCCACCGTGTTGTCGAGTGCAGATGAGCTGCTGGTGGAGCAGCACCTGCGCGCTGAAGATCAGCCCAACGCAAACCCGGATCCTTTGCGTTTTATGGCGCTGGCTGCACGAGTAACCACAGCCGTAGTACCGGAAATCCACGTACCGGGCACGGATAAAGCCACCAACTCACTGCAGATCGACGTGTCAACAGTAATGGTGAAGCGGTTTGACAACAAAGCAGCCGCTTCTGGGATGACGACAATACCGTTGGTGGAAGTGAAGAGCACTCGCCGATCAGCAAGTGCAATGGATGCAGCAACAGCTGCTGCGATGGATCACACCGTTGTCTCTCCTGCAGCAACAATGCTCGGGTGGCGTGTCGGTGATGCGGAGTCGCAATACCCGTTAACGCTTGATTTTACGTTGGACATTGTCCACCCCCGACAAGTCAACAGTGAGAACAAAGACGAACAGCATGAGCCGGTGGACGAAGTATACACAGATGCACTACAAGCGACAGTGTGTGACACCCGACTTGTACGAATGTATGGGCTCACAGCGAGCTCACTACAGGGCCAAAAAACGCAGCCGGCAGCTGAAGCAACAGAAGACGGCATTGATAGCATCCCCCTGAACATGCCAGAAGGAATGGAAGTGATGGTTGGTGGGCCGTCTGTTGCCGCCTCGCCCAGCGCACGCATTCCAGGTGTGGTCCCGCTGTTGTACCTCGAAATGGTTGCACGTGACCCTCAGCAGCAGCAGTCGTCGCCAATGTCCACGAAGCATCGCACTGTCGGGCTGTTGTGGCTCCACCCGGCACCCTTTTTCGTGTCCTCCACCTCTACGAGTGCAGCGCAGACCTGCGTGCGACTGCGCAGCACGGCAGGGTCAACGAAACTGTACCTCTTGCCCGGACCTACGCCTGCTGATGTGCTGCGGCAGTACTACACGCTGACGGGTTTCCCGACGCTGCCACCGCGCCTTTCCCTTGGCTACCACCACGGCCTGCGCGGCGCTGCAGCATCCACGGAAAAGGCGGTTGAAGCCTTGGATGAGGCCTTCCTGTCTGCCCGTGTCCCGCTGGACTCTGTATGGCTCACTGACACCGCCGTTGCTGCCCGCGACACGCCGTTCACCTGGAACACCTCGCGCTTCCCAGACGCGGTGCGACTGCAGTCGAACCTGTGGTACGGCGGCGGCCGTCGCTACATAGTGGTTCGCACCGTCCCGACAATTCCTATCACCACTCGCAGCCCCCTCTTCCTCGAAGGCCGTCGCGAAAACTACTTTGTCACGACGAACGCCGAGACATCGGCGGGTTGGCGCACGCAGAGCCTCGACGGGGTGCCCAGCCACGTCGTCGACTTCGCCAACCCGTCTGCGCGTCGGTGGTACGGCAATATGCTCAAGTACCGCCGCTACGTCGGCTCAACGAATCATACCTTCGCCAGCCTACAGTACGCCGCGCCGTTGGTGACGGCGGACAACGTGATAAATCCGGTGGCTCTGAAATCCACGTGCGCCACGCGAGAGTGGCATCGCGTCGGCAACCTGCTTCCGATGGACATCGGGCACCACGGCGGTTTTGTCCATCGCGAGGTGCACCAGCTGCTACCGGTGGACTTTGCGAAGGCAGTGCATGAGGGCATGCTGCGCCGCTCGCAGTACGTCCGTCGTGCTTTAGTGTTCACGGAAAATTATTACGCGGGTGTACAGCGCTATGCTGTTGTGCAGGTGGAGACACAACCGGCGTGTGCGGAGAATGGGGCGGTAGGGACAAGCACGAGACCTCCAGGAGCAGCAACAACGATGACGACGATGAACGTGCTTGCTTCTGCGTGGGCCCAACTGCGGTCGGCGGTGCGGCAGTGCGTACAGCTGAGTACGCTTGGTGTGCCTTTCAGTGGAGCGAACCTTGCCGCTGCCCTGACTCCAGAATTACTGATGCAGCTGCAACAGCAGCAGCTCACAGTCGATCCGGAGGCCACAGCTGCCGCGGAAGATGCGCTGGAGACAGCTAAAGAAGAGGCAGCTCAAGGTAACGATGGGAATGACCAAATTCCCACCTCTGTCACTGCACAGTCGACGACGTCGCCCCGAGAAGCCGAGGAGCTGCTGGTGCGCTGGTACCAGGCCGGCGTGTTTTTTGCCGCGATGTACGCGGTGGAGGGTGCTGCAGTAGTGCATGGGCTGACAGATGGCCTTATAAGCGCCAGCGAGGACGTTGCAGGTAGGCCGTGGTGGCTGCGGCTGCGCGTAACAGCTGCCACAAAGGAAGCCATTCACACAAATTTGCAAGTCCGCTACGCCCTTGTGCCGTACCTTTACACCGTGGCATACAACGTGAGTGAGAGGGGCAGCTCTTTCTTCGCACCTCTGACGTTCGTGCAGTCCGTCACCGAGACGTTGCATAACGAGGGCAGTTCAGCTTACTCACCGACGTGCTACGCGTTAGGCAGCGCTGTGATTGTGTGTCCTGTGACAAATAGCAGTATTGCTCAGAACACCGCGGCGCCGGCTCAACGTGCCTCAGTAACAGGTGTATTTGATCTGTGGACAGGTGTGTGGAAGGGGGACACCTCCTCTGCTACTTCAGCACCATGTACGCCCCTTCGTTGGTTGGCGGTGTCCGGCAAAGGCGCTGTCAATGGTGTATCTGCCGTTACAGCATCTCCAAGGATCCCCACTTCTGCCTCCCTCTCTCCTGCTTATGTTCGGCCAGGGAATATTATAGCCACACAGAACGTTCTGCAAACATCAAGAGACGATAGCGCCACCAAAAGCAACGGTGTGCCCGCGCTTGATGTACACACCATCCACAGCACGCACATGGGGGCCAACTGGACACTCACGGTGGCGCTTCCACTGCTGCCGCCGCGGCCGTCGGAAACCCCCTCACCACCCGTTTCGCTGCTCATCGCACAAGGCGACGTCTACTGGGACGAAGGAAGTTACAACAGTCAACAGCGGCCGCCTGCCACACATCCAGGGACATCGCACCTCCCCCTCAGCTTCCCCACCATCCCCAAGCAAGCCCATAATTGCCGACTGCACCTCAAGTGTTTCTATGAAGCGCATCGCACGGTGACTACTACGGCGCAGCTTGTGGTGGAAGTGCAGCAGACATCCGACTCCTGCGCCGATGCGCTGGTGCAGTTGCAGTCGCACTGGCGGGAGGAGCCGGATGGCTTTGCGGAGCGTTTCGCACGTGCAAAAGAGCGCCGCGACGCCCGTCAGCATGCCCGCGAGGTAGAGCAGAACGAAAGGGAGGATCGCGGGTTGCGTGTGAAGCACGATGATGAACCAGTGTCAGCATTTTTTACGGAAAAAGATCTGAACGGATTGCGGCTGCCACGGCTGGCAGAGGAGGCGGCACGAAACGACCTGTGGCACTCTCATTTACTGCATCGCATCCGTTTTCTGTTTCAACGAGAGGAAGACGCTGCGCGGCTCGTTGACTTGAACGGTACAGCAGCACAGCCACCGTTGCACAACTGCCCGATCCTAGTCGAGCGACGCGGTGAGACGACAGCAACCGCGGAAGCTGCTGCGGCTTGGGAGGGTTGGAAAAATAGGACTGGCAGAGTACCAGTTTCGCGCAGTTCACCAAATTCCCATGAGGTGTTAGTAGACCTCTCGGAAAAATGGGACACTGGCACACCGAATGGCATCGGCCTTACTCCGCTGTTTGGCACCACCGTGACGATTGAAGAGGGTGGTAAGGCACCGCCGAGTACGCCGCCAACGCACACATGGCGCTTTGTCTTTCCGCTGAACTAGAAGAAAAAGTGGCGGACACTACAGCACCTTGTTTATGCATTTATGTAAATAAATGCATATAAACGGGTAGGTACTTGATCTTCGTGTGGTTTGATTTTTTTTTTTTCTGAAGAAGGGAGGAGCTTACCGCATCTAGCGCTCTCCTTACCCGCGCAGAAAAACAATCTGTGTTATTTTTGAGTTGTACAGCCGTCCAAATCAAAGCGACGAGCTACACCGATATGATGGAGTAGGCAAAGAGGTCTTTAATAGTTTTGGTTTAGCTACCGAAGTGCGCGCGCGGTGACAAACTCAAGAGCACTCGTTGCTTCTTTTCTTTTTTTTTCTTGCTTCCTTCTCAATCAAAGTTCGACTCCCTTTTCCGATAACTTCATCGCTAGTAGTGTCAGTCTCTTCTTTTCTAAACGTGATGGCTTCTCACCTGTTTGCGTGTCTTTCTTTAAAGCGGAACTTGTTGCGACACCATACCGATGAAGTGTGTATTTTGTTTGTTCTCCGGGTGTATTTTCCTTGGCACCAACCACCCTACCTACTTTCACATGATTCTGAGTATCTCGGCGTCTGCTCAATAACATGATTCAATGTTTTTGCTGTCTTCTTTGCAAATCCGATTCCTCATGCCTAAGAGTGTTTTTTCCCTTTTCGCTGAACACTAACGACGGGTGTGGTCACCTTTCTTTAAGCACGTGTGTGCGTGTGTGCGTGTGTGCTTTGTGTTGAAGCTGAAAAGAACTGCAGATGAAACGCCAAAAGCCGAGAGCCTTTCCAAATAAGTAAAACAGTAAAAGTCACAAAATCCCTTTCACTCAACTTCGTACGCTTAAGCTGTCACATTTGACTTTCGTCAGTGTACCGTTTTTGTCGCTCTGTCACCTGCTTCGCTTCGTTCAGTTTTCTCTCTTCCCTCCCTTCCCTCCGAGGTTTCTTCAACTTCGGAATTATTCATACTCATAGGTGCTCACCTGTTAGTAGTGCTACACGGCGGCCAAGAAACCAGCCGGACTTTCATCAATGAGTTTCCGCGTCGTACAGAAGAAGCTCGCGCAGCCAGTGGCACACGCTGGGGCGACGGCGGCCGCTGTAGCTTTTTCGTCCAACACGGCACCCACTCCGGTGCCTCTTCTGCAGTTCCCCGCTTTCCACCCCATCCCTTTCCAGTACGACAAATTCCTCTCTATCAAAACACGCTCGCTCGAAACGTATACGAAACACCGCAGTGATGTGCTGCAGCGGTGTGCGGAGTTGCGCAGTCAGATTCAACGCACGCAAGAGAGGGCAAAGCGTCGCAGTAACAATACCAATGGCGGCAGCAACGCAGAGCCGAACGCGACTCCTGCCACTCATACCGAAGCCACCTCATCACTGTCTTACGCGTCAGCACCTTTCGATGCGGCAGCTGCTTCCTTTGATCCGCCGTTTCTCCCCCTCACGCCACATCAAGCAGAAGAGCTCCTGCTGCTTTCCAAGAAAGTGGAGAGCCTTGCTGACTTCCAGGGCATGATACTGACCGACGAACTCGTGTGGCGCATGTTTCATATCTGCGTGCAGTGCGGTGCACCGCAACAGGCGCTGGATAACTGGTTACACAAACACATCCTTGCCGAGAAGCGAGGTCCGCCCTATCCGCTCTTTATCATCGAAGACCTTGCAGCGCTGCTTCGCACCTCGGTGCTGTCACGGATTCCAGAGAGCGGAGCAGGCTTGTCATGCGGCAGTAGTATTCTCCTGTCGGATGGTGACCGGAGGGTGGCGACCACAATGGACCTGGTGGGATTAGAAGACGGTCTGGCCGCCGCACAGCGGTACCTTCAACTACGGTGTGTGCACGGATCTGATAAGGAGAACTCGCTGCAGGCCGTTAGCAACTATCAAGCCCAATCAACGCAGCTGTACGTTGCCCACCTAATGAACCGGTACGTGTGGCCTGTGTGGAGGAGCCTAGAGGCAATGCAGCTCACATTAGAGACGCTGAAAGACAGAAATGACACTGAAGTGGATGACGTTGATCTTTCGTTGGATGCACACACTGTGAAAGGTACTGAAAACGACGGAGAATGGGGAGCTATAGCAACAGCAACACGCGGTGAGCGTGCTTCCCTAGAGGCATCGTTTTGGCCACCCAACACGGCGGAGCAGACGTTGGCTGTGCGGACGGCTCTGATGTCAGTGACGCCGCTGTACTCTTTTCACGAAAAAGCGGAGGCAAGCACCCCTACGCCGACAGCACAGGCCAAGGCAGGCGGCCAGATTGCGGAAGGACAAAGCTCAAAACCCGCACCGCAGCACGCTGACGCAATGTTGGCCCTCGGCCCGCCTTTGTTTCAGAGTGAAATCGAGGCTGTTGTGGCCGTGCTGCGTGCGCTACTCGATGTGTGGCTAGTCGTGGCGCAGTGCGCGTCAGAGGCAAAGGACACGCACCTCCTTCGTGAAGTTCAACGCACCGTCTGCGTGGGTTTTCTCCTCTCTCCTTCGATCAACTCTGCGCACATCGCCGAGGGTGGAAACCAGGCGACGCAGGCATGCTCGCTCAACGAGGTGGCATGGTGCCAATATGCTTTGTCGCCTCTCACCTCAAGGACCTCTTGCTGTCAAGATGCGGCTGAAGCTCTGGCGCGTGAAATCGTGCACAACTTCGTGGGTGGCGTGCTGTCCGTCGTCCAATACGGTTTGCTGTGCGCCACGCAAGAAGAGGCGCTGTGGCAGCTCCACGACACGAGCGCCCTTATCGCCGGCGGCGCATCGATGCTGCATTGGCTGCGCAACGCAAGTAAGCCATTTGACTCCAGATACCTCTCGCGGCGCCTGCAAGCGCTCACCGTGGTGCAGCATCAAACAACTGAGGAAGCGGAGCGCGGCCTTCTGTGCAATGTACTGCCACGTGCCATCCGTAGCAGCGTACATATGGACACAGGCAAGAAGGCGAGCGATGACGCAATGATGGTGTCTGTTCGAGCATTTCTGCTTTCGCAGATGCAGAGAGCGGATGGTAAAGTCTCCACAGTTCCGACGGAGGCAACGCTTCGCTACGCAGATGCTGGTATCTACGTTGGTCTCGCCATGAACGATTTAACGCTTCTTCAACAAGCCGCAACTGTTGCATCAATGTCGGAGCGTGAGGTGGCTGGGCTGCGGTTGACGGCTGACGTACTCCAACGGTATCGACGTACCGTATCTTCTGCTGTGTTCAATGCTGAAAGTGAGCCAGACCACGGCGCCTTAGTCTCTGGACCAGCGGAACCTGAAAAGTCCGATGAGACTTGGTCTCAGATACAGCACCTGATGACCTGGAATAGCACTGACGCTGGTGATAGCAACAGTGAACTAGATGAAGGTGATGGTGAAATGACGTCGACAGCACAGCTGCACGGCGGGTGCCTTCAGGCGGTCCTCTTGGACACTGCGCAGCGGCAGGCAGCGTGCGCGGCGGCTTACGTGCAAGCCATTCGCGACAGCAAACATAACACGGCTGTTGACGCAGAGGAAAATGACGACGGCGAAGGTCGCGAAGAGTACACCGATGTAGAGTCGCACGCTTCTTCTCTTTCCAGCACGGAGGAAGTTCAACTAGAGGTGGCAGAGAAGGCGTGGGCCGACTTGCAAGCGAAAGGCACGCGCAACGTTGTGGAGGGCCTTGAGCGGGTAGCAGTGCTGCTGGGCCAGAAGTCTGCATGTCTCTCTCCCTCTGCACTCAGCTCCTTGGCAGTGTTTGTTCGTGTGGGCATTTACTTCGAGCAAGAAGGGCGCAGCAGTTCCTCCTCCTCCGAGACGCCGACGTCGCTCAGTATCTTTCTTGACACGATTATCTCCCGTCTAGCAGCGGACACGTGCACTTTGCTGCAGACAGCTTCCGTCCCCACAGCCGAGGCAACACCGTTGTCTGTTTCGAACGGTCCCACCGCTGCAGTGGTAGGGACGTGGGTGCAGTGGGTGTTGATCACGCTCGTGGCACGTAAGGACTGGGTGCGTGTGTTGGCGATGCTGAAAGCGCTGGACGGAGACGGCGGTAAGGCGGCCGGTGTTGGCAGTAGTTTGTCGCAGCCCTCGTCATCGCTTCTGTGCGCGACTACCATTGACCCGGCAGTATTCGCCGCAATCTACGCAGCGGCGCAGGAGGACGGTGCAGCGAGCGTGTGTGCCCACCTGCGGCCACGGCGTGAGTCGCTCTTCTTTTGACAAGAACTCTACACCGAAGTAATCACAAACGAAATCAATAATGCACCAAAAAAAAAAAGTTGATGATAGTGACGAAAAGTCCACGCAAGGCGTACAATCCCGTAGGGATCTTTTGTTGAAGAAGCTGTTTTTCAGAACACGTTAAGGTTCCTTACTTAGAAAACGTATAGAAACTTACAAGAGTGGTTTTTTTTTCTACGAAAGGCATCCTTGCAAACAGCATTAGATAGGTTTTGGTCCTAAATATATGTGCAGTGAAGCAGTAGGCCAGCACCGATGTAAAGCCACCTCTATCCGTGTTCTGCTTCGTTTCCAATGTTCATATTTTTTTTTTTTGGTCTACCGCTGTCACCGCTTTCGGCCTTTGAAAGCACTGGAGGCCAGTGTGGTGAAATACGTTGCCCGACAAAGAAAACATCTTTTTTTTTTTTAGGCACCGTAATGCGCTGCTCACGACTGTTATGCACGGCAACGCCGGAGAAGTTTGCTATTCTCGGCACGACCTACCCCAAGCCGAAGCGCAATGGCATAGGCCGCAACAATAAAATGCGCAGCAAGCCGAGCGACAACGTGGCGTGGTACGACAAAGGTCCAGTGGAGTGGTTGCCGCGACCCGTGCGCCTCAACTATGATCAGCTCGATCAGTTACGTGACTGGATGATGAAGGAGACGATCGCCGGCCGCATGGACGAGTTCAATAAGATTCGTCACCTGCACCGGGAGTGGTCGCAGCATCCGCTCATGCCGATGCTGGGAGACGTGGAACCGAAGTTCCCGCTGAACCTGTACAAGCAGAACCACCGCGCCAAGCACCGCTTCCTCGTGCGGTGGCACAAGGCGAACAGCCCGACGTACTGGATGTGGATGCCGCGTGGGCCGGCGGTGGCCACGCCGTTACACCGTAGCAGCCCTTCACAATTTCCGGAGCAGTGGAAGCTGCTCGCTCGAAACATTAATGGCGTTGACGCTAAGTAGAAAGAAAAAGCTAGTATTTATATATACGCTGGGAAGCTTGTTGTGAGTTTGTTCAGTTTTGCAGCTTGGTAGATGACGTGGGTGGTGCGCCACCTGAGACGTTGTTGCAGTTTGGGAAGGAGTCATCCCCTCAAGGTTCTTGAGCTTTGTGTACGTTTGTGTGTGTATATGTTCCCAACGTCGGTTCCACGTGTGATTTCAGTTTCTTATAGAGTAGTAGCACTTTGAACTCTTTGTTGCGCTACAGGTAGCAGCTTTCGTCATCCAGAAAGCGATGCTTGGACGCAAACATTCAAATTCCGCTTCTCTTGCCTTCTGTGAACGCCGCTTTCATAAACCAAAAAAAAAAAAGGAAAGAAGGCACGCCCTAAAAAGTGCCACCAGACTAAACCCCCCAGATATCTACTGCCCTTTTCAACGGCGCATCCGTTTCTTACTCCCTATCCTTTCCTTCGCCCGAATTGACGCCGTTCACCCCACGCTACACGCACACATACATCTACGAACGTTTTAACATGTCCGCTGCTTAAGTGATTCGTCCCGATCTCTTTTCTCTTCTTTTGTTTTGCTGCCTCTCAAATGCAGTGAGGTGTAATTCCCTAAACCTACCTTTTTCTTCTTTACATTTGCGTGGTCGTATGCGACGTAAAGCCCTTCCGACGAAAAGCAAAAATGGACCCCTCATTTTCAAAACCGAAGAAGAGCGCATGCCAGAAAATATTTGACATTCTGTGTACCGTGTTCTCCCTGCGCATCATCCTAGCTCTCATCTACTTCATCTTGCTCGTCCTGCTCTGTGTGATCCAAGGCATCTCCCTCTTTAGCAGCCCGAAGATCGACATCATGAATATCGCGGCAAGCAATATCATTGGTGCTCAGGTGTCCGCCATCGGCAGCACCTGGTACGCGGTGAACGTCCCCATCCACGGCGCAAACGCCACTGCTCAGATTCAGATTAAGATGTGGGCCACGAAGCTGGACATTAACATCGCCATCCCCTACGGCTATGTCCCGCAGAACATCTCGCAGGAATATCGAGTGCAGGACGTTCCGTGCAAGGAGTTCCGCACTGTGTTTAAGAACATGCAGATCTTTAGCTTGCTCTCGATCTTCACGGGCTTCATTACCCTCCTGCTCACCGTGTCGAACTTTTTTACGCGCATGTTTTTGCCGCTGCTGTGGTTTTTTGTGTGGCTCACCGTTGCCTTCACCGCGTCGATGATGGCAATGATGTTCAAGCTGCTGTGCGACGGTGAGTGCCACGGGGAGCCCACCGCCATCCCGCCCTTCACCAGCTTAGCCATGCCGATGGGCGGCTTTGCGCTTGCCATTATCTGCTTCGAGGCGTACCTCATCACCTCCCTGATGACGGTGTTCTTGTAAGGGGTTGGTTGCCCACTGGTGTGAGACTAAAGAGCTGCAAAGTTGGCCACGGTATAAATGCTAACAAAAAAAAAAAAACGTTGTACGGCAAGACTGCGGTCGAGTCCTACTCTGTAAATGTATATTGAATACTTCAAGGACGCGTGATTGCGCCGCCGGTGCCTTCCATTTCCTCTGTTTTCTGCGTATAACTACGAAATGGTGAGAGAGCGGATCGCAGAAAAAGGACAGATGGAAGTAGTTTCCCAAGAGTAAAACACTGCTTTCTGTCGACTTTCTCTTCCAAAGTTGTTACAGAAGCTGTTGTTTTTCTTTTTCTGCATTTTTTTTTCTTTTTCTTGTTCCAACGACGGGCAATTGAACGGCGTTGAAATACAAAAAAAAACTAGTGTCTACTCACCACTATCACCAGAGAAAATTGAAAATGAACGAGGAAATCGTTTTTAACACTGGAATTCAATCCTGTTTTGATTTTCCTCCGTTACGTTTATCCTTCAATCGGCGTTTTCCTCTACGACTGACCCTCCTTTATTTCTCACATTTTCTTCTTTTAATCCACGCAACGCAAAAGGTACGTTTCACTGTTCTGCAAGTCTCTTTACAAGAGTCCGACAGGTTTAGAATACGCAGTGTACTAGTCTATAACTCTGCTATGTGAATAACTGTTTTATGCCTTAGAATTTTCACATGTTTTCCTATAATATTGTCGTACCCGTGTATCTCCGCTGGGACCCTATTTGCTGACTGAAAGCAACAAGTACCGCTTCTCCCCCCAGGATGCCCTACATTCTGAGTCATTTCATCAGCACGACATTACGCATATTTTGTAGTTGGTTTTCATCTGGCCTTTGTACGCCTTTTGTCTGTTATTCTGATTTCTTTGTTGTTAGTTTCTTTCCTTTTTTATTGGCATTGCTCAACTATATGTGTTTACGTGGAACGAAAAGCAAAAAAGACACGCGCGCTCACGAAGAAAGAAAAAGCGAACATTCAGCAGTTTCCCTCACAATAGAGCAAGTGATTTGTGTTGGCCTTCTACACAAGGCAACCATTTAAAACTCCTGCTGTCAACGACAAGCGATACTTACAAAGGTCGAGGTCATGGACTCCGGTAGTCGAGCTGTGAGCAAAAATACAAGTTGATCTCTATTTGACCTTTCTTATGATAACTGTTTTTGGTAACGGATATCCTTTGTGTTTATTCTATCCGCTTCTTTTCTTTGCAGCTAACAAGCTCCTTGCCTACTCTATTCTACCCCATTTTTCCCCACAGTTCTAAAACTATATTAAACAAGGATTGCTATTCCTTTCTCTTTACACTTTCTTCCCCTCTTTCGCGCACTTTAGGTTAACTTGGAAGTCTCTCTCTTCTGCTTGAAGGTAAAGAACAGCACACGCAAACACACAAAAAAAAATGCTGTTTGTTCGCTTCCTCGTCTTAGTGCTGACCCTGATCTTTTTTGTGCTCGCGCTCGTCGGCACGCTGACGTTGCCCCTGTACTCACACAAGATCACGGACTACAACCAAAATGGCAAGGTGCTCGTGACGCTGTGGGAGATCAACGTGGGCAAGGTGTCGGTCTCCGGCCTCAACGTCACGGAAGTGCCGTCGTCGCAGGGGGTGCGCATAAACTACGCCGGCTGCCCCAGCTTTCGTGCGACATTCCGCGCGATGCAGGCCTTTGCGATTGCCGGCACCGTCTTCGGCTTCTACGGGTTGCTCACATCGTGCCTCCAGTGCTTCTGCCACCTGAAGGTGAAACTGCCCCTCTTTCTCTTCTTGCTACTCGCCTTCGTAAGCGAGGCGGCCCTCGTCGTAATTGGTGGTGTAGCCTACACCACAGAATTCTGCAAGAAGCTGGATCAAAACGGCAACCTCACCTCCGTCGTCTTCAAGGGTGCGGGCTACAAGCTGGACACGTCGTACATTATCGAGATCGTGGCGGCGGCTGGTTACCTCATTACCTTTATCATCACCCCGTTCACACAGCAGCTGTGGTGCGGTAACTGCTGAGCCTTCTGGAGCAGCAGCAAACCATTCTCGTTTTCCTTCTTTTTTTCTTTTTTGCAACTTGGGGAAGGAGAGATGACAGCAAACCACCAGCCCGTGTCTGTGCCCCGAGGAGAAGTATGTATAGTCCTTTGCTTTTTTTTTGTGTTGTGTATTGTTGTTGCTAGTCGTTTAGCCTTCGTGTATCTTACCAATAAGAACTCGAGGCAACGCACCGCCTGATGATTCTGTCTTCCTTCTTTTGTATTTGGTAGATACTCATCTTTTGAAGGTGACAGTCCAACTCTGTTACTTTCCTTATCAAAGACACCGTTTCACTCGCTTGGAGGAAATCGCGCTAAGAGCGCGAAAGTCTGACGGAGTCGGGCAATACCGAGCAATGCAAGTGTCCCTAGGAAAATAAATAAACGGGAACAGACAACACCGACGACGTAAATAACAACACTGCAGCGTTGAGTTTGCATTTTGTTTTTTCTTTGTTTCTCCTGCTGCCGGTACTGTTTTCTTCCATCTAGTTTTTTTTCTTAAAAACTTCAAACACCTGTGCAACATTTTGGCAGCCGATGCTTTGTTTCTCTTAATTGCTTCTCTGATTTCTCTTCTCTTTTATCATCGTCTTCTACAAAGCTCTTTTATCTTTTATACCTTGCGTTTGTGTTTTTCCCCTGGCGTTTCTTCTCTTTTTGTTTAATGTGTACTCTCTTAGTTGTCCGTTAACCAATTCTTTTCTTTTTTTTTTACTGTTGTCTAGGCGAGTACGCGCGCCTGTTTCGTTGCTGAGGCGCTGTGAACAGGAGGATTGAAGAACGCAGTGGTGATGAAAAGATAGACCCCACGTCACAAATGGTTTCTTTGATTTCTTCTTTTACTGAGCAGCACACCCCGTTTTGGCTTCGTACAATGAGTGATGTATCTATTTCCTTCCAAACTCTTGCTTGGTTGAACGCTTGACTAAACGACGATGGAATACCCGTTTTGTATGTCCTGTTTCTTCTTTTTCCATCCATCTCTTTTGTCTTCGGTGAGTGCGTATCGGAGCAACGCAGATGTCATGGACGCAGTTCGGATGTGCGACGAGTCGAGTACGAAAAAAAGAGAATGCGAAGGAGCACAGGTATTTTTTTTTTGGTGTAAGGTGGAAGCTAATTGCACCATCCGTCATGAGTGTAAGTAGAAAAAAAATTACAAGGTTAGCTTCGCTCCTCAATTTTGTCTTTTTACTTGTGTCTCTTTGAGCCAAGTCCATCTTCGCCGCACCTCTCCTGTTTTGTGAACAAGGAAACAGAGAAGAAAGAAAGCTAGCTGTTATCAGCACTTGTTCTCGTATCACGGCACGCAATTCATGAAAACGCGGCAAACGCCTCCTGGTCAGCGTAGTCCCGAGCCTTCACGGTGTATCTTCACGACCGTTGGGCCGGCGATGCTGTTGAGGAAAATAGCCACGCAGCGGCAACTACCTGAGATGCAGTAGAGAGTTTACACGTCAAACACTGGGTGTGGAAAAAAATTGAATACTGCTCGCATATGTGTGTGTCTTAACTACCAAGCAATGCCAGAGAAAGCTCGACATTACATTCCTGTTTTTGGGGGATTTGTTTTCAACGTGAGACATCTCCCCGTATTACAGCCATGGCTTACCTCTATACTTCCCCACTTTTGTATTGGCCGGTTTCTCCAATCGCGTTTGGCAGCAGACGTCAATTTCCCACATCTACGCACAAAAAGTGCTCAGCGCGGCGTTACCATTCTGAAATGTCGGCTGCCTCTCCCCCTCAGCTGCACACGCCGTTAGAGCAGCAGCAGGTCCACTACATCTCCGACAACGTCTTCAGCCTCGGCACCCTCAGCTGCGCCGTGTGCGGGCAAGCCTTCCCGATCCAAACAAACGCCTGGCAGCGCACGGCGTGCGCCTGCTGCGGCACCCTACACGAGCCCGGAACATACACCGCCTTGCAGCAGCAGCAGCTGCGCTCCTCTCGTGGCACACCGGGCATCAATGTGCAGAACAAAGTATGCTGCACCAATACCGCCGCAGCTATGTTCTTCACGGAGAAGGAAGTGTCGCTGGCGATGCAGTACATCAGCGACACCCTCGGCGACGAACTCGTGGACGGCGCGGTCCCATCGACGGCTCGTGCGAAAAGCGGCATTGCGAGGCGGGCGGGCCAGATGGAAGTGGACAACCGCGTCATCGAGGACGCCTTTTGTGAGACTTGCGGAGTGCACCGTCCATGCAAGACGTTTGCGCGGCAGACGCGTAGCGCCGATGAGGGTCAAACCATTTTCTTCCAGTGCACGAAGTGTGGGTCGGAGTGGCAGCAAAACTCGTAGAGATGTGCCAACACTAGCAAGTTACTTTTGCTTCGTTTGGCTAGTGGTGGTGGTTTTTGTTGTATGATCCAAGTGGTGACGATGCCACTACTGTTGAAAGAGACAATAGGAAATGGTTTTGCGCACCAGCGGGGCTTGCCGTAGCGCCGTAGAACCTCTTTGCTGGCCACTTTAGGTTGCTACCCTTTTTCATTGTTGTTCTGGAGTCGAATTGCTTCTAACTCCGATCTTCTGCGTTTAAAGCGCGCCACCGCGGCTAAACGACTAATTAATGATTGCAAAATCGCCTTTCTGGTCCAGTGTGCGCGATCTTGCAGCACTTTATAAGCTTCTGTGCGTGGCTTCCACGTGCAGAAAAGAAATACCGTAGACTGAAAAGAAAAATGCAACGAGCAAAGAGCTTATTCTGTTGCAGCGACTTGCGACATGGTATCGGTTTGCCAAAGGACGAAGTGCCAGTACAAAAGCAACGGTTCAATAGAATGAGATGAAACACACACACACACATACATATATATATATATATATATATATTAGATGGATAGATAATAAGCTGGGTGTGCAAGTGTGTGTTAGTTAGAAAGACAAGCGTCTTTTTCACGACCAAGAACAAGTTAGAATGAAGGCTACTGGTCTTCATCTTGTTTCGCACTTTTTTCTCACCGCCTACAAAAAAAAAAAAAATGCAGTGCGTCCAGACCTTGAACATCTGTGTTCGCATGTTATCCATTGCTCACACGTGTACCCTTTACGACAGCAACAACAAACACAACAACAACACACCATCGGAATTCCCCTTAGCCATGTTAGCGGACGCGCAAAATGCAACACCGGCGGCTGGACCGGCGGAGTTCACACAGCCGACAAGTCTCGCTCCACACCCGCCGCGTTCCCTGTTGACCCGCGACGGAACCGGCGGTGGCGGTGGGAACTCCAGTGTTAGTTTCGGCAACAACAGCACCACCGCGACCAGGAGATTCACCACCAACCCCGCCGCGACACTCCCAGCTCCTTCAGCGTCGTACACCCTCTCCGCCGCGGGGCCGATCGCCGGCGACGTCGGTACGGCTTTAATGGCACCGATAGATTGCGTCCTGCGGACTGGGCAGCCTTCTTTCTCCACCCGACTCGACTTCCTCACGGTGAACCGGGTCGTGGCCGCATTTGAGCGCGCTGTAGAGCGGCTGGAGCTGCTGAGCTTGCTAGACGCCGCGGGCCCTGTCGACGAGGACGCCAACGCAGCAACGACTATCGAGAACAAAAACGCCATTACCGTTGCTTCATCCGTCGGAGGCACAAAAACAGGGATAATAAATACGACAAATGGTAGCGCAGATCTTGCTTCCACGAGTACGGTCCGTGGCGCCGCCATTTTGCAGGGTGAGAGCCGTGACGCTACGCTGGCAACCGCGCAAAAAGTCAGCGAGGTGCTCGCAGCGAGTCAGCAGCAGGGTAACCGCGGCCGACCCACCGTCCTCGAACTGTTAGCGGAGCAGCGGTTGCTGGAGCGGCGCTATGGTGAGCTACTCGTGCAGACGCAGCCTGTGGTGTCGCTGCACCCGGGCGAGCCGCAGTTGCGCAAACAGTGCTTCGGGAGCGTACAGGACGCCCAGCAGGCAGCGCTGCAGCAGGAGCTGTCTCAAGTCTCTGCCCGGTTACGCAATACAAACCGCTTACTGTGTACGCAGCTGCAGGACAATCCGCAGGACGCGGACAACTGGGCTAAGGTGTCGAACGAGCGGCGGGAGCTGACGGCGTTGCTGAAGGAGGTGATCGCAGAGCTCACCGCAGGCTACAAGGAAGTCTTCCACCACCACCAACAGCGCGCACGCAAAAGCGAGACCGGCGGCGGCAACAGCCAGAACAACAACACGAATCGACTCAACAGTATCAACACGCAGTGCACACATACCGCCAACGGCGACAACGGTGGTAGCAGAGGTGGTGACCACAGCACGCGTCTGAACAGTACCGCCGACTCCCTTGCGCCACACAGTGTGGGAGCTGTCCCCTCGACCGTGGTCCGCACCAACAGTCGCCTCTCTTCTGCCGTCGCCGGTGGTGGTGGTGGCGGGCAAAACAGCGAGTTGGAGTTGCAGCAGACATCACTGAAACGGTTTGGCAGCACGGTGCAGCGCCGCCGTGCCTCTCGTAGCGCCTATCAAGCCCCCCGCCTGCCCCTCGCTTCCTCCTATCACCAGTTCGCAGTCAAGGTGCTTCAGGAAGAGGCGGCGCAGCAGTGGGCGGACAACGTGCTTGCTAAGGAGCGCGCGCTAAACCAGAACGTGAAGCAGCTGCAGGCCGACCTCGTGCGGGAGCGGGAGTTGAGAGAAAAGGATGTCGCGGAGCGCAAGGCCCGAGTGTCGGCGTTACAGTTAGAGCTACGTAAATTGAAGGCCACCATGCAGCAGCGCACTGAGGCGGCAAAGGCACGCGGCGAGGCCGCCACTGAAGGTCTGCAACGCGACGGGGCTGCTGAGATTGCCGAGGTGATCCAGTCAGCGAAACGCAACGAGCGCCTTCTCACCGTCGAAGCAAACACGCACACTGCGTTTGCAGAGTTTTTGCGCCAGCGCACGGCCGCCACGGACGCGCTGGCCAGTGATTGGAAAGAAAAGACTCAGCGGGAACTGAAGAAAAAGGAGGCGGCGAAGATTGATGTAGAGAGTAGCCGGCAGAGCTGTGCGCAACGGTTAGCGGACCTCGAGCAGGAGCAGGCGACACAGCTGGAGTTGAAGAAGCAGCGCGAGGCAAAGACGAAGGCAGAAGAAGAAGAACGGCAACGTGTGGAGGACCAGCGCGCCGCCGAGTACGCCGCAGCCTCCGTGCTGGAAGCCGCCCTCAAGGCGATGATGACGCGGGAGACGCTGGCAAAGCTGAGGAGGGGCTCCAAGAAAAAGAAAAAGGCGTGAGACCGTGTTTGAAAAAGCACTGGTGCTGCAAGTTACTTTTGACTCTGTTTTCCTGCTCTGTATTTACAAAGCGCCTTGTTCACACTCCCCATTCTATACTACTGTTCGACATGTAAATACTCATCAACAAAGGGTTTCCGAGCTCTCTTTCTATGTACACTAAAAACTAGACTCCTTCCCCCAACTTTCAGTTGCGTGAAAACACACATGCAAAGAAACAAAAGCTGCCAATCAGGAGCATTCCTTAAAGACAACCCGGTTTGTTTTTCTAGCTGAATTGCTTCCCGACTTAGAAACCGCTTATGTGGGGATAACACGGTTTTTCTACGTTGACTTTGAACACAACTAAAAGAATTACTTTCCCAATCTAGATCAGCTTTTGGAATATGCAGTTACTGCTGCCAATGTGAGCAATGACCTGACGTCAGCATTTTCCGCTGAATTCCCTTGGTGTCCTTTTTTTTTTTTGGTATGCCTTTATTCTTGCACTACTCCGCTACCCCCTGCCCATCCCTGTCTCGATTCCTCCTCCACCAACTTAAGTGTGGAAAATATCTGACACGTGCTGAACAAGACACAGTGGAGCCTGTTTGCGTTGTTCCAATTGCGATTGCAACGAATTTTAACCCTAATTACTTTAATTGGTGCTTTCGTGCTTTGTAATTGTAAACTACTCCTGCATCATAGATGACGAACGACGAAAGTCGTTTAAAGCAGCATGGAACAAAAAAGGCGGCATCTGGTGGTGCACACAAGGCCCCTTATCATACCGACAACCACAAGCATGTAAAAGCGCATTCACATCGACTACCAGCTGCGGAGAGCGACCCAGTAGCCCCGCGATCGATTGAAGACGTCGCGCGTCTTTTCATTGGCGATGGCGCTGCGTTAGACGAGCTCGTGAAAGAAAACTCAATTAATGCTCGACGCTCCCAAAGTGCTACAAAACGACCTCGCGACGATGCGTCCGCTGACGTGCCTAGGAAAGCGTCAAAAAGAGATGAAAAAAAGGCGGCAGCAATCAAGTCGAAAGATAGCTCAAAAACTGATCACAGCGCATCAGCCACAACGCGTCTTTCAAGCTCCGCTTCCGTAAACAGCGAGTCGAAGGAGGGGAAAAAACTGTCAAAGCAAAAAATTGCGGAATTGGATGGAGAAGGTAACGACGACGTCGCACTGTCGCATGCAGTTCAGGCACAGGCGCTGAGCTTTTTGCGGCAACTCAACCCACAAAAGAGCAAAACCTTCTGGGGACTGCGCGACGTTGCTCAGGGGAAGAGAGCGAAGGCTGATCACGCCTCAACATTGTCACTCTCCTCGTCTGCTGCCTCCCTGAAAGAAAAAGGGAATCGAAGAAAGAAAAGCAAAACGACAAATTCCACGTTGGCTGACGCTGGCGAGGAACTGTGGCGTGTCGGTGGTCCGTACACTCCAAGCAACGAGGCGGGGGAGGAGGAGAAGGTTGAGAAGTGTTATCACAAGGGACAAACCCAACAACGTCGCGATGGCCGCAAGAGCAGCGAAGATGACTACGACGACAGCTCTGCAACAAGTAGTGAGCCGTCCTGGGTGACAGACAGCAGCGAGGAGGACAGCGATGGGGATGACGAGTCCGCCGAGGAGGAGGGGCCCAACAGTAACAGCGATGACGACAAAGCAGTGACGGGTGTGGCGAAGGCCGACAAAGGTAGCTGCACAATGCAGAAAGGTGGTGGGCGCCTTTTTCAGAGCGGCGATGACATCTGGGATGATGACGACGATTAAGTGTGCCCTCTCGGAGTTTGCTCTCTGGTGGAGCGGCTTGTCGACCCTCGGGGAAACAGCAATTCGAGTAACGAAACAAAATAAATCACTGGAAAGGGGAAAAAAAACTCCTCTGCTCCCTCCCTCCCCAAAGAATTGCCTAGAGACAATTGTTAAACTAAAAACTTGGTGTTTCCTCTTAGCCGCACAGAGATGAAGACCGTGGTTACGTAGGTTGCTTGCAGTGGGCTTTATTAGTGTCCGACGTTACGCCTTGACAGCTAACCTCGCCTGTGCAACCGCTTTTCACTTTTATCTTATTGGCACCCTACCCTTCTCGTCGTTGCTCTCTCTCTCACCCTTTCCTTGACTCTAACTCTTTTAATATTGGCGCTGTGACCGGCCTTCTCAAATTGAAAAATACGCGGTTTCTTTTTCAGGATTTCCAAATATTATTATCTCTCCACGTATTACTCTCTTGACCGCAACGAAAGCCCCTATTTTCCAAACAACGAAAAGAAAACACAAATGTCTACGCCTAGCAATTTTAAGAAGGTGGTGGTGACGGAGCTGTCGAAGGACTTCCGCAAGTCGACGGCGATCGTGGAAGCTCATCTGCCGGACGAAGTTCCGGAGGGACATGTGCGCATCTCCATTACTTATGTCGGCATCAACGCCAGCGACCTGAATTTCGTGAACGGGTCGTACTTCAAGGCCCCGAAGTTGCCGTTCGACGCCGGTTTTGAGGCTGTCGGCACAGTCGTGAAAGTTGGTCCCGGTGTGCACAACTTCAAGGTGGGCGATGTGCTGACTGTTCTGAAGTACGGCGCCTTCGCCGAGTTCATGGATGTGGTGGCCGCGTCGTGCATCCCCATACCGGACCTGAAGCCAGAATACACCGTCCTCTCGCTGAGTGCGATGACCGCTGCCGTCTCTATTGGTGAGTTGGGCCATCCGAAGAAGGGTGAGGTGGCGCTGGTGACCGCCGCAGCCGGTGGCACGGGCCAGATTGCAGTGCAGCTCCTCAAGCACGTTTATGGCTGCACCGTCATTGGCACCTGCTCCTCGGACGAGAAGGCGGAATTCCTTAAGAGCATCGGCTGCGACCACACCATAAATTATAAGACAGAGAGCCTTGATAACCGCCTACACGAGCTGGCGCCGAAAGGGGTAAACATCGTGTACGAGTGCGTGGGCGGGCAGACCTTCAACGACGCTGTGCGCCACATCGCCGTGCACGGCCGCATCATCATTATCGGCACTGTCTCCAGCTACAAGACAGGAGAGCAGGTGCCCTTTTCGCACCCCAGTGGCACACCTCTGCCGACGCTGCTGTTGGTGAAGTCCGCCTCCCTCAACGGTTTCTTCCTCCCACAGTTCAACCATGTCTTCCCGAAGTACGTGAAGGAGCTGCTTTGTGCCCTGGAGGCGAAGCAGGTGAAGTTCTTTGTCGACCACAAGGAATTCAAGGGCCTCGAGAGCATCGCGGACGCCGTGGACTATCTGTACTCTGGCAGCAGCTTTGGCAAGGTGATCGTCAAGGTCCAGTAAGCGTTTTCCTTCTTGAAACGCAAAAGTGAAAAGGAACCAGTTGTTTAAGTGTCTCGTTTTCCCCCTTTTTTCTTTCGGTTTTCCACGACACACGACATGATGCAACGCTACCACCTTAAGGTATTCCATCTCGTGCTGACTCTAGGTGTGTGCGTAGTGAACCCTGTCGACACAGCTATTTGGATCTACTTCATTATCATTATTATTATTATTACTTTAACTACAACGGAAACGTTTTTTTTTTTTTCTCTCCCCCCCCCCCGGTCAACCCTGCGCACTCCATGCCTTTCGTTCAGCACTCCACTGCGCCGACAGTCCCTTTTTTGCAATTTCGTTCCACGTTCAGCTGCTTCGTCCACTGTTTGTTGGAGCACCGCTTACCTCGACTTTCGTTGTTCTCCTAACCAAAAGAGTGAGGTGGAAGAAGTCACACTTATGGCCAGACAATGACAATTCAAAAGCGAAATGTGGAGAGCGCACAACGAAAGGGGGAAATGTGTTAGTCGACCTTGATGTGTCAAAAAAAGTGCATGTAAGCGAAACACAAAATCAAATGGAAAACCGTAGTTTGCCCACAAGCAAGTAATGGAGATATAGATATATGTGGCTGGTATGAGCTATTTGCAGAGACGTGAAGACACGCTGCCAGGAAGCCCGTCACCTTAGCCTAACGTTCTGTCGGTCCTCTTTACTTGGGCAAACAAATAACAAACGCATTATTAAAGACTTGTTGCAGAATACGAGCGTGAAGCCTGCAGTCGATCAACTACAAGTATTCAGACTTACAAGCGTGTCTTCTTAGTCTGTTTCAATTTTCTCTCCCCCCCCCCTCCTCTCCCTACGTTCACATTTTTTTTTCCATTCCGTTCCTCCAGCTATTTCTACAAGACAGGCGATCAGCCAAGGTGCACTTTAAAAGATCACCTAGATTTATCACAATCCTCATTACCACACTTACCGTTTTTCTTGCTTTTTGAGCCGCCTTTCTCGAAAAGGAAAGGGAGAACAACACGGATTTGCTCACCTGCGCGGTTTCACACTTTCCCCTGTAGCGGAGTTTTGTTGTTTTCGTGACTCCCTCTTTCTCTGCCTCTTCTACAAGTTTTAGCGATATTGCCTCTGTTTTTTTTCCTTTTTACTATTAGCTGACTTTCACGAGCGTACTGACTCCTCGGTTACAACCGGATTTTTTCCTCTTTCGCCACACCCCAAGCAAGTCAAAGGAAGGGATGGGACGCGGTTTTGTCGTGGCGGCGCAGGACACCGCTGTTGCCATTACGGCGCACTCCCCGGTCCTCGCACTCATCGTCGCCGGCAGCGTCGTTGCCTACTTAGTCACCCTACACTACATCCCCCGCGTCGCCAAGGCTCTCTTTGAGCGCAACATTTACGGAATAGACATCAACAAAACCACACCGGAACAACGGCAAGCTTTTGCGGCGAAGCGGTGCTCCGGGCAGACGGAGGGGAAGGAATTTCGGAAGCAGGCGGTGCCCGAGTCACTCGGGATTTTGGCTGGTGCGGTGTACTTGTCGGTGGTGATGGTGCTAATGGTGTGCCTCGGCTACTTCCGCGTTGAAGCGGGGGACATGCACACCTCGCTGCCCGGGCCGCTCATGACGATCACAGTGATGCTGCTGCTGGGCTTTGTAGACGATGTACTGGACGTGCGGTGGCGCCACAAGATAATCCTCACCACCCTCGGCTCTCTCCCGCTCATCATGACGTACGACGGCAGCCTCTCGGTGCTTGTGCCGCGCCCTTTCTCGTCCTATGGGCTGTCCATAGTGAACACCACGAAAGTGTGGTTGCTGAGTTTCGCAAACATCGGCAATGAGTCAGTCACTTTTGATGTAACAGTGCCGTCGACGTGGGTGCCATACGCGGTTAACCGCTCCGTCTTTGGGGTGGTGGAGAGCGGCGCCGTCCTCGTGTACCTAGGTCCCCTGTATCTTCTCTACTTGTCCATGCTGTGTATCTTCTGCACAAACAGCATCAATATCCTGGCCGGTGTAAACGGCGTGGAGGTGGGGCAGAGTATCGTGATCGCCGTCGCATCCGTCGTGTACAACATCCTTCAGCTGCGCCTGGAGTCGCAGACGGAGGTGCTGCCCGACACCACCATCGAGGAAGCTGTGGCAGTGCACGACATGACAAGCGACCACCAAATACGCGCTTTGCTCCTCCTCGGCCCCTTTATCGGTGTGAGCTTGGCTATTTGGCGCTTCAACCGCTACCCCGCGCGTATCTTTGTTGGAGACAGCTACACGTACTTCGCCGGCACGGTGCTTGCTGTCTCGGGCATTACAGGAGTTTATAGCAAGACGCTGCTGTTGTTCTTTGCGCCGCAGGTGTTCAACTTCATTGTCTCTCTACCTCAGCTCTTCGGGTTGATCTCCTGCCCGCGGCACCGTGTGCCGACGTGGAACCCGAAGACGAACCTTTTGTCGAATAGTCACAATTACACCATTTTGAATGTTATTTTGTATTACTGCGGCGACATGCACGAGGCGAAGTTGACGTGGGCGGTGCTGAAGTGCCAGGTGGCGGCCTGCATCATGGGCTTCATCATCCGCTACGTGCTCAGCTCCTTCTTGTACGATGAGGTGCATTAAAAGGGAAAAACATGCGAAGGTGAGGGTGCGCTGGAGCAACAAAGGTTAAGGAAGTGAATGAACCATCTAGCCGTTCGATCTCCAACACTTTTCTTGTTTTTCAACTTCGGCTTCTCTGATTTCTACACGACGTCGTTTTTCATTTTTTCTTCTCCCTTACCTTCATGCACAGCAGCCTTCGTTTTTCTCTTCCCTTCCCAACGAGAACTACCACCAACTGTCATTGTGTTGTTCCAGAGGCCGGAAACTTTTCTTTTTTTTTTGTGGAAATGTGGCGGTACTTCAGTTTAAGTGCCACGAAAATTAATTCGTCGCTCTCAAAGCAGAAACGGGGAAAAGTGGATCAAAGAAATCTTGCACATGGTCAGTAACGTCAAGTAACCGTTTCCCTCGCGCAATTCGCGAAGCTAGCGCTATTTAAAGCAATGAACAAATGATTAAACTTGCGATCCGTATTTCATGACACAAGATAGGCAATAACGGCCCGGTCAGTGTTGTATCACCTACAGAAAAAAAAAACTTAAAAATATCTGAACGATTTGATAACACCCTTCGCTTCAACGCGGATGGAGCTTATCAACGATCTTCTTTTTTGATCACCGCACCTTCTTTCCTTTTTAACTAGCAACCCCAAAAAAAAAAAAGAGTGCTTTGTCGGACTCAAACTCCATTGTGGACCGTTGTAGTTCTAAGCTGGATCCATCTTCGTTGCCAACTTTATTTGCTCGTTTTAAGCGCCACTGGCGCGAAACTAAAGAACTATCAAGCACACTGACCATAGAAAGACTCTCCGTTGCTACGTTGGTGGTTACAAACACGCTGCTTTTTTTTTCTATTAATAAAAACCGAGTTTGTGGTGGTGCGTCCCACAAATAGTTTTCGCTTAAGGCACCCACGCATCTTTGCCATACAAAATATTATAAGTATATATATATATATATATATATACATAGGGCGGCAATGTTTTCTGCCAACGGCAGCGCAAGCAGTGGTGCCCAGCTCGCCGTAGGCTCCCTCGCCGACGACCGCGCCTTCAATAACTACCACATGTCCGCCTTCGCCGCAATGGAGGTGCAGGCCACGATCGTGCCGCGCTTCTCGATGGATCGAGTGGACTGCCTCGGCGGCAGTTACGGTCCTTTTGCCCCAAATTACCCTCTCGAGGTGCCGCTGTGGCTGGCCTTGTACCTACGTCAAACTGACACATGCGCAATTCAGCCACCGGACTACCTCCGTGTCGACTACCTCCGCGACGTCATCGAGCGGGAGCGCACCAACGACCAAGGATTCGAGAGCCTGCCGTTCTACTTTTTTGAGATCGCAAAGAAGCTGACGGAGCGTGGCAGCGGCTCCATCGGCGGCAACGGCGGTGCAGGTGGGTCTGACGATGGAGACATCATCCCTAATGTGGTCGAAGTAATTCGCCTAGTGAGCGAGATCCACGCCACACGGCAGCAGAAACTCAAGAATCTCATGACTGTCTTCGAAGCTGAGGGATCGCCAATGCTTATACCCGGTGTGCTATTGACGAATATCGTATGTCACGAATTGCACTTTTTGCGAACGAGTTTTGCGATTGTGCTGCAGCAGGCCGCCACGATGGAGCGCGAGCGGCAGAAAGTGATCCGGCTTCCTGTTGTCTCGACGACGCCGCTGGCAGGCCGGCCGACGACCACCTCCACCGCTGGTGGCAGGACCAGCACGGGCGGGACAGCGAGTACGCGAACCACCACCACGACGGTAGGCCCTCTGACGGGCATTTCATCCGAGGAGGGCGGCGAAAGCGCTCTGCACGACGAAGTGCCTCACTCGCAGGCCTCAGCGCTGACCACCACCACGGCCGCCACGACGCCTGGCGGTGCGACGCAGCAGACGGACACCTCGGCGGACGTGACGCCACTGGTGCAGCCGCCCGTCAAGAAGCGTCGCACACTCCGGCAAACATGAGCAACCAAATACTCACCTACTCAAGATTACGTGGACCCTTCAATTCTCCGTTTGCTTCTCCCTTCCCCGTGTGCTACTGCACGTGAGTGTCACTGAGCTTTTATTTTATTTTTTTTTTAGGTTCGGATGACAAGGACAGATCTGTGTTACAGCACCAGGAATATTTACAACTTTTAAATCGGACACATTATTACTATGTAGGGTTACGCATCGCTAACGGGCGAGAAAGGGTAAACTATAAACAACATGTTGTTTACCGAACGTCATTGCCGCTTGTCATTAATAGCGGAAACACTCACCTTAACCGCACCGTTCGTTTTCAAAAACGCTTCTTCCGATATTATGACTTAAATTCTCGACTCTCCCGCGCTTTCCCTTCCTCTTTTATTTTTTTTTTTTTTTTGCTCGCCTCCAGGTGCCTCAACACACTGCTGACTTACTACAATTGCTAGGTAGTCACACAACAACCAAGTTCAACCTCTGGAGCTAAGCCAAGCGGCTTTTTCGAAGAAAAAAAAGATTTTTCAATAACTCCTCAAACGTTAACTGGCTTCTCTTATTCCACTACTTTTCGTGTGCGCAATTACACACTGCGCCAAAACAACTAGTTATCCACGCATTCAAGAAGCATCTGTTCGGAACGCTTTGCACCCGTTGACACAACGTCACAGGCATCAGTTTGTCCCTTCACTTTTGTAACCATTCTTCTTAACTTGTGCATCCTTGTGTGAGGTTTACTATTACTATTGCAGCAGGATTGCATTTTCGCAAATCCTCCGTGCGGTCTTCCCCCCCCCCCTTTCCTGACCTTATCTATCCCTCCCAGTCGCCTACACTGAACACGTCGAGATCTGAGCGCAAGAACTCGATTAGACGAACATCATTGCTGATCCGAGTTTAGATAACTTTCTAGAAAGCTGACCCTTTCCGTCTGTTTTCACTGTTATTTATGTCTGTTTGTTTGCGCCCAGCTTACCGAGTGATAGATAAAATATCAGCAAAAGGCACTCTGTTTCCCTGTTATTTAAAAACAAGTGCACAGTATTCTAAAAACACGGCCGCTTCCCTCATCGGGTTACTCGCGGCGCGCACACGAACACACGTGAAGGTGTTTTTCTCCCTATTTTTTTTTGTTTTTGTTTTCCCCCGCCTTCCTTTCTTCCTGTCGCGGTGCACTTTCACAGACACCGTTTAATTTGACGGTAGCAAGACGAAACAAAGCAGAAGCAACATTGTTTCTCTCCCAATCGTTTCGCTAGATTGACTAATCGCGCAGGCACCCTTGCTAAACAAACCTATCTCTTTTATTGTTGCATTTTATTACTATTGTTGTCATTGTCTCAACATAGCGGAATTCCCACTTTTTGTCTTTCTTCTGGTGTTCACAGATTTGCGCAGCAGTTTTCCCCAATTTAACCAGTTGTACTATCGCCCCTTGCGACTGCCTTCACTGTCTTTCCGTTTTCTTTTCGTTTCTCCCCCTTTTTCCTCCTTTCCACACGAATACGTACTTAAAAAGCCTCGCAGGCACTGGCAGGGGTTTCGAAAATATAATAGACATAAACGTAAAGCAAGAACGCCGTCGCAGCGCCTCTACAGATGTTTCGTCGACGCAGCACCGACAAGGACAGGGTGGAGCCGGAGTTATGCGTTCTCCTGCGCAACGTTGCCCGCTACCCCGGCGATGTGCTGCAGGGCGTCGCCATAATCGACTTCGGCTCCCCTGTCGACCTCCTCACCCTAGAAGTCCGCCTCAGTGGAGAGGAGCGGACAACCCTCGGTGGGCTGCTCACGACCGAGAAGAACCCCGAGGCCCGCAAGACGCTTTACTACGAGCAGTTCGTCACCTTACGCGGCGTCGACCACAACTCACTCGAGCAGCGCCGCGGGCTGCTGGGACGGCGCCGCACCGTCGTCGCCCAAAACTCTGCCGCCCTGCACAAATCCAGCTCGAGCATCTTATCGCCGGAAGGGTCGTCGACGGAGAACAGCATCTCCAACCTCTCGCCATCGGTCATTGACGCCGCGGCGAGCGGGGGCCACTCTGTGCATTTGGTGCCTGGCACCTACTCCTTCCCATTTAAGGTGGTTCTTCCCGATACATTGCCGCAGACACGCGAGCTACAACGCGGACGGGAGGGCATGTCCGTGCTGCGCTACCGCGCCGTCGCAACGATGATTCTCGTCGGTGGAAAAGCCTACACTGCAGAGACGCCATTTCGCGTCAACCCGCTGCCGGTACAGGTGCAGCGGTGGTACCAACTCCACGGAGACGAGCAAAACGGCACGGACGTGTTGGAGGCAGACGAGGCTGTGGCAACGGGAAACATAGGCTCGCCGCTCTTAGAGGGTGGCGCCACACGGCCTGCTCTGAAGTCGATGTTGATGTCGTCTCCTGGCACCATGAGCACCGACGCAGCTGATCGTGAACCTGAGATGACCTGCCAGCGCCGCATTCAGCACTACCGGCAGTTCCCGGAGCACCAGCTTGCGGCGGAGCGCGCCGAGTACGAGAAGCGGGCGGAGGCCCAGACAGGGAAGAAGGGCATGAACGATGATGACGATGATGCAGTCCCGTCGTCATCCCATAGAGTACAGGTGAAGGCGGAGGATACGAACAACCGGAAGCAGCGGCCGTCGACGTACCGTGAGCGCCGCGCGCGACACGACGAGGCGGACAACCGCTCCCTCGACGACAACACCGGTGGAGCCGCATCTGCAGCAGACGACGACAACGAGAACGACTACGATGACGACGAAGTGCACGCCTTTGAGGTGAACACGACTGACGAACGGGCAATATCACCGCCCGAGAAGTCAACGTCGTCCGGCAAGGCTGCGGCTAACAAGGGAGACCTCGCAACCAGCGCCGGCGTTGACGTGGCGAATAAGAAAAAAAAGAAACACCGTCATCACAACAAGAGCAGAGGTGGGGACGACAAGATTACCGTCGAGGTGAAGGACAGCGCCATGGTGGAGGACAACGTAGCCCAGCTTGCCTTTACACCGCCGGGCGAGGAGCTGGCACCGGTGCCGGCACACCTCGCGGTACGTCACTCGGTAGACACCACCAATTCTGATGCTGCGGCAGAAAAAGAGAAGGCCAGCAGCCGACATAAGAGTCGGAAGAAAAAAGAGTCTAGCGGCGCGGAAGGCGAAGACGATGAGGACCAGATCCAAAGAGGTGAAGATAGCAGTACGGTCGAGGTTAAGTCGCGGGGGACGCAGGCGCACCGTCGTCGTCCGCGTTTCGTGCCCCCTCCGTGGCACCAGGAGTTCAACATTCACCTTCGCAGTGGCTTCCTGCGTACCGGCAAGGTGAAGGTAAAGCTATCTTTGCGCAGCCCGCTCGTCTCCGTCAGCTACGGCAAGGTCATGGTGAAGCTGTTGGTCGACAACTCTGACGGCAGCGGAACCATCACGCGGGTGAAGTACTCCCTCATCACGCGATGCTACATCCGTACCAAGACTGAGGTGTACAACTACCACGTCGACGCGGTAGAGACGATTACCGACGTCAACATTGAGAAGGGGAACATTGTTGCCATTCCAGAGGTGGAGGTGCCGGTGCCGCGGTTCGCACCGCTCACAATGCTCACAGAGGGACAGGGCACCCTGACATTCCTCAACGTACGCTTCTACGTAGGGACGACGCTCAAAACCTTCTCCAAGTCGGTTGAGACGGAGGTGCTGCTCGTGTCTGGACTAGACTCCCGGAACAACAGCCGCCGGCTGTTGCGCTGGACCTGCTTCTATCGCCGCCGCAACCGCGACGACACGCGGGAATTGACGGTGCGCCCGCCGACCATCAACCTCTCCGAGCAGAATGCAAAGGTGCAGGTGATGCAGGCGGCAGAGCATGTCCGGCCCGCCTCTGCGTCGTTCGTCCACAACAACAACGGTACCGACGCGGACATCTCGTCGATGGCACCGTCGGCCATGAGCCGCTCCTTGGCCATTATGCGCAGCAGCCGGCGAGTTGCAAAGGACGCGCCGTCGCTCGACACGCGCCGACTCGCGAGTGCGCTGAACTACGACGTAGCCATCTTCGTGCCGCCCGCGGAGGATGCCGGCCCTGGCGGCCCGAGCAGCCACGCGGACCCGATGTCGATGCTGAATCCTTTCGCGAGTCCGTCGGCTACGACCGGTAGCACGCTCCCCTTGGCGGACCGAGAGGACGATGCGGGGTAAAACGAGAGCATTCGAGTGATTTACGTTGTCGCAGCGTAGACTTGTGATTTGGGTCACGTCACCCCACTATCCAGTCTCGATTTTTGATTCTTTGTTTGAACTTACCCCTCGCCCTCTCACTCTCAATTGGATACGCCCTGCGAAAATGGGATGGACATGAGTGTGTGACACAGCGCCTGGTTTCTTCTGTAGCTAAGGTCGGCGGAGATAACCCGATTTTATTCGAGCTGTTGTAATTGCATATCTTATTCGTTTTCTATACTCCGCCGTTGCGCGTTTTACCCCCTTTTTCGGGTTTCCTCTTGCGCCTTTGTTTTCCTCTTCATTTGCTTTCTTTCACATTTTTCTCTCTGATTTTGAACGTAAATGTGAGAGTGCAGGTCGTGCATATGAGTCTTTTCCACACTTACTGTTTCACGTGTTACATTCTTTGTTGTTGTTATTGCGTGTTGTTTATGCTCCCCTTATGATTCCCTCTCCGAAATCGATTGTTGCTGCAGCGTCTCCTGTTACGTCTCACTTTTCTGTGGTGTTTCGAATCCGTCGCCTGTGTGTGTATTGGCTCATTCCCCGCGTGTGTGTGACTATGTGAGACGCTACTTTCGGAATTCGAAAAAAAAAAAGGTGAGAAAACAACAACATCCGAGGTGGCACTCCGCACACCTCTTGCTCTTGTGTGCACCTCGCGTACCTCTTCTCATCTCTTTTATTTCCGGGTTCCTTTTTTTTTCTTCTTCTTCTTTCACTCATTTTATTTCGTCATTGCTGTGCGGCCTTTGCTTTGTTGTGTTGTTAGACTTTTCCTGTTGGCGTGACTGCGCACGCGTTGAATGTGTGCATTTTTTCTTTCCTACCAACCTCGTTGCTGCGGGTAAAACAGCTGCTGTTTCACTTTGCTGCTCTCTGACTTCGAGATCTCAAGTCATCTTCTCCACCGTTGTTTAAGTATTTGTCGTGGACGCGTCTCTTATTTTCATCGTTGGAAAACACCCTGGTTTTTGGCGTTCCTTTTTTTTTGCCTTGAAATCTCTCCTTTTCTAAACAATCAAACACCTCTTTTTCTTCCTTGCTGGCTTCCTCATCATTTCACTGTGATGATGCTCAAACGAACAACAACAACAACAACAGCGTATGTACTCACATAAGGCACCTGCTGCCTAGAAGTTTTCAAGCGACTTGCTTCCCGATTTTAGAGACGTAACAGCCAACACGCAATTGGAGTACTACTTGCTTCAGCAGTGGTAATCTGTGACAACCACGCCACATCAGATGAGGGAAACCATCTTTTAAAGTTTGAAGTGTGCATGTGCACTGGGATCAATGGCTTTGCGTGTCCTTGCACTCCGTTTCACTTTCTTATTGGTCACGCCAACCGTTATTTTATTGTCTTCTATGCTTTTCCCTCTCCCTACTTTATTGTTTGACACTTCTTGAACTTTGCTTCTCGCCTTTTAACACCCGGCGAACTGCCTCGTTAGTTTAGCATTTTGTTGATCTAGCTGCTCTTCGCTTCTGCTCGATCATGCAGTCGTTTGATGCGTTTCGAGTTGTAGGGTCAATTTGCGGCCCTGTTCCGATCAGTGCTACACTCCTCTACGGAACCCCGGTGCTGATGGTAGCAACGGGTCGCACCTTCCAGCTTTACAAGGGGAAAGAACTCGCCATGATGCGCGGCGGCCCAACCTTCCAGTACCCGGTGCGGGCAGTGGCGCAGGTCGGCAAGTATCGCGCCGTTGCCGAAGGGTCACGGCTGCACGTCTTTGTACACCACAAAGCGCTCTGGACAAACCACCACGAGGCGGCGACGAAGCCAGGCATTACCCACCTCCTCGCCCAGGACGACCTCCTCTTTAGCGTCGGCGAGGATAAACGCATCGTCGTGTGGGAGCTGAAGACGGGCAAGGTGCTGCAGGAGATGCTAGTGGCGAAGAGCGAGGCGGTGACGGCGCTTGCCCTGCTAACGGGATACACAAACAAGCTGTTGCTCGCCACCGCCGAGGGGACGCTGCAGCTGTGGAACTTTCGCTCTGGGACGTGTCTGTGGTACTCTCAACGCAGTAAAGGTAAGAGCGGCAACAACGGCGCACGCGGCGGCGCGGCCGCCATCACCGCCCTCGCGTGCAGCCGCTACAAGAACATTATCGCCTACGGCACTACTGACGGTATGGTGACGACGTGCAACATCGCAGCGGACGAAGTAATCACCACCTTCGACCACGCAGACGGCGGCGCCGTCACGTCGCTGCTGTTTCGCACTGACAAGGATGGCCTCCTCGTGTCCGGCACGAGTCTCGGCGAGGTGGTAATCTGGGACCTTGAGAACCGCTGCATGGATGGTACCCTGACGCGGTCCAAGCAGGTGCGGTCGGAGCTGGAGGCGCTGGAGCGGCCGCACGTCGACGTTGTGCACTCGCTCGTCATGTTCAACCTCCCCGAGTACACCGCCCTCCTCATCACTGGCGGCGCCGACAATGCCCTCATGCAGTTCCGCTTCGACACCGTAGACGGCCTCGGCGTACTGGTGCGGGAGCGCCGCGGGCACATGGGCAGCTGCACGGACGCCATCTTCTACAACACCGACCTCCTCGTCACAGCCGGCAACGACCGCGCAGTCCGTGTAACGCACGTCTTCTCCGACCGCGCCTCGTGGGAGCTGTCGCAGGGCAAGTTGGGCAAGCGTGGGCGGGAAATGCGTATGGGCCGCGAAGCAGCGAAGCTGCCGCCTGCCACCGCGCTCGCCGCCTCCACCACGCGTAACTACCAGTGGTCCAGCCTGGTCTCGTTGCACGCCGCGTCGGCGCTGGCGTGTGGGTGGCGCATGGACACCCGCACGATGGAGTTCAAGCTGTCTGGCATTCAGACGTCCGCCCACACGGCGCGCGCACTGGCGCTGTCGGACTGCGGCAATTATGCCGTCGTTGGCTATTCGAGCGGCAACGTGGCGGTGCTAAGTTTGCAGAACCGCAGCGTGCGGCACTTCTTCGACCCCGCCCTTGGCGCCGACCGCGCGCACGACAGCTCGGTCGAATGCGTCGAAGTTGGCTGCGGCAACACGACCGTCATCACCGCCGGTCTGGATGGTGTCATCAAGATGTGGGACCTTTGGAGCGGCAAGCTCAAAGCCGCCATCCCGACGGAGCAGCCCATGACAAAGTCGTGCCTGCACGATGCGTCCTCGCTCTTCATTGTCGCCCAGCACTTCACCATCCGTGTATACAACGCTAACCCCGACGTTGGCCTCACCGAGGAGGAGCTGCGCACGCCAGTGCGTGAACTGGAAGGTCACAACAGCCCGATCACCGCCCTCGCCTTAGCCCCGGACACCTATCGCTACGTCGCCTCCACCTCCGGCGACGGCGCACTGCTCGTCTGGGACCTCGCGGCGGCGGCTTGTGTCGGGCAGTACCGCTTCACCTCGCCCGCTCTGTCCCTCAGCTTCCATCCCGACGCACTTTTCCTCGTCACGACGCACGCCGGCGAGCGCGGGGCCTATCTGTGGGTGAACAACATTCGCTACGGCTATGTCCCAGAAGTGGTGCCGTGCCCGAAGGCGAACGCGACGGAACAGCTGCCGTGGCTGCACTTCCCAACCGCACACGGAGCGGCCGAGGAGGACACGCTGGAGGACAGTGGCGAGGCACGCCCGACGGACGCTGCCGCCGCCACCGTGCTGACGGAAGCGGAAAAGGAGGAACGCGACGCCGCCGTAACGGAGGCACGCGAGGCGGTTGCTGCTGAGGCAAACCTTTTTGACGCGTCGCACGACATCGCCCTCGTGCGGCGGCGCCAGTCTGAGGCTCAACAGGCGGTGCTCGACGCAATTCCGATGGAGGGCCTTGAACTAGCCGGCGTCCCGCAGAGCCTGTGGTTCAATCTAACGGTGTTGGATCAGATAAAGGAGAAGAATCAGCCGCTGCTGCCGCCGAAGAAAAAGGACGTGCCTTTTTTCCTCCCGACCACACAGGAGCTGAGGCCAACCTTCCTCGTCGTCGCCTCAGACAACCGCAAGGCCGCCGGGACCACGGAGGAGGCGGCGGGCCACGTGGTGCGCGCCGACCTCGACGAGCTTACTCCGGTGCAGCACATGCTCGTGAACGGCTGCCACGACGCTCTCATGGACTACTTTCTGTCGTTGAAAACAGCGCAGGCGATTGATTTAGAGCTGAAGCGCGCGGTGGACTACGTGGATGGCAGCAGTTACACCGCCGCGGAGCTGGAGCGGATGCAAAGTTGCCTGAAGGGCCTTCTCGCCTTCATAACGGCGTGGCTGCGGCGGCAGAAGAACGTCGACCTCGTCCAGGGCATCCTGGCCGACGTCGTCCGTTCACACGGTGCCCTGATCACTCGGTTCGGCGACGCGCTGGTGCCTGCGCTGGAGGAGCTGGCGGAGGTGCAGAGCACGACGCGCTACTCGGTCGACCACCTTGTCTCCTACCCGGCGTGCCTGGCTGGCACCTTTTCCGGCACACTCTTCTAAATCGCTGAGCAGCGTTAAGGTGCTAACTAGCTTTCTGTTCAGCCTTAACTGCCCGGCTTTTACTCAGTTGTGGAAACTGAGCTGATGTTTACAAAAAGGGAGTGGTGAGAGAAGTAGGATGCAGTTGCAGCACCCGTGAATTTTGCGCCCGCCTATTTTGTTCCGCGCGCGCGCAGCTTTCTTTTGCTGTTGGCGTTGGCCGTTTTTCTTTGTCTTTGTAATTGACTCGCGTAACCACGATTGTTTTCTCTGTTTGATCTGTAAAACATAAAGCTTAACTGCCACACTAAAAAAAAGGGTGTTTAAAGAAAACCACTGATACAGGAAAATGCGACAATAGCGCCAACCGTTTGTCGTTGTGTGAGCTTTAAAGGGCCCGCTTTGCTTGGGGACCGAGAACGCGACACATACCCCCACAACGTACTTGTCACCACTTTTGGCCTTATTAAAGCCCCGATGTTGCACTCAGCGAGCAGCAGTTTTGGAAAAGAAAATGTGCAGAAACAAGACTGTCCGTGATGTTGAGCGACTGTACACGTCACTTCCCCCTTTTGCCCGGCAACACCGTTTTCGGGACGACACCCAACGGTGTCCCTGCCTTCCTCAAATCCGCACTCCAGTGTCAGAGCGCACCGTTGTCGCTCACACTGCCCCGTAAAAAGAACCGGTCACGTGTACGATTAGTTTCAGTGCGGCCTTTTCCGCCAGTCTCCCTTCGAAAACACACAAAAAAAAAACACCCATTGAAGCGCACCCACGACATAAACAGCACACTGAAGGGGGAAATGGAAGAAGAATACTCTTTTCGGCCGCAAATCAACACGCGCAGCCGGCGCTTGGCGCGGCACGCGCCTACGCTGCGCGAACGGCAGGAACAGAAGGATCAGCTGCGGCGCCCCGTACGCCGCGGTCAGTCACCGCAAAGCCGCACGCCGGGCAGCCCCGCACCGGCACCACGAAGCGTTGTTGGCGCGCAGACAGCGACGCCGCCAAGAGCTATTAGGCAAAGTCACGCTAACAGTGACAACGGCGACGATGAGGCCGTGGAGTCGGTATGGGCGCTGTGGCGTGCGGTGGCAGCAAGAGAAAGCCGTGACGAGGAGAAGGTGTTTGTGGAGTCGCAACTGGCCGTCGCGGAGGACGCGGCGATGCCACGGCCATCCGTGGTGCACGTCACGACCATCTTAGCGATGCTGGGTTCTCTAGGCATTCATCCCCCGCGCCACACTGCGTTGATCAACAAGTTCCTACTCGCGGTAGGTGCAGTGGAAGAAAACAAGGAAACAGCAGTCGTGGTAGAGGCAGAGCGTTTTGCCTACGTCTTCAGCACTGTGTGGAGAGCCGCCGTTACAAATCACACGCGATGGAGCCCGGTCCCAGTGCGCAGTTGCGCTACACGTGGCGCTTCACCCGTTGTAAGAGCGGCGGTGATACAGCCTGCTCACAACCCTTCTTGCCACCCCCTGTCCGCAAGTACGACACGGTCCACATCCACCTCCTCCTCTTCATCGACGTCACCACCCTCCTCAACTGTGGCGTCGTCCACCTCCCCCGAATTACACGATGACGCATCACTATCGAGCAGCGCAAAGAACAGTCGCAGTTCTCTTCAGCGGTCAGCTTCTTGTGATGAAAAAAATATCCCTTCTTCAGACGAGCGAGCCAGTACGAAAAGCAGCAGCAGCGTACATGCAAATGCAGACGCAGCTGACCAGGTGTCCAGTGAAAATGGTTCTTTTCTTCACACAAACCTGTCGCGCACCTCCTTTCCCTCCCCTCTGACGCCACAAGCGCCGACCGACTTGGACAACGAAGTAAAGCATGCGCAACCCTCTCCGGTCTCTGTAGGAGAAAATAAGGTGGCCGGACTGAGTCTAAGCCCTGAGCCACGCAATCCACACGGGACCAGCTCGTTGCGGACCTCCTCGCACTGTCGTTCACCCTTGGGAGTGTTGTCGGCGTCGATGCTGCTACGAGGGCACGCGTCGAGGAGCTTGACGCGTGTGCTGCCGAGCGACTCTCATCTGCTCACCAGCACGACGAGTCGCGAGATGAAGAGGGCGACGAAACGCGTACCCGGTGGGCTGATGCGGGAGTGCACCTTCAAACCGATAATCAACGCCGTCTCTCCTCCGCTCAAGGCGCGGTCGAGCCTAGTCAGCGCCGAAGTTGGTTTGCAACGGCGAGCCCGCTGCGCAGACGTGGCTGTGCCATTCCCGTCGAGTACGCAGCCGCTCTACAAAGAGCACGGGAATTCGGCCCGGTGGACGGAGAAACCTCTGAAGCAAAGCCTGCATATGACCGATGGAGGGCTGCAGCAGGCAGCGCGGCGCGAGACCGTCGCTAGTTGCGGCGATGCCTGCCCGGTCCCCTTGGCACCAGGCTTTGACATCGCCGTGCGGCGCATGATCGCCGCCCGCCAGCAGCAGAAAAGCCAGCATAATGAGCAGCAGCAGGTCGTGTTTGTCAACCCTACGGACATGCCACTCAAACGTGCATCCGCTGTGAGAAGGGCAGAATGTCTGAAGTTAACCCATCAAGGAGATCAGCAACAGCCACTACTTTACGTTGATGTCGACCTGCCGAAAGGCCAGAGTGACCGCATTGCCCTCTTTCGCGGAGCGAACGTCGCCGAGGTGGCGAAAGACTTTAGCGCACGGCACAACCTCGACGACCGCCTTCGCTGGAGACTAGAGAGAGTGCTGCACGATCAGCTTCGAGCCTTTTCTTAGAGTTTAGCATATTTTCGCTTTTTTCCCTTTGGACCTTTTAACCTTTGAAGCGTCAATCCCCACCCCGAAGCCCAAACGAGATATACAGCGTGCGTGTGCCCGTCTTTCGCGGCCGGGCAAATGCGGCAGATGCCGCCGGCACATCCGGGGGACTACACCTCCTCCCGCTCCCCACGAAGGAGGCAAAAAAGGACCCGCCACGATGATCACCCTTCCCTCATACACGCCTCCCCTGCCCGCATCCTCGCTCAAAAGTGGTCGAGCGGCGAGAACCCCTCCCCCACGAAGTGGCCGCAGCAGCGAAGCCCAGCCGGCGTGGAAGCGTGCCGCTTTGCGGCGGAAAAAGCACTCCTACCTGGACTCGAACCAGGGTTATCGGATTCAGAGTCCGAGGTGATAACCGCTACACTATAGGAGCACGTGAACCATCCTCACTGTGGATAGTGAAACTGGAAGAAAACCACATAGGGTGTCGCGCCGGTTCCCGTTCACCCCCCCTCCCCCATTGTCCGCTGGCAGATTTCTACCATGTGGCACACATGGCTTCAAAGCTCTTGCTCTTCTTTCCTTTGCCGGTTGTTTCCGTTGCTAAAACAAGTTAAGAGAAGTTGGCGACACACACCAATTGTCGACAGAACGCATCACGGCCAACTGCCATGAACCTCAACACTCTGCGCTAACAGGTGAAGAAATGAGTTTTTCCACGAACACTCGACAAGCATCACCTGCTAGTGTTCCCCAGTGCCAAAGCATCGTCGTGCATAACTATGAATTACGAGAGCGCATATTTAAATTCCAACAACAACTCGAATCCTATTCACTCGCTTTTTTTTTATTATTCTTTTGGAACGGCGCCAATGTAGGACAGCGTACATAAACAACGAGAGAAAGATAGATATATGTTTCACCACGTTGACGCACTAATATGCAATCTAATACCCACGCACTGCAGGCACATGAAAAACAAAGACATCAGATTGTGATACTTAGACTAACTGTTTCTAGTCAAGACGGCTTTCCAACACGATCCTCTATTGCAACTTTTTCTCCCACATCTCCTTCGTTTTGCTTTCCATTTGATCGAAAATAAGTAGACGCACAATTAAAGTAGTTCTTTTCCTTTTTTTTTGTGTGTGTGGATCTTGACAGCTTTCACTTTTCCCCGCACTTATAACACGCCGGAAGCATATAAGCTTTCACACGAGGTTTAAATTTAAAAAAGAATAAAACACTTATCTATGTATATCTATATAAATATATAGACGTACTTAATTTTATTTATTTGTTCATACTAGTTTCCATTTGTTATTTTTGTACTTGCACGTATATACACACAAAAAGAAAACACCACAGATGTCCGACGCAGCTTTCAAAAACGCTCTTTCTGACATTTCGCGGAAAGGCGTTGTGCACGTTGATTGCACGGGACTTGGTTTGAATGATGACCAGCTCGACCTGCTTCTCACGGCCATGGAACACTCCCCTCTTTCTACCAGAACGTTAAACCTTACCAATAATTGCATCACATCTGCCGGTGTAGAGTTTCTGCTACGCTATTTGGAGTTTCATCAGGTTGACGAGCTGGTGCTCCGTGGCAACCGAATTGGAGAAGATGCGGCGCTTTCTTTTCTCGGTATTTTTGAAAAAGAACGAAATATCAATTTACTGGATTTGCGAGACAACGAGTGTAGCGCGATGACAGCGGCGCGTTTGCTGCACCTCAGCAGAGGTGACAAGTACTGCCCAGAAATTCGTCAAGCGCTTATTTCGGGGCAAGCCTCAGCCATTTCTTTCAGTGGTCTTCGGCTAATGGACCTGGACCGCGAACTTCTGCAGTATTTGCTGGTCGAAACCACAGGCTTGCAGTCTGTTGACTTTTCCGGGATCGATGTCAACGGCTCAATTGTTACTGTGATTGGCGGTTTTCTGAAGAACAGTACGCTGTCGGCACTCTACCTTCGCGGCTGCATGCTGACAGACGACTCCGTGATGAAACTGATTGAATCATCTGATTTGCCTCACCACGAGTACCTCCAAAGCCTCGACTTAAGCGACAACACAAACCTTACGAATGACCTTGTGCGCAAACTGACCGCTGAGTTGTTTGACAAGAACAGCCGCATCACTGTCTGCAAACTCACAAATACGTCCGTTACGACGCTTTATCGAAATCAGTTGCAGAAGGACTGTGAATTGAACAAAGAGCATCCGGCCATCAAACGTGCAGTTGTGCAGCTTCGAAACAACGCGCCCTCCGCTGCAGACATCAATTTACAGTGGGACGGTCCGTTGCCGACATGTATGAATTACCTTGCCGATCACATTGCTCAGAGCACGATTATTGAGCGCTTAAATATCAGCAACTCTCTTGTTGATGACACAGCTCTCGAGTTGCTGGCGCAGTCGCTGCAGAGAAATACGTCGTTGAAGGCACTCGAGCTGGCGAACTGCAATTTTACCGTCGCGGGAATCAAAGCACTGTTTGAAACACTCACGCGAGGCAGATGCGCGGTGCAGGAAGTGAACATTGCGAACAATAACCTCGGCGAAGACTCTGCCCAGTACATTATGGCTGCCTTACAGGCAAACCCAAAGCTCACGATTATTAATGTCAATGTGAACCCATTAATTTCCGACACCACTGTGCAGGCAATCTCGGGTCTGACTTTAATTAATCGTGCTCCAGGGAAAATCCGTTCCATTCTGTCTGCATTAGAAAGCAACACACGAGAGATGACCGCGATCGATTTCTCTACAAATTCGGTGATCGTCAACGACGATTCGGTGTGGATTTTGACGCAGGCGCTTCGTGCTAACACAGCTGTGCGCTCGCTAAATCTTTCGCACAACTCGATTGGCGATCGTGGCGCAAAGTACATTGCGACCTTATTGCGCCATAACACGTCGATCACCTGCCTGGACCTCTCGTGTAATTCAATTGGAAACCGCGGCGCCCAAGCACTTTGCGATTCGATTGCTGTAAATCGAGGACTGCAATCAGTAAATCTGTCGAACAACGTAATGGACATTGAGGGGGTTCAAACCCTCACCGATGTTATGCGAAAGAATCACGTGCTCCGTGAAGTCAATCTGGCAAAAACACGCGTCCCGGAGACGTTTGCGGTTGAGGTGCAAGCTGCATGCTCGCTCAATCGTGAGTGCCCTACGGTGAAAAACGCGTATTACTCTCTCTATGATAACGACGCATCACTAGTAAAGTTGAAATTGCACAGTCTTAGCGATGAGCGTGTTATCGACGACGAAAGTGTGCGCTCTATCTGTTCGGCGTTACGTGGGAGAACGTTTGTAGAGGAACTCGACGCAAGCGACAACAAAATTAGCGCAGCCGGCTGCGCTCAACTAGCGTCCCTTTTGTCTACGGAAACGTGTAAGATTATTAAACTGAATTTGTCCAATAATCCGATTGACGACCTGGCAGCAGCGGAACTGGTGAAGTGTTTTTCGCAAAACAAAACACTAACGGACATCGACCTACGCCACACCAAGGTCACAGATGCCGGTGCGGCCGTGCTGGCGCGCGGAGTTGAACTCAACTCTACGCTTCTCGTTGTGCAAATTCCCGGACACGTGCAGGGGAAGGGTGCCGTGCTACTAAACCGTAACCTGGCACTAAATTGCGGACCTGCAGCCCTCAAGAAAACAATTTTCGCACTTGATGCTGGCGCCACAAAGGAGGATATCGATTTAAGTCAGCTGGCAGATTGCCGAGTCAACGATGTCATGTGCCGGTATTTGTGCGCCAGTTTATTGTCGAACAAAAAACTGCGAATGCTGAATTTGTCGCATAACAACATTACGTCAGCATCCATTCCATACATCACTGAGGTAGTGGAAATGTGCCCTGCACTTTTTCACCTCGACCTGTCTTACAACAAAATTGACGAGCGAGGAGCCAAGGAAATTATGCTGTGTGTAGAGCGTATCTCTCATCTTCGCAGCGTATTGCTCATCGGTAACGATATCACAAACGACTCGTGTAATCGCGTCTCGCAGTTGGTTGCGATGAACCTTGGATCTATAAAACTGAAGCAGCTAGTGTTGTCAAGCGAGCGCGGCGAGTCTCTAAATGAGGAAATCGATCTCAACGGATGTTCCACCGGACACCAGTTAACAGACGAAGAAGTTGTTGTGCTCGCTGGCGTCTTGCAGCACCAAAGCGACGTAAAATCGCTGGATCTCGGAAACAACTGCTTTTCGGATGCGGGTTGCATCGCCATTGCGGAAGTTTTACGAGTGAATCACAGCTTAGAGGCGTTGAACCTCGCTGGCAACAGTATCGGCGCCGACGGCGGCGAAGCTCTCTATTTTGCTCTTAAGATCAATCCACAATTGCAGTGTCTCAACTTGGAGAAAACAGCAGTCCCTCCTGATATTACCGAGGACATTGTGAGCCTTTTGCATGTAAATCAAACAATTTACAGACGAAAGCAGGACATGCGGAACACAAAACTGGACGAGGTTTCGGATGAGACTCAATTCCGCTCGACCGATTACCACGCTGCGCAAGTTGCAAAATTGGGAGAAGAATCCATCAACAGTTGTAAGAGGGCAGACGCGCATCTCCTTGAGTGAGATGAGAAAGGGCACTTAGTGCGCCAGCAGATTCGTCTGTTTGTTTGCAATGCGTGGAGCAGCTTACATTTTATCAATTATTCTCGTTATTGTTAAACTTCTATTTTTTTTTTGTTTTGATGGAGAACAACACCTATTCAAAAAAAGGTTGCTTCAGATGGACACGAAAACCCCTCTTTTCCCATTCATGTAGGTCGTCAGGTGTTTTTGTCTGTGACAGAATTTCTTCTCTTTTCGGATTGGCAGCTGAGAAGAACAACAACAAAAGGGGTATTCGAGTATATAAACACTTTTTTTTTAGGCAAACGACTTGCTGGGCAACATTTCTTTTTATTCTTCACCTTTTTTTCTCGCATGTATTTTAGTGAAAATGGCTGAGTTTTCTACAGATTATTCGTGGTATATGTTCATATTCTTCAGAAGCCTGAAAACCCCCTTTTTTTAAAGAGTTGATTAATAATTGTTCCTGCATAGGCGAAATGGCTGCATTCCGCCCTTTGGATTTCTGTTATGTGTACTTCTTTAAAGCGCTTCTTTGTCCCACGTAAAGTCCGTGACTCATCATTCCATCTTCGCTGTGAATTGTTCGAGAGTGGCGTACAGTAAGCACTTTCGATTCACTTGTTTCTTCCTATTCAACCCTCCAATGTTCTAATATGTTCTAGCGTTTCATGGTTTCTTTCATCTCTCTCTCTTACAATCATTTGAGTTGTTTTTCTCTAGCCACCTCTTTTTTTTTCCGGTTTAACGTGTCATTTTAATGTCCTGCATTCGTTATTGTAGTAGTTTCGCGTGTTTTACATGTCACATTAAAATAGAATGCGCACTGACAAGCAAAACGGCTTTCAATTCTTACACATTTACAAGATATATAAAAAGAGGATAGGGAATGCCAGGCGTGGACGAAAAATCTGTGCCACCGTTGTTTGTGCTCCACGCACATTCAAGCCCTGTGCTCTGCTGCTGCTTTTACCCTTCAGAAACATATCATAGGGAGCAATCCAGTTGGTTTCTCTCCGGAGATGTCGATGGCACTGTTATTTTATGGAATTTGACTACACGTCGCCCTATAGCGACGCTCTCTGCCTTAGAGGAGGCACGTCGACAGGTCCTCGAGAGCGCTCCGCAGCAACCACAGTCGAGCAAAACGAAAGTCAGCTGTAAGAATGACGTTAGCGTTGGAGCGAGCGCAGTTCCAAACCCGCATCCCGCTGAACTTGGGCCATACAGTCGAAGCGTTCTGTCCGTTGGCTTCATCCCAACCTCTGTGGCCTTAACGGCATCAAGCAGCAAAAAGGAAACTTGGTCAGAAGAAGACGTATCTTCAGGTGTCTTAAGCGCGTCCCATAAAGCAAGTGAGGAGGGAAAAGGCGCGACATGCGATGCTGTAGTTGTTGCATCGCCCACAGTAAAAGACGCTTTCGGGGTGCCTCGACGGCAGCGCTTTCGACTCACCCGGCGTGTTGGGTCGCGCGCGTTTGCAGTAACCAGTTCTTCTTCACCTGAATTGACATCAGTAGTGACATCGTTCTCTCAAACCAATACCAAAGTGCCATTAACCGTGTGCTTTTACACCCACTGTCGGGATCAGCGCGTGTATATCTGGTCGCTATCGCACCCGTTCATCCGTTCGACTGATGGGGTATCGTCTTTGCAGCTCCTGGCAGCGCTAACAGCTCCACAACATGGTTTTTGTCCTGTAGAATCAATTACAGCGACTCTGAGCGGAGCGTCAACGACATACCTCGCAGTTCCGCACGACTCGCAAGGCGAGATAACGATATGGGAGCTGGGGTGGAGGCATGGAGAAAAGCGCGGTCCACGCAGCACCGATAAGGGCAGACATGTAGCTAACTCTAGCGGCGGGAAAGATGCAAGTTCAGATTTTGAGACGCACAGCTCAGGGGAAGAAAGCGCTGATGCAGAAGAGGGAGGAGTAGACACAACAGGGATGAGCCCGATGGACGCCCTCATTGCTCGTACAGTCGCTCAAGAGCGACGGGAAGAAAAGCGCCTGAAGAAACAGAAAAAGGACAGCGTTGCAGGGGAGCAAAACGCAGGTAATAATGACAACTGTCAAGGTCACAGCACAGATTCCTTTGTTCAACAAAGTAGGCCACCTGTGTCGCGAACAGAGCGTACTTCTTTTCTGTGTTACGTAGCCCCGTTTGCAACGGCGAGAGATTGCGGATTCTTTGTGCGTCGTTTGTGCAGCTTCTCCGCGTGTCCGCATTTTAAAGGAGGTATTATCATGCGTCTAACGATGTGCGCCGACGCTCAGCACCTTGGAGTGGCTTTTGAGAGCGGTCACGTAGTTCTCGCGCGCTTCCGTGTCGCAGGCGAGCTCAGTCCCTCATACTGCAACAACAGTGCGAACAGCCGCAACGTTGAGCCGAGCATACTAGCGGCACGCATTGCCGTGCTACCAGTTGCGCATGTGCGGTGCGCAGTTCGCGCTTTTGCCGAGTCCGCCCTGGCTTGTTGGTGGGGCGGGCAACGTGTGCTAGCGTGTTCCGCCGACGGCGGACTCCACTGTTATGAGGTGACACCTGCGCCACACGAGGCCATCGCCGGTGAGCCGCCAAGGGCGACTGACGATGCTCTCAAGGTGCAGTTGCTGTGGAGTGCTACGCTTCGCAAGGGAATAGGTAGCGTCTGCAAGCAGGCGAATTTGATCGTTGCCGGCTGCTGGGACAGTACGCTACGGCTCTACGACGCACGCGATGGCAGACTTGTGAGCATTTTGAGCTATCAACAGGAAACCATCAATGAAGTGCGCATGGCACCATCGGCCATTGCGCGTGTAGCGGCTTTTGGCTTTGACCCGAGACAGCCACGGTGCTACGCGCCGCTGCCGCCGCCACCACCACTGATGCGCGTATCAATTCCAACTTTGCAAAGTCCAGCTTACAGCGATGTCCCATTTTCCGCTAATTGCGCCCCAATAAGAACTATTTCAGCAACTACTACTTCAGGCGCTGGTGGCGATGGCATTCTGACACGCGACCGCGTGGAAGGCGAGGAGGAACTCGTTTATCTTTTTGGGTCTGCCAGCAAGGATGGTAGTGTGGCTCTATGGCGCGTTGATATGCAATTGATTGCGGAGAAAGCCGCTTGGCAATTCATGTCCACTTAACGTACTTTCGGACTTCCGCGGTAGTCACGTGTGCTTTGCCGTTTACGTTTCGCATCTTCATAGGCAGGCAACGCTAGTAGTTGTCACACTTCCCACAGTGGCTTCCTCTACCGCTTTTCTTTCCATGCGATCATGAGTGCTTCCAAATGTCTACTGGATGACAGCAGTGGTTATTCCCTGGCAGTGTTTTCCAACTTTTCGATCTTCTGATTTGAATTTGTTTACACCTGCTGTCCACTCCAGCCATTTTGTTTCTTTCTTCTGATCAACATTTACGTGAACATAATTGCATAGTGACGTCCGCAGCGTCGCCAACTGCTTTCCAGGTTCAGTGTATTTTACCCATAATGGTGCCAAACGTGCTTTTCATGCCGGTCACTTTACCAGGGGCTACTTTTGTTGACACTTTTCATCTCAACATGAGCTTCCTTACTCCCTTAATTTGCCCCTATCCCCTTCATTTTTTTTTTGGTGCTTTTTATCGTTTTCTGTCAACTGCTGATGGTCATTGCCGTCAATGACGCCCCTTGTTAACACTGGCTTCCCTATATTACTTTACCACATCGTGTTTTTTCGCCGTTATGATTGCCTAACAACTGCACATGATCACTTCAACAACAGTCTTTTTCCATAATAGCACGTGCTTTGGGTATGAATCTATGTCACCAGTTGGAAGCGTATAACACACACACACACACACACAAACTACTATCAGTATTCAGTACACAACACGAAGACACTAAGAGGAGCCCATTTAACTGAATCTACATCAACATCATTACCAGCAAAGAGCAAAGCACTGTATTGCCGTGCGGCTTTTACACTCGGCTTATTCTCTCCCACGAGGCAAACTGACATTACCTCAAGCCACCGAACGAGTACGTACTTTCTTCTCCACGTCACAGGAAAAAGATCTTTTTCTGTTTCTCTCCTTTGAAAAAGATAGAAACAAGAACGATTTGGAGTTCTCGTTGACTTGAACCCTCATCGTCCCACACCACTACCGCCTTTTCGCCCCTTTTTTCAAAAAGAGAAGAAACAGGCGGTGTTGAAAAGATTCTGCTACCCAACTCTATCTTATCGGTTTAGTAGAGCGCATCGCTTGTTCTCAGAAAAGTTCTTCTTCACCGAAGAATAGCCTTTTTACTGCGTACGTCTGTGGAGGGTACTAACAGACAGTGTTGGCCAGTTGAGATTTCCTTTTCTTTTACGTTGCTTTCATTTTGTCTCGTCTCGAGAGAAATTGAAAGGGGAAAATAAAAGCGCTTGTCTCTGTGGTCGAAGGGTCATTAACGTGTCTTTCTGCGATCCCAACAAGTAAACACGCACAAATACGTATATATTCCGAAAGTACGTATATATATATATATATATATATATATACTTATACTGCAACAAAACTATTTTAGCCGAAGCTTTTACAGTTTTTTTTTTTTTTACAAATACTTCAGCACGAAAAGAAAAACTGCGCGCACACACGATAGCTTTTCAGTACAAATCTCTTTCTATATATTGTCTCGAAAACAGACGGGCGCTGCTTTCAAAACCAGAAAACTAGAATTGAAAACCACGTGGGCGCGTAAGTAGCTAACTGAACTTTTTTGACGTTTGATTTTCGTCTTGCATATCAAGCTTTGCTTTTCTTTTTCTTTTCCGGCACTCATCCTTTTCCGCTTCGTGACAATTTACGCTGTTTCTTATTTGTATTCCGTTTCTCGTTTACCCCCGCAACATCAGTAGGGAAGAACAAACAGCGGAGTATCAAAGTTAGGTCGCGTAACGTCTCGTTGAGAAGAAACAAGAAAAGGCATTTTTTAGTGTTTATAAATCAAGGTGCATCTCAAGCTTACATGTTAGTGTTCGCTGCCTCAAAGCAGTTTTCTAATTCAAGCAACAAAAAAGAGTCTGTTTCGTCTGTTTGTGTGTCGGTCTCTCTCATCCCTATCAAACCCCGATAAAAAGCGATTTTCACTTTTTGTCTTTGCTTCTCTCTTTCGTTTTTCACATCTTTTTTTTTTTTGACTTTTTCTCTCTCTGCCTCAGATTCACTATCCCTTTCTGACATATATTTTTACTCTCCCTCTTTCCTTTCTAAAGTCTTTTTTTTTTTTCGTTAACTCTCTTTCCCTTTCTATTTGACGTTGTTTATTTTGTTTCCATCATCTTCCTTTCGTTTGATTCCTCATTTTCTTTTCGCCTTGCTTCCTTTTCAAAGTAACTTATCTAAACACTACGCAATCTCCAGCTTCGACCAGTTTAGATTTCTCAAACAACCAGTTTCGTTTTCTCTTTGTCCTAGCCTGCTATTTTGTCAAGCGCAACGTCTACCCCCAATACTCTTAAAGCCATTTTTTTCCCTGGCTATCCAAGGGGTATCTTTCAATTACGCGCTCATTACGTTAACGCTGTTTTCTTTTCTCTGTTTTCTCCTTTCCCTATACCTCTTCGTTCTTTCTTTGTTTTCTTGTTTGTTCTTCGGTTACTCAGTAGTACCGGAAGAAACTCAAAGTGCTCAACATCGAAACAAAAACTCACCAAAAACCTTTTACAAACCTATCCACACACAATTACACACGTATTTATAACTAAACCTACGTTGAATATCCTGTTTGAAGTCTTATTGAAAGTGTCAGCGATAAGGTATCTAAGTTTTATTCATCTAGCTCCGTTCTCTATCTTCAATAAAAACAAAAAGAATAGTTGACGATCAGCAAAGAACAAGTTGTTGATTAAAACAACACGTCCTTATTATTCGTTTTCTCCACTTCACGCTGCAGCTTTACAACATCGCGAAAGGGCACATTCGCAATACTCTTGCACCAACAAGCGGAAAGAAAGGAAGGGAAACTAAGCCAAGCATTCTTCTTCTTGCCCCTCTTGTAAGTAAAAGCTGCACTTTCTCTTTTACCCTTCGAGCATTGCATTTTTTGTTGTTTTATTATCTAATTTCTCTCTGCTTTTCTTTTTCTTTTCCTTGTGTGGGAATTCGTCGCACGTCTTCCTTTTCCTTTTCTTCTTCTTCAAGCCCTTTTCCGTATTTTCCAATCTTTACTTGACACTAACAGAGAACAGTCTTTTGCCTTGGTTTTCTTTTTTATTTAAATACTTAAATTCAACTTTCTGTTACACGTCACTTTTTTCTTTTCTCTCTCATTTACGGTGGTGTTATCTCTTGCTGCACGTATACATACGTCAACCTCCAAAGGTGCTCTTCAAGTTTTGTTTCTCGTTTCCCCTGACTTTGCTAGGTTCCCCACCTCTTTGTTTTTCCTTCTGTTGCTTCCTGTTTTGGACGCTTTGTCTCTCTCTTTCGTTTTGTTTTTATATTTTACACCTTAAACAGTCGCAGTGAAGATTTTCCTTCGCGGCCTCGTGAAAGGGGAAAGAGAAGCGTTTTGGTAAGCGTTTTCGTCAACTTCAAAAGTGAATTACCGAAGAGGAGAACAAGCAATTTTGCCTCTTTACTCTTATTGATTTTCACCTCAGGGTTGATCTGTACCTCTGAAAGCCAATCAAACCTATCCCTATTTTCACTAAACCACTTTTTTTTTCTTGTTTGTCTTTCAGCGCAATCTCTTCACTTATATTGATTTATATCTGTGCTTCCTCGGTGTTCAGCACTAAATTCCTGTGGTATCCAACAGAAAAGCCCCTTTTCTCCAAGTCATTGAAGACTGCAGTTCACTTTGCTTTATCAAAAGATTCTTGCGAGGGCACAGCAGTATTGTCCGGTTCATCAGGTACGCGCAACACTGTTTTCTCTTTTCCACCTTTCTTCAAAGATTCAGATAGCGTACTTTGCGTACAAGCATTTTTTTTTTTTCGCTCTCCTCATTTCTTGTGCTTCTCCTTTGTGTTTTTAGCCCTTTTCTTTGTCAATCTTCTTTTTTTTTTTCAGGAAAACAAGCTTCGTTAACAAACAGAAAAGGTAAACGTAAGAACCTTCTCATTTTGTTACACGCCTGTGCTAAAACAAGCAAACAAAAGACCATTGCGTTGGTTTTCGCGAAGGTTTTTTTCTTTTGAATTGAAAATATCCCTTTTCTTGTGATAGAAAAAAAAAACAGAATTGTCGGTAATGAAGTCCTACCGTGCTCCTGAGTCGTTTCAGAAGGGACGCTACGTCCCCAGCAAGGTGCTCGGCACCGGTACTTATGGGCAAGTGATCAAGTGCCACGACACCACGACAGGCAAGGAGGTGGCGGTGAAGGTGGCACAGAGCGACGCCGCCTACCGCCGCTCCGCACTCAATGAAATCAGCGCGCTGATGGCACTGGAGGAGAACAGTGACACCGTGGGTATTCTGGACTCTTTTGAGGACGCCGGCCACGTCTGCATCGTCTCTGAGCTGCTGGACCGCAACCTCTTCGAAGTGCTGCGCAACCGCGGGTTTGGCCCACTCTCGCTGTGCGAGGTACGCCAGGTGGCAAAGCACGTGTTGAACGCTCTTGCTGCCCTGCATCACAGCGGTTTTATCCACTGCGACATCAAGCCGGAGAATATCATGCTACGTTGCAACGAGCCTAGCGGCACCGGCAACTCGCCCTCCCTCGGCCCTTTCAGTGACGGCTTCAACAGCAGCGCTTCTTCCAACCGCAGCGGCGAGCAGCAGAACAGCAACAACACCCTCGCCCCGGGACAGGAGGTGATGGTGACAGACACGAACAGCAACCTCAATAACCAGCTGTGGCGCAACTCGAATGCCATCGACGTGGTGGCGGGCAATTCGCATTCGGCCGCTTTCTTTGAGAGCGAGCTGAACTTCGTTTTCTCGCCGCGCTGTGGGCAGAAGGCGATGATGCGGGGCAACGGCAACGGCATACACAACAGTAGCAGCCTCGACGCCCTCTTCGGCACCTCGCCGACGTCGTACAACAACAGCAACACCAGCGGGCGCAACGACAGCCGGGTGGAGCGCAACTTCCCCACGTCGGACGAGGAGGCGACGGTGCGGCAGCGGCGTAACATCGCACCTAGCCCGTACTGTCGCACCTGCCTGATCGACTTTGGTGCGGTGCGCCGCTTCAACGAGAATACGTACTACGACGTTCAGTCACTATGGTACCGCGCCCCGGAGGTGCTGTGCGGCCTGCCTTACACCACCGCTATCGACTCATGGAGCCTCGGCTGCGTCCTCTTCGAGCTCTTCACCGGCAAGCCTTTCTTCCCAGGTGAGAGCCCGCAGCAGCAGCTGTCCCTCATTGTTCAACACGTCGGCTACCCGTCGCAAAGGGCGCTCTCCATGGGCTGCTTGTCCTGCCAGTACAACTTGCCGATGGTCCACATTACCCCGGGTAGCCGCCGCGAGCACATACGGCAGTGGGTGAAGTCGTGCCGCGAGGCGGGGCTGCAGCGGTGGCGCAAGCACCAGCTGCAAAAGCAGCAGGACGACGCCATGCAGTCGCGCCGTACCCGTTCCCGCTACACGGCCGACCGCAGCAGCAGCACCGATGAGGACGACAGCGTAGTGAACGGCAACCCCTTCGACGAGTCTGACATCGACGGCACCTCGGACGAGCGGGAGCTGCTGATCGACCTCATCTGCGAGCTGCTGAACCCCGACGAGACGCAGCGGCTGAGTTGCACGCGGGCGCAGCATCACCCGTTCCTGAACTCAATGCAGTGTTGCAACGCCACATCGAGTCCGTACACGGCCACTCCTGCCGCGTGTCTCGGCACCCTGTCGGCGGTCTCGCAGCAGCAGGTGCCGTGCGTGATGACCACTATTCCTGGGGCGCACCCCATCCTTGTGAACGCTTCCCCTATGGGGGTGCAGACGGGTTGCTCACCCGTGAGCTCCTTTATGTTGCACCCGATGCACACCGCCGCTGGTTCCACCGTGTCTTACACCGCGTCACCCGGCTTCGACATGAACGGCACCCCTGTCGACATGGCGGCGATGCAGCAGCATCAGCAGCCGCCGTCTGCATTCAGCACCCACCCGAGCGCGCACAACATGGCCATGTACACCGCCGCCCCCCACCCCATGGTGCCCACGCTGCCGATGTACACGCCTGTTGTCCATGCTGGCAACGGTGGCGGCGCTCAGGCCTGCGTCCCGCTGGGCGTTTCAGCGCCGAACACCGGCGTGTACAACTCCCCTGCCTCGGTGGGCTCACTGCAGCAGCCCACCGCCGCGAGCACGTCACCTACCTTCTCCTCCCCGACGACCTTCTCTCAGGCACACGTCCCGCTCGGCTTCTCGCCGGTGGCGATGACCGGTTTGAGCCGCGGCAGCGGGATCAACTCGATGCAGCCGCTCGGTGCACCGTCGTACATGATGGCTGCTAACGGCGCAATGGCGTACGTCGGCGACTACCACGCCGAGGCCACCCCAACGGGGATGTCACCGTACGTACTGTGCCACTTCCAGCAGCACCCGTCGTGCACCACTGTGCTGTCACCATAAGCCGCCGAAAGGGATTCTGAGCACGTGTGGGAAGAGTCAAGGTTGCTGAAGCTCTAAAGGAAAAAAATGACTTTGCAATTCGTCGGGATTAATTAGAACAATCCCCTATTTCTTTACGAAACTGTCTACACTTTTTCTGTCGGACTCACATTCTTTTTTTTTGGTTTGCGAGCTGCTTCGGCGTTTCTGTTTGCTTTTTACAGACTGAACGACAATCAGAAACCAGCTTTGCTTCTTTGCTCGACATCAGCAATTCTTTTCGTTCTCCTTCACTCTTCTGTTCAACAGTTTTTTTTTTTATTCGTTTAGGAAGGAGCAGATGAGGCGAATCTGTGAGGTAGGGTAGGAAAGCGAAAGACGCTCACACTCACAACACCATTTAAATAATCACTTATATATGCGACATTATATATATATATATATATATATATATTGTTTTGTTCATGTAATTTCTGGTTCACTTAACCTTCAGTCTAATTTTCTATACAGAAGCCAGTTTATCTAGCGTTCTGTGTTTATGTGCGTATTTTCCCCCTGCTTGGTTGGCCGTTTGTTTTAACTTTTCTCTTTTTTTTATTTATTCGGTTTATTGCTCTTCAGGGTCCGTTATTACTATTATTATGGTTTGGTTTAAAGCCTCCACCTCTCTTTTTCATTCACCCTCTTCCCTCGCGCGAAATAATAGCTCCTCTTTTTTTCTTCATTTCTTCCTTCATTTGAATCTCTCCCTCTCCTTTTTTTTTTCCTGTCCTATCGTGTGCTCTCTTAAATTTTCTTTATTCATTTATTTCACGTTGACATCGAGGCTGTACGTAGTTACTCGGGTTGGTCCTTTCTTCAGTGCTTCGGAGTCTCCTGCCTCTTTAGAATAGCTCCATGATTTTTCGTTTTCCCTTTCGGAAACTGAGTCCTCCCACATTCGTTAAACCCCTGTAGCGTTTTTTCCTTGTGTTTTCACTTCTGTACTTCCTCTGTCTCCGTTATCTTTACAGTGACATTTGCTTCCTCCTACCTATTGCTCTAATGCCAGTGTGTGTGAGTGTTTTTCATCGATATGTTGCCTTCTTCGTTTCTTTGTCGAAGCCCCTCCCCGAGTCTTCCCTTCGCATCTTCTGAGAATTGAATAAGACGAAGGGTGGGGTGTGAACGGGAATCATGTCAAGAGGGTTGCTAGCTAACGTCAAAAAACGGTATCGTAACGTTTTTTTTTTTTACTCTTTCTGGCACACTCATGGCTATCAACGTCACTACGTTTCTTCGGCTTCTTTTTTATTATTTCTTCACTTTTTAAAGAATCCAGTGTCCTGTGTTGTTTTTCTGTTGAGTATCTCTCGCTCCCCTTTTTACCCTTGCGTCCCTCTTCTATTTTTCCGTTTTATGTACAGGCTTCAATAAAACCATGTGCTCGCTTTCCTGTGCGTGAAGCTGCTATATGCCTCAGCAACGCGTCGCTTTCAAAACGTTGAAAACGGTGAGTGTGGAGCGCAACCAGTCTACCTCATCGAAAAGATGCTTGCCGATGTTTTCCGTTTCTCTACTTCCAAAGCTGACTCATTTCCCTCTCCTCCTTTTTTTTTCCTGCCCGTGCGTACGAGGTGATAAAAGAAAGAGTTGCTACAGCTCGTTGTGGTCTTTTTCCTTTTCAGAATGCGAAGTTTTCCGCAGACGTTTACGCAACTTCTTTTCCCTTTTCCTTTTCCGACATTTCATTACGTTTTTATCTATCAGTGCTTTTTTTTGTTTTCATTCACAGAGGAGCTGTTCCTTTTCTTTTTTTGTTTTGCATTCGATAGCGATTGTTCGGTTTTGCTTTTTTATCCTCAGTGAATTTGGCTTCAGACCTAAACAAGCGTTCTGTCGCACTTTGCTTAAAGCTACCAGGTGTCTTTTTTTTTTTTTCCTCCCTACGAGCCGCATTGCGCTTTTCTCTTGGCTCCCGTTCATTCACCACGATAGAAACGGCGTGCGACATTGTGGAAGGGTGGCTCCTCACGAGCAAAAAGCCGTGCAGAAGGTGTGTACCACGCAAGGAGCACGCGCGGCTATGGCCAGAAACGTATTGTTTGTTGTCTTCTGTTTGTGCTTTCTGCATCTCCGCTTGAGTCCTTCGGTAAGAAAATACGATGGAATTCACGGATCCCCTCTAAAACAACAACAACAAACAAGAACACATACACAAACAGAAGAGAAATCAACATCAGCAACACAAACGCTTGCTTTTTCAGTATCTTAACCTATACCGTTATTTGTGTATAACCTTTTCTCTTTTTTGCTCTCCATCTCCGGCTCTGCCTTCGTCTTGGAGTAGTACGCTACTGATCAACTTGGAAAACAGTAGAAAAAGAGTGTGGATAAGCAGTTATATATATCTTTACTAAATTTGCGTTGTGCACAGAGCGTAGTTTTCAATTTTTTTTTTGCTATTATCCGCGATCAGTTTCTAAACTGCGTTTTCGTACAAGAGCAAAATGCTTTTTGGATTAAAAAATGCTTTTTTTTTCTTTTGGCAGGATTTCGGTGAAAGGCAGACGCTCACACGGGTGCGCGCAGCTGCTCTTCCCCAGTTACAAAGCACACGCCTGATATTTTCATGCCTTTTTGAAATTAATTTCGTTTGACAGATTTTTAAAACGCTTAGTCTCCGCTTTTGCGATATTTTTGTTTGTTCTTTTCTTCTGTGAATTAAAAAGATTTTGAAAGAAATAACAAGTTGCTTCTCTTTTCTTCCCTTTTTGACTTCTGCTTTTGAATTTTCCTTTTTTTTCTGGGGAGGGGCAAGCTTATGACTTGGGTTCCTATCGTAAGCGTTTTTTTTTCCTATTGAAAGCAAGCCGCACTTCCTGTTGCTTTCTAATTCTGTTCTGTTCCTGTCTTCCCGTGCTCCTCTTCCTCTCTAAGCAATTCTCCATTGCTACGAGGAGTAGGTAGCATTTGCATGGTTGAGCTTGTGGTATATGTACATATCTACGTGGGCTATTTTTATTATTATTATTATTATCCCACGTCGTTTTCGCTGCTTTCACGCTTTTCGATGAATTATGTGCTAGCGATCGTCTATCGTTTTGTCAAATACACATCTTCGACGACTTTTTTCTACTGTTTTGATCGCTGCGTTCCCCTTTTTTTTTTCTCTCATCAACTGATTTGTTGCCTGCCATCACGTGCAGGCATGAGATGCATATCTGCGCGTCAATCCTCGTTTCTCTAGAGGCACATACATCTTCTCCTTTGTACGCTCGGGTTGATGCTTTTGAGTAAGGGAAAAGGCGCGCATCTACGTCACGTAGGGTAAAACTGAAATTATGCTGTTTCACTTTCCTGAATGCATGCGTCTGCTTAAGAGCGTAGGCAACCTGAAAAGCAGGCTTAACAAGAGTGAAATTTGCACTAAAAAAAAACTAAGAAGTCATTCCTGCTAGGTACACTACCCTGCGTGCCAATAATGAGTCAGCTTGAGGAATTTTGAAGAAAAAAACCGAAGCAAACAGTAATGACAAAAGTGAACTTTCAAAATTTTGACAAGAAAGGGTGTTGTTGCATGGCAGTCGCTAGTGCTATTTTCTTTTTGAAATTGGTAATTGGCAGGCGAGTTTCGAAGAATGGATTTTTTACCTTCTTTTTGTCTAAGATAGTCTGATGGCTTCCTTTACTTACTAGGCAACACGAAGCAGCTGTTGAAAAAGCAAGAGATGGAAAGCTGTAAATTGCGGAGCTCATCCAACAGCAGAGAAATGACGCGTTCCTTAGGTTCTCAACGAACAAGCAGTTTTCTCGCTTTACTCTTGAGTTACGAGGATTAAGTTGCTATTTTCCCCTTTCCCCGATTGTCTTTAGTTTATCTTTGTTTGATCATGCACTTTGTTCTTTACTTCCGTCTTTTCCCTCATTCTCTTTTACATTGTCCGACCACAACAACGGAAGCTAAAAGTGCATTTTTTTTTCCTTTAGTCCTCCTATCATTTCTCTTCTGGTTCTTCCTTTTTTTTTATCTTTGCCAATGAAGTGCTTATTCACTTTATAAGCAGTCACCTAAGGCTCGTCATGAGGCGTGAGAGGACAACTTCTTCAACCTTGTTGCCCCATATTCAAAGCTAGACTGTGGAGAGAGGAAAAAAAAAGAACTTGCTGATGTAATATATATATATATATATTTTTTTTTTTTTTTCCATTGTAACGATATTTGGTTCTGCTTTCTTTTTTGTTTTCAGAATACCATCTGTACCACCAACACAACTTTGAAAAAGTAGTACTTCTGTTCTGTTTTCCTTCGTTGCCATTAGCATCCCTGCTTTCAGTTTTTTTTCCCGTTTACCCGTTGTTGTTACCGTCGTTAAGTAAGTCTCTACATTATAGGGTTCTACCACAGTTTCAGATATTATAGTCGCAAGAGGTAGGTCAAGGTCAAGTCCAATTAGAGCAGAAGCACACTAAAAAAAAAGAAACCATCTGCGCCTCGAGCAAATAAAAAAAAAAAATAGTGCTAAATCTACATTTTTCTTTTTCCCTTTCATCAGTGCGTAACCTCACGACGATACGTCTTCCTACTATAAATGTTTTTCTCCTGTTCTTCTTCAGCTGTCAGCTCTATAGATTACGGCCATATATATAAATTTTTTGTTTTTGTCTTTTTAACAGGTCGAACTTCAAAGTTCCCTGCACTCCTCGATTATAAATCCTTTTTTTTTTCGTTCCGGTTCTTGTTAGCTGCCTTGTTTTTCTTTCCTTTTCCCAGTTGATACCTTCGTTCCGTCCAGTCTTTCTCTCTGTCTTCAGTCATCACTTGGTATGTGCGACTTCTCCGTCACAACACTCTCTTCATAATATCCCGTTATTTTGAGGGTGTTTCTACTGTGTTCTCTTTTTTGTGCTTAAATTCTGCTTAACAAGGAGAAAAGCTTCACGGATTTTTTTAAGTAGAATCGGATACAGAAGAAACGGAGAAGTTGCTGTGGGAACTGAGTGCTGCTTAGTGTCTGTGGATCCACAAACGTTAAATTTGCCACGTCGAGTACCACAAACGGCAGAAGTTGTTTGAGATAAGCGTAGAGGAAAAACGACCACATCTACACTGACAGCGGCTCTTGTCAACGAAAAAGAAAAGAAAAAAAGAGGGAAAAGTTACCCACACCGTGTCTTCAAGAACGATGGGATAACAGGAGGTGACAGAAGAAGGGGTAGGACTCGCAATGGACATAAAGGGTAATCGCTGTCCAGTTTTCTTTGTTCCCTGTCTTTTTTGCCTCTTTCTTCCCTTTGTTGTTTGAAATTCGATTCCCTTGTCTTGCAGAGTCACACGAATAAGGCATTGGTTTAACCCACTCCTCTACAAGCTTACTCGATCACCTTACAATCAAAGCGTGGTGTGCCCTTTTTTCCCCCGTTGTGCGTGTTGTCCTCGTGCTTTATATTCCTGCCGGCTCTCGGTAAGTACGACTCTTGCACAACTGCAACTTCTTGAAGGCTCTTGTCCGGTAGTCCTCGAGTTTGTTTAGCTTTTCGTTTTTCTTTTCTTTGCCTCGCCGCGTATCTAGTGAACATACACTTTTTCCACACCCAAAAGAATCAAAAAAAAAACCTTTTACCTTCTGACTTGAACCGCTAGTTCAACAGTTTGGTGTTTCTCTCAAATCTGCCAGAATTCTCTTTGAAGAAAGAATAGGCGAATTTAGGAGATGGCATCGTAGATCGTCTGATCACCGTTGAACTGTAATTTCTATTTTTTTGCTTCGTGTGGTTTGAGATTGGCTTTATAACACCTTCTCTCTTTTACCCTCCCCTCCACACAGACGTAAAAAAGCATTATCAGCTTCGTGCGTTTTGACGATACTTTTTGCACCTTAGCAGCTTCTTTTCTGTTGCCCAAAATAATAAAAAGAACATGCACGTTTTCATCTGTGTTTCTATTTTTCCCCCTTTTCATTGTTTGATTCACCTTTTGTATTTTAGTTTTTTTTTTGGCTTTCTTCTTCCTTGGCGCTCCTCTCGAAAAGTTCAAGACACACCGGCAAAATGGAGAGCGGTTGCTCGAATAACCTGCCACGCACACGAATAGAGGGAAGCAAAAGTTGATTGGCACTGGGATGCTTGAACGCTTTAAAAAGCAACCAGTAAATTTGTGTGTGCGTTGGCTTGCCGCAAAAAGAGAGGGTTTTTTTTTGATTGCTTTTGCTTGAAGGCCACCACTTAGCCTTCTTCAGCATTTCACCTTCTCGCGTACTTGCCTCTCAGTGTTTTACTTTAGTTTTTTGGTTAGCTGCCCGAATCCTCGATTTTTTCAGGCGGAAAAAACACTTGGAGTTAGTGGCAGCCTATTGAGCACTGACCTCAGTATGCAGCGACATCACACAGATTGGACCCGGGATCAGTCGCATCAATTGTTTTTGTGTTTCTCCAGTTTAAATTAGTGACCCTGATTTAGTGCGAATGCGTTTAAGGTTGCGTTGCTAAGAGTGACTTGCCTCTGTTGTTCTTTTCTTCTGGTATTGGAGATGTACCACTTGCTGTTATTATCCGTCCCTTTTGTTTGGTGAAGCGAAGCGCATATCCGGGTAAAAACAGGATTTAGAAGGTAAACGGAAAAGAACTCAGTTGAATAGAGCGCGTTAAGTGAGGTGCTCTGTGGAAACACATAGAACAACAATGAAACACGCTCGACTCCAACACCCCGATTCGCGGCATGAGTCCTACGATCTCATGTTTTCTTTTTGTCTGGGCGTTGACTTGATTTTTCAAGCTGCATGTCTTTCGGTTCTTTTCTTAGACTGTTTTTAACTGAAAGTGTGTCATTCTGTTTCCCGGCTAACCTCCTCTTTTGCAAACTTAAAATGGTTGAGCGTGGATGTTGAAAGGGTGCTTCTTTTTTGTTCTGGGTACGTGGGCGACCACACAAAGCGTGTCGGCCACCGTTTCTTTTTCTGTTTTTTGACGACAAATCCCCCAGTTTTTTTTTATGGGAAGAGAAACACCGATCGTAATGTAAAGAGCTTCTTCCTTTTTTTTTTGGCGCCAGGCAGAGTTACATTGAAACAGCGAAGCTGACCTTTTCCTACATAGCAATACAAAATGTGTGCTCGCTTAAGCATGCGAAAGGCACCATTGTGGACCCGGTAACCCAGCACTGTGAAAATTTATGATGGATGTGCACGAGCCGTTTAAGTGCATGAAGCAATGTGCATTGAAGAAAGCACGCTTGCTTTTTATCGTTGGTCGGTTTGTTAAGAGGAAACAAAAACAAGTGAAGAAGCGACCTCAGTTTTTGGAGAAGTGCGTCATTAGGTTAAACGTTTGCTGGCTTCAGTGCGTCTTTGCAACCTCGGTTTACACAAACCATCACGCGCGTGCTTTGTCTACCTCCTTTTTTTCCTCATTTCACGGTGTCCTCCACTACGATTTTTGTTTACAAGGACAGTTGCTGGACGCTATTTAATTATCCGGCGTTGAGCGCTTCGCGTTTTTTTACACCTCTATTTTTATTTGTCTTTTATACTCTGTCTCGTCGACTTTTTGTTATCTTAACAGCACACCAAAGTAATAAAACGAGAAGCCCAGTATCTCTTCCGGAGTTTTTTCCACTCTTCTAACAAATAACACCTACTGTTTTTTCTTCCCCGCATCAGTTATAAGATGGAGGCTTGAGAAATCTCTCCTTTTCCAGCAGATTTGAAAACACGGAAAGTGATCAGCGTTCGCACTTCTCTTCTGCTTTCCTTTTATGAGCATCACTTTTTTCCTTTCTATTTCAGGGAAGCCCCGCAGTATTTTTTTTTTTGTTTTGGTTGTGCGTTTTGCCTTGTACATATATAACTAAACATATATATATTTTTGTTTGCTCACTACTTGTTTGCTTCACTTTCACTTTGTGTGACTCCCTCCTCGAAACTTCTCAACAGAATCAACACAAAAACCTTATTATTCGTACGCATTCTGCCTTCTTCAGGCGAATGGGAGGGGTGCTACGGATTGGCTGGTTAAAAGTTGTGTGCTGTTCCGATGTGTGCAGCTTGCGTAGTCCTTGCCGTTGTTCATTCATGAAATCTATAGTATTAGCTTCTTTGTAGATGAAATATCGATATTTTGGAAAAAGCCAAGTATTACCTTTCTTCTCATTAAGCGACTATGCGGTATGAACAAATAGGCGCTCTACGTCGGCCTCCTCCGCCATTTCTCCAACGCAGCTTTGCCTTCTTCTTCCTAAAACCCCTCTTCTGCTCTGCATCTCAACTCTGGTATTTGATTTTTTTTTCTTTTTTTCTAAAGCCATTGGAGCTCATTCAGTGCCACCTTGGGTGAGATAGCACGACGTCTATCCCTGTAACAGCGGCGCGCTTCAAAGCGACACTTTTTTTTTACACGTCAACCGTTTTATTTTCTTTGTGAAGGCAATGTCTTCATCTGCGTGCTCTTCGAGCTCGCGGGAGGTTTCCACCTCCACGACGTCATCGCGGCCGGTGATGAATGCCCTTGCACCGTACTTGCGCGCTGCAAAACCAGACCCCGCAGCTGCTGCGGCGCAGAGTTCGCAAGATATCAACGCGGGCAAAACATCCTCGTCGCGAGACGACGAAAAATTGGAACGCGGATATTTGGAAGGTGGCGAAAACGAGGAAGAGGAACCCAGGCTGTCGCAGGACTTGCAATCGACGCACTCGGCTTCACAGAGCGCTGCGCTAGACCGTCCACGCGACGAGGCTTTCGACGAGGTCGAGAGGCGGGCCCGCATGGCTCTGGAGAACATCGCCACCCGCGAGGAGGATGTGGAGCCGCGCATGGGCGAGTACGTCGACGTGCTACAAGCTTACCGGCGCGCCTGCCAGGAGCGGGCAATGTATCGCGAGGCCTACCTGGTACAGCAAGTACTGCGAAACCTCCGACTCGAGGAGGAGAGCCGGCATGTGCGTGGCATCACAGAGCAGCAGATGGAGGAGCGCCGCATACTGGAGGAGGCCCACCGCGAGGAGTTCCGCGAGTTTCACCACTCTTGGAATGCCCGGATTGATGCCTTTGAGGAGGAGCAGCTAGAGGCAGAGATCTCGCTGCTGGAGCGGCAAAATAACGAGCTGATTCAATTTCATGAAGAGATGCGCAACTACCAACCGAGGTTGCCCAGGTATAGTCGGTCACTACTCGAGTCTCGCTCCAAGCAACAGACGCTGGCACGGCAGCGTGACTACGTCGGGGCGCAGACACAGAAAGAGAAGGCGGACGCCATTGAAATCGCGGACATGGAACGCTACGAGGAGGCGCGGATGGGAGCTTTTGAGCGTCGCGAGCACGCCCTACGACACCGCCACCAGCAGGAACTTCTCGCCCTGCGCACTAAGGTGGAGAGCCGCCGCCTGTACCTCGAGCGCTACCGTAAGCAGGAGCTTGACGTGTTGCTGCAGCGCTACATCAACGTCCGCCGTTCCTTGGAGTCGCAGCAGAATATCGTGCGCAACAAGACCGGAACGCTACTGCTGAAGCACGCGTGCAACATGAAGACGGATAATAGCGGCACGGCGGTGCTCGTAGAGAGCGCCGGTTCCGGCACTTTCGGCACCGTAGTGCAGCGCCGCCAGGCGGATGAGTTACGCGCGGCACAGAGTCAAGGCGACATGGCTACACCCAATGGCCACAACGGCATCTGATGGAGAGGAGGTCTTAGCTGTGCCTCAATTGCGATACACATGGTGCCGCAGGCATCGCAGCTGGAATAATAAATTTGTTTTTATTGTTTTTTCTAGCTGCCCGCCCTTAAGGCTTTTTTTTTATGTACGTGCTACTACTTCTAGTCGCTTGTGGGGCTTTTCTTTTTTCCACACACTATCTCTGTCGGTCATCTGTTGTCTGACGGGTGATTAGAGTTTCAATGTAAAGTAACACTCAGCTGTGAAAGTAACAAGAAAAAACGAAGCGAAATAGAAAATAAGGCGGTTGCTCGTTCGGAGAGATGAGAGACTGTTTAATAATAAAAAAAAAGAACGCCGTCAACACCGCTGCAGGTTTGCATGTAGGCACCTGGTTGTCGTTTTAATCGTAGTCAATATCTCCTTATTACCCACGCAAATTTCTTCTGCGAAGTCGAGTCTACCTTACAGCGCAAAACCAATTGCTTGAGCTAGCTCACTAATGTTGCACTTTGGCAACAGCTTAACATACCAGGAGAGCACTCGTCGACGAACTACGTTTGTTTTAACCGTGCCGTATATGTGTTCTCGCTTCTTTGAATCGTTCGCTTTTGCTTCGCCTCCTTGTTCTCTCTCCCCTCCGTCAGTAGAACGAATTGTTGTAGTGAAATGGTTGACACCTTTTATTTTATTTTTTTTTCCGGCCTTTGCTATTTCAAATTCCTCGTTAATACAGGAGGTAAAACACATTAGTGAGACATAAAGGTTGGAGAAAAGTATCTTTGGCGGTTGTAACACCAACAATAGACCTGGGATTTTTGCCAGTATTACTGCACTGGGGTGAACGAGGGTGTTGCAACACACGAGTTAAGGTACAAAAAGACACACAACTCTGTTCGCGCTCTCGTGAAAGCGGTCGTTTTCGTCTGCTTGTCTTCACTCAGGTCGTGATTTATAAACGGGACTGTAGGCTGCACAATTTGACGGCCGAAACCGACAGTTAATTCTGCGTCAGCTGCTTGTGTTGCACAGGCGATTTGTTTAAAGACACTTTTTTTTAGGGAAAGAACAAATACGGCAGTATTCGAACATTACCGTTGACGTTAACATGTTCGGAAACTTATTCTTCGACGAGTCGCGCGTCGACAACGCGTTTCGCATCTGCAGGACGCAAACGCAGCAGCGGCAGCACTCAGAAGCAGCAGCAGCAGCAAAGTCAGCTTACACAAGCAAAAGCCTCAATGAAAGCGTCGCCCCGTTACACCGGTGCGCGTTCAGCTGTCGCGGTGAAGTTGCTCTTCCTTCCCTGCGTGCCTCCTTATTATGGTGGCTGGACGCGGACACCAACGTCATTCAGCTGCTCGTGCTCAACGACAACGAGAGCAGCGCTGCAGCCCGCACCTGTCAGTCGCGGTTGCTATCAGTCGAAGTGCCAGCGCGGCACCCAGGTGATCTGCTGACGTGTGGTGTGACGCGCAACTACATGGGTGACAACGGCGTCGCGGTGGTGTGGGTGCTGAACAACGGCGGTGTGAACGATGCATCATCACTGTTGTTACAGCAACAGACTCAGCAACTGAAGGACGGCGCTTGCCTGACGGCCGGCTTCGTGCAGGTCACCGTTCAGCGCGAAGTTGACAACACCGGCTACAGTAACCTTCTCCTAGTGTCGGATGAGCAGATGGTGGATTGTGCGCCACTGACCCGAATCCCCAGCGAGGCGTTTGCAGAAGGCGGAAAGGGGAGTGCTTGTGTAGTGGCAGAGCTGCCCGATGCGGCAACGGCAGACATGGCCTCTCTCCTCGTCCTCACCGACGGCGCGCATCTCTGGTGGGCTCAGCTGCTCAACAACGGCGCCGTTCACGTGAGTGAATTTGCGGACGACCACCGCCGCAACACCCTCGCTGCCCTCTGCAACGGCAACGAGGAGGTGCGCCTATTGGACACGCGGACCGTGACAACCGACTTGCAGCAACTTTCCTCCGCGCCGGCGGTATCCGATGCAAGCGAGCTGGATGCCTCTACCACATCATCCAACACGCGGTGGTTTCGTCGTTTCTTGGGCAACGGCAGGAGTACCAGTGCCACTCGCGACGACGCATCCATGCACAGCGACGCGGCAAGTTGGCTCGCAGACTTTGGCCTCCCTGCTTCGGTGAAGCGGCAGCTGTATGCTTCGGTAAGTGCGGTGCAGCAAAGCCCGTTCTTCGCCCTAACTCGTTGGAACGGTCAAGTCGAGATATATAGTATTGGCAGCCACTCGCTCACGCTCGCACCGCAGTACCCCATTGGGGTTCTGCCCCGCGAGCTGCTGCGTCCCGTGGCGGGCCGTGACTCATCAGCAGCTAAGAGTGCGACTACAAAGCAGCAGCAGATCAACGTGCGGGACCACGTGCGAGCGCTGCCGGCCGGTACGACCGTGCAGTGGGCCACGCGCCACCCGCAAACGCAGCTGGTGCACGTCGTCACCTGCCTCGCTGACAGCGACGAGGGGCGACACCCGTACCTGTGGACAAGCTTGCCACCATTGCCGCCCACTCCAACCCTGGACGGCGCCGTACAGGGGCAAGCGGGAGAGATCTTAGCGCACTACTGCACTTTCAGTGTCACTCCACCCACCTTGTCCAGCACACCGCTCGCCTGTGCCATTATCGACGGGAACGACAACAACGGGACCCGTCTGGTGTTGGTCAGCGACGTTGGAGTCGAGGAAGATGCCCACCTGCTGTGCACGCGTTCGCTCGGAGCACTGGCGCTGCGCGGCGAGCATCCACATGCGAAGGATGGCGTGGCGACGGTGGTGCAAATCGTGGAGGCAGACGGCGATGACGGCGGTTTTCACGGGCTGCTGCGAACCAGTCGGATGCACGGGTACTTGTGCCAAGGTGTGCAGATGCAGGGTGTGGCGGCGTGTGGGGCGGCGGTGGTGATGATGGAACGTGGCGTGCAGCCGTGCCGCCTGTACACCATGGAGGACGCCGCTGCCGATGCGCTGGTGCAGATCACGGAAAGTGTGGTGGTGGGTGTGGAGGAGGAGGATGTTTACGAGCTTGCAACAGACAGTTGTCGCAGCGACGACTCTCCCTATCGTCACCACTACAGTGTCAAGGGCTGCAGCGATTTTGAAATCCAGCGTCGCGTGCACTACGTTCCACTCATAGACTCAGTTCCTTTGACCCACCCGCTTACCACTGCGTCCGCCGCAACCGGCCCTTTTGCGCTGTACTGGGAGGGTGTCAATGTGATTCAGTCATGCGCACACGGAGCGCGTTTAATGGCAGAACTATTGCGGGATGTGTTGCTGGCCACCACGCCTGTGACGGAGATCGCTTCTCTGCCCCGCTTTCTGAGCGAGGCGCACCTGAGTGGGTACACAGCATCGTTGCGGCGCAACGCACCAGCCACGACAGCCTCTGTCCTGGCGGCTGTGCAGTTGGCACTGAGCTCCACCTCACCGTTTCACCGCAACGATGATTGCGGTCCTGGAACGCCAGCTTTTTATGAGTACAGCCGCCTGTACGTAACACAGGCGACAACGGGCAAGCTGCTGGCGAGACTGGTTTTTTTGACCACGACCTACCTTGGCTGGCAGAGCACGCAGTCCATCGCCTTCGCCCCGTTCTCATCGCCTTCACCTGCTGCAGCGCCGTCGGCGGACTGGTTCACACAGCAGATCGTTACTGCCCTTGAGGTGCTCGTGGCGGCCTACCACGCCGTGCCACTGGCCGGGTCTGACATTGTCCGCATAGCACTCGTGGAGGACGACAGCACGCAGCCGACCAGCGATTCGCTCGTAGCGGCACTGCTGCCCACCGCTATTCCATCCACACTGAGCAGCGGCGGTGGCACCAACGACAACAGTTCTTCCTCTTTTCAGGAAATGCGGGCGGTTTCAATTGTGCAAGTGGTGAACCGGCTGCGTCGATGCGGCACCCCACGGACGACGCGCGCCTGTACGGCCTGGGTGCAACACCTCACCCACCGCTTTCCGCTCCTCCAGCACTACCAGCTCCTCTCCCTACTCGAAAACGCTGCGGCACCGTCGCAATCCGCGCGCGTACAGGCGTGCTGCGAGTGCGTTTGCCGGGCGCTGGCATGCGAGTCTCCGGCTGACGTCGTGAACTTGCTCTTCCTAGAGGGTCTCTTTCTCCTGGATGTTGCAGGCACAGGCAGCGGCTCAGCTTTCCGCGCTCTGTGGCTGGACGAAGTTGCAACCTTCATCGCCGCAGACCCTGCCGTAGCGCCGAAGCTGTACGCCGTCGGTGTGCTTCGCCGAGCGACCGGTCTGGGCGCCTTGTACACATCGTTGAGCACTACCTTGACCCGGCGCTACCTGTATGCCATGCTGACAGCGTGTGATGAAGCCGCAGAGCGGCTGCAGCGTCGCGCTTCCACTGCTGCTGCTGCTACTGCTGAATCGGCAGCAAACGCTTCCCATCCCCCGTTTCAGCAGCTGCGCCGCGCCTTTGCGGAGTTGGAGATCGACGTGCTGTTGACTGCTGCCCAGGCCAGTGTGTCGCAGGCGGACATGGCAAGCTGTTTCCACGACGTGCAGACCGCCCTCGATCTTATGGTGCACCATAGGTGTCTGCCAACCTACGCTGAGGTGGTGCAGGTTATCTTGAGCAGCGTCGTCGAGGTCGCGTGCACGTCGCAGGCGAATATGAGCGCGCTACTCCGCGTCACGACGATTCGTGCGGCACAGCTGGAGGAGTCCCTCATCCTGAAATGGTACAACTACATCGCCCGGCTGCCGACAAAGAGTGCCTCGGAGGCAACGGAGGCGCTGCGTTACCGCGCCATTATGGGGCTTCACCGCTACTTGATGAACCGCCACAGTTACGCACAGTGTGCACGACTGATGTCAAATCTGGCCACTCTCATCCGTTGCTCCCCGCTGCGCCGCAGCGCGTCTGTCGGCATCGCCGTCAGCGAACTCGCCGGCCTGGCCCTCCACGCAGCCACCATGATTGCGTCGTCGGTGCCAATGCCGGAGAACGGCCGCACAGCAGACGGACTCGTCGAGGGTTCTACCTCTGACAGCACCTCGTCCACAACTGTCATAGCTGGCTCGCCGCTCTCGCTGGGCTACTCCTGGCAACCCTCCTCGCTGTGGGCCTCTCCAGTGCCTGTGGATCCCAACGGGACTGTTGGCGCTGCCACCGGCGCAGATGCGAGAGGTTCTGCTGCGGGCAACACACGGTGGCTGACTCGCGCTGATATTCCCTGGCTTCAGCGCCGTCTCTATCAGGCGCAGTGCGAGCGTCAGCTTTGGCGCCGCGGCTGCACGCTGGACTGCACGGACCTCTGGGTGGAGGGCGCGTCTGCTGCGGCCTACCACGTCAGCGTCGAGAAGCTGGTGTGTGCGCTGATGCAGACCCGCTTATGGCGGCAGGCGTTCCGTTTCGCCTGTCTGTCCGACGCCTACGACCCGTGCCGAGTGTTGGAGGAGTGGGCGATAGATCTACTGCGCGGTACACAGCGCAGTCGCAGCTGCAGCGCACTCGACCCTGAGAGTGAGGCGGCGCAGCAGGCAGACCGCGCAGCCGCCTGGGAGGAGCTTGTCAGCTACTGCGGTGAGATCTCCACCCTGGAGAACCAGTTCGCCGCCTTTGTGCGCACCGTGACGGCGGCACTGACATATGCTTACGAGGACGTGCCGGCGGAGCTGCTCGTGGCGCACCGCATGACGGACGCCTACACGGCCATGTCGACGCTCTTCCACGTCGTTTTGGTGTTGCGCAGGCAGGCGGACAGGGCTGCGGAAGGGCTGTTGCGTGATGACGAGGAGGCGGCGGAGGAAGACGATCACCGAAACACCGCGTCGTCGTCGACCTCGCCGCGGTCGTCCGTGCGTGGTGGAAGCGTTGCGGTTGTGAACAAAGACTCCACCGCAACGATTACCGCAACGCGACGCAATGTCTGGCGCGCCCTGAGCGCGGCCGCGTGCATTGGGCTGGAGATATTGCAGAACCACACAGGTACACAGGGGGTATTTCCTCGTTGTCGGGCAGAAGGCGAAAAGAAGGGAGCAGCTGCTTCAGTAACGGCGGCAGTGTACGGGGATACGGGCTCGTTGCTGCCCGTGACGACCCTTGCGTCGTCCGCGGCGCGCAGCGCCTTCTCGTCTTTCACGGCTGGTGTGTTGGACCCAATAACGGTCTGTGCGACGGAGCTACTTGGCTTACCGGCGTACCGCGACGTGTTGCCTACTGTGCCTGGTGTGCAGGAAGACGTCAACCGGTTCTTGGACTGCATTAATACCCCTAACTTGTGAAGCGTGTACTAGTGTCAAGTCAACAAGTGTGATTTTACGTTGGTGTTAGTTTTGCTTATTACTGTTGTTATGTTAAGCGCCGTTTAGTTAATAAAACGAATTATCGAGTTTTTTTTTATGGGATGTGGTTTAATGCCGGGAAAGCACAAGTAAATGCCAAGGGGTTCAATAAGCGTAAAGGCGCATTGTATTAATTGGTCCTTTTGTCTGTTGTGTTTTCATTTCACGCGCTTCAACTGTAGTCGTTCTTTATATCGCTAGTTGAAGTGAATAATAGACTTTTATCACCACGCATCCGGGTTGTGAGTGCCTGTGACTCTTAAAGGTTTTCTTTTTTTTTTCGTCGCAGTAAAGCACACAGACATCCGTGAGAGAATCGCTCTCTCTTCAAATGCACCTTGCAACTTTGTCGCTCTGCAGTTCATCAGGCACGATAGGTAGTGGTAGACTCCTTCGTAGTGCCTGCTGTTTCCTCGTTGAAACCCTAAAGAAAAGCCTGCTGAACATATTAGATACCTTCAAAGGGCTATCTATGGAGAGCTGATAAAATTCAACAAGCTATGTCACCGATCTAATCACATGCTACAAAATCAGCGAAGTTGTTTATGTGCTAATAAACCGCGTTTTGTACCATATACCTTTTCTGATTTTGGATCGTTTGAATCTTTAATCCTATACATTATTCCTTTTCTCATGCACAACACGTTTCGCTTCAAGGGGTGCACAGCAGCAGTTGCTATACACATTTTGAAGAGGCAATTCCGTATCAGCAACTAAAGGAGTCGTTCCTGCCATACGATTCCCTCTCAGATTTTCAATCAATCGTTTTTCTTTCCTTTTTTTTTCTGGTGCTTGCAACTTGAAACGTTTTTATTTCCCTGCAGTGATGAAACGCTCACGTGACAATAATCGGCGGCTGGGACCTGCGGCGGCAGCAATGCGGCGCCGCGACGTCTATCGCGACGGCCGCCAAGCCGAGGAGCAGGTCAGCACGCAAAAGTTGTTCCGCGATGCCGTGGCGATGCAGAAGTTTCACTCGCCCAATCAATCTGGCGCTGGAGCTCGAGTGATGATCCACAGCCGCGAGGAGCTGGCTTTGTATCGCCAAAAGCGCCGCGCCGAGCTTGAAGAGAGCGTGCGGCGCGGCTACAAGGCCATCGGGAACTGGATCCGCTACGCCCGCTGGGAGGCGCAGCAGCGCGACTTCGTCCGCATGCGGGCTGTGATGGAACGTGCCGTCGTCGTCCACGGCGAAAACAGCAACTTGTGGCGCGACTACGCGGAGCTGGAGGAGGTGAATGGGTTTGTAGAGCACGCACGGCAGGTGTGGAACCGTGGCGTCACCGCCCTGCCGTCGAGCGTGGACTTGTGGGTAAAGTATTTAGCGATGGAGCAGGTAGCTGGACAGGACCAGCGGGTGCGTGACGTTTTCCACCGGTGGATGGCAATTGAAACGGTCCCGCCCTGTGCGTATGAACTGGCCGCACTGTACGAGGCACAGCAACGGCGGCAGGGCGGATGCCGTGACATTTTGCGGCAGTACGTGGAGCGCTACAACACGCCAACAAGTTGGCTACTCTACAGCACAACGGAGCAGCAGGTGTTCGGCGACTACGCACGTGCGATCAAAGTGCTCCAGACTGCCCTGCAGGCCCTGCCAAGCGAGGACGTTTGGCAGCCGGAGGAGGGTTGTCGTGTGCCGCTGGCGCTCGCGGAGGCCTATGTGTTGGCCGGCGATACTGCGCAGGCGCGTGCGGTGTACCACGACGCACTGGAGAAGGCAACTGCCTCCCCGCCTGTCCTGGAGAAGGTGCTACTGGCCTGCAGCCGCTTTGAGCGCTTGCACGGCGACGGTGCGCACTTTGAACAGGTCGCACGCCTCCGCACGATTCAGCTGTACGAGGAACGGTTACGAACGAATTCCAGTGACTTTGATGCGTACCTCACACTTTACTCCCTCTACCGCGACCAAGAGAAGGAGGCAAAGTCATCAACAGCTGGAGGAAGTGAGACAGTTCACTGTATTGGTGGAAATGGTGAGGTCGAGCAGAACGGACCGTCTGCCTCGACAGCTGTCGTCGCCATCTCTGCGACGACTGCGTCTTTTTCTTCCTCTGCTGTTGTGGCCCAGGCGTCGCCGACACGTCAGATCCTGCAACGTGCGCTTGAGGTACCCGTCAAGGACCCGTACAGCGCTCAGCAGCACGCCGTGTTGGTAATGGAGTACGCCCGCTGCTGCGAAAAGGACGGCGATCCAGACGAGGCGCGCCGTGCCCTGGCGCAGGAGATTCGTCAGTTCCCTTTCGATGTCGCTCTGTGCCCGCGGCTGTGGATCGAGGCGGCCCACGTTGAGGAGCGGTGCGGCGATGTGGCACAGGCGAGGAAGCTGCTGCGCGCGGGAGCGCAGGTCACAAAAAGCGAGGATTTATTCAGGGAGGCAATTCACTTTGAGGAGCGCCAGCGCGAGGTGGCGGTGCAAGCCGCATCAATGAAGAGGGGAACCACCACCTCCTCTGCAGCGCTGGCGGCGGCCGAAGCCGAGGCTGCTGCGGCGCTACATGTGGCAGAGCTGCGAACCGATTACCAAAATGCTATTCAAGCCTTTCCTTTCGACGTGCAGTGGTGGATGGACTACGCAAAGCTGGAGGAGCAGCAGCGGGAGCCGGCCCGCGCAGACGCACTCTACGCGGCGTGCATCCGCACCTTCAACGCGGAGGCGGCGCGTGTGGCGTCCTTCACACAGCGATACAATCTACTTGCTCAAGTCGACGCTGCCTGGGCCCACCGCCTCCGCCTTTATACGCGGCGCTGTCGGGAGCTTCAGCGGCAGCTGAATCGTCGCAAGTCGAAACCGGAGGACTTGGAATGTACTCGCAGCGAGCTGGCGACGGCGCAGGCGCAGCTCAAGTCACTCTACACTGCCCTGTTGCAGGACGTGTGGGACGCGTACCGCAGCGAAGCGGTGTCATGGTACGAGAAGTACTTTGAGGGTGGTGAAGGTAGCGGGGAGGGAGTGCTGTCCGGCGCAGCACCGTCCAAGCTGCCCACCTCACTGACACCTGCAACTGCGCGCTGGTCGGAAGCCGTAGAGGCGGTGGCGGCCTACCTCGAGCGCATGAATGGCGTGAAGGGGCAGAACAGCGGTGATGACGCCGAGGAGGCCAGGTTGGTTCTTCGTGCGATTCTGAAGTCAATGGTGGAGACGGAGCGGCACACGATCCGTCACGCGTTGGGGTGGACGGAGCAGACGACGCACTTTGACGCGGTGCAGCGGGCGCGCGAGTGGGGCGAGCTGCTACTCTTCCCGCTGCTTGAGGTATGGAGCAAGTTCGAGCTCACCCATGGTGGATCGCTGGAGGTATTAAAGGAAGTGATAGAGAAACCGACGAAACGCCGTACGCGCCTGTTTAAGTCGAAATCGTGATAGAGCGAGTGGAGACTTTGGAATTGCTTTGTGGTTAATCGAAGGCTTAAGAACTGTTTTGGACTTTTTTTGGTGTGTGGTTTTTCGCGTATGCGCTTAAGCCAAAAAGGCAGAGGGAGGCTTGGGGGCGCTACGTATTAACAGACGCAGAGAAACGAAGATTCTAAACAGTGGAATCTTCCATAGCGCTTCGCGCTGTAACGAGAAGGAACTCGAATGTCTGATGAGCTTAACGGGGCTTACAGTTCGAGCAACAACGAATAGCTCCCTATTAGCATACCGTTAGTGTATGTGTTGGACATTATTGACAAACTGAACTTCAATTTAATCGTTTTCCCTCTATTCTTTTCTGTCCCTTCATGGGTGCCGTTAATTAGTTTGCGTGCGTTACTCTCCGTTTTTTTTTTTTTTCGTTGTTGTTGTTCGAGCATTGCAGTGCTAGTAGTGTAGTTGGGAAAGAAAGACGCAAACGGTTTAGTTTCTCCATTCACACGTAAACGTAAACACACGACACACCCTCACACGCGTACTTGCGTAGGCACATAATCATATAGCTTCTGAGTGGTACGTTTGCCTGAAAGTAGACAGGTGAAGCAGTAACGGTTGCTTCCTCACTCTTTTCCTTGTCTTTTTTCGCTTTCATTCTACCGTTGCTTCCACTCTTGTCTTTATTTAGGGTTTTCTATTTTGATTGGACTTTCTATACCCTGCTGACTGCATTGATCAACTGCTATTCAGCACTATCGCCACCTCTTCCTTTTTTCTTCTTTGGGGTAAGTGTGCCACACCTATAACTTGCGTCATTCTACTGTTCTCTCTGTTTCGTTCTCTTTTTTATTTTTGTTATTCCAAACGCTTTGTTGTACTCCCCGCCCCTTTGTGATTAGTACTGTTATCACGCACGCTTTGCTTCACTTTGATGTTCCGAAGCTCGCCGCTTTAGTCAGTCATCACTTTTACAATTCTTCTGAGAAACATCCTATACATTCCAGTACGAAAACACAACAACACACAGACGTCTGCTTCTTGAGGTCACAGGTTCAGTTCTGTACTTAGTAGCGACTGCTTGGGAGGGTAACAAAAAACAAAAAAGAGAGTTGTACGAAGGCTGCAAACAACCAAATAGATGGAGCGGACAACCAGCGAGATCGTTTCGCACGGCCCCACCCCGCACATGGGGCTCCTGCGTTGTCAGATAGAGCGTCGAGGGCGGCGAGCCCTGAAAGGCTACAAGAAGCGCTTTTGGGTCGTCAACGAGCGCAGCTGTCGACTGGAGGTGTACCGCAACGATCAGGAACACGTACCGCTGCAGGTGTTTCGCGCATCTGACATCCGCAACGTCATTTACGCCGATGACAAGCAAAACCGTTTTTTTGTTATGGTTGTGCAGAATCGCGGCCCGCGCGACATCAAGTTTCGCATGAGCAGCTTTGAAGAGCGCGAGGAATGGTCGAACGCGATTACGCGCATCATGGACACCTACGCGACAATCAATAAGCACAAGAACGTCCTCGGCATGGTGCTGCGACGCGCCAAGACGGTGTCGGACAGTCTTGGCGTCAATATAACGATCGACGCCGCCCGACTGCTCGCTGAGGTGCCAGACTCGCTGCTGCAGTACGTCGCCGAGGCTGTCGACATTGCGCTGGCGAGCGTTACGGCCATTGTGCGCGCCTACAGCGGCGACAACGCGGACATGCCGCGCAACTACATCCTCTACGTTCACGCGGTGACCGATGATCACACCGCAACACTGCGCCGCGGACCTAAATACAACCCGGTGGGACGAACAATGACGTTGAACGTGTGTCTCTTGCGCAGTAAGACAGAGCGGGTCAGCTTTGCGGTAACGCAGCCAGATGAAGTGTTCCGCCTCGTGCAGTCAAACGTCTTCCGCAACCCGGTCATCGAGGGTTGGATCGAGACGGAGCCTAACTGCGCACAAGCGTGTGCGGACATCCAGGAGTATCTCGGCGTGCCCTCAACCAAAAAGGGCTGGATCACCTTTCAGTGGGGCCAGTACGTCAGCGATGGAGCGAAGGTGGAGGCTTTTCTGCAGCGCTTTGTCACTGCGACGTTCTTGGAGGGCGCGCTGTTCAGCGTGAAGAACGCTGTAGCACGTGTCGAGCGACTCATTTCGGAGGTCAATATGCAGACCATCACAAAGAACGCTGCGGTGAATCAGATGGCCGGGACGACCCGGGACTTCAGCAACGCCTCACAGCGCCTGCACCGACGGTCAAACACAATGACGCTCAGCGTTGGGGAGGCAGGCGGGGTGGTGGGACCGGGCAACACCAACGTCGTTGCCTCAGCAGGCACAGGCCTCACCGGGATGGCGACGAGCTATGTGCACAGCCGACAGCCGTCGACCAACGTGCCGGGTAGCAGCGGGTCTGACGCGGCGCTCGCGGTGAAGCTGATTCGTGACAACGTCGCTGGGCTGTGCATTCAGCTAGAGAAGCGCGCCGTCGAGGAGGGCCGCGCGCCGCCGACGTTTGGCACCGTGCATACACCCGAATACGAGCAGCACTGCCGGCCAGCTTTCCTGCTCGTCACGAAGTGTCGTCGCGGGTCTGCTGAGCAGCACCCCGTCACGGGGGACTCGCTGAGCGACGAACTCTACGAGGTCGCCTTCAACGCTTTCCTGCAACTGCAGTTGAGTTACCTTCGCACCGAGCTAAACGGCATTTTTGACAAGCAGGTGAAAGTTGTCGTTATGTGGGACCACCTTTTCCGCGCCGCGGCCGACTTGCAGATGCCGATCAGCGTGCCGGAGCTGCCCCACCTCGTCCGTCAGGTGCGTGGAATGTGCCTGTCTCGGCTGCAGCACCTGGCGCAGGTGCTACGCCACTCTCATTTGCAGGTGACCGGCAGCACCATTCTGCTTGACGAGAACCCGCTCTACAACGCCTTCTGCACCTGCGTGAGCGCTGTAGTGGTAGACTTCTGTTCGTACGCGTCGGTCGGCCCGTCGAGCAAGGTAACCGTCGTCGAGCCGTCTCTCAAGGCCGGCGTGCTGACAGACACACTCTACTACGTCAAGGACGACGACACGCAGCGGCTGATGCACGCCCTCGGCCACCACCGCAGCGGCGCCAATATAGCGCGTGGCGGCCCCCTCATCAACAGTTTCCACGGCGTTAACCTGTACGCTGCGGAGGCGAAGCTGGGTGGGTGGTGTGAAATCTATTTCTCCACGCCAGACCACACCATTCCTGACACGGTGCATCAGCAGGTGGAGGACGAGTTTGACAGCGACTCCGACGACGGCTCGGTCGGGACACTGCAGGTGGCTGAGTTCGGCGAGGCAGTGGCGCACGAGCGCAGCGCGGAGATTCAGCTGTTGACGATGCAGCGCGTGGTGAACGCCATCTACGACTCTCAGCGCCGCGCCCCGGTCGACTTGAAAATCGGCTCTGACGACATCGTGAAGGCGATTCGCGCGTTTGCTTCCGCTTTTGGCAAAGACAAGCGACCAAGCAAACACGACGTGGCACGGGTGCTCATTGTGAATCTGCAGCGGCTTCGCCAGATGTACGTGCGTGCCGTAGACAACGAGACGACGTCGCTGCTGACGTGGGACCAAGCTCGTCAGCTTCTGCGCGACTTCTGCGAGTACGAAACGGATGAACAGTACGTTGACGACGAGCTACGGCGGCTGTCTATGTCTGGAACACAACAGGAGTCGTCGCAGTCGACTCCGGCCGACGAAGCTGCAGGGTCCCGCGAGCCGGTGTTTCCCACAACGACGTCCTCTCACTCCGCACAAGAAGGCAATGAGGTACCGCACGATGAAACAACGGGTGAGGGTGATCCCGTCGCGTTGCCTACCTCAAGTAGTCACAACAACAGCGGCAATCAAAGCGCCCCCACGATATTAAACTCCGAGGTGAGTATGAAGCACGCACTGAGTTCGTCGGCAATCCCAACCCGTGCGTCACTGAAGTTAGGCGGCACGCAGTATTCTACCGTGTCGCGGCGGCGTCTCTCCCTCACAAACGTGCGCTATCAAGCGACGCAGGACCCATCTAGTCCGAACACCTCCACTGCACCACAAGCAGTGGTGACTGGGGCCTCAGCCCCGACCTCCATCGCTTCATGTAGCCTGCCAGTTCAGCTGCACATCCCCGCGAGAACCGCGACGACCGAGGCCTACGACTTCGCCTGTATTTGCGAGGTGGCCCTGACGAAGCTGCTTCCGCACGAAGCTCTTCTTGCCCGCCTCGCGTGGAGGGTCGGGCTCGTCTTTGGGCTGGAGAACACCGGTAAGTCTCTCATCATCAACTCAATGCAGGGTGTGGCGCGGCCGACGGTGGCGACGGTGGGGATGTCTCAGCATGTCGTCGCTTTCGAGGAGTGGGTCTGGGCCCTCAATGAGCTAGGTGGCCGCGAGAGCTTTCGCAGCAATTGGCGTTACTACGTGCGCCGCATGGAGGAGGTGCACTTCCTCATGTTCGTCGTCGACGTACTGAACGTACAGGCGTTACGCGAGGCATATCTGTACCTAAAGGAGGTCACGGCGCATTACCAAAACGTACCGCTCGTTGTCCTCTTCAACAACTTCCGAGAGGGGCACCGTCGCTTCGACATTCGGGAGTTCGAGTCGCTGTTGAAGCTGCAGAAGCTGCGTACCCGTCACAAAGCGGAGATTCTCTCGTGCGTCTGCGACATCACCGTGGTGCACTCAAAGAATCGCCATTTGCCACCGGCATTAGAGACGACGCTGCGCCACCTGTCCAGTCTCCTCATGACACGCTCGAAGCAGAAGCTGGAGAGCACGCAGATCCCGGCGAAGCCGAAGGCGGCAGCGGCGGTTTCTGGTGGCGCAGGTGCCGTCGGGGGCGGCATGAGTGTGGGAGGTGATGGTGGCCTTGGTAGCAGCGTCTTCTTAGCTGCCACGTCGACGCCGCACCGGCCGGGCGGTGCAGACGCAGCGCAGAGCGGCTGCGCCGCGGTTCCGGAGTCGGTGAGGAGCAGGAGCGCGCCTGGCGACTCGTCAACGAATCCCGGAGAGCAGCAGTCGTAGCGAAAAATGAGAGAAAAGAGAACGGTGTTACGATTACCGGGAAAAATCTGCGACAGCCTGTAACTTTCTTTTGTCTGCTTTAGTACTTTTTTCTTTCTTCTGTATCTGTTGGGGCTCGACAACACAAGCAAGCACTACAGTATAGATAACATGTATAATCGTGGAACGGCTCCCATCCAACATGCGTTTGTAAACTATTGAACTGCTGCGTCTTCGTTTAGGCACATAAGCGTGTGCAGCGAAAAACGAGAATGTGGAAAACCAAAGCTACAGTGGTTCCGCCTTTCCGGGCAAAAAGGTGACTTTAGAGTTCGGGCTCGTCACATTGTTTTTGGGTCTGAGTTACTTCACTAGTCCGACTTGCAAGTTCTCTCTTCCGGGTAAATGTCCAGCTGGTACCGATGTTTGGAAACAACAATGAACGGAGGAACAAGGTGTTCAATTGCTGCTTCGCATCGTGCTCTAAAAAAGGAGACGCTGAGCACATTTAAAAAAAGAGGGAAAAAGATTCGCACTCCATTCTCATTGACTGCGTTTTCTGATTCCCGACTTCTGCGCTTTTCATCATTTCTTGCCTTCACATTCTCCTGCTTGTCTTTGTGTTGTCGCTTCAACGCAAAAACTGCAACAGGGATTGTGCACACGTTATCTTTCCTTTTCTCCACTACATTCAGCCTTACTGCTATTTTGTCCTTTTGACACGGCGAAAGGGAACCGTTTCCTCTGTTTTTCTGCGCTTCTGCGCTCCGCATTGCGTTCCTCGGTAGTATATACACGCCCATACAGAACCCTGTAAGCCCTTTCTATTGACATTATTGCGCGTATTAGGGTTCAAAGTTCAGTTAGTCAAGGCTTCTTGCGCTCTCACGTCTTGTACTTTCGTAGCTTTCACAGCGTTTCGAACCCTTTTAAGACTAAAAACTGTCAACTATCTCGGCTACCATTTTTGCAGTGGGCGTGATAGATGAGCTGCAAGTCCATCATTGAAAGTGAAATAAGCGGCTCTTTCTTTCTGGCTTTTTAATGACCGAATAGAAGCGCACGTACTCACTGTTCTCGGTAAGCCTGTCATATATATATATATATATATATTGTATCGCAGTTGTGCTGACCCGATTTTCTTTTTTCAATATTGTGTTTTTGTCAAATTGCTTACTGGGTTAAATTTGTTCTTGTTACTCGGAGAGACACAGCGACGTAACAGGATGTCGTCTGTGCCAGCTACGCCACAGTCTCCCGCCGCGCTGCTTCTCCCGTACGGTGAGCAGCAAGGCAGCTTTCGCGGCGTCGTTGCTTGCTCCAACCGCGACGACGGGTACTTCAGCGGTGAGAATAACTACGTGAACGGACTTATTTATACCGGCTACCGCTACCAATGCGTCGAGTACGCCCGCCGCTTTCTGCTGCTCACAACGGGCTGCATCTTTGGCAACTGCGGTCGCGCCAGCGAGATCTACGCAATGAAGTACCTGACAAATGTGGAGACTGGAGAGGAGCATGCCCTGCACCACCACCACAACGACGGCAGCTCGACCGAGAAGCCGCAACCGGGTGACATCATCATATACCCTTACCACCCCGAGCTGACGCCGTGGGGACACGTTGGTGTCATCTCGTACGTGGACGACCACCGTGTTGGCATCGCAGAGCAGAACCAGTACTTCAGTTCCTTCATCTCCCCCGACCCGTCCTACCTGAACGGGGAACGCTGCGTCGCTCGCTATGCAGCACTGCGGCACAATAAGGAGAAGAACACGTGGTCAATCGAGGATTCCAGCTTGATGCCGCAGTGCCTCGGCTGGCTGTCTTACCCTACCGCCCCGAGGCGGGAACAGATCTACGCACCTTTCAACCCATTACCAAAGGTTGTTTGCGCCCGTTCCACCGCCTTCGACCACCCGGACCACCCCCACATCACCCACTACCACCTCCACGCCGGGGTGGACATCCCGAGCGGGCGGGTGGGCCACGCGTACGGCATGCGCTGTGGCTCTGCCGAGGCCTTGGTCGGAGCCACCAGCGCTACTGCACGTGTGCTGCGCTTCACGCTGCAGTTCTTCTTCCACCGCAACCGCCTCGGACAGCCGTTCCGCTCGCTACCAACGAATCCGCTGAACGCGTCTATGCCGGAAGGGGCGGAGGCAGAGACGCAGGTGTGCCGCGACCTGAACGCACTCTTCAAACCCTTCGAGTCGGAGGAGGCGGTGAATACTGTGGACGACGAGACGCCGGTGAAGCTGCTACAAGCGCTGGCAACCTACTTTGACATCCCGCTGGCGTGGGTGCAGGCGATGGCGCGCGAGTTCTCGCGTGGCGAATTTCACCTCGCGGCGGCCTTGTCGTTCTACCCGAACGTGGCCACCGACCCGGAAGACGTGGCGAAGTTCAAGACGCTGCACAGGAGGAAGGAGATCCTAGACTCACCTATTGAGTCGAACTCGCCTGCTTCTCCTGGTGGCAATACGGCTGCGCACACCGGCCCTTTTGTTCCCGCCAACCCCGGTGAAATAGAGGAAATTCCGCTTAAGAACCCGCACGACGAGGTGTGGTGCCTAGGCAAGGTGAACTTCGGCAACGCACGTGTGCTGACGGAGATGGCACAGATCTCCTCCATTGCCGATCCGCTGAAGCAGGCGATCAGCATCATGACTCCGTCGATGCGCTCCTTCATGTCCACGCAGTACCGCATGGATTTCGGCGCTTACCTGAAAATGGTGGAGACTCTGCGTGGACCTCGCACGGCGTTCACGATTGTCATGTCTGAAATTCACCCATTGGACGGCCTGCTGCGCGAGCTTGTCTCCATCATGCAGGCCATCTGCGAGCGGATGAAGTATCCAGTGTGCCTGGTAAATGAGACCGACTTGAGCTACGCCCACGGCAAGCTTCGCTTCAAGCCAAGCACCGCCTCGTCGCCACCGCTGTCGCCAGCCTCCAGTGTGACCCCAGTTGGACCGTACGACGTGGATTTTGTGTACGCTCTGTGCGAGTGGCCACGCATCCTCGCGAACGGCGGCGCCGATCACGCCGCGCTGTACAACGCCGCGGTTGACCCCGCCTCAGACGTCGTCTTCGCGAAGCCTCTGTGGACATACTTGTGCTCGGGTTTGGTGAACGTGAATGACGTGACGGAGTTAGACGGCAAGCCCGCCGACCCGACTGTTCGTTCTCGTTCAGTGCGTTTCTACGACATTATCCGCCGTCTGTACCACCTGGCGGCGCCGAAGCAGCCGTACGAGTCGTGGGACCAAGAGGTGTCAGAGTTCAAGGACAGCTGCCGCCGCATCCACATCGACGACCCGTGTGTACCGCTGAACCCACCTGGCCTGCTGCGTGGCGAATCGGCAATGCTGAACCTGGCGACGAGCTGTTACATGGGCCACGTGGGTGGCTTAATGCACGAGGATGAGGACAACACCGGCGAGTTCGACGGATACCCGTCTTGCTTATCGTTCATGTTCCCGACCGATTAAAAAGAATAAGGGGACGGCGGTGGTGGTGGTCGGAGGTTTTGTTGTATATTTGAGTGTTTGTGTAGTAAAGAAAGCACTGTTTCGAAGAAGGGTAGTATCTGAATGCAGTAGTGAGAAAGGTGGAAGCTGGTGCCTTTTCTTTTTAGTCCTTATTTTGGTGAAACATGTGCAACTGTTGACTCCGATGTCTATTAGAGCGAGAAGAAGTGGGTGGGGGTCGGACAAGAAAGCATATTACGAAAGCAATAACTACGATGACGTGCCTTGAGCACTCTTCAAATATTCCTCTCTTCTTTTCACTTTCAGACAATGTTTAATTTGCCCCGTAGTTTTTATTGCCCGGAGTAAGGAGAAAAAGCATTTGTTGCGGTTTACACAACATACGAAAACAGAGCTGTGTTCAACAGCACTAAGATATTAAGAACCGAAATTCGAACTTTGGCATCTCGCTATTCCAGGTTTTGTACATTGGAATCAACAAAGCGTGCTCAAACGTGCCTACGTAGGGGAACCCGTATTATGGAAAAGCTGTCAGTTTGTGTTACTTGCAGCTTTTCAGAGCACTGCTCGACTTCAGTGAATCGTGGGTGTTTGCTTCATTTTTACTTCGAGGCCGTTACGTCAGTTTTTATTCTCTCTTTGGAAAAAAAAAAACTTGGTGTCTTTTCCCACTGTTTTTGTCTCCCACTTTTACCAAGGTTACACCTCCCCCTCTCAACTGACTACGCGTATGCTCTTTACTACTTTCCCTGTCCCTTCTCCTTTTCATTTGATTGGCCTCGTCTCTTTTTCTTCCTGCTTTTTGTCCAAGAGTTGTAGCTAGCCATGACCTCCTCATTACCTACCTTTGTTTCCTACCTCGGCGAAAATCCGTCCCCACAGGCCCTCGCCAAGTACGCCAAGAAGCACGATATCTTTCTTCACCCCGATGTCGCATTTTTGGTGCCAACCAAAACGATGGGTATGGGCGTCTTTGCGGCGCGACCGCTGCCAGCCGGCACCGTCGTCGTCAGTTGCCCTGAGGCATCCAGTATCTCGCCCTACATGAAGGGAATTGCGACGTCGCCCTGCGTGGCCGTGCTACACGCCGCTCCACCTGCGATGCAGGATGGGACGCTTTTTGACACGCTGGTACTTATGTCTGAGCTGTGTCGCCCGAAGTCGCTGTGGCGACCGTGGCTGGAGATGTGCCCTCGCATGAACCACCACCTTTTCGACCTCACACCGGCGCAGGCCGCTGCATTTGGTGTGGCACCAATGCTCCGCTCTCCTGGAAAAGAAAACTGTTTTACATCTGATGGGAACATCGGCAGTGCCGCTAGTGGCTCTTGGCTTGCGTCAGGGCTATCGTCTCTCACCGGCGTCGCTCAGGCGTTAAGTGAGCTGCGCATCCATCAGCGTTGGGATGCCGCACAAGCAATTATTGCGTCTGCGCCGGATGTGTGGCCGGAAGACAAAGCCACTTTTGACCTTTTTTGCGATTGCCTTGCACAGGTTTTTTCACGTAACTTCCACCGCGAGGAACTTGCCGGACGCGAGGGTCCGTACCTGCTGCCCGGGCTCGACATTTTAAACCACTCCTTCGCCGCAAACACCACCTTCGAGGTGCGCGGTGGTGGCCGCAAGCACGCAACAGCGTTCACGGTGATCACCAACCGCGCATTGAAGAAAGGGGAGCAGATCTACGGTTGTTACGGCCGCATCGGCGCCGCCCGCTTCGCCGTGGAGTTTCAGTTCGTGACAAAAGCGGTACTCCGCAACGATTTTGTGCGTTGCTCGGCGGCATCGCTGGCAACAGTGGCGACGGTGATGCACTACATCTTGTCTAAGTCGGCAGCATCAACGAACGAGGAGATTACCCCGGAGCTAGTGGAGAAGTATCTCAACGTGAAAGACATCAGTGCTGCGAAAGAGACAGATCACATGGAAAGCTGTCCCACTGGTGCGTGGAAGCCGGAACTGTTTGGTAAAGATCCTCTCGCTGCGGTGGAGGGGTACCATAAAGACATGCAGCGTCGGGTGGAACAGCTGCAGCGCCTCGGCCTCCTTTTTGATGAGGGGTTGTACTTGGTGCGGCCCTACATCACATGGAAGGCGGAGGAGGAGGCAGAGGGCGTGCCAACGTTTAGGTGGAGCAACTCAAGTGAGCACGAGAGGGAAGTTGCGCAGCATACGCGACTTTTAGCGGCCACGGTGTACTTGCTGTCGTCGCCAAAGTCAGAGTACGAGGACTTGTACCACCACATTAGCGTGGAGTGGTCCGCGCCGCAGACGCCTGCGGTGGCGCGTGCAGTGCAAGCGTTTGTAGCTATCAAGGTTGCAGCGGCGGTGCGTCAACAAGCCGTTCTAGAACGTGTCTTTGGCGGCTCTGAGCGCGATGTGACTCGTCAGCAGCTTATTCGCGATACGATACAGTCGGAGGTAGCCACGCTGCGCTATTATGCGAATCCAACTGCGTAGAGGGGAAAGTACACACTACGTGCGTATATATATAGCTGAAGAAATTGCTGCTGGCGTTGCAGAATATTAACAATTGAATTCTTTAGTTTCCACCTGTTATCCTCTCAATGAAGAGTCTACAACAACAAGAAGCACTACAAACCGCTTCAACTAAATTGGGAAGCGTGCTGCACGAAGGCAAGATCGGTTCCTCTCCACTGGCACAAAGATGCCAAAAGGTGGCGTGACAGTTCCTTCGGTTTCCTCTTTTTTTGTTGTCTGCCAGCTTCTCCTCGTCTGCATTTTAACGTCTTTTGATTTGCTTTGGTTGATAATTGCACGCAGAAGGTGCACCACTCTTTTACTCTTCAAAAAACATCTTTGTTTCTCCTTTCTCACCCTCCTTTCACTTTTCCCTCTCTTTCTTATCCCATTCACGATGCGCTGCCTTTTTCTCCAGATCAAGGTACTCAGTCATTTGTGGAGAAATTGAAGCACTTGCACGTCGCGGTTCTCTTTTAAAGTCATATTCGTTTTTTTTTTTATTTCTCACCCCGGTTCCCAGTCTTTTTTTGTTGAGCTGCTGTGCCTGCTGACTTATTTCTAGTGACGCAGTTCTTCTTTACGTACATCCTGCAGGGTAACGTGATACAGAGTCTCATCGACATCTTTGACTAGCGCAACTTATACACTGCACTTCTAGTTTTTGTTTTTGCCGTTGCTTATTTTTGCCGTTTCCGTTGCCAATTCAGTTTCGCTTCTTCGTCAGTGTACTTGGGAGCGCAACTGTGGTGCAAGTCATCGCTCAAGCCTTTCGTTTTTTTCTCTTCTCACTCCACCTTTTGGCGTTCGTACGCACGCACAATTAAGGAACAAAAACCGTAGCAAACGAACACATTCCGAAACCACAGGAGTTCTTCTTCGGGTGTAAAACTGGCTTCTCTCGAGCGACAGCATTCGGTTTGAGTGTGTTGCTTCCTCCACAAAGACCACTAAACACCCACCCACACACACACATTTGCAAACACTGAGGTTAGCAACATAAAAGTGCTGAGCGGTACACGAGTTCCTCACGGGGCGCAGAAGGGCTGCATCCACGAAAAAAAACTAAAAAGAATTTACTACACGCATAGCAACTGCATGCAACTATGGGCAAATTAACAATTAAGGTACACAAATGTGAGCTGTACCGACCCGCCATCAACGGCTCCTGTGCCATCAACCCATGTGTAACCGTCATAGTCGACGGGACGTATCGCTTCCAAACTCGTGTAAAGAAGAACTCTTTTGACCCCTCTTTTCACGAGAGCTTCGTTGTCGGCAACACCCACCGTCTCGCCGTGGTGGAGGTCTCCGTCTACGACGTGCAAAAGCCGATCGGCCTCCTGCTGCCAGGCATCGGGGTCGTGACTGCGACGCGCGGCGTGGTGCGCTCGCAGAACTGCACGGCAATCGGTGACACGGAACAAACTCACGCGATGAGCAACCCCCCGATGAGCTCCGCGGCAAACGGCGGCAATGGCGGTTCCTCGTCGTCCGGCTCCACCCCGCCCGTCTTGCTGGGACGGTGCTACATTGCCATCCAGCGACTCGTCCACGAGCAACGTAAACGCCGCACCTTCTACCTCGGCACCCCACTTGGTTCGCTCACATCGGTTGTCGTCGACGACGCCGAAAAATCGACGCTGAACGGGAGCAGCACTGCAAACTCGCTTCGCTCGACAGGCGAACAGGTCGGCCCTTCGTTGCTGAGACAGTCCCTACCATCTGGTATTGCAGGTACCGTCACCATCTCGCTCGAGTCCGACACCCTCGGCGAGCCCGCGGACCACCTCTCCCTTGACGACGCGCTCGAAGAGGAAAACGTGCGTCGTCTGCGTCGTTTTCTTATCTGTCACGACAAGTCGAAGCTGCAGATGCTGGACGTGCTGATGGCCCATGTACGCAACCCATCGGAGCTGATGCAGAAGAACGACCTTCAAAACGGCAAGCACTCACTGACGGCGTCGAAGACACGCGGACGAGGTGAAAAAACAGTGTCAACACCACGGGTGAGCGTGCGCAGTGGCGACGTGGCTTCGTCTGTGCGCAGCGGCCGTAACAAATCCGTCTGTGAGGACAGCGGCCCCGAGTCGATCTCCGCCTTGTCTCAACCAAATCAAGCTGCAACTATCATGTCCGACAAAAATCGATTAGGCAACAACAACAGCAGTAATAAAGTTGTGCGGCAGCTCGTCATGCGCAAGATCTGCCTCGGCGGCAGACCCGAGCTCACGGCTGAGGTGCCGGATGAATACGAAACCTTCGAAGAGCTCATGGCGCGCTTATGCACCCAGTATCGTGTTGCAGAGCCTGGCGACTTCCACATGGTAATGCGGGTGGAAGGGTGCACAAACCTAGACAAAGATCACTGGAACCTGTCTTTTCTTGGTTCCGACGACGTCTTTGTGGTGCTCCGCAGCGAGATGGAGCAGTTCACAACCGAGATGGCTACACTGCAGAACACTGTCGTCTGGACCGAGGCGAACACCTTCACCCTCGATGTCGTCAACCCGTGTCGCTTCTACGTAATGGTGATTCTAATGGGCCGCGGGTCTCGCAAGACGTACGAGATCGGTCGGTGCTGCGTGAGTGCGGCTCCGCTCTCGCAGGGCCACGTCTCGCGGCGCAACATGTTTCTGTGCGTCGGCGAGGGCGTCACCCGCATCTCCGCCAACGGGGTGGCGCACCTGCTGGCCCGCCCGGTCAATTTCGGCCTTACCCCGGTTGACGCTGCGGAGAGCGTGGACAACTTCTACGAGCGCCTCAGCCGCTTCTTCATGCGCTACGACCCTCTCCGTTTGCCGGAGGTCGACGTGCTGGCCAAGGCGCGGCTGTCCGAGCTCGAGGCGTTCATGCAGGACCTCGTCGTCGAGTACGGCCGGGAGCCGGGCACGGTGCAGCTGCTGGTAGCCGTCGAGTCGCTCGTGTCCCTCCGCCAGTCTGCCGAACTAGACCTGGATGAAGTGGAGGTGCGGTTGCTGATCAGCATGGGCGCCTCTACTGTCCGCACCAAAGCGATTATGGTCAACCAGTTTACGCCGACGACGGTGAAGGAGAATTACATCTTCGATGTGGTGCGCGAAACCGACTTGATTCGCATCGAAGTGGTCAACGCCCGCCACGAGGATGTCATATACGGCCGCGTCGACTTCAGCTGCCTCAACACGCAGCGTGGTGTGGTGAACAAGCGCAATTTCTACCTCGTCGGCGCCGCCGGGACACGCGACGCGTACTTCAGCGGCATTGTCCGCCTCAACCTTTACAGTGACGAGGTGGGCCACACGTACGAGGTCGACACAGCTTTCGAGGAAAGTTTTACTGGCCGGCTTCGCCGGTACGTGCATCGCCGTGTGCCGGAGAGCCTGCACCGCGTGAACCTCGCCGTGGCGACGGTGTTCGACATGGAGTCCTTCATGGCCCAGCTAAGTGTACAGTACGGTGACGAAGACCCGACCTACGCACTGTACTTCACCGTCGTCGGCTGCCGCGGGCTGCGCTCCGGCATCGGCGGCGTCGACCCGTACGTAGTGGTGCGCTTCGGAATCGACGCATACCAGACGAAGACGGTCAAGTCGAACGATGAGCCGGACTACTTTGAGTTCTGCGAGTTTTATTATGACCGTCCAGGAGACATGGTCATCACGTTGGTCGTGATGGATCAGTCGGAGCTTGGCAAGGATGAGGAGATCGGCCGCGCCGTCATCCCGCTGGCGGACGTGGAGCCCTCCAAGCAGTATGACGACTGGCTCCCGCTGCTGCTGGAGAAGCGGAACGGCAAGGTGAAGGAGACGGGCAAGATCGGCTTCAAGTACACCGTGGTCGATCTCAACCTGGTGGACCAGACCCGGCTGCGCTTGCTGAAACGGCACGCCACGTCAAAAGGGATGCAGGTACCGGTGGTGATGGAGGGTGCTCGCGAAAGTCGCTGCCTGACGCTAGGCCCGATGGCGGATGGCGGTCGGCTGGACATGAAGAACAACAGTGCCGACACGAGCCCGATGCAGAATGCTTTGCACGCGACGAACGGTGGCATGGCGCAGATGTGGGGCAACATGAAGAGGTACTTCCAGCGCACCCCGCTCACCAACCACACCATACGCACTGCCAGATCCTCCAATTACGCCACCGGCAGCGACGACAATTCGTCCAACGACAACGGTACCAATACACACGTGGTGACGGACAACGACACGACATCCTTCAAATCTGCCAACTCCTGCATGCAATTGATGCCGACGCTGAACTTGATGGATGGTGGCATTAACTCCGTTGAGGAGTTCTGTTCCGCCGGTGATAGCCTGCTGAACTCCAAAGTAGTGTCTGAGACGGAGGGCGACATGTCCGCCTCGCTGGACTTTGCCACGACGGAAGCCGCCGCGCAGCCAAACGCGTCGACTGTGCAAGGGGACGTGATCGACTTGCAGAATAACACACGTGGGTCCCCGCACATGCAGTTGCGCGTGCGGCTGCTGAGCTGCACGAATCTCTTCAAGCCCACGCACAACCAGCCGAGCCCGTACGTGCTGCTCTCCACCATCTGTGAGTCGCACCGGTCGCGCGTGCAGTTCGACACGACAGAGCCGCGGTTCAACGAAACCTTCACGTTTCGCGTTGAGAACCCAAACATCGATTTTTTGTCCATCACAGTGCTCACCGAGACACCGTACGGGTCGAAGAACCTAGGGCACTGCACCCTGTCCTTGCGCAACGTCCAGCGCGGCACGATGCGCACGCGGTGGACGTCGCTTGTTGTGCACCCCTTCAAGCCGAACGCGATGGAGTGCGGCTCCATCTATATCTCCCTTGGCGCCATCAACTTCGGTATGAATTACCTGCCTTCCATGGACGCCGAGAACCGCCTGCGCGAGCAAATCCGCGAGTACATCTCGCTGAACGCGCGGCAGCAGTTGCACCGGCTGGAGTGGTACGTGGGCGAATTCTCGCAGCTGGACAGCGTGCTGTTGGGCGGGTGGTTACAGGAAGGCAACGGCAACGGCGGCGGTCTCAGCAGCGGTGGTGTCGGCAGTCGGCTTGCGGTAGAAAGGCGACTGGGTGGTGTGGCGGCCGAAAGCCACTTCCACGCCGCTGATCTGGAGGTGTCCATCTACGGCATTTCCCACCTCTACTCGAACGGCTTTCTCGCCGAGGGCAGTGTGGTGGTGAAGGCGCGCGTCAACGGCCACACGTGCGGCAAGACGAAGCCGGTGTTATGCTCAAAGGGAAGTTTTGAGTTCCCCGAAGGACAGGAGCCATTGCGCTTCACAGTGGACGAACCAGCGACTACGCTGGTGAAGATCAGCGTTATCCTCGACGGCAAGACAGTGATTGGGGAGTGCTTCGTTTCACTAGTAGATTTGCACCGTGGGGTTGTGAAGGAGCGAACACTGATCCTGGTGCAGGACTTTAAGACGTCCCACGCTGAACCGATTGGACTCGTCACTCTTGGCGTGCTGTGCGGCAACTTCGGCAGCTCCGCTCCCGCCCCCACCGAGGAGGACCTTATCTTGCACTCCCGCCTCACCCGCTTCTGCTACTACTACTTTCCCACTGAGCTGGCAATGGTGGACGTCAAGTACGCCACGACGCTGAACGTCGCCGCCTACCTGAACCGCATGGTAGAGAAGTATGGGCCCGAGCCGGGCGACTTCCACGTACGTGTAACGGTGGACCGCGTGCGCGGCCTGCGCATCTGCGACAGCCGCGACAACTCGCGCGTCCACCTCTTCTGTATCGTGCGCGTCGGCCTGCAGGAGTTCCAGAGCTCCATCGTGGAGGGGGAGTCGGAGTTCGTGTTCTGCGAGAGCTTCGACTTCGTTGTCGGGTTGCCGAGCCGCGAAAAGGTGGACATGATCATCATGCGCTACTATCCGTCGAAGAACGTCGAGGTCGGTCGCACCGCTACAATGCTGAACGCCTTGGATGAGCAGGAGGAGAATCTGCAGGAGTTGGCGCTGATCGACCGTGGCGGCACAAAGGCGGCTTCCGTCTGCGGTGTGCTGAAGATATCGGTGTACCCACACGACTTTGGCCGTGACCGGGAGCTGCATATGCGCGCGCAGTCGTCGTTTGAGTTCGGCATCGAGAGCCACTCACAGATGTCGCAGTCAACGCACCTGTTCATGCCTTCGCAGACCACTGATCTTGATGATCCGCAGCGACGGCTTAAAGGGAGTACTGGTGCTTCAACTCTTCTCACCCGCGGCAGGACAACCGCCGTGAACCCGCCCGATAGGGACTTGTCGGCCAACCCAGTGCATCAGGTGGTGAAGCAAGCCGGCCTCGACGTCTCGCGCGAGAACAGTTTGCTGACGAACCGAGGCGCAGCCCCGTTACATGATGGCACATCCGCTTCCGTCACCATCGTCGGCTTCGCTGGCCTCAGGCTGAAGGACGTAGAGGTGTACTTGCGCGTGTCAGAGAAAGACAAGGTGCTCCTGAAGACAAAGCCAATTCCAGTAGATGAGCTCGTGGCACTGGAGCCGTCCTCGGCCACCTTCATTATTGAGAACGTCGCCGCTCACTACGAAGGTACCTACACACTCAAGCTAGGTGAGCGGAGGGTCTTCTCGACCGGCGCTCTGTGCCACGCCGACTTCTGCCTTACTCGCTGCCCCGCCAACCGAACGGTGGAGAAGCGTCTGCGCTTGTACGACGAAAACGGCCACTTTCTCGGCATCTGCCGCTTGAACGTCAGCATGCCGGATGTGCGGCACTCGATACAGCAGTGGCATTACCTCCATCCCAGCGTATTCGAACCGCTGATGGACGATATTGCCTCGCTGCTAGCCACTTACACCCCAAAGGACCTGCGGCGCCTTGACGTGTTGCTCTGCCGCTCGCCGAATATTCGATCGCTGCACCAGTCCCTGCGCCTGCAGCTGGCGCCCAGCGTGGTGGCCAGCGTCTACCTCGCGGTGCACAGTATTAACCTCGACAACGCCACGCTGCGGCACACGTGCGTCCTGACGACCACTGTTGGCCGCTTCTGCGCCGAGGCAGAGCGCCGCCCGCCCGGTGCCTCGCCGGTCTACCCCTACGGCATGTCGAAGGACGGCATCTCGAAGCTGGACTTCCCGCTGCTGCGCGTCGACATCAGCGAAACGGGTCCATCGGCGCTGCTGACCCTCTCTGTCGGTGACCGCAAGGCGAAGAACAGGGTGGAGGAGGTGGGTCGCACCGTCGTTTCTCTGCGCGCGTTGCTCACCCCCGCCGTTTTTACGATGTCCGAGAAAGTGCAGGTGCCACTGGTGTTGGTGCGACACGCCTCCAATCGCGTCCAGGCCACGCTGATCGGCACAATTACCTTCTCCATAATGCCGCCCTCCTTTGAGAGGTACGGGGCCGCGATCCGCTTCCCTTCCAACGTGGTTGAGGGCTTCAACCGCGACTTTGTCCGTTACTACATCCACCGTATCTGCCGCATGCTGAGCCACTATGACGCCAATTCGCTTGTGGATATCCACGCGCGCATGTATGAGAACTATGTCGCGAACCGCCGGTGGCAGAGCGGGTTGCCAACGTACTTATCTGAGATGGTGGCACGCTGGGGCCCTGAGCTGGACCCCTGCGACCCGCCGCCACCGTTGAACAATGATCCTTCCGCGGCAGAAGGACTTCAGAAAGTTACTGTCGACACTACCTAGGAGGTTTCAAGCCCGAAGGAGACCACAGTCACCAGGGAAAAGCGACTGCTAGATTAAAAGCATCAATGTGTGTCCATTGACGCAGACAACACCAACTTTTACCGTCCATACACTGTCCTATAGCAAGGGGGTTTTCGTTTTCTTTTTGTATAATCTTGTTCGTGTACGTTTTATTCTTCCCTGTTCTTTTTGTCCGCTTTCGCTTCGCTGCGTGATAGCGCTCTTGAATCCACAAACTACATTTTCCTTTTGTTTTTGAATGTTCCGTACGTTAATTGTCTCGTAGATGTATCACTACTTGCTACCGCTTTTCACCCTTTTTTTTCGTCTGTATACTCGCTCTATCAAATGTGCGGTATAGGACATGCGCTAGAGACCTTTGAAGAGACACATGGAAGGCTATAATAAAAGTAAAGCTCTTTTTCGCCCTTCTGCCGTAAGTTGCGTTTGTGGAAACCAAAGCAATCTTCAACTTGCGGCCAGAGGAAGAGGCGTCTCACCGCGATCCTTAATCATCCTGTTTGTTAATTTAGTTTCGTCTACTTGCAGGGAGTGCGACCGTTCTCATTTTGTTTTCCTCGAAGCCGAACCCAGTTCTTTTTTCTTTTCTGGTTACTTTGCTTTGTGTCGACGGGACGTTAGTGTCGCCGAGCAACTGAATATGCTTGATATACGCTAATTTATGAGTTTTCTGTGACCTTTTTGTGTTATTGGGTGACATTCAAAGCGACAGGAACACACCTCTACGCGCTTCCCACGGCCTGAGTGCTGTTGATAAAGATTACTTTTTTCCACTGCAGCTGACGCAGCTCTGCTCCACGTGACAGTCGAATTTGAGTATTCAAATCCGCAAGTACATTAATGAAGTATTTAAAACTTAGAACAATACAAACGAAAGCAACAACAACAACAACAACAGAAGAAGGTACATTCTTGCCTTCTAGTTGAGAAAGAGCAAAAGTTATTATTGACGTTCTCTCATATAGGAGACTAGCTTGCTCTTCACGACGCGGTGACGTGCTTGCTAGACCCACAGAGCTGTAATGGCTTTCGCAGCAGCAGCAGCAGCAATCCTACAAAGACGTCGAAGCAACAAGAACGAAAGAAAAGAGGAGTTAAGCATGGGTACTCTGTTTATTTTTTCTGCACCGCAACACCGTGGGTAAAGGCGTGCTCAGATGAAAGCAGCTCCATGGAGCTTTCCTTTCTTCGTCTACCACCTGTTGTGCGTGAAGAACTGCACTCTTTCTCGGCTCACAACATCCACCCATCCTTTTCGAGAACCTCTGACTACACAGCAAACGTAGGTCCGGGACGCACACCAACGGCGACATCATAAGCGCGTGCTTTCAAGAAGTACTTTTCACTCGAGACCTACCATTTCGACACCACATACTCTTCTGCAAAGCCCCATCCAAGGAAAAAAAAAGGGAAAACCCAACAACAAACCAACCTTCTACCAGGTGCACATTCATAGTTTCTTTAGAATTGTATTGTTTCTTTTCTCTCTTACTTGTTCCAGAACTTGAGGTGACTGCCTTCGGTGGATTGAGTTAAAAAGACCGGCGCAGGTTTTTTTCTCTGTTGTGTCGCTTTTATTTCAAATTGTGTCACGGCAGCGACAACAAACAACACTTACGGCGGAGACGCACCAATAACCAACAAATAAGCTAACTTATCCTTTCCTTCTTCGGTCCGCGATGCCGAACCACGATAACCGCTACACCTCGTCGCGACCGCACCAGCGTGAGGAGGCTCACTGCGAAGCGCGGCGCTCTCCGCAGCGGACGACTCACCGCTCCCGCCACACTACCCGCCGCATTGGCGAGCAAGACGGCAAGCCTTTTGTCGAGGTCGTCGAGACGACAGAGGAGGTCACACGGAGCCGCCCGCCGGCACCGCAGCAGCAACATCGTGGCACACCGCAGTCTCGCACACAGGACAGCACCAACAATCTGCGGCTAGCTTACCACAGCAACGACCGCGCCTCACGCCGTAACTTGAGCAGCCCAGCTGGGGCCGCCGGCCCTATCAGTGGCCGCAGCACGCCCCGCTCTGCGGCGACAGGTGTGTCGAACTCTGCATGTTACATGACCGTTGCGAACAGCGGCCAGACCCCACGCGGCTTCGTTCACACCCCGCGCAGCAGCCAACCCGCCAGCTCCTCCTCGCGGCGGCGCAACGGCAACGACGCACGGCGGAAGCGCGCCTCGGGTTTGGTGGAGTCGCCGGCAGAGATTGCAACGCTGGACGACTACGAAACCCCGATCCGGCACCGCCGCAGCGATGGCCGATACGTGTATGACTACGGCAACGGCTGCAACGCCGGTGCAGCGCCGCAGAGCGGGCGCCACCGCAGCGGCCTCGCCGTACAAGCTGCAGGGCTCAGCAGCAACAACCGTGCAAACAGTGCTGTACGGGGCTCTCGTGCCAACGCCCACCCGCGGCCCAATTCGCAGTTCGGAAGCGCCATGGTAGACGAGGCCGAGACCACCTCACAGTCGCGACCTTTCCACTTCCGTGTCCGGATCCACGAGTGCAGGAACCTCTTCGACGACCTGCGCGACGCGCAGCGGCCAGCGCCCGCAGTGTACTTTGCGATTCACACCGCGGAGAAGCGTGGCCACACCGGCGTGTCGGCCGGCGGCGACGCCTACGACCCAATCTTCAACGACGAGTTCATTTTCACCTCCGTCGACCCTGAGCGGGACGCACTGGTGTGCACGCTGGTGGCCGCCGCCACGCCGTCGCAGCGGCGCGACAAGAAGGTGGCGGAGTGTGTACTGGCGCTGCACAAGCTGCTGTGGCAGGTGGAACGCAAGGTGTGGGTACCGCTGGTGCGCCACCCCGGCACAAAGGAGGCCTACGAACAAGGCGAGGTGCGGGTGAGCATCTATTCAGAGGACTACGGCTACGACGAAGTGGCTTCCGAGGAAGAGGAGGTGGCATGCTCGGCGGCGATCCACAGTACCCTGCTGCGTTACGCCCCCGAAGAGCTGCACCGGCTGGACTGGCTGACCGCTGCCTATGTGGACAAAGGACCTGAGGGGTGGGAGCAGCTGCAGAAGTCATACCGCGCCCGCACAATTGAGCCGGTGCCGGTGAAGATGACACTTCTGCGCGTGGACGGCCTGATGGATGACGCCGGCCGCCCCGTTGGGGCCTGTGGCGTCTATGTAGTTGTCGTTGCCGGCCAAGCAGAGCAGCAGTCCAAGACAGTTCCTTACCGCCATCGTGCTACCTTCAATCAGGACTTTCACCTCACTCTGATGAACCCGGAGACGGACACGATGAGCGTGACTGTCTTTGGCAACGATCGCAAGCTTGGCGAGGCAGTGGTAGGCCTGACCAACATCCAGGCCGGCGTATCAAAGGAGGTTACGTTGATGCTCGTGCGTGCGGCGGAGACCGGCGACGCTTCGTACGGCGGCCAGGTGGTCCTGACGCTGCTGACGCAGAAGTACAGCAGCCCTTACCCGATGCCCGCCACGAAGGAGGCCAAGTTGCGATTGCGCGTGCGCAACTACCTGTGGTGCTACCTCCGCGACGACTTGCACCGCCTGGATGCCATCGTGGGCAGCATCGACAACGAGGACGTCTACATGCGGGAATGGGCCCGCACCATCGGCCCGGAGCGTACGCCGAAGATGCTATCTATCAGCGTGCGCGAGGCGACGAACATTGGTGCCTTCAACAACGGCATGGCACCGCGGTGCTACGCGCGTGTCTGCGTGGGGCCGGAGATGCAGCGGACGGAATTAGTGGTAGCGCGTAACGATAGCGTGTTCTTTAAGACGCCGCTACATGTGAACGTCTACGACCCAGCGCGTGACTCAGTAGAGTTGATGCTCGTAGCGGACAGCGACGACGGCGAGAGGGAGATCAGTCGTGTCACCTTCGGCGTCGGCAACTTGCCGCAGGGCCATTGCGTAGTGCGTTCGCTGCATCTTGTCGCAGATGCGCTGAAGCGAACGGCGCACGTGCAGGGTGAGGTGACGGTGGAGCTGGTGGCGGAGGACTTTGGCAGGACGGGAGCTGAGGCCGATGCGGCGACGGCGAAGATGTACTCTCCCAACAGCCCGCACGTGGTGCGCCTGGAGGGCATCACGCAGCGCAGTTCTCCTGAGAAGCTGCACCGTGTGCCATTTATGCTCGACACTGCCCCACCGGACGAGGTTGACCGCGTGGTGGAGGAGGCGAAGCAGCACACCAACGACGTCGCGGTGGCACCCATGACAGTGAAAATCCTAGGTGTGCGCGGCTTCAAGCCGGCAACGAACTTTTACGTGAAGGTGTACCTGAACGACGAGACCATCCTGCGCACGGGTGATGTCAAGGGTGGGCCAGAGGTGGTTCTGAATATCGACGATAACAACGAGCGCACGCTTCGCCTCGGCAATGCGGTGCAGTCGCTGATGACCTTCAAGATAGCGCGTCACCGCTCTCTGCTGAAGCCACAGGTCCTGGGGGAGGCTGAAGTAGCGCTGTCCACACTCATTCGAGGGGAGAAGAATACACTGTGGCTGCCCTTCTTCCGCGCGTCCAACGAATGGAGCTCCGCAAGAAAGCAACCTTCTGCTTCGTGCATCGCCGGCAAACCCGAGAAAAGCGTGAAGGCAAAGGGGAATCGCATGCCGCAAGCAAGCGGTACCACCGGTGCCAATAACTGTGTTCAACAGCAGCAACAACAGAGCGGCAATTTCCATCACGACGGTGCAGCCGTAATGCGTCACTGCGGGGCTTCACCCGTGGGCTACCTGGGCGTGGAGCTGCAGTCTATGGCCTTCCCCAACACCACCGTCACGGAGTACGTCATCAAGGACGGGCCGGGCGCGAAAAGCGTGCCGGCACAGGCGGTCGTGACGGCTGATGTGACGTCGCTGGTGGCTAAGATGCGTCCGAGTGAGCTGTCGAAGGTGCAGCCGATGATCGCGCAGTGCTCCTCGCTGAAGGACGCTCACGCTGAGCTGCGCGCGCAGCTCAGCCCAACCCCGATCGCCGGCACTGTCTACGTTCAAATTCAATCGGTTGAAATGACGAGCCCGGAGGGCCAGGTACAGGAAAGCCAGGGCGGGATCGCCGTGGAGGCGACATTCGGCAGCGAGCGTGAGGTATCGCGCAAGCGCGTCGATCCTGCCTGCGGAGGCACTGGCCGTGCCCGCCTACGCTACACTCAAATTCGCCTCGACATCCCAGAGAGTGCCGTCAGCCGCAGCAGCAACGAGCGGGCCAAGGAGAGGAAGAGGGACTTCATGGGCGTACCGGCGCTCGAGCTGCGCCTTGTGGGTGGACAGCCTCGTGGTGCGGTTGAAATTGACTGCAGTGCTCTTACTGCTGGCGGTGGTGGAGGGGTTGCTGCAACCGGCAGCGAGCAGAGATTTATTTACGACATTTTAGACGTTGCTTCGGATGCGACGGCCGATTCGCATTACGTCGGTGGCGACAACAACATCAACAGCTACCTAAGGTCACCAAAGCGGCACAGCCACCACTGGGGCATCAAGCAGCCGGAGGAACAACGCACGGGTCGTTCGTCCAAAATGCTGCTCGCACAGCAACAACAGCATGACCAGATGCAGCAGCAGAGTCGCAGCACGTCGGCCTCGCCCGCCCGCGGCAGGGGCGGCGGTGAATCGGCTGGCCCGCTCGTACCAAAGCGCCCGTGGCGCGCGAATAGCGCCTTTAACAACGCTACCTATTACCACAACCCACAACCACGGAACTCCGGTCGTTACAGCAATAACAGTTACGACAACCACAACGGTACGGAGGCGGAGTCAGATAAGTACTACCTGGGCGGTATGAACAACATCAACAGCTACCTCAAGTCACAGACGCAATCGAACTCCCGTCACCAAAGCCCTGGCCGGCAGGATTACCGCAACCAGTTGGACACTTATAACAACAGCCGCACGGACTCACCGTCGCCTGCTCCTGGCGCCACCACGGCGACCGCAACCTACCCAGTCCCGTATCGCGGCGAGATCGGCCTCGTTCGCCTGTCCCTCCGTGCGCTGCTGACGACACCGCTCTACAAACTCGGCGACACGCTGCGTGTGCCCATCATCGCCCCTGCGGTGCCGGTGTCTCTGTCCTACCGCGATCGCCACTCGCCCGACGTGAACTCGCGCTGCATTATTGGTCACGTTGTGCTGCGCATCGCGCTGCCGGCCTTTGAGCATATCGCCGAATCGCTGCGGCTGGGCAGTCGTCACATGTTGTCAAACGTCGTCCCGAACTATGTGCATTACTACGAGCGCCGTATCGGGGCCTACCTGCGCACGAATAATGCGCTGGATCTTGTCGCTTTCCACTACCTCCTGTACGAGCGCGACGTTGCGTCTGGTAACTGGCCGGTCTCGCTCTACGACTGGATGCAGAATTTGATCAAGCAGTACGGCCCCGAGACGGCCAACTTCGGTCCGGAGCCGCCGCTGCCGTTCGACCCAGTGGAGTGGGAGCGAGCGCGGCTGCGCGACGAGGCCCTCCGCAACGAGCGGGAGGCGGCTTTTGCCTCGTCGTGCCGCGGCGGCAGCAGCGCGAGTCTGCTGGGCTCGGAAGGCAGCCTGTACTCACCCAGGGCGAACCCATTTGATGAGGTGTCGCTCAGTCACCAGGAGACCGGCGCGCACCGCCGCTCCAAGGAGTCTTCGAAGGCGCCAGCGGAGGCAACCTACAGCTTTTAAGCGAGTAAAAAGAGTTGAGACGTGCTCGTATTTCTTTTTTTTCCTCATTTGATTTGACAGCTGACAACGCCTCGTAGTCACACATTTTGTACCTTGTACTCTTTTAGGGGTTTTAGAGGTTTCCTTTTTTGACCTTTGCTCGCAGCCCACGTGTGACAGTGTAGCCCCTTAGCACTTCATGCTTTTCCGAACGTTCAAAGTTAAGTTGGGAACCTTTCCGTTGCTTTTTATAGTGCTATTCCTTTACGTAATTTACTTGCTCGGACTCTATGATACAGCACTGATCCAAGTGAAAGTTTTAGAAACAAGAAGTAGACCCTTGCTTTTAATGTGTTTGTCTTCGCGTTATTTACTACTCTAAAGCCCCTGATTGTACTATTAAGTCTTGAAGACGTCAGTTGCGGTGTGTGCGCAGCGTCAGTTAACCTGCTGTTTTTGTTACCTGCGACTCTTCTTCCTTTTTTTTTTTTTACTGAGGCTGACGCGTTAGGACAGCGAATTCTGAGGGTGCTTGCTGCCGTTTCAGAAACATATCACTTTAATTTTATTTCACAAGTGTCCTTTGTTCGATTGCTGCTCCAAGCTATTCAGTTTTCTTTTCATTGGTTGGAGATCGCATTCATCGTTATCTTGAAGCTTTCCTTTTGAATTGTTTGTTCTTGCAGTTGCGGTGGTCGGCTGTGTTTTGCGACACAAAAAGGCCGGTGGATGTGCTGAAGTCTCTGCCTTTTTTTTTGTTGCCACAGTATGGGTGGTTTCAAGGCTACCTTCAGCGAAATGCTATTGCGTTTACTTATTTGTTGTTTTCAATTCCCTCTTACGTGTTGATTTCACTTTTTCGCTATCGAAACCCTTTCCGCTTTTGTTCTTTCAGGCATGTGAAATAGCGGTGTAGAGGGAAAACGTAAACAAGGTGGGCAGTTTCATTTCACTTTCATGCTTGTTTTTGTTTTTTCTTTGTTGCTGTATGCTGCAAGGGTGCTGTTGAGAGCTTTCCATTCAAAGCAGCTGTCGTGAAGGACCATGGATCTCTGCGCTTAAACGCCACACACACACACACACACACACAAAAGGAAAACACTATTGATTGCATCGTATCTGTGAAAAAGCGGCTTTGCATTGTGTTTGCCTTCTGTTTGTTTGTCATGCGTGGCAATTTGCTGTTGGCCCTTTGCTGGTTGTCTTCTTTTCAACTAAATTTATTTCCGTTTGCCACTTTCACTGTTCTCTTTTTTCTTCGTTCTTTAGTTGGTATTGTACCTTCTCTTCTCTGTTTTACACATTAGTAGAAAACGACTCCGGTTTCAACTGCTGCAGTTGCGTAGCTGCCGTTTATCAGAATAAACACCGCCGTGCCGTGTTTACAGAAACAAGACGCATGACCCTGCAATATCGGGGAGATCTTTCTTGGCCGTTATATTAACAAGGCAAGAAAAATTCCATGTTTGCCGATTACTTTCGAGGCTCTGAAAATACATGTTGTTGTTTTTTCGCTCTGGAAGATCTCCGCTTGAAGGACACATGTGGTGTGACGGTATAGCGAAACAAAACAAAAATGACGTAGTGACTTTCTTACTTTTACTACCCCCTTATTGGCTTCATCTTTCTTTTTGCGCAACTCATGTGTCTCACCCACACAACGGCGCACTATTGGCTGTCGTTGTTCTTTTCCTTCATCAATTATTTTTTTTTGTCTGTTCTTTTCTCTTCCGCTTGTTCTCACTCAAACCTTAATAATGACAAGAAATCGAACGTCGAGAAACGATAATTTACTTGACCTTGTGGAGTACAACCATGAGCGGATCAGACAGGGGAGACTCGCGGCCGATGGACAACAGTGGCGAGGGAGTGCCACCAATCAACATCCACCCAAAGCTCATGACAAACCGCAACAGCAGCTCCAATCCGACTTCGGCGCGGCAACACGCCCCCCGCAGCGCCCGCAGCGACGGCACAGTTACGACAAGGGGGGCGGCGCCGTCGAACGCAGAACTCGCGGAGGCCGGTGTGCTACCGCAGGACGGCGTCGTGCGCCAGCTGTCTTCGCGCAAGCAGGAGAGCGGCTCGCTGGCGGCGCCGCGCCACCTTTCGGGCAGCACCAGCGGCCGTCGCGTCCCGGCTGCTATTGCTGCAGGCAACGGTATCGGCGAACCGCTGCAGCTGAGCGAAGCGCACCAACGCCGTGAGAGCAACGGCACCCCGCGTTCGCAGCGGCAGCAACAGCCCACCCGGCACGCTCCATACGCCACAGGCACCCGGTTCTCTGCTGGGGCCTCCCGCGAGCCCATCGGCAGTGTCCGCAACGGCGGCGGCGGTGCATCTCCATTTCGCTCTCCCTCGAAGCACAACGATCCGTACGGTCACGTCACTTCCGTCGTCAGCGAGTACCGCAACAACCACATTAGTGCCTTAGAGGCGCAGTACAGGAGTGTTCGCAGCCAGTCTAGTGCGCCGGTGTCACAGACACGTGACCCGGCGGAGTACTGTAGCGAGTCGCAGCCACAGCAGCCGCAGCAACAACGACGTCAACAACAGAATGAGATTTACAGCCCCCGTTCCGCCCGCCAGGAATCCTCGAAGCCGCGGCACACCGTTGTGGAGTACCTGCGCGGTGGCGTACCGCGTGCTGCCCTCGACGCCCCACATATCAAGTACGCCGAGGCGCTAGAGAACATGAGCAACTGCCGCTACCAGCTGCGAGGGGCGCGGGCCTACACGCCATCTGCTTCCACCGCCCCCACGGCGTTCTTGCCGCATGTGGCACAGGCGATTCCGGATCGCTTTAAGTACGTGGAGCCGTCCGACGAAGAGAAGAAGCTCCGCAAGGCGGAGACACTGCGGCTGCTACAAGAGTGGCAGGACCGGCAGAAGGCGATACTCCCCGCACACAACCGCGCCGCCTCACCCCAACAGCAACAGCAGCAGGAGGAGCAGGAGGAGCAGCAAGAGCAAGCGTCCAGGAAGACCGGCGCACGCAAGCGCTCGAATAGCAAGAATCGAGCCCGCACCAGCTCACAGCAGATCCCGGTAGAGCGGGCCCCCGCCGCGAAGTCGTCTGCTGCTGCTGTCGCACATAAAGAGGAGAAGCCAGAGTGGGACAGCACCTTCAAGCCAGGCTTTGGGACACCGCCGCAGTCGCCACGCACCGGTTCGAAGACGCCGAGGTCGGCGCGTAGTGGGTGGAAAGGCGCTGGTGCTTTGCGTGCGTCGTCGTCGCGGAATGGCCGCAAGTCGCGTGGTGCCACGCCACCGGCGACGGCACGCGGCGAGGCCACAGTGAACCCGAATGCCTTCCGCCGTCGCCTGCTCTTCGAGGTTACGGCGCCGACACTTGCGATTGTGTAAGTGGCAAATCGCTCTTTGTTCGGGTCCCGGTGCCCCCTGAAAGTAAGGAAAGAGCATTGAGTTACGGGTTGTGAAAGGTTTGCTTAACTCCGATAGCGCGTGATTTTCGCACTTAGTCGATCTGCATCTCTTTCCCTTCATTATATAGACGAGCAGAGGTACTGTATCTCGGACAGTGCTGTGTCGTGGAGCCTTGCGGGTAATTTGAACTCATTGAGGCTGCGTCTCAATTTTCGTTTTCTTTACAGGCCCTTTAATACTGTAGATTGATACTGCTTTTCCGACCCTCGCAGCCACGTGTACTTTTTCTTATTCAACGTTTGTTATTGTTGATGGGTTTTGTTTGTTCCTCGTTGCTCTCAAAATGCCTGGTTGCTTTTAGTGATCTATATATACATATATATGTGTGTGTGTGCGCGCGTTGTTTCGTCTCTTCATCTTACTGTTAAGTAATTGCCGTCTTCAAGAAAAACGTGTTGTGTGGGTTGTTGCGTGCGCTCGTGACTCTTCCTTTTTTCCTTTTTCTTTTCCTCATTCGAAGTTTCACTTCGAGGAGCGTCAGTCCTGCTGGAAGTGGCTCTTTGTACCGCGTGTTTTCTTCTCCTTTGTTTGCTATTTCGAGCAGTGTAGGAAAAAACCATCCTTCCGTGTTCCTTTGACTTTCCGTTATGTCCGTTTTTGATCGCTTTAAAAAATTCATGAAGTCAGCCATTATCATTGAAATCGAGGGGTGACAAGTGTATCTGTAGCAGTTGCTCATAGCCCTTCCTTTGTAGACCTTATTCGTGTCGTCTATGCCTCGCTGCTGTTGCGTTGGAGAAGCAGCCTACAGAGAAGGATAGCATCTCTTGAAAAAGTGCGGGCACAAAACGGGGGGATTTGTACTGGTACGCTTGGTGTTGTAGCAGCACAGTGATGACGAAGAAGACCACGGTAACGGTGCAGTTTGCCGACTTCTTTAGAGTAACGTTAACATAATGGTACTTTCTTTCTTCATCATTTGCTGCTCTTACAGTTGCGTTTGCTTCACCACCAAATGCCCTCCACTGTCTTGTGAATTTGTCGGCTTCTTCTTGCGCTTCCTCTCTCCTCTACTTTTGCAAAAAACCGCATTTATTCTGCTTCTACCGAAATTGTTCCATCTTGTACCTTATTGAAGAGCTGAGTGATAAGTCCTCACGCGCTACTACACGGCGCTGTTTTCTTCGTTGTCGGACTTCTCAGTTTTACGGCATCAACTTTCCAGGTGTTTTTTTTTGTTTGTTTCTAGTTGACGGTATTAAAGGCGTAGTACAGAGTTGTCAAGGATTTACCCGGGGGTACAAGCACCGTCATAATTACTCACGCTGAGACATTCAATCAACACTCGCCAGCAGTGCACGCGGTCTTTGCTTCCATCTACTGTACCTTTGTTTTACTTGTTTTTATATATTTCCAGCTCTTTTTTCTTTCACACTCATTTAGATTCACACTGTACATCTTTCTCCGTTGACCCTCTTTTTGCTTTTTGTAGATTCACTTAGAGTTGCTTTCTGTTCACCTTGTTTCTCCCCTGCAGTATTCAAGAGTAATAATGGAGTGCGCGGAAGACTTAATCTATCCTTCAGAAGCGAGGACACCAGAGCTGCAGCGGTTCAACTCGCACACCTTAGGCTGCTACCCCAGCACAGCAGTGAATGGGATACACACATCGGTTGCTTCTGCTCCTATCAACGACGGCAGCGGTAGAATAGACAACAGAGCGGAGGAGGAGGAGGGATGGGTGAGTAACAACGCGCCCTTCGAGCTCAAAGTAAACGCACCTGCCGACATGGGCCAGCAGACTTCCATGGATATTCCGTGCACCCCACCCACCGTCTCGCGAAGCAGCTGGATGCAGCTGCGCATGCGTGACGACGGTGCGTTTGAGTCTGCGAGTGCGTCCGGTCAGCGGGCTTGTGCTCGTGACGCACCTTTTCAGCTCTCACCAACCTCCTTCGCACCACCAACTCACACAACCGCAGAAGCGGCGTCAGAACTGCATGGTGTGCGATCTGTTTCGTGTCCTAGCACAAACCGATCGGTTGCACCGGCTCGTCACTCCTTAGAGTGCACCACGCTCGGTGGTGGTCGTGGTGGTTCAGTTGGTTGCCACACAACAATGCTTGGTTGCCTGGGCTTAAACGGGAGTGGTTTGCAGGACACGCCTAGGGCGCGACGGTCTGGCAACACTCCGTTGAATGCTGTTCTGGCTGCTCGACCCACCATCCTCATACACAGTGCTGCTACCCCTCTTACCAGTAAAGGTGAGGGACGCCACTGTGCAGCGGACGCGTTTTCCTCCCGCCGCGGTGGGCAGTGCGGTAGTACGGGTGCAGCGGACGCAAACGATCACAACTTTCATTCTGATGAACACCCTCTGTTCACGCATCCCTATGCTGACGGTAGTGTTGTTGCTGCGGTGCCGCGCCTGAGTCGATTTTCTGGCGGGAGCAACGGTAGTTGCTGCAGCCCAGGCGTCGTCAACTCACGAATCGGCCGCCCAACAACGCTGCATTTCCTGGACCCCGACCTCGGTATGTATCAGCAGTTGGGCGACAAGAGCAACAACGGAAACGGCAACGACGATCCCTGGATCGGTGGTGTTACACAAGTGTGGTCTGGCTCAACGGATTTGCATGGACCTACTGGTGTTCCTCGGCATTCCGGCACCGGAGTAAACGACGTGGAACGAAGGACCGGGGCACAAACTGTGGGCGTGGTAATACCCACAGATTTGCTCAGTCAGCGCATGTTCTCACCGTCTCCGGAGGCGACGTGGCGTCCGCTAGCAATTGCCGGTACCGCATCGCAGAGCGACGCACACGGGCTGGCAAGTTGTAGGGCACTCTTTGGTGACGCTCAAACAAACGAAGAGAGCGCAGAGGCAAAAGAAGCTACGAGCAATCAGGACTCTATCACGTCCGCGGACAGAACGCGTCCCTGACTGGTCTTGGAGATGCGCCACGGAAGAGCTACGTGCGATCAACGATTGGTAGTCCGATGAGTGAGGGCGTTGACAGCGGCGACGGCGGCACCACAACAACCAATGAGAGCACAGCGTGGGACACAAAAAAACGCGTTAACAACGGTGTTCGTGCTGTCTACAGCAACCCCTCTGTAGCGCAGCCGCGTGGTCCGAATGGGTTGGGCACGACCGCAAAACAAATGCGTTCAGCAGCCGCAGCAACCTCAAATCCCTCTTTATATGCGAATTCGCAGCATCAGCAGGTCCAGCATCAACGTCACTGGCTGTATGCGGATGCACCTGCGCATGCAGCAGGACCAGTGAGAGGCGACGCAACCCCGCAGGGGCGGATGTTCATGCCTGACGGGCAACCATCCGACGCAATCGCAGCAGACGCAGTTGCGGCGCAGCTGGCCCGACTTTCCCTGCAGGCATCACCCACACAAAAGCGTCTCGCGTTCGAGGAGGAAGAGGACGGCCTCGAAGGCAGCCGAAGCAGCGGTGGCGGCGGGTCTGAGGGCAACAATAGGAGCTCCGCGTCTACGGCTGCCGCGGGTGTGCGCGCTGGTGGGGACATTGCCGGCAGTACCGATAACACGTTTGCGGCAAGGAATCGATGGGCCGCAAAGAGCTGCAGTAGTGCTTATGGTGGTGGTGGCCGCGGTGGTGTTTCCTTCACCGGACTGCAGCTGTTGCGGTCGCGGAAACGTTGTCTAGAAGACATGCAGGCGACGGACGTGGAGGACGTCGGAGAGGTAGAACATACCGTCGTCGACGGCGTCTCATTCACGGCAGGGACAGCGATGAATAGTTCATACGCGCAACGTGGCGCTCTATCCTTGACAGCACTGCTTCATGAAAATTTAAAGCGACATAGGCCAGAGGATCAACACTGTCAGCGACAGCAGCACCTTCTGCCAGGAGAGGGCAACGCGAATGACCTTATTCCTGCCCCCATGCGGGTTGGTGCAACACCGTCGGTCTACTCCGGAACTACCTACGCCGTGAAGCACGGTAGTTGCTCGCAAGAGACAAGCCAGTCTCCACAGCAGCTGCTGCCCACGCACAGCGAAGGGTCGAGCTGGAGCCAGCTCAGCAGCATCAGTTACGTGACCCCGTCATCGCAAAGTTTCTCGAATGGCATTATGGACACGCTCGGTCACGCATCGCTGAGCCATCACGAGGGGCGCTCCGCCGGCGGGACTGTCGCTGTAGCCTGCGCATCTGCAGCCTGCTCGCAAGTACTTTCTTCTCTGCCAACGAATGTGACACCGCGCTCTTCACAGCATAAGCAGTAAGGTGGTGTGTTCGGATAGCGATTAAAACATGCAAAGCTGTTCCTCTCCAAGACCAACAATATCCTGTCCAGCCACCGTGCGTATGCTATGCACGCAGACAACCGCTTCTCTGTCTTTTTCCATCCATGTATGTTGCTATCTCTACGTCGTTCTTTTTCTCCTTTTCATCCTCGCTTTCTTTTCCCAGAGTTTATCATTTCCCCTCTTTCTAGGCGGTGGGGCACATGGATATAGTTCTTTGGCACCGTTGAGAACTTCAAGGCGCATCGATGCCGCGAGACACTGCCACAAATGCCTTTGTATAACCTCTATTGTGGATGACCGTTTTCAGTTGTCCACACTTTTTTCGTTTATTCAAAGGACGCGCGCGTGCTTCACACGGAACTGGCCCTTTTCCGTATTGCTCTGTTTTCTTCTGGTTATCCTGTCTTCCCCAATTCACTGCGTGCTTTAGTTTTCCTTTGTGAGTATTTAAATCCAGTGCACTTGCCTGTCCTTTTTGGATTCTTCTTTTTTTCCCTTTAATGGCACAACTTAATTGGGCGAAAATAGAGGAAAACAGCAACAACACTTTTTTGAGTTTCGAGGCCCTCTTTGTCGGCATCGCCTTCTTCACTTCATCCTAAGGTGCGGCGTCAAAAGATTGCCGCTGGCCGAGAATCAAAATGAAGGAAAGAAAAGAGCAGAGTGATGACATTCTTGAACCATATATATATATATATATATATATATATATGTGCATGTACGTATTGTAGTCTTTGATTTTGTCACTTAACCATTCACGCACGTAGTCCACATGCCCTGCACATGCTCATTGCTAGGTCTTCAATAGTAGCAAAACTCAATTTACGCTTGTCATTACCCAATTCAATGCAATAAAAGTGAAGAACAACCCACGTGAGCAAAGTGAGGTTATGAACACAAGTGTTCTGAGATGCTTCGCGGCGTCACTGTAACCACGCCAAACGCGGACACGTTCCTTTGTGGATCGCTTGGGCTAGATGCGTAGGGCACAACAACAAGTTATTCGATGAAATGAGGTCTTACTGGAATAAACGGTTCCTCGCAAGGTTCTTAATTGAGCCTCTTCACGATTTATGTCAGGAACATGGGAAGAGCTTTTTGAATTGCTTTTTAAAGTATCTTCATGATCTCTTCTTTTTCGCTTCATACACCTGCTATACGATCAGTTATTTATTCTAACCTTCTCTCTGTCTTGCTCGTGTGCTTTGCAAAGTGGTGTTTCATCGACTACATAATTCTAACACACCATTTCTTTGCATAGTCAAACCGCGACCAATTTCCTTCTTGCAGTCAGCACGCTCTTCTTTCTCTTTTTATCTCTCTGATCTTTTTTCTTAGAGACTCTTCTCCCTCGTCCTTCAGGCTTTGCCCCATTTCCGTGTCGTCAACAGTTGGGCTTATAATTCCCGCACCAAGGTGTCTCTGCTTTAACTCTACGCCTCTTTGAAACAAAGAAAACCTAAAGACAGACAGCAAAAAAAAAAAATGCTTGCTGATGTTGCCTCAACTGTTGCAGCGGCCCCATCGCCGTCTTCGCCGACGCACAACACGGCCGTCTCAGACTACTTTCTGCAGAAGATCCACGAGCTGCGTGCCACGCAGAAGCGCAACCTAGACAACTTCCAGCGTCTCGAGGCGCAGCGCAACGATCTCAACCGCCGCGTCCGTCACCTGAAGGAGGAAGTGCAGATGTTGCAGGAGTCGGGCTCGCTCGTTGTGGATGTGGTGAAGGTTATGGGCAAGAACAAGGTACTAGTCAAGGCTGGCTCCGGTCAGGGCAAGATGGTCGTGGACGTCGATAAGACGGTGAACTTCACTGACCTGACGCCGAACACGCGTGTGGCGCTGCGCAGCGGCACCTCGGCGATTCACTACATTCTGCCGACGAAGGTGGACCCGCTCGTCTCGCTCATGAAGGTGGAGAAGGCGGGCAAGGAGTCGACGTACGACGAGATCGGTGGGCTGTCACGCCAGGTGAAGGAGATCAAGGAGGTGATTGAGCTGCCGGTGAAGCACCCGAAGTTGTTCGAGGCCCTCGGTATCGAGCAGCCGAAGGGTGTGTTGCTCTACGGTCCGCCCGGGACGGGCAAGACGCTGTTGGCGCGTGCAGTGGCGCACCACACGGAGTGCACGTTCATTCGCGTCAGCGGTGCAGAGTTGGTGCAGAAGTACATCGGCGAGGGTGCCCGCATGGTGCGTGAGCTCTTCGTGATGGCCCGCGAGCACAGCCCCTCGATCATCTTCATGGACGAGATCGACTCAATCGGCTCCTCGCGTCTTGAGTCTGGTGAGAACGGCGATAGTGAGGTGCAGCGCACGATGCTGGAGCTGCTGAATCAACTGGACGGCTTCGAAGCGTCGAAAAACATCAAGGTTATTATGGCGACAAACCGCATGGACATTCTCGATGAAGCCTTGCTGCGCCCTGGCCGCATTGACCGCAAAATCGAGTTCCCGGCTCCGGATGAGGCGGCGCGGTTTGAGATTCTTAAAATTCACTCCCGCAAAATGAACCTGACCCGCGGCATTGACCTAAAGGATATTGCGAAAAAGACGTCTAACTGCTCTGGTGCGGAGTTGAAAGCGGTCTGCACTGAGGCTGGAATGTTTGCGTTGCGTGAGCGTCGTGTGCATATCACACACGAGGACTTTGTCCTCGCAGTGGCGAAGGTGATGCATAAGGACCAGGACAAGAACGTGTCGCTGAAGAAGATGTGGAAGTAACCTCGTGGAAGTAACGGTACAGGACGTGCCAGTGTTGTGTTATTGGGTCCTTCCTTTTGTAGTTAAAAACAAACAAAAAAGAAAAAATGTGAAGACGAGCGTCAGAGGAAGAGAAACGAGGCACGATACCTGTCTGTATATGTGTATATATATATATATATATATATACATTTTTTTTTTTGAGGGGGGAGTTTTAACTCCTTTGTTCACCGTTGACACTTCCTTGTTCCCACGACGAATGTTTATTTATTGATTTCGATTGTTACTTGGTTTCTCGGGAAAGGACAGGGACACGTTTGAGAAGCGCTATAGGCTGAGTCTGTCAAACAATAATTGCATTCGTAGATTCTCCCGGCTTCTTTGTGCCAAGTATACTATTATTGTTATTATCACTCTGTTGGGTCTTTTTTTTTATTTTCATAAGGATGCGCGACTATATATATGTTTTTCTCGTTTCGTTGTGTGTTTTCCACGATGATGTGTTGGCGTGAAACATTCTATCTGAAAGAAAAAAGAGGAAAGAGGATTTTCTGAAAGTGAAAACGAGCGTCTGCTACCACGGGTCTATGAGTCCATGTCAAAAAGAGCTTGCTGCAGCAACCAATGCAAAAAATGTGAGTTGGACAACGGAAAGAACAGCATTTTGGAGCAAAGCTGCTGCTCGTGGTTGTTTTGTTCCTATCGTTAAGAAAAACTCAGATAGAGGGTCTAAAAAATGCACTTGAAATGATAAGGTGCTTAGTAGGGTGCCGCGGTCACTAATGCCTGCCAATTGCTAAGCGGCATGTACTCGCACTCATTTGTCACGTCAGATGTTACTCAAACAACGCCGCTGCAAAAGAAAACCAGCTTTCACTGTTCTCGTGTCCACGCCTTTCCCACTTTGACACTTGTGTGTATTCATGGCTTTTGCGTTTCCCTAGGATTACTTTTTCTTTTTGTACGTTCACGTACTCCCTGCTTTGTCTTATGTGTGATGTTATTGCTGCTCCGGTGAGACCATTCTAGTCGTTAAGCGTCAAGCACCCTAGTATCACTGCATAGTTTTATTATCATTATTCCGATTGTATTCACCTCACTTTGTTCGTGTATATACGTACGTGTCCATCCTTTTACTGGCTGTTTCTCTCTCTACATAACTGCCATATATATATATATATATATATATATATATATATATTATCTTTTCTCGCTCCGCGTTTGCGTTTTTCAAAACACGTGGTTTCTCGGAGATCTAACGCAACCTGTAACGAAAACGTCTTGTCGTCTTGAAATTCGGTCCTCAAGGGTTTTCAATCGAGAAAGATAACAAAGCTATCATCCACCGTATTAATATTATTATTACGTTGAGTAGTTGGTTTGTTTCCACATCTTGAATTCTTCTTCACAACCGTGCTTCTTCAAGCTCTTCAATTGGTTTCTTCGTAGCCATTTTTCCTTGTTTTGCTCGCTGCGTTTCTTTTTTGTATCTTTTGCTGTGCTGGAGTTAAAGAGACGGCGTTGTTTCCTCTGTTTGCCAATTAGGTTCCTTGTTGTTCTTCTACCTGCTCGTTTCCACCCGTCTTTTTTTGTTTGCTTTTTACTCCTCGTCACTTCTTCCAACACAGTTCTGCAAGCGCTTATTGTCGCTCTCACCGTTAACGACGCGTAACATGAGGGAAAACTGTGTTCGTTTTACAGGAAAAAAAAACGGGAAAATCAAACGAGTACACAGACGTGTGAAGCTCTGCTGTTTTGTCGCCTCCAGCTTTTGTTTCTCTTTCGGTTTGTTGTCTTGTTTCGGCGAGTAGTTCGGGGTTGATGCCAAGAGAGTACGAACACAACGAGTCATATTTGCGCCTTGTTTTTGTGCCTTTTCTTGTTTCTTCCCGGCTATTATTTATTTTATTTATTTATTTTTTTTTTAATTGTCATGGTTTGTGTCTTGTGCCTTCAAGTATCTCAGTGCTTACTGTGCTAAACTGCCCAAAAACTCTCATCACGTTTTCGCATTTCGCTTTTCCCCGTTTTCATTATTTTGTTCGGCTATTGCTTCTTTACGATACTCACTGCTAACCCAGTACTGGCGAAATTCAAAGTAAACAGATATTTCCCGCTTGCACAACGGGCATCTAGAGTTGTTTTAAACAGCAGCAAAGTAACGTATAGTTTAATAAGCGAAAAGAACAATCATGTCGTCAACACCGTTGCTGAACGACATCAAGGCTGCCTATCAAAGAGCCTTTCTTCCGTACTGCACGACTGCAGAGAAGCCGCAGCTTAATATCACTCATGGCGCTGCCGACAACCGCCTAACCGCAGGCGACCGCGGGGACGCAAAGCGGCAGCTCGAAGAACACCTTAGCTTCCTTTGCACCTCCATTTTGATCGGCGGCGAGCAGTTCGTGCGTGAGTTTCCTTCGCAACTTTACGTACCAGTCCTCACGGATATATTGGTCGCCGCACACGCCCCGCCGGCGGGTACAGGTGACGGCGTCAATCCGCTCACTTGGGACATGCAGGAGGAGAGCGTCACCTCAGTGACAAAGCCAGGCAAACAGCCGCGCAGGGCGGGCACGCACCGCTACCGGGAGGGGACCTCCACAGTCCAGTCGTCTATCCATTGCGTTGGGTTTCAGATGGCATCGCCCATTGAACTGCTCGCCACGCGTGCAATGGCGCTCATCGCCGGTGATGTGCCGCGCGGTAGCTACGCGATGCGCACGACCAAAAGTCCACAAACAATTCCCGTCTTCGCGGCGTACCTCAGCGACGCTGACTTCCTCGTCCTCAACGACGAGCTGACAGAGGAGCTACTGAAGTGCTTTCTCTATTTGACCCTCGTCGCCCACGAGACGTGCGTGGAGTTGAACGTGCCGCGGTGCCTCGTGGAGCTTTTGCTTGTCGTCGAGCAGCACCACCTCCGTGTGTTGTGCGTTCAGATCCTGTCGAACATGCTCGCCCGTGCGCGCGAAGTCGAGCTCGGGGAGGTGTGGTCACCGGTACTGGCACTTTTGGTAGAGTCCCTGACTGACTTTATTGCAAACAGTTCATTTCAATCGGAGGCACAACTGCAACCGTCGTCGCCGTTGCTGCAGCGGCGTTCGTCTGCGGGGTGGGCGGGCAGCGTCTCATCGCCGAGCAGGTCGCCGCTGCGCCAACATACCACTCCTACTACAGCCACTAGTGTCGTTACCGCAACTAGCGGTCCTCGCACCGTCACGGCGAAAGATCGGACGTTACTTATGCACTACGTAGAGAGCATTGTCCATGCGTTTGACCGCCTGTTTGTTGAGGTTGCCGCCATGGAGTGCCATGTTTGCCTCATCGAGAAGTTTGTCGAGATCTGCGTGCAGCTGTTGCGGACATCGGTGCAAATCAACCCGGTGGAGGATCGCTGGAACCTGCGCTCGCTCGCCCTATCGCCGCTGACGACGCTGTATCTGATCAGCCCGACGTTTGCCGTCCCGCTGCTGCTGCGCCTGCGTGTTTGGGAGGCCGTGTGTGGGTGCTTGCTGGCCACCGTGGCGCGGAAGCAGCTTGATCCGGTGGGGACGCGGATGGGAGGACCACCACCACCACCACCACCACCACCGGCGACACAACAGACAGACACAGCGGAAACCGCGGCTGACGATGCAGTGGGTAACACGAATGCTTCAGCTTCTTCTTCAGCGCTGGGAGGCGGGGCTACGACGTCGAACACCGCCGACTCGGTAGGTGAGGCGGGTGCCTCGACCACCACCAACCCGCGCGATGGCGCCACCGAGCAGCCAAATGCAACGTCCGTCACGAGTGGCCCAGTGCTGACCACCGATGTCATGACGATTCCCTTTATTTCCGATGAACAGGAGCTGCTTCCGATGCTGGAGTTCCTTCTCATCCTCACGCCGTGTGCGCGACGCGGACACTCCCACTTCGACTACCGCAACACGACAGGGCCCTTCTACCGCTGGACGTGGGAGGACGACTTTCACAACGAGGTGGAGTGCAACGAATTGCTGTGTCGCCGGCTGGAGCGGGCCTATCAGCTCACTCGCCACTTCCGTACACATGACCGCTACGCTATGACGCACGGCAAGCAGCGCGTCTTCTATGCAGACTTCCTGAGCAAGGTTTATTTGAGCGATCGCAAGCAACGCCACTCGCTGCACCGCAGACCGCTTTTGGCAGGCTATGTGCACGACACCCGCAACGCCTTCTTACACGGCTGTACCTGTTGCGCCGTAAAACCGGATCCGCTCTTCACAACATGGGCAAACCGCAGCATCATGCAGTTGCGCAACGCCGACACGGCAAGCAGCGGCGGCGGCCCCGCCTCAAATGGGGCTGTCCGTAATGCCAGGGAAAATGAAGGAGAGGGCCACAGCAACAACACTGACATTGACGGTGGAGGCAATGGTGTTTGTATGGAGAGTGCGCAGCTGGGTCTCACCCGGTCGTCCTCCGCCCCTTCAGTTCGTGGCAGCCGTCCTGCGAATAATAGCTCGCAGTGCGGCAGCCCCGGCAGTCACACAGGTGGCCACCCAGCGCTAAATAATAACGGTGCTGCGGATGCGTTGGGGACTTCGATGATGGCCAGTCAAGAACAGACAGAGGCGGTGGAGACCTTGACCCCCTCGCGCGGCGGCCAGTGCCATCACAGCTACTCTCACAACTCTGACCACTCCCACCGCAGCTCCGCCGACCGCTCCCGCCGTCAAGTTGCTTTTCAGGACCGGGACGGCAATGACGACAACGCTGGTGAAGATGCTGCAGACCGCGGGGAAGAGGTGGACGAGGAAGAGGATGAGACAGCGCTAGACGACTACGACCCGTCGTCGCAGGGCTCGCGACACGACACGCACAGGGGTACCAGCTGTTGCGGCGGCGGCGGCTTCTTCTGCAGCTGCGGCGACGGTGGCGACAACGCGACGGCGGCCCATCGCGCTGTCGGGACGCGCCTCCGCCTGCCCGGAGTGAGCGACGGGGCGAGTGCGCAGAGTCAGAAGCGCGCCCTGGTCACCATCACTCTGCTGCCGCTGGAGGCAATGCTCGAGGACCCAATGGAAAAACTGCAGAACGACCCGGCCACACGCAGGGCTTTTATGGGTAAGGATATTTTGTCGCACCTGGTTCCGACGATGCTGCCAGCGTTGCTGAGTTTGATGGACAACTGTGTGAACCCGCTCGTCGCGCGCCACAGCATGGCGCTGCTGCTCCGTTGCCTTTCGCTTTGTGCAGATCTTCGGACACAGGTGACCGGTGAAGCGATTGAGTTACCAGTGAACGGCACGACCAACTCTCCAGCTACTGCAGCAACAGCCGCCGGCGCGACGACGATGGCGGTAACCCTCTCTGGGAAGGAGAAGGGCAACAAGCGCTTTCAATCCTTTCGCAAGTGGATTACCGGCAGCAGCGGCAACGGCGCCATGGCCCCGAGATGGCAGCGCACAGAGTGGCAGAACACCCAGACCGCTCTGCAGTGCTTTGTGCCGTCGCTGCGTGACCATCTTGTTGGTTTGTACCTGATGGAGGGAGTACACATCGTCGCAGGACGGCAAGAGGTGTTCGCTTCCATGAAGGATGACCTGCCCATGGCTGACGAACTAGCGCGTGTCCACATCGCCCCGGAGTTCTGCAGTTATCAACTTTCAGTGCCGTCGGAGCAGCTTGTGACTGCTGCGGATGTGATGGTGCTGCTAATGGGAATCTTTCCCAAAGCAAAGCGGCCCAACGCGCCGCCCGCGTCGTCAAAGGCTTCCGGCAAGAACTCAAAGAAGAGCAGCTTTCGGAAGCCTCCGCAGCCGCACCAGTACACAGTGGCTACTGCGAATACCGTGGGCCATGCTGCGTCGCTGACATCGCGAGACCCCATGGTCGAGTCGTTTACCTCTTATGTGAAGTCCGCGCGCGGGTCGATCGACAACAACGCGTCGTCGCTTTCGCCGCTGCCGCCCCTTCCTCCAGGCTTCCCAAACAATGATGCCTCAGTGCTGTTGGAGCTTGTCCCTCCCGCTACTGCGACAGATACGTCGAATGCTGCAATTGGTGGTGGCACTGGTCGTGAAGTTGAGACGCCAGAGCAGAGTGCAGTGGCTGCTTCTGGTATTTCTCCTCCTCCGCTACCCGCCTTGCCTAAATCAGCACACGACGATGAGGAAGACGGTGGTAGCGGCCGCTCACACAGCCTCTTTACCTTTGCCACCACGAAGATGTCAGCCCCTGCGCTGACTGAAAACCTCAAGGGTGGAAAGGTACCGCGTCCATCCGTAATTCTCAGCAGCCCGGATGACAACGCTAATAGCTACAACTACACTAACGGTGGTGGCAGCGGCAGCGTTTTCACTCTTCACCAGGTGACGCTGCTTCTGAATTACGCGCACCAGGTTATAGACCGCGGTCCGCGAGTGTGCGCCGCAGCAAACCAAATTGAACAGGCAATGCAGCACAACGAGTTCAAGTCAATAGTTGTGCTTGGGTCGTCGGGGGATAATGTTAATAGACCTGCTGCCACCGCTGCTGCTCCACCGCTGCTCACAAAGGAGCTGACGTTGCGTATGTCACCCGCCGCATCCTGCCCCTACCACTTCTCCTTCTCACACTGCACCGAAAACTTCTTTGATGCCTCAAAGGTGCTCTTTCAGACCTTGACGAACGTGAGTGGGGATGAGGCGCTCGATGCAGCAGTTACTGAGACAACGGCGCCGGCAGCGGTCGCGACGGCATGCAGAGACGTGTCGAGTAAACCCTTCAAAAGCAGCAAACACAGCAGCCTGTCAGCGGATGAAGAAGAGAAAGAGGAAGAAAGAAGGAGAAGCGATGACACGGACTCCAATCCGATAAGTAACATTCGTACTGACAGCAGCAGCTTGAGTGGCGCGGCGGCAGATAGTGCGACTGCAGACACGTCATTGTCACCGCCACCGGCTGCAGCAGCATCAGCGCAGGCGGCGAAGAAGCGCAACATACTAAGACGTGGTCGACCACCACAAGTCCCGATTGCCGCCGCTTCCACCACCGTTGACGGTGATTTACCGATCGAAGTGAAGGTCTCGGTGGTGCCCAAGACAATCGACCTGAGGGAAATGCGCTGTTTCATTTCGGCAGGCGCTTCCGACCCTTCTGGCCGCTATCGCCAGTTGCCGCGGCCGCTGCGTTCCGTGCTGCTATTCTACGATTACTGCAAGGAGCACAACATCGAGCTGCAAGCCGTGATGGTAGAAATTCCGGACTTTCTCCTCAGTTTGTCCTCCGCGCTGGGTCACTGGTACAACATCGGCGACCGGTTGCGCGAAGACACGGAGCTTCTGACGTCTGCACACCCAGCGTATGCGCCTTTCGACGGTGACCGTGTTGCTTCTGCCGGTGGTGCTACGGCTGCAACGTCGCCATTCCGCAGTGACACCCGAACGCCAACGAGTGATTGTCGACTTCTGCGCCTCGACAGCGTGACGCGTGGGAAGCTGCTGTGTCTCGCGAGCGAGCTCGGCGCCACGGTATCGCGCGACTTGGGATTTGCAACACTAAACCTTGACCCGTCCATTGTGGTGAAGCAGCCGTGCAGCTTCGTAAAGCGCGCCAAGCGTATGAAGTCGTTTGGCGCGGTGCGCCACCTTGCCTGGCATCCGCTGGACATCTCCATAGACGCCATGACCTGCCCACAAGAAACTGCCGTCAACCGATGGAAGATGGAGGACGGTGAGGGCAAGACGCGTGAGCGGCAGATGACGGTGATGGTGGAAAACGTCCCGCTGCCCATCGTAGGCGGAGTGCGGCTACGGAAGTCGAGTTTTACAGTTCTGCCGAGCACGACGATGGCGAGCCTCGCCGCAGCCGTGGCAAAGCAGGTGCAGCTGCCTGCAACACTATCGTCCTCGCTGTGGTCTCCGTCGCCACACACATCGTCTTTGTTGCGTAACGGAACAACAACCTTAGTATCAACCCAGCTTACGTCGGCCGCCGTTGCTCTACACGCTGTGCAGGAGCGGCAGCACTCATTCGAGCAGGTGGCCTCTCCTGTGTTGACCGAGTCGTCGCCTTACCTCACAAGTGAGGAGTTCTTCGAGGACGGTAACAATAGCTGTGGTGCCCAACGCGGCGTTTCGGCAGACCGCATTCTCTTCTTCATCGGCGAAGTGCCGATGATATCGCCGCTGACGACGCTTTTGGACGCGCTTGCTACGTACGCCGAGACGGGGTACAGCCTTCGATACCTGGTCACCACGCCGCAGCAGCTCGGTGAGTCGGACGAGGCGCACCGCAACAAGATTCAAATGACGTTACCAACAATTCCTTTCTGGGTTTGCAAGCATGAGATTAAATTCGTCGTGCTGCAAAAGCCGCTGCCACTACCTCTGATGATCGGCGTTCCGCTAACAAGCACGTGGACGATGCCGAACCAGCGGCGCTGTGGCTGCAGTCACATGGATCCGCCCTTCTTCTGCTCCGCAAGGCACCTCTACGAGATAGGCCCGAACAACGGCGGTGTTGCGCTCTGCTCCATCCTCACCAAGATTTGCCGCCGCGAGTTTGTGGAGGAGACAGGGTCGTTGGACAGTAGCCAGCGGCGGCTGAGCAGCGCGGTAGTGCACCAGCTCTACCAACACCTGAGCATGTTCATGCTGCCGCCTCTTCTCTACTCCTCCGGAATCGGGGCGGCTATACCGGGGACGAGTATGGGGGTTGTTGCCGCGACACGCGAAGCGCGGCCGGAGATGAGGTTCCCCACAGCATCGGATGCGTTGTGGGCGTTCCCGAATATGTTTTCGATGGACATGCGCGTCTCAATCCTGCGGTTCTTCATTTCGGCCCATCGGTCGCTCAGCTTCGAGCAGTGCCGGATCATCTTCCAGGGTCACCAGAACCTTCTCGTACGCCGCGCGGCTGGTGAGCAAAACTTCGGCACAGAAGAGACGCGCACTACTGCTGGTGGAGGCAACAGCAACAACAACGATGCCGCGTTCGGGCAAACTGAGGGCCCCGATAAGCGATTGGACGTGCTAGGGCTGGAGTGGCTCTCCGAGGAAGTTCTGCGGCGGCGACGCGTGACACTCACGGTGGACCGGCGACATATCCTGCAGAGCGCCGAGCAGCTTTTCGTCCTTGCGACGTGCACCTTCACCCTGGACGTCGCCTTCAAGGGGGAGGCCGGCATTGGACCCGGTCCTGCGATGGAGTTCTACGAACTCGTCGCTGAGGAGCTGCTGAATCCGAAGTATGGCCTCTTCCGTAGCGAGGAGATCCCGCACGATGATGAATGCGAGAACAGCAGCAATAACGCCGCTGCTGCTGTTGCTTCGCGGTCGTCACCACCGCGCGGTCGTCGCTCCTGCAAACCGCTCTTTCCAGCCGCACGGCAGACCCCTCAGTCGCTGCACTATTGGGAGCTGCTGGGCCTCCTGTTGGGCCGCCTGCTGATGATGGGCGAACGGTCTTCCCTGTGCTTCCATCCCCTTTTATTACGACGGATGCTGGGTGAGGCTCCGTTGGCAGACACCATCTTGCCAATTCGGAGCAACCTGGAGTTGATCGACCCGCAGCTGTCGGCCTCGCTGCAGCAGTTAATTACCATGTCCCCGGAGGAGCTGGAGGCATGCGACCTGTACTTCACTATCCCAATGAATGAGGCGGACAACTGCTCGCTGGCAACGGATGTCGAGCTGCCAATGATGGAGGGCGGCGAGCGGCGACGAGTGACGCGCGAGAATGTGGAGGAGTACGCGAATCGCCTCGACTCTTATTACCTGCAGACCGTACCGGACCTCGCACTGCTGTACCTGCGCCGTGGGTTGCAGTATACGGTCAACCCTGTATACCTGGAGCTCTTCACTTCGACGGAACTAGGCCGTCTTTTTGGCTCTGCACAGGATGCGAAGATCTGGGAATCACGGGAGCAATTTGCGCGCTGTATTGAGGCTGGGCACGGGTACCACAAGCGGAGCGATGTGGTGCAGTATTTGCTCGACGTTGTACCGCAGTGGAACGCGCAGCTGCAGCACAGTTTCCTGAAGTTTGTGACGGGGTCCAGCTGTGTGCCTTACGGTGGGCTGACACAGGTGATTAAGGTGGTGCGGCGCGACATCGACGCCACGAATTTCGCTGAGTCAAGTCCGCATCACAACCTTCGCCCCTTTGCGGGGAATGACGACACGAGCGGGGCAAACAGGACGCCGGTCGGCGGGTCTGCCATCTTGAATGCGACTCAGAGCCATAGCTTTGGACTCAACACCGCTTGCGACCAGACGCTGCCTACCGTAAGTACGTGCTTTCTGTACTTGAAGCTGCCGCAGTACAGCAGTAAGGCTGTGCTGGAGGAGCGGCTGCGGTTTGCCGTGTGCGAAGGCTCCAACTTTTTTGCCCTGACGTAGTAATAGAGTTTTTCCCTCAGCATATAAACCTGTATATATATATATATATATTTATTTATTTATTGGAGTCATTAATATTATCAAGTGGTATCTCTTCTCATTTTCCTTTGCTGTGGCACGCTGATCCTTACTGTCGACGATTCTGCTGCCATTTTTTTTTTGTATTTCTGTTCTCACCGACTTTCAGCCTGCCCATTTTATCCTATTTTCTGTTTTTTTCTTTTTTTTTTGGCTGACTTGCAACCACGCATGTAGATTCAAGTTTTTCCCCAGTGCTTCAGGACAACATTAAGTGCCAGCGTCTCATGTTCAAGTTCCATCTCTTTCAGTTCTCCCGTAGGAAACAAATACAGATTTCATTGACTCTGTGCTTCTCTCTTTACTTTTTTCCCCTCCTCTTTTCACTTATGCACTGTACTGTGAATTGCAAATGTGAGTATGCGCTCCTTCCTTTTCGAATTGTTTTCATTGTTGGTCGTAGTATTAACATCTATCTATCTATCTATGTGTGTGTGTGTGTACTGCTGTAGGCGCCTTTGTTTTCTTTCATTCAGCTCTACTACTTTTTATCTGCTTCAATTCCCATCGTGCTTGTGACGTGCGTGGCTACCTGTTTTCGTCTTCTTCGACTGTTTTCCCAGTTTGTAAATGCCGCTCGTTTCAATAATTCGTTTTATGCCATAAAACACTGTCGTAGTAGTGTTTCTACTGATTCCTATTCATTTCGGCTGCACTAACTTGTTCGAGAATCGGCAGCTGTCGCACAATGCACATGCTGCCTGCCGTTGGTTTGCGTAATTGTTACCGCGATGTCTTCCTAATGCGCAGAAGAGTGCTTCAATGCGAACAGTAAGCGCAGTTTGTTCACGCCTTTCTTGTTTGCATCTGTTAATTGTTTCCCCTGACTTACATCGTGACACCATTTTTTACTGACCCGCACGTGCTATCACGACACATTGGAAGCTGCAACGCCGGCTTCCCTACTGCTCTTTTTATTCTACTTCCCGCCTTTCCTCACCAGGGTTCGTTAATCTTTAATTTCAAGATTCATCTATCGCATCTGAGAAAGAAAGAAAAAAGAAACAACAACCCTCAATGTTCACCAGAGTACGCACAGGCACAACTGCGTTGCACTCTGTTCTGTTGTCCGCCAAACGCGTCTTTTCTCACGGCCGCCCGCGCATTGGCCGGAAGCCACCCCAGATTCACAACGGGTCTCCAAACGTACCCGCAGGCAGGCTAGGGCGAGCCTCGACGTACCAGTCCAAAGGACACGATGGTGACGCTGCTCATTCTGCATCATCATCAGCGACAGTGTCTCTCACAGCACCACGGAATCCTCGCATCGTAGGGCCCAGCTACCTATACCGCTCTTTCATGGGCCACTCGACTCGCTTTGCCGCCATGAACCCTCCGCTAACTCGGGCTGATATTACACGGCTGGAGCGGGAGCCCCTTGCCCACATGGCGCCGGGCCGTGTCAACGATCACATCTGCATCGCAATGGTCAAGATGCTGCGCTGGGTCGCTGACCGCGCCTTCCGCGAGCGCTACATCCACCGTGCCACGATGCTGGTGACAGTGGCGGCCGCGGCGCCGGCTGCTGGCTCAGTGGCGGCGTACCTGCGCATGTTCTTCAAGTGCCGCCCCACCTATGCCGAAGGTAGTGCATCAGTGAGGAAGCGAACGTCCGTGGCTGCGGATGCTGACTCGCCTTTTCTAGCTGCCAACAGAGATCGACACAGAATCGCGTCTCCTGCTGCGTCGTTTGGTCACACGTCTTGTTGGACTAGTCGCCTGTATCATTCGACGCCGAACTCGCCCGTGTCGGGTGCCCCGCTGCGACACTCCTACGTGGACGAGCTGCGTGGGTTGCTCGTCCAGAGCGAGTGTCACGCCGTGCATTACCAAATCCTCGGCAGTATGGCAGAAATCTCCGCTGTAGAGCGCGGCCTTGTTCCACTGCTGCAGGCGTTTCATTTTGTGGTTTACTTGGTACTCTTTTTGGTTTACCCCCGTATGGGCTTCCGTCTTATGGCCTACACAGCTGAGGAGTCGTCTGTGGTGTGGACGCAGATGGTGAACGATATCGACCTTGGCAAAATCGCTGAGCTGCGCGTGCCAAAGCTGGCGATGCATTACTGGGGCTTGGAGGGTGTCTTCACGGCGCAGGGTGCGCTGTTGCCGATGGTAGTGGCGCCAAAGACAGAAGACGTTGTACGTTTCAATGGGGATGGAAAGTCTGGCAACACGGCAAATGCAGAGAGCAGCGTCAGAGGTGAGAGGGAACCTGCTGCCGAAAAGGTAGCTACGAAGGCGGGGGATACGGCTAAGTCCGCGTCGAACTCTTCTTCTCCTCTTGAAAATGTCGGTGCTGAAAAACCAGTGGCGCCGGCCGCGTACACTAAACAAGGAATCACAGCAGCCTCAGAGGAGAAGAGAGACGCAGAGGATGAGAAAGATAATTTTAATCACACTCGTGTTGTCGCAGACCCGTCACTAATGGTGTTCACGCTGCGCGACGCGGTGTTGCTCATTCGATCAGATGAAATGGTGTTCCGTGACCTTAACCACGAGATGGCGAATGAATTGGATACACAATCAGGGTTTTTGCGCCGCTTGGCAGACAGGTACTTAGAGAGGTAAGCGTCTATTAAAACAAATGCGCGAGGTACGATACTGAACGCTTTTTGTGATGTCACAGATGCCAGAAGATTTATGTTACCGTTCTCTACGATCGCTGTGCTGGGCGTTACTTGTTAAGTGTCTGGTAAAATTGACGCCTTCAAGTGAGCGCTGGTGCTTCATTTCATCGTAAGATTTTGCTTTCACCACACGTACACCTTTCTGCTCAATTCCGTGCATTCTACGATCTCGGAGTGTGCTGTCGTGTTTAACATGTGCAGCCGTACGCACCTTACATCCCCAACGTGGGGGAAAACTCGATTTACTCAGAAGGGCAGAACCAAATCGATTGGAAATATGCGGAAAGCTACTTCTTCAGGTTTTTTTTTTTCATTAAGGAAGACTATTGTGTTACTCAGACGCAAAATAGCACTGTTTTATAAAGGTATTGGGAGTGCACATGTTTGTCCGAGCGCTTGCTGAAAGGTGCCGTTGTCGTTGTACTAAAGCTGCCTCTGCAGAACAGGGGGAAACATAATTTGTACAAAGGAGTGAACTGATGCTGCAAAGTATCTTCTTTTTTCATAATTAGATCTGCTTTCTTCTCCTACTTCGCATCCTACAATCCTTCTTTCTCTCCCTCCTCGCATAACACATGAGAACAGATGCGGTCATAGAAAAACAGAGAAATAACTGTTTCGTTTTCCTTGAGATTTCTCTAACGTCTTTTTAAGCGTTTTTGCACTAAATCAAACATTTCCATCATAGTGACCTGTGTGAACACACAACAACAACAACAACAACAACAAAAAGATTTAATCGTAGCAACTTACTTCGTAAGTAAGCAACAATGAGCTGCTCCACGGAATGGACGCGCTTCCTCGGCTCCCTGGAGAAGCGAGGCATTCGTTTTGACCATGTGCAACTGGCCTCCAACCGGCAGGAAGTTATTCGTGCCGCCGGCATTACCGATGCCCTCAGCATTGCGGTGATTGAAACGGAGTGGCAGCGCAACATTGGCAGCCCTGATGACTTTAACGGTGCTTCAACGCGCACTGCGAATTGCAACACCCAGTCCACCACCACCACTACCAGCAGCGGTCGCAAATCGCCGTCCGCGGGTGCCATCACCTTGGCGCCACTGATGTCCATTCAACCGACTGGAAGTGTCAGCGACACTTTCAACTTGTATCAGAAGAACCCCGCTGCCGCTTCGACAAAGCACGGAAATAGTTTACCTGCACTGAATAGCGCAGCGCAATTGTCGAAGCTCCCAGAGGAGCTGCAAGACACGGCAGTAGCAGCGGAGGTGCTGACTGCAGCGGTGGGACTTGGGGGACTCTTCATGCAGTACACGCCTGCAGCAGCATCATCAGGTAGTAGTGGTGGTGGTTTCAGTGTCTCGCCGCTGGTCCCGCCATCAATGCGGCACCTGTGCGAGACCGTCTTGCCAGTTGCCGACGCCTTTGTGGCGCTGCGTTGTGTTGAGAAGGCGGAGTACGAGAGCCGCAGCCTCGTCCTCATGGCGCTCGGCGAGGTCGTGTCAGAGATTAACACAAGCTATGCGCATCAGATTTCCAAGCTGCAACTGTGGAGCGAGGGCCGGCCAATGCCGCTGATGGGGGTGGTGTCTGAGGTGTTGCGTGTGGGGCACCACATCGTGCGTTTGCGGCAGATGCTGCCAATGGACCTTATTCAGACCGCACTGGCCGACGCCGCAGCGTCAACGCGGTCATCGTCCTCGTCGTCTGGGCTGGTTGGTCCGCGGGTCTTGAACCACTTGTGCAACCAGGTGAACAAGTTCTCCGGCAGCCGCGAAGACCACGAGCTGCTGATGCTGCTCCTTCGTCGGTCGCTGGTGCCGTACCTGCGCATGCTGCACCGCTGGATGCACACAGGGGTGCTGGACGATCCGTACGAGGAATTCTTCATTTCAGAGGTATATCGCCCCTCCCGCCCTGCGCCAACCGCTGCACACCGTGCGCAGCTGCGGCACGTTGGGCAAAACTTCCTGGATGCGCTGGTGCCGTCTTCGGCAAATGACAGCTACGGGATGTCGTCATCGGTGGATGGCCTGGGAGGCAGCAGCGGCATTAGCGGTGGCTTTGGCACTGGAGGGTTAAGCAGCGCGGCGGGGATGCAAGGTCGCTACGGCCCGAGCAGGCGCGCTACGGCCCAGCAAGATGTCGCCGCGTTTGACCGCCGCTTCTCGCTCAATAAGAGTTTCATTCCGGCCTTCCTCAACTTGCCGGGTAAGATTGCAAAGATGGTTTTCTTTGCCGGCAAGTACTGTTGCCTGCTACGCGAGTACGGGGCAACGCTCCCTACCTTTGGCGGCTTAGGCGCGTTGGTAGAAGGTGGAGATGAAGGCTCCTTCCTCACGTGGAGTGGCGCTGATCAACTTCAGCGGCAGGTGCAGGAGTCGTTTGAAACCGCTAGCGGCGCCGTTATTCAGCTGCTCTTCAGCCCCTCCGTCGACTTGTTGGGCCACTTGAAGTCCCTCAAGATGTACTTCTTACAAGAGCGCGGCGACTGGGTAGTGGACTTCCTCGACAGCGCCGACAGCCTCCTCGTCGAGTACCCGAACCGGGTAAAAGCACACTCGATGCAGGTGCTGCTGCAGGCTGCCATCGCCCGCAGCTGCGCCAGCGATCCCTATCATGATTTAATCGGCTGCACCTTTGCGCATTGCACGCTGGAGGAGTTGTTGCAGGAGCAACACCTGCAGCGCAATAGCGGCCGTGAGACGGTGCGGCTGGACGAAAGCCCCGGTAGCCTACCGACCCGCCGCAGTGCTACCAGTGCGTCTACTGGCGGTGGTGCGAATGCGAACACTCACAATAGTAATAGCTGTGGTGGCGCGGGTGGAGAGGTGGATGCCCACCGCAGCTTGGAGCTGCTGCAACTCGAGGCCGACCTGCAGTGGCCCCTTACCCTTGTTCTGGACGCGAAGGTGATGCAGCGCCTAAACGTCATCTTCCGTCTCCTCGTCTGGGTCAAGACGTGCGAGCGCCGTCTGTGCGAGCTGTGGTACACGAACGAGGTCCTCGGCGAGTTCAGCGCTGCCTACGGGCTGAAGCACCAGTTTGTGCAGTTTTTGCGGCAGTTTCAGTTCTATGCCGCCCACTTCGTGCTGGAGCCGCAGTGGAGTCGGCTGATTGCCCGAATTGGGCAGACAGACAGCGTCTTTGCCATTTCGCAAGCCTTAACAGATTTCTTCGATGGCGTGGAAACGGGGTTGGTGCTCTCCAGCACCCAGCGCTTCCGCAGCCTGGCACACATACTAGAGCTGACGGAGCGCTTCTGCGAAATTGGGATGCACAGCAGCACAGCAACGATGCCGCTTATAGAAGCGACGCTCCACTCTGTGGAGGACCAGTTTCTGAGGGCGCTGTCCGAGCTCGCCTCGCCTGTCGGCCCCGACTACCCACAGCTGGTGCCGCTGTTCACCTGGATCGATTTTAGCCGCTTCTACGACCAAAACAACGTGTACCATGTCCAGCACAGCGCCGGCAGCGGCGGCAACGTCACGGCTGCGAGGGGTGGATGAACGACTTACTTTCTGCGATTTAAAATTGAGAGCCGGTCTTTTTTGTTGGTTCTATTAGAGTGGTTTATCTATTTTCCACATCTTTGTTTTGCGCTTCCACAGATTTTCATTTGTTTCATAGAAGGTAGAGAAGCTGAAAATTGCTCTACATAAGTAGCAAGAGAGACGCCGATTTAGTTGCCTTTGAGTGCCGGAGCACGTCGCATGGCTACTTCGATTAATCTAAAATGGGAAGGGAGCTGAGGCACCTTCCGCACAGCGACATCGTGCTTATATCGTTAACTTGCTGCGAAGTATGCAAAAAGGAAGTGAAACTGCAGGTGCTTAGAACATAGTGCTGTTTGCCCAGTGAAGAGGAGCCGTTATCTTCGGATGCCCTCTTAGTGTTACAATCGTGTTGGGGATCTCGTTTCCTTTACCTTTTTTTTTTTTTTGCCCCTCTGTAGTTCACTTGTTTTTCCTCCTTCTGCAGCGCAGGACATTCTCAAGGACGTGCGAACTTCTTCCCCCTTTTTCAGTTGAAGTCGTTTTTTTTTTCCTTGACGGGACGCCATACGCGACTCCTTTATAGAGGCAACACCTTATCTAGCTTCTTCTTTTGCCGTTTGTCGCCGTTTTTCTCGGTTGTTGCTGCACTCTAACCGTGGTAGCTGCTGCGGGACTCTTTGCGCAATCAAACGGCTTGTTCTACGTACATTTCTGTAGGTGGTACTGTAATTTGGTCGTGCAGAATCCATCACGACCGGTAACCTTGAAATACATTAAAACAGCATTGCGCAATTGTCTTCAGCACACAAAACAGAAGTCTGTTCTGTTGTTTTTAGAAGTACTTATATATATATATATATATATATATATAAGCATCTAATCGTGAACACTGCGGACACAAATGGGTGCGCTTTTCTCAGCACTGCGCGAGCTCCTGTCGGGCGGCAAGAAGCTTGAAATGTGTCTCGTTGGACTAGAAAACAGCGGCAAAACAACGTTGCTGAATGTGCTCGCTGTGGGCCACCCCGTAGAAACCTTTCCAACGGTCGGCTTGAACGTAAAGATAGTGCAAAAGGAAGGTGTGCAGCTCAAGGTGTGGGACCTCGGTGGGCAGGAGCGCTTTCGTCACGAGTGGCCTCGGTACACGCAGGGCTGCGACTGCATCATCTATTGCGTCGACGCGAGCGACTACCAACGTGCTGAGCTGGCTGGGCGCGAGCTGCACAAGCTTCTGAGCGATGCGGCGCTGAACAAACTTCCGCTACTTATATGTCTTAATAAGATTGATTTAGACCCACACATGAGCAAGGAGGAGTGCATCGAGCTGCTGGAGCTGACGAGCATCGACACGAACCCGTGGGTCGTCACCCCGATTTCGGCTCTCAAGCAGACCAACATTAGTGAGGTAGTGAATTGGTTAGTCAAGAACTCACATGATTGAATGCGAAGTTCTTGCGTTGAGGCGCTGGCGGGGGCTGCACACGGTTTGAAAGTGAGTGTGTCTGGCTTTTATTTTTTTTTTCTTCCAGTTGCAGTGTAGTGTTCAAGAGAGCAAACGGCGATGTTGAGCATGACGCGGGCGACTATTATCCTGTTTTGCTACGGCTCTTTTGACTTTACTCATCTCGTTTTTTTTTTTTATTGACGCTGACGGTGCTTGGCTGTCTTTCTGTTCGCTGCGTGGGCTTAGGCAACAAGAAAAGAAACCAATCAGCTCTCTCTCCTCTGCTTTACCGTTGTTGCGTTTTTGTGGAGATGCTAAATCAGTTTGCCTTGCCGGAGAAATGAGGTGTGAAAAGAAGAAGAGATAGCAAAATCAGTATTAGTCTCCGCTTTTGAGTTGAATGCGTTGTAATACATATGCTCTCCACCGAACTGCAGTTTTTCACTTTTTTTTCTTTCTTGTGTGTGCACCCTTCTACGTTTCTCCGAACTCGTGCCACGCGATTCCGCAGATATGACACTTCAGAGTCGGGCGTAACCAATACGTCTTTTTCTTCCCCCAGCTGTAGGCTGCCTTACGATAGGGAGAGAACACCAGAGTTCTCGGAAAGGTACATCCTCGTTTTTCGAGCAAGCGCCATTGCTTTAATGGATTAAAAGGTGCCGTAGACTAGATGCGGAACCTTTGCGTCTTCAGCAAGCATCTTGATGTACTTAATGGTAATGGGCGTTTTTTTTGTAAATCTTTTTTATTGCCAGTGTTAGGTGCTGGACCAACCTTTAACGCTGCTTCTTTACTCCTTTCAACCTTCTTTCTACTGTCCATCACTTTTGTTCTTGCCCCTTTAAACACCATAATTACCTGAACCCAATTAGTATCACCGCTGAAACTTTATAACAACGTCAGTAAGGTCTGTCGTTTGCGATTGCAGAGTCCAATCAGCAACCTTACCTCCCTCCTTCGCTTTTGCTGTCCCTCAAAATGTCTGTGAAGAGGACCACTTTTAAGGAGCGCATTCGCAAGAATGACATGAAGCAGCGTCACAAGATCGGGGCCAAGGTGCGCAAACGTATGGGGGTCGCACGGCGTGTGCATAACCGCAATGACTTGATCGACGACTCGTCGCGGACGATGGAGATGATAGTGTCGGACATTGCCGAAGGCACGGCTATGCCGGTTCAGGAAGCCATTCTCGACCCGCGCAGCTTGACGGACTTGCTGCTCCGCCCTGCGCAACTGGCAGCCACCACCGCGGCTGCAGCAGTAATAGCCTCGTCGCCTTCTTCAACGCGGACCAAGGACGAAGCACAGAACTCTGTCAATGGGTCGCCTGCCACTACAGCCACAGCAGTGAAACGTAAGGGTACTATTTTGATTGCGCCACAGTTAGCTGCACCGATGATTCTGCCCTCCACACCTCTGGCATCTGACGACCCGCTGGCGCTGCCAGACACGCGTCTTTTTGAGGAAGAAGAACGGCAGCACCGCCTCGCCCGCGAAGCCGTCACACGCCAGAACGAGAACAGGAACTTGTACAAACACAGTGGGCAGTCCTACCTCTTCTGGGAGCGTGTGGGGCTTCATCCAGTCTTGCTGAAGGCACTGCGTGATCTGCATTTCACCCACCCGACACCGGTGCAGGAGGAGGTGCTGCCGAACGTGCTGGCGCACAACAACGAGGAGCTGGCGAAGCATCTGCAGAGCCACGGAGAGAAGAAGAGCAAGAAGCACAAACGCAGTGGCGGTGTCACTCAGCAAGGGGCGCAAGACGTTGTTGTGTCCGCCGAGACGGGTAGTGGTAAGACACTTGTTTTTGCGCTGCCCATCCTGCAGGACTTGCTTGTGAAATTGGAGCGGGACGGCGTCGTGATAGGCGTGGAGGTTGCGGGGGACGCTGCCGCGGCGGTGCACCTGAAGGATACTCGCGATGAAACGACCACTACACTTGCTAGTGATATCGCTGCTGCGTCCGCACTGCCTCGCGGGAGTCGCGAGCAGCGCTGCAAGCGTATCATGCACTCCCTTATCGTCTCACCGACCCGCGAGCTGGCGCTGCAGATTTACGCTTCCATTCGCTCGCTCACCAAGTTTGCTCCTCAAGTCGTTGTGGGCTGCGTCGTGGGTGGCATGTCGCAGGAGCGGCAGCAGCGCGTGCTGAACCGCCACCCCCACATCCTTATCTGCACCCCGGGCCGTCTGTGGGATCTCGTGCAGAAGAACGAGGGCTGCTACCTCGGTCACAGCATCAGCCGGCGCCTGAATTACGTGGTCCTCGACGAGGCAGATAAAATGTTGCAGTCCGGCCGCTTTGAGGAGCTGCAGACACTGCTGGAGCGCATCCACTGCGAGGTGCTGCCTGCGGGTTTCGTGCAGGACCGCGAGGAGGGCGCGGAGGCGGGCGACATGCAAGTTGAAAGCGGCCGCTGGGACGCGGAGGCGCAGAAGTTTGTGCCTTTTTCGAAGGAAGAAGCCGCGGCGGAGGGGGCCAAGAAGGATGCTGCGGCTGCTTTGGCCGTTGCTCCTAGGAAGACCCCGAAGAAAGGAGGCAAGCGTCCCCGTGAGGAAGAGGAGGAAGAACAGGGTGAAGCGTCAGCGATACTCACGAAGGCAGTTCCGGCGGCAACGAAGAACAAAAAGAAGGCAATTAATCGTGACAAAGAGGTGAAGGAGGGTAACGGCAATAATGACGCAGCGAAAATAGCTAAGAAGGGAAAGAATGCGAACCAGGTAGAGGGAGAGTCTGTGGCGAAGGCACAAGCTGCTGTTGGGGAGGAAGAAGGCGGGCTTTTCCCCGAATGCGAGGAAGAAGACGCACACGGCGACGACAACGAAGAAGGGGAGAGGACGCACAGCCGAAAAGATGAGCCGCAGCCGATCCCGATGCCGCCGGAACCCACCGCCGATCACCGCGTTGTCACTTACGTGACATCCGCCACGCTGTCGCTGCAGACAAACTACGAGCGCCGCGATTACTCGGCCCGCAAGAGCGTCATTCGTACATCCAATGCAGATGTGCTGAACAAGGTACTCCATCAGCTAGAGATCAAGCCGAGCAATGCGCAGGTGTTTTCCTTGGCGGAGTCGGCTAGCGTCGTCAGTCGCATCAACGAGACCTACCTCCGCTGCCCGGACAACAGCAAGGACCTGTACCTCTACTACTTTCTCAAGACCTACCGCGACGATCGTGCCATCGTCTTCGTGAACGCTATCTCGATGTTGCGACGTCTGGTGAAGCTGTTGGATGTGCTAGGTATCGCGGTAGTCGGCCTGCACGCTTCTATGCAGCAGCGCCAGCGTCTGAAGTTCGTGGACAAGTTTAAGAAAGGCGACATTCGCGTGCTCGTCGCGACGGATGTGGCGTCGCGCGGTCTCGACGTTGACGGCCTCAAGTACGTGGTTCATTACCAGGTGCCCCGTACAACGGACGCGTATATTCACCGCTGCGGCCGTACCGCGCGCTGCGGCGGCACCGGTCTGTCCTTGCTGCTCGTCAACGCGCAAGAACACATGTCGTTTCGCAAGCTGATGGAGTCGCTGGGTCGTCGTGAAAGCGAGATTGAAACTTTTGCCGTACAGCCAACCGTGGTGCACCAGCTGAACAGCCACCTACGTATTGCGCTGCAAATTGACAAGCTGCAGAAAGAGATCGGCAAGAGTCAGGCGAACAACAGGTGGGTGAGCCGCATGACAAAAGAGGCGGATATTGAGACGGATGACATGTACGATGACACCGCCGACAGCGAGAACCGGCAGAAACAGAAAGCGATCCGCGTCTTGCAGCGCGAGTTGCAGCTGCTGGTGAAAAAGTTCACGGGACAGTTCGGTGGTAAGGGTGCGTTCCGCACGAGTGCCTACGCTTTGGGTGCGAAGGAGGCTGAGAAGAAGTTGAAGGAGCGCGCGGACCGCCAAACGATTCGCGTGAGCTCAAAAGTAAGGAGGATGGCTAAGAAGCAGAACAAATGATGTTCTCGAGGCGTCTCCTGAAGCTGTCTTTTATCCCGTTTTTTTTTTTTATGCCTGTTTGACCGCTTCTAAAACGAGCCCTAATAAAATTCGAATAATCACAGTGAGTCTTGTGACGGTTAATAACTCTTGCGTTGTATTTAATATGGTGACACACAATGAAGCAAAACCTGAGTCGGTGCTTTAGACTTTTGCTAGAGGTTGCCAGCGGGTGGCAGTGGTTGTTCTGCTTTCGTCACTAACTGCAACAGTAGAAAGACTGATGTTGTTTTGCTGAGCATTTGGGAGTTCTTTTGGTACTGGGTTGCAATTCTGAGGTCATTTAGAGTCCCGGTGTTTGTAAGAAAGTGCTTATTATCTGGAAGATCAGGTACATGTTTGGCTTGTTCTCGCGACGAATAAGCAGTATGGCTCTCTCTCTTTTCTTTTTTTGGAATCTGTTGTTTGCTGGGAGTTGCTTGATTTCATTTCTTTTGTAGCGTTTGTACACCTCTCCCTCCTCTTTTCCTCCCGCTTCTTTCAAAGTTTCCGCGTTCCTTGAACTGTAAAACGTGCCCATCTAACTTCATTGGCGTTCTTGTTTTATTTCGTACTTCATGCAGTTGCTGCAGCTTCCAGGAACGTCGGATAAGTTGACGCGACGTTTAATAACTTTTACCCAGCTATTAACACACCCACCATTGCTCAGCTTTGCACGCTCTTCTCTTTTTATCCTTCTTTTCTGTTAGCTTTCTGTGGATGCGCCGATCGCTTCTGCTCACTGCGGTGTCTGCCGTTTCCTTGGCGACGTCGACGATGTGCGCACGCAGCTCTCCCCTAAACACCTTCCTCCAAATCTCCCACTTCCGTAGCTCAGAGCATCTGCAGACGCAATGCCGCTACCTGCACATTGGTGCGCCTTTCTCCACAACTCAGCTCTGCCGCTTCGACCTCCGCCAGCACGAGATGGAGAAGCGTAAGAAGCGTGAGATGGAAAAAGCTGGCATTGACCCAAACGACGAGGACGACGGACCGTGGGTTGCACCCGAGGAGCAACAGCGCCTGGACGAGGAGGAAGAGCAGCGCCGTGCCGAGCTTGAGGAGCAACGCAAGGTATTCCTGCAGAAGCGCGCCGAGGAGGACGCCATCAAGCGGCAGAAGTTCAGGGAATTCCGCGCCAAGCAGATCTCGATGAGTCGCCAACGCAAGATGGAGGTGGCGGGAAAGAAGGAGGAGGCGCGGCAGCACCGCGAAGAGCAGCATCAACGCTTCGTTAGCGAGGACGGCACTGCTACTATGTCGACGGAGGGTGATGAGGAGGAGAAGAGTACTGAAGCAAAGTTCAACGAGGCCTCGGCTGGGGGTTCTCCCATTGTCGGGACGAAGTAGTTCGTTTTGTTTTCTTCTGGACGGTGGCTGCTTGTATACACATTCCAAAATGGAGAACTGTAAGTGGGAGCTAGTTCTTTAAAAATCACTTTTGCAACATGGAGTTGACGTGGAGTGCTAGCTATGTGTTCTGTTATTTTGTCCTCGTTGAGCATTCGTTGTGTGTGTGTGTGTGTGTGTGTGTGCTTCTAATTACAAGTGCATTCCAACGGTGCAGTTTCACAAACACCTTTGCAAAGGTATCAAGCCACAGGCGAACCTTTCATGTCGGAGCAGCAGAATTGAAGTACGCCGTACTTATATATCGATATTTGCCTTTGTCACCAGACTCTGCACATAGGAAAACCGAATAGCGTTCCATTAGTCCCAATGCGAGTCGATGACGAAGGCGCTTAGCAAAACGCCACCACTCTTTCTTCCTCTTTTTCCCTCCACCTTACGTGCATTTTATTTTGTTCCACTAACCTTCTCTCCCTCTTGACTTTGCACATAACTCCCCTCTTCCACAACTGTACAACACCAAATACGCGCACTTTCTTGTGATGCGTCACCAACTTCTTTTTCGGTACCGCGCTTATTTGCTTCGCTTTCCCCTCTACTGCGATAGTCACCGTACACCGTTTCACTCGGCATTTCAAGATGGTTGCTGTCCGCGCTAAGGTTGGCTCCCGCAGCTACATCCGCCAGAAGCAGCTGGCCAAGGGCAAGAAGGTCTTCAAGATCGACTGCAGCATTCCGGCTGCTGACGGCATCTTCAGTGAGGATGTTTTGAGCGGCTTCGAGCAGTTCTTTCAGGACAACACGAAGCTGAACGGCCGCAAGGGCAAGCTGTCCGAGAAGGTCCGCCTGTCCATGAACGACAACGTGCTCACCATCACGACCACGATGGCGTACCGCAAGAAGTACTTCAAGTACCTGACGAAGAAGTTCCTGAAGAAGAAGGATCTGCGTGACTGGATCCGCATCCTCGCCAAGGGCAAGGAGACGTACCAGCTCAAGTACTTCAACATCCAGGACCAGGAGGAATAATACATCTGCTTGCAGTACACACAAAAATAAAAATAAAAAAAGAAGAGTACACTGCTGTTGAACCAACAGTGCGCTTTACTTTTTTGCGGCGTTTAGTTCTCTACTTCACCGGGCTTCTTGCGTCGCTATCTGGCGCCTGTGTGTGTACGTCGGAGTAGTACGTAGCGAATGACTTGTGCTGAGTAACAACTGCACAAGCTTTTATTTTATGTGTTCTCATTTACATTAAATAATAAAAAAAATGGCAAACCAACGTTAAACGGTATTCGTGGTTATCTCAACGACAACCGTCTCAGCAAGCGTTGCGTTTTGACGTCTTGGCATTGATACGCGATAAGTGAGTGCTGCGAAAACTCTGGTAGTGAGAGTACTGGAGTTGGTATGGATGCCTTAAAGACACACACGACTTTTTTTTGTTGCCTGCTCTGCGTAAGCGCAGCTAAATCCTGATGACGAGGCAAACCTGTCCAATTGCGGTGCTGCACTTGAACTCTTTCTTTGAACGGTTTCTATCTCTGCTTTTCCTTCGCAAGCACTTTTAAACCCCCTGTTGGTAATATTAACTTACATAGTGTCCGCATGCATGAAACGATCTTGAAAACGCTGCATTTCTCCTGCTAGCAGAAACACACGCACACGCACAAGCGAGGTGCACTAACCTTTGCTCAACCGTTAACTAGAGAATAACAAATTCAACAGGAATTTTTTCAAACAAATCGTTCACTTTAAACCTAGTCATTTCGCTACCAGTTTTGGGCGTCGGTCTAGGTCTGGGTTTTGGCTACCCATCCTCTCGTTCTTATCTTCATGCCCGCCACACATCCGCTGAACATGTTGTACATTTATAACGACAGTCGCACGGCCTCGCGCCAACTGGGGAACGAGCTAGCACTAGAGAGTGACACAAGCGGTTCGAAGGTGCTCCTCATTAACATGCGCAGCTACCAGTCCGACCTCATCGAGCAAGATAAGCAAGGCACCGTAGACCGACGGAACTTCTTTGTCGACATTCTGAACAAAAACGAGGATCTACGCAAGCCCGGCGTGCCCGCCTTTGACGTGATGCAGCTGGACACACTTAAGCTGTCAGCGGACCACACCCCGGAAGACTGGATGCAGCTGGCGCAGCTGATCCGCAAAAAGTACCACCAGTACCGCGGCTTCGTCGTGGAGAGCGGGTCGGACAACATGGTGTCCACCTCCACCGCACTCAGCTTCCTCCTGGAAAACCTCGGTAAACCTGTTATATTCACCGGCTCCCTCATCCCAGGTGACCGCATCTATACCGACATGAAGCGCAACATTATCTTAGCGTTGCTCTTTGCTAGCTGCAGTCAAGTGTGTGAGGTTTGCATCCTGTTTGATGAGATGCTGTTTCGCGCCAATCGCGCCATCAAGGTCAATCGCTGTAACCTGCGTCCCTTCGACTCTCCGCACTTCCCACCCATCGCCACCATGCAGGGTGGGCTGCTGGCGATTCACCGGCCGCTCTTGCTGCCGCACCCGACGGGTCGCCTGCGCATCCGCGCGCAGCTCAACGTGAAGGTGCTGACGCTAGAGTTGGGTCCCGGGGCACCCTTTGAGTCGTTCCTCATCGCACTGATGGAGACAAAGGCGCCTGCGGTTGTGCTGCGTTGCTACGGCAGCGGCAACGGACCGACGCGCAACGGCTTTATGAAGCGGCTATTGGGTCAGGCGAAGAAGCGCGATTTGGTGGTGGTGATCTGCACCCAGAACCGCTACGGTGCGGTAAATCTTGCCGAGTACGAGGCGGGTCGTCAGTTGATGGAGGCCGGCGCAATTAGTGCGGGGGACATGACGCAGGAAACAACCATGATCAAGCTGAAGTACCTCTTCGGACTTGGGATGACGCCGGCACAAGTGAGGAGCTCTTTCTTGATCCCCCTGCGCGGGGAAGTGTCGCCACCGGTGTCTAAGTTGTGAGGCGTTGTTGCTGTCTTCTGCTTTTCTATTTTGTTTTCTTCACTGATGTGTTTCGACTGCATAAGTCTAACGCTAGTGCTTCGTCTACATTTTCGAACACGTATGACAGCGGCGTTGTCGCAGCTTGCAAACAAGGTAACGTTAAATTGCCGGATGAAAGGTCTCTAGTGTGCCAAATGGCCTTTGGTGCACACGCTATCTGTTTCCTTCTTGGTGAATATTCTGAGAAGCAGTTCTTTTTTTTTTCTTTCAGATGCAGCTTGAGATGAACGTCGTGGCCTCGTTTTCTCCGATGCGAGGCAGAAGTTACGCACTCAAAAACAGTGGAAATCTTAGAGTGCTTTTTGAAACATTGCGTTACCATTTTTGTTCTTGTCAACTTCATGCTGTCACCGCCCCTTCACTTTTGAATCACTTTGTGCTTACTGTGCTACTTCTCTCGCCGACTTCGCTCGCAACAACAACAACGACAAAGAAGGACAGCGGCTGTTTTGTGGGTATCCAAGTTTATCTATTTATTTGTTTTTAAGAGCTTTCAAAAGTTGATCAGTCGCAGAGATGGGTGGGTCGAGTAGCAAGCAGGCTGCAGCGCCGGCGGCAGCGACAACCACGAACAGCGTCGCAGCAGCACCGACAGCAAAGGGGTCCGACACCAACGCCAGCACCGCCACGATGGCTGCGCAGAGCACTCAGGATGACACTAAAAATTTCAACCAGTACAAGCAGTTTCGAGACCAGCTGCTGGATTTCGCGCTTGGAGAGAGCGCATTCGACTACGCGGAGCGGCTTTTCAAGCAGCAGCCCGACAGCCCGGAGGTGATGGCGCTGCTGGCTGAGACTACCTTCCTCTACGACAAGACAAAGAACAAGGTGTCGCGAGAGCACTGGTGCGATCGTCTCGACCTGCTACAGCGTGGCGTTGACGTAAGCCGCAAATGCATCAACGAAAACCGGGACTACGGTCCGTGCTACCGCACCTACGTCATGTGTGCCGCGCGCGAGTCGGAGGCGCTGTACTACATGAAGAGCTTCACCGGCTTGGGTCTCGTGGAAAACTACCAGGCGATTATGCGCAAGGGCATGAAAGGCATGGAACTGCTGCCGACGGATGCGGAGATCCCAAACACGTTGGGTGCACTGTGTGGCCGCTGTTCCTTTCGCTGGTACGACCCGTCGCGACTGTACGCATGGTATTATGGGCTGCCCAACGCGCGCAAGCTGCGTGAGATGAGCGTGCAGTTTCACAAAAAAGCCGTGGAGAACGACCCGAAAAACTTAGAGTACGCCTGTCGGCTGGCACAGGCGTATTTTCATCTAGGCGACCGTGTCAATGCGCGTCGGTGGTACGTCAAAGTGCGTGACGAGATGCCACCGCAGGACTTGAAGGATGAGAAGTGGCAAGGTGTAGCGCACACGCAGCTTTCGACGGCGTTCTCTAGGCCAAAGTGGAACGTGCCTTTTGCGTAAGTTAGCTAGCAGGTACATCTGGGTATGGACTGACATTTAACAGCAACAAACATGTCCATTTTGTTTGGTGTTTTCCTGACTGTCTCACTGGAGGTTGAATGTGGCCTACAATCACCCTGTTCCCCAGAAGAGGCGGGAAGACTGCAATCAAAAAAAAAGGAAATTTGTTTGTGATTCGTAGGAATGTAGTATGCTTGGCTGCCTCTTTTTTTCTGTCGCCAGCATTGGCGGTGCTCACGAAGAAGGGTTTTGCTTAATGCACGTATGGGCCGGTCCTTCTTTTGTGCAGGGCTCGTGCTTGTTATCCTCTTCTTCTTTTGGTGGTGTGCCGACGCAGCTGTTGCGTTGCTTTGTTGATTACCTAAACCGTTTATTTACTGATTTATTTATTTGCGGATTAGTCACAAACATTATCATTACGGTTACTTTTATCGTTTTCGGTTGATTGTGAGCGGTTTCAATTTTGAGTTTAAACAGACTACTCGGACGGTTTGTTTTCTTTCCTTTTTTCCCGTTCCCCGTCGAGCACGGTGTTTCCCTCGTTGTACGCAACAATGAATAGCTTTTGGTTGTTCTCCTTATTTGTCACTTACCTCGAAATGAGAACTAGCCACCTCACAAGGAAGCGCGTCAGCACTGAGGCCTGCTATCTAACGTATCGAAGACGTGGGCGGCGGATTAGCAATGGTTTTCACAACTCCGTCAGCCAAGTTTTGTGCTTGAAAGAATATAAAAATAAACAAACAAACAAAAAACCGCACCTCTAAAGTACCCAAAACAACGGCACAAAAAAAAAAAGTGCTCATCTTCTTCCTTTGCAACAGTACGGACTTCGTTTGTCATTTTAACAGCGCAGACTTGGCCTTAGCGGGAAATCGGCACTCCACTTTACCTCATTTTCAATTCTTGTTGTCTTTGACATTTACCTTTTTATTCTACTGCTCTTTTTCTTTCTTGCCAACTGAATCGTTTTGTGTTTTTATCCGCGCCCCCCTGACCAAAACAAAGCTGCATATCGAGAGGAAACAAAAGCACAGAACTGCTGTAACTTTTTGCTTGGCGTACGTGTCTTTCCTCCTTCCTCTTCCCTTCTCTCGACCTATTGCAATATACGTACGTTCACTTGATCGCGCTTTGCTCTCCACGGCATTTGGAACAGGAAGAAAGCAGCTGAAACCAAAGTTAGACAACGCCTTCTTAGGTTGAGAGAATACTGATAGACGCTTACGTTCTAATCAGCCCATTTTGTAATAATACCTTTAAGCTACAGTATTCACAAAGAAAATGTTGCACCGTTTGGTTCCGCGTGCTACACCGATGCGCTGCGCGCCGCGTGCTATTGCCATCAACACCAATGTCAGAACTCGTTTCCTGAGCACCACCAAGGCGCCAACGACTGCTTCCCCCAGCGAGTTCACTTCTGGGACCATGCCGGACATCCCGAATCTCAACTTCCTCTCCAATCCGGACAACCTGCTGAGCACGGTGGATGCGACGGTGGATATCTGCGAGAAGATGCTCAAGGCTGTTCCAAAAGCACCAACTCCGCAGGCAAAACACGACCTCATCGACTCCACCAGCAACGTCCTCTGCCTCCTGCTTGACCCCTGTGAGTTTGTGCGTCAAATTCACCCGGATGAAAAGTACAAGCGCGGTGCCTCACTCGCCTTCCAGAAGGGCTATGAGTACATGTGTGAGGTGAACTCGCGTCGCGAGCTGTACGACGTAATCAAGGAGTTAAACAGCCCGGAGGGCCGGAAGGGCCTGACGCTGGAATCGATTCGTAACGTGGTGCAACTGAAGCGCGACATGGAGAACAACGGTATTCACCTACCTGACGCGCAGCGTGCCAAGGTGACCGAGATGAACATAGAGAAGGAGGAGCTGGCGATGCGCTTCCTGACAGAGCAGGGCTCAGCAAACCCCTTCGGCACGCTGCGCTACCTGCTGCAGTGCCGCTATGAGCTGGCGCAGACCCTCGGCTTTGAGAGCTTCGCCGAGCAGCAGCTGCGCGGCACGATGCTGGAGAACCAACAGAACGTCTGGCACTTTCTGTGCAGCATCGCGAGCAAGTACCGCCCGCAGGCGGAGGCAGAGATGGACCGCATCCGCAAGAATGTCGGCGAGGTGCGCAACCGTGTTAATATCACCGACGAATTTCGCGCGCGCGTTTCGGTGTCGATGCGACGCGATGCGGAACCGGAGACGGCCACCGAGTATTTCTCGGTGGCGAACTGCATTCGCGGTATTCAGTGTCTCTGCTCCGAGGTTTTCGGCGTAAAGCTGGAAGAGGTACCATTCAACCCGGAGGAGATATTCAACAACAGCGCGAAGAAGTTTCACGTTTACGACGAACAGAAGGCGTTCCTCGGTGTCATTGTGCTGGACATGTACATGAACGAGATGAAGTACTGCCAAGCGGGTCACCTGACGCTGCAGTTAGGCTGCGTGCCACATGCCGAGGCGCTCGCAACGGTGGGGTTGCTGCTGCCGAAGCGGCAGTACCCGGTCGTGGTGCTCACGGCGAACGTTGGTGCACTGAAGCCAGCACAACGCCGCCCCGACGGCACCTACGACGACGAGGCGACTCTTATGCAGCCGCACGAAGTCACCACTGTCTTCCACGAGTTCGGCCATGCGATGCACACCATCTTTGGCCAGACGACAGTGCAGAACCTCGCCGGCACCCGCTCCAGCATCGACTATGTTGAGACCTTCTCGCAGCTGTTTGAGCAGTTCCTCACTTCTCACGAGTTCCTCAAGCTGTGGGCCCACCGCATCAACACTCGCGAGCCCATCTCTTTCGATATCGTGCAGAAGCGCAACGAGGCGGCGAATATGTTCAAACACCTCGACATGTTGGACCAGGTGGTGCTCTCGGCGGTGGACCAGGCCTTGCATGGGCCTCAACCGCTGACGGTCTACTTCCCGCACGGTGACCAGGGCCACGTGGGAAAGCGCACGCTGGGTGACTTGGGCGACTACGGTCGCGGCGGCTTCAACATGGCCAAGGCCCTCATCCAAGTTGCGAAGCCGCTCTCGGTAGCCGAGCCGACGGAGAGCGGTGTGCTAAGCACGCTGTCCTTCGAACACCTCTCCGGCTACCCGGCGGGCTACTACGGCTATTTGTACAGCCTGAGTGTAGCGCGGCGGATCTGGTCGAAGAAGTTTGAGCGCGATCCTCTCAACCGCGCTGCGGGGCGTGAACTAGTGGAGAAGGTCATGTCGCACGGCGCTGCCTGTGACCCGAAGGAGACGATTGAGAAGTACCTCGGCGACGACCTAATGGATATTGACATCTGGGCATAAGAACGGACTTTTCGTTGTTGGAAGGGTCGCGGTTCCTTGTGTGTGTGTTGTGAGTGACGCATCTTAATGAACTGTTTGTTTTCTTTGCTGTTTGTTGTTAGTTTATGACTACCCTTATTACAGATTCTTTTAATAATTTACCCTTTTCCGATTGCTAATTCTGTTTTGATGACATGTTGAGTTTTTGTAAAGGGGTGCCGATCCGTTTGACCAATCTGTACTTGTTTGCTTAAAGGTCGAACGACGTTGGGTGCGTTACACGGCTTGGTCTTTCTCTTAAACTGCGTTTCGTGTTGCTTGCCGAAACAAGCCTATTTTTTGCTGAAGCTGTGTGCGAAGCAAGACCGCGTATGGCTAACTTCCTTGAATAAACACTATTGCGAAAAGACAATAAAAAAAAAATCAAATAGAGTTACTCGCATGCCTTCACTTTTCATTAGAAGCGTTAGGTTGAGAGGTGACAACTCTGTCGTACCAGATGTGGTGACTTAGTAAAAGGTGCTGCTTCTGCATATAAGGCTCAAAGCGGCTTTACAGCAACGCAGAAACAAATGCTTCACATGACCCATGGGATGTGAACGCAGACCAAAAAACAGAAGCGAATAACACAACAATTGCGTAGCTTTGTAACAAAGCTGCATATTATTTCTGCTAACGTGTCAACACTGCACGAGCTTTCCGATGCGCTTCTTTTTTTCTTTCATTGCTATCTCACCTCACTCTTCCCCCACCTCCACACACACGCACACACTCTTACAAAACAACGTACAAGTCTCAAGCTTCGACTTCTTTGCTTCGGTTCTCTAGCGAGTCTTCGTTGCGTAAAACTTTTTTTTCTGTTTCCCTTTTCGAGTTTTATCCCAGCTTTATTCATTAACCTCGTCATCATGATGCGTTGCACCTTTCTGCGTCTCGCCGCTGCCCCTGCTGCTGCGGCTGCCGCCTCTAGCGATGCTAAGATGGTCACCCTGCACAAGCTGCTTACCGGCGAGGTGCAGTTTCGCGGCAACACCCCGCTGAAAGAGTGCAACATCGAGCACAACTTTGGCCCGAACTGGAGGTCTGACCTCGAGGTATACGCAAAGAGCCTGTCGGCGGAGCAGAAGAAGGTGCTGGAGCGCCAGGTGGCCCGCGTGAGGCTAACGCGCTACACGACCCGCGAGCTCGGTGAGTACTGTGGTGAGGGCCCGGAGCACGTGGACAAGGTAGCACGCGAGGCCAACATTGCCCAAGCGAGGGCATACGCCCAGAAGCACGGTGCGGACAAGCTGGAGGCGTACGTACAGGCGGAGGCCAAGAATGCCGGCTGGTCGGACGCTGACGCGAAAAAGTTTATCGATGCCGTGAAGGCCGCCAAGTAGAAAAAAAAAAGACGCACATACGCACACGCACACTCAATTGGTGGTGGTGGTGCAGTAGCTGCTTTGGATGACGTAAAGCGTGTTTTTGTTTCCTTTAGGCAGGTTACTCCTCGTCTCCGCGGTTACTTTTTCTTTTTTTTCTCAACACGTCTTCGAGGGAGGAGGCTCACGGAAAGCGAGAGTAACCACTGGGTTTTGGGTGAAGACCGTGAGGCAGGGAAGCGTCACGGGTGATTGCCTTATTTTGTTTTGTTCGGCCTCCGTTTATCACACAACCATCCTTCTCTTTTCTTTATAGGTAGCGAAACCGTAGTATAAATGGACACTGAGGAAGGAGAATGAGCGCGTGCTTCTAAAATAAAAAAAAAGGAAAAAATCCGCTTCCCTGATCGACAAACCGATGCGTTGCTCTCGTCTCTTACTTGTTTATCTTTGTGTGGCTCGTTGAACTCTTTTCATGTTTTCTTTTTTTATCAACCCTCGTACAGTTTTTTCGACTTAGCTGTCAGCTGGCACAAGAAACAAAAGGGGCGGGATGGATTGGCGGCAACCACGCAGTTAACAGTTCGTAGGCAACCAAATAATCTGGTGAGCTTCAAGAGGCAGTAGTAAAAAAAAAAAAAGAATCACGGGGTTGCGCGACCAACATACCTCATTGAGACGTGGAACTCACTTCCACACTGCTTATATGTCTGTTTTGTAGCGAGGTTTTTGTGGAAAGGCAAGCATTAGTTTCGTGTGGAAACGAAGTCGGAATTTTCTGCGTCGTTTTGTTTAAGGTTATGATCTCAGCCGAGAGCGCTGTTTTGAGAAGGAGCTGTTTTAGGCGCGTGAAGAGAAGCGTACAACTGGTCCTTGCTTTAACTATGTACTTGCCCTAGCATTTACAACAACAACGACGGAAAACTGTGTCGCCTTCGGGTGGAGGTCGCTATTAACTACTTTGTGTACTTTTCTCGTCTTTGTGTGCCCCCCGGCACTCTTCCTTTTTTTTTTTCTGCCCGCCACCATTAGCAGTAACAATGGGTGCGACCAAGTTCCACCTCTACACATCTCTCGGCGTGACAAGAGAGAGCTCCGTCGAGGAGATCACCCGCGCGTACCGCAAGCTGGCCCTGCAGTACCACCCTGATCGCAACCCGGACGGCGTAGAGCAATTCAAAGCCATCTCCAACGCGTACGCAATTCTCTCCGATGCGGACCGCCGCGCTGTTTACGATATGACGGGTTTTGTGTCGGATTCAGCAGTTGATGAGGCACACAACATGACAACCCAAGCGGAGCGGCAGCAGCGCTCCGCCGAGCTCGCGGATCAGGTGCACAATTTTTTTGCCACCTACGCCGGTTCAGAGGAGGAGAGGAACGACGTCATGATGGGCTATAAGAAGTGCAACGGTAACTTTAGGAAGATGGTGCGGGAGTACTTGCTCTTTGACAACGGCGTAGAGAGCGAGGTCCAACGGCTATACCGGCTGGTGAAGAAGCTGGTTGCGGACGGAAAGCTGCAGCCAACGGCAGCGTGGCGGGAGTCTAGCACACTGAAGAATGTCCTCAAGGTCGAAGGAGCAATGCGGCGTGAACGCGAGGAGGCGGAGGAGGCCCTGAAGGAGCTCACAGGCGGCGGCGGAGACAAGTCGTCCTCCTTGGTGAACGGGGACCACGGCGATGGCGGCCTCGGTGCGCTGCAGCTGGCCATCCGACAGCGCCAGGAGTCGTCGTATCAGTCCATGCTGAACAATCTCGAGGCAAAGTACGTGATAAACAAGAGAAACAAGAAGGGCAGCACCAGCAAACGCCTCCGAGAGGCTGAGGCGGAGACCGACGCGAAAGAAAGAGAACCTACGGGTAATCGAAGCGAGAAGAAGACTTGCTGTGAAAAGCGTAAAAACGATCGTGCGAAGCGGTCAAAACACTGAATTGAGTCATGCGAGTATTTTCTTTTTTTTTACTGTAGAAGAAGAATGCGTGTGAGCTTTCGAGAGCCGAATCAATTTTCATGTGGCCACTTTCTGTTGCTTGAGCGCATTCGCTCGTAGTTGGTCGAACAGACGATGCCGAAGGTGACGACGACGTGACAGGCAAGGCTAGCTACATCTCTTGGTGTTTCTCTTAAGACTTTTCTTTACCGATCGCGTCTTTGCACGTTGTGGTGCACAAATACGGACGTTAAACAACCACAACCAATGTACTCAATACCTGGCCGGATGTGATGGCTGCAAGCGTTGCTTTCAGTAACGAGAGACTTTTGTGTTTTGTTAATTTAGGTTCGACTGATATGCTATTACGCTAAGTGAAGAATTACGTTGGTAAATGCCAAACGTGCTAATTTGATTTCTAACAAAGCTGGCTAAAAAAAAAAAACGAAGTATGTGTCTATCTACTCACTGCCTTCACTCCATTTCTTTTCCATCACTTCATTCCTGCGTCGCTCTGAAACGTTTCTTGTCTACATGTATGGTTTTCAGTCTTTTGCACAGCCCACATATCAGCTTGCGGGGGGCGTATTCTGATAGTGGCTCGCTAGTGTTGGCAGCGGTTCACCTTTCGTTTCAAATAAGCCCCCACATCGAAAGGTCACAAAGAAAGCCCACTTTTTTAGACATTTAATTGCAAGTAAAACCGCTTTTCAGCCTCCAAGCCCTTCCCTCTGGTTTAATAGACTGCGGTGGTGCTTCACACTTTACTTTTTCACCTTCACAACTCGAAATTGAGCTTGACTGACCATCCAATCCATTCTGGTTAAACGCCCTAAACATACTGACAGTTAAGTTTGCGCTAGAAAACTCTGCTTTCTCGTTTTTTTTTCTCTCTTGAGCGCAACTTTTTTTTTTTTGCGAACAGCTTTTATACTACGCTGTCAGCTCCGCCACCATTTATCCACATTTTGAAGGGTGTTGTTTCGCTTTCATTTGGTACTCTCCTTCATCGCTGTGAGTTTTCTTCGCTTCTTTTTCTTCCCTATCGGGTATGACGCACCTCTGTGGGGTTGCGTAGGTTTTGCGTGGTTATTGGTGTTCCCGTTAAGCTCCTACCTTTTCACCCTTCTTTTTTTCACACAACCAAATGCGGTCTGCGTCCTTCGGTGGAGTGTACGTCTCTGACATATGCGTTTCGCAACGGCAGTCTTTCGCCGGTCGCATCAGCCACCGCGTCGCCTCTGAACTGTCCTTTGCCAACCCATCTTTCCGTGAGGCTCGCTCCGGTACGGTCATCGGGACGACCATCAACACACTCTGCAGCGTCATCGGTGCTGGCGTGCTGTCCTTGCCACTTGCTATGTGCTACTCGTCTGTGTTTGTGGGTCTGGGGCTGCTGCTGCTTCTCTCTTTCTTTGCTGCCTTTAGTGTGTATTTACTGGTGGTGGGCTGCGACGCGACGGGGCGTTATTCAATCACGGAGGTGGTGGCGTTTGCATTGTATCCGCCGCAGTTGTGGGAGGAGTTTCTCTATCAGAAAGGAAACGAGCGTTCGTCATTGCCTTTGACTGCCGCTAAGGGAAGTGGAGCCGCAGCGCTGGCATTGCGGCCTCATTGTGGAAATGAGGAATACAGTCACAACAGCACCTGCGTTAACAACAACGCAAAAGGGGACAGAGCAGCATCAGCGGCGTCTGTTTCTCTAAACGAAGAGCTGCTAACCACAACAGTTGATTGGTCTTCTGAAACGATGCGCAGCCAGCGCCACCCACGCCGGAATGGCCACAACGCACACGGCAACCCGTCGGTCGAAGGCGCACCGGCCGAAAGTGATGATGGTGGTTATGATCAACACTGCGCTTTTCTGCCCACAAGCGCGTACGCCGGGTTGCGTGACGCTTACGCGAGACAAGAGTGGCACCACCGCCGCTGCCGCCGCATCGTGACGGTGCTGATGGAGCTCGTGGTTTTCTGCAGCAATTACGGCACCCTGGTGATCTACTCAAAGGTGATAGCTGATTCGATGCCACCTGTTGTGTCGTATATTACCCACTCCAACGGCATTCTCGTCACCAGGTCTTTCTGGTTCGCGGCGAGCGGAGTCGTCTTCTTTTTGCTGAGCTGCTCCCGCAACATGGAGGAGTTGAAGTGGTCCTCGCTGCTAGGCTTCTTCACCATCTTTTACATTGTGCTTTTGATTTTATACCGCTACCACACGCAGCGCGTCAACGACTACCCCCACGTAGACCCGAGCAAGTACGGCAGCATCCACTGGATGCGTTTTTCGGTGAAGGTGCTGCAGACGGTCTCGACTTTTGGGCTGGCTTTCAGTTACCACTACAACGTTCCTTACTTCTACAAGGAGCTGCAGGACCGCCGCCCTCGACGGATGATGGAGTCCGTTGTCATCGCTTTTCCCATAATCATAGCGTGCTACGCATTGACTGGCGTGTTTGGTTACCTGACCTTTGGTAACGAGGTCGTTGACAAAGGGGTTGGCGGTAACATTGTGTCTAACTACCCAAAAGACGATTTTCCGATGAACATTGGACGGTTGGGGCTCTTTGCGCACTTTGCGTGTGTCTTTCCCGTCGTGTCAATATGCACCCGCCGTGGCTTGCACCGGCTGACGATGGTCGGCTTGACATGGGCGGAGCAGTCGGCCCTGATGCGGGCGGCTGCTGTGGCAGAGGGGGCCATTTTAACAGAGGAGGAGAAGGCAGCCACTGCCTGTCGATCGGGCGGCACACCCGGCAGTGTAGAAATCGCCACAGTTGCTGCCGGCGAGACGTCGCCTTTGCTCTACATGGGTAATACCACCACCACGGGTGCGCGGCATCCACCGAGCTACGGGGCGGTTTCAAGGATCTCGCCACAACAGAACATCAGCTACTTGGCTGGTGTTGCCGGCGGCTCTGGGGCAAAGGAGACGGTGACAATAGAGGCAAATGCTACCACCGGTATCGCTAGGGGTTCATCTCCAGCTACGGTGAAGGTAGTAGGAGGTGGGCGCGCCTACAATTCTTTCTCTTCGTCGTCGAGCAATGCGGAGGAGGAACATGTATACCTTACGCGGTGTGGTGGACTATCCGGCACGGTTGACGTGGACCGTGATGTCGGTTCACCGGACGTTACCACCAACCTCGCTATTGTGCTCGAGGCGGCTTTCCTCGTGTGCACGACGGTGCTCATTGCGGGTATGGTGTCGGGTATTGACTCTGTGATTCACGTAATCGGCACGCTCTTCAGTGTCTTTATTGTGATGGTGGCACCCGGAATGGTGGGGTGGTGCGTCTTCTCGCCAAACGGCCCTTTTGGTTCCGCGAAGGCGGCAGCCACGGCTTGCGCCATGCAACGGGAGCACTTAGGAGTAGGCGGTGGGGTTGCCAGCAGTGACAACGTTCGGGGTTTGGACAACACCATCAACGGTGCGGCGCCGCGTTATTGTTTTATCCGCTTGAAGCTGGTGATTTGTGTGGTGAACGCTGTGGTAGGCCTCTGCATTACCTGCATTGGAATTGCGGTACTCATTTACGACACCGCGAGAGGATATTGGATGCCAGTGATGCAAGCTTAGACGTGTCAACGTGAAAGTGCAGACCTCGGTTTAATCCATTTTTTTTTTTTAACACTCGCTGCTTCCTTTTTGAAGACAATTGTCGATAAACTTGTCTTAATTGAGTTCTGACATGATCTTCTTTCAACAAAATCTGACGACAAAAAAAAAACAATGATCACAGTAGCAGTGATGTCATGTGATGGGGTTTGTGCTGTGGAACAGTGACAACCTCTTTTCTTGGTGCCACTAGCATACCAGTTTACATTATAAGAGCGTCCATCTTACTCATAGACACGAAGTGCACCGTTGGGAGTGGCACGCTTCAAAACAAATGATTCGCTGAGGTGTAGGCAAAAGTAAAAGAGAAAAGACGCTAACCTATCTTCTTCGGTCTACTTAATCGATACACTGCTTTTGCAAACACCGTTAATTAGCAAATATCTGCCTCCAACAGTTGTTTCTCTTCTTCGCGTCGTTTTCACCTTAACCAAAACGTGAATCCTTCACGAAATCGATAAGCTGTTCAATTAGCTGAGCAACGTGCGTATTACCGAGGTGACACGGACTCTTTCAATGATACAGGGGTCTTCTGTCCGCCTGCGCTGCTTTGCAGGGTTATGCACATTTGCTGTGCCGCCACCGCTTTTTTCTTCGGCGCAGCGCACCCTGTGTCGTGTAAACACCACCTCTCTTTATCGTCGCTCACCTGTAGCCTCCTTATCGTTCATGTTCACTGCCGCACTGACCAAAACAGTACGACACGAAGCTGACCAGGGTATTTCGCACACGCACGGTGTACAGTACGTCCCTGCGCGGGTAACCGAAGCCCTGGAGGAGGTGGGCAATAATAGCAGCAGCGATGAGGGAAACGAAAACTCTACCGGCAGCTGCGATGCAGCAGCTGCAAACGTCGAACCCGTCGTGGTGGACTTCACAACTGGCGTAGCATCGGAGAAGCTGGACAAGTTGTATCGTCGCGCAGACAAGGGCACACAGTTCCTGTCACCACCGGAGCGCCAGCTGTTCACAAAGATGATCTACGATAGGTTTTACAAGGACGAAGGCGGCACGGCGATGGACCCAGTGATGATGTATCAGGCCTCCCTCGAGATCCAGTGGGTGGAGGAATGGATGGCAGGTGTCGCGCGGGAGAAGAACTATTCCACCGACGATGCGCGACGTGAGGTCAAGAAAGCGCTACTGGAGCGCGTCGATTTGCACAAGCCGCTGTCCTACATCATCGGCTCGCAGCCTTTTTTTGGCTGCGATATCCACTGTGAGGAGCCACTTCTGTGCCCGCGACCGGAAACGGAGATGTGGACGCACTGGTTGGTTTATAAATACCTCAACCGCATGCGAAGCTCGACTGGAAAGACAATTACAGGCGGAGGCGACACTGTGCCGCTGAGCATTCTGGATGTGTGCTGTGGCACGGGGTGCATCGGTGTGGCGCTCGCCAAGCATGTGCCGAGTGCCGTCGTGACAGCGTTGGACATTCTACCGGAGGCGGTGAAAGCGTCACGGCAAAATGCGCGGCGCAACGGCATATCCGATGCGCGCTACAAGGCGATCCAGAGCGATATGTTTGAGTGTTTTATGGAGCAAAACAGATCGGAACAATCGCACGTGGCAGCTGAGGGGAACAGCGCCGATGAGGCCAACAGATCGAATGAGAAGGAAATGGAGGAGCGACCGTTGGGTACCATCAAGCCGGAGTTTGCTGGCACGTTCGATGTGATTGTGTCAAATCCGCCTTATGTGCTGCCTGCGCAGTACATTGATTTGCCGCGCACTATCACTCACTGGGAGTCGAAGACGGCTCTTGTCGGCGACGACTACCGCGAGTTTCGTCAGTACCTCTACTTTAAAGAGCTGTGCGTGCACGGCGCAAAGCTGCTGAAGCCACGCCACCAGCGTCCCTGTGAGCTACGCGACACGCCGAACGTGTTGGTTGAGGTGGGTGTGCAGGCGCACATGGTGGCGGATCTCATGGAAAAAAGCGGACTGTGGAAGAATGTGAGCATCCACCTCGACTACGCGCAGCAAGAGCGGTGGGTGAGCGCCGTTTCGACCCATTAAGAGTTTGAAAGGAGAAGTTCTGAGAGTGAGTGTTGAGTCTGTGCTGCGTGCCTTTGGCGCCAACGACTGTTGCAACTGCCGCTGCTTCTTACCTTTGGTAGTGTTTCTGACTTCGTCACAGCTTACAGTGCTCAAGAAAATAAAAGAAACAGAAAAGAACAGCATCTAGGGAACAACTTGATCTGCCGCTCCTTTAACAGCATGGTTGCTGACAATAGAAGGACGTAGAGAGAGATACAGGTTTTTGTTTTCTTTTTGGAGTAGTTACTTTTAGTGCGTCGTAGTTCACTATGTGCGTCGTGCAGCTGCCGTTTCTTTTCGTCCCTTCGGCTTCAATCAACTTTCTCCCTTTCCTCTTATTTGCCATAATTAACTGCGCGCCTTTGGTGTGGGGGAATACGTTGCTTTACCAGTCATCCATTGAGCGCCACTAGAGACCTTATCATACCAGGAAAAAAAATTCTACAGTTGTATAACGTTTCCAGCACGAACCTAATATTACCTTTCCAGGTATTATAACCCTCAGAGTTAATTACTCTTCTCGCTATCACCACTGGCAACCTACTTAGTTTTATTTTGTGGGGGTGAGCACTACAAAACGGACAACATGGTGCTTCTTGAGTGTAAGCGACTCCCCAAGGAGGAGTACAGCAAAGACTACGACGCCTTCATCGCCTCCGTGCCGGCCACCACGAATATCGGTGAGGCTACTGACGCTGTCCAGCGCATGCAAAATACGCGCGTGCGGCTGACGTGGATGATGGCCGCTGCAAGACAGATGTTGAAGGACAACGTCGTGGACGAGAGCCAGCAGCACTACCTCACAGGTCCGATCGGTGACACAGAGCGTTACCTCTCGTTGGAGCGCACCGAGAAGCGTCAGTTGTGTACGCAGGCGGAGCTGGATGCGCTCGTGGAGGCCTTTAAGGGGGGCGTGATGATTCTTTTTCCAGCGGAATGCAGCGGCAATGACGCGTGTGAGCGCCTGGCCGCTGTACTCGACAACGACGCGGCCACCGACGCCGAGAAGTCTAAGGCGCACCGCCTCCTCAGCATTATCGACGATGGCGCTAGCAACGAAAACATTTTGTCAGGGAAGGCGGTGATGTGGTGGAGTGCAAAGCCGCTCGCACGGGACACGGACTTTGTGAAATATATCGGCAAGAACGAGAAGACGAAGATTACTGTAAAGCTGGTGCCGGAAGGCAGCGCGGCCCCGCCCCGGGAGCCGGCGGTGGACGCGAAGGCCCAGGCGGAGCTCATGCAGCACTACTACCGCAAGCAGGAGGAGATGAAGAAGCTCGTGGAGGACGAAGACATTTCCTTCGGCAACAGTGAGTGGGCGAATCCGCATGGCCTTAAGAATCAGCTGCAGGGCATCGCGTCGGTACGCTACCGTGGGTCGTTCTAAGTACGCTGGCGCCTGTTTCCCACTTTACTCAATGTGTTTTTAATTTTTTCTATTCTTTTGCAAAATGCTTAGGTGAGTGGACGTTCTGTCGCAGATCCGAACGCGTGTGTTTGCCGCTCCAAAGTTGCTCGCAGTTGTTTTTCACCCCCGATTATTAAGTCGGTTTCGTATTGGTGGCGTTTGCGAGACTATTTATGTACATAACTGCTTTTGTCGGTTAATAAGTGTTCTCTCGATCAACGTCAGTGAATGAAGAAGACAGCATTTACCGTACTTTGTTTGAGATTAGTGGGGCACTTCGGCTAGTTGACAAGTCAGCCCCTCTCTAGACAGTTGAAACACAGCTGTTGTGAGTGGCCTTCGTAATAGCGCCCTCATTCATAAGTCGTTGCATGCACCTGCGCTGCGTCGTGAAAGTGCTTTGGTATGTTGTTTCCGAAGAAGTGAAGCAGCTTAATTACGCGAAACTGTTAATAAGAAGAACACTGCCCCTCTTCCGTCTCTCCTCTCCCATCTCAACGGTCTTTTTCTTCTCGCCATCCGTGTGCACGTGTGTTTTGTAAATGTATCCTCTTTTTGATCTTCAATTGCAGAGTTTTATTTGCATCCGTAGCAATCATGGGCGTTGATCTGACCGGTATCTCGAAGAAGAGCCGTGTGGTGCGCCACCACACGTACTCGACGAACCCTTACATCAAGCTTCTGATTAAGCTGTACAAGTTTCTCGCGAAGCGCACGAGCTCCGGCTTCAACAAGGTCGTGTACCAGCGCCTCATCAAGAGCCGCAGCAACCGCGCCCCAATCTCACTGAGCCGCATCGCTGTTGTGATGAAGCGCAAGGCCGTCTTCACCGAGAAGAGCAAGAAGGCCCCGATCGCCGTTGTGGTCGGTGATGTGCTGGACGATGTGCGTATGGCCCGCATCCCGGCCCTGCGCGTGTGTGCCCTGCGCTTCTCCAAAGGTGCTCGCCAGAGCATCGTGGCCGCCGGTGGTGAGTGCCTGACTTTCGATCAGCTCGCCATGATCGCCCCGACTGGCAAGAACACATACCTGATGCGCGGGCGCAAGTCTGGCCGCGAGTCCGTCAAGCACTTCGGTGCGTCGGGCGTGCCCGGCTGCCACGCCAAACCGTACGCGTCGAACCGTGGCAAGGAGACGAAGCGCGGTCGCCGTCCGGGTCAGGCCTACAAGCGCAAGGCCTTCCGCCACGTCTAAACGCGATGACGGCAAGGTGTGCACCGATGCAGTCAAAACTCTCAAGGCGCTCCCTTACTTTCCCTTTCTCTTCATTTTATCTCAAAGCAAAACAATGCAGTGCCACAAGGATTACCTCAGAGTTTGTGAAGACAGTATGGCTTCTGCAGCCACATCTCGCTTTGACGCGAGAGAGAGAGAGCTTCGTCATGGTTCTTTTGTTTACGCGTTCTACATTTGAATGGGGCGACTGGTAAACATGTCAGATATTGCGTTTAAGGTTACAAGGCCTAAAGCAAAGCGCAATGGAACGCAGCAATCCTGTGGCGGACTTCAGGTACTTACTTTACTTTCAATACTTGATAGCTTTGCTTCTCGTCATCATTGTCTTCTATCACCGTTGTGTATCGCTTCTTGAAACCACTGTGATTCCGTTTTTTGCTTGGTGGTGTCTGCGCTATCTTCAACTAACCTTTAGTTTTCTATCGAACTTACTCAATCCACAACCTCTACCCCTCCCCAAAAGTAACTCGAAGCTTCCTTAGCATTCAGTTCTACGAAGTACACGCACACACTATACCGTACATTAACAGGCAACGGAAATCGTACACTTCTTTTCTCTCCGCCCTTTAAGGGTAGTACTGGATTTACCACTCTACACGGTGGCGCCATCGGAAGCAACGCTTCACTTGAGTGCGCGTCAAAAGTACCTTGCGATTCCTTTTACTTCAACACAAACATCAAAGAAGCCTTCTTACTACTATTTCCCTTGCGAGTTTTCTTGCCGCTGGCTTCAACAGAGTTGTCTTTTCTTGCTTTTCTCTGACAAGTGCGCATACACAAACCCGAAAGAACATAATTAACAACGATGACATCCCTTGTTGCTGCGGTTAATGGCGGCGCGATGCAAACCGCTGCCGGCAGGACGGCGCGCCTCACCGCGATGGACGTGCAGCGCCTCAAAGGTGTCCTCGATGCTTGCGGAGTGGCGGAGGTGCGAGGCTCACCGCATATCTACGCCCACCCCGAGGCGATTCACCTCATCTCTGCCCGTGACCTCAGCTTCTTGGTCGAGCATGCGGACGCATTGGCGACTAATAAGGATCTGCATTACGACGTCCGTGCCTTCACGGGGATTCTGTGGGGCATGGCACAGCACGCCGAGCGGCACATTGAGCGGGTGCTGCGGGCAGCGAAGGTGGAGGCGCCTGGATTCGGTGAAATATACGACGAAGCGGCCGCTGTTGCTGCTGCGGATGCATCGACCTCCCCCTCTATTCCACCACTTTCTACACAGACAGTGAGAGGTAGCGTGTCTGCTGCTGTTCCTGGGCCGTTGGATATGACAGATATGTACACGGCAGTGTATCAGCATCTCGTGCAGGTCTTTCGCGTGACGACACTGCTACGCGCCTTCGAGAGCCCCAGTGCGCGGGCTGAGGTGCGAGAGGCGCGGCGGGTGACGCAGCTCGACGTAGACATAGTCGCCCGTCTCGCCAATCTGCTGACGCGTCTTTTCCTCTGTGAAGCAGGCGAGTCCCTGTCCAGCCCGGTCGGGCCGGGCGGAGTGATGCTGAATGTGACGACATCCTACAGCACTGTCGGCCATCACCTCTTCCGCACTACCGAGACAGCGGTCAGCTCCGTCATGGTGCTGCTGGCTGCCCTCACGGCTCGCCCAGGCAGCAACGCTCGCCCCATCCTGCGCTACTTCCACGGTGCCGATGCGTGGCGGGCAAGCGCGTTGGGATTGCAGGTGACGGAGAGCTATGGTCGTGCGATGCAGACGTTGCTCTTTGCGCTGCTGCAGCGCCGCCGCGATTTTGACAACGTGGCAGAGGTAGCGGCACGACTGCTGCTGACGCGGCTGGCGACCCGCCCGCCGTACTCGTGGCGCACGTTCCGGCTGTTGTACTTTGGGGTGCAGGCTGTGGGGGCAGGGGAGGCGAGCACCGCGGTGGACTCCCAAGGCAGCTGTACCTACGGCCAGTTGCTCGTCTTCCGTCGAGTGCAGGCGGCGCTGCAGTGGTGCCTGACAGTAAGTGGTGATGAGTCGGCGGAGGAGGCGGCGTGTATGAAGGCGCTACGCCGTGAAGTTGCTGCGCAGGTGCAACGCGAGTGGATTGAAGGGCCCAAGGCTGCTGCTGCTCGCGCAGCGAACAAAAGTGAGAACACCAACATGAAAAGCGGTGATAACGAAGGCACTGCGAGCAGCGAGCCGCGAGTGTTGTCGTATTACCAGCTGCTGGTACTCGCTTCGATTCAAGGAATGCCGGAGGCAGACTTGACGAAGGACGCGGAGCTTCTGAAACGTGCTGAGAGGACGAAGCTGTCCGGCGAACCTGCTGTGCTGACGCCGTCCTTCCTGCGGCTCCTCATGGCCTGCTGCTACACGGTGCCGACCTCGAAGGGTGCCGCCGTGCCACACTCGCTACTCTCCACACCGTCCACCATCGCCTTGTACGAGTCGCTGTCGAAGCACATTTTCCAGACGCCCCTGTGCGCGCAGGCAGCGACGGCGAAGGAGGTGAATCTGCTCTATGCCAACAGCGGACTGCGGACGGACACGCTGATCGACCTGTGCGTGTGGAACGCGGTGCAGAACGCGCGCGAGGCAGCGGAGGGCAACGCTTCCGAAGGCGTTCCCATCTCTGCTGCACGTGCTGTTGTTGGGGATCTGAGCAACAATAACAGCAACCAGGTTGTTGCGGCTCCACTGCCAACCCTTCCGCAGCCCCCCACGCCCATCGCTGCTCTCTTTCAGGTGTTGAGCCGTGACGTGCTCCTCCTCTTCAACGGAAACCAGGATGTGCTGATCAACACGCCAGAGGCTGCCCGAGTGCGCGCGAAGAACTTCCCCGACGGCTTCCGCGCCGTGACGCTAGCCACCGTGCGGCTGATCTTCATGGCCCTCTGCACGGCGGAGTTCTTCCACCACATCCCCCCGACAGACATGTTGCCCACCGTGGCACGACTTTTTGCCCTGCGCGCTTATTACCCTCCTTCGCCAAATACTACCAAGATGGAGCGAAAAGCGGCGGCACGGCTAATTGCCCTCATGCAAAACACCTTGGCCTCCCTTCCACAGCAGATGAACCCGGCCACCGTCAACGATCTGTTGCGCCGTCAGCTCGTGCCAATGAGCACCACGGTAGGGCAGGCAAACCGGCTGCAGCTGGCGCTCTTCGAGGCTTATTTGCGTGCGATGGCCACGGCAAGCGCGGCAAACGCGGTGTCGGACGTGCTCATGTTGCGCCACTGGGTCGACGTCGCCGTGCCGGCAATTACAAACCGCCACAGCGCTGCCTTGGCCAACGCCGGGCACGACTTCCTCATTGCCGCCTTCCGTGCGGAAAAGTACGTGAGTCCGTTGTTCGTACCAACTTACATCGCCCTGTACGTCCCCAACGTCGAGCTGGAGGCAGCCAGCGGCAGCAACATTGGCAACGGTGCCGCTTTGGTGCGAGAGGCGAATCAGTACCCGCCACTGTCGGTCGCCGTCATTCAGCACTTTGCACGGTGGGTCCGCACGGCTTGCCACGGCATCGAGAGCTGTGACTCCACCGCGCTTGCACGCCTTTTTGAGGAGGACTCTGTAGCAAGTGGAGGTGATGTCGCCGCTCTGCCTTCCATGGCGGCGTCGGCGGAGTATCTGTCGAAGCTCTTGCCGATGCAGCGGAGCGCGCTGCGCAAGATTACGCCCACTAGCGCCGTCCTGCTTGTTGTCTCTGCCCTCTTTGATCGTCTCTGCTTGCTGTGGAACAGCACCCCGGGCTACGTGAAGGTGGCACAGGAGCTCTTCACGGCGTACTTCTCGGGGCTGTGCAACCTGCTGCAGTGCACAAACACGGCGGTGATTCAGCGTGTGTGTGCGTCTATTGAGGCGATTGAGGTGGAGCACCTCCGTGGCTCCGGAAACATTCAATTTCAGTTCCTCAAGTATGTCAGCTCTGTGGTGGACAGCGTGCAGGGTCCATCCAAGGTGGGCATTGCGGAATGGTACCTGAAGATGAACAAGCGCATCCACGAGCAGAACTACGGCAACACCTCGAAGTTGTAAGATACTCAATGGAGGTGTAATCTGATCTTTGTGATTCTATGTTGTGTTGTTGGGAGTGGTTTTAGGGTAAATAGTGTGCGATACAATGCTCTTGCGGACTTACGCTGACCTTTCTTTTCGGTTGTATTTTTGGTGTCATTATTGTTCACACACACAAAAAAAAAAAAAACCGCAATGACGCACGTGTCGGATATAGTTGCAGTGGTTTGCCTGGAAACGCGTTTAGAGTGTTTTACTACGTGTATCTTATAAGGCTATTTTAATGAGCGTGTGTGTGCTGTTTCGAACTATTTTAAATTATCTCTCTAAAAACCCCGAAAATGATAAGAGGGAAGGGAGGGGCGGCATAAAGACATTTCTCTGTGTAAGCCATTGCCTTGCACTTTGCTTGATTGATGGTGCCATAGAAGGGCTTATGGCGACTTCCCTACCTGATGGGAGTGTTGCAATTAAGGTAAATTGCAGGTGCTCTCTCAAGAATATTACGTATGAATACCAGGTGGCTGATTGCTGCTTTCTCTGGTCATGCTGTCTTGCATCCTGTTTAGTGCTACCACGAAATTAACTCACTTTCCAACTTTCATCTCCTTTTCTTTCCACGCCAACATCACTTTCAAAATACGCCACTGCTTTTTCATCTTTGATGCCACTGGTCTCCATTTCACCTATTGCGTATCCACCGAAGCAACTCTATACATCAAGTCAATTACTTTTTCCTCTTTTGAGTTCGTCTTGAATTCAGTCGTGTCTGATCGATTAATCAGCTGCAAATCGCTATCAGCCCCATCTTTTTTGAGTCAACGTCTACACAAAAAAAGAACTGCAATGCGCCGCTCTCTTGGGTGCCGCGACGCCTCGCTCTGCAATATTGCACGGGGTGCCCAGCGATTGCTGACAGCTATGCTGGCCCACGCTGGCTTAGCAGAAGGCGCTGACATGAAAAGCAACAATCACAACGGCGATCCGTCGACGTCATCTTTGTCCTCTTCCGCAGCCGCCGCAGCGTACCCGACACCAACAACGTTTGAGCTGCCCGCGAGTCTCGAAGCAGATCTATCAAAGCCCTCAGCACCGAGGGAAGTGCGCTACAAGCACGTGCCCTCTTCGCGTGTGGGCCGCGCTGCCGGCTTTGCATCTCTCTTCATTCAGCTCAGCTGGGAGAAAATGGCCGGCAGTACGCCGACCGGCGGCCTCCTGTCCGAGCGTGGCCATCAGCATATCGTGGATACCTTGTGCCGTATGCGTGGGGCAGTGCTAAAGCTCGGCCAGATGTTGAGCATACAGGACGAGAGCACGATCCCGCCGCACGTGACAGCGCTGTTTGAGCGGGTGCGTGATCAAGCCTTTGCGATGCCGCCAGCGCAGCTGGACAGGACGCTGGCAAAAGAGTTTGGCACAATAAAATGGCGTACGGCGATTTTCGATGAATTCGATGATGCTCCTGTGGCTGCGGCGAGTATTGGGCAGGTGCACCGTGCCGCGCTGAAGCCCGGGATTGCTGGGACGGATCCAAATAAACCTCCCGTTGAGGTAGCGGTGAAAGTGCAGTACCCGGGAGTGGCGCAGAGCATCGACTCTGACGTGGCAAACTTGAAGATGCTCATGTCAGTTGGCGTACTGCCTCCGGGCATGTTTGTGGACAAGATTCTGCAAGAGCTGCGCAATGAGCTGAGTATGGAATGTCAGTACAAGCTGGAGGCGGTGAAGCAGAGGAAATACCGGAAGCTGGTCGCCGACGACGCCGGCCTCTCACAGCTCTTCTACGTTCCAAAGGTGTTCGAGTCAATTTCAACGGATCAGGTGCTCGTGAGCGAATACGTCCGCGGTGTGCCAGTTGACCAGCTGGGGAAGCGTCGGGATGTGCCACAGGAACTGCGCAACTATATTGCCGATCAGCTGATGTCACTCACCCTGAAAGAGCTTTTTCTGTGGAAGTTCATGCAGACGGACCCCAACTTCTCCAACTTCCTGTACAATGCGAAGGATCACAAGGTGTACCTGCTCGACTTTGGCGCCTCTCGCGAGTACCCAGATGACTTCCTGGCGGATTATCTGGACGTCGTGACGGCTGCGGCAACCGGGGACTGTCCGACGATCATTGACAAGAGCATCCGTCTCGGCTTCCTCACCGGGCGCGAGGCGAAGGAGATGCTCGACGCGCACTGCGCCAGTGTACTGCTGCTGGGCAAGCCCTTCGGGAACCGCGACGAGCCGTTTGACTTTGCAGCGCAGAACTTGCCCAAGATGATTCAGTCCTATGTGCCGACGATGGTGAAGCTGCGGCTGCGCCCGCCACCGACGCCCGTGTACTCACTACACCGCCGGTTGAGTGGCACGATTTTGCTGGCCACCAAGTTCAAGGCCACTATCCACAGCGGAAAACAGTTCTGGGACATCCACAATCAGCTGCGCGGATAAAGAGTAGATGCAAAGGGGAAAAATGGGAACGAACAAAGGAATAACGAGATACGTTGGTGCGCCGCGTCACTTTTTGCTGGAGAGCATCTGATGGTGGACAATCAAAAATGATTGTTACTTGCCCGTGTGGGGTGCGTCACAGTGTTGCGTAGTATCTTTGCCGACTTATTTGAACAAGTCGCCACCCGCAAAACGCACCACGTATGTGCATGTATATATATATATATATATATATATATATATATATATATATGCGTGTGTAAATGAACGGGAACGTCGGCAAAGACACATCCATAATTCTTTATCGTTGCGCACGCTGCGAAACAACCGTAACATCAAAGGGAAAACTGGAAAACTCAAACAAATACACAGGTGTTTTACAGTAATAAAACGGGATGGCTTACTGTTTAACGGAGGATGTCATCGATTACACAATGTATATCTTTGGTCGGTTCCTTTGGAAGTTGTCGGGGGAAGGGAGAAACAATCGAGTTTTTGTGACACACAAACGTTGAGTGCGCAGGGTTGCAAGCGTGTCACGATGCTTACGTTGTGCTCGTCACAACAACACACACACAAAAAAAAAAATGCTTCTTTAAACAAACAAACAAAAAGGTCGGTCTTCGCCCTCAACACTTGCTCTTACTTGCAAATCGCCTTCTCTCGCTTCACAACAAAACTACACTGGTTTCTGCAACGTTGTGCACAGAATTCTATATGGTCCGTTGCTACTCGAATATCGCATCCCACACCTTTGCACATACTAGCCACGACCCTGTGCGTCACTGGTACGTTGAGTAGTTCACGAAGGGAGTTCGACAAGTCTTACTTTTCTTACAGGCAAAAAGATAAAAGAAGACGTAATAACGCTCGTTTTTTCTTTCCTGTGTTTTCTACACACAATCGTGAGCGTTGCCACGTAAGTCACCAGCCACTTGCTCGAACCTTTCCATTACTCTTGCTATTGAAATTCGCGTTAAAACTTCTCAAAAAAATTTTTTTATTTGCTTTCGTTGGTGCTCGCTTTACTCTTGTTTAAACTTTTTGCCTGTTCCGGGGTTTTTCTCAGGACGTCTGCAAATACTTTCTGCTCTTTGTCGAATGCAAAGTGAGCTTACTATACGACGTACTCATTTTTCAATTCCTGTTCAGCCTGTGAACAATTTTTCCAACCTCAATAACCATTTTTATTTGTCCGCCCCGATTTGCTTCTCTTCTTCCGCTTTTTTTTTCGTTTTTGCATCACTGGTTTTATCGTGTTTGTTTCACCTCGACTTCATAGCTTTTTCAAGCGTAAGAGTGCCTGCAAGTGCGCCGTTCTTATTTTGTGCTCTTATAATTTTAACCGCAACAAGTGAGTCTTTCGGGGTGTTGGTAAAAATATCTGTCGGGTTTCTTTCTCGATATTTTTTTTTTTTTGTTGCCTGCTTTTTTAGTTTTCTTGAGGGCCCAGTCACTATCACCTTCCTTTATCCTCTACCCTTTACAAGTAACAAGAGTTTCGATACGTTTTGTTTGTCTCAATTATTTCTTCTTCTCTTTTGCCGTCTAAATTAGCCTCGCAACTCGAACTGGGGGTTTTTCTCAACGCAACAGCAGCATGCGGTGACTGTTATGCACAACGTCATTCCTTCTTATTGCCATCTGGAAGAAAAGGCGTAAAAACGAAAACTACTGCTTTAGCAGATAGCAAGTTGTGGTGTGTTGACCTTGTGTGTGCGTGTGCGTGTGTGTAAACGGGCGTTTTCCTTTTGCGTTTGGCTCATTTTGCTTTAATCTGGGTCCGCAACAGCAACTAAACTCTCTTTTGTTATTTTTGCTTTTGTTTTGCCCCACTCCTATTCGCACTCTGCGTCGTTTTACGGTTGGAAACTAAAGAAGAACTTGGCACAGAGTTTTTGTTCTCTCTCCTTTGCCTGCTCTCACATCGTGTACCACTTTAGTCGACTCTGCCCAACAGTCAAAAAAAAAAAAAGAGAAAAATGCCGACGCGTTCCTTCAGTTCACCATTGCAGCTTAATAAAGAGTCGCACAGCGGCATCCCAAAGAAGAAGACCGGTCAGACGTCCCGCTCTGCCGCTGGAAGATCTGACAACCTCAACCTCACTCAAAAATCCTTTCAGCGATCACATAACCGAACTGATCTGATTGGTGCAATGACGACACAGAACGATACAGGGAATACCTTGCTGCTCACGACGCAGTCCGGCCGCATCAGCAGCGGTGGCATTCAGTCGCTCGGCAGCGCCTACTGCGGCAGCGGTGGACCCGTCCTGACAAATCCGAACGGCGTGAAGGCGTTAAATCTCGACGTCAACGGCTTTCGGCCGACACACCCATCGCATTTGCTGGACCCGGCGCCGAAGCTGGTTAGTTCGCACTCCAACGCCACCTCGGTATTCTGTACTCCAGCCTCCGCCTCGCTGACCGCGACTCACAGGGACCCCGCGAACGGCGAACCGCAGCTCGGGGTACGGAAGAAGTCGCCAAGCGTCGGCATCGCGACGCAGCGGGAGGAGGGGAGGTTGATTATCAGGAAGGCACCGCTGTGCCGTACGGCCGCGTCGAAGCCGAACTCGATGTTTAACGCTTCCCCCATCAACACGTCGCTTGAACGCGTGCCCACGCTGTCCCCGCAGGAGGCATCATTAGAGCGGAACGAGACGCAGCAGTGCAGCGAGGCCGGTACTGCTGCGGCGAAGCCACTGATTCAAAAAACACGCACGCCGTCGCCGCTGCCACAGCTGCACCTGCAGCCACAGGCAATGGGCCAACGCAGTGACAACCACGGTAACAACAAGTCCTCTTTCCCGCAACGGGAGGCAACTCCAGCAACATTGTCTGCGGCCGCTGTAGGTTCCGCCGCTCACACGCCAGCCGCCACGGATTTAACGCCGTCACCGCGCCCGCTGGAGCCGCGACCGGTAGAGAAGCCGCAAAAGGACGTGCTCGCCAAGGCGCTGAGCCGATCCTCGCCGCCGCCGCGCGCCACGAGTGAGGCGTGGTCGCCGCCGATGAACACGCACGAATTGCCAGAGTATTTGCCGACAGACGCGCCAAATGTCGTCGTGCCGGCGCGCAAGTTCGCCTACGACACTAAGACGTGCGCGTGGAAGGAGATTGACACGATGATCCGCGTGCTGCATCCGAACCGTGGCGTGAGCCAGGGTGCGATGCGGGTGTGCTTTGTTGTGGAGGAGCTGGACGAGCGCGGCTTCTCGACACCGATGGTGGCGAAGATGTTCCGCCATAACCTGGAGGGCATCGTCGAGGCCGATTACTTCAACGAGGGAGAGGCTCAGTGCATATGTGGCGTCTTTGCGGAAAAGTACAACAAAATCCAGCTCCCCGAAGAGGTGGACCGCTTTGTCATTTCATTTCTGCAGTGTGATACGGTGCGCATTCGTCCGAAGGACCTGCCGGAGGAATACAAAGAGAAGCGCACGGGCTTTTTCTCTTATCGCACGAAAGACACACGTGATATTATCTTTACGATGGAGCCGCGATTGAAGGGCAACTTCACCAAGTACACAAACAACTTCGGTGCCGTATATGAGGGCTTTGAGCAGCGGCTCGACAACGAAAAGGAGCTGCGGCGTCATAAGGTGCTCATGGCAGTGGAGGCCTTTTCACACTTTACATTGGAGGACAGCGACGGCTCAATGCTGGTGTGCGATCTGCAGGGAGTGAACGACTTTTTAACCGATCCACAGATTCACACGATAGATGGCAAAGGCCTAGGTATGGGCAATATGGGTCAGCGCGGCATTGACGCGTGGGTAGAGAGGCACGAGTGCAATGAGGTGTGCCGTGCATTGAAGCTCACGCCTCTGAAAAGGGTAATGCACCAGGCTGCGAAGCCACCGAATGTCGAAACGCGTGTGAGCTACTACAGAGTTCTGCGTTCTATTCTGCGGAGTCAGGCACCGACGCGGCCGGAAGACCTCATTCCCCTCCCGAAACCTCTGTCGGAGATGACAGATGATGAGCGACTCGAGTACGCTATCCGCCTCTCCCAGCTGTTCTCATAGTTTTCAGTGTCACGCTTCGTTCGTTCTTTCTCATCTTACAGTGCGAGTCTGCTTGTAAGCAAAATACAAGACGAAAGGAAAGTCGAAGAGCTTGTTGCCGCCGTAGGAGGCTCTTTTTCCCTCTATTTATTATTATTATTTTATTTATTTATTTTTTTTTGTCTGATTTTAATTGTAATTTTGAACCCGTCACACGGCCGCCGCTTCCGATTTTCACCTTGTGCTTCTGGCGTTTTGCGGCCAGGTTTTACGTGGGCGTATTTCATCACTTTGCCACCTTTTCCTTTCCCGTTGCTTTGGCTGCCCTCTTGCCTCTATACACGCTGTTACCAGCAGATGATGCTTTGAATTCCACCGCTTTTGTCTTTGCGACATGTTCATTATCTTGCAGGGCGAAGCGTATTAATTAACGAATTATTCTGTTTATTTATTTATTGATTTTAACACGTCTCTTTGGTATGTTTTCCTGTTATAATTTGCTCACTCCTCTTCTGTATCTCACACTTTGGTGGTTCTGACTTGGTCAGCTTCCACTAAGTACGTTCAACTAGAAACACTTATCGTTTTGTATGAAAAGATAGGTGTGCTTTTGTCGAAGGAACGCGTGTTAATTGGTGTGTAAAAGTCTCTTGCCGACTGTTAATTAAAATTGACGCTTGACATATCGGAACATTGCAAATGGTAAGTAGGCTAGCTCATATACAAAAGCTCCCTTCGCAAAGTCAAGTAATTTTCGCATACTTCAACAAAGCTCCCACCTCCGAAAACTCCAGAGATCTTAGCGAATTTGAAGCTTTTAAACAAAGAGGCACAAAAGAGGGGGGAGGGGGAAGAAGCTGTTGGCTCACTTTGCCTGAGAGCATTGCGCCACCGTTATGGCTACTTACTGGATTGTTCTTCACATCCTCGTCCTTTGCTCTCCCTTGTTAGCACTTACTCTTTCGGTTCATTTTTTTTTTTTAACCAACACAAGCACAGCAGGAAAAGCTCAATATACGTATGCATCTGCATGTGTTTCTTATGTGGTTAACGGACAGAGAAAAGTCAGTTTTTAAGGTACGTTCCCGGTTGATTATAAGGAAGAGAGAAATCAAGAGCTTTGCCTTCAGAGCAAACAAACGAACAAACAACAACAACAAAAAGAACCTTTTCGAAGTAAGCAGCTGCATATCAAAAGCCTGCAATGCACTCTTATTTTGCCGAACTTGTGTTTTTCCCGACGAATCTGCAATTCACAGTCACGTTGCTTTTTCCTTTTCCCCATGCATCGTTAGTGCTCTACCCTTCTTTCTGCTGAGTTGCAACGATATATTGTGCGGGCGTGCCGAAAAGCAGAAACGACAGAAAAAGAAGAAAACACGTCGGTTTTTTTTCCAGCAGCTCAAGCTACAACGTTTTGCTTTCAACTCAGCTAAAAGGAATCAGTACTTGTTCACTTGCGCACATAAATAGAAAACTGGCGTTGCTGTTACACTGTATGCGCTTCACTTGCATTTTGTCATGTTGCTGCAGCGTTTTACATTTCGGGTTTCACTCGTGGCGCTAGGGTTTCTAACCTCACTTTTTCTTCTGTAGAAACCACACACACACACACACACACACACACACACACGCACTTGAGCTCACGCGCAGTGGCGTGTCTTTTCTTCCTACCCCTTCCCCAGGTAGAGTACCTCTGCTGCCTATCAAAATATCCCCTTTCTCTTGTTGTCTCAATAAATGCTATGCGCCCCTCTTGTCTGACATCAGCTCCTTTTTCCTTTCTCGCTGAACGAAGGTTGGTGAAGATAAAATGCACAGCTACTTTATCTAGTTGCGTTTTCCAAAGAGGTGGTGCCTTTACATCACACGGCGTCTTTTCTCACACTTTTCTTTTCCGAATAAAACACTCGAAAAGGTCCACGTGTTTTGCTTTTTGGGCGTTAAAGCCGGTTTGTTCCTTTGCATCTTATTTTACACCGTTAGTGCGCGTTTTTCATTTGAACGGCTTTGCTTTTCTTTTTCATCATCTCCAAGAACCCTCACGATGCAGCCCACCTCACTATGGCGTCAGAGTCTAGTACCCACTAAGTGGCAAAGACAAGCGTCTGCAACCTCTGAAATTAGGTTGCGGGGGAAATTGGCTAGGTGGAGAGGTTCCGGGTTGGACCCAGGTTGGAGAGACTTGCAGTAACGTACATGTGCCAGACAACGTACGAGAGCTTCTGCCTATGGGCTGGAAGTTCCACTTGTTGGACTGCCGAAATCATTTCATCGCTGTGCTGTGGTGATGTTGAGCGCAGTCCTTGGCCCACTTTAGGATGTGTCAAATGGAGCTGCAACGGGCCACCTCAGCTCAAATACACAACGTTGTCCGGTTACTTCGAGGGGAGATCGCTGCAAATCAGTATCCTCCAACACGTACACTTAAATTCACCAGATTGCGAGTCTTTTAGCTTAGACGGTTGCCGACACCACGATGCACCCAGGAATGGTCAAAACGATGGGGGTGCATCAGTGCCCGTTCAATGCGACCTCGGCATTTCACCAAAGTTCGTGTATACCACGTGTAGTAGCCGTTCAGCTTAATGCGCCTGCACCTGCTGATACCACCGCAAGCCCACTAACAGTTTCTTCTCTTCCTTTTTTTTCCTTCTAATACATTTCAAGGTCCTGCGAGCTATGGGCATCGCAGAGGCGGAGCTGACGTCGCAATGCCGCCTCGTTTACGTGCGATCAAGTGCCGAAAAGTTCGGCTTGAAGGCGTGGATGAAAATTTGGCTATAGCGTAACGTAGGGTAGCCGAGGTGCCACAAGTGCGATTTGCAGTATTTTCCAAGTTTTCGGGAGAAATAAAGCCAGAAAACAAGAAGCAGTTTGCAAGCAACGGTCTCTTTGTGCTGTTGCTGAGGAGATTCAGGGCACCGTGCGTGTGCTTGTATCGTGAGACTACCAACCGTATAGACTCGGCGCTTTCACCGTTGCACCGAGCTTTCTCTTAAAAAAAATTGTAGAGTACATCCGGGTTTAAAAAAAGAAAACGTACAGAAGCGTTGTGCGAAGGGGAAATCGCTGCTTCTGGTGACCCTTTACCAGATAGCTGTCTCTCGCTTCGGCGCTAACCTGTTCTTCACTTTACATGGAGCCCATAGACTCCTGACTGGGTGAGGCATCTCTTGTTGTTTATTCTAAGTTAACTCTCAGTTTTTCCCCCGGCGAGTTGGAGCCACTCCTTTTTTTCCTTCTGCATTCTGTGACTTGTGCTTGGCGCTCTCTTTTAGTATTGACGTGACTAGGTGTTTAAAGTATGAATTGCTGTTTGTCTCTTGTTGTCGCTCTCCTTCAACCATTCGGGTTGCATTTCCTTATTCCACCGCTCTTTTTTGTGATCTTCCCACCACACGCACCGCTCTCAATTGTATAGTGTTTGTCCACTTTGACCACACATTACTGCTTTTTCACTCGATCGTCCTTGCACCTTTGGCCGGTTTTCATCTCGTTTTCGATTCTTAGAATTCATATAGGATACTTTTACCTAGCTTGTCCATCAATTCAAAAGCACTTACAATGACAAAAGAGGCGTCGAACACCAAAGACCCCGCAGGGACCGAGAAGAAAGTCCCGGTGACGAAGACGGCCACGAGGGACCCTGCATTCCATCCCTTCGACAAGCCGCCCACCCAGGACGGCCCGCGCCGTGTGACCAAGGCCGCCCCGGCGACAATTAGAAAAAATCCCCCGGTAGTCACCGACTCCGTTCAGAAGAACAGCGCGCCTGCATCGCCCCCAACCTCTGCTGTCGCTACTGCTGCTGCTGCCGCCGCGGTACCGGCACCCCCACCGGAAGCCTCGGCCGCAGGCCCTGTCTCCGACTATCCGCAACCAAACCCTCTCAAACTGCTCAACGTCAACCAATCTGACATGACCATCCCCGACCTCACGACGGAGACAGGCGAGCGCCGTACTGAGGCAGCCTCTAGTGCCTTCGATTTTCGGACTGACACGCAATCGTCCGGGGTGATGCTGGACGCCGATTCGGAGAGCGCCTTGTTGAGCTTTGAGGTAGACAACGAGGAGGACAGCGAGCCCAAGCTCCTTGTTGCGGCATCTGTGGTGGAGGCGGCGCAGCCACAGGAGGCGTACTCAGCGAAGGAGGGAAAGAAAGCTCCACCTAAGCAAGACGGCGCACCACAGCAGCTGCAGCCGCTTAAGGAGCAGCAACAGCTTCAGAAAGAGCAACAGAAGCATCAACAGCAGGAGGAGCAGTTGCAAAGGCCAAAGAGGGGGAAGATCACCGTCATGGTGAGGAAGGATACCAATGCGGGGATGAAGGATGAAAAAGAGAAGGTGGCTGCGACGGCTCTGGCCACTGACTCCTCCCCCAGTGCCTCGAAAGCGAAGCTCTACTCTGACATGGATAGCTCGTGCAGCGAGAACGTCACGCCGCGTAGCTCCACCGAGGTGGACAACTCGTCGAGCAGCCCGCTGGCGGTGAGCGCCGCGTTGCCGTTGGAGCCGCCGGTGAAAATGTTGCTGCCGAAGCAGTCAAATGCCACTCGCCTCGCCCAGGAGTACCGCGTAGGTGATATGGCCCCGGTGCTTGTTAAGGGTTGCAAGTACGTCTTCGACAACCGCAACATGCGGTGGAAGACATACGACATTACGGTACGCATCCTGCATCCGAACCGCGGCGTGGACCAGGACAACTATTTCGCGATGTTTTCTGCCGAGCTACTGGACCCGATAAAGGCGGCGGCGCCGATGTTCGCGAAGGTCTACCGCCGAAACATCATGGACGTGGCGGAGGCAGACTACTTCAGCCTCGGCCAGGCGCAAGCTCTTTGCGAGGAGTTTGCGCGTGACTACACCCGCCAGAATGCCCGCCCGGGGTACCCCAAGTACCGCCTGCCGCTCCTGACGAACCGCGTAGTAGTGCGCCTGAATATGGCGTCCGTCCTCGACCCGGGGGTGCGCAATGGACGCAAGGGTTTCTTTTCTTACCGCACCCAGGACACAAACCAGATGATGTTCTTCATGGAGCCGAACACCATCGCATGTGAGGCGGTGGGTGCCTCCTTCACCTCGGCTGAAGTGGACGACGGCAATTGCTACCCGCACGGCGACCCCGCATGGCCTCGCACGGTCTACTGCGACATTGCCGACGGCTTCTCTCATTTCTCCTTCGTGCAGAGCCGCGGGAAGATGATGGTGCATGGCTTCCTGCGCAGCAACGGCTACTTGCTCGACCCCCTCTTCCACACGACCGACCGCGATGGTTTCCGCATGGGTGACGGCGGTAAGAAGGCGATTGACCAGTGGATGAAGCAGCACCGCTGCGGTGACACTTGCCGGGCTTTAGGCATCCGCAGCTTCCGCGAGGACACAGTCGACGTGAGCGCTGCCGCCGCCTTCAATCCACTCGCGAACCAGGAGAACTACTACACCGAATACCTGCGTTGCGTGCGGCAGATGCGCGTGGTTGTCCGCATCGCACTTGAGACACCGGACTTCGTCGATGATGCCATGGACTACGACTTCGAGAGCGTCACGCCGGCGTCAGAAAGTGTCGCGTCGGCCACCGACATCGTGCATGCCGTGCCGGTGGCCGACTCTTCTTTCCCGGTGACGCTGAACGCCATCAAGTACGTCTTCCTTCCAGCCCGCGCGAAGTGGGAGGAAGTGCCAATGAAGATGACTGTCCTCACGCCCAATAAGCCGGAGATAGCTGACGAGCGCAACGCTGTCTTTGCGATTGAAGAGATCCACGAGGGGATGCAGTCGATCCCGATGCGGGCTAAGTTCATCCTGCGCCCTGGTGCGAAGGACTCAGATTACTATGACGTTGGAGACGCCTACTGTGTCTGCGTCGCCCTCGGCCAGGTCTTCCGCGGCTACCGTAAGAACTGCGTGTTAAAGCGCGAGCTAGAGTTCCGCTCGGCATACGCGGTGCGTGTGCCGCAGTCGGAGGTGCCGGAGAGCATCAAAGCGCACATGTGTGAAAATAACTTCTTCACCCACACCACGGCCGACTCCGGTGATGTGATGTTCATCCTCGAGCCGGAATTCATCTCGGATGCGCCGCGCCGGTCCCCTGGCGCTGGCGGGATGCAGAAGGATGCCGAGGGCTTCAATGACCTCGAGCTGCGCCAAGTCGTAGACGCCTTCTCGCACTTCACACTACACAAGTCGGGCAACCACCTCCTCGTGTGCCACCTGAAGTGCAGGGACGGACTGCTGACACGGCCGCACATTGACACGTCGAACGGCCGCGGCTTCGACACGATCAACGACGGCGAGCGCGGCATCCGGCATTGGGTGAAGCATCACAAGTGCAACCCGCTCTGCGAGCAGCTTGGGATGGAGCCTCTGCCGCCGCGGCTGAAGCTGTACAACATCTCGAACAGCAAGTTCATGACCTATATCAACCTCGTTCAGCAGCACGCCCTGCGGGAGGATGAGAAAGTGGACTTCAGCTTGCCATCTCGACATCCGTCGGAGATGGTCAGCCGCTACGTCTCGGAGCAGCACGAAGTGCGCGCCGGGCCGTCGCCGCAGCCCGTGGATGACAGAAAGGACCTACCTGTCGCGCCAATTGAACAGTCGCGCAACTCGAACGATGTGTCGGCCACCCAATCGATGCTGGCGGTGCCGCCCATGATGGATGAAGGCGAGCCGTTACTGCGGCCATGGGTGCACACCGGCAAGGGCGCCATCCCGAATTACCCACCCAAGAAGAACGGGGTCCTCGCATCTGGCCCGCGCCGCCCCCTCACCCAGGCGGATCTCACAAGGTTACAGAGCCGTGGCTTCGAGACAAAGTACATTCTGCCCGCCACGAAGTACGAGTACGACATTGACACCCTCTCGTGGAAGGTGCGCCGCATATTCGTGCGCGTTGTGGCGCCGGAGCGCGGCATCGGCCAGGGCGGCATGCGCGTCTGTTTTGAAGTGGCAGACATCGACCCGGAGGAGTGCGAGGAGACGGTGATGGTGGCGAAAATGTACCGCCGCACCATCAAAGACGTCGTAGAGAAGGACTATTTCACAGAGGTGGCGGTGCAGAAGCTGAGCTCCCTCTTCGCCGAGGACTTCAACGCGGAGAAAAAAGAAGGCTGTGATGTGCAGCTGAGCGTGTTGGGGGTCGCCGTCATTGCAATCGAGCGGGCGGACCTCAACCCGGAGCTGCTGGCAAAGAAGACGGGTTTCTTCTCATACCGTACGACGGATTCGCAGCGGCTCATGTTCTCCATCGAGTCGCGTCTAGTGGGCCGCTTTACCAAATATAACGGAAACATGGGTGAGGCGTATCCGACAAATGAGAGCCGTCTTAGCCCGGTCGCGGCGCGTGAGCGCACGAAGGTGTTTGAGGCCGTCGAGGCTCTCTCGCACTACTCGCTCGTGAAGAGCGAAGGCGGCCTCCTTGTGTGCGACATGCAAGGCGTAAATAACCAGCTGACGGACCTGGAGGTGCACACATATGATGGACAGGGGCTCGGAATCGGTAATTTTGGCGCCCGCGGCATTGAGAAGTTTATCGAGCGTCACCGCTGCACATCGGTATGCAAGGCGCTCAACCTGGGGCTGCTGCGTGACCAGAAGTTTGAGGTCACCGATGCCGTCAAGACGAACAACAAGTTTGTGCGCATCTTCGAGCGTAGCAAGGAAATCTACAACATGCCGTGAGGAACGAAAATAAAGAAAAAATGCAGACAGAGTTGGTGGAAGTGCGTTTTGTTGAATAATACTTAAACACCTTGAGGCCCATTTTACCTAATCTGTAGTAGTTTTGTCGTCCTGTTCATCTATATTGATTTGTTGGCTGCTGACCCGTCTTGGTCTTCGCGTCACTCTATTTCAGTACGCACGCGCACGTTCAAGCATCATCCTCTATTCCATTTTTTTTTTTATCCCTGTGCTGTGAGTAAAGGTGTGCTGTCAAAGCAGCAGCAGCAGTAACTATAGTGGTCGCCGTTTCTCGATTTATCAAACTGTGCGCTTTGTCTGATGGCAAATCAAGCACTCTGTAACAGCTGAAGCCTTTATTTTCTAGCTTCGGACGAACGTGCAGGTTTGCACCAGCATTTTGTTTAGAAACACACGACCTCTATTTTCTTTTGGTTAATGGGGCTGTGATTTGTCTGTCGTTGTGCGCACTAAGGAAAAAAAAAAAAAACAGCAAGAGTCGTGATATGGCAGAGAGCTTTTGTAGCGGTGATTTCACCTTTTTTTTCCGAGTGCTTTTGCAGACTTCGCCACTTTCATGTTGTGTCTAATGTACGCAATTTAACCTATTGCTCAGTTCTATTGTTGTTTTCTTTTGCTCCTGCAAGCCGTGTTTTCTCTGTTTTATTTTCTTCTGTTTTTTTACGGCAGAAACTAGAAGTACGATGAGAGCACCGGCACTTGAATCTACTTCGATAAGCAAGCTGTTTTTTTCTGGGCAACATGTTTTTCTCCCGTTTTACATCTAGTTTGGGCCCTGTTTGTTGTGGACATTCGCGACGTAGGTGACAAGCACTGCTTGGAAAATTAAGCAAATCCAGCAGACAAGCAGCAACTGTAGGAATCCGAGTGCCTGGATTGTATTGCAGAGGCAACTGCTATCCACAGCGGTTATTAGTTTAAAAGACAACATAATACCAGTTCTGTCCTATCCTCCTCTTCAACAACTGGGACACAAAGGCAATTAACAAGTCTCCTCTTCGTTTTGGTGCTGCTTGCGTATTCCCAGCCGTTTTTTTTCCCTCCACCTTGTAGCCCTCACCAGTGTTGTTGACGTTGCTCCCTCTTTTCTCCTTCGCATAGTACATGCTTCACTGACAATCTTTTCATATATATTGATTACATTCAGTTTTTCCACGTTTTTCCCGTTTCTAGTTGAGTAGGAAGCTCTTGCTTTGGTTTCTCTTAACTCATCTTTTACCTGTCTGTCTTTCATTTATCTTCTTTTTTTTTTTTGCGGTTGCAGCGTTCCTACACAACCCTGTCACCAAGATCAGCTTTTTTTACTTTTATTTTTTGGTATGTGTGTTGTTGCTGAACGGTTTCATCCTTCATTTCTCTTGTTTTTCTTTGTTATCAACTTCGGTACCGAAGCTCTTTTCATTGTGCCCTTCCTTTTCTTTGATGCGGTTTCCGTGTTTTTTTAATGACAGAGTTATTCCTGTAACGCTCGTTTTACCACTTCTGGCATAGTTTTTTTTTTTTTAATTTTCGTTGTCATACATTCTTGCTTTTCTGGTGGCTTTGAACTCAGCCCAGTGTTGATGTCTACCGCCGTTACTGATGCGGTCGACAAGGACTCCGCTGAAGACACAAAAGTAGCATTGCATTTATTTTTTGTGTTGCTTTCGGTAGTTTTATAAAGCTGTGTCAGCTGCTTTTAAGCTTTTGACCTTGCGGAGATGCGAGACGGCAACGTGCCAAAATTTTCAGGATCAGTTGCCTCGAGCACACCTGTAAACTTACTCACAACCACACACGAAGTAAAGTTCTAAAAGACGAAACCGAAGAGAAGAAACTCATACAGTTTAACGAGAAAACAGGAATTGTTTAGCCAACAGAAAGTTAGTCAATCAGTGATGATACATCTGCACGTTTGATTTGCCAAGATAAACGATATAGGGAACAATTGTTTTGAGCTTCTTTGACCTTTCTGGTTTGTTACGCGATTTGCTTTCCTGTACTTTTGATTTTGCTTTACATGTAGGCTCTCTTTTCATAGTTGCTTTTCACACGTTTGACTCCCCCATTTCTTTCTGTTGGTTGGCGTCGGTGCCAGAAAATAAGGTCGTTGAAAAGAAGCGAAGTGGGACACAGATCGTTGCTGATTTTTTTCTGTGATGTTCCTCTAAGTTTGTAGTGCAATTCTTGGAGAATTTTTCAGTGGCTTACTGATGCGTTTTCTCTAAACACCTGTAGTAGAGCGACAGACGGCGTGAGCGTGAGTGTTTCTGCGTATGCGCTGCACGCCTACGTCTCGTGTATCTGTTGTTTCCTCTCTACCTTTCGTTTTCCTGTGTTCTGGCTTTTAAATGAGTAAGTCTGCTAGTTGATCACGCTAGTTTACTATATAAATGGATTATCTTTTGAGTTTGGCCAGATCATCTTTTTTTTTGTTTGTTTCACCTCGGCTGAGCTCAAGTCTGAAAACAGCTTACAATCAAAAAATCACAAAAAAAAAATTCTGTCTTTCGAGTAGACGTCTTTTTTTTTTTTCTCCGTCGTGTGTTGGTGCTGGGGTGGGTGCCTTTGAAGCAAAAAACATTGTGTGCACAGTATTAGAACGAATACATGCGCTCTAACTTTGCTTTTCTTTGTGTGCTTATTACTGTTATTTTTTTTTTGTTTGTTTTAATTGCTATACTTTTTTTTTTTATTGCTTGACGAGACGTAGTGTTTACTGTAAATGGGAGTCACCACGCCTTTCTGTGCCCTTCTCGGTGCTGTGCACTTTGCAACCTACTTTTTTGTTTTCTATTTTCACGTCCACGAGCAAAATCAACCTGCAGGTCTGTGCACGTTTGCATTGGCGATCATAATAGTACTCTCCTTACTCATTGATGGGTTTTTCTCAGGCTAGGAAATACTGAGAAAGAGGGGTGGTTGAACATCTTCGGGTCTTTCAAGTGAATAAGCCAAAACGCTGTCTACTAAAGAAGAAAAAAAAAAGAACTGATACTCTTTACAAGAGCAAGGAAAAACAGTTCTTTTCTTTTACACATTGTTATTGTTACGTTTCTTTATTTTTGTTATATGGTTTTTTCCCCCTTCGCTGGGTTTGCTCTTTCAACATCTTCAGTGGTTACTGCTCTTCCCTTATTTCTCCTTATCTGTCTTGCCTTTTTGCTTTGCTTCGTCTATCGATCTAAAGGTATATAGATAGGTAGGTAGATAGAACCGCTGTTTTCCATTGCTTCTTTGTTCGACTTCCTTTCCTCATTGATGATGCGTCTCTTTTTTAAAACTGTTATCATTATCATATATATATATATATATATATATATGTTTTTTTTTTTTATTGCTCCTTCGCTTGGTTACACCGAAACATCCACAAAAACTGCTTAGCGTTGGTGTTGTCTTTGTTTGTTTCACTGCTTTCATCACTTTCAGTGGGGATGTGCTGATGCTCTATTGAAGGATTCTCAGCTTGCCTAGTTTCTTGCGAGCTGCGTTTTTCTTTTTTTTTTATTGTTTGTTTGTTTGTTTGCGTGTACCTGTGGACCCGTTTCGTACTCGATGGGTATTTCATTGTTATCGCTTGACTGCATTCCACTGTGTTTGAGGCATCGGCTGCCTCTATTGTGACGAAGAAGCAGTTCGTGGTGGACTTGAGCATTCTTTTGTTCTTTTTCCTGTTTCCTTTTGGATTTTCTTCTATAGCTTGTTCACTCTAAAAACAACAACATCAACAGAGAAGCCCTTCCTATTCTTGTTAATGCTCTTCAGGGTTACCTCTCTTTTATCTGAAGATCTATTCGTTTTTGAATTCTATTTTTTTTTTTTTTTGAGCTGTTAAGGCTACAAACCGAAGAAAACAAAAACAAAGAAGATTCAAACAAAACAGATAATGGACTGCCTTTAAAGTCCCAGAACTTTGGGAGAAGGTTGCCTGTTTTATTTGTTTGTTTGCTTTTGTTGGGAGGAGCAAAAGAGCCTTTTGGCCTTTCAACGGCGGAATACGTACTGGTAGCTAAGCCACATTTCCAGTGCTTATTCGAACGGTGCCTTTTATCCTTTCCATCGCAGCAAAGGCTGTTGGTGTGTTTGTGGGCAGTGCGCGGCTGCACACCAAAGCGACGGTCTAAAACTCACCGTTTTTCGACGTGTGGATTCTGCCGTTAACGGAGCCTCGTTTCTTTTGTCTTTTTTTTTTTTGACTGGTCCAGTGCTCTTTCTTCCTATCGTAATGTAGCTCTTTACCTAGACGGCCTTGCGAAAAAGGAAAAAAAAGAGAGTACAGTGCCCTCACGAACAGCTATGATGTACTGCTCTGATGTGTACACACCGTGCGTCTACATGCTTCTTTGACTGTTGTTCCTCACGCTTTCTTTACGCGCTCTTTCCTTGCCCTCTTTCTCTCTCCCCCCCTTGAAACGTTCTTTCCATTTTCTGATGTGTGCGCGTAGTTTTGCCTAACTCCAAAGTGTAAACTAATCGTGTGTCTGTTGCACAAATCGAGTTGGCTTTGTCTGCCAAAACGCCTTCAACCAATCACGGGAAAGCGCACTCCTTTTTGGGTCGTTAACACAACCAAAGAGAATTAATTTTTTTTTTTGAGAGTTGAAATGGCGAACGCTGCACCCCGCGAAGCGACGCAGGCGGAGGAGGAGACGCCGGTTGTCTGCCCGGCCAAAAAGTACATCTTTGACCTCCGTTCCTACGTGTGGAAGGAGATTGACTGCCTCATTCGCGTTCCACGCCCCGCTAAAGGTATCGGGCACGGCGGCATGCGTGTATGCTACGAGGTCGAGGACTTGGATGAGGAGGGCGCCGGCACACCTATGGTGGCGAAGATGTTCCGCCGCAACATTAGCGATGTCGTCGAGAAGGATTACTTCAACGAGGGCGAGGCGCAGTGCATGTGCGAAGAGTTCGCCACAAACTTCAACCGCATCCACATCGAGACCATGCACAAGCCGAACATCTCGTTTCTGCAGTGCTACGTCGTTCGCATCCCACGCAAAAACATCCCGGAGGAGTACCAGAACAAACGCACGGGCTTCTTTTCGTACAAGACGCAGGATACGCGCGAGGTGATGTTTGTGATGGAGCCAATGCTGAACGGTCGCTTCACCAAGTACAACAGCAACTACGGCGAGACCTACCGTGAAGAGAAGAAAGCTGCGTTGACATCGACGCAGGCAAAGCGGCGCACTGAGATCTTCGAGGCGGCCGAGGCCTTTTCGCACTTCACGCTTGTAGAAAGTGGCGGCTCCATGCTGCTGTGCGATTTGCAAGGAGTGAACGACTTTTTAACCGACCCACAGATTCACACGGAGGACGGTAAGGGCCTAGGCATGGGCAATATGGGTCAAGAGGGCATCGATAAGTGGGTAGAGAAGCACGAGTGCAATCAGATGTGCCGCGCGCTCGGGCTGCAGCCTCTGCAAGGCGACGTGCGTGCGCAGCTGCAAAGTCAGAAGCCTGTGACACCGTCGCAGTTGGTGCCACTCACGAAGCCACTAGATCAGATGAGCGAGGCAGAACGCGTAGAGTACGCAATGAAAGTGTCTCAGCTGAACTACTAAGCTCTATGTTGAGAGTTCTGAAAGTTTCACTTTCAGAGTTTCCTGCTAGCGTGCTTTCATCTTAGTTATTCTTCTTGCTTTGTTGCTGTAATCTCTGTCTAATAGAGTTGTTAGCTTTTGGGGCTCGGTATGGCGAGCAAAGTATAACAGTGTTGCAATGCGCGTGGTTGAATTCCGGCGACTAGCATCGCTTTCGTTCGGGGTGTTCTTCGTTTCTTTATCTTAATAAAGCATCTTGTCGATGGGGCTCTTCCTCACACCTGCTGTGCACCCGTAACCGTCTCTCGTGTTTTCTTTTTACTTAAGATATAGTTTAGTGTTTGTTGTGCGACGCTGTTATTTTTCTGGTACCCGTAGCATTCGTCTACATATTGGGAATCGTGTTAAGTGTGTACCGGGGCTTACGTTGAAGTACTAGTTGGGGCTGACTGACGTAATTGTAAGTTGACATGAGCCTAAAGTACAATTATGATTCGAGCCGGATAAAAAAAAAAAGACAGAGGTTGCTGGCCAGAGGTGAAGAGGCTTAGCGGCTGTTGTTTCTGTTTAAGTTTTTTTTTTTTTCGCATCTGATTTTGATGCTTGTGTTTGATGGCAGCGCGAATGAGTCAATCCGAGCGTGGTTATGAGCGAGTGGGACAGAGCGCAGGGTGCGTAGATGACTAGACGCGGTTGGGGACAAGATTCTTCTACTGATTTGTTTTTGTTGCCAGCGCAGAACGATTGCCTTCAAAAATTCAAGCAATTTGTGTCCTGAGAAACGATGCTCACCACTTATCACTTGCGTTTCTTTGTGTACTTTACTAGCTTTTTGTTCTTTCTTCCCCACTTCAAACCTCTCCCTCTGTCTCTTTCTTTCTTTCTTCATGACAGTTGTGGACGATTTTTCTTTTTTTTTTATTCTCGTATTATTTTAGGTTTCTAGCTTCTGTAGTTTGTGTATTGTATCCTTCAAAAAAAAAAAGAAAAAAGAGAGGAATAAAAGGACAACTGAAAGAAGCGGCAGCACAGTTGAGGGGACAGCGATAACCATAGCTGGATGATGCAAGTTTATCGTTGTTCCAAAGAACAATTATCCAACATCGGTGTCGTCAACGGTCTGCCCGCCTTTTTCCCCTTCTTGCGTAAGTGGTGTTTTTATAGAGCCTTATCGTCTTGCAACGTAAATGATGCTTGTAACTCCACCTCGTTGGAGAGTACTGTTGCTTTACGGTCGAACATAGTTGTCTCCACAGGAAACATCAGTAGCAAAAAGCTGTTTTATAATGTTCTATTACCACTACCACCTTCCCTCCTTTCTTTTGTTCTTCCCTTTCCTAAAACTCATCCATCGATTCTATTTCTGAATGTGTGTTGTTTTCCTGCCTTCTCATTCTACGCTGTTCCCGAAATAGATTGAATTGAGGCACAGTATTACTTTTCTTTCTTTTCGTGACCCCTTGCTGCCATCAAACGTTTCAGCCTTCGTTTCTCTATTGCGAACTGTTTCTAGAGTATCATTACATCACATATCCTCGACACGCATTTTGTATTGTCTCCCTGTTTATACAGTCTCACTAATAGGCGCTGCTGTGCCGACCGCGACTGAAAACTGAAAAAAAAGGGGGATTGATTAGATTTCTCATATATATAAATAATTATAAATATATACATATATATATATATATATCTTTTTTATCAGTTGTAATCAGGAAAACAAATAAGGCTCTAAGTTGAAGTTCCTTGAGAGTACGCTCTGACCTTGTGTGTGAGAGTAGCTGCAACCACAGCTTAAGGGGCGAAGTACTATTTTGGCATTCCTAACTAATTGTATGGGTTTAGTCCCCGCGCCCTCCACAGTTTAATTGGTGCAGGCGGCGTATTAAACGCTTTGTTTGTTTGTTTGCTTTTCGTCTTTTTTGTTGTCTTTTATTTTTTAGGTTGTTCCTTCAACTTTCTTCACTCCTCATGCCTCCGCCACTGTCGAACCAAGCCATGGAGAGGGAGCAGCTGTCCAGCATTGTGCGTAAGCTCATGATCGACGCAGACGACTTCTTTGTTCAGCAGCAGAAAACGCTTCAGCTGTCCTACGCGGAGCTCAACAGCCGCATCGCCCAGCTGCGCATGCGGGTCCAGCAGCAGCATCAGATGCAGCAGGTCACTACGATGAACTCCAACAACGGCATGTACAGTAATATGAACCCGTCGCCCTTCTCCACGGTGCACAGCCTTCCAAATGTAGATGTGCTCGGCATGTCCGGCACCGGGCAGGCGGTGCTGGGCAGCGGCGGCAACAACAGCGTCGTAAACACTGGGTCGGGATCGACAAACGTCAACGCAACGCCGCTGCGCGCCACCGGCGGCACCTCGCAGAATTACGGCGCGGCGAGCACCGGAGCCTCTCGCTCTCTTCTCAGTAGCCTCAACGGCCCTTCGACGATGCCCGCGATGGGCGACACGGCCTTTGAGGCCGGTCGATTCAACTCTGCCACACATAACAACAACGGCAACAACGGTAGCGGCACGGGTGGCTTTACGGGTTCCGCAGCAAAAAACGGTACCGCGCTCACAGGTGGCGTGCGGAGCTACAAGGCAGAGGGGATTACCCCGCCGAATAAGCAGCTCGCCTTCTCTCAGTCCGCGGGCAAAAGCCCAAGCGTGCCACCAGCGCAGCAGCAGCAGCATCAACACGTTGGGCTAATTAACGGCTCTGCCGCTTACGACGACCCGATTACCGGCGAGTACTTCTCCACTGCCCCAAACAACACTAATGCAACGAGTAGCCAGCACGACTCTCTCATGGCCTCCCCGCAGGCGTCGCAGAAGCTGTCACTTGAAGAGCTGATTGAGCGATTCAACATGTCCACTGCCAACGTTAACACCGCCTCTACCGCGTTCAACTTCGACTCCCTGTACGAGCAGCTCACGGGCGGCGGCCCTGAGGAGTCGTCGCAAAGTCCGCTGGACTACACCGACAACCGCATGGGGCACGATCGCTTCACCACGCATGCAGGGTCGCTTTATGACCGCTCCAACGGACACGGTAGTGTGGGCAGCTGCGGCGCGGGAGCAGCTGCAGCCGCAGCAGCCGATCGCGACGACACGTCGCCCGACGCGAATACGTACAGCAGCGGCGCCACAGCTAAGAACAGCATCCCGGTAGACAGTCTTCGCGCCGTGCACGACCAGCATCTCACGACGAGCGTGCGCGTCACCTACGAGCAGGGGCGACCAAAGGTGGTCAAAATCCCTGGCGGCGCTGCAGACACGCCAGAGAGCCTCGGCATCAATCCCCGCAGCAGCTGTGAGGTGCTGGTGGAGTTTAAGCGGAAGCGGGTGCTACAGTACGAGTCTAACGAGTACGTGGCGCCGGGAAGTTACGTAATCGTCGGTGGCGACCGCGGCGAGGACCTGGGACTCGTCGTGTACGTCTGGTGCGAGGTCGCTTCAGACAACAGCGGCAGCAAAAACGCTAGCGGCAGCAGCGGCTCCCTCGGCGCCACGGAGCACGGCGGTGGTACGAACAAGCGCAAGGTGGTAGGCGTGGGTCTGACGGACAGCAAGTTGCCCCGCAGCATGGGCGTGGGTAACGGTACGGTGCTGCGCCTCGCCTCGGACTTGGAGGTGCAGCAGCTGCTCGGCACACAGGCGGAGCTCGAGCGCCGCGCGATTGACGTTTGTGCGCAGCTTGTACTGGACCACTCGTTACCTATGGTTATCGTGGACGCGGAGTATCAGTTTGACAAGAAGAAGCTGACCTTTTTCTATGAGGCACAGCAGCGTATGGACTTTCGCGAGCTCGTCCGCCATCTGTACAAAACATTCCGTGCGCGGATTTGGATGGAGTTGGTGGACGCGTAAACTGTGATGTGTTTCTCTTATGACTCTAGATCGGACGAGATGGATGACAGAGCGGAGAAGTGATATTGCACGCACGTCAACTTTTGGGTGTCTCCTCATTTTACCCTTTGCTTGATGCTGCGGTTGCATGCTTCGTTTTGCTACGTAGGGCTTTTTAGATAAGTAGGTAATACGCAACAAATGCACACACACACACACACACACACAAAATGAACAACAGTGCTTTGTTGTGCTATATTTTAGCCTTTATCTTTTTGTTTTTGTTTTTACAGGCTTCAAACTTTTCTTTTCCACTTCATTATTCCTTTCAATACAGTTACATGCTTCCCATTTCTCTTTTCTTCTGGTAGCAGAGGCCTGTCTTCACCCCGTTTTTATTGGTTTTGAACGCTTTTCGGTGTACTCAAGCAGTACACATATGTTTCTCTTCTACGTTTTGTTTTACAATTATATATTTGCAAGGCAGCACCTACAAGTACTCACCGTTTTTTTTTCTCCTTTTGGATTGGGTACCTGGGAGAATGCAGTGTGACTTGAGCGCGTCTCCACGTAAGCGGTGTGATGAAGTGAGCACTGTTTTGCTTTTTTGTTTTTACCACCGCAGCCGTTAGACAAATTCGTGGTCAACAACAAAAAGCAAGGGACCTCTCCGGATAATTTATTTCAACAGTTTATTTGAAAGGCGCTGCTGCAGGCAGAAGAAAGGGTTTTTGTTGTTTACGCTATTGGTATATATTTTTTCTGGACTTTTTGTCATTATTATATCTGATAAATAGAGAAAACACGTGCTGTTTGCCCTGGTCCCTGCTCTTGTGCGCTTTCGCATTTGTTCTTGGGATTACAACAACAGTGAAAACAGTTTCTCTCTCTTATGCATAACAATTGTCAAAGCTAGGTGTTCTTTCCTTGTCGCCGCGGCGGTTGTCTTCTAGCGTTGTTTCTGGCTCACAAATTGGGTGCTGCGTTTTTGGTGTTGACTGGTGAGCCCCTTCTGTTTTCTACGATAGGGATGAAAGCGTTGACGCGCCACGCGCAGCAGCTCTTCTTTCTTTTGGTGTCCACGCACAACGTTATGGCCGATGATTTAACGTGATTCTGGGTTGAACTATTGTTGCACACTTGCTGTGCAAGTGTAGTTGACGTTTGCTTAATTTTAGTTACGTCTTCAGAGTTCTGTTTAAACGCAAACGACCCGTAGCGACCTGCAAGCGGTGCAACGTAAAGTTTGCATATCCATTTTCGAGCCTTGCGACTGCCGTGATACCAGTGGTGGTGCTTTCCGATGAAATACACGGAGCTTGAAACACAAAGATATCTATAGTTTTCTGTCGACGCTTGTGTGTAAACCTCGGAGGCGCATTTTGATTTGTCTCAAATACGTGACGTGGTTGATTCAGCCATATTTCCAATCGCTCGGCCTAAATATTGCTCAGTTTTGGATTCTCATCTTTTCAACTCCTCCCCGCCTCTCAACACACTTTTGAATTCTGATCTTATCCCCCTAAAGTATGTATTCTCACTAAATGAAGCTGGTCCTATAAGAAAGCTGTTCATTTTGGCAGTACAAAATTAAAAATTAAAATCTTGAGGATTTTTTTTTTTTTGAGAAGCAATGTCTGCAGCGGCGACGTCACGCTTTTCCACCGGGCTTCAGTTCTCTCGCAAAGACTTACACGAACTTAGCACAACGGGTAATAGCGAAGGCTCCAAGATTAGTGGCGGAGGCTTACCTTTTTCATCTCTCCCAGCTCCCCCGCCGCCCTCCGCAGAGGAGCAGCTGATGCGCAGCGCAGCTGCGTTGCTTCGCAACATAACGGAGGAGCTGCAGCCCCGTCTGGACGCTGCAGACGACGGTCTCCGCAACGTCCACCGAGAAATGGCCACATTGCGAGCAAAGTTGCCATCACCCCTGTTCTCCGTATTCCAAACGAAGTGCAAGTTACTGCGACACCAATTGATGCTCTTTGAAGAGATAACGGTGCAGCAGCTGTTGAAGGACGCTGTGGAGTCAGCGGTGGTGATGTCATCGTGCGGGGCAGCGCACGCTGCGAGGTGGCGGAAGTCAAATCAATGGCCCGCACTTACAAACTTTGTCGAGCTGCAGCTGTACCTGTACTTTTCCGGCTCCAGCGATGAACAGGATGGGAGAGGTGGTTCTAATACCACCAGCAATGACAGCAGTAATGCCAACACAGTGGCAGCCACAACCGCAGTTGTGCAGCGCCAACTAGCGATGTTATGGCGTCAGTGGGAGAAAGTGCAACTCCGCAGCTCCTTTCTGCAGCGCTTTTACCTTTTGAAAGATGTGTTGTGTGGTTGGGCCAAGGAGTGGCGCCTGCTTCTCCTGTGCACACACCATGGCTGTAAAGAACAGACAAAAGAGCAAAGGAATTTGTCTGGCCTTTGTGACAGCAGCTTTGCCAGCAGTTGCCCAGGAGAAGCGTGGGACAGTCTTTCGAGCCTTCAACAATTGCTGAGCTTTGACGCTCTGTGTTCTGCACATTTGACAGAACCGGTCGTGGCATCATTGGAACGGTCACTCTCAAGCGAGTTTGCGGACGTGTGGAACGTTGTCAACTCCACCCTGTAGCTGACTGTTATTCCGGACGTGATTTCTGGCTTAGTTTTCACAACACCGACACCTTTTTTTAAATGTAAATAGTCTTTTGGTTTTCTCTGCTTATCATCGAAAAATGCATTAGTGCGCTAAGCTCGATAGCGAAACTCTCTCATCAGCACTGCTACCTAACCTTACAATTGGCTAACGTTATCCGTTTGCTGAACTAAGTAGTTGAAGGGCGTATTGCTGATTGAAGCAACAAGATGATCTGTTGTTGAATTATTATTGATAAGTGCCAGACACCGGACTTAGCTGACGGTTGGCGGTTAATGTTGCTTTTTCGATCCTTTCTACAGTTTCCTGGGAGCAAATCCCGTATTCTTCACCTCCATTGCGTACAGTACGACCTTGTGTGCTTGCGTGCGTCTCTTTGTCTATTGTTAGCCGAAGGACCTTTAAGGCTTTTCTGGCTTCTTCCTGTACTAGCTTCTTTTCTTAGGATGTCCAACCACTCAAATCAGGAGTACGAAAAGCTTGTCGCGGCGGCCTCGAAGGCACCGAGGGCCGCATGGGTCGATGATGAGGACGTTGCGGTGGAAGGGGCTGTCCCCGCTTTCCTAAAAGAGAGCAACACGAATCCGGCGTGGGCCCTCAGCGACAGCGCACGCGCCTTCGACCCTCACGCAGACCGTTTCGACGACGGCGAAGACGATCACACTTCCTCCCCGCAGCAGCGCCGCGCTGCCGAGGCGCTGGCCCGCAAGCGATTCCGCAGCGAGGACCTCGACACTCTTCTCTCCCGTAAAGAGCCCTTGCTGTCGTCGAAGCACGACCACCCCAGCAGTGGGGTGCCGAAAGTCCTCTCCGTCCTCCCTCTGCCACGCGACTCTGCCCGCACAATTCACTGGCACCGCAACGGCCAGCTCGCCGTGGTGGGCGGCAACCACCATATCTACGTATTCCACGCCGCCGGCGGCTTTGTGGAGCAGCTGTCGAAGGTTGAGGTAGGGAAGCGGGTGGCGGTGACAACGCTGTCGGACAGCGGGGAGGAGGTGCTGATCGCTGGGCACGAGACCTACGCTCCGCAGCTGCTAACGGTCGCAACTGAGCAGTTGACGCCGTTGACGTTTCTCGACACGCGCGATACTGCGGTCCACCGCAGTGGCCGCCGCGACAACGTGCGCGGGGAGTTCTTCATCACGAAGCTCGTGTGCCGGCCAAATGATCCGGTGGCCCGTGGCGTTGCCGTCGCAAGCGGGTCCACTGTGACCCTTGCTTCCCTCGCCTCCGGCAGTGTTCTTAGCCACATCACTGTGGATGCCCCGATCACCGATGTGAACTTTCTCTCCTCGACGGAGATCGTCATCGCGACAAAAAAAAAGGTGCTACTGTACGACGTGCGCAAGTCGAACCGGTTCACTCGCGAGCTGACGGACGAGGGCGCGCTGGACATCACGACGTGCGCTTTCACGAGCAGCAGCGGAAGCGGCGCCACCGGTCACACCCGTGCGATGGCGATAGGCTCAGCCAGTGGTGTGGTGAGCGTGTATGACAGCACCATCCTGCGCACCGCTGCTGCTGGCGCTACTGTTGCTGCGACGGTGCACCGACCAACGGTCATGCGTGAACTGAAGCAGCTGGTGACTCCCATCTCATGTCTCTGCTTTGGTGAGAACAGCCAGGGCGACGCCGTACTGGCCTTCGCGACCGGCGGTCAGAAGGGCGGCTTTCGTCTGGCACGGTTGCCGGAGCTGAATGTGGTGCCGTCGTTCCCGGCGGTGTCGACGCGGCACGGCTTTGTGCAGAGCCTCACAATTGCGCCGACAGTGCCGATTTTGTCAGTGGGGGAGCGCCAGAAAGTGACAAACTACGCTCTTTAAGTTAATTGGAAAGGGAGCGGCTTTATTGGGTGTTGACAGTCTGGTCTAGACACCCGCACCAACGTGCAGCTGACAATGCTTCTCGATTAGTTGACAAATGCACGAATGGTAAGAGCGATTTGCGCAATGCTGTTCCTAACTATGAAGTTAAAATCCTCGGCATGATTTGCCAGTGATCTAATCGTATAACAACAACACACACACAAAAAAATGCAGACTAGGGAAAGAGATTGTTTTTCACTCAAAGGTTATTACGTTGACAGAGTGCTAAAATGGGGTTTGCGCCTTCTTTTTCTGATGTCAAATACTTGATGCTTGTAGGGGAATCCTGTTCTCTATGCCTTGACGGCAGTCGACATGTCTTCTTTGCAATTGCTTGCGACATACTGGTATCAATCAGCTGCCGCCTTTAACAGCTTTTCTGCCGTTGCTTTCATGCCACTGAGGAATTTCAATGCAAAGTTGATCCCGTCGTTCACGACAGTATGCAATGAGATTTGTAATTAGTTGGGGAGGACACTCTCGCCACCTTGACCTTTCTGTACTTAGCTCTCCTTTGATACTTCTCAATCAAACAGAAACAAGAGAGTACACGCAAAGGTGCTTGCTCTAAGTATCGCAGACTTCACGGCAGCGCATCCTTCTCAAAAGAAGAAAAAAAAAACGATTTTTGTGCCGCTAGCAGTTAGTACGTGTTGTAACTACAAAATCAGCATTCAACGTCGAGCTTGTTGTTGTTGATATCGTGATTAGTTTCAAACTCCCATGCCTGTGTCAAAGCCGTCGATTCCCGCCATGGCAGCAAAACCGGCACCTGTGCCGAAAAAGAACAGCGTCGACTACATCGCGAGTAAGCTGAGCTACGACACGGCCATCCCGGTGTCCATCTTTGACGACCGCAGCGAGTTTATTGAGCGCTGCAAGCCATACGACATCATCGATGGTCTCAACCCGCTCGACGATTGCCGGGAAGACGTCGAGTATTCGAACGCAGGTGCGGATGTGGTCACTTCTATCACCAGCGCACAGCCTGTTGTGAAGACGGAGGGGGTATCGGCAGTGTCGTCGTTGTGTAGCAATCGCAAACGTTCTCGGTCGCCGCTGAGTGGCGCATCAAAGGCGCCCTCGATGAAGAACGAGAGCGACAACGAAAACAGCTCGTCACATTTTCGACCGACGTTTACCCGGCCGTCCCGTGACGGCTGGGCAGCAGAGCAGCTGCGGGAGGGCCGGCCCTACCAACTCCTGCGCTCCCACGACATGGTGACCCGGGTGCGTTATCTCCTTGACGACTGCGACTACGACTGGTGTGCTGCTCAGAATCTGCCGCCAGAGGTGGTACAGCGGGGCATCACGTATCTTGAGTGGGCCTACGTGTCGTCGCTGCTCACCGCAGCAACGCCTCATGTCGATGACCCGCTGGCGGCGGACGAGGTGCCTGCGCTGACCTCTTCGAGTGGTGGTGGTGATATTGCCGGATCCACTGCTGCGAACAGTGGCTTTGCTCAGGAAAACGGGGTGGTTTCTGCGTTAGGTAGTGGTTGCTTATCGAATGGCGTCTGCAACGGTGGTTGCGGTGAAGTGACGGAGATCAAGGGTGTCTCCTCGCCAACCACCAACGCCATCGCGCGCCTCTGCCAGTCACGACGGCGGAGTGAGCGTGGGAAGCACGCGACAGCAAACGCGTCGGCATTCACGTGTGCGCTGTGCTCCAAGAGTGTGCACCTGTTGTCACAACACACTGTTAAATTAGATAATGCCGGCGAAGGTGGTGATGCACTCTGCCACATAACCGAACGTAGACGCAGCAGAGATGCGGGGGGTGAACAAGGTCGGGGAGGGCGGGCAAAGTGCGCAACTGCAGCAAACCCCATGTCGGGAAATGCGTCTGTGTCGTCTTCAACTACGAACACACTGGCCAACTCCGTCGGATCACGCGCGCACAGTGCAGTTTCGGCAGAGACACCGACCACAGGAACAACCTATGCGGGTCACAGTAGCCTCAGCGCTCTTCCCTTCCACGACCTTCAGCATCAAGGGCTGCGTTGCTGCGAGTGCGGCGTGGTGGCACACCTCCGCTGTTGGTTCCTCACAGGGCCGCCACGGTTGCCAGAGGCGTGGACGTGTGATGGATGCACTAACTATGCCCAGCACCGCAAGCGCAGCGCCCATGTGTGCTGCATGTGTGGACGAATGGGCGGCGTCTTGCTTCCGTATGTCAGCTCCACCGCAGCATTGCGGGACGACGGGGAGGGAGCAAACAACGATCCACAGTCGCCGACGCAAACACATGGCCATGTTGGGTTCAGCACAACACCCGTGGCACAGTCGGACATGGTCTGCCACGCCGTGTGTGCGCTGACGATGCCGGAGCTGGCGATTCAGCCGAAGAGCACAGTGCTGCGGCGCAACGGCCTGGTGGACATGGAGGAGCGCCCCTACGTGTACGCGGTGCGGCGGGTCGGGAAGCAGAAGTACGCCATACACTGCGTCTTCTGCGAGCACGGCGGCACCGGCCGCTGCGTGCAGTGCCACCACCCGCACTGTTTCGAGGCAATGCATGCCTCCTGCGCAGCGGAGGCGCACACGGTAGACTGCCACCCCGATCTCGCCTCCTCGCCGCCCGGCTTTGCAACCAGTGGTGGCGGGATGAGCACTCACGGAGCCACCGCTGACGCAATCAGCGGCCCGTTCTTCCCTGGGGATTACTCGGTTAACGGTGGTGGCGTTACTAATGTCGGGAACTCAGCGGTATGTTGGTTGAGTTGCTCTACCTATTGCAAAAAGCATTATGGTTACTCGGTGAGTAACTCCGTCGGCTCTGCTGCCCTGAGCGAAAAGGCGGAGGCCGAGGCGCTTGTGTTGGATCTCACGGGCCTTCTCACCGGCGGCGACGGCGTCACCTCGCCAGTCGTGAAGAAGCGCGGTCGTGGTCGTCCACCCGTGGCACTTGTCCAGCAGCGCCAGGCAGAGAGGCTGTTGATTCAGAAGTTACACGCGTACTGGCTGGAGCGCCGGGAGCAGCGCCGCCGCGCATCGAGCCAGCTTGTTAGCGAGATCAACTCACGACTGCGACCGGTGGTAGAAGCCACACTGCGCCCTGAGATTGTGAAAGTGTCTACTGACAAGGTGCGACTGTCTCACTTCTTGAGTCTCGTGGCGGAGTGGCAGTGGCAGTTGGTGGCAATTGTAGAGGGGGAGCTGCCACTGCCAGATGAGGAGTACGACGATGTGCAGAAGTACCGCAAGGTGGCCCACACCCGGCGATCCGGCAACACCCGCAGCCTGTACGACCGCATGTCGGTTGCTGCCACGCAGCTGGATTTGATGTGCCGTATTACGGCTGCTATGAAGCAAGAATGCCGACTGAGACGCACGAGTGCTGAGTTAGAGGTGGAATCGTTGCTCAAACTGTGTGAGTGGAAGTGATCCAGACGGGTTTGTGACGTGAAAGGTGAAGAAGGTACTTGTTGTGGGCTGAACAAGGCTACTTTATCCATATATATATATATATATATATATATATGTATATATGCACGTATACATGTATGTTGACCGACTATCGTTTCTCACGCTTTAGACCTGTCAGAGAAACTGTGAAGAACTATCTTATTATTATTGTTTTCTCCTGTCCAGTTGCGAATGAAGTGAAAACGTTTGCTTGCTTCCGCAGGATTGCTTTGCTGTTGAAATGTCGGTTAGACTGCCTACAGCAGTGGCGGCGCAAATAGCTGCATTTCGCGTGTCATCGAAAAGCCTCTCTATCAGCTTGGTTTATTTCCCTACAGCGCATCATTTGCCTACCCTTTCCGCTCTTCTTTCAGTGCGAAAGACGTAGCTCTTGTATTTTCTACATTGCTACGCCTGATATTTGCTGTCGCACTCAACGCTATCGCACAAATTGACCAATGCGCAAAAGCGCACGTGTATCATAGATTTCGCTACGCTAACTGTTTATTAGAGATGCGGGTGCACACGTATCATAAGCACTCGGTGCAGCGCAACAGCCCATTTCTGCACGCCCTCCTCTCCCTGCACGCCATCTTCTCTGTTTGCTACTCGGCCCCTATTCTCTTCACCTACCTGGCGGTGCGCTGGCAGTGGGAGAGCACCACGTCGAGTCAGAGGACGTGGATGATCTGCGTGTTGATCATTTGGTTCTGCGCGGAGGTAGGGCGTCTTTATCTTGGTAGGATGGCTAATCGGCAGACACTGTTTGGTGAGCTGATTGCCTTTTTGGCCGTGTCCATTGCCTCCCAAGTAGTCCTTGTTGGTGTCCTATTTGGTTTGTTGCCGCAACGTAACGAACTCGAATACAGCGTTTGTGTGACGCAATTTATCCTCTTAGGCCTAGAAGGCCTTGCCGCCATCGAGCTTCTCATGCGCATCGCGCGCAACAACGTCGTCGACTTCTACGTTGCCCTAGGATCTCCGTACACGCAGTAGACAAAAAAAAAAGGTGCGAAGGAAAACTGCTAACGTCGGCGCTCACCCTTGAGTGCTTTTCCCTCTTTTCCATAGATGCTAGACAACTGTACATTATTTGTTTTCTCCGTGCCTTTCTGGTGTCGGTTTGATAGATTGGCCAACACCACCTTTTCCGGAAATAACACGATAGTCTGTTATTAAGCCACCTTTGTTGACGGACCGCTTTGCAATTGCCATCATTTTGAACCAAGTAAACACGGAGTAATCATGCGCGGTACAAGTAAGTTATACGTTTTCAGTTATGAAAAATAGGATTTTTGCAAGGGACCCGGCGCTGTTTAAGGAATGTTCTAAGTTGAGTTTTCAGTGATTTTCTCTTGCATTTCCCCACTATCGTTCCACCACGACCTTCCTTCCCCCCCCTTTCGCGAACAATTGGCTTAATAGAACGCGTTCAGGCGAAAGAAGTACGGAAGAGTGACGCGTTTCGTCACAGAACCAGCTCGTTTTGCTCAATACCTGAAAGCCCAACAAACAACTTGAATTTCTCTAGATTAATCGCACTGCGTTGCGCTAACAAAACGAAAATGGAGGTTTCGCATGAGCTCTGGGCGTTGGTGGAGACAGCATGGCTTCATCAAGCCCGCCCCACTCCTTCTGCGAAGAACTACGTACTTCAGCAGCATGCCTTTTCCGTTGAAGAACAGGAGACAATTACATATCTTCTCAACACCTCCCACACGATTAGTGAAGCAGTTGCGAAAGCTATTGCTCGTGCTTCTGCGCACGTGCACGTCGTCGTGGTCGCCCTCGACGCCGCCACACCGAGCTCCACCACCCACCTGCAAAACAACCTTCTCCTTTCGGAGGCTGAGCTTCTGTCGGTGAGCACTTCCTTAAAGGCATTCACGGAAACACTCACGAAAGTGGACGCGGTCGCTGCCGTGAAGCATAAAGGTAAAAAAACGACAACTAAACATCCAGACATTAATACCTTGTTTGGTCGATCAGCAAATTCTGAAATGAGCATCGTAGGGGCCGGAACAGGCCTTGTATCCCACTTACAGCAAGTCGTCAGCATTGAAGAGCAGCGTGTAGCGGCAAAGAGGCTGCAGGTGGCACTCGCGAAGGAAGAGTTGGCGCTGTACAAATCCGAACTGTTTCTTTACGGCCACTGTGGCGTCCTCTCGTGCTCCGATGCTGTAGCGGCGCAGCTAGCTCAGCGCCGGCCACCACCGACACCCTCATTAGCTTCCCCATTTCACCAACAGAAGACGCACGCGCTCATAAAAAACGAGGAGGAGCGTGGGGGTTGCGTGCACACGTCGCTGCCGTTCACTGCTGCACCACTGAAGCCGTCGCGTTCAGGATTTGGTACAACGTTTCGCGTCGTGGACGGGATGATGCAGCGAGCGGCACAGACGATGAGAGCGGCCGGCAACCACGCTGATTCAGCGTTGCACGTGGCGCTCACGGGCAGCCAAGCGGCGGCGCGGCAACTGCTGAACGTTGGCACGTTCTCCGTGAACGACGTTGTGCTCATGGGGGTTGGCGGGGATCGCGGGTGCTCCTCCACCGCCTCTAATCGAGCAAGTAACACTGCTGCAACCACAAAGGTAGGTGTAGCAGCGATTCCGCTACCAACCGTGACGCGCGATGAGCTGACGAAGGAAGAGGAGGCGCGGTTGCAGAAGCAAAGCCAAGCGCTACTGCAGCTACAGCGTGAGGCGACGGCGCACGATGCAAAGGCTGTCGAGGCGTCTATTCGTGAGCTATCGCAGCTGACGTCTCTCATGAACGAGCAGGTGGTGCAGCAAAAGGAGCAGTTTTCGGTTTTGGTGCGTAACACGGAGGTGGCCCACAAAAATGTTCAAAAGGCGGTGGATGAGGTGGGAAAGCCACTGCAAGTGTTCTGGAACCCGACACGGCAGCTGATTGCCTTGCTATGGGCGTGCATGGCATTAGTTTTGGCGGTGAACTGGGTATCTCGGTAGCAAATACTCTGCTTCCCAGTATGCGTCTGCTGAAGCCTTGAAAACTCGCGCGCAGCCCTGTGTTTCTTCTTCCTATGCGTCAAACTGTGGTTTAGTGGCTGCCGACCTAAATAAAAAGAAAAGATTTTACAATAATCGCGGCTGTGCGCGGATGGATCGTTAAAAGAGTTACTCTTCATTTTGTTTTTCTTTCTGCTTTAGTAGTTGAAACTTGACGAACATGACAGATAAAGTTGCTCAAGTCCGGAAATTTACGCACAGCATGCTGTGGGAACAGCTAGACGAAGGCAATGTGATGGGGGAGGTGTGATTCTTGAATTGTTCAACTTGGCAACCCTTTTCTCTCGCTCTTTTTTTTTTGTTTGTTTTGCACTGTACTAGCTTACCACAGCTTTGCTTAGTTGCTCGCTGACTTCTTTCTTTTTTTTTTCTGTCAACGGCCTTTACAGGTCTGCCTTTGGTATTTCAATCCCAGCTGCTTTTTTGAATACCCGTCTTCCGATCAGCGATAATTATTTGTTACTATTATTACTTTTTTTTTCGACTGACACTGTTGCACGGACTTCAGAACAGAGGACCTCTTCAGCGTAATTGCTTCAGCTACATCGTAGAGCGCATATTAAAAGGAAGCATAGATGTTGCTCAACGCAGCTCTTCGGTATACCACGTGTCGGTCACACAAAACTGTTGTGCTTTCGACATTTACAGCTGTCGCAGCACATTGCCGTCTTTTTACTTCGGTCGAATCACCGTCGATCGGTGGAGGCGTCAGAGGCAACAGTGTACCAACAGCAGCAGCAGGGACGAGCGGTGCATCTAATACGACATCTGCTTGTACATCTTCTGCATCAACGCCACAAGCCGGACCAAAAGAGAGTCGTTTCACGCGCACAAACGTCGTCGAGGTACAGAATGATCCTCACGGCGTCGCACAGCACGGCACACGCGCAACGAATGACGGGGGTGGTGGTGATATCGCCGCTCCGTTCATGAGCCTGGAGTCACAAATGACACAAGTTGCGTCTCCGCGCGGTATGCACTCGTGTCGTACGTTGTTCATGTATTTGCAGCGTGTACAGAGCATGTTGCGTCGCAGCCACCACCTGAGCTTAGCGGCGCACGTACGATATGAGCTGAATAGCATTTTTCTGCCTGCCACCAAGGGCTTGGACACATCAACAGTGACACTGCTGCTGCAAACGTTGCGGTTGGCAGATGTGGGCGACAATGTACCGATTTTGCACGACGCCGTGGCATGGCTGAGCCTCCACGGCTATCAGCTGACGTTGCCGCAATTTACGAAGGTGGTGGAGTTGCTGCACTATTTCAAGTCATCACTGGTGGAGGAGTGGATCCGATCACTGCCGCAGCGTCTGCCACGACAGGACGTGGCGGCGCTGACGGTGGTGCAAGTCGTGCCCTTGCTGACTGCGCTCCTTCCGTGTTTGCAATACCCGTCCGCAACCATTACCAAAGGCACGGACAATTTGGCCGGCAGAAATGTAAAGAACGAGTTGGCTGCAGCAGAAAGGGTAGAGAGTAGCGCTGCGGACAGTAGCTTGGTGGAGTTCGCGGAGTTGCTTCGGGAGCGGTGCAAGGGGTCGGAGTTTGTGACCTGCGATCCAAACCTCACCGCACAGCTGCTACGAGCACTGCTGGGTTTCGAGTCTTCGCATGAGTGGCGCTTTGTGCAAAATCGCGAGGCATGGACGTCTCTGCAGGAGGCTGCGTGTGTGATCCTCGCTACACCGGCGCAGACAAAAACAATGGATTTGGCAACGGCGGTGCAGCTGCTGGATGGTCTCATGGCTAAGCGACGCGTAGCATCGCAGCAACAACAGCAACACGGGCTTCACCGTCTGCATTGTGTGGGTGCCACTACAGCCGAGTCTACTACTCAAGCCGAGGAACACCTAACGTCCGTCCTGACTGAAAAGCTGCTTTCAGCTGTGGGTGCACTCGAGCACATTCCACGCGACGCTTCAGCAGAGCTTCCGGCTCCGTGGCGATTGGGCGACGTGCAGGAGCTGTGGAACACTTGCCTAAGGAATACAAGCACAGCATCTGGAGAAAATTTAGATCCAGCTTACCAGGAGCTGCTAACCAATTGCAAGACCTCTCTTCTGGCTTTTGTGGTGAAATTCTATGCGGCACACCACAGCGACGTCGGTGCGGCGGAGCTGGCGTTTGCCGTGGCGCGCGGGGTTGCTGCTGCTGATCGCGCGGCAGCGCAGTATGCACTCGAAGCGACGCCCATAACAACTGACACTTCCGGTGCTACAACCGCTGACCCCCCTCTGTCCAACTTGTCCGACGTCCTACCTTCTTCGTTCTTAGAGGCATTGATGCTAGGAACTTCGGAGCAGCTGCATAACAATGACAGTGACAAAAACATTGTCACGTGGAAGCCGACCACCGTAAAGGATGCGGTGACGCTCTTCGAGCACAGCAGCGACAGGTCCCACCGCTCCCTGGCCTTAGACCTCGCCCAGCGGTGGTACAAGCAGCTGCAAGCTCGTGCCCAGAGCGGAGAGCGGCTGCTTCCGCAGGAGCTTCTTGCCTTCTTCACACCTGAACTGCTGCGGAGGGAGCGCCTTGGTGTGGACGCTGCTGTGTTGGCTTCGCTGCGGCGGTGGAGCGTATCGGAGGTGCTGTACTTCTTCGCCCACCTCGGAGCGGCCTCTGTAGCAACAACAGCAGCAAACAGCAACAACGGCTGGTTGGAGTCAGCGGCGGTGCTGCGACAAGCCGGTACAGCGCTGTGCACCTACGCATCAAAAGCGTCTGCGGCGCAGCTGGCGGCGTTGGTGGAGTGTTACGGGGTGGCCCGTGTGCGCAACGACGACTTCTGCGAGGCGGCGATATCGCGGCTGGCGGAACTGCTCGATGTGAGCCTGACAGCGGTGACCCGCAACGTAGACTTTTCCACGGTGCACACGGTGCAAGAATCAGGCAGGACCTCGCATTCTCCGCCCTACGCGTCGGAGGGAGGAGCTGCGGGCGACGCTGACGCAGCCTCGTCAGGAAATGCATACTCCGACAAAAGCAGCAGCGACGGTAATCGAAGAGTCGACGAGTCAGCAAAAAGCTCATCTCCCGTGACACTGCCACAACTTACGCAAATCTTGCGCTCCTTTGCGCTGATGGAGGCGCGGCAGACGAAGCCCTTCATCGACGCCGCTCCGTACGTTACGCAGGCCGCTGCAGAGGACCAAGGCAGTGCGCAGGACATCACGCAGTTATTGGCCGCCTATGCAAAAATGCTCATTTGGAACTACCCCGTGTTTCGTGCTTTGGCGGAGCGGCTCTGTCGCATCCGGCGAGAGGACGTGCGGCTAAGTGAGTTGGTGACGGCGCAGCTGGCGCTGCTCCGAATGGACGTCACGCTGCCGGCCGTCACGGTGCGCTTTTACGACGCACTGACGGAGCGTTACGCTGGAGATAGTGTGAGAGGCATGCAAGATACGGTCACAGGAATAATGGAGGAGCCGCCGCTGTCGCCACGCGCCGCGCTGAACGATGCAGTGATGCAATTGTCAGTATTCTCGCGTCTGCGCAGTCGCTCCCACGTGCCTCTGCCAGATGCCAGCGTCAGCGTGGGGCTTGTGCAGTTCATCGTGCAACGCGCCGAGTTGCTGCGCGTTGAGGAGTTGGCTGAAGTTCTCCTCTCCCTTGCTCGACTCGACCAGGGAGGATCCACTGCTTTTGAGGAACTCACGGTACGCACGCTGGGGTTGCTGCCGACGGCGCCGCCGCGCGTCATGGCACACATCGCCGAGGCCTACGCGCAGGCTGGCCGCGGCGGCGACACGGAGCTGTTTACGCTGATCGCCGAGCGCACTGTGGCTATGCGGCACGACATGGCCGCCATTACCATCGCTAGCATCCTCGCCTCCTTTGCAAAAGCCGGGGTGCGCAACGACCGCCTTTTCATCGAGGTCATTCCACGCGTGCGCCACGTGGGCACTTATGGCACCCCGCGCGACATCGTGAACGTCGTGAGCGCCTACGCTGCTGTGAACCTGTGGCATTACAAGCTGTTTGCCCGCCTGGCCGATCGCGCGATTCAGCAGCGGGCCGACTTTCGAGTGACGGAGCTGGTGCGCCTCCTACAGGCATACGCAGCCGTGCAGATGCGCTACGACGTCCTCTTTACCGAGTTTGCGCCGCGCATTCAAACGCTGGCCCACCTGTTGACGCCGGCAGACCTCGCAGCGGTGGCGTCCAGCTACAGTCGACTCAACATTCCATGTGTGCCGGTGTGGAAGGCGACGGCTTCACGTGCGGTGGACGTGGCAGACGCATTTACAGAGGCGGAGGCTGAGCAGCTGCTGGACGCCTACTCCACGCAGGGCTTTTACGATGCGGAATGCGTGAAGGCGTTGACGACGCGCTTCCCGGCGCTGGCTGATATCCCGTTTGACGTAAAGGACACAAAAGCCGCAAAGTCGGCAGAGGAAAAGGCGTCGAATCAAGTGTAACAGTAAAATGTGTTCCGAAAAGCGGAAGCAGAGTAACTACTTCAATTGAAGACTCTCTTCTGTCCTCTGCAGGTTCGTTCCTTTTACAAGCAGATCTTGCAGTTTGACGCCATTGCTGCGTTCAATTACCATTTTAGCGGTTCTCCACACCTCTTTTTGCTTTTGTTTGCTGAAATTACTAATGTGTTTTTTGTTGCTGGCGATGTGTCAAGTGCTGTTCGTAACATTTCGATTAACAGAGCTGTTGTCGTTACAGAAAGTGGACACACAAATTAATGGAAAACCGAGGGTTGCTTCTGATTCGCTAGCTTGTCACAAACTAATGGCTGTATCGTTGCTAGCTTTCAAGCATGCTGATGCTTAAGAATTCTTGTATGAATACAAGGAGCTTTTGTTTCTGATAGAGAGAGTGGGACATCCAATCTGCGCGCACCCTTTTGTAGGATGATACTCTAATCATTATAAATCCCCGCCACGCATGCTCTGCTGATGGCTACGTGTCGCGCCTCAATTCTGTGTACGGCTCACCTCCGTAGATTATTATTTTTCCCTCCAATTGCTTCCATTATCTCCATTCTTCTTGAGCGTTTACCATCACAGAACAATAACCCTCTTCGCTGCGCTGTACGTGTACCATTCCCACTTGTTTCTTGTCTTTTTTGTTGCTGTTGTTGTCGTTTGGCTCCAGCGATGTCGTCTTCAATAAACACCGTTTACCTTGTCTCTGGCAACAAGGGCAAGCTGGCAGAAGTGCAGCACTACCTGGCGCAGGCTAGAATCACCGTTGAGGCAGTCAAGATCGATCTGACGGAGACCCAAAACGACTCTGCAGAGCAGATCAGTCACGATAAGGCAGTGGAGGCGTACCGCGTGTTGAACAAAATGCACGTGGACGAGCCGCTGCGCAACGGTGGTATTCCAGTCTTGGTGGACGATACCTCCCTCGAATTCGATGCTCTTCGCGGACTACCCGGACCATACATCAAGTGGTTCCTCGACCGCCTCGGCGTGGAGGGATTGTTAAAGATGGTGCGAGGCTTTGCCGCAACAGGTGAGGAGGATTCGACGGAGTCAGCGCCGTTGCATCGCCAGGCGTCTGCGGTGTGCATCATCTCTTACTGCTACGGCGTGAATGAGGAGACCGGTACGCCTCTTGTGCGGCAGTTTAAAGGTGTCTGCCGCGGTGCGCTGCCCGTTGCGCCGCGTGGCGGCGTGGGCTTTGGCTGGGACTCTATCTTTGCCCCGGCGGCGCAGGAGCCGCCGTACGGCAAAACCTTCGCGGAGATGTCGGTGAAGGAGAAAAACACTGTTTCACACCGCGCCAAGGCGTTGGAGCAGCTGACGGCCTACTTGAAGGAGCGCGCTCCGGGACAGTAGAAAACACACGCGCCAAAGAGCGAAAAGTGCCGTAGCCACTGCGAGTGGCACTGCGTTGCTCGCCTGATCTTAACGTTGATGCGCAGAATGACGGTCAAGGGTTTATTCCCTTGACATTAAGAGGAAAAAGATACTTGTGTTCTCAGCTGTCCTCCGCCAAATCGTCGTGTGATGTAAGCGAGAGAACCGGAGTAGAAAAAAATGGAGATTCTCAATGATTTATACAACGGTTCTCTTAAGGTTGTTCTCGATAGAAAAAAAAACATATTTGCGGTGGGTTCAAGAGATTCCATCCAAAGCAACGACGCCGTTGGCTTTTCCTACTATAGTTGCTATTTAGAGACGTCAAGTTACAGAGCTTTTAATATAGACCATCTTGTGAAGCGTGCTGTTTTACTCCCGTTTCCGCTCCCTCATTTTCTTTCTTTCTCCCTTTACCACACTCAAAATTGCTGCAATTCACCACGCTTGTCCATGACCTTTGCACAATTTTGATTGCCCATTTCTCCACATATATATATATATTTTTTTTCCCCCTGTTTGTTACGCTCCAGTTAATTCACCCAGCACTCACACAATCTTTCCAATTTTCTTTTCAGGCCTCCCTTCTCCGCCTGAAAAAATTTTCTTCAACTGCTTGTCTGTCCGCTTTTTCCCTTTCTTCTGGTGCTTCGAGATTAAAGCGAAACGGAGCTCAGCGGCTTTCGATTCCTTCGTTATCAAAATACAAGTGCCGCTTTGTATTTTCACTTCTTCCCTTCAAAAGAAAAGGAGCAACAAGACGAAAAAGTGGCGTTGGTGCCCTGACGGAAAAGCGAGAAACCAACGCATACATCGTCGCTCTCGTGTTGTCTGTTAGTGCTTCTGCCGGTTTGTTCCATTTCCCATTTTCCCTCTCCTTTCTTCCTTCACTGCGCATCCTCGCTGTTCGTGGCTCGCTTGCTGACGTGTTCGAAAACGCTTCGTGCTCTTTTGCAGTTTTCGTCATTCTTTTACGGTTTTCTATTTATTTAGAAACGAGAGCGAAAAGGCAAAAAGAAACACTAAAAACCTTTAAGTCCCTCTTTGACCCTCTTCAGCCTTTAAAAGAAAAAATATTGGCGTTCTGCGACTGAATTACAATTCGTTGTTTCCTTTCACGGTCTTCTTATCCTCATATATACATATCTTTCCTCAAACTTGCTTTACGCGTGTTAGAACTCTCTTCAAATTTGCAGCAGCGCTCAACTGTCGTCAGTTTCGATTGAAGTTACGTTTACGTAGCGGGCAACACCGGTTTTTTTTCCCCTCAACCTCCTTTTATGTCGCTTGTTGCCTCTTTGGACCCATCGGTCTCTCTCGCGTAACTTAATAAGAGAGCTAGCAAAGACACGTGTCTCTCCCCATCCTGTACATTGTTTCCGATATCAGGATTTCAAGGGTTTCTCCGCGAACAATTCATCCTCTCAATATTTTTTTTTTTTTTGCTTACGAACTTATTCTGTTTCCCTTCGGTTCGAGTCTTTTTCTTCGTCTTTGCGCACTTAACCATACACAGAACCTTGCGTGTGTGCGTGTGTGTGTTTGTGTCTCTGCTCAGTTGTCTTCCCGGGTTCGTCTTAGTAGCATTGGAAGTATCACAGTTCAAGACCAGCGTTTCTTCGACTTTTCTGCGGTTCTTCAATCATTTATATCGCTCTGCGTTTTACTGTGTTCGCAGCTATAAAGAAAAAAACGGGCAGCTCTTTCTGGGTTTTCTCTTGCTTTATTGGTCTCTTGTACTTTTTCTTCCACTCGGTTTTTCGAATACACAAAGTTAAACCGTCCGTCTTTTTCCCCACTACGGCTTGGCTGCGTTTCTAGCTTATTTTGTGTTCACAGTTTATTTTGTCACTCTTAGTAATTTAGCTTCCGTCTCTCTTCTCAGCTTTTTTTTTCCCCTTTCCTGTGAGCATCTAATCAGCTGTCACGAGCAAAGAAAGCTGATTTCTAATTGTTCTTGTTGGCTAAGTTCTGTTTTTCTTTTTTTTTTTCAACCACCGGCAACAGCAGATGATCTTCTCTTGCGCCCGCCAGAACAAGATCAAAGAGCCGCGTGCCAACAAGCCGAGCACACTGACAGAACAGCACAAGGCCGAGCTGCGTGCTCGCCGCAAGGAGGAGGCAGCGCGGCAGTCACATCGCCAGTTCGTTAGCTCCACGGACAGCCTATCCAGCGAAATCGAGGACTATGCCACCGGGTACTACGTGTACAAGCAGGTTGACCAGTCCCGCCTCGTCAGCGTTACGGTACACTCCTCTCGCCCCCCGCAGCGGGCCAAGTCGTTGGAGGCGTGCCGCCCACCCCCGCTCGTCCTGGGTGCATCGTGAAGGTCTTAGCGTCAGGGCAAATAAAAAAAAAAGTTCTACTCCTAACCGTCACTGCCAAAGGAGAGAGATTTCATTCGATCACGCGCTTTTTTTTGCTCTTTGTCACGAATAAAAACGATGGCGGAAACAACGGAAAAAATATATCTAGAAGAGGCAACGTAAGCCCTTCAAACACGAAATTTGCGCAATAAGGCATTTAACATTTGCGTAGATGCGTACACTTTCTTCTGGCACCATTTGCAAAAACGCGAGTGCACACACTCAGCTGCACACACCGCCCCAACGCAACGGGACTGAGACTGCACGCTGGCAGTGCATTTTTAAAAGTCAGCGGTTTAAAATAAACAATTCGGGCAATGAGCGCAACAAAATATGCTTACGCGCAAGTTTAGGGTTTCTTTTTCAGTGCTCCTCTTGCTGTCGTTCTTAGAGGATTAGTGAACCTAAAAACACAGCTTCTGTGTCTAAAGCACTGCTCACAGGCCAGAAACAAAAAAAAAAACTAGCTCTCTGCGCAGTAGATGTGTAACACAAATCATTCCAAATCTCGTAGAGAATTCTACATTTCGTTCTTGTAACAAGGGTGGTTTGTGTACTTCACTCTAGTCCATTGCAATCGATACGAGATTCTAAGAGTTAACTGTGTGTGTGTGTGTGTGTGTGCAGCGTCTACGCGCACGTACCGCTCTGTTTCTCACACACAACTGTATAGCTGTATGGGAATGACGGTCTTCTTTCTTTTTCTGTTGTGTGTATTTCTTTGTAGACCCTAGTCTTTTTTTTTTCTGGTTTGTAATTCCCGTATCTATTTCCTTTATCTCTGACTATTAAAACACTTCTTTGTGGTTTTTCGTTCCTTCTGGTTTCCGAGCACGGCGCCTACGACTTGCGTTTTCTCGGTGCCTTTTTGTTCTTTCTTCTACCCCTTTTAAGCAATCAGCGTATAAATACATGTATATATATATTAATGCATATGTGTATTTTTGGTTAGATGTTAGGCGTAGGAGTATAACTGTGTTTGTTTCTTAGCGTACGCACCGCCCCTCCTTATTGTTCTTTGCTTTCTTTTATTTCATCTCTCGGGCCTGCTTTTCGTTTTTCCGCAAGCGGGCTTGCGTCACCGAAAGCTGTCTTTTTTAGTTTCCTACACTTGAGTTCTTTCTCTCTTTCGCTCTTGTATGAGTTTATGGTGGAGTACAAAGCTGTCTCGCGTACATGCGTGTTTTTGCCCACCGACACAATCCAAAGAGAAAGAAAGTTGACGTTTCTCTTCTCCCTCCTGTAATACCCTCTTGGCCTTATCACATATATAGCGTAGTTACAAAATAGTAATATTTGGTGGACAACCTCCACCGTGCAGGAAGTCAACACCCGTATTTTGTTGTTCTCCCCTCTCACCCCCTTCCCCCTCTTTTCTGCTCCTTTGGCCAGCTTGAGTACGTTAGCTAGCAGAAAAAAAATATATATATATATATGTATGCATATATATAGATATACATATACACGTTCAGGGCAATTCTCGCAAGCCTCTTTTGCAGTAGACACTTGTCACACCAGTTTCCTCAATGCAAGTTTGGTTTGCGTCTTCTCATTTTTGTGCTGTTGTTGTTCCTATTCGATTTGGGCTTGTCTTCTGCTTGGGGAAAGAGTTTTTCTTCACAGCTTTCTTCACAGTTAATGTTCCACAGGTTGGAAGGTCCGAAAAAACACAACACGCCTAGCTTTCTTTGGTTGGTCGCGCCTTACAAATAGATCCCGTATGTACATCTGTGCGTAAATACTCTAGGGTGTTTCTTAAATACGTAAACGCACCACCACCCTTCTGCTGCGTGTATACAATTTGACCGTCAGCAGCAGCAACAACGGCGACAGCAACAAGACATGTTCTTTTGTTCCTTCATGGAGGGGAGGCTGAGAAGCTAACCAGAAAGCAATTCTTCCTCTTTTCGCTTGCAACGACTTCTCTTTCCTTTATTTCTCCCATTTAGCCCCTGGTGAGTAACGCTGCAGCGATGATGGCTGTTTATAACCTTTGTTGTTGTTGACTTCGAGACCTGTTAACCCTTCCCTGCCCCCCCCCAAAAAAAAAAGGAAAAAGAGAAAAAAATGACAGAAAACGAAAGCGAAAACGAAAACGGTGTTAGAGGTCAAAATACCAACCGCAGCGCTTCTTCTTCCGTAAACAAGTAAAAACAAATACACAGAAAACGTTGTTTAATCCCGAAGTGCCGCTGGATTTTTTGCTTTTTTGATTTCTTCACGAACTTAAGAAAAAAATATATATCTTCATGTAATATCGGCTGACATGTCTCATTTCATTCCTACCCCAGTAATGTTATTTCCGCTTTAAGTTACTACTTCAACGTCCGGAAGGCGGCGCTTTCGGTTTGCCTTATTTTTGCCCAACGCAGCGGGCGATCATGAATGTCTGAAAGCGCCGATTTTTTCTTTTTTATACTGCCATAAAAAGTGGGTTGCGACCTTCCATGCCCGTATGGTTAGCCACCCACGCGATATTTTTTTTTTTCAATCATTTTTCCGCAGATCGCTTGTGGCTGAAAACAGAACAACAATAAATAGCAACAGTGACAATACAATATCATCAGGCATTTTCACGCCTAATCGCATCTTTAAAGGGTTTTCGTTGTTCGATGGCGTATCTCTAAGCTCCTAGTCTTTCAATCATAGCGTTCTGTGCTGTCTATGTCTTTCCACCTGCTGCTGCTCCCCGTTTTTTTTTTTTATTTCGCTTAAGCATAAGTGCTGAACCTGCGGTGGGCAGCGCGCGGTAGGAAGACGTCAGGTTCACAGTAAATGTCACTGTGTGTGGTGGGAAAATGCCTGTGCCCATCGTTTTCCAAATCTCTGTAGTTTCTGTGGCCTCTATTCATTCTCGTTTTGGGACGTTTCTCGGGAAATTCATTTACCCACGGTCTTCATTCCATGTACTGTATGCAGCAGTTATGGAACAAAAGTAATTCTAAAAGTTCTGGCTAAGGAGCGAATGAACTGCTCTCTGTGCGGCGGCGAGCCGGACAACAGCAGCGACAACCGCAAAGCGTCTTTGATGGTGTCTGAGAAGGCTCAGAAAAGGGGTCGGCTACACTTCCTTGCAATAGTAGAGGAAACGGAAGATACAGCTTGCAGCGCTTTTCTTTTTCCTGTTTTTTTTTTTGGGGGGGGTGATTCTCACAATCACTTTCCGTGTCTGCTTTGCAAAAGAAAAGCTCTTCCAGGGCTGCTGAATCTTCTTGCTTTTCAGCAAGTCACGCTTGTTCGGACTGAATAAAGCCTTTGGTTTCTCTTCGTCTTTCCTGTATATTAGTTTGTTGCTGCCCAGAACCCTTGTAGAACTATGTTTCTTTCTGTTTATTTATTGCCGTCTACATGAGCGTATTAAAGCTCGCGGTACTATGCAGCGACAACCCTCTGACAACAGAATCCACACATCTTTGCAAAGCACTAAAGCACAACCGCATTGTAGGCTTGCTTTCGTCATTATTGCTTTTTTTTCCCTACAAACAACCTCTGCCCTCTCCCCTTAAGCAGCTTTTCATTTTCTGTATTATCCTCTACTTGTGTTTCGTTGGACTTCTCTCTTCTTTTTCAACTTTGCAAACTCCTTATATGTGTGTGTGAAGGAGTCGGGGGGAGGGGAGGTGCTCCATCAATTCACTCACAAGTCGTCTTCTCTCGACCTGTATTTCCTCGTTTTGCACAATATAAGCAGTCTAGTTTTCGTTTGTCTCCATTTGTGTTTTTACGGTGCTGCTGTTTTTGATTTTTATCTTCCAGATCGGCTGCGAGTCTGTTACTTGAAGAAAACAAGCCTTCCCACCCGATCATCATATTGCTTCTGGGGTTGTGGCAAGTAAAAGCAACAGCAAGACACTACTTTACCTATTAGCTTTATTTCTTTAGATAAACTGCAGGCAAACAAAGGAATTCGATACCCGGGACTCAAAAAAAAAAAAAACGCGGGAAGTCGAGTGAGGGCAACTGCTCCTGATCACGAAGAAAACTGTATATTCACAAACGCTACACTGTGTTTTGCTTCGCTTGGATGAGGGGACGTAGTGAAGGATAAAGCATTGGAGTGACTTCATCTTTCTTTTTCTAACCGCAGAGAGTTTGTCTCGTGCCCAGGCCTTTTTTCCTTTTCACGTTTATAGTAAAGTAGTGCAACTAAAAAAAAAAAAAGTACATCGCTACCTCGACTTGGAACCTGCCTAATGCGCACGATAGTCTTACTGCGTTATGTGAACGCAGCTGCCAACTAACGAGTTTTTAGTGTCCTAAAGATTAAACGCCTTCTGCTGGTTCTAACTGCGTTTGTGCATTTGACTAAAAATCGACGGCTTTCCAGTTCACGTACACTTCCAGGACGTTCACTCGGCTTGTTGCTCTCGCTACTCCGATAACTTTTGCTTCCCCAAAGTTGCACCCCCTTTTTTTTTGTCCACCTCGGCCCTCGCCCTTTCATACGGAGGGAACTCACACAGCTTAAAGGCTTCTTCGTATTGGAAGCTTTTCTCTTTGCTTCACCTACGTGATAAAACAACGGCCTTTTTTTTTTTTTTCAGAATTCTGCTCTTTTTTTTTTTAAATGAACATGCAAGAAGAACCCAAAGTTGAGCAGCCCCGCGGGTCGGTCTACGCCAAGAAAATAACGTGCCTCTTTCTTGGCTTCATTGTCCTCATCATCGTGCCATTCTACGTGTACCACGCGACTCTGCAGATGCACACCATCGTGACTGCCCCGATGTCCCGCGTCACTTTCTTTGGCGTTCCTTTCGACCCTATTAAACTCGCGCATCGGCTTAACCCCAACGGCAGGCTCATCTACATGAAGGGCGTGGTCGCGCAGGCGAACGACAGCTGCTCCGCGGCCGAGCCAGCACTACCGAGGGGACAGATGACGGCGGTGACTTTCACTGTGGGCGGTACGGAGCGACACGGTGTCGTGTACGTGCCAAACAGCTACCCTGTGCATGGTAACGGCAGTGGTGTCAGTAACGCCACATTTGCCCCTACTACGGGTGCACAGCCGGTGCCGATGCTGGTCCTCTTCCACGGCCTTAACGACAACTGTGAGCATTTCCTGAAAGCCACGGGATTTCTGCCGTACGCGGAAAAGCGTGGTTTTGTCGTCGTTAGCGCTTGTGGCTCGCAGGGCTACCTTGGTACCGCGTGGAACTCTGGCGTGTGCTGCGGCTTTTCTGGTGACATCCCCGACGACGTCGGCTTCGCGCGGGAAATCGTCTCAAGTATGAAGCGGGCGATTTGCGTGGATGAGCGTAAAGTAATGGCGGTTGGGTTTAGCAACGGCGCAATGCTGGCCGAGGTAGTCGCTTGCGAAGCTCCCGAAGTATTCCGGGCCGCCGCGTCGATTGGTGGTGTGGTGGAGCTGCGTCCCGGTAACGAGGAGGGTCTTGAGCGATGCACGGCGAAGGTGCAGGCAAAGCCGCACCACCGCGCGAGTGTGCTGATGGTGCACGGGACGTTGGATGCCATGGTGCCGTGGCATGGCAGCAAGCTGCTTGGATTTCCCGCCATCGAGACGAACCTGGCTGCTTGGGCCCAGCGCAATGACTGTGACATGGACAAGACAGGCTCGACGATTAACACGCCGACGTACACAAACACCATCTACGACAGCTGCAACGCATCGAAGGCGTCAGAGGTTGAAGTTGACGAGGACTTTGAGGTTCTGGCTAAGGTGGAGGTGCTGAGCGAGGCGGTGAATAAGGGCAAGAAGATGAAGAAGCTCCACCGCGTCTTTGACGATGAAGACGAGGATCATGCTGATAACGAGAAGATTGTTGACGTGCATGAAGAGAAGAAACACCAAGAGAGGGACGCCGAAAAGGGGGAAGAAGACACGGAAAAGCACATCTACAATGAGAAGGAGAAGGACAAGGAGGGTATATACGGTGCCTACCATCACCTTCATCACCCAAAGCACGAATTCCACGACCACCCTCACCACGTTCCCCGCAAACCTGCACACGGCCCTGGACCCAACCGGCATCGCAAGGGCGGCGAGGAACGGCCTTGTCCAGTGGTGGGCTCGATGAAGCCCGCGGCGGAAACAGAGGCTACGGTGTATGCTGACTCTCCTGTCAGCCAGATTGAACTGGTGAAGGTGAAAGAAGGTGCGCACCGCTGGCCGGAGGATAACGAGTTCTCGACGACGGATTATATCGTCCAGTTCGGTGCTCGCGTTTTTGGCGGCTACACGTTTTAAACTCCTGTCTTTTATGCTTTTCATTTTCCTTTGTGAATTTCCTTGATTTGTAGTAGTTTCTTTTGCTGTTGTGTCGGTATCGACTTAAAACGAGATTCATGACTATGGCTTCGTCTCAATTTCCATTTTTTAAACCAATCGAACACCCCATCTTTAGTTTTCGTACTTTCATATCTGTTTTCTTGCTCTTTCCTTTAGCCCGTCCCTTTTTTCACTCTGGTTGCCTTTTCCCTCAGCAGCATCTCAACGTTCTGTCAGTGTTAAAAAAGGTGGGGATTAAGAGAAAAAGACTGTCATGAAGGATTTCCGCGTGTGTCTTGGAAACCACGGATGCGGTTCTCAAGTCTTCCGGAAGTTCTGAAGGCCGAACTGCTGTGAGAGGGGAAAAAAGAACAGTGGTTACCAAGCAAAGCAACGACGCAATGGCCTTTTTAAATTATGCCCTGATTCGTTTTTTTTTTCTTCTTTTGGACCACACTCTTTATCAGATAAACGGCAACATCGGGAGCCTCGAGGAGAGGCAGCGGTGCACAATGCTCCTTTGCGCACGTGAAAAACAAAAGTCACTTCTTCCATTTCAACCGCTTTTGTTCTGCGTCCTTGTCTTCTGGTGCCAAACGGAGAAATCGTGAGGGAGTGTCAAAGGAGTATTTGTCTCTTCTGCGTATCAGTATCAACGCTAGCCGTTTGAGCGTTTTACTTCATTATCATTGAAAGACCGTTTTACTCTATTTCACTAAACACGTACAAGAAAAATGCCGAAGTCCAAGCGTTCCAAGATCGTTCCGCTAACCAAGACGCAGGCGAAGACCCGCGAGGACAAAGACAAGTTGATCGGGCGTATCCGCGAGGCCCTTGAAGAGTTCTCCGACGTCTACACCTTCCAGCTGCACAACATCCGCACAAACATTCTGCAGCAAATCCGCGAAGAGCGCGCCGGGGACAGCCGCCTCTTCCTCGGCAACAACAAGCTCATGATGATCGCTATCGGACGCGACGAAGAGAGCGCGCAGAAGCCGAACCTGCACAAGCTCTCTCCATTCCTCACTGGCTTGTGTGGCCTGCTCTGCACGAACCTCAGCAAGAAGGAGGTGAAAGAGTACTTTGGTACTGTTGGCGCGCCGGTCTACGCCCGCACCGGTCAGACGGCGACGGAGTCGCTGGTGCTGAAGGCCGGTCCACTACCGCAGTTCCCCCACAGCATGTTCGATCACCTGGCGAAGCTGGGCCTGCCGATCAAGCTGGATCGCGGCGTGATTGTGCTGCTGCAGGACACGACCGTGTGCGAGCCGGGTGACACGCTCAGCGCAGAGGCAGCTCAGCTGCTGAAGTTGTTCGGCCTGCAGTCTGCAGAGTTCAAAATTGAACTGACGGCTCACTGGACGAACGGCGTGGCGAAGAGGGTGAACAATAGTGCGTCGAAGAAGAGCGAGGCGGAGTGAGTTGGGGTGCAAGTTGACAGTCATAAATGGAGTGAATGAAGACCGCAGAGCGATGGTGGATAAAGTGCGCGTTGCGCTTTACTGTAGCTGCGCTCGCTGTTTTTCTTAGCCTCGGTTCTTCTCTTTCGATGGACTAAAAGGGTGAGTTTGCATTTGTCGATCATCTCCCCTTTCCCTTTCCCTTTCTTAAAGCGAATAAGCGCGTAGTAATGCTCAACAATTTAAAGCACATAGCTTTGAGCAAAGGAAAAATAGAAGCAAGTGCAGCGACGCCAGAGAATCTGTGTGGAACGTGGAGTCAACTAATTCACCACACTGGTAGGGGTTCGTGAAAACGTATACAAGAAAGGCCGTAAACAATAGCGGTTGCTCTCATACGCACTTTCGACTTCATGTTTTCAAGCTCAACAGCATCTGATGCCGTTTGCAAATGCACCGCACGGTTGCTATTTGTTTAGAAACCCTCAGGTTATGGAACTGTGACCATGTTTGATGTCATCCTGGATGACAGAGCTGCGCAATAGTGTTTTTCAGAGCTTCTAACTTCGTTGAATACTCAAATTCTTTGTCTACCTTTACGCCCCTCACCTTTGCACATGCTCGACCAATTCGCTGCTTTTTTTAGTAACCGCTGTCAACAGCTCCTATTGCCTCCCTCTTATTTTTCCCTTTCTGGAGGAAAAACAGCTTGGGAGCTTCGCTTGTGGTGACGGTCAAACGTACGCATAGCTCTAGCCGTGTTGCACTTGTGCGACCAAGCACTTACTCTGTGTTTTTAGAAGCAGGGCATCTGCATTAATGGAAGGCTAGTGTGCCTTGTTTTCACGTGCAGCCCTCCTTCATTTTCCTGTTTTTTTTTTTTTGCGTTGGCTAGTGCTGCTGGTGCCAATTGCACACTTCCCAGGGCTTTTCGTCTTAGAAAGAAAGAAAAAAACCAACAACAAATATTAACAGCAACGGAGACAACGCTTGTTGCTACGCTGTTCTTAACCACCTCTGCTGCAACTATTTGAGCTGGGTAATCTCTTTCCTTCCCTACGTAGCTTGCTCGCAGTCAGAAAAAAAACGAAGGACACCCATAAAACGCTACTTTTCTTGTCTGTTTTATCTCTTTTGTCAGTTCGTGCCTCCGTCAATGGCTTCCGCAGAAACGCGTGATGTAGTGAAGCAGTACGAGTTGCGGCACAACTCCTTCCTGAAAGCCTTGCGTCCAGGTGGCGCACTTGCCTCCGTCGAGGTCAAGGGGCCGAGCGAAGCACTGCTTGTGCCTCGGCAGGTCTCGCTCGACGCCATCCACATTATTCCGTTCTTGGAAGCAAAACTGCAGCTCACCGACATTACTACGCGACGTTCTCCCACATTACCGCTGTCGGAACTCCTCGGTGAAGAGCACGCAACCCCGAATCTGGAGAAGTCAGAATATACAGTTAGCAACGGTACCAACGAAGGTACGTTCACACAAGCCAGCGTCACATCTCAGTCGCCATCCGGTGTGTATTACTCCTCCGAAAATGAAGCCGAGTTTCGTGAAACAATGAGAACATTTTTAGAGTACCATCTACTGCACTTCAATAGTTTTGGCAATTCTGATTTTACGACGTTGCGAGGGCAGCGCGGCGCGTTCTCCGAGGACTTGGATCACGTGAGGCGCTTCGGGCACATTGGCCAGGTGGCGGTGTTGGCCGACGCTGATCCATTGCTTCCACAGACAACCTCGAGCGGTGGGGGAAAGCCGAGACAAGGTAGTTCAGCGCTCGTTGGCGAAAACTGCGTCGAAGAAAAAACCTATCACCCTGCTGAGCTGCAGATATTTATTATTGACCGACCACTCATGGACGCAACGGAAATAGGCTATCTCATCGACACGCTGCGGAGACTGACAACGCGCGATGCCAGAAACGGCGACGCAACAACGCGGCTTAACGCGCTGTTTAGCAATCCGACTCCCGCCGCCGCAAAGCTGAGCACGCCGCAGCCTCTGCAATCGGCACCACAGCAGCCAACAGGCAAATCGGCGGAGTTGCCTTTCCTAATGGATGGTATCAGCAACTTCAACTGTGCGGGAGCAGGCACTTCTACGGTTGCTGCTGCGACCGCGTCACCCCCTGAGGGGAGGCAGTCGACCGACTTCCTTCTCGGCGCCGCCGACTCCGACGACGGGTCCATCGGCGAGACGATAATCATCGACAACTTTGAGGAGGACGTCCCCGATGAACCCGACCTCGCCCCTTACGTGAGCAAGTACACCCAAATCAGCGAGCAGCAGCGCCGCCGCAGCAAGACCAGTCACGCGTCTGACGAAACCGCTGCTGGTTTGGCCGGTGCAAGTTTCTCCGTCGTCGCCGGCCGCGCAGTAGTCTCGAACAATACGAGCAGCAACTCGGCAACGCTGGTCAGCTCGCCGTTGCCTGGACCAAGTGATCTGAACTGCGGGGGGGTTAGTGGTGTAGCGCAGGTCGGGACACACGTGATGACCGCTAAACTGAAGTCCTCCACCTCCACCCCCATCTGTGTGGCAGCGTCACTGGCGGAGAGCACCGAGGTGCATCCTACGAATAGTCTTGGTCACGTCGTGTCTGTTACCCTTACCGCCCACAGTATGAAGGCGAACAAGCCGGCTGCTACTGCCGCTGCTACAACGCACACCAATGTGCTGCGACACGAGTACAGTCGCGAGTGCATCAAAGACTACCGACGCGTAGTGAGTGCAGACAACGAAATTCACTACGATGTCTTTGAGCAGTTGATGAAGCTTCGTTGCAATGCGTCGCTGGCGAAGCTGATGAGCTCGTACGTCTCCAAGAACCAACAGTTGCAGCAGCCTATCCTAAACAACATGAAGTACAATAAGTTCATCGGTTCGTGTCACGCGCTCATTCAGCAGGTTCCGCGCTTTGCGCAACACCAGAAGCAGCTCACCATTATGCACGAGGGCATCGAGCGTTACGTCACTTCGCGGCTGTACCGGCAGCTCTACAACGTGTCCGAGGACGAGAAGCAGCAGAACGCGATGCTGCAGTCAAAGTTTCTGCGGCTGGAGAACTTGACGGCCAAGGAGCTCGACGCACTGCCGGAGGTGGAGCGCCACCACGTGTGGGGCCAGGCCATGTTTGAGCTAGACGGCATGGACTTCTTCAAGTCACCGCGCGAGAAGCTGCGGTGTGGCATGCGGTCGTGCGAACTGCTGAGCCTCGCCGTAGGCGATATTTTGCGCCAGCGCCGCAATGCCAAGATCCCAAATGTATCCAGGAATTCGACGTCCGAGTTGTCGGGTGGCAGCGTTCCTTTCGCCTTTGGCGCAGACGAATTTCTTCCGTGCTTTTTGCTGCTCGTCTTGCGTGCGCGGCCGCTAAACTACGTACAGAACATCTGCTACATTGAGAAGTTCCGCTGCTCCAGCTTGCTGTCGCCGGAGGAGTCGTACTGCTTTGCCACCCTGCAGTCGGCGATGATGTTTTGGCTCAACTGCAAAGATAATGGTCGCATGGACGCTTCACCAGCACCGGCAAAAGCAACGTCGTCACCGCAGAGTGGAGGCGGATCAAATGAAACTCGTGCCAACACTGGACAGGTCAGCGTCGCTGCTCTAACAAACGCCGCTGCTGTTGTCGCCCCTCTCCCTCCACCCGCTGCCGTTCCCCAAATGACGGAACGAGACTTGCTGCCCTCGGTGCGACAAGCCTCCTACACGGCACGTACGCACGACGCCGCCGCTGCCGCTGCCACGGCACTTCCTGGTTTCAACATTGTGGCTCAGGAGGATTCACCGAGTGTGCTCGACGTCCTCTTTGGCTGGGCAAACCGCAGTTTTGTGCCGCTAGTAGATGAAATCGGCGCCATCGGTAGTGGGTCACGGAAAACGACGGAGTCAGCAGACGTATTTGCTTCGAACGAAGCCGCAGCGGCACCGTTACCCACGCCCAGCAAAAGTGCCATGACGGCTGCCGCTCCTGCGGTAAAGTCGACGTTTACGGGCCAGCTAGTGAAGGCCTCAGCAAACCTGTCGCACTTCCACGCAGGTCAGGTCGTGCCGACGTCGCAGTTCCCTAATGAAGTTCCGTCTGTGCCACCACCGTCGGTCCACACACCGGATGCTAACACACGGGCCCTCGTGCGAGAGCTGCTCGTCACGCAACACAAAACGTTTGAACAGCTTACCTTGACTGAGATCCAGATGGTTGTGGAAGAAGCGCGGGCGCTACTGATGGAAAAGTAGCAGTGGTAGAAGGAAAACAAAAAATGCGCGACACTTGAAGTAAAGCCGATAGCCGTGAGCTGTGTTTGATGCACTTCCCCGTGCCATTCTCCTTTTGAAATCCAGCTTTACATGTGAAAAAAACACCAGCTGATTTCTTTTTGGTGGATTTACGCGTTTGTTTCTCTCTCCCTTGGGGTCCACTTGAAGTCTGCAGCAGCGTTTCATAACTCGCCAAGACTCACTATATATAGGTTTCAACTAGTGCTGACTTGTTTTTGCGTGGTGTTTTACCGTGTACCCCTAACTAGCGTACACGAAGACCTGTTTTCTTCTCCGCGTCTTGATTGCTGTTTTTTTTTTCTTTTATTATGCCCCTTTTCCTTGCGTTTTCAATGTGCTCAAATCAGCTTTCGTGTTCTACAATTAACCAGCGGCAGAAAGTGTGTTAACAGTTGGCTAGCGCCAAACCTATGAAGTGCCTAAACACCTTACCCTGTTCTATTGTAGACTTCAAGATATTTGACTGCTTTCAGCCTAGTCACTGTCGCTCTCTAAAAGAGCCTTTGCTCACGCTGCTATCTCAGTCTCGTTTCTTCTGTTCCCGGCTAGCTGACACATATTTTTCCTGCTTCTCGCCACTTCTTTTGCATCGCTCAATGATTTTTATCGATGCTTCTTTTTTTTTCTTTGGTTCTCACGCCGCACATCACGCTGGGCTCAAAAACGTATAACTGCGTTACAAGGGGCTTCTCATTGGAAGCGTATTGATTTTTTGCGTCATTCTTACTTCCTTCATCTTTTAGCCACCAGCAAAACGCCCACACTTGTCCGTACGCTTCGACGGTGTGCCTCCTCGTTCACCACCTTTGTGCGTCAAACACACTGCGAACTCCAACACCCGAAACACATCATTATGTCCGCCGAGCACACAACAGAGGCGCAGGTGGCACAGCTGGAGAAGCGTGCTGCCGGAGCGGAAAAGCAGCTGCAGGCCCTCAAGGCAAAGCTGGAAAGCGGTGTCGACGCTGCCAGCAGCACTGATCTCGAGGCACGACTGCGAGAGTTGCTGCAGCTGATGTATGAAGACCGTGAGGAGTGCGAGACGATCCGCGCACAACGCGACGAGCTGCGTGAAGAAAACGCCCGTCTGCGCGCGCAGGTGGCGAAAGGCGAGTACCGCATTAAGCACCTTCTGCGCACGATCGACGAGATTGAAAAGCCCGCCCCGCAGTAAGTGTGAGAGGTCGAGATAAGGAAGTTGAACAAGTGTGTGTTGTGCTGGGGGAGAGTGGTAGATGACACGTGAGCAAAGGCGCTGTTTTTTCCGTTAGAAGAGACACGGGGCCCTCAAAAACGCTGCCTGCACGCAAGCAGCACCCGTTTCAATGCGACATATCTTTGAAGGCCTGCTGTCCTTTTTGTTTCCGTTTTATGGCCGGTGTCCACGGCTTCGTGCTGTGCCGCTGTTCTACCGTCTTTCGTTCCGCTTCACCGAGGGTGTAGTTGCGATGAGGGCGGTGATGATGCTGCGTAAGCGATGAAGATCTGGGCCAAAGCGCTCACTTTCCCATGCTGTTTCTTTGTCAGGTTGGAGCTTAACGCTAAATGTGAGCCAGATAACTAAAATACCCTTTTCTTCCTTTCAAACAAACTATTGCGTTGCTCTACAACTGGGGCAAAACACTGCGTCATCACCGCCTTGAAAAAGAGGGATGGTCGATCCGCAGAATCCCGCTCGTACTCGTTGAGGCGATGACGATCACATGTACTGTATTTCTAACGTTGAGAAAGGCACAGATTTGTGTGCTTAAGTGCGCACCATTCGCAACACATGGAGCTGTTGCGTTTGTTGCGTGGAAAAGGGTGTCTAATGCACATAAGAGAGTTTTCGTACTCATATGTTTTATATTCACTTAGTGCGTACTCAATTTGTCGGTGTTTAGTTTTGAAAATACTGATCTTCTTATCCTCCCACTTTCCCCGAAAACAACTACTTTAAACTCAACAGTTCGCCGTTGTACGTATCTGAAGTAAAAACAGGTACGATTGTTTCCCATCAGCGAATGAAAGCATGCCACTTGAACGTGTACAGCCAACGCAATAGTCCTCTTTTTCCGCAACTTCTGTTTTTCACGTCGACAGCCACGAATCATAGTCTTTATGCATTCAAAGTGACCGCCTTTCGGAACATTCGTTAACCGCACTCTGGTTTACTGTTACTGGAAGAGTGGGGAGCTTCTCCAACCCTCCTTTTTTTTTTCGTGAATCAACGAATGTCAGTCCACTACACGCGTGAGGAGGTGGCAAAACACAACACACCACGTGACTACTGGACCATCGTGGATGGTGAAGTGTATCACTTTGATGTGGAGTTCATTACGGTTATGCATCCTGGGGGCCTGTACATCCTCGAAGCCGCCGGCAAGGACGGTTCGAGGCTATTCCACGAGCATCACAATGCGGAACGGGTGATGAATGTGATGCGAGAATTTCACATTGGTAAGTTAAAGGAGTGAAAGGGAATGTGCCAAAGTACAACAGAAGGGGGGGGGGATGCGCCAGCACCCACGGTATAAATGCTGTGCGCAGCGGTGCTCTTTGTTTTTGCCCGCCTTTTGACTCTGAGTTTCTGAGCAAATGGTTGGTGCAGATTTGAAAGTGATTTGTTTCTTTCACAACATTAATATCATTATTGTTATTTTGCCCATATTGACAAACGGTATCTTTCCAACTGGAAAAGTGTGACGAGGTAGTGAAGCATTCAAGGCAGTAGCACTTTCTTTTTATAGAGCAGTTACGTTTGGGAAAGCGAACACTGCTCTTGGAGTCTTTCATGCACTGCAGTCGGATTCTTTTTTTGTTTGTTTGTTTTCTGCTGTCTTTAACTCCTGCAGGCTTTGCGCTGAGGAGAAAGCGGTGGAGGACCGCAGTTTTGTTGGGGAAAAAAAAGAAAAGCCGAACACCGTAGTCTCGCGCGTTCCTTTCTCATCATTTGTTTTGAAGTTACAATAAATGTTGCACGATCTTGTTTTTTTTTTTATTTCATTTTACTTTCCTTATCTTTTCTGCCGTGCTGTTACTGTTTACTCACAATTCTCTCGTGTTTTTTGGTTGAGTCTGCCACACCTGTACTTACTACCGAATACGAAAAAGTTCTACAAAAGCAAACGAAAAAAAGAAGAGGATTATTCACCAACACAACGTGAATGTTAGTTATGATGAAACGTGAATAACTGGAGGTACGTTCAGAATCCGCTTATCCCGTGCTTTCTCTTTGTCTGAATACACACAGAAAAACACAATGGTGTTTAGCACCTTTTAAACACTGCTAAACATATGTTCTTTTCTTTCAAGCGAGTGTATTTTTCAGCTTTAGTCTCTCTTCCGCCCTCTACAACTTCAACTTCCCTCTTCCACGGCGTCACCTATTTACCTACACTAGTGTGCATCCGTTTCGTTGTGGGGTTACTGCTATTCCTCACCAACGGAATTTGTTAGAACACGGTAGTTGAGGAGGTATTCTTAAACCGTCACGTCTCGTTTATCAGCAGATCTGTGCATTGTCTTCTATCTGTTTTCTGTTTTCATTTTAAACCTCCTTCTCTTTTCTTGGTCCATCTGTACAGGAGAAGAAGAGAAAAAATCATTTTATTCCCTCCTTTGCTGCATTCAACACGGTGCATCTTAACAATCCAGACAGCCAAGTCAGAATTGATCTCAGTATATCTCCTCTGAACGCTTTAACTTTGGGTGTTTGTTTTCTTTCGGATCCTTTACTCACGCAGGTTCAAATTAGAAACAACACACCCTTTCACTCCCTTCAGCATAGTTCTCTGCTATTCGTTTGGGGCAGACACGTTTTTCCCCTCATTTTATGAGAATCGCATTGTGCCTTTGGACACTCCTGCAGACCGGCTAAAAAAAAAAAAATCATAATTGTCTTCCGTTTTCCTCTTGTATCCACCGAGGCGTTTGCCACTGGATTTTTACGTGTCAATATACACACGCACACCCACAAAGCCACGCGTGGACACAAACAAACAAAAAGAACTCTAAAACGGCGCGTATTTTCGGACCGCTTTGCGGGCACTGAAAAAAACTGTTTTTTTTTTTTTCCGTCTTGCGCAGTGGCGGCCTCATTTCCCACCTCTATTTCTGTGCAGTTGGACGCATCGACTACTGTGCCGTTGCTGATTATCTTTCTTCGCTGCTTTTCTTTTTGTCGCTGAGGGGTGTCGTTTTGTGTTCCAGACTTCTACGCAACACGTTCGCCAGTTGTGTGCGTGCGAAAAGAGAAAAAAAAAGACGGTTTTCCTTTTTGTTCGTGTCCCGCCCTCTGAGAAGCTTGACGCCCTTCACTAGCAATTTTTTGGTGTTAAGCATCTGTGAGTACAGGAAGTGGTGGCACAGACGTATTCTTGTGAAGAAGGTTTGGCAAAAGCAGAGGGTGCTTTGCAGTGGGGCAATCTGTGTTTTACTTGCTCTTCTGGCTTGCCAGCCTTACTTTTTTTGCCTTTTCTGCGCAATAGCACCTTATAACTGACTTTCGTTGATTTCGAACCAAGGAACTGAGTAATTCCCTGGTTTACCGGTTGTTTTTATTTTTGCTTTGTTTTGTTTTTCTTCTTGGAGAATCAGAGTTTTTCGCTCTCTTAAGCCCTTTTTGTAGTGAAACGAAAAACGATAACGCTGGCAGTGTCATTTGTTATCGTGCTATATACAACTACTTTAAAAGCTCTCGTTTTTCTTTATAATTGAGATTCTTATCACATGTATACGCGGGCGACAAAGTAACCTTCACCAGTTTCTTTCCTTCAGTCTCTTCGTGGCTTTTTTTTTTATTATTTGTCTTTTGCGTTTTATTCTCTTTCCAATCTGCTGTCACCGTACACCTGACCGCGTCAGAGGATTTCCCTTTTTCTCTTCTGCTATTTACTTCTTGCATAGAAAAGGGCGTGTGTGTACAAGAAACCAAAATAAGTTGCCTTGCTGTTCCACTTTTGCGTTTGAGGGGCAAGTAGACTGCAATCGAGGTCGAGTTGACGTTTCCATTTTTTTTTTCTTTTGTTGTGTTTCTGTTAAGCTCTTAATAAGAAAAAAAAAAAACTAGCTGATTTTATTTTTAAGTGCTCCTTATCTGTTTGGGATTTATGGGACGGGGAAACAAGCATACCACCTATCACGGCAGCGGCTCCGCCACGGACGCAATAAGCGCTGCAGACGCGCAACGGCTGGTCGAGGCAGCATTTGGAAGTCAAGTCGGTCAATTGCAGCTGAACAACGCAGGTGAGGGTAGCCAAGGGTCACCGTCGGGTAAGAATGTCGTGTCGAATCCGTGGTGGAAGCTGGTCGATGCGTTCGTGTACGACATCTGTGAGATCATCGATGACCGCTTTATCATCCCGCAGAACATTACCGCCATTCCTTTGCTCAACAACGAGGGGGATGAAGACCAATTCAGCGTTGCCGCGCTGATCGGGTACTTCATCTCCATCTCCACCTTGATGGCCTTTGCGGCGTACTCGCGCCGGCTGAGCAATTTAATGAGCGGCGCCTCGCCGGTGATGGGCGAAATCATGTTCTGCGTCTCACACCTCACGCAGGTAACGCAAGAGCAGCTGGGGTGGAGCACGTTCTGCTCCGGGTTTTTGCCACCGAGCAACTTCGACTGGCCAGCTTCAGACGGCAGTGGTTCCAACAGCCCTGGCGGTAGTAGTGGCGGCGGCAGCGCGGGTTCGAGCGGGGCCGTTAGTCAAGCGTTGCGGCGGCAGCTGCAAGGGGCAGCGGGAGGTGTCGGAGGCGGAATGAACGGTGTCAGCGGTGGTGGTGCAGGCAGCGGCGGCAGTGGCAGTTGTGGTAGTGTTGGTGGCGCGGGAAATGGCGCCGGGTACGCTGCGTACTCGGGCGGTAACGTGGTGCGTTACCTGTTGGGTCGGCGGGCGAGCAGCTTTTTGCGGCAGGAGTCACTGAGATCGTACCTGTACAGCAGCTTCTACTCCCCGTCGGCATTTTTAGTGGAGCAAGCGTGCTGGTTCGTGGTGCTCATTGTCACCCTCGACACCGTCACACTGCAGCGTGTTGCTGTGGCGAGTTTCTTCGCCAACGCAGTGGGCTGGGTGCCTGTATACTCTGCCGGTGCGTTAATCGCACTAGCGACTGCTCTGCTTTTCGTCTTCATGTACTGGATTCCCTCCTACGAGATCGACGACGCTGTGCTTTCGTCGCTGTTTTTGCAGACCTCGCTGCACCGCATCATGTCCGCCTACTGCGCCTCCCTCTGCATCACGCTGCTCTTTGCGGAGTCCATGGTGCTTGAAGACTTGCGGCGCACCTTTGTCTCGACCGTCTTCTCACTGCCGCAACGGGTGTTGCGGCTGAGCGGCAACTACCCGGCGGTGGCTCAGGTTCTGCGCGCATGCGGCGAGATGCGACGTACTTATTTTTATTTTGTCGATTTTTACTTTTTTCTCGGGATCATGTTTTGGTTCTCGCTCGTGTTGATGGAGACAGCGGCGGGTTTCTCTGTTTTAGGCGTTGCCTCGTTGCTCGTTGTGGTGCCGTGGCTCATTGGCTGTGGCTGGACAACCGCGCCTCTAAGTGCGCTAAAGGACACAGTGGTTTATGTTAGCTTCTACGGCTTGGTGGCCATCACGCTCGCTGCCGTTGTGCCGTCGAGCGGCATTCCTTTCCTGTCCAACGCGGTGCAGGCGGCGGGGATCGTCATGCTCATGGCGGCACGTTGCGAGCACAAGCAGCCGAACGGGTGCGCGTACGTGTGGATTTGGGTCTTCATGCTGAGCATCTACTTGTACGAGAAGGCTGGCACGGGTCGCGGCGCTGCCGGGTCGATAATCTGGAGTTCGGACGAAGCGCCGTCGTCATGGGTGCCGTTTGCGAGTGCGGCGCAATTGATGCTTCAGGGCAACACCGACGCGAGCGCGGAGGCGATGGGGATCGTGCGCGTTGTGTGCGTCACGTTCTGGCAGCTCATCTCGAAAAGCCTGAGTGTAGAGGGGGCGCGGGTGCTGCACTTCAACGTGGTGGTACTGGGCTCAATGCTGCTACTGTCGACGTCGGTGCGTGCGGTCACGGCGGAAGGTATTGGCTTCTCACCGGCAACCTCTACCACCAACACTAACGCGACAACGATGGTGCCTTTTTCTTCCTCGTTGCCCACGCCGGCTGTGAGCAACACTCACGCAGGGCAGATGAGTGCCCCTTCTCCAACCACCTCCACCAACACGACAACAGTAGTAGTAACGACCGGAAATACCGCAATCACGAAGGGCAAAAACGGCAGTGTTGCTCTTGGCCCGACAACGACGAGCACGGGCGGTGCTAAGTCGCTGGGCCGTTCAAGTCGTCAGGAGTCGCACAGCACGAGCGGGGCGAACCTGGATACCTACAATAGCAATGTCACCGACGACGCTGGCGAAGCGAACACCAGCGTTGTGTCTGTCACGTCAGAGGAAGACGCAATCGAGGAAGTCAAGAAGATCGAGAAGTCGCCGACGTCGTCACCAACGAAGGAGACACCATCTGCTATGGAAGTGGAACCAGCGACCGAGAAGTCGGACACATGTGAAGCAAAACCGACTCCTGATGCTGAGAAGCCTGCTGTGGCGGTGACGGCGGTTAAAGCTGAAGCGGCAGAGGCAGAAGCAAAGAGGGACCAGGATTCATTGAAGACAAAAGAAGAGGTGGTAGTTGCGCAGGTGAAGAGGACTCCATCGCCGCCGCCGGCACCTGCGAAGGTTGACGAAAAGCAGCCATTTTTAAGGCAGGATGCAACAGGGAAGAAAGACGAGGTCGCAGAGAAGTTCGGAGATGCCGTGGAAAAGGCTGCCACTGTTCCATTCGAGAAGAAACCGGAGGCAAAGTCAGCAACGCCAGCATTGGAAAGACAGGAACAAACTTGTCCGCCGGCGACTGTCGCCGAAAAGAGACCGGAGAGGGCATCGTTGCCTTCTCCGCCAACAGTGACAGCAGCAGCGAAGTCACCGGTGGAGTCGCCGCAATCAACAACTCTAACCGCTGCGCCGAGGACTGAGGTGAAGAAGATGGAGGAGGATGCCACTGCAAACGTAGCAGCGGGGAGGACGTTCGTGAAGACGGCGGCTACGACAACCGTGAATGCCGCTGTAAACAACAATAAGACAGAGGAGAGGGCCGCAAAGAAAGGGGGACCTGATGCGGTGATGGTGACAGCGGAGAAGCCGGCGGTGGAGATGCTGATGAATGTAAGTGATGCTGTTGGGAACGCCTCGCTAACGCCGCCGCTTTCGCCGTCAAACGGCAGCCTAATCTCTCCAATCAGCCCTGGTAACGACAAAGCGACGACACCGACGACCTCGAAAACGAGCCAGAGCTCCGTTAGCCGAGAAGAGCCGAGGAAAAAGAAGCGTCGCCGGAAAGGAGGGCGGGAGCGGAAGAAACTGCAGAAGGAGCGACGGCGCGCCAGCTTGCTTGCTGAGGCGGAAGCAAAATTGGCCGAGGCGAAGCTTGTGGAAGCCGATCAAGCGGAGGCGAAACATTCAGAGGAAGTGCAAGCAGTTAAATCTCCCGATGTCGCTTCAGCTAAGGCGCCGGTGGAAGCACCTACAAAGACGCCTCTGCTGCCGCTTCCACTGCCACGTTCGCAGATGGAGGGATTCAAAAAGGTGACTGCCGAGCCGTCAAAACCCGCGGCGAATGCACCGGGAAATGTTCAAAAGGTCGAAGCTGCGGTGAACAGCAAACCACTTAAGAGGGATGCTAAAGCGCCGCCGTCACCAACCAACGCGGTGAAGGTAACAGCAACAGCAGCAGCAGGAACAGCGGCAACAACGATGGCAGTGGAGAAGCGCAATGGTAACCCAAACAACGAACAGAGGGACAACGTCTCTGCTGCTTCTACCTATGCACACCCCACGGAGAAGAGAAAGGCAGAGAAGAATGAACCAGCGAACGACGAGAACAAGAGTGCGACACCACTCGTATCCACATCTGCCGTTGCCGCTCTTGTAACTGGAGGTGCAAAAGAAGCAGCCAATGGCAGTGCTGCCCCGGTGGACAACAACAACAACAACAAGACTTCGCCGAAGTCGCCTACCACCATCACACCGTTTCCCTTGCCGAAGCCGAGGCATGAGCAGGCGGCCGCAGGGACAGCAAAGGTGGCGGCCGAGGCGGTGAACGTACCACCAGTGCCAATTGTCACAGGCCCGACGCTTACCGCAGCAGAGAAGCTGCGGCGCAGTACTGGCGACCCCGTCGCAGCATGCAAGGAGGCGCAGAGGGAAAGATCCTTGGCGACGAACACACCGGCCTCGCAGAACCCCTGTGCAACGAAAGCGGCTGGTCCGGCTCCGTTGAACCCGCAAATATACGCTACGCATGCGACAAATGCTTCCATAACAGCTACTGGCGTAGTGAGTTCTGCTCCTGCATTCGCAGTGAAAAAGTCGACGCCACCATTGGAAACTGCAGCTGCAGCGGCTTCCTTAAATGCTGTTGCAGCGAATGCCGCTGCCGCCACTCTGTCGGTGACCTTGCCTCTGCCGCGCTCGGCGCAGTCCGCGGACGCAGAGGCAAAAAAAGACAGTCTTCAAACACGTCCGGCTCACACGAAGGCGGACATCGTGGCCACCGAGAAGGCGAAGCAAACGGGGACGAAGCGCGCGTCGAATGCGGCAGCGGCAGAGGTGACGGCTAAGGCAACGGCGGTTGAACCTGCTGTGAGGGAGTCTTTTCCAGCAACAGCAGCTGCGATGATAGAAGCGGGGGTGCGGGTAGCACCGCCAGCCCAGTCCGATCCGCCATATGTTGGCATCCCAAAGCTCTCCTCGCCCACGGCAGTCGAGGATACGGATGAGAGCTACGACCTCGACCGTGTGCTGAATTTCCTCAAGCTGAAGGCAAATTACCCCGACGACGATGGTGACCGCAGCAGCTCCTGCGATTCCGCCGGCGGCAGCTATCGCAACGATGCTTTCTTCCATCCCGAAACGCTGATCGCCGCGCACGCGGTCAACACCCGCTTCCCGACAGTATTGACACAGGTGACGTCCGGCTCGGTCGGCAACACCAACCTTTTCAGCACGGTGCTGCAGCCGCCAGAGCACGTCGCCCTCGTGCACGACTTGAACGGAGAGGCGGCTGTGCGGCTGTCGATGAGCGGTGTCCCGCTGCACGACACCCCCCAACACGTCTCGCAGCTTCTGCAGCCGTCTTCGGAGTGGAAGGCGAAGGCGAGTGCGAACATCTACAGCGATGTCGCGGGGGATTCCTTTGCCTCCGCCACTGTCGCGGGCTCTGGCGGCAGCTTCCACGTCTTCTCCACCCATCCACAAGGCACAACAGTCACCGCAGCTGCAGCAGCCAACGCCACGACAACAAGAGAATCTTCGCCTCGTCCGCAGATGCTCTCGCCCGTGCTATTGCAGGGCGCGTCTTTCAACCAAGGAGTGGTGATGCAGAGCAACGTGCTGCTGCGTCCCGCGCAGGCGCCGGAGAGGGAAAGCATGGGCAGCACGGTTACAACGCCACCAATGTTTGCTGCGGCCGGGACACCGCCTACGGCCTATTACCAGCTTCCACAGCAGATGCCACTGGACACGCCAACATCGCCGATGTTGGATGCGCAGGCACAACACCAAAGGCAACAGATGCAACAGCAACAGCAGCAGCAGATGACGTTTTCAATCTCCACAGTGAATAGCGGCACAGCCGCGTCATCCTTCCCAGATATGATTGCGGCGAACCACCACAGCAACAGCAGCAGTGGCAGCAGCATGCTTGTGAGTCAAAATGCCAACAGCAATGCCAAGTACAGCTACAACAACAACGGCAGTAGAACCGTCACCAACAACAACACTATGGGCCAAATCACGGTTGGTCACCCGCCGCACCAAAACGGCTGGCAGCAGTCTGTGTTCACACGTCTCCGTGCAGTACCGAACCCGCGGGTAGTGACGAATGAGCCGAAGATGATGTCCCCATCACCGTCGCAAGGGACAACCGCTGTGTCTACCATGCAACCTCAGGCCACAAACATAAATCCGCCAATGATGGTGATGATGCCGAACGCGGAAGGGCAAATGACGCTATTTCCAGTTGTGTACAACCAGCCTGTGTACGTGCTGGATCAGAACGGCGTCGTGCACCACGCACAGGGCCCACCACCGCAGCGCCAGCAGCAGCAGATCATGTACACGACGACAATGGCCACGCAAGGGTCGGCCGTTCGGCCACAGCAGAACGCCATGGCGTATCCGATGCTGCAAGAAAACACGTTTATCCCGACCTCGCCCCCGCAGGGCCCGGTGCAGGGCGTGCCGCAGTTTTCTGGGCAGCAGCAGCAGCGCTACTAGCGCGCTTTCTCTTCTTGAAGGTAATGAAAAGATGAAGTACTTACTTCCCTTTTCCTCTTCTTTATGTTCCTCAGAAAACTTTTTTTGTGTGTGTTTCTTGTTCATTTTCCCAAGCAGTTGTGCTTGGGCAAGTTTGCAGAGGGAGCATTAAAAAAAAAAAAAAACGTGTGATGTTTGCGCTGGTCAGCCGAAACCTGCGGTTCTTTGCTTGTTTGCTTTTCATCCTTCTGCTTTCCACCTCTAACAAGAGTTTGACTTCATAGTGCTTTCTTTTGTTTTGTGGCATACTTTTCCCACTACACTTTACGATGTGTGGTTTAGGTTCTCAAGTGGCTTTGTACTTCGGGTGACTTCAACGAAACGAGGTGCCATTGAAGAGGCCGCTGACCACGAGATATCTGTCGTCGGCGTTGGTGGTGGAAGTGGCGATCGAAAGCGTTTGTATTCTCTGTAACAGTCTTACGAATTATTTTTTTTTTTTTCATGGCTAAACTAATGAAATTGTGAACAACGCGACAGACACGCAGGGGGCGTGAGAAACGTAGCGTTTCTTTTTTTAAATTGACTGCTGTTGTTTCAATTGGTAGTCGCATCTTCGATGTCGGCGAAGGCCTTTTGAAGTTTGTTGCGCACAAAGCAAAACCCGCAAGTGAAAGACCAAAGTGTTTCCAATCGACTTTGACGTCACGGTCACTCAGCTTCACTTTACAGACCAACTTGTTCTATTTTCCTTAACTGAAACAGAATAAAGCCTCGCTTTTGCATTTCCAAGCGTTTTTGTTTTCTCTTCGCTATACTCCAACCGTGTCGTCTTAAGTGACTTAACCACTGTGTGCTGCCAACGTACAACACCTTGGCGTGTTAAACTCTTCGTTTGCTTGTTTTGATTGTTCCTGTTGTTTGCGCAAAAAAAAAAACATAACATCTGCTTTTTTTTTCTCTTCCCTTTTACTCACTAAATTAACTTTTCTCCTTCTCTCACCCTCTCTCTTCCTTTTTTTTTTTCGTTGTTGTTACTGTTATCTTTTTTTTTTTAATTGGCTCCCCTCTTCTCCTTCAGCTGTGTTCGTGCGGAGTTATGCACGTTGCGGTCTACCGTTTTGGTACGCGCAGCTTTGTTCTCGCTGTTGCACCTTTTCTTGACTTCTCCTTTGTTTTTTTTTTGTCTTTGTGTGTTCTGTCTCGCGTGAAAATGGATAATAAAGTCAATAAACACTTGTGTTTTTACGGTGTCTCTCTTGCGTTGATAACCGAAGTAGGTAACCCACGTTTTCGAAATCCACCGAATTATAAGCCAACAGAGGAGTGTGAATCAGAATGTTGCGTGGCACCTAGGTCTTAATATCGGAATCGAAGCTTGGTATTGTGTAGAAACATGAAGGGTAGAGCCGAGGATACGCACCAAGGAGCTCATTCTACCGCTGTCACGTGTCTTCAATAAAACACACGAATTTTACGTTCACACAATAACCATTTAACGGCGATCGTGGTAAACTCTGCGTTTTCGTGCAGCTGTTCCCTCTTGACACATCCGTTTTCTTTTTTCAACTGCATTTTCGCCAACTATTTCTTCTTCATCGGTCTCTTGTTTCTGCTGCTGCTTTCTTGTCTTTTCCCTCCTACACACGTTTGACGTTTCTCCTTACATGGTTGTGGCCTTCGCTCAATTAATCAGAGGGAACAACTCAACGTTATAGAAACTAGTAAGTACACCAGTAGCTTGTTTTTTTTGTTTGCTTTCAATTTCTTCATGAACATCCAGATATCAGGCAATCTGAGCGGTCCGACCGCAATCTTTATCGCCGGGTGGCCGGACACGTGCGACGTCTTTCGCGACAACATCATGGCCACCCTGGCGGCAGACTACCGCATTGTCGGAATCACCCTCCCGGGCTTTGACGACGAGCACCCGTTTCTCCAGAAGCTTCGCGAAAAAGGACTGAGTTCCTCTCTGGGGGAGCCACACCCCGGCAGCGGAGCTCGTGCGCTCAATTCATCTTCCGATTACCACTGCACCTCCTGGTTACCAAGCATGTTTCCCTTCTCATGCTTTCAGCCAGACAACACCGGTGCACAAGCTGGAGCGACGGAAGACCGGAACGCCTGTCTCGTCAACTCACTGCGCATCGCCGGCGGCAAACCACCGCTTCAGATGCTGCACACTACGTGGAAAGGTCACAGCTTTCAGGACCTCGTCACGATGCTGGAGATTGCCGTGGACACGGCGATGGAGACGTGTAACTACTGCCCGAGCACCATCCCCTCGACAGCGGCCGTCTCCGCATCCACTGCTAAAGGTGATGCAACTAATTCAACCAGTGCTGCCCCTGCTGCTGCTTCTAGTTCGAAGAAAATGGGAGGGGCCGCTCATGCAGGCTGTGAGAAACGGCGCTGTGGCGGCGCAGTGGCGTTGCGAATGCAACAACAGCAGCAACAAGAGGTCGATGCAGAAAACTCCGAAGATGGGACGGAGGCGGTACCACTGCACCAGCTGCCTCCTACGTACACGCGGCCGGTGTTGATCGCCCACGACTGGGGTTGCTTCCTGGCTTATGAACTCATAACGGTGCGGCCCGAGCTATTCTCCAGATTCGTGGCATTGGACCTTGGCGCGTACGTCTTCGAGAGTAAGGCGGCACAGGTGGAGCGGATGTGCGCCTTGGTGTCCCGCACAGGGAATAGTTACGTTGCCGCTTCAACATATTTCGCAGCGTCGCATCCGCACACACGCGGCTTCACTCTGAGTGGAAACCCAGGCGAATACCAACCGAAGTTCCCTCTTAGCGGGCAGGAATTGATTGACAGCCCTTTGATTCGAGATGCGCTGGGTGAAGCAGAAGGGGCTTCTCTTCAAAGCGGCAACCGACGGGAGGCCAAATGGGATGGGCAGGTGTCGAAAATGCATCAAAACCACAGGCCATTCAGTGAGGCAGCAGCCGGGATAGCAGCCGAGTCAACATTCTCTCCGCCTCTCTCGGTGCAAGCACAGAACAGCCGCAGCAACTCGCCGCGCGGCACACCGACTTCGTCGCCGGTGATGGTTGCTCACAGCGTTCCACCGGGCTCTTTCAGTAACATGAGCATTAAAAACATTGTTAATGGTACTGCGGGCCACTTCAATGGTCTTCCGTCGGCTATTTCGAGCACGTCACAGCTCCGCAACAGTGTCTCTGGCTCCACGACGAAACGGTCGCTGGCGTCGCAGTACGCGATACGGCGCAAGAAGCCGACACAGCCGACACAACACTCTGAGCGGTGGAAAGGTATTGCCATCGTCACTTACCAGTGGTTCCTCATCGCATGCACCATTTTCATCCCGCGCCGTTTCGCCCGCTGGCTCGTCGGTTGCTTTGCAAGTTTTATTGGACGACCCACCTACTCCTACGACCCACAAATTGTGTCCACGCCAGCCGTGGAGCTGTTGAATCAAATGTTGAATGCGCAGTTTTTTGCGCAGCACCCCTATGCACTGGAGAATCGCGCCGCCTTTGACTTGTCAGTGCTGCCGCAGGTGCAGGAGATGGCAAACTTGAGCAGTCGACTCACGGAGTCGTCTTTCCCTTCCATCAACCTTGCGCACACTTCGCTGATGCGGATCGAGCAGCCACCACGTCTGTTGCCAGGCTGGAAGTTTATGCTGATCCCTTGCATTGAGGGCAAACCTGTCTCTGGTAGCGCTGTTCTAAGAAGCAACGTTCACATCGCAAGAATCGAGCAGCCTCCTCACTGTGTAGGGTCGTTGTCACATCTGCCATGTCGCAGCTGCGGCGCCGGCCGCCGCCAAAATGATGCTCAGGAATGCCGTCTTGCCGGCGCTACTGCCCCCGGCAAGGGTTGCTGTCGTGGCACGCGGCTTCGTGACACACGGCACACGTCCTCACAGTCAGACCAGAGTCACTGCTCCTTGTCGTGCAAGACGTCGTTGACGAGCACAGATGTCAGTGAAGACGACGTGTCCAGCTCGCTGCTGCCAGGAAGGGCAGAGAAAAGAGATGCGCAAGAGCAGTTGCGGGACAGCGCAACTGCTGCTACCACGATTACGGTTTCCAGTGCAGTGACAGACTACACGATTTATTCCTCTTACGCGAAAGGTGCAGGTCTGTTCGAGGAGTGGAACGCGCCGGTTGAGGGACTTGGCCGTGTGAACGCTAATACGGGCTTGAGCGGCGAGCTCGACCCCTACATGTCGGTACTGACGATCCCCTACCCCTTGTGGGCAGCCGAAGATCCGTTGGCTTTGACTGGTGCTCAGACCTTTCAGGAGACACGTCGCTGCGGGATGAAGGAAAACGAGGACTACTTATTGATTTCCCCGGACCGCGATGGCTTTTCGTGGCGGAGTAACACTGCTACAGTCGCCACAAACGCCGCTGCTGCTGCAGCTAGCAACAGCGCTTCCTCTTCTTCTTCGCACGTGCAAGTAATCAAGCGCAAGATCTTCTACCAGGCTATCGCTTTTCCTCCGCTAGCACCACCGAAGAACGCCTCTTCGTCATCATTGGCTAGTGAAATGATCAACAGTAGCAGCCTGCCTGCCGCCAACAATACAAGTATGATGCTGAACAATAGAAACAACAACGATGATGCCTTATCGTCGCGCAGCACGCACTCGACGATGCTGGACCAACTGCGGCGGTCACACTGCAAGGCGACCATACGGCCTTCTGTTCCCGTCCTCGCGTCGCCGCTGCAGGGGTGGGTGTACCTCCGCTACTGGCTCGGCATGCTTTTGGTTGCCTTTATGACGTTTGCCACTTGGCTCTTTGGAGAGAAAAAACCGGGGCCAACGGCGGGAACTGGTGACAGCAATAATAGCAATACCGGCAACAACAGCAGTACTTGCAACAGTAAAGCGTACTCTAACGTCATGACGACGGCGATGACCACTATCTACCGTCGACTGCCGGCCACACCGTCTCTCGCAGCCAGTACAGCAAATCTACCAGGTGACGGCGATGCGGTACTGCGTGCAGAGGGCTACTCGCCGCTGGTCTCACAGCGTTTTTTTGTGCCGCTGCCCGTGCCCGTCCTGTTTATGTACGGCGGGGCAAAGAAAATCATGTTGCACGCCGACCACTGGTGCACATACGTGCGCCAATACCAGCGACCACGTGACGGCATATCAGACGTGGTTGAAGTGCAAGGCGGTGGACATTGGTTCTTTGCCGAGAAGAAGTACCAAAAGAAGGTGGCGGACCGCATCGCTGAGTTCCTTGCGGCGGAGCAGAAGTCACCTTTGGGTGTTTAGGGTGAGTACCGACGTCTCTCTGAATTTGTTGCGTGTTCAATCACAGTGCTGTAGCTCGCTTTTGCTCTCTTTTCTCTGTTTTGACTTGCAGGACCTTTTCTGCTCTCCCTTTTCTCCCACGCACGCTCATCATCATCATCATTGTTATTCTTGTTATTATTATTTTTTATCTAATTTCTTTTTTTTTTTACGCACGAAGGTGACCGTTCGCCGTAAAGTATTCGGCTCACTGTGATAATTCAGCACCGGAGCGCGCGAACATTCGGAACACTCTCGAGTTCTGTTGATTCTTATTTCCGCTATAGGTGCTTTTGTGATGCGCACTGAACGTTCCAATGAAAAAGAGAATCGCTCTCTTGGAGGTATGCTCGAAGTGCTTGAAAAAAGGGGGAAAACGCAACAAAGAGTAGTTTCCCGAGCGAGGTCGCGTGCTAGCTTGGCTTACTCTTTTATTTGCAAACGCTTTGGTGGGGCGGCCGAGGTGGGACCACGACTTACGTAGTGAAGCCTCGTAAGTGTCTTCTTGTGGTGGGCAGTTGTTAATTAGATCTGAGCGATCCCCTGGCATCGACTCTACGTTGAAATTCTCTTTTTGTTCTATTCGTTTTTGATCCGCTCTTCTGATATGCGTCTATCTTAGCAACAGCAAAAAGCACAATTTTGCAGCGCACTCGCGAAAAAACGCAAATGGAACTAGACGACCTGAAGGAGGATGTGTTGCTGGGGGACACCAACGAGGCCTCTGTGCCAGCCGCCGTGCTCGCCTCAGCGCCGGTGCTAGATATCGGCTTCCACCCTACCTTGCCGATTCTTGCCGCCGGCCTTATTACCGGTGAGGTAGAGATATTTGAGCGGAAGAGCATCGACGAGATGGTGAAAATTCCGCTGAAGAACGACTTCTCCTCGTGGATCTTCAAAGGTCGGTACAACGAGGACGAGGTGGTGATGAACTACCACCATCAGAATATGCTGATGCACCCGTCCGGCGGCGTCTCGTCGATGGAGTTCACAGACGACGGCTCTTATTTGGTAACGGCCAGCGGCGATCGCACCATCTCTGTCATGGACTGCGTCTCTTTGCGCCTTGTAATTCACATCCCGAGTGACGAGGTAAACGCACGGACGGCGGCAAAAAAAAAGCTGAACGCCGTCAACAAAAAGAACGACCCGAACGCGAAGATGGTGACGAAGGAAGTCAGCAGGAAGCCGAAGAGGGGTTATATCGTTCCGGTGAACCCACACAAATTCGGTATCTCTGCCATGAACGTCTGCGATGAGAATTTGATCGCCACGGGCGACGACGACGGTCTCGTGGTGGTGTGGGACATGCGGGAGCGCAAGCCGGTGCATACCTACCACGAGCACGGCGACTATGTCTCGCAGTTGTGCTACTTTACGGATGTGCAGGAGCTCGTCTCCAGCAGCGGCGACACTTGCCTGGGTGTATACGACATTCGTGCGGGCAAGATCCGCGACTTCAGCGTGAAACGCAAGGACGAATTGAACTGTTTTGCGTTCATCAATAGTAGCGGCATCAGCAACGCTACCTTCATTCCTAGCATCATTTGCGGTACACCGCATGGCGGTCTGCCGATGTGGAAGTACGGCTCGTGGACACGCCCCTATGACTTGCTGGAGCGCCACCCGGCTGAGTGCGAGTCAATTATCTCTTTCCACAGCGAGAACACCGCGTTTAATCATAATCTTATTCTGACAGGCGCGTGTGACGGCCTGGTGCGTGTTCTGCAAATGTACCCGGTGCGGCGCAACTTGTGCCAGCTCAGCGCGCGCGATTATACCTACTCTCACGCCAGTGTGTTGGGCAGCAATAAGAGCACGAGCGGTGGGTCACAACACCAGGGGAACTACGTGGTGCGCCGCACCCGCGGGCAGGAGGCGATCACGCGGATGCGCGTCTCACACGATGCCAATCTCCTAGCGGTGAGTGGCACGGACCACATTATCGATTTTGTCGACATTGCATTCTTGAACAACGAGGAGGAATTGGATCAGCTGCGCGGGCGGGCCGAGCAGCGACACTTGCGCACAATTCGAGAGCTCGACCGCGAGCGCGACGAGGCGGATGAGCGCGAACGTCGACTAATAGAAGGCGGCAGCTCTGGTAGCGTCAATGTTGATGACAGTGACGAGGATGACGCGAGCATCAGCGACACCTCCTCTTCGTCCTCCTCGAGCGGTGACAAGGATGCGGAGTACAAGGAGGCAAAGCTTGCTCAACGTGCGGAGCTGTACGAAAAGCTGCGAAAGCTGGGTGCAGTGCGGAAACGCAAGCGACCTGACAGCAGCAGCAGTGGTGGTGATAGTGATAACAGCGACGATGATGCTGAGAAGAAGACGAATATAAACAAAGAGAAGATAAAGCCGACTAAGGTTCAGAAGAACACGGTTACAAACGCTACCACCGACTGCATTGCGAATGCTGTGAGTACGAAGAAGGTGGCCAAGAAAGCTGCCTTTTTTTTTGAAGAGGTGGAGTCAAGAAAAGATGATAGCAACGCAAAAAAGAAGGTGGAGGGTAGCAATACAGAACGCGCAGATGCGACTTCGAACGAGCTGGGCGGAGGCGAGGCAGTCGACTCGATGGAGGTGTACCGCACGGAGCGTCAGAAGAAGCGCGAGCGTGCCGCTGCAGCCCGTTGGCTGAAGGAGGAGCGCCGCAAAAAGATCAACTTTACTTACGAAAAGCGTCGCCGGCGCGTGGGCGGCTTTTTTAGTGACATGGTGAGCGGCGACGATGTCTAGCTCTTTTTTTTTCCATAAGTAAGTACTAATAAACTCCGTTGTTGCTTAATATTTCAGAGCAACAGCAAAAAAAAAACGAAAATGGTGACGGTGTTAGCTTTCACGGCACCTTCGGCAAGTGTGCCCTCTACATTTTCAGAGTCCGTCTCTCGCCTTCAAGGTTACCCTTCTTAAGTACCGTCACCCAGCACACTTGCATTTCTCAAACAAGCAAGCAAAAAAAAAAAAAAAGCTACTGAATTGGGAGAACAACCGACAACGCGCGCTCTCTTGGTATTTCCACTTTTTCTGTAGTCCCTTTCATGTATTTTCACGACCTGAAAACCATAAAGGCGCAGAGCAGCAGCTTGCATATCTGAAAAAAAAAAGAAAAAAAACTCTGAAATGCCAGCTATAGCCCCTGCCGGCAAGGGTGCCAAAGGCAGCGAGGATCCGGCACGAAAAAAGAAGAGCCAACCAATGGAGCTGTGCAAGTGCGGGGCGGACATGTACCGCGCACCGCCGAAAGGGAAGAAGGCACCGGCGCCGCTCGTGCACAACCCCGGCTGCGTGTACCAACGCACCACATGCGACGCATACCCGCACCTGCCTCAATGCACGGTGTGCCGGAATCCGTGCAAGTTTTGCCTTGGCAAGACGCGGTGGTGCCCGCACTGCTACGAGAACCAATGCCAGCATCGCTACAAGCGCATGGTGCTCGGCGTGGAGGTTCTGACGGGTGCCGATGTTGGCCCTGGTACTGGGGAGCTGGAAGCTATAGCTCCACGCCGGGTAACGTCGCGGCGACGGACAACGGTGAAGTTTGTAGATGGTAAGCACAGCTGAGTCGCGAATGCTGATTGAGGTGTTTAACATGTCCTGTCCAAGTTCTGAACTTCCTGGGTGTGTTATTCTTTTGAGGATTGAGGGACAAAAGGAAGGGATGAGAACGGCAGGTGCTACGTGCGGCAGATGCGATGCAACATCGTTCGATGTACACAAAAAATAAAATCTGTTACATACTTGAAGAGAAAACAACAGAATATAACAAGCGAAGAGATCCGTGTTTCCAACTTCGTTGCTGATAGTTAAAACGCACCAACGGGAAATGGGGGATTATAGGTTAACCAAATAAAAACCTAGTACATATATATATATATATATATATATATATATAGTCTCCTTGAAAACAACCTTTTTACGTGAACGAGTCAGATGTTTCTCGGAGATGCTGTGTCATTTAGCACATAAGCAGACTTTTCTGATCCCCAATTTACATATCTGAAGATTCAACAGTCTTCTCTCGTTCAAACTACTTCCACTACTCCTCCCTTATCGTATTTTAACTCTAAGATGTATTTTGGCGTTTTATTTACAGAAGCGGAACTCGCACAAATTAAAAATATATATATATATATATATTAAGCGGTAAAGAGAGACTGTATGTCTCCATGCCCTGTTTTTGTCCGCCACACTTCGACTATACGTTTGTGCTTTACTGCTTCCATCTCAGCCTCTCTGGTTTTCTGTGTACAGCAACACTCCCTATTTCCTTTTCTGGAGTTTTGTAGAGTGGATTGATGTCTGTACGTGTAGGCGCACTTCCTCAGCTCACTTTTTGCTCGACAAATCAATCAAGTTACTTTGTCACCTCCTCGCTTCACATTCACAATGAGTGGAGAGTCGTCGCAGCCGTCAGATGAAGAGAAGCTCTTCTTCCTTTTCGGCTCAGAGACTGGCAATGCGGAGAGCATTGCGAAGCGGTTGCACCACGACGCCGTCACCACCCACGGACTCGCACACGCCGCGTGCATGAGTCTCAACCAATTCGTCACCAAAAAACTCCTAGACGAGCACCTGGAGGAAGATGTAGCGACATCGCTGTGCCTCGTGATCATTTGCAGCACAACCGGTGAAGGAGAACCCCCGCTCAACGCAGCGCGCTTCCGCCGGTGGCTGCGCAACACCAGTGGCACGTTACACAAGGTGCGCTATTGCGTGCTGGCGCTAGGTGACACAAACTACAACAGCTTCTGCGCGCCAGGCATTTTCGTGGACAACAAACTAAACGAGATGGGTGCAGTGCGGTGCTACCCGCGAGGGGAGGCCGATGACGGTGTGGGGTTAGACTTGGTGGTCGATCCGTGGACGGAGAGCGTGTGGACCGCGCTCAAAAAAACCAACACCGACAGCGCGGAAGCCGTGGGACGGGAGAAGTACTCGGCGGGCGAGACACGCGTGGATATGTCGGTGGCACAGGAGGCAGCGATCCTCTACTCCAATGCGTCGCAGCTGTGCTCCATGGCAGCTCTGTTCCTCTATGAGCGCATTGTCGAGCTCGGTGGGAAGGCGGACTTGTACCCGATTGAGTACTTCAATCCAAAAACGAGTCTCACTCGTCCACCAAAAGTGTTGCTCTTCTTGGTTGCAGCCGACGCGGATGAAAGCACACTGTGCGAGCACTGCGCGTGCCAGCCGCAGCAGCTGCCGCCTCTCGGCCCGTTCAGTACGTGGATGAGCAGCAGTGATGCTTCTGTTGCCCCGGCAGATGCGGCTGAGCTGCAGGCGTGGATGGCGGATCCGTCCATTCGTTTTTTCAACTCTCTGGTTGTTGCTCCGAAGAAAGAAGGCACGGTTCGGGTAGAAAAATTGGACGCCAACATCAAAGCCGCCGCCGCGCTGACAAAAATGGAGTTTCTCTGTCGCCGGCAGTCTTCTGGCGAGATCGCGTCTGTTGCCGCCACCGAAGACGACGTGTTTTTTTGGATTGAAGGCGTGCTGGACAGCCTGCCTGGTGTGACCGCAACCACGGAGGTGATTTACCGTACTATGAAGTACTTCTTCGACGGTCGAGTCGGGGCCGAGTTTCGCAGTGCTCTGGTATCCCGCGGCGCAGATGGCCTTCGTAGACACGATGGTGGCACAAACGAAATGGTCACCATCACCAGTGCCGCACCGCGGAGCTGTCGCCGATATGACCTGTACGAACATGAAGATGAGCACAAAAGTACCAGTGTGGTAACAACCAGAAACGCCGTTTGTGTTTATGGCACCGCAGCCAGCGACGGCACAGTACGATCACACACACCGCTACCAACGCAGGGGCACGTGCCGGACGGCGCAGTGCGCAAGACTCACCAGGTCCTCGACGATCTGCTCACGCCTGTTGTGTTTCTCTACTCAGACAAGTCGAAGTACGTAAAGCAGTGTGCACTGGACATCTTCAGTGCTGCCAGTCAGCACCACCTTCGGAGCTCCGTGTGCGAGCTGAACAATTTCCGCCAGACGGGCTTTCCACGGCGCGCCACGTTTGTCTTTATCGTCTCTGGCGTGCTGACCAAGTCCATGGCACGCGTGCTGAAGGTGCTGCGCACGTTGCAGGCACAAGGCAAGGAGGTGGACGGCGTGAACTTCGCCATCCTCGGCATAGACAAGTCCTCTGAGAGCGACAAATTTAATTCCTGCGCGCTGGAGCTGGAGACGCTTCTGCTCGAGATGAAGGCAACAAAAATCCATTGCACCGGGCTGGCGGACATGGACTGCGGCAGCCTTCTGTCGATCATACAGTCGTGGGAGTCAAACCTGTGGAGCGCGATTGTGCACCCGATGAAGAGCGCAGCGTATTTGGACGTGGCCTCGCCCAGCATTCACATACAGCGAAGCTTCTCCCCCTTAACAAACAGCGGTGTTCGCGTGAGTGGTAATACTGTGGATAGCCCAGGCGTGGCTGTCGGCTTCTTCACCGAGCGAAAGAGTTTATTGGCGCCCCCCTCCTACCCACCAAATGAAAACAGCACCGTGGTGGTTGAGTCAGAGAGCGCTTTTAATCACATGAGCGCTGATGGCTTGACCTCCTTCCCGCTTCACTCACCGCGCAGCACAATCGCAGAGCTGGCGCTGGCGGGCCCAGCAAACGCGTCACCAATTGCAGCGTCAATCGGCCCTCAATCCAGCAGCAATGCACTTGAGGGAATGACCTCCATTTCTTCTCCCACCGGCGAAGGGACAGCTGCCGCAACGGCTGCTGCTGCTGGAGTGGTAGCAAACGGTTTTGCTCGTGCCGCCGCCTCCATCTTTCCATGGGACACCGTCCCGCTACACAAAGAAAAAGCGCTGTGCACGCCTGTCGCGTTTCTCTACGCCTCCGCCGGAATGTCCAAGACGATGGCCTTCAACGCGATGCAGAGCGCCGAGGACAAAGGTTTCCCTGCCGTCATGCACTCCTTTGCAAACTTCCACCTTGTCGACTTTCGGGCTTGCCCGAATCTTATTCTCTTTTGCGAGGCGGGCCCCGATGGGCAGTCGAATGGTGGGCGGCGGTTCAAAAAGTTTCTCACGAACCCGCTGCACCGCCCCGATGATCTTTCCTACGTCAGTTTTGCCGTGCTAGGTCTCGGGTCGACACCCAGCAACGTTATCCACCCAGCCTTCTTGTGGGCCAAGGCCCTGTCGCGGCTGCAAGCGAATCGCGTCTTCCCGGTGGTGATCATGCCGTCCATGTCGCAGTTGCACACTCTAGGTATTCCGTGGGCTGATTGTGTTCTGGCGTCCATGGCGCTGCTGCCATCCATACCACACACAGCTGAGACACCGGCGACGGTTGCAATACCGGTGCCAATCACCAGCAGCAACAGTGTCAGTGGTGTTACAGCCACTGTTGCCGGTGAGTTGCACGTCTTTTCGAGTGGCAACGCTGTGACGCATGACGGTGAGAACGACGACGTTACTGTTTCTGCTGCTTCGATGCACAGCGTTGATCGGCAGCGGTGCATCCTTTTCCTCTTTGGCAGCTCCACTGGCATTACGGAGTCTATCGCACGCGATCTGCATCGCGAAGCCCTCGAACGCGGCTTTTACTCTCGCGTCGCAGCACTCAGGTACTTTCAGAAAATGAATTTTCTCTCGACAGCAAATGTGGTGTTGGTGTGTAGCACCATTCCCACTGCGCCGGGAGGCTTCCCGCGAAATGCGCGCAGCTTTGCTCGCTACATCTTCGCGCAGGACCAGCCGACAACGCTGCTAAGCGGAACGGCGTTCGCGGTGCTCGGTGTGGGCAACGGCTCCGCCACTCAGCAAGAGCCCTCCTCATACTGTCGCACCGCGGTCCGCTTCGATCGGCGGATGGCTGAACTCGGCGGTTATCGTCTGTGTGCCGCCGGCACGGTGGACGCCTCGCAGTCAATCGCAGAGCCCGTAGAGGAGTGGCGGGCTGTGATGTTCGGCGCGCTCCAGGACCGCGCAACCAAGCAGGCGGCTCTAAAGAACTCGGAGGAAGTGCGGCATCGGGAGCTACCCTTGCCCATCGAAGGCTACGAAAACACTGGTGCTGATGGTGCTGGTATGGCCGCTGCAGCTTTGGAGAAATTGGGTGTGTTAACGGTGGACACCGCGTCAAACTGCTCCATCGCCGGGGTGGCGGACTGCTCGCGGCTGCGGCCACTGCGAGCCATGATCGCCTACTGCTGCACCCCAGCGAGTGTGGTGGAGGAGCTCACGGAGCACCTAGCCCGCGTAATCGACGAAACGACACCGATGGTACCGGCGGTGTGCACGATGAACGACCTGCTGAAGCGCAACTGGCGCAACGAGTTTGACATGCTCATCTTCGTGGTCGACCAGAATACGGAGGCGGAGTTCCCGATGAACGGGTCGGCCTTTGCGCGGGTGCTGCGGCAGCGCACTGCCCCTTTGGACATGTTTGCGTCCGTGTCCTACACAGTGTTGGCGGTGTCGGGCAGCAACTCTACGCAGTTTTACATGGGCCGGCAGCTTGACCGCCGTCTGGAGGAGCTCGGCGGCACCCGCGCGTACGCGCGCGGGGAGGTTGTTGACTCGTTCCGGCTGGAGCGCACGGTGGAAAAGTGGTGTGCAGGATTGACGAATCTGCTGACGTCCATGTGCGAGAGCATGGCGAGGTGCAGCGATATCGAGGATGCGGACGGTAGCAAGGGCAGCGGGTCAAGGCAAAAAACTGGTGCAGGAGCGGAGAGCACCGCTTCCTCCTCTGAGGTCAGCACTGGCAAGGTACTCCGCTACTTGCACCGTTCATACGATCTTGCCCACCTGCAGAAGACAGTGAATACCAAGAAGCTACCTGCCTTTCGCTTTCAGGGCACTGGTGATGCACATCTGGGCAGTGCGAGACCAGCAAAAGTAAATGTGGTGGCTGGCGGCTCTGGTGAGGCTAACGGACATGACGACGGTGACGAAAATCGGCAAAACAACGGTTTAACCGTCGATGACATAGCAACTACGGCATCCACGACACTGGAGAGCAGCAATAGCGGCGTTGCCTCCTCTATTCAAGACTGGCGGACGGAGTCATCCATGGTGAACCGCGTCGCCTACAGCGCCAACAATGCTGGCGACCGCGTCGATGGCGTATTGCAGTCGTGGAAACTTCTGACTTCACCGCAAGCTGATCATCCGGTGTTGCAGCTGAACTTGTCGGTGAGTGCGGAGACGCAGTGGACACCGGGGCAGACGGTGGCGATTCTCCCATCGAACAACGCGACCGAAGTGGAGGGGCTGCTGAACCTATTCAAGGTCGCCTATGACGAGCCATTCCATCCGCTTTCAATTGCCAGTGCGGAGACCTCCAGCTTCCCCACCTCACCGCTGTACGACGCCGTCGACTTCCCGGTGAGCTGCGGGACAATTTTGCTGCGGTACGTTGACCTGCGTGTCACGCGCAGCCATAAGAACTTGCTCCAGCTCCTCGAAAGGAACGCACCGACGCCGGCAGAGAAGGCTGCGGTGCAGCAGTATCTGCAAGCCTTTGTGCAAGAGCGCGCACCGCGAACGTTGCAGGAGGTGCTCGAGGCGTTTCCTACGTGTGTGCCGCCGTTCCGACACGTGGTAGAGAACCTTACGCTTATGCAGCCGCGGCAGTACTCCATATGCAGTTCGCACCTGGCTGACCCAACGACGCTGTCGATTTGCTTCAAGCTTGTAAAGAGGGGCCTGTGCACTGGGTGGATGTGCGAGCAGTGCCTGTGGGCCTCGAAGCTACCCACGACCGCCATCACACGTGCCTTCGAGAAAACCAGTGTAAATAGGCAATCCAATGCCCTAACGACTGACTTGGTTGCCTGTGAGTCAGGGCAGCCGAACGTACTCATCCCGGCAAAGCGGCGGGTCCTCATTCCGTTTGTGATTCGCCGCGCTTCGGAGTTCCGTATGCCACGCGACCCGTTAATTCCAATGGTGTTCATTGGCCCCGGTACCGGCATCGCCCCGTTTCGCGCTTTTCTGCAGGAGCGAGAGGCGTGGCTGAGACAGCGGCAGCAGTGTGGTTCGATATACCCGAAGGGCCAATTCTGCAGGTGCCCTTATGCAGAGGGAACGCACACACGACAGGCAATTTGCGGCAGCATCGACCTCTTCTTTGGGTGCCACCGCCGCGACCAGGACTTCTTGTTTGAGCAGGAGCTGCAGCGTTGGGAGGAGGAGGGTGTACTACATTCATTGACAGTTGCCTTCTCCCGTGAGCCGAACGAGGGCGGTTTCTGGTACGGTGGCTGCTATGTCCAAGACAAGGTGCAAGAGTGTGCGGTGGCATTGATGGATTTGGTTCTCCAGCGCAACGCGCACGTGTTTGTCTGTGGTGACGCGGACCGCATGGCGAAAGAGGTACACGCCATGCTGCTGGAGCTGATTCAGCAGCATCTATCTGTATCCGAGGCTGCAGCGGCGGAGTACTTGGACCAGATGAGTAAAGACGGAAGGTACCTGCGTGACGTGTGGTCTACGAGATTTTAAAACGCAAACACACAAGCCGTTTTGCTGTCCCGTTTCCACCAAGGTTCTCTTCCTCTTTTCCGAATAGTGCAAACGTAAGTGACCCAGAAAGTAACTTCCTCGCTAGTGCGTTTGACCTTTGATTTTTGTGCGTTTGGGGGTAGCGCAACCGCCGCACTGAGTTTTTTTTTTTTTCAATTATTTAAAAAAGAACTCTACAGCAAGGAAATACGCTTATTTGAGTGAAAGCGAGGCATAGAGCACGCTGTCAGAGAGAGAGAGAGTGCGTCAATTTCATTATTTCACCAACAGTGTTTGACGGTCCGGTTGAAACTTTAAGTTCCAAGCCGCCACGAGCATACTGGATGGCTACACTGAGCAAAGGTACGTATTTATCGAGTTATACGCTAACTTATTCGCGGTACTCTTCAATGAAGCCACATGTTATTACACATGTTGAGGTCACTTTCCAATTCGTTTCTCCACAGCTGCTTTCTCTCCCTATGGCACGGTGTTCCTCTCCTGCTGCCTACGTAGACGCATACGCCTTCAAGGTGATTTCTAGAAGCGTGCCGCGTCTTTAATTGCACCTTCCTTCTTTTTTGCCAAAGAGCGTGTCACTAAAATTCACTTATGTGGCCTTTTACAACAGAACCAATCGCCCCGTCAGTCCTCTCCATTCTTTCTTCTTTTCATTAGAACCTCATAGACGCTTTTATTTGCATTTCCAACGGAGGCCAAGATGTCCGTCGCGGTGTCGAGCAGTACAGTAGTCTCTCCACTGTGGAGAACGTCAGAAACGGGCGGCCTGCCGGCAACAATCCCTTTGCGGGAGGAGGGCACTTTCCTTTCGTTCCAGCTCACTAACGACACACGCAGTGCCGAGGTAGACAGCGTCACCTTCGTTGCTTTCCACCCTGTGGATGAAACGTGCTTTGTTTTCGGCACCGCCGCAGGTAGAGCTTATGGCGTTTCGCTGCAGGATAACAAACTTTTCCTCCTAGCTGACCTCGGTAGCGGCGCGCTTCGCTGTGGTATCTTTTGCCCAGGATACTTGACGGGCCCAATCGTTGTGCTCGTAAGAGCAGGGAATCTACTGATTTTTGTAGACTGGCAGCGAGGTGCAGTAGTTCAAGAGACACCGATGATGACGCACAGGCAGCCCATTCTACGCCTCGTGACGGGGGCATCGACAGAGTCCTTATTCTGTGCTGTTAGTGCAGATGCGTTTTCATGCTGGGAACCGCTTGCGAAAGGCGCTAGGGCTGTACTAGAACCTACTGAACAACAGCAGCGGGGGCGTGCACCCGCGACTGATGTGCAGTGGTCAACGTGGAACGCACAGGCATCAAACAGTGGTGCCCCGGCTGCACCAATGCAGAGCGATCAGAAAGTGGGCAAAGCGCCCGATGGCCTTTTTTACGTGTGCACGGGCAGCGCTGCACCATCGCAGTGCACATTGATAACTCAGCAAGGCCCGGTCGTTCAAGAAGCAACGCAGCATCTTGACCGGGCTACGCATCGCTTTCTCGGGTTGCACGTTATAACCACTGCGCTGCTTTTGTCCGTCGAGTCAAACAATGTTCTCTCCCTTTGGACGCGGCCAGCAGACGCAGCGAGCCCTTCCGCAATTCCTGGCCAGCACTTTGACAGCATCTGCACTGAAAACGGTGTTTCTGGTGCTATGTGTAAGAGTGGTTCAATGAAAACGGCTCTGCAGCTACGCGAGAGCGTGACGGCGCCGTCCACGCTGCGTGTGCGATGCTCAGCGCACTGTGGCACTCTCGTTGCCCTCGGCGCAGACGCCGTAGCCACCTCAAAGCACGGACCTGTAGTGGAGCCTGTCGTGGCGTTTGTGGACGCACGCACGTTGGCAGGAACCGGTGTGGTGCGCCTCCCGAGCATTGAAGGCGGCCGCTATAACTCTAACTCAGCTGTTGGTATTGATGGTGCTCGAGACGCAGTGAAGACGGTTGTCACAGTAGTCCAGGTCAGTGCTTTTCAGTCAGACCTTGTGGCGTGTCTTCTGAGCACTGGTGCGGTTCACATGGTCATGCCGAGCACCTATCATTTGGTGTTCACCATCCGCCCACCGGCATCAGCTGTCAACGACACGGTGCCACGCGGGTTGACCTTTTCAACGGTAACGTCGCGGTCGAGGTGGTGCTTTACACCATCTGGACCGACCTTCGGCGCAATGTACAAAGATGAGACACTTTTTCTGCTGCACTTACCTACAGCGCGCAGAGAAGCCGTTGCGAACAGCAGAGGCACACAAACAGTTCCTCATCCAGCAGCCATTTGCATGCTTCGGAAATCGGACAGCGTTGTGCAGGAACGTCGAAGGAGCTCCACCAAAAGAACCCAGAACAGTAACAGCAGCATTGTGAGTGTGAGCGGGAGCACCAAGTCTCCGCATTTAACGGTTCAAGAAACTGCAGCAGCAGCGTCCGCCGTGACGCTTGCTCAGCCTTTCCTGCGGCATCGCCCCATTTCAAACCTCTCTACAACAGGAACAGCCACCTGTGGCGGCTATGGCGTCGAGTGCTCTTCAGTTTCTTTCCAGCCTGTTCACGCGGATAACGGAAAGGAGGTGCAAGCCGCTCTGATGGTGCTAGCCACATGTCGCCCACCGATCACGGTCCCCAGAAAAGGGTTTCCAGCAAAGTGGGTTGATGTGAATCTCGTAGACATCCACTATTCAGAACTGGACGGTGCTCACGGGACGGGCAACGTGGAAGAAAAGAGCGATACAAACTGCAGCACTGCACCCTACGCGAGCCGTCCCTGTCCATCCGAGCACACGGTGTGGTCCGAAGCAAAGTTCTGTGACGTCTTGCCCGCTATCTCTTGCCGGTACAATCTCGAGCAGCTGCGGGTACACCTGTGGAAGTACGGCTGCTTTCCGCACGCCTACCGCACACTCATCTGGCGCTTTTTGGTGGGGTTGCCGACGAAGGCGAGGATGACGTCACAGTTCGCGGCACTTGCACGGCGTCCTCGTCACATTGCAGTGGAACAGCTTTTGCAGCCTTTTCCACTGCCGCCCAACAAGACGCGGGATGCAATCGAAGAGGCGCTCTCGTGCCTCTGCTGGGCTTCACCGGTGCTAACGCTGGCCTCTTACCTCCCTGTGCTGGTGTACCCTCTGGTGATGCTCTACCGCGACGACGTGGAAACCGTCGTGGAACTTGTGCTGCTCTTCTTTGCAAATTGGGGCCAGGAGTTCTTTGTTTGCCATCCACATGGTCCCACGTCATTGCTGGCGGCGATGGAGCGTGAGCTGTGCAGGCTGGATGCGGCACTGCACCAACATTTGACGGTAATCGGGGCAACGGTGGAGGTGTGGGGGTGGGAGTTGCTGACCTCCTTCTACACGGATGTGTTGACCGGGCCAGAGTGGCTGCAGGTAATGGACCATGCATTCGCTTCGTCTCCGCTGTGGCTCTTTGCGTTCCACATAAAGTTGATCTGCACACGGTTGCGGAGGGCGCTCATGGCCGCCGTCAGCGCGGACGAAGTGAGGCATGTGCTGAGTCAACCTCCAGGTGGGTTGAGCGCTACCATGTCAATGCAGGCTGTGCTGGAGGACACCTACCGGCTCCACAGTGACTGGATGAAGGATGCCAGCGTTCAGGTTGTTGCTCCTACTGCTTCTACGGCAACGGAGTGCTCGCTTGTTGCGGAGCTGTCCTCGTACGTGGTGCTGCATACCCTTTCGCCAAGCTTTTGTTACCCTGACGGCGCCGATAGCCTCCACCACGACCCAGTCATCTTGGAGGAGAAGATGCGCGAATTAACGCTGGTGCAGCGCAGCCGCGATGAAACAGCCGAAGCAGTCAAACGGTACGCTGCCTTACAAAAAGAGGCTGAGACTGTCGCTGCAGCGGAGGCTGCCTTTGTGCAGCGGCAGCGCGCCCGCGTCGCCGCGAAGTACGACGCCTCGACCGCCGCCTGGCAAGTCCAGGTGGGGTTGGAGCAGTCACGGCAGCAACAGGAAGCCCAGGAGCGGCAGCTGCGGTGGGCAATGGTACAGCGCCGCACGAATAACGCGGCGACTGTGGCGGCGTTGCATGCGGAGATGAACACAGTGGAGTCGCAGCTGCGGCACGACATGGTCGACCGCCACATGGAGCAGCTGAAGTGGGGACTGGCGACGCACCTGACAGAGGAGGAGCTCGGGCGGATGCAGCGCGCGGCCGAGGAGCAGGTGGAGCGCGCGATGCGGCACATGCAGGAGGACGCTGCGTTGCAAACTGAGGAGGTGGCGCGGTTTCACGCAGAGCCGGTGTTGACGGTGGATGCTCAAAGCAGTGCTGATGATGTTTTTGTGGAAGATGCGGAGGCGGGTGGAAATGAAAGTTTGACTGATTTGCATAACTCCCCGTCGTCGTTCTTGCTCGCTGCCGAGGAGAGTAGAGCAGCTGCGAGCCAGCTTACACGTGTGGAGGTGCAGAAAAACGGCACATGCACCACACACAGCGAACCTGTACATTCGAAAAGCGAGGGCGTGGCGCCGGACGTGGAGGTGAAGCATTCAGAGTTAAGTCAGAACTCACCGCAGGTCTCGGCGAACAAAAGAAACAACACCAGCTCATCTGATGCACGCAGTGAAATTGAAAGTAACTCATCTTCAACAGCGAGAATAACTACCACTGTCACAGGAACCTCCCCGAGTCAAAACAAAGAAACGAACGAGCCTCCTGAACATGACCTGCGCGAGAAAGGCAGCGCAAACAAAGCGATCTGTGCGTCCGCAACGGGGCCGTCTCCAGCTGACGTAACAACGATTTCGGCTGAAACACGAACTTACGTTTCTTCTTTAAAAGAAGATGGGTCGTCTTGTCAACCTCGTCAACACCAGGCGGCGCCATATCGACCCTTACTAACACCGCGTCACGCATCCAATCAAAACCCTTCGAGCAGCATAAGTGGTAGCGCCAGCACCACTACTGCTGTTTCAGATCCGAATCTGCAGAGCTTTGTGGAACTGCGTAACCGCGTCTTGAGGCGTTTACAGCCTGTGGCCGGCCAAAAAGTACTACACAACGATAAAGCTATTCCTCTTAGGCATCATCATAACGGCTACGGTAGTCTTTCTTCTCGAACATCCTCAAAGAGTCGCGAAAGCAAAATCACTACGACCGACAACGAGAAACCCCCCTTTTCGTCTGCGTCATACTCTTACTACACGTCAGACAATGGTGAAGGCCGCAGTGGCACTGACACATCGAAAAATGCCACGGAACGTATTACACCGCAACCAATCACGTCGGCGTCTGGAAATCGCCATCGCCTCTTCTATGATTTGCTTCGTCCTCGTGACGGTAAGCCCACTGAGAACGGTAACCGTCTCACACGTAGTAAGCCACGAGAATTGAGGGCTCAACGACCGCTGCGTAACCCCACAACAGCCAGCACCACCACTACAACGTCGACGTTACGCAGCACGAGCTACGACAAAGAAGGCAGCACGTCCTATTCGTGGTCGTATTACGACTACAGTACCGGTCGATCAGGGGAGGGAACATCCATTACGGGCTCTTTTCCACGCAGCTCCACGTCCTACTGACGATCTACCTCATGAGCCCGTAGCGACGCTCTCTTTTTTGTTTTTGTTTTCGATGATTGTCTTCAACAGTGCGCGTATTTTGTTTGTTTGCTTCCTTTGCGTACTTTAGAGGAGATCCTTGCGGCATTGAGGCTTAGACGATAATTATAACACTCAGCTGAACAAATGCGGGTCTTTTCACATACGGAATGACTTCATGGAAGGGCTTCAGGGCTCTGTTTTTTTTTTCTACAAGTATGTTGCTTTACCACACCCTTTACTGTAGCTTTCAAAATCAAATAGCAGAGCAAACAGGGTGTTTACGATGTTCCTTATAGGGTGCGTCGCCAGTTAAGCCTAGTGCGCATCTCCCCGTCAGTATTTCCTTTCGTCTTCCTCTTTTCCTCCAGTGTTGCGTGCTTCTCGGTTGATACAAAGAGTAGTTCTATTGCTTTGCGCATCTATACGTGGGCATATAGCGTTGCATAGCGCCACAAACTCTTTGGGATGCCTCAAGGTTCGATGACGAGTCAAAATCTCTGTTAACGGTCTTGTTTCCTTATAACTGCTCTATTTGCTGGACTCTTGACAGAAAACAGTAAATGCAGCCGTCGTCCAGTGCCTCTGTTGTTCCCATAGAGCCTTACGTGCTCGAATTTGCGGTGAACTTTAGGTGGCTGCTCCGCTACGCCACCCAACAGCTCGATCCGACGGTAGAGGTACGCTATCCGTCGTTTATGGAAGGTGTGGGAAACATGGACAACGTGTTTTCTCGGACAACTTTTAATCAGAGTTGCACGTTCAACGACTTGCCCTACGGCGCGCTGCGGCTGTCCCGTGAAGGAGCCCTGTACCTGCTCGTGTGCGACCACCTTCTCGGTGGGTGTCCGCCAACAATGCACCCTTTTTTGGAGCGAGCATACGGCAGCAGTAAACGCAGCAGCCACGACCACGAAACACTCAACCTCAACGCGCAGTCTACGAAAGCGAGCGGAGCTACACCTTCGTCGCCATCGTTGACGCTTGTCACACCACGAGAAGGCAGAACTGCGCTAGGGACAAACGCGGACCTCAATGTGGTATTTCCCATTGTCAGTAACGAGAACAACGACGACAGAAGCGGTGATCTGAAGATGCGCATCCCCGGTACTACGTCCACTGAAGCGACTTCGTCTCTGTGTAAGCTAGATGGAAAGCCCGTGGGTACACTCAACGGCATAGACGCATATGCCACCAGCCCCGAGGCAGCCGTGAAAACAGAGGGAAAAGAGGTACAGGCTGTGCTGCTTTTACTGCGCTGGTTGTTTTCAGAAGGCGTTCTGTCCGAAGAAGAATTAGCAGCAACACTCTTTCTTGACAACGATACCAAGTATAAACTTTGTTCTTTTGATCGCTATTCTCACGCAAACGGCGAAGAACTTCGCGCTTTCCAACGGCACCAGTGCCTTGCTCATCGGGTGGCTGAACTCATTCCATTTTACTTGGGAGCACATGTGCTCATCTCACGCTCGATACTTTTGCAGTACAGTGCCACCCTGCTCACCACAGACGGCGTGATGCAGCACGTAAAGCGGCTAGAGTCGCCTCTCGCAGATTCTCCAAATTACGTGCCGTTTTCTTCTCTACGTCCGCCTAGCAGTGTAGAAGGTGCTTTGCTGGAGTGGTTTCAGGCGATTGTGGACTCGACGCGTCAGCAACTTCGCGAAGAAGACGCCTCTTCCCCATTACTGCAACGCTGTAACGCCCTGCGCAGCTTTATCGAGCACGGGCCGTTCTGCAGTGATGTGCTGGACCCGTCGGAGCGCGACTTTTTTCGCCTCGTCCAGTCTGGGGAGTGCGTGTGTATTGCGCTGTGGTTTTACTGCCCCGGTGCCCTGCCCCTCGGTGAGCTGTCCCGCGCGCTGCATGATGCTGAGCAATACATGGCTTCCAATCCAGCGGAGGCAGAGCTGTATTCGCACGACGCAACCGCTGATCTTTTTCAACGTCATCAGTCGCTGTGTTACTGGACAGCCATTTTTGCCGCGGCCCGGTACCTGGGAGTGCTGCCGCTGCTCTCCCCTGCAGAAGTTGTCGCGTTTGGCCTTACCGCGCTGCCGCTGCATCTCTTTGTATTTGTTCAGCGTCTGTTTGCGGTGCTGGCCACGACGGCGGAGGAAGAGGTGCGTGTGAGCGCGGACACCGTGTGGTGGGAGCAGATGGGCAATTCAGACGGCTACACTGAGTTGATGAATACTAAAAGGATGGCAAAGGAGCACAACAAACGGGGAGATGATGACGGTGTCGCGGATTCCGACTTGGACACTTCGAGCTCGACGATCCCAGTTGCGCAACAGGTGTTGCGGCAGTCCATGCGAAACAGCTTTCTCCCGGAGGCTTTTCAGAATACGCTGAAGACGAGTGGGAAACTAGAGGCGGATGAAGGGGAAGAAGAAAGCGAAGAGAAGACGGTCGGCTCTTTAAAAACACAAACAAATATGTCATCGCACCAAAAGCCAACGTTGTCCGATAATTTCAGGGGTGCGAGCGAAACTCCGATTAACAGGAGAGGTGCGGTTATGGAAAGCACGCAGCCATTCAATTCTGTTTTCGGAGACACCACGAATCAGTTAGCGGTAACCATCGGAACTTCCAAGAGATTCCCAACGCGTGACTCAGTACTGCTTACCAGGGAGAGTCCGAACACCGAGAACTTTGCTTTTAATAAAGTATCTGAGGCCGACGCACGACATCACAGCAGCACGTCGAGCAGATCGTCCTCGCTCGCCTCGTCGACTCACTTCACTGTGGAGTTCGCTCACACGCAGCGTGGCGGTGGCGGTCTTGCAGAGAGTTCGCAGTCACACGTTAGTGCGGTAGAGATGGGTACATGGGCTCTGCGGCCAATGGTGCGTCGGCGCAGCGAAGGTACTCATACTCTTGTTGCTGGTGTCGATATGAGGTCTCACTCCTGGACGGACCTCGCCCCAGTGGACATGCTTGACATTGTCACAACTGAAGACTACGGGAAGCAACAGAGAGTGGATTCTTTGCCGTCTGGGTTGGAGAAGAATAAGGTGGATTTTTCGACACGAGTAGTGGACACCTACGCACGCACACCCGATGCGGCATCACTGTTAGCGGACAGGGTGGAGGGGTCGGCGGATATCACGCAGGACACTTTGATAGCAAGCACGCCCACAGGAACAAATCAGCAAAAAACAGCTGACGAGATCTGCAAAAAGACGCAGGTATCCCCGCGTGAGCGCGGTGTTACGACTCCGGAAGAAAGAACAAAGCCGCCGGTGACACTGCTGCCATTAGTCACGGAAGAACCTTTTTTTCGTGATTCAGTACGGCCGCTTGGCCAGATAGAGGACCGGCCGTTCTCGCCGCAGCTCCCCGATCCTCGCAAAATCGATATTAAGAAGCATAGCCCAGCGTTCGGTAGAGTACCAACCGTGACATCGCTCACCGGCGTTGCACTGCAATTAAGCGCATCCTCCTCTTCGCAGACGTACACCAGCGATTTTGTGGTGCAGTCCGGTCCGGCTGATGTAGCCGAGACGCCGTTGGAGGAGGCCGCTGTCGCAGTGGACAAGAGTGCGTCGTTTTGTGCCTCGACATCAGCAAGGTATATACCAGAGGATGAGTTGCGGGTGGCAGCTTCGCCACTACTACCTCACAAAGACAGCAGCGACTTAGAGGGGATTCAGTCTTTTCTGACATTGCCGGCAGCGGCGAAGGAAAATGCGGTTGAGGAGAATAAAGAGGTGCCTGCCATAGCCTCGCAAGCTGCAGTGGCAGTGAAAAATTCAACCTCCGCCGCAAAGAATGCAGACGTGACGGACAGCGACATCAACAGCGCAAGCAGTAACAACGACGAGAGTGATGACGCGATGGGAGTGGCGGCGTTGTCTGTTCGCGACGGAAACAAAAGAAAAGAAAGCAGTCTGTCCACGCCTTCCAGTGCATCATCTCCGCCTTCCCTGCCATCTCAGCAGCAGTCGCCACCGCAAGAAAGTTTTTCATCAAGTGCTACGGAGTCGTCGCAGCAGCCTGCAAAAGGTGCAATTCCGCCTTCAGAAAGCAGTACTCCTCAGGCGTTACTACAGGCATGGTCCGCTACCCCGACACATCCACTCGCCGCCGCCACTGCCCCTACAATTTGTTCTCTCCCCTTCTCTTTCTCGCCTACCCCGGCTGCTTCGACGCACAATGGCAGCAACGTTAACCACGCGCGGTTCCCCACAAATTCGACCGAGGCGCCGCACTCGCTCAGTGTGACGGACATCGCCGTTGAGGACGATGGCCCCTCCACTCCTTCACGCCACAGGACTGTCTCTGCGCTTAGTGAGTCCTTCCCTACGCCGACAGAGAGAGAAGAAGCAAATCGGCTGCGCACTGCGACAGTGGCAGCGGCGTCAGATGAGATCAAAAATGACATATCAAAGGCCATGCAATCGCAATCGCTGCAGTTGACGTCGGCGCGCGCTGAGTCTCGAGCTGCTGCTGTGAGCACTCCGTCGCGACTGCACACTTCCTTCTTACCTTCCCCTGTTCTACCAGACACGGAGTTGCCCACAACACTCCAGTCAGAAGCTCACAATGCAGATCCCTTGTGTAACAGCCCACCGTCTCACCACACACTCAGCGACTGTGATGATGGAGACAGGCGTCTCGACGGGCTGTCGCCGCTCACACCGGCGTTGACACAGGGAATTTCGGAGGTGTACGGCACCGACTGCGCTTCCCTGTTGGAGGAAGCAGCGCACTCATACGGAAGTCTGTCACAGGCGCCTCGCTCGCGGCAGTGGGATGAGGAGAGCTGGTTCTCCAGCGCCTCGCACCCACACCGGCAACCACCGCAGAAAAATGGTGGCTCGTTACTTGCTGTCAGTTTGGTCCGCGATGCTTCTCCAGTCCGTGAGTTGCTGAGCCAGCTGGGGAACGTGACACGTGTGGATCTGGATCACACAGAAAAGGAGGAACTGAGGGCGGCGTTAGCGCAACAGCAGGAGCTGGTGCGGCAGCTAGCGAGCGCGTTGCAGGAGCGGGCGCGCTGTCGCATGCCAGACGTGCGCAACCTCTCACCGGCGGTGGGTCAAAGCGGGCGCCGGCGTCAAGTTCGCCTTCGCTCTCCCTCAGACGAGTTTGGCGGAAGCGATGCAGACGCCTCTGCCGAACGTCAACGCAGTGTTGGTGGCTCCCGAATGGCTATTGCGAACCGACGTGGCAAATCTGCCACACCGTCGGAACATTTACGACACCGGAGTGTTTCTTGCATGACGGCGGAGTCGCAGGCATCCCCCTCGTGCTCAGTGCAGACGGACCCGGGTGCGCAACTTGCAGAGACGGACGTGTCTTCTCTGTTGACTGACGACCGTTTGCTTGCTGAGTCCCTGAGCCCCATTAGAGCAAAGCCGAAGTGAAATCGCGTATGAGATGCGCTGATGTGATTGGGTGTTTTGTACTGTGTTAGATTAGATGCCCAATGTCAATACAAAACCCTAAAAATCCGCATATCGCAATGTCTGTCCCCTTGAAGAATTAGCGAGGCTGAAATGTACAACGGAAGAGTATGCGGTAGGAAAAGCAATCAAAGTTTTCTGGTGGTCGCCGCTTTAAAGACCCGCGCGTGACAACTCAGCCTCTTTTTAGGCTTGTCCTCAATGTTGTTATTGTTTGTTATTTGTTCCTCTTCGTTTTTGCATCTTCTCACCTCTTATGTGCGTTTGAATGCGTCATCCGCGCTTTGTCGGCAACACGTGCCAATACGTAATCTATAACAACAACCGTTTCAAGAAGCGTTGTGCAGAAGTAAAAGTTGAGAGAGCATCTGTGCTTCCCGCCGCGGCGATGTCGGAAGAAAACCAGCGAGCGCAAATTGCTATCAACGGCTTCATCGCATCTATTCTCATTGTAGTATGCTCCGTGGCGTATGTGCTCTGGGCTGTTCTGCCTGATGAGGTGCTGCACGCGATGCACCTCACCTACTACCCAGATCGCTACTGGGCCGTCGCCATCCCTGCCATCTTAGTCATGCTTCTGTTCTACTACTTCACAACGTCGTGGTTGCTGGTGCTGACCACGACGAACCCGCTCACTGACGGCCGCTGCATCACTGATGTGGACAACAAACCGGATAATGAGTTGGAAGTGGGTGCCCTAGCGGATTCGAACAACAGCGTGCCCCCGTGGGTGGATATTCCGGTCTCCGTAGCAAGTCATCTTCTCTTCGAGCCGTGGAAGGAAAAAGTGCGATGAAAGGGAAATAGTAATTAAGCTTTGTCGCCGCTTGTTTTATTGTATAGATCAAGTGCTAGTTGCTTCTGACGACATCTATTGTTGTGTATACCTTGGCGGTCTGCTGCAGTTGTGCTTTTTCACCTAACCTAATCCTTGTGAGCACTCTACATACTATTGCAAACCTCTTCAAAGAGACAAAGGGAATCAATGAAGTACATATTCTAAGCCGTTTGTCTTTGGTGCCGGTGCGAACGAGCACTCCATGCAGATATACCAGGAATCTATGTACAAAAGGAATTACAGCCTGCACCGTTGAATGCAAACTGTACACTTCAGTCTTTCTCCTAAGTTGTTTTATATACGTCTCATGATAACAAAGAACAGCATTCGTTCCTCTTCTGCCTCACTGTGTGCTCTATTAACACCTCGTTTTTCATTTCTTTGTGTTTTGTTGCTCTCATATTGGTAATGACTCTACACAGGGCCTAGTGTAAACACCCCAGCGAAGAATGCGTTCCTCCCGCCTTTGCTGGCAACACTCCGCAGTAAGTCAAACCGGGCTTGCGCGCCTTTTGCAGCACACTGCAACACACGCGCATCGCGTACAACTGCCTGAATTGTACAAGTTGGGCGTTCTCCTTCAAGACCCGGGCGACATTCTCGGTCTCCGCAAACACACGGAGCTGTTGACGGGCTTGTCAAAACGCTACGAGGAGTTACGCGAAGGCGCCACACCATTCCAAGTCTCCTTGCTGGATGCTGTGCTGCCGCGTCATAGTATCAGTGGTGATGGTTCAGGTGTGTCAGGAGGCAGGACTGCAGTACAAGCCAGCAGTGACGACACAATGAACGCCACGACTCTCAACGAAAAGGGTGGTGCCGCAGGTACTGTATCCCCACCAGTCACTGCGCAGGAGTACTACAAAGCCATCATGGATCTGATGAAAGAGGTGGAAGCGGAGCACGGTCGCACCACTGCGCGCGAACCATGCCAGACAGAGGACAACCAGCCTAACCAGCAGCCGACATACTGCGGCAGCGATGACAACCATAAGCACCGTGGTAGAAAGCAGAACAGTGGAAGAGCTGGCGGGCGACAAAAGCAGCAGTGTAACAGAAACGGCAAGCAGACACCCCTTCTACAGAGAAGTAACAACAGCTTGGCACAGGAAGGGGTGCCGCTGCCAAAGCCCAGCATGCCGAGTCTTGGCGAAGTGCTTGGCAGTACACGAGCGGCAACTCTGGAGGGTCACCTGAACGCTCTCGAACCACTGCTCCGTCAGCTCTCGCCCACTGAGACAGTTCGGCTCATAAAGACACTTGCCAAGTTGAACTACACCAATTACGAACACACATTGCTTCTCACTCGACGTGGCTGCGAAGTGGCAGGTCACCTGCAGCGCCGCGACCTTTGCACACTCTTCTTCAACCTACATAGACTTCACACGCGCGACTCCTGCGTGCCGATCGTGAATCGCATCCTCGAGCACGTGCAGGAACTCACCGCGGAGGAGGTTTTTTTACTGTGTCAGTCGATTGAACGGCAGGAGAACAACTCTACAGCCTCGCAGCGGCTACTCACGCCGTTGGTGGCGCAGGCGGTAAAGAAGCTGCCGGATGCCACGTCCTCGGCGTATCACCGCTCACTGCTGGTGTCCATGGCACGTTACCACGTGCAGCAACCACAGACGGTGCAGCTGGTGCTGCGCGATTGGGTAGCGCGGTGCAAAACAACGTCGTCGGAGAAGGACGTCTTGGTGTTGCTGGAGGCGGCGACGACGCTTGCGGCTCCAGGCACGGAGCCAGAAGGTTTGAAAGAGCTGATTGACCGTCTCACCTTTCTATCGCCGACGGTGGACCTTTGGCACGTGGACCGTGTCATTGATCTCATGTCCACCATCCCCATGCACCTCAGCACCGGGATCATGCACATTCTGCTCACGCGGCTCGAAAACGAGGCCGGCAAGCTGTCGGTGGGGCAGCTGAAGGTTGTGCTGCACCTTCTCTCCACCTACCCACCCGCGAAAGGACACGTCGCGGTTGTCTCTCTTGCGTACGCTTGCGCCATTCGCGCCAAGTCGATGGACACAGAGACACTTGAGAGCATTGTCATCTCGCTCGCGATGCTGCAGCTCTTCACAGACGACTTCTTTGCAATCGCCCACGTCCTGCAGACTCAGAAAGGCGGCATGCGGAGCTTTGAGCAGGTGCAGGTGTTGTTTGACTGCTGCACGGCAGAGATGGCGGCACTGCCGCATGGCTTGGGCATGCTCACTAGTGTCATCTGCACCGTTGCCCCTACGTTGAATGATGAGGAGCTGTCGTACTGCCGAAAGTCCCTTGTGAAGCTAGGTGTAACGGACCGAGAAACGCTACAACAGATCTTCACGAAGGCAAAACGCTGCCAACGAACCCCTGCAAACAACTTTACCTCCCACAAGAGACGCAGTGGCTACTACGATCCCATGGCCGACCTACTGTGAAGGGGTAACATTTGTCTACGGCAAAAAAAGTGTCTGTTTCCTTCAGGGTTATCACGTATATGTAAGTTGCTTTGCAGGCAAAGCGCGTTTACTGTTTATGCGATGAGTTGTCGAATGGCGATAGTCTGACTCATGTTGTTTGCATGACTTCACTGTTGGGTGCGCTGCTTACACTGAACTCTCTCGCGCAACGGAAGCTTGATGCAGCTTACAGCGTGCTGTTTCACTTGCCGGGTAAACGTCCCCTTTTCAATTGGAATCTTGGACCCCATCAAATCCCCATCTTAATAAAAATCTGCCGTTGGTGCCTCTCCCTACCTCTTTCTCTACATTATTCCTTTCTCTCCCAACCCCTTTCTTTTCACACTCATTTGGTGTATTGTGTCAAGCGTGTACGTGTTTCTCTTTAGTTTAGGTGGCTCCAGGACGCTGACGGTTTCACGTTTATTCTCCCCTGTGGGCCTCACCTCATTTCGAATACAAAAGCAGCGCACTGTTCAAACACTCGAAAAAAAAAACAAAAAAAACGAGAGAGAGAGAGAGAGAGAGAGATGAATCGTGCACCTGGCGCCATGGTGGCGTCCAGCCTCTTTCAGTCTGCCATCACCACCGGATCGCAGCGGGCGTCGTTGCCGTACATCTTCCAGCGCATCCGTCTCAACCTGGTCCCTTTCAACGCGCAGGACGTCTACCAAATCTGCCTTGTGGCGTACAATAATGACACCATCGGCCTTATGGAAGACGCAGATGTGATGCGCGGCATTGCCGATGCGTTTAGCCGCGCCGACCAGAGTGTGTTAACACCTTTCCAGGCGAGCCTCATCACGGATACGCTGCGTAAGGCCGGTATCAATGCTACTCCGAAAGAGGTGATGGTGCCTGAAGAAGACGCGATTTCGCCGGAGACGCTGTTGGACGTTCTGCGCGCCATGAACGTGCACAGTGGCACCCGCGATGAGAAGAAGATAGCGGCAGTGTTGCAGAAGGTGCCGTCGCTGCTGGATGAATTCAGTCCGTCGCAGCTGTCGCTGGCGTTGTCGGAGTTGGGCAAGCTGCGCTGCGCCGATGCGGAGGCGATGAGCAAAATTGCGAAGCGTCTCTTCACGGTAGCAGACGATCTCGGTGCGCTGGAGGTGTCACTTGCGGTGAAGTCGCTCGCCACCACGCGTGGCATGCCTTATGCAACCCTGCGTAGAGCCTTTACTCTTGCCGAACAGCATATTCCTGACTTCCAGCCGGAAGACTACACGAACGTACTTACAGGGTTGCAGAGCGCTGGCCGGCAGTACACTCGCAGTTTTGTGAAGCTGGTCGAGGCGGGTCTGGAGCACGTAGAGACCATGGACGCGGGTACGCTGACTGCGTTTTTGGTCACCTTCACACAACTGGAGTACACAAAACGTGAGCATGTGGAGATTTACGCAGACGCACTGGTCGACGTCTCTAACGACCTCGACGAGCAGACACTTGTCCAGGCCTTTGTCGCACTGCACCATCTGAACCTCTTGCACGAGGACATGTTTGCCAGTATGCTGAGCTGCTTAATGCGGTACGCGCGTCTGCTCGATCCGCGTCACCTTGCACCGGTGATGGACGTCTGTAGCAGCGTGGCGCACAACTCCGACCCTCTGATGAGGGTTCTGCTTGACCGTGCATACGAATGCACACGTTTTCTACACCCGGCGGCACTGGCCGAAATACTAGATATCATTGCGCACTACCCGCCCGCTCGCAGTCACGCGCTCGTAGAAGTCTTCGGCCAGCAAGCGCGGCTGCGTTTAGAAATCTTCTCTCCGGTAGATGTGGCTCGCGCGACTCGGGGACTGGCCCACTTGGGTTATAGAGATCTTGATTACTACACGCGAGCTGCGCAACAAAGCTTCATGTATGGTTTCAAGGACTGGTCCTTCCTCGAGCCGATTCTCATGGGCATGTGCTTAGCAGGAGAGGTTCCCATTAGTACCGTCAAGATTCTAGCCTCTTACACCGCACCAATGGCCAAGTCCATGTCGCTGCAGGAGGTGGAACGGGCAAACCGGTACTTGTTACAGATTAAGTGCGAGGAGGACTACGTCTACCGCGCTCTGGCGAGTCGCGTAATGCACTTTGTGAAGGAAATTACCCCGGACATGCCGCAAGAACTTCAGCAGCTCGTGCAGCGTGGCGCGGTGAACCGAATATCTGAAGTGTGAGTTTTTGAGAGGCGTACGCTTACGAAATGAGCAAAGAACTTCTTTGTTTGCTTTTTCGCATTCCCTTTATCACAGATCAAATGTAGCGCTGCGTGTTGCATCTTCCGCCAAGTGTCGTTTTCTCGGTTTGCGATACTACATGCTCTCTTCATTGCACAAAATAAACGAGCACTTGCACAAAGACTTACAGGGATAACCTTATCCTGCCAATGCAGAGGAGCAATCGCTTCTGAAAGCATTTGAGTGTCCGTATGTGAGCAAATGAAAAAACTACGCTTTTTGTTGAGTACTTTCCGTATCCGCTGTAGAGTGTTTTGCTTATCAACCGTCGTGTCAAGCAGAACAACGAAACACTGCGACTGCTTTGAATTTTCTGTGATGCTCATCGTGAGTCGATGGAAGCATTGCAAATACCTGCCGCCTAAAACCTGCTTTGTTATGTTCTTCCTCCCCCCCCCCTTCTCCTCTCTCTCGTCACCTTGTGTTTTCCCTTCTTTACGCGTTGGCTCCAATACACAAACAGGTGCAAAAACTTCATTTTCACTTGCATCTAGTTTTCTCGTCATGGAGGGACGCCTCATCACTCTGCCAAGGGATGGTCTGCGCCGCACCTCGCTCTTCGTCTCGGGAAAGGCACACCGATGCATTCTCGTCGTCGGCTCTCAAATGGATACCTTCTTCACCACCCCTTATGCCCAGGACCTCGCTGAGGGACTGCAGGATACGTGGAGTGTCGCACAGGTTGAGCTGGGAAGCAGTCGGGTTGGGTTCGGCACCTCTGACCATGAGTCAGACGCTGATGACGTCAACGCCGCGTTATCCGCTTTAGCAACAGAGTGCATGATGACGGAGGTAGTTCTTTACGGCAGCGGCACAGGAGTGCAGGTGGTGCTGGAAGCCGTTGCCTCGGCCTCACGTGCGCCAGAGGTGGTCTCGCGTGTAATATTGCACGGCGGCATAGTGTCCCCAGAAGACCACCACCTCTTCTCCGCCGGCGCCACCGAGCAACGCGTCTGCCGTGCCCGCGCGCTGATGAATGAGAATAAAGGGGAGGACATGGCAGCGATGAGGGAGTTCTACGACATTCCGGTGACCCCGGCGCGGCTGCGCTACAGCAGTGTTCTCACCGTCCAGGAGGCGCTGTGGCAACCGGCATTGGAGCATGACGGCAAGGCGTGCAAAGCCGCCTTGCGTGGCATTGCGGTGCCGACGCTATTCCTCTTGGCTACAGAGGTGTCGTACAACGCGCGTGCTGTGTCCGCGCTGCCCCTCGCGCGCACCGCTGCATTGGACGCGATTGGGCTTTCGAGCGAAGACGTGCAAGTGGAACTGCTACCCACTACCAACGATGAGCACCGCCGTATTCTTAAAGGCGGTGGGGCGCTCGTGGTGAAGGCAGTGCGCGAATTCTTGACGCGTGCGGATGTGCGACGGGAGGAGCGACGGATCGCTGCGGAGGCGAATACGGTGGAGTTGGAGCGGCGACGCCGCATTGAGCTCGCCAAAACGATGTGCGCGTAGTACGTTTTTCAATTGTAATTCTTTCCCTTTCCGGTGGCTTTTGAAAATGTAACAAGCATTTATGTCAAGTAGCGCAACACGGTGTTGTACTTCCTTGTTGGTTTCGCGTGGAACTTAAGATGAAATTCAGTAACCAAATAAAAAAAAAGCGGATCATATACAAAACGAACAGCATCGTGAGCTTTTTGTGTTTTCAGCTGACAGTCGAAAGCTGCCAAATGCAGCAAGCGTTTTCACGAATGCTAGAGAACTCGTCGAAAGCGAAAGGAATATCTCATCTGAGCCACACATCAATTTGCTATCTTTCAAATTACGTTATGTGAATAATACGCAGTGAGTTGATTAGCGGTTACAACCGGAGGCTGAAATGATGGAAACAACGAAGAAATTAAACGTCTTTTTTTTCTCCTTTTTTGAAACTCCTCACCACTTGTGCATTTGCCGTTATTCGCTTTTAAAGAGCTATCATTTTCGGGGAAAACAAGAACACTCCTCCAGATTACACTTCGTTTCCAACTGAGTATTTGCATACGTCTTTTGGTCTCAAGTACAGCACTCTATCATCATGTTTTCAGAGTCTGATGAAGACGAGGAGTACACAGTGCATGAGGTGCTCAATAATCAGGAGATCGCTCCGCAACTAGAGGTGACACCGCAGCTGCAGCAACAACAGCAACAGCTTGAGGACACTGGTAAGGCGAAGGTTGACAACAACAGCGCACCCAACCCGGCGCCGCTTGCACGATACTACAGACTCGGCACCCAGCAACGCCACGCCTTTGATGAACACATGCGACGACTTAGAGAGGAAGCCCAGCGATTCGAGCGGGAGCGGGAATTCCGCCAGCAGCACCCATTTCGTCCCCTCCGCGAAACCGCTGCGGCGTCTTCTTCTGCAAGAGCAAGTGCAGAGGAAAATGATAAAGCTCTTCTGGCGCAAGAGGGTGGGTCTCAACAGGGCCAAACAACAGCAGAACCTAACAAAGAGACGGTGAACACTACAGCAGCGCCGGTGAAGCCTGTCTTCGATCGATTGGCGGCGCAGGCCGTGCAGCTGGAGCTGCGTCGCCGCCATCGCGAGGAGCAGAAACGACGCGCCGAGGCCGCTGCCCTCCGCGAAGCCTTTCAGCCGACCATTAACCACCGCACCCCGGTCTATGGGACGTCACTGCGACACCTGGACGACGTGCCCGTTGAAGAGCGCCTCCTACACTACGGTGAAACCGTTGCGCGCGAGCGTCAACGACGACAAGAGTTGAAAGCAATAGAAGAAAAAGCTGCTGTTGAGGCTGCAATTAGTGGTAGTAGAGGTGTCGGCAACTCCTTTCAACAGATGAGCTCGGAGGAGCGACGGCAGTTGCAGGAGGACTTCCAAAAGCGCAACGAGCGTTTCCTCGCCGCAAAAGCACAGCATCGGGTTCAGGCAGAACAGAGGGCAGCCGATGAATTCTCATTTCAGCCGCAGATCTCCGCAACCTCAGCCGCGCTCGATGAGGTTCGTCGAAAAGAACTGGTGCAGGCGCGGAAAGCAGAACTGCTGGAGTTGCTGGGACACTCAGCCGAGGGCGCGTCGCTCACTGTGAGTCAGCATAGCTCAGTTGAGGGTTGCGGTGCAAGCCGTCGTAGTAACATGCTTTACGAACAGGCGGTGACACGACAGCGTCAGCAGAGTCAGTCCTCTAGTCAGCAGCAACGAGCAACTAGCAGTACACGCGACAAGCGGCAGTCTCCAATGACGAACAGCAGCACAAATAACAGCAACAACCCTACTGTGTCAGATGCTGACAAAAAGCTACACCAACCCCAAACGAACCCGACTTCAGATAAGTGGATCGCAAGTGGGCCGCACCGGCACTTCTTCGAGCACGACTTTGTTCGCCGACAAGAACTGTACGAGAGAGTAAAAGAGGAAGAAGCGGGGCTGAAAGCCGCTGCGAACCAAACCTGTGCGGCCTCACAGGTGTTCACAGGGGGAGTTAAACTCACAGGCAACAACGTTGCGAACCTTTCCGCTGAAAGCTCACGTAAGGTGAACACGGAAGAACTGAACGAGCGGCTTTACTACAGTGCTAGGAAAGCGAGCGAGGTGGCACAGCGGCGTCGTGAGGCTTCGCTCAACGCACACGAGTGTCCCTTCCGCCCAAAGCTGTCACCGGGTACGCAGTACGTCCTGCGTCACATGCGGCAGATGCGTGACGGCGACGTCGTAAAGCGGCTCACTGCTGCAGCACCCCTGACAAGTCCGCGGAGGAAGAACGGCAGCAACACGATAGAGATAGATCCCGAGAAGAAAGACCTGTACGAGGTGGCGCCGGCAGCGCAGCGGTCCAAAAGTGCCACAGTGCGTTCGAGTCCGCCGTCCACCGCGTCGCCATCCTCAGGAACAAATAGTGCGGGCCCTCAAAAAGAAGAAAAGACTTCTGCACAGCCGTCAGTGCGACAGCGCATGGTCATCACGCGTGACCAAGCGGAAAATTTCTATCAGCGTCAGATGAGCTTTTTGCAGGAGCGGCAAGACCTCATTCATGAACGGAAGGAGGGCGAGGCGATGCAGGAGCTTGTGGAATGTACCTTCCGCCCTCGCACCAACACAGATCGGCGAGAGGGCAGCTCAGTGCCACGCGCTACGAACGCAGCCGTAATGAACGATGAAGGGCAATCATTGAGCCACGTTACAGGTGTGTCAGGCTTCTTAGAGCGGCAGGTGCTGGCACGGCAGCGAAAAGCCGAGCACGATGAGCTAGTACGTACAATGGGCCTGCCGCGCAACAAGGCAGCTCCCAGTGTTAACCTCACGACAGGAACAACCCTCACGAACCCTTTTACACTGCAGACGGCGCAGCGGCGTCGCCGGTCCTCGTGCTCGCCATCAGATCATGCTCAACAGCGGTCCACCGTGTTGCCTGGTGAAGCAGGGAAGAATGGTGCAGCGGTGTCACCAATATGGATGAGCGGCTTGACCTCGTCTGAGCGTCTCCTGTACGACGCCCTGGCAGCATCAGAGCAGTACCCGGCAACAGCTACAACTACCACCAGTGTTAAAGGTGTCGCACCCGCCACCGCACCACTATTCCCTTTGCCAGGCTACACGCGATCCGAGGATGGCGACGAAGCCATTTACTTTGACGAGCTGGAAGGGTGTTTTGCAGGCACCGGTGCAGTCGATAACAGTCTACACGAGGACACAAGCAAAGCGTATATGCCACGCCCGTCACAGTCACATGTCCAACCGCCGCGTCGTGAGGTATACCGTGACAAGGCGTCGCTATTTTCTTCCCTTTCCCGAAATGCGTATACGGGGCGGAGTCTCGGCCCTCCTGCCGCCGGTGTTGCATATGGTGGTCTGCAAAATCAGCAGATGGGAGAGCGTCACGGAATGCCAAGGCCGCGTCTGTTTGAAAAGCCGTCTGCGCTAAAAGGCGTCGCTGCTGCTGAACGCGCCTCGAGTGCGCAACGCCGCAAGCAGCGACGAACTGTCTCCTTTGCGGTTGAAGACGGTGCGTCTTCGCCGCAGACTGGACGAAAGACTGCTTCCATCACCTCTCACGCCGATCCAATGCAATGTACGTCTCACTGATTGCCAGGCAAGAAAAGAGAACTGAGGCATTTGCGTGTTTTCCTCATCACTTCGTTTTCGTATCGAATTCGTTGCTTTTGCTTCCTGCACCCATCGTTGAAAACAGCCCCCTAATTTAGAAAAGCGGTTTTGCTGAACTTACGGAATAGGTGCTATCGAGCTCACAGCATTCGACCAATTAAGTTGATCAGCCGCAATACATCTTTTATTTCTACAGTGCTCCGCTGCGCTATTGCCCTGTCGTCGAGGTTAAGTACCTTCCTGCTGTATTTACTCTGCTTTCTTTCCCCGCTTTCTCTCGTTAATCAGCCACTCACACATAAAGCTTTACGAAGTACTCTCGATAATCTGTGCGCAAACGTTCGTCGGTGTGCTTCCTTTGGGGTAAATTGCGCTGACAGGAAAAAAGAGGGAAGCGATAGCGCTTTTACGTCACGGTCAGTCACACATATAATTATAAATGAGCGCTCTCTACGTACCCTGGAGCTCCATGTCCACGCTATACGATTGACGAAACAGAACCGAAAAGAAATTGAATGGAGAAATAAATATTTACTCACTCAACACACAAAAACTATGCTTCGCGGTCCGAAGAAGCGCAGACCCAGAAAAACTCTTTTGAGGACTTACGTTGAGCCTCGCAGGAAAATAAGTGACACCGCTATCATCCGCGGGGTGGAGGTAGAATTCGATCGCACGCTGCCATTCTGGCGCTGCTTCACCGACTTGCAGCAGGAGACACGCCACAAGCCTGAGGTTGTGGATCGCAAAACTCAGCTTCTCTGTCGCATCCCTTGCAAGGTGTTCAAGCGTGTCGACGTCGTGTGGGCTCAGACGCAAGTGCAACTGCGTGGTACTGGTTCAAGATCCAGTCACATACACAAAACCGTTGTAAAACCAAAAGGCACACTCGGAGATTTGCGCACGATTATCGTGGGCCCACCTTGCAAGGAGCGCCACAACAACGTCGATCCTGTTGTGTACACCATCGACACATTACACTTTGTCCACAATGACGCCTACCGGAAAGGTGCCGCCAGCGAGCACAGTTTCCACATTCAGTCTGTTGTGCTGCGTGATGAGCCGGCAGTACTGCAATGTGTCGCCGGGGCGATGGTGTCCTTTTCTTTTCTTATCTACACTTCCCTTCGGTTAGTGCATGCACGCAGCGTGAGCAAGTGCTCATTTGAGGCGTTAGCTCGGGCGTTGGACGCACAAGCGCAGGCGTACACTCGCGAGTGTCAGGAAGCAGCTGCCAAGCGTGTAAAACAGGAGGAAATAGACAATGTTGCGTCGTCAGTGACTACTTCTTCTTTGACGCTGTGCAGTGCAGCTGAAGTGTGTTTTTCGAAGAGCTCTCAAGCAGACACTGCATTTGCCCAACTGCGAAAGCGGTGCCCGCCCTCCACTTCACGTGTGCTGATTCTCGGCATGGGTGGGAACAGTATGGCCCTTGCCCTCCGCGCCGTCCTTGGGCCAGCCGCTCTGATTGAAGTAGTCGAAGTGGAGCCGGCAGTGGTGGCGGCGTGTCTGCAGGCCGGTACGCTCCGCAATGACGACCAAAACATGAAGGTCCATCTGAAGGACGCCGACGCGTGTTTGCGTGAGCTGCCGGATCGCACCTACGACTTTATATATATGGACATTTTTGAGCCGATGCAAGCGACGATGAAAAACCTGCACCCGTGGGTCGTGGCGGCGCGCGAGAAACTCACTGCGGGTGGCCTGCTGGTGATGAATGAGCATCAGCTCCCGTCGGCGGAAGGCCTGGCTCCGTACGTGAAGCTCTTTGGCGACGGGAACGTGCAGGCGGTGAACTTGCGTGGGTGGAATGAGAGCGTCGTTGTGTGTGTCGCACCTGGCAATGCAGAGACAGACACCCACTCGCTGGAGATCAGCAAGTGTTACACAAACGTGGCGTTCAACATTTACGAAGCGCTGATGCCCGGGTGGCTTCCTCATTTTTCTTGGCTGGTCGTTGCAAAGACGCATCAGTTTAAGAAGATGCGTAGCCGCTTGTGGACTTCATGAGGTGAAGGAAAGCGCATTGTGGCGACCGGGAAGTCGTGGACGACGGAAGGGTGCCGCTTCAATTTGTTTGTTCGAATGAGCGTTTGATTCCGTCCCGCCGTTCAACAGTTAAGTGAAGCAGAAAAAAAAATAAAGGGAGAAGAAAGGATACACATCGAATTTGGTGTTCGAGAAGTATCCTTAGTTCAGTGTCTTTTCTACCGGCTGTTCTTGGGTTTTCTGACACCTAGATGGAAACTATCTGAACTGAAAAATAAATGAGCATTCCCAAAAGTAGTTTTGTGCCATCAATGTGAATCCCCCAGTGTGCTTACCTTCTTACTGTCGGCTATCTTTAAGTTTCTTATTTGCTTCAGCCAGAACAACAACAACGTAACAACACCGATGCGTAGCGGAGGAACGTCACACCTTTGCGTGTTTTCTCTGCAGCAGCCTCGAACATTACTACAGTTCAAAAATCACCAATTTTTCTTTCCCGCGCTTAAACCCTCACAAAAATGGCCACGTTGTCGCAGGCACGCGTTGTGCGCTTCACGTCGCGGTGGCTTACGGACGAGCTGAATAGTTTTGCCCGCTCCGGCAACTGGGAGGGTGCTCTACAGACGTTCGAGCACCTGCAGCAGTCGAGCCTAGTGCACCGCAATGTCTATCACTACACAACGGTGCTGAAGGCGTGCAGCCGTGCGGGGCAGATGGACGCCGCCATCGCCATCTTCCGTCAGATGAAGGCGAATCAGATAAAGCCGAACGTCTACACTTACACTACACTTCTTAATGGCTGCGCCACAGCGAAGAAGCTTGATTTGGCGTTGCGCCTCTTCGCGGAGATGCGCCTCGGTGAGGTGCCGCCGAACGTGCGGACGATGACGGCCCTCGTCACGACGTGCTCGCGGTGCGGGGAGTGGGAGAAGGCCTTTCAAGTGTTAGACCAGTGTGAGGAACTGCTCATAGCTCCAAATGTGTTGACATACACAGCTGCGATGGACGGTTGCCGTCGCGCCGGTGTGTGCGCTCCCGCCATCGCTCTTTTAGAGTCGAAAATGAGCAACCCGAGTCAGGTACGGCCGAACGAGGTGACCTACAACACAGTTCTCGGCGCATGTACTGCGGCGAAAGACCCTAGTGCCGCACAGCGAGTGTTTGCTCGCATGGTTGCTGATGGATATGAACCAATTGAGTACACACGTGACCTGATTACGACGGTGTTCCGCGGCACCGCGCTGGACGGCCTCGCGGACAACATGCAGGTGCGTGTGAGGCCATCCAAGTGGGAGGCGTACGTGCCAGACTCTGACCCTGCAACGGCGATGCGCGCCACACAGGTGGGCTCTTCGTGAGGGTTGAGCTTGTCGACTTAAGTATCGGCCAGTGACATTGCTATCTTTTTTTTTTTTTGCGTGTGTGTTTACGGCTGTTGTTATATAGACGTTTGTCGCCTGAGCCCTTCCCAGCTAACCTAAACAAATAAACAAGTAGTTAACAGTCTTTTTTTAGCCAAATTTTGGGCACTTTCCTCATCTGCTGGTTTTTATTTGGATCGGTTGATGGTCCGCCAAGCGAAAAAGTTCATTTGCGGTATCGGTTGTAGAGACAACGTAGAGTTTTTCACATGGCTGGATGACCGCACACAAGGATACGCTTTGTAGCGACGCGATGTTTTCTTTCACCTCGCTCGTAACTGCTTTTGCTTCTGTATAAAGGGAGTCTGTTTAACACTCTACTGACCGTTTTCACACAGCTCATTCGTTGTGATCCGGGCTTATTGTAGTTTCTAAAAACTCTTTGCTGACAATGAGTACCTCTAATATGCATGAGTTGCTGGTGAGCAACACGCAAAGTGCAGAAGAACTTCACGGTGTGGCAGTGATGGAACTGCCAGCATTCGACCCAGAGGAACCTTCTTTTGCTTCTGCAAAGGCTACCACTGTCACTGGTAGCAGTAGTAGTGGTACCAGCAGCAGTGACCTTCTGGCAGCTGCAATGAACATTCGAGCTAAGACGCTGTGGCGGACCCTATATCCGCGCACGGCTCCTCCCAGGGCTTCTGCCGCGGCTACAGACGCCCCTACCGTAGATACAGACGAGGCAAACCGCGCGGCGGCCGCAGCGGCATCCGGTCGCCCTGACGCGGTCCGTCAAGGCATTCTGACCGTGCTGGCGGACAAGACGACCACGCAAGCCAGCGGGCTTCCTTCCAGGTCGACGACCACCCCCGGCCCGTTGACTGTGATGCACAAGCGCGGCCGCGACGGCGACGACAGCGACGTCATTATCTCTATCAACCCCGAACAGCTGAAGGCACGTAGTGCCCTCGTCGTCTCACAAGCGGCGGCTGAAGAGGCAGAGGCCCAGCAGTACAAGCCGCCGCCGCGGTGGAAGCTGGCGAAGGTACTGGTGGGTCACCAGGGTTGGGTGTGGACGACGGCGGTCGAACCAAGAAACAAGTGGTTTGCCACGGGCGGCTTTGATGCGATCATCAAAGTGTGGGACCTGGAGACTGGCGTGCTGAAGATGAACCTAACGGGCCACAAGGAGGCGGTGCGGTCCATAGCGCTTAGTAAAGTGTCACCGTACATGTTCAGTGGCAGCGATGATCACTCCGTCAAATGTTGGGACTTGGAGCGCAACGAGGTGATACGCGAGTTCTTTGGGCACAAGAGCTCCGTCCACTGCGTCGCTGCCCACCCATCCCTCGACGTTGTCATCAGCGGCGGCCGCGACAAGACGGTCCGGGTATTTGATCTGCGCTCACGGGCTGTCGTGCACACCATGACCGGCCACACCGACAGCGTCATGTCGCTCGTTGTACAGCAAGAAGAGCCGCAGGTGATCTCAGGCGGCAGCGACGGCTTTATATACCTCTGGGACCTCGCGATGGGCAAGCCAATTAAGCGCCTGACACGACACAAGAAGCCGGTGCGGGGGTTGACGCTGACGTTGTCGGGCAACGCACTCGTGTCGTGTGGCGCGGATGAAGTTCGTGTGTGGAATCTACCTTCCGGCGAATTCGTGACAAACGCCAGTACACGTGTGGCACAGACGCCGGAGGGTGGTGCCAAGGCGGCGGCGGTGGATGCGGAGGAGTTTTCGTACCGGTGGAGCTGCTGCGCAATGAGTCCGCGCAATGTCCTTGCCGTCGGCAGCCAGGACGGGGAGCTCGCGTTTTACGACTGGAATCGACCGCAGCCGCGGCGGGTGGTGGGCCGGCACTACGCCCCTTACCAGTGGACAAAGACGAAATCGCTGCCTGGGACGCTGGCTGGAGAGGGTGGGATTAACGGCATAACCTACGATATCTCCGGCACTCGACTCATTACTGTGGAGAGCGACAAGAGTGTGAAGATATGGCGTTTGCGTGAGTAAGTTGCAGGGGCTTGTGGTTTGGTGTACTTTTTTTTTTTCAAGCGTCGAAACAAAGATTCCTCTAATTAACGCCTCAATTTGTGTTCCCCCCCCTGCGCGCTTCTTTTTGATATACCAGCAGCTGCTGTTAGACTTTTCAACGGGGCTACTCTCTTCCTTCTCGCCGCAAACTCTGGCGCGAGAACACCACGGAGTCCGTTTTCGTATTTGTCACGGACAATTGATGACTCTTTACTTTTCTCCGAAAAGCACTTTCGCGAACTCCACCTCACTGTCTCCCTTTATTCTCCTTTCTTTTCCTTTTCACAATGCCCCCGCAGAGCCTGTATCGAAACAACCGTTCTCCTCTGGTTCAGCTAATAGTCACTTCTAGTAGAACAGCTAGAAAAGTACATACCATTTGCCGTCCACTTATCTATATATCCTCTCTTTTTTATCATTTTCTCCTTTCTTTTCCCTACTTTTACATTTTCATTGATCAGTGTTCTATCACGTGCCTCCATTGTCACTTTTACCTTTTGCCCTTACTGTCTCTGTCTGTGTTCTTCCCCCGTGCTCTTCTTTGATACCCCTTTTTTTTTCTTTTGAACTCGTGTGTTTTCTCTTCTACCTGGCACATAGAACAAAAGCAAACTTACAACCTATCGTCCCGTGCTTCTTTGCTTCATTTTTAGACCTTCGTTACGTCAATATCGGAATCCCTCAGAGAGTTCATTGCTTCTTCCTGTACGTATGTGTGTGTGTGTGTGCCGCGGTTGCTGTTGCTGATCCACCACCCTCCACGTACGTCTTTATATTGTTCACTCCCCGTTATTCCCGCACTCTGTCAACTGTGAAGTGCTAAGCTGTTCTATTTCTTAGGAGTGTGCAAAACCAACACACCACAAAAATACACCCTCACATACACGCACAAAAAAGAAAACGCACAGTCACTGAGCTACGTCTTGCTTTTCTCGCTTGATGAGAAAAGCAAAATAAAGAAAGCTACATCGGGCTTGCGTCTGTTAAGGAACACACACACACAATAACTAGTAGCGCTTGATCTCGTGACACGTTATTGTTTCATATTCTATTTTTTCCCCTTTTCTTCTTTCTCCTTCACTGGAATGTCGAGCTACGACTCCTACGCGACGCCTGCCACAGCCGACGTGCCCCTCAGTGCTGCTACTGGTGTTAGTGCAGACGCAGGTAGCACGACCACCTACGCGAACGGCGGCGAGCGGGTGACGCGCATTCTAGTTGTGGGCGAGACGCGTGTGGGCAAAACGCTGCTGATCCGTCGTCTGTGCGACCACATCTTCGGCGACACAAGTATCGAGACACACACAGTGGACTGCTCCCCGTTCAGCAACTACGGCAGTGCGGCCGAGAAAGTGGCCGACGAAGACGATTTGGGGCCGGAGTGGGGCCCTACTGTAGGCCTTTCTGTTTGTGCCTTGAAGCGCACCACCACCGTCGCGTGCAAAACGCCTAAGAACACTAATGATCTCAGCATGCCCTCTTTGTACCCTCCAACACAGGGGACAATGAACTCAACCACGTCTCCTACTTTCACCCCTCAAATGGCACTAGAAACAACAATAACATGAACAGCAACGGCTGCAGCGGCTACCCGTCCCCGTACGGTGGCATTGCGTCGGTGGCCAACTGCGGACTGCAATACCGTGGTTCAACCCCGAACGTGATCAACCAACGCAACAACTTCAACAGTGCTATTGGCGGAAACTCGTTGCCGCAGCACCCCTTTCGCCCCTCACCGCACCAGCACCGCTGTGCAGTGACGCAGACGGTGGAGTTCCACGAGCTGGGCGGCACTCACGGCTACCGCGACATCGCCCGGCTACCGCTGCGCAACATACAGTACGACGGCGTCATCTTCGTGTACCACCGCCGCAACCTGACCAGCACCATCTACCTCTCCGAGTGGTACCACTGGGTGCGCAGTGTACTTTCAACGGGCGCCTGCGTCAGCGGCCCGGGCAACCAGCACAACAACTCGAACCGGTGGAAGACGATGCCACGCTTCATGTTGGTTGGGACGCAGCTTGAGGGCGACGAGCTAACAGCCGCGGCGGCTGGTGTACGCAAGGAGGTGGACAGCACCCTGCACATTGGCACGGTGGCCGTGTCCGACGAGGCGCTGCTCGACGGCAACTTTGCGATGAAGGTGCGTGCGCTTGAGTCGCCGCAGACGCCGACGCATTGCAGCCGCATTAAACGCACTTGCCGCGCCATTGGGCGCAGTTTTGCGTGGCCCTACCATGTCCTCTGGTGCCTTTGGCACCCTTTCTTTTTCCTGTCAGTGCAGTACCAGGAGGAGCGTGGGCCGCGCAGCAAGCTCACGACACTGTACACCCGTCCAGTGGAGCAGTTTGTGTGGCTGCTGTACAAGCTCGAGCAGATGCTGCTGTATCTGATGGCGGTCGTGCTGTTCGGACCGTACCAGGAAGCTGTGGTACTCAGCCATTCCCGCACAAAGAAGACGCTGGAGGAGCTGCGCAAGGATGAGCAGTGCGTTGCTCAAGCGCACGTGTGCCGCCTCGACACCGACATCGCGCTGCAGTCCTCACTGGACGAAATTGTCGCTTTCTTCGACATTCTCCTGCGCGAGGACTAAATGCACAGTGACTGAAGGCAAAACAAGCAAACAAGCGAAGCAGAAGGAAAAAGATGTGTGGTGAGGGCGACTCTCTAAGTGAAACGCCAACGTTGGTAGTCTGTTTGTTAGGCTGAGTGTGAGCTCGCGTTGGCTAATTCCGGAACGCGTAGTCACCATACCCAAGTGGTTACGGGGGTTGACTCGAAATCAACTGCGATCTCGCGCGCAGGTTCGAATCCTGCTGGTGACGACTTTTCTTTCACCCCCTCGTAAAAGGCTCCTCCCCCCGCCACCCACGCGTCACCTTTCCCACCGCACTTCCCCCAGATACATTCATTCGTACCTGTGGTGTTTTGTCAAAGAGTAGCCACACCAGCAAACAAACATACTGGGTACAATCCAGAACAAACCAAACCCCAGAATGTCCTAACGTGTGTTGTCAGAACCTCCTCTACGCGTTAATAATGTTGTGCGTTGTTTTAAACAGGAGTTTTCCCGTAACTTCGCCGTTTTATTCTCTCTAATTTTCCAACGTCCTTTTTTTTCTTCATCGGAGCTGTTTTTATTTTCACTGTCGTCGTTAGTGTTCTCCAATACTCCCCCTTTCCTTCAGGCTTCCCGTCGTGTGGTTCCGCTTTGACCCTTTATACTTTATACTTTATACTTTTTTTCCTACTGGTAGATTGAAATCTTGTTGCACGGATGCTTCGTTCCGACACGATAAAAACCAGCAAAAAAAAAACAGGCGAAAGCAGATTGACAACGAAACGCACTGCGAAAGGAAGAAAAAACACGGAACGCCTTTTTGAAGGCATGAAGGACCTACTATCGTTTCTGTGCGGTGAAGAATGGCACTGTTGGGTGTCGCTCTGGCTGACTTCTTCAACCTTTACGTTTAGAATTTGCCGAAAGGTTTCCGGCGCGAATAAGCTTTTATTTTGCCGCATCCGAAGCGGTAGTTACCACCTTATGCTACTTTTTACTATCTTAACCTCTTTCCTTTAACTTGTGTAACTATCACTTGTTCACAGTGATATTCAGGACGGGAGTGGACCTCACCAGGTTAGTAGCGTCCGGTGTATTCACTTCTTTTTCCAAAAATTATTGGAAAAAAGCTCTTCTTTAGTTCTTTGTCGCTATCTAAAGCAGCACCGTTACACACTTTTTTGTCCACTTGCTGTTCTCTTCGCACCACGGTTGGTTTCTTTTTCACTATCGACACCGCCTTTATCCCCTGTGTCTGTGGCTTGCAGTTGCGTGCTTCACTTCTTGAACGTAGACGACAGTTTTTGTCGTCGTTGGAAAGCGAGCTCTCGCGGAACTCGGCCAGTGAGAATATGCCACTTGCTCTTGAAAACAGGGAGGGACAAAAACGAAGTTACTATTGAAACAAGTTAACACTTACACTTTTAATCTTCTTTTTCTACTTTTTAGCGATCAAACTCAATTCTGTTTTTTCTTTAGCAACTTTTGAGTGTTGTCGTTTCATATTACGCCTCACGTTGGAGTGGTTTTTTTTTCTCTTATCGATTTCTGTTCCCCTGCCTACTACTTTACTTACTTCTGTTTTTTCTTGCTAACTGCGGTCTATATGTTTGATCTTATTGGTCTTCCTCTTCACAGCTTTTTATTAGCTTCATTACTTTTCTACTTAATATTCTGCGACTGGCCGTTTGTGTAACGCATTCACGAATACCACCACACACACGCGCGCGCACATCTCGATTCTCATTAGTCCACATTCGTCTCAGCTTCTCATTTCTTTTTGTTTTACCTTGTGCTTCGTGTGTGTTCTAATTCCCTTCAGCTCTGGGCAGGACAAAGAGTCTATCACTATCGATTTAAACTATTCAACATACCTCTGCGCTCTTCCCCAATTTTTCTTCTTCTAGCAATAAGAAACAGATGGACTCAAACTTGAGCAAGCGTTTCGGCTCGGTACGGTCCGTGCATTCCTATGACCGTCACATCAGCAGCCAGCGGACGTCCTCGTCTTTCGTGACGATTGATCACAAGCGTTCCTGGCGACCACCGCCGTACCTGTTCCAGCCCGTGCTGGACTACATGATGAATGCTGCACCGCTAGCGCTCGCGGCCGCAAATCCGTTTCTTCGCCTGTATGTCGAGCGCAACGAGAGCAATGGTGGTTTTCGACTGGACGGCTACCAAGTTACACCCCTATGTTTAGAGGAGGGCCGACGCGCCTCTTGCGATGGCGCGGAAGTAACAGGTGCCGTGCGCAATGAGTTTGGCGAAACGGGAGGGCTGGACTCACTGGACGGCGGCGGCAATAATGGAAATCTCGGCTTCTGCGTGTACAACGGGCCTTGCCGAGGCACCAGCGGTTTAGTGGTCGAGGAAGATGCGGTTGGTGAAGGCTGGCTGGACGGGGAGGCGGACAGCGGCTTTCGTGGAGATTTGAATAATTCACACCTGGACGCTGACAACGGGTTTGATGGAAGTGGCGTGCGCTTTATCCCTTTCCATATTCACGGACTGGGCCCTCCGCAGAACGTTAGCTCGTGCTCCAGTCATCGCTACCCCTGTGTCGGTGTAGATCGCGTCGTGCCGGCTTCTACGCGAGCGGTGAGTCTCTCGCTGAATGCCAACGCACCGTACGCAACTGATATTCGAGATCGTGGGTGCCTCCAAGAGTGCTGGCTTGGCGCCGCCGCGGAGCTGTCTCTCTGTGTCAGTGTTGTCTGCAAGTCCGATGCTGCGCTGCGCTTCGCCGCCCTCGGCGCATGGTGGCTCTCCCGCTATTACGGTGTTTCCCTTCGACTGCAACACATGCACCCAACGCAGCTGTCCGCTTTTAAAGAAGTGCAACGTGCGCTCTTTATCAAGGAACTACAATTTGAATACTGCATTCTGTCCGAAGAGTTTTTACAGTGCATTTCCACCTGCGTAGATTTGCTCTCACTGTCCATCGTGTCGTGCTCGGCGTCGCAAGAGGTGACCCTGCGGTGCATCAACTCTATTTTACGTAAAAACATCAGCGATGCAAGGCTCAGCAGTAATAATAACTATCAAAATAACAACGGCGCTTTCGCCGTCAGCGTTGATGGGTGTGACCCGCTGTTTGAGGAGGCGACCGCGCCACGACCCACCTCCACGACTGACATGACAACACTCAACGCAGGCACCAGCACCACCAATACCGCCATGGGCGGAACTGCCATGGAGTTCCGCAGCGGTGTCACCAACTGGTACCTCTCCGGTGTCCGCTCTCTCGGATCGCTGCGCCGTCTGCGCTGCCTGCACATTCTCCACACCCCGCTGCACGAAACGTTCCTGCAGGCAGTTACAACGTGCTCATCGCTTGAGTGTCTTATCCTGCACCGCTGCCGCGGCGTGCGGTCACTGAAACCGCTGCAACGACTGAAGCAGTTGCAGTCCCTCAGTCTTCATGGCCTCTCGATTAGCGACACCGACGCGCTCGCACTCGCCGCGTTTCCAGCGCTGCGGCAGCTTGTGCTGGACGAGTGCCGCAACGTCACTGACCTCAGCTTCCTCGCTTCGCTGCGTCCTACGCTGGAGCGCCTTTTTGTGCCACGCACTCTGCTTTCGAGTGTAAACATGCAACACATCGGCTTGTTAGACAAGCTGGTGGAGCTCGACGTGCACTCGCTGCGGCAGCTAACGGAGCTGGATGCGCTGAAAGAGTTGACAAGCCTGCGGGTTCTAAATGCACGGGACAACCTTATTACAAACAACGGCTGCTCTACCCTGCGCTGCATGCCGAGTCTGCAGCGCCTCGACCTATCTTGCTGCCGCTGCCTCACATCACTTGCGGCGGTGATTGGTCCCGGCAGCCGGTGGGCTCAGCGAGTGCAATCGTTGAACCTCTCACAAACCGCCATTACAGACGAAGGCATCCGCTGCATTGCGGAGTGCACCGATCTGCGTTATCTTAATCTGTCGCAGTGCAGCGCCGTCCAGGAGTTATCGTTTCTGCGCAAGATGGGCGCGCTGCGGTGGCTGCATCTCGGTGAAACAGGCGTCACTGAGGCCGAAGTGGATCGACACCTACCCTCTGCACACGCGCTGCGCCTGTTGAGTTTATCCAGCTGCGTCAAAGTCACTTCCCTGCAGTTTGCGGAGAAATTACGTCAGCTGGAGTATCTGGATTTAGAGTTGACTGCGATAACGGACGACCAGCTGGTACACTTGACAGGCTGCCACAAGTTGCGCTTTCTTTCCCTGAAGCGGTGCAGCTCGATCAGTCGCCTTGCCCCCCTCTCCGTGCTGCGGTCGTTACTGGAGCTGAATGTCTCCATGACCGCCGTGGGCAACCTCTGCGACGATAACGGCACCAACGAGAGAGGCCACCATGCCGCGCGCAGCGAGTGGTCGTCGCTTACCTCGAGTTACGCCAAGACGCCAGCAGCTGTCACCCCGCCTTCACCGCTCCCACCACCCTCCACCGCCTCCGCACCGGTACCACCAAGCGTTACAGAGGAAGCGGCAGCAGTTGCCAACAACAATAACATCTTGTGCTTTCCCTCCGTTCAGGTGCTGCACTTGAATGGCTGCAGCCGTGTGTCGCGACTTGAGGATCTGGCGAAAAACTTTCCACAGCTGCGCATCCTCTATGCCGACCGTATCTCCGTCGCCACAACACGCAGCAACGTTGGCGTGGGCTTCACCGGCATTGACGAGCCACGTCGATTCCGGCCGGCACCGCACCAACGTGGAGTTCGACTGAGTGTCAGAGAGGAGAGGCGTGATGAAGACAGTGACAACTCTAAGCACAACAGCGAAGGCGGCGGAGGTGGGCCGACGCTGTGCAGCTGGCAAAGTGCCAATAAATTTGACTCCCATTTGGACCAGGTGTTGCAGCAGTATGTACCGCAACCCCCGGCGACGCCGCGGCCACACACCGCGCACTCCGCCGTCGCTCCTCCGCACCCGCCACATCATCGGGGCGCCTCTTGCGACTCTGACGCCGCGTTGACGGCACACATCTCGAGAAACAGCAACAACGGCGCTCACAAGAAGCCGGCCTCGGTGTTGCGGTTGGTGGTGCGGCGCAGTTCACTAAACGACAGCGTGTTGGCGCACATGTGCGTGAGCTTCACCTGTGTCACCACGCTTGATTTGACTAAGTGCGTCAACGTCCAGTCTCTTACGGGTATTGGGGAGCTGTCCGCGCTGCGGGAGCTGCTGTTAACCCAGTCCTCCGTCGACAACGACGGCATTCGCGCCGTCAGCGCGTGCGTTGCACTGGAGGTGCTGCGGTTGACAGATTGCCGGAACGTGACCGACGTGAATTGCCTCGCCTCACTGAGGAAACTCCGTGCGCTGAGCATGGAGCGAACGCAGGTAACGAACCAAGGCTTTGGCGGCCTTGGAGAGTGCCGCTCCTTGCAGCTTCTCACCTGCTCGGAGTGCCGCTACCTGTCGGACGTCAACGCGCTGGGCCGTCTGCAGCGGCTGGTGGAGCTGCACCTCGAGCTCACCGATGTGCGAGACGCCGGCATTCGCGGCCTTCTGAAGTGTTCTGCGCTGCGGCGGGTATACTTTACGCGGTGTCAGCGCCTGACCACGGTGGGTGAGATGCGAAGTGTTTTGCCTCAGCTAGAGGTGCTGGATGTCTACGGCACCTCAATTCCCACGCGTATTGCCGGTCAAGGGCAACAGTTCGCCTGTGCGGTGATGTAAGCGTGCTCATACGTTGGAAAACACAAATCAGTTCATTGTGGAGACGGTCTTTTGTCGTAGATTGCGTCTGCTTGTTTTTTATTTCCGTCGCCGTCGTCGATGTACAAAGCCTCGCACCTGTGTGTTTTTGCGCTTTCTTGATCAACAGCAACACCAAATTGTTTCAACGCTACGCCGAAAACCAAACGCGACGCGTTTTCCCGAGTAAGAACAATTGCCATCGGTTAAATAGAAAGCACCGCTGAAGTGCATCAAGCGACCAGTCATTTCCCGACTAATTAAACCTGCTATGAGCGCGTTTCTATTCATGTAAAATTCCCACAGTGTTATTGCCTTTCAAGTCCCCTGCCTCACACACGTCTTCTTTTCTTTTGATTGACGCAGAGTGCACTATGTGAGGAATTCGGTTCCTCTTCATGCTTTCACAGAGCCCCACCCAACAATACTCATCGATCCTTACCCCTCTAGTTTACTAGGTGATTGATTTGTGCGTTCCTCCACTGCTACCCAGTTTTGTTATGGAGGGGATAACAGCATTTAAACGATTTGACCTTGCTTTCAGCTGACAGCCGCGTTCCTTTTGCACCCCCTCCACTCCTGTGTTCTCTTCCGCAGTATTTAGAGGTTGAATCTTGTTTTTTTTTTATCCGTCAAGTGTAAAGTGTCTGATAATTAAAGAGGTGTTAGGCGAGGAATTGAGCCGTGCTTTGATTATTTGCTGTTGTGTCTTCACCTAGTTGTCGTTGATGTAATTTCTACTGTTATTATGATTACTCTTGTTAGGTTTCGTTTCGATATCTGCTTTATCCAGCTTTACTTGTTTCGTACAGTGGGGTGTCGTAGAGACGTCTTTTTCCGTGACAGTACCGCAACCTTTCCGGTCCCATTATTGTCTTCAGCGTTTACGTTGTAGTGTGTTTTCTTTAGTTCCCAAACCTACAGTTTTAAGTTTCGTTTCTATTTATTTGATTTTACTATTACTGCACACCTGCTTGTCGTCCAAATTACCTCAATCTTGCTTTGTTGCTGTTGTTGTCGCTGCCGTTTAAAGTAGCACCTTCAAGTTTCTGCTATTCTGTTTTCACTGCTTTTCTTTTCATCTGCGAACCCTTTTACAGCCTTCACTATTTTCGATATCCACTCGTTTTTTTCTGTCGTTTTACTGTTCTTCTGTTGGTGGTCGACACGGAACCGCCAACAACATCTTGCGTAATTGAACAAGCGTTTTTTTAACGTTTTTCCTTTTTCCCGTTTTCTTTTGTCTGTGTGTGCTTAGACTGCTATTCTTCACTTTTTCTTTTTTTCTTTTTTTTTTTTTTTGCTTCCCCCATATTACCTGTTTTAGAGATGAATGGAATCACAGTGCAGCTCGTCTTCGCCTTCGTGGGCACGCGGGTGCCGTACTGCATGCACGAACCTACTCCTGCGTCGCCCTCCCGCTCCTCCTTCAACAACTCAACAGCTTCCTCAATTTCTTTCAGCACCACAGCACAGTCGTCGCTGCGAGTGCAGTCAGCCAACTCCTCGCCCTGCATCGATCCCTCTGCGCCGCGACCGCCGTGCACAACGCAGGAGCTGCTAAACCGCCTCGCTGCGATCGTAATGTCGTCGCACGCAATGCGGCAGCCGTCACCTGACAAAGTGTTTGTGGAGCTTTCAGCAGAGGAGTCTACCAGCACCTCACCAATGCCTCCACCATCGCCATCACCAGGTTCCTCACGTGGTGATGCTGCTGCTGCGGTGGCAACTGCAAAATTCAAAGCACCGTGGCTGGAGTTGTTCAATTACGAAACTATGTTACCACTTGACGGCGCGGCAGTGCTCAACGACGGAGATGTGCTGCTGGTACTGTGTGACCCTGACACCTCAGTGGAGCTGGTCGAGGCGCTGCAACTAGAGTGGTTGGAGGTGTACTCTGGCACCCACCGCCCCCACCAGATGGCGCGGCCCGCCGCCTCCTACACGCCGACCAGTGCTACGGAGATGGCTGTCTGCACGACGGAGGAGCGGCTGCGCAACGTGGAACATGCCCGCCTCGCCTTATGTAAACTGGTACCGCTGCACATGCGTCTGCTGGAGAAGGAGTACGAGGGGTGCAAGGCCACCCTGGCAAGTCTCGCGGAGCACCTGCAGGACGTGAAATCGTCGTTGGAAACCTGTTCCTTTTTCAACACAACTGGTGCTGCAAATGCAGCTGCAGTAAGCGGCAATGCAGGGGTCGGGACTGGGCAGCGTGCTGTTCTCAACGATCCCACGTCGAGTGTGGTAGAGCGGTTTCCTCTGCTCGTCGAGCTGGAGCCGTCCCTCGCCTCGGTGCTGGCGTCCGACAGCGACGGCTTGCGCAGCGCGAACTATGAGGCCTCTCTGCTCATGTGCGAAAATCAGATGTTCACAAAGCAAACAGTGGCGTCCCGGATGGCGAAGCAACTTGCTAAACTGACGCAGCGAGCGGCAGAGGAGGAAGTGAGGGAGAACACCTTCGGTACTAGCGAGCCGACGCGCGCATTGCAGGCCTACGTGGAGAGTGCGGTGCAAGACAGAGACACAGCCGGCTGCATCATCAGGAGCTTCCAGGCGGAGATGACGCGACAGCTGAAAAGTGTGCGCTTTCTCGTCGCCAACATCACCCACCTCCGTAACATCATCAAAAAAATGCAGCACGAGATCGGTGCGATAGAGCTGGTGCTGAATCGACTCTCCATGACGCTGCAGCGGCCACAGCTGCTGGAGCAATCAGAGGAACTTCTGCGCCGCCGCGTTGTGCTGCGCCGCGCCGCTCGCCGTCAGCTGCTACTGTTGCAAGAAACGGAATGCAGTGACCTGCAACGTGACCTGAACAGCTTCTCACAGCGACGCGAGGTGCAGAAATTGCTGCCGCCCAAAGTGTGGTGGTACCTACGTGCGCCGCTGCCGAGCCTGCAGCCCGTGGAAGATTTTGTGGCGACGCAGCTCGACCACGCACTGATCGACCGCGACGTGGACGCCGCGCAGGAGCTGGTCGAGCGAACACGGTTTGCACTACCACAAATATCCTCATCGTCGTGTTTGACGCAGCCAGAGGCGGCGCAGAGCGCACAGGAGATCAGCGACGCGCTGCTGCCGGTGGAGCGTTTGCTGCAACGCGCTGAGAAGGCAGAAGCTTCTGCTGCAGCGTACAAGGCACAGGTCACGGCGCTGGAGTTGAAAGTGAAGGAGTACGAAGCCATGCGGGCTGCATCGTCGAAGCCACTGGACACCGCCGTGACAGAGGCGTTTCATAGCACGGGTGCGAAGGATCCGTTGTCAAACTGAAATCAGAAAAATCACGAACAGCGCAGCAGCTTTGCCACTTATGTCAGACCCTAGTTTTCACAGACTCCGCCACGTGTTGCTCACCATTGTCAATATAACTGCTATTCTATTTGTTGTTGTTCACTTTCAGCGCTTCCGTTTTCCTGTGTGTTCATTTATCACCTCCTTTCTTCCTTTGTCCGTTGCTATTTTTCTATGTTTGTCATGGGCCCCTGCTCGAACTGTGAGAACACGTTTTAATGTGTTTTCTTGCCTTCCGTCTCATCGACCAAATAACGGATTTGAAGGTTTCCTCAGTGACGTTGTCTTTGCAACGGAGATCGACGCAGCGCAGTGAGCGTACTGAGCTGTGTGAATGGAAAGCCCTTCGAAAAGGGGACAGACGTGCTCTCCACACCGTTCTGTTGTTTATGGGTATCATCCGACTTACTTCGTAATTCCGTAGCGTGTTGTCGTTCCCTTTCTCTCCTCGTGATCTCAATAGAATAAATTTGTGCAACTCACTGTCTTCCAAACGTCCTTTCTCCACTTTATTATTATCATCTGCCTTCTTTTGTCCTGCTTCAAGTAGCTTTAGTGTGGCTCACGTTTTTTTTTTTCTTTTGGTGAGAAGATTGCTTGTTCTCTACCTGTCTTCCTCACACGCACTCACCACACCAGGTCTTTTCATTCTGTAGAGTCAGAAAGGTGTCAAACCGGCTTGATCTCGCACAAAACACTTTTTTTTGTAATTCTTTGAAACACCCTACCATCATCACTTTTCCTCCTGTTATCTGATTTCTGGTTTCTGCGCTTTTCCTTTCTTTGATTTGTTTTTCGTGGTGTATTTCTGTGCTTGACATCCAAGACACAAGACATTTGCCTTCCCTCTGTTTTTCTCTCCGTTTCTTCTTCGCTCCCTACTCAAGTGAAGTGCTGAAATTGTGGACAGTCTCTACTCCGTCAAAAAATACGTAAACAAACACGCACTCCCCTCGAAATCAACCCTTTAATTCTCTTTCTGGTTAATCTATACAGATATAGGAATCGTTCAATAGCCAAGACAGCTTCTACTGAAACGTGCGTGTAATCCTGTTCAGTACAAACGCAAGACACAACGATACGCATACGCACAGAGTAGTCAGTTTTTTCTTCCCACGACCTTTACTTCATTTCCAGACGTAGACCGGCTTTACAATTGAGTGTATGCCCTTCACAAAAAAGCTATATATACTGACAGAATAGCTGGTACAGTGCGTTTTTTTTTTTTTTTTTGTGTGTGTGTGTGAGTGAGTGAGTGAGCTGTCAGGCGAATTAGTGTCCAAAGAAGCGTCTTTTTTTGTATTAGTTGTAGCTTCGAAGTTTGCGTGTACGCGTACATATATATATATATATATATATATACTTGGAAAGAGCACTGCAGCCCAAAAAGTCACTCAAACACCCTCCAAAAACCACTTGAGTTTTTTTTATAATTAGCTTCCCCTCCCCCTTCCCCCTCCTAAGTACTAATAAAGCTCTCTTAATATCTGTTGCTTTGCGACTGTCGCGTATCTTCTCTTCTCTGCCCCGTTTCGCTGTCATCTCGTTCAACACACTTGTCGATCGTTTAATCCTCGTTAGTACGCTTTCTTCTCTACTGTTTCCCTTTTCGCTTGCTTTTGTTAGATTTTGGCGGGTTTCTTATGTTTTCGTTCGTACCTACTAGAAACTCTACTGACTTGTCATTTCGTTTCTAGCAGGTATTGAAAAGTGCTGTCGTTGGTGATCGAATTGTGTTTGCTTATTGCGGAACTCAAGGATTAAAGTGGAAAAAAAACAAATTTGCTTTTCATTCCAGAAAACTCTCATTTTGTTCTGCTCGGTAAGTTTGTCTTTCTTCATCCCCCCCCCTCACCATCCTTTTTCCTTACTTCCTTAAGCACTCTTTCTATCGGCTATTTTGGACAACCCCCGTCGTTATTTGTTTTGCCTTTAGAATACGTTCTGTAACGTATGCAGGCTGAGCTGAAGTGCTGCTACTGCTGCACGTGAGTTCTTTTGATCAGACTCGTCTTCTTTTTGTGTGTTCTCCATCTTTCATTTCATTGTTTTGGCTCTGCTACTTTGGTTTAACGCAAGTAGAAAACAGCCAGAGCACACACACACACACACACACACACACGCCATCAATACGTTGACGTATACTTCGCTTTTATACCAAACTATCGAAATACTTCCCGTTGCCGCTCAGGAAAAAAAAGGAAAACCAGACACAAATCATGTCCTTGTTGGCTTTGAACGTGTGCTTAATCAGCTCCGGCTTCGACACCGTGGCGCTGCCGCTGTCCTCCACCCTTTGCCCTATTGACCCAGACGACGACCTAGATGAGGACGCCTTTGGCTACACCCTCGCACCCTTGACGGAGAAGAAGAGTCGCCGCAACTACGGCTATGCGCACTGCACCATCGTGCAGCTGTGTGTCCGTGCGCTGGACCTAAAGACGGTACGCGAGATCGTGCGTGTCACCTGGGTGAAGTTCCGCGAGAAAGTGACGGAGTCGAACGAGAAGCTCATACTCGACGGCATCGCGGACGGGCCGGTGTTTGGGAAGACGGAGAAAGGCGAAACGGTGCGGCTGCCAAACATCAAGGTGGAGCGCTCGCCGGAGCTGATGTGGTTGCACGAGACGCTCACGCGCGAGCTGGAGCCGTTTCACGTGAAGGTGGCCTCCCCTGATGTGGCAAAGCGCTCCTTCAACAGCAAGTTTCCCGCCGACAACAACAACACCACTTCCGAGTGGCTTTTTTCTTTTCTGGCGAAGAGCAGTCACGAGAATTACGTTCCGCATATCTCGCTCGGCGCGTGCACAATGGAGAACGTGGCGGCGTTGTCGTACCTGCAGCGCACCGAGGTGCCGTGGCGCGAGTGCCGCCTCGTAGTGTGCCACATGGGCAACTACTGCTCTTGCTTCGACTTGATGGAATGAGGTCTATATGTGTGTAAAGTAGCGAGCGCGAGAGGGATGAGCGTGCCAACCTCACTCGGTGCACACGCCAGATCCTCATGTTCAACTGCATCGTTAAAGGAGCTTCCGAAGTCACTCATTTCTCTTGTTTTCTTTTGGTTTATAGAATTAAACGGCAGTCGCACCTTTCCGTTGTCTTCTTCGCTCCAAGGTATTATGTTTGACTTCGTGTGTTGTCAGATTTTTCATTTTCCGAGGATTCGATAATAAAAAGACTACACAACGGTAGACTTCGTTGCCTTGCGTTTTGCGGTACATGTATTGCTCGTTTGAAGCGCTATTCTTTTTTTTTTTATTATTGTTTGTTTTCCGCCGTGCCCTCTTTTGTTGCTGTTGTTGCCGTCGTTTGCTGTTCTGATTGTTCACTTGTTTCGTGCCACGTGCCAGCTTTTCCTCTTTGAGCAGGTGGAACAGCAGCTGGGCTCGGCATGTGCACTTGCTGCACTCGACAACGAATTTAGTTACCTACCGTCTTTGAATTTGATTTAGTTGTTTTGCGTATCTTCGTTTTCTCGCCGCTGTTTTACTGTTATGAGTTGTTTTAGGGGGTGTCTCTCGTGCAGTTTCGATGAACTTTTCTGCTTTGAAAATATGCTGCATTCATATAACTTTCCATAAAAGGCTACACCGTAATGACGTCTTGTGTTTTGTTTCCCTTTTCCTCCCCTTTTTGTTTTATTTCGTCTGTTTGCGTCAGTCGGTCTGTTTTGTAATCATCATTGTGAGGACGCCATTTCGTTCATGTTGTGCATGTGTTAACCATGTCTGGGTGTCAAGGTATGTACAATTGCGTACCACTAGGTCCAGCTCTACTGTATTTTATATGAAGTGTACTGCAATCTCTTTCGCCCCCTTTGTCCCTTAATGCTGTGCCGCACGGCTTGGTGGTGTTGTATCAACCCCTTCTTTGGCTTTCCCATCTGATTGCTTTTAAACGGAACAGCAACAACAACAAAGTGGATTGCTTCAGTAGCTTGAATTGATAGCGGTGCTAAAGTGATGAGAGAAAAAAAAAAGTGCTGATGCATCCAGCCGGAGGCCTAAAACCAGCAGATGACAGATGTGTCTTATGCATGCGGCGATACGGAGAAAAGATCAGTTCGATTTGCTGCTCTCAAAGGATAGTGAGCACAGCTGCATCTTCTGCGTGTTTTTGTTCGTGTTCACTGCCCTCTTCAACGCCGCTTGTCTTGTAACGGTACGTCACACCAATCTACTTCATCTAGTCTTTTCTGTCTCTCTCTTTCTTCTCGTTGCACACTTATATGAACGCGGAGAGCAACTTGTTTCTACTCGTCACTGTAAGTCTTCACCATTATCTCGGTATTACGTTCCTCGCACAGAGTCAACGATAAGAAAGGCAAGGCAATTGTCGTTGGGAAGGCAACACGAGCCTCTTCTAGTCGTCTCGAAAGAAACATCCAGGTAGTGAGAATATAACAACGTTGGGCAGGTAAATGCAATTGCGTCCCTACTCTGCCCCCCACTGAACCCTACCCACAGCTCGTCTTACTATACAGACTCACCGCCTCCCTTCTCGGTTTATACGCTAGCCCTTCTTTTTTTTTTTTATTGGGGGCAAACTTGACGATTTGCGGTTTAAAAAACTGGGCGTTCGCTTGTTTTAGTCGTCTCTTCCTGACTATCGCATTTGTCGCACGTCTTACGCAACACTCTTCCTCCTTCGCACCCATCCTAAACACAGGTTTTTGGAATACGCGCTCGCTGCACCCAACCGTCTTTGCTCGCTTCCAGAATTTCACGCGTCTTAAAACTTTTACGTTTTGTTTTAGTTTCAACTGCGTCACCGAGCGAGTCATCTGCGAAGCCCTTGTCATTATACCCCGACGACTAGAGCCTTATAGGCACGACTGGTGTTGTTTTGTTACTGCGACTATTATCATTTCTTGATTAATAAACCGCTGATACCTTCTAGAGACCTTTGAAAGGCACAAAGCGGTTTAGCGGCTTAAGCTCCTCTATCAGCCTGCGGCGGTGGTCGTGCCAGTGCCTCCGTTGCTTTTCCTCTGGACCTTTTGGTTTGGTTACTTGTTTGTTCATCTGCTTACTAGACTGGTGTATACCACCCAGAAAAAAAAAGGCAGGGATAATGGTTGACTTCCTTAGCGTCATCTCCGTGTGCGCCACAGCTGCGTCGGTGTGCCTGTCCGGGTCGCCCATCATCACGATGATGAACATTCGCAAGGCGCACTCCATCGGCCCCATGACCGTCACCTTCTTCTGTGCCATGTTTCTCTGCGCCAACGTCTGGGCCCTCTACGGTGTGATGATAATGGCGGCGCCGGTCATTATTTGCAACGCCCTGGGCTGTGCCGTCTCCAGCTACTGCATCCTCACCTTCCTGACGGTGGCCCGCATCGAAGAAAAGTCAGGGCACAAGCTGCAGTCCACGACGTACCACGGCGCGTTTATAGCGTCGGTGGTGGCTGGCGTGACGGTCGTGTTTGTGCTGGTGCTGATGCTGTTTCTGCTCAACTTTGTCAGCCTAGGCTTTGCGTCGCAGCTGAGCGGTATCATGGGCGGTTTTTGCTCCGTCTTCATGCTCAGCTCACCGCTTGGCATGGCAAAGGACATCATCAAGAACAAGAACGCCGAGTCACTGCAGCCTGTCACAGTGGCCTCCGCCACGGTGAACAGCGCGCTGTGGACGCTGTACGGCCTGTTGAAGTCGGATGTTTATATCGCATTGCCCAACACGCTGTGCACGCTGGCATGCTTCTTCCAGGTGTTCCTGCTGATGCGCTACGGCCGCCGCCCTCCGGATGCGGTGGAGCCGGAGCGGGAGTTCGCGCCTGTGCCCGTGCTATAAAGCAGCACTACCCTTCCCTTTCTTTTCCTTTTCGTTTTTCTCTGTGTGTGTGTGTGTGTGTGTGTGTGCGTGCGTGCGTGTAGTTGCTCTGCATACTGTTCTGTCTAGTGCATAATGCAGTGCTGTATCGAAGCTTTCAAGTTCGTATAATAACTTTAAAACGAGGAAGTGGCCCTGTTGCTCTTAGCTCGATATCCGTTTCTCTTCCCCATTTCTTGCATTGCAGTGGCTAGGGGGCAAACGGCACACTCAACAGCAAAGCACGTGCTACAAAATGTTTTCCAACAGTTGCTCTTAGTGAAAATGACAGACTCATTCCCAATTTGGAGTTGCAGAAGCAAGCGTGCTTGACAGTCAACCCAGATTAATCGTACGCTCATTCCCCTTCTTTCTTTCATCTTACTTTTCTTGGCAAACGGGCGGTGCCGCAACGACAAGCCGCCAACACTGTTCCGTACCTGCTCTTCGACACGATTTTTTTTTTTTGGCAATTAGAGTTTTGATACCTGCTCCCGTTTCCTTAAGAAAGAACTCCCAGACCAGTCTCAGCAACCAAACAATCCGTCCACAACATTTGATCTTCTTTTCACTGTTGCCCCTTCACGATTGTGCTTGCAAAGGTATTTGGCATTACTTCAGCTGCGTTCCGCTCTGCATGTTTCTACGTATTTAGGTTGCGTGATACGCTCTTTTTTGTTCTCGTATTGGTTCACTACCCCCTTTTCTTAATCTGACCATTTTCTTTCTCTTGCTGTACTCCTCTATAGCTGATTCACCTATATACTCTATCCATTGGTTGTCTTTGTCATTACAGACGTACGTCAGCTGTCACTGAAGAAAACACCTCGACAGCAGCACGTATTCTAATATCCTTTATTTACGTGTTCCATTAGTGTTGCTCGTTGCGGTCTTTTTAGCATTACGGGTATTTCAGGAGTTGTCTTTATACTAGAAGGTCTGCGTAACGTGACGCTGTGTGCGCTCCTCACCCCCTTAAAGAAAAAAAAAAGAAAACCAGTCTGTGTGTTTGCCTTGTCTATAAATTTGTCAACAAGGTCAGCCCTCCTTTCTTCTGTTGGCGAACGCAAAGAATCATTGCCCGTTTTTTTTTTTTTTACTGCGCACAACGCAATGGTAGGTTTTCTCGAGGTCGTGTCTTTTGCCGCCACGGTGGCGTCGGTTTGCATGGTCGGCTCGCCTGTCATCACTGTCAACAACATGCGCAAGGCGAACTCGGTTGGTGTCATGACCATCACCTTCTTCTGTGCGCAATTTCTTAACTGTAACGTGTGGGCGATGTACGGTGCGCAGTTGCTCGCGGCCCCGGTGATCATCTGCAATACGCTCGGTGTCGCCATTGCGGCGTACTGCATCCTCACCTTCCTGACAGTGGCACGGATGGAGGAGAAGTCAGGGCACGTGCTGCAGTCCACGACTTATCGCGGGGCGCTCATGACAGCCGTGCTGACGTGCGCGCTGGTCATCTTCATCATGATCCTCATGCTCTTTCTCATGAACTTCAAGAGCCTCTTTGTGTCATCACAGTTGAATGGTATTATGGGCGGTTTTTGCTCCGTCTTCATGCTCAGCTCACCGCTTGGCATGGCAAAGGACATCATCAAGAACAAGAACGCCGAGTCACTGCAGCCTGTCACAGTGGTGTTCGCCACCTGCAATAGTATCTTGTGGACCCTGTACGGCGTGCTGACGTTCAACATCTACATCGCGCTGCCCAACGCCCTGTGCACGCTGGCATGCTTCTTCCAGGTGTTCCTGCTGATGCGCTACGGCCGCCACCCGTCGGCGGACGTAGGGATGACGGAGGCGCTCGCGCCAGTGCCCATTGCCTAAGCACAGCTCATAGAATCCCAAGGTCTTGTTTAATAAGGTTCAAAACTTGAGAAACCGAACAAATCACATGAAAACGTCCCCTTCGCATTTAGACACGCATACCGTGCTCGTGCGCAACGAAGATGCACATGTGCTCGTGTGTGCGTTTTAGTTGCTCCCGCGGGGTGCCCGTTGCTGGAATTAAACGCCGGGTTTCCCAAAAGAAAAAAAAAAGCCCGTGCCTTCATAAGTTGCTGTGGTTGGTTGTGCGGTTGCTGCCGCGAACCTCTTGCGCCACGGAGGAAAAAGAAGCAACGGCGCGCGCCTCCCTCCCCTGCAAAACAACCTCCCACCCCCAGACGCCCCCATACCCAGCGCCGCACCCGTCCTCGCGGCCAGCTAGCCAGACCGGTTGCCCGGGGGGAGGGGGCGCGGCCGGGGCCTGGGACGAAGCGCAAAAGCGGCCCGCGCCGCCGAAAAAAACGACCCCGCTACTTTACATAAAGGGCGGGCGGGGGGGGGGGGGGCCGCGGACACCGCCATTCCGACGCACCAAAAAAAGCGCCAGTAAAGAGACTTCTCACGTGCTCCGCGGGTCGGCATGTACCGCCGCCGCGGGGACGTACACATCATCGCCGCCCTCCTCCTCCGCTCCGCCGTGCCTTGCTGTCGGCGCTGCGTGGGCAAGGAAGTACGCCGTTGGCGCGCGCCTCGGGCCGTCGCGACGCCGGGTCTCGCGGCTCTCGTCGCGCACGTCTCCGTAGAACTGAAACTGTGCGTGCGCCTCTGCGGCGGCGCGCGCCCGCTGCGCCTCCCGCGCCGCTTGCGCCGCCGCCGCGCCGCCGCTGACAAAAGCTTCTGCACGCTCCCGTTCTTCGTCAAAGACGGGATACTCGTCCAGGAACCTCAACTCTGAAAAATTGGCGATCCAGCGCTCACGATAATGCTCCGCCGTCCGGCAGAGCCCGTTGCCGTGCAGCAGCAGTGTGCGGAGACTGTGGCGCAGCTGCCGCAGCCCCGCGTCTACCATTTTCTCATCATCGAGAGAGTTGTGGGAGAGGTCCAGCGACATCAGCGCAGTGCAACCTTGCAAACCGGTAAGCTGGGAAATCCGGTTGTGACCAGCCAGGAGAGTGCGAAGCTGTGACGCTGCCTTGTCCAAGCCGTGGAGGTTCGTGAGGGCGTTGTCCGCAACATCCAGCGTGCGCAACGCCGGCAGGTTTGGCAACGTGTCCAGGTTTGTGAGGGCGTTGCACGAGAGGTACAGCGAGTCTAACTGCGTCAGCGCCTCCAGTCCGTCTAAACTACTCAACGCGTTGTGACTGAGATACAAAACAGTGCAGCCGGTGAAGGCTTGAAGACCGCTCAGTCGAGAAAAGCCGAAGTGGTGCAGGTACAGCTTCTCGTTCAATTCCGGCGTGGAGTAGCCGTTGTGCTTCTTACACTGTTCGATGACGAACTTTTCTGTCATAGTCGTGGTGGCGGTCGTGGTGCTGGGCACATGCGCTGTTATCGCCGACGCACTCGTCGCCATTATTATTATTTCGATTTTTTTGTGCCGCAAAAGTAAAGGGAACTTTTTTTCTTTTTTTAACGGTAAGCTGCCGGGAAAGTGAGGTGGGTGGGAAAAGAAGGCGGTTTTGTAAGTGAATGGGTTATCTTTGCGCATCTGGAAACGTTGCGCAGCGCAGTCGACGGAGCATTTAGGCACAAGCAAAAGACAGGCATCGTTTGCCATCAGCAGGGCAAGCAACACAGAGAGCCTTCTCGTTGAAAAATAATCTAAAAAGTCTGCAGCATCGGTGTATTTTTTAGCTTTCCTCGAGCCAAGTTTCAATTCTGATTTGTTACACGCAACATTACGATGAGCCAACACGTTCCTGGACAGCAATTTACGTTCATGCTCACATGTCGCCACCCAGCTTATTGGTTACGGATCTGCTCGAGCAGCAGAGTTTTGCGCAGCTGCGTGCCCTTCATAGCAGCCTGCGCGAGCTGTCCCATCGTAGCAGCCTCGCAAGCGCCTTGGTGGCACATGAAGTACACACCACCCAAGGAGAGACCGCCGCACACCAGCACCCACGCGGTTGCCGCGGCCTCCTCGTCATGCGTGGGGTCCACCACGATGGTGCCATCGCGGCGTACTGCCGCGCTGCAGGCTGTGACTGTGTCATACATCTCCACCCCGCCAGCAGTGAGCGCGGCGGACATGGCGGTCGCCGCTGCGTCCCACACGGCGCCGTCGTCGTTCACGATCTGGATCACGACTTCCACGAGGAGCTGCGGAATGCGCTCAAGCACTACCGCTTGCTCCGCCACCCCCTCTAGCGCCAGCGCCATGTCGCGAACGGCTGAGTTGTCTGCAGTGGCGGAAGCAGAGGCGGAAGTGCGGTGCAGCTGGCAGCTCACCCGGCCACGTGTGCCGCGGTACTCCTGCACGAGCTGCTGTGGTGGCCGCACACCGCAGAGCACACGCGTCTGTCCAATCTCGACACAGGCGCTGCTGTGGCAGTTGGCCAGCACGTTTGTCGCGACGTGAATTGCGCGGACGGCCTCCGTTGACTGACGGCCATCAAGTCGCTTCATGTCGATACCTAAATTGCTTTGTTTTCTGTTGAAAATGCTCTATGCGGAACCAATTTAACATGAATATGGGAGGAAGGAAGAGGGCAAGCAGAGCTTTTACTGTGATCACCCCAAAGGCTGTATTTGTTTCTTAAAATGCGAAGATTAGTACCGTTCAACACACCCACAACTTGGAAAGCAATTCTCTAACCTCTTTGGAGCGGCGCGCTCAGCTGCGGCAAAGCTCAGGGGTACGTCTTTCGAATCTAGCTCTGCCATCTACGAGTCAATTGCAAGAATAGTTGTTGAGCAGAATGGGAGCAAGAAAAGCAGACCGAAACAGTGTTTTACAATAAAACTCTACGCAAGCAATATGAAAAGAGAAAAAAATGCTGCAAGGAGCAATTCAACATTTCTCTTGCTCTCTTGAGTGCTACATGCCGCCAAAAAGCTCCAGTATTTCTGCATCAGTGAGCGTTTCAATCTCGAGACCTTTCGCCTCCTCCGTGCTGTTCGTAGTCGCCGCAACAAGAGCACCAACTGGGCCGGAAGTGGCCAGCGCACCGATGGCAGCCGGTACGCGAGGGGATGGTGCCAACACCCAACTGCCACCATCCGCAGGTGCTGCACCGCTTCCCTCTCGTGCTGCAGTCGCTTTGTCATCTTCCGCCGGCGTCGACGGTGCCGAGTCACCCCATGTCAGATACGATTTGAGCAATGGGTACAAGTCCTCTGTGTGGTCAATCCTGATCTTGGTCTGACGAATGCGGCGCTGCATGCGCGCCACGTTGACGGAAGGTGACTGGGTCGCAGCGGCAACCCCTGCAGCAGCCGACGTAGCAGCTGGTAGACCAGAGCTCGTTTTAGCGGCAATAGTTTCAACACCACCGGCTGTCGGATTTCTCATGCTGCCGCGCCGCCAGTCGTCGCCGCTGTCCGGCTGCCTCGACGGAAATCGTTGATGCGCGCAAACGTAGCAGCCGCCCTGCCGCAGCGCTAACGGCCCCATGATGCGCAAGCAGCACAGGGTATGGTAGGCGTGGCCGCACGTGTAGACGCACACCGTCGACGACGACACCGACGAGGCCGCTGCTGCTACCGCCGGATTCGTAAGTGAGGCGAAGCTGGTGATCTCCACGGTCGCAGCAGATGGCGGCTCGCTGAGGTGCAGGTGGCACAGCGCGCAGCAGTCGGACAGCGTCACGATGCCCGTGTTCAGCTTCTGGTACAGCTCGCGGCCCAGCGACATTACATCGCTCTCGGTTACCGACTCGCACAGCCGTCTCGCCTCAAGGTCGAAGCTGAGGGACGCCATCATGTCCAAAATGATTGGCTTGAAGGGGTGAAAAGACTCCCCCTTGTTGTCCTGCACCACCTTGTTCACCACCACGGCAAGGTCCAGAGAACTCATCATCGCACGTAATACGTCTGAGGTGCACTGCGTGTACACCGACACTAGCGCCGCGATCACCTGCCGTTGACTCTGTGTGAGCGGCTGCTTCAAGAACGGCAGTCGGTACGCCGCATTGTCTAACACCGGCGAGGAAGGCGAGTAGCGGCCATCGCGGCTGCCACGGGGGCTGCTGCTGCGTGAACTGACGAGCCAGTGAGCCGCAATCTCCAACTCGCTCGGCATGCCAGTTCCGTCCACGACCGCATCGTTATTCACGTCGGTATTACGGCTGTTGCTGCCACCATCACCACCACTACCAGCAGCAGCGCTTTGCATCTGTTCGTCCTGCATTACAACCTCGCACAGGAGGCGGCGCGGCACCATAAAGACGTCAAGCAGGCGAAACCAGTATTCCGGGTTCTGCATATGTGGGCCGCCCACGTGATCCGCCCCTGTTGCGCTGCCGCCGCCACCATTATTATTGCTGTAGTCAAACCGTCGATCTGCCTGGTACTTCTGACACAACGCTTCACCAATGCTGACCAGTCGCAGCAGCCCGGGCGCGGCCGGCACCGCCGAGGTACCGGCCAGAAAGTCAGGGAAGGCGCCAGCTGCTTCACTGTGCATGGTTCCTTTCCATTTCTGCGCAACTGCTACAATCGTGGCAGCGGTGGTGGTGCTCGTAAGCATCGCGTTGCTGTTGATGTTGGTCTTTAGCGCCGTTGCTCGAGTGATCACTTCTTCCCGCACTTCTGCCAACGCGGCACGCGTCGCGTTTAGCATCACCGCCATCGCCTCTTCAATCATCATCGTCTTCTCCAGCAGATAGATGGTGGCGTCGGCGATGCGATACTTGCGTACGGCCCGCAGCGCCTGTTGCACGTCGTAGGTAATCGCGCTGCCCTTCACTTGCAAGTGCGCAAGGACGCGCTCCGGGGCGTGTGCGCATAGCAGCTCGATGTAAGTGTTCTGCAGATTAATGTCGCTCGCCACTGCCGGATCGCCCTGCGCCATCAGCTCGTCCAGGTAGTCCAGAAAGGCCGCGCTGGAGTCACGCAGCAGCCGCATCACTTCAAGATGGTTCGAGGGCAAATAATCGAAGATGAACTGCGCGAGCGCCGTTGCATCGATGAGGACTAGCGCCTCCACCTGACTCATCACACCGCGCTGCAGAGCCTTGATAGCGGCATCCAGCTCATTGGCGCTCGCAGGCGCAGCGGTAACAGCAGCGGCAGAGGAAGTGGACAAGATCGGAATAAAGGAGGTGTTGAAGGTGTTGCGACCCAACTCTGCGCCACGAAGCAGACCTGCAGCAGTCGGGCCCTCTGACGACGGAGACACTGGCTCCGTGCTGGCGTTGTAGCCTTCGACAAAGCCGTTGCTGTCGAACCGACAACTCGCATTCAATTGCTGCTGCGCGGCGGCGTTGGCAGTGTGGGTCTTGAGGTCTTGCAGGCGCTGCATCTCGCCGCGCAGCATCGCGAAGACGTCGCGCTGAAGGCTCGGGTCAATTCGGTTCTGCACCGGATCGATGTAGCATTGTATCGCCTCCGGGTAGCGCTGCTCTTTGCACAGGAGGGCGGCGAGGCAGCGCGCCATGCGAAGTCGCGTGAAGTCGGGCTGAAAGACCGCGACGCGTTCCTTCCGGATGAACGGGGGCATCATGATGTGTATAAGCTCCTCCTGCAACGTCCGCCGCTGCTCTGCCGTGTCGGCGCTTTGGAACGTGAAAAGGCCGTCCTGAATTACCAAATCAACCCACACGTCAAACCGCACGGTGGTGGTGGCGACTCGAGCAGAAGGAGGTGAAGAAGGATGGGGAAGAGGTGACTCTTCATACTGTATCTTGTTGAATGAAACACCGCCGCTGCCACCACCACCGCTTCCACTAGCAGTGGCTGTTTTTCCGTCGGCTAGAAAGAGTTCGTTGAAAAGGGCTGCGTTGGACAGGAAAGTGTGCACCGCCTCATAGGGTGGAAAACTGCGCTGGGCCAGCTCGGCAGCGCATAGCTTTCGTAGGCCCGGCATACGAGACAATTCCTCATCACTGACAAGAAACAAGTTCAGCGCCTTGCCACCACTGTAATTTCTACCATGTTGACGGCCGAGAACCTGTTCCTCGTTTACCGTATTGGGCAATCGCGGCTGCGTACGTGTTCCACCTGTCAAAATGAAGTAGACGCTCGAGACAAACTGCGTGCGGCAAAACCCATCCGCGCTGCTACTCCACGGACTGCATGGGCCCTCATCCGAGAGGGCAAATAACAGTACACGTACGGCGTGTTGAGGTTGACGCCGGAGAAAACGCAGTAAATTAGATTGGCCCTGCGCGTTGGTCTGCAGAAGGTATTCGAGGAGTGCCTTCTTGACCGGCCGCTGCTCGCTTGCCGGTATCTCGGCACCGGGCAGCAGCGCGCTGTCCTTCAGTGTGTACTCCACGAGGTCCACCGCCACGGATGCAGACGTCGACGGACCAGAAGATAGATTTAAAACACTCGTGTGCTTACTGCTTTCGCGTAAGCACTCATTTTCTTCGACGTCGAGCGCGTAGGCAAGGGCTTCCACGTACTTCTTTTGGCGGTAAGACATAATGGCCACACTCAGTCGCAGCAATCCGTGCTCCTGTGCGAGGCGTAGTAAGTTTGGCAGGTTTGTGTCGAGATACATCAGCGCCAGCTCCGCACGAGCTTTGCCACACAAACCATCGTCTGCCGGCCCTAGTGAATTAATTGCACCAGCAGTAGTGTTGAGAGGCAATGCGGCAGCATTTCCGTTCGTTGGGCTGACGGTGCTTGGCTGCCGACGAACACCCAACGCTTCCTCGACTGCCATCCGCTCGTCCTGCTGCAGGAAAAGATTGATGAAGCGCGCAATCAGCGGCTCTGGCATGTAGGTGATCGCGCCGCGGAGCATCGTGCGCTCCATTACGTATAGAAGGTGAGGCAGCAACCCGCGCTGCTGCAGTGTTCGGGTGATGGGTCCGTAGAGAAGATCCAGCGCGTCCACGGTGCAGCAGTAGGACACGACGTGCTGCAGTACATCAAGGAGTGATGCAGCGCCAGCCGTTGTGCCTGTTACTGGGGGAAAGGACGATGCAGGAGAAGAGGCTCCCCCGTTACCGTTGGTGCTGTTATTACCCGGTAGGGAGTTTTCCAGGTAGGCAAGGAGGATATGTTCCATGTATTGGTGAAGCTCACGACGGCGCTGGGCTGCGTTGCTGCTTAGCCCCACCATCGACAGCGCAACGTCCTCCGCAAAGCCTTTTGCTAGGTCTAGCGCTTCCGCAAACTTGCGCCGCCCCACGAGCTTTGACAGGCGCATCCGCCAGGAGTAGACGGATATGCCGTAGATGTGCTTTTTGCCGACCAGCAGCGCGGTTGTCTGGTTGGATGTTACCGTGCCGTTGTACTTCATGCCGCAGAGGCGGCTGGAGAAGGACAAGTACTCGAGGGCGGGAAAGTGGTGCCTCTCTACCATCACCGCAACGGATACGTCCATCAGCTGGGCGTCGTTCTTCTGGTCCAGCAGCAGCATGTTGCCAACCGCTAGCGGTACCATCTGCTGCAGCGGCGCCGCCATCCGCAGTAAAGCGATCCGCTCGACTCCCTGCGCGAAGGGGTGTCTCGCAGCGCTGTCATTTGGTGTACCGCCAGCTGCAGTGTCTGGCATCTGCAAGTTCAGATGCAGCAGCTCGATCTCCGTGTTCCACGAGACACAGAGTAACACGCGCGGCACCGCACCGTCCTGCTCCATGGCAACAAAGCGAATGAGCTCGTTATTGAGCGCCGAGGACGGTGGGTGGGTGTGCCGCGCCACACCCGACACGGCTCCCTGCAGCCCTGCCTCCACGACGTAAACCAACACTGTATCGTTGCTAACGGCTGCCACAAGGTGCGTGTCTGGCACGGTGGACCACGCAGTGCGCGACACTCCTGCAGCGGTGGCTGTAGCCGGAGGCAACGGCGGTGGAGCGCAAAGCCACGGGATGCCGTTGGTGCTGTCACTATTACTGTTATCGTTGCTGTCACTCGACCCTCCTGTCTCACTAGACAGGTTTTCTTTCAGTCGCGCCAGATGCCGCAAATAGAAAGTGCTGGGAAACGGCAGCGTGTCCACATCACTGATCGGCGTGACTTCCGAAGCAGTCGTGATCGTCGTGGAGCGCAACATGTGCTTCGACATAACTTTCCAAAATTGAAACAGCTTCACAGCGCCGCTACTCTCCAGGACGAGAACACGGGCCGGGTCGCGGTGTAGGTGCTGCACACGCAGTAACGGCACGGTGCTCTCATCTCTAATGATGCGCAGCGGGGACAGATTGTGCAGGGACCAAAGGATAAAGACGCCTTTCGCATGCCCAGTCGCCGCGGTCAGCCCCTCACTAGTGTTGTTGGTGGAAGTGGCGGTGGTAGAGAGCGAAAGGGACACGACGGCACCACGTGCGTTTACCACGTTCGCCTCCACGGAGCCGCACAAACCCAAGAGCGTCCATCGCTGGTCGAAGAGGACCACCACACCGAGGTTTGTGCCGATGGCGACGGCGATGAGTCGCGATGTGGGAAAGGACGCTGATGCGATGTTTCCGCGCGATGCTGCTGCGACCTCCGCGAGGGCCACGCACGTCGGTGCGCCAACCGTCTTGCTTAGTTCTGTTACCTGTCGCCGCAGCGCCACGTGCTCATGTATGTGCAGAACCAATTCCCCCCGCTGCGTCTCACACAATACCGTCGACGAGGCGAGTAGTTTTGCCTCTTCCAACACGCGGTCCACCGCATCTTCTTCATCATTTTCATCTCCTTCCTCCACTTGCTGTTGCTGCGAGTGGTTTCGTCTTCCTTCCGCTGCCTGGTTTCCAAGTGGAGAGGCTGTGTTGGGCGCGTTGTTTAAGCCGGTCAAATCGCCACTTACGCTGGACTGCTGCCCGTCAATCGAAGCAAGGATGGCGTCCAAAATGTCCTGTTCGTCTTTCGACGTGAGCGGGTTTTGATTAGTCTTTTCCTTTGCTGTCGCAGTTGCAGCGTTGCCACTGTTGGTTTGGCTCTCTGACTTTGACGCTGATAACGATTTAGGTTTCACGGTACTCTCCTTGTCTGTTGGTCTCTCCTCACCCACTTGGCCTTGAGGAATTGCTGATGCTGACGCAGGAGGTTTTGCCGGAGACGCAGCTCTCCTCGTCCACGAGGTCACCGCTGCCGCCGTACTCGAGGAAGATGTTGCAGGACCATTCATTGTGTTAGAGTCAGTTGTTGTCATCGACGGAGCTTTACTCGACAGAAACGGCGCCGCACTCGCTGTGATATTCATCAGCTCCTGCAGCAACATATCCCGGTTATCAGCGCCCAATGTATAGGAAGTGACCGGAGGGGAGGGTGGGTTCGCTGACGAGAGGGAGGGGCTTGCATAACCACCATTACCAACTGAAGTCCCCAAATCTCGTGCCTGACTTGTGTCCGCGGCGAGGTGTGGTGAAGAGACGGAGGAGAAAGTAGTGCGATGCACATTGAGCGATGACGTTTGGCGCGGGACGTTGTCGTCGAGGGCCTTTTCTGAGTTCTTGGTGTTGGCAACGCTGGTAGTACTTTTTGGACTCATGTCAGTCGTGCTCGGCCCTGCGCTCTTGTCGGGTGCGCTGCTCATGTGATCGGATGTAACACTATGTACGGACCCTTATACGATCGCAGGTGGAACTTAAATATAAAAGAAAATCTGAGCAGCCTCAAGATAACAAGTAAGTAGCCCGGCGAGTCTGTAGAAGCGAACGCGTGAAGTGCGTGCACGCGTACGCTGCTCTAAGGATTTAACTGAAATTGACAATTTGCTTCTCCAATCGTATTTCTACTTCCAGAAAAGAAAAAAACGATGAGTACGAGAGCAAAAGGGGAAAAGAGTAGCATGTCACGGTCGGTCGATATCAAACGCAGATGAAGCACGTCAGTTCCAATCACTCTTTGCTCATGAGCGGTCACAATAGCACATGCAACATCTTCTCTTGTATGTTTAATTAAAATAAAAAAAAAACAGAAAAGAGAGTTACAAAGAAGGAACGGGCAGCATAAGAGTTCTTGTGAAGGTAAGACAAGACGTTGTCCACCAAAATCGGGTCGTATAAACGCAAAACTTTATTCGTCATTAAATTCTCTATCGATTCGAGCATATCGGGCGTACATGTACATTGCAAGAACAGAACGGGAAAGAAAGAAAGTGAAACGAGGTACCACTGTGCACACACAATATTGTGCTTTCTCTTTTCTGTAGAACAACGGTAAGGTCAGCCAAATGCGCGTGTGGCTTTCAACGATTGAAGTGCCGGGCAGAAAGAGAGCGAGAAAGCCGGTAAGTTGCAAGCGCACGCAAAAACTCCTAAACAGGGGAGTTATTGAAGGAAAAACGAGGGGGAAACATCATCGGTGTAGCTCAGAAGCAAAAAACAAGGGAAAATAAAAAACTAGAGCAACGAAAGCGTAGTTGCAGCGTCGAACTCCAGTGAACTCCGTTGGCTTATCTACATCAAGGAGAGGAAAACGGGTCAGTACCAAATCAAATTGCAACTTTATATCCCAGGCTCGTCAAGGTGATTTACACGGTACATCTGCTTCGCCGCAATCTGCTCCATCAGCTCCTGGCGGTACTGTTGCTTGCGCTCCGCCTCACGCAGCTTTTCTTCTTGCCGAATAATACGGTTCGACTGCGCCGCCAGTTCGTGACGCTGCCGCGTCACCTCAACTGGCTCCTCGTAGTTGTTCTTCTTACGGAACTCCTTCTCACGTGCAATAGACTCCTCGAACTCACGGCGGAACGTCTCCTTCTTCAGCTGTGCTGCTTCCTGCTCCTCCTTCGCGAGACGGCGATTGCGCTCGGCGATCGCCGCCATCTCCTCGTCGTGCCTCGCCGCTGTCTGCTGCTTGTTCTTAATAGCGTCCTTGTGGAATTGCTCGTTCTGCATTTTCATCATGCGTGTGACGTTCTTCTGCCGACGCTCGTCCATCTCGGCCCGGTGGCGGTTGTTTTCATTCACGAGCTCCTGTAGCTTGCGGTCCTGAGCTTCTCGGGCCTCACGCTCAGCTTTCTTTGCTGCCAACTCCCGCTTGTTAGACTCTTTCAGGCGGTCCAAATAACGCCGCTCCTCTTCGCTCGCCTGCGCCTGCGCCTCGGCCAGCCTGCGGTCCTGCTCCGCGTTCACTTGACGCAGCGCCGCCATTTGCGCAGCCTCGGCCTCGCGCATCTTCCTCACCGCAGCTTCGCGTTCCTCCAGCTGGCGCTTCGCCTCTTGATCATACAGGCGGGTGTACTCGTGTTTCTTGGCCGCCTCCTCCTCCTTGAGCATCTTGTACGTGTTCTCACTCACCGGGGCCGTGCCGGCGGCGCGCATCGAGCGGGCGTTGGCACCGGGCAGCAAGCGGCCTGCAGCGTCTGGCGCGGCAGCATTACCCGATGCGGAGTAGCCAGCCGCCGTCGCCTTCTTGCGCGACTGCGACCACTCCTGCTGCTTTTGCTGTTTCTCTTGCTGACGCATCTTGGCGAGGCGGAGGTCCTCCTCCTCTAGCTGCTTCTTCGTCGGCTCGTATTGCGCGACGCGGCGGCGATTCATCTCGACGAGGTAGTTGCGACGCGACATGCTCGCCGGACCAGACTCAACAGGTGGTAACAGCATCGTGCGAACTGTTTTTCTTTTTAACGGGCTTGCGGTAGCTGTAGAGATGGTATAGAGAGTGATCTGTTTTTCGGCAACAACAAAACAAAGGCGATACAGCCGCGTAAACGTGCTACAGAAAGCAACAAAAAGTGGAAGACGTTTGTGAAACCTGTTAAACGGAATTGGGATGGCTCTATTTATAACGAACCTTCACCACCACGGTGAAATTGGGTAGCGAAGAAAAAGAGGTGGACAGTGGAAAAGCACAAAATGGGTCACGAGAGGAGTGCTTCTTGTTTCTCAACAGCAATTTCGTGGCCTCTTCGATTTCACTTTCGTTGAACAGTTGTATTTAAAAGAGCAGCAGCATTGATTCATCCTGGCTTACTGCGCATTTGTGTTAACAAGCACTGTCTTTCTTATTGTTCTTCTGTTGATGTCTATTTGATTGCTGTTTCATACAACACACACACACACATACACACTCTGAGTGACCCGGTTGTGTACATCGTCTCGCCTACTACAGACAACCCAACACCAAAGCTGTCTCGTTTCTTAAAGCAGGCAGGGCTACAGCACGGCCGAGAGCGCCTCTATGTAACCCTCCGTGTTGTGTAGTGTCGGGATGTACTGCATGTCTTTCCACCCAAGCAGCTTCAAGACAGGGAAAAGAGACTCCTGTAACTTATACAGGGTGGTGGTATTATCCAAAGCCTCTCAGGGACACACAACAAGCGCCACCTGGGCTATCTGTGGCAGCAGCGGTGTTCGGGATTGTTGCACCGCTAAAAACTCACTTGGATCGGACGCAGGCGTGGAACTCACACCACTGTTTTCATTGTTGCTGTCGGCGTCGCGAATGAGCACAGAACCATGCCACCACTAGGTGATAGAATTGCCAGCAGCGCTCCTTGGAGGTTGTCGGATTATGTTGAGGAACACTCTTTCCAGTTGAGGTTCTTTTAGCGCTTTGCTGCTGTGGACCACGAAAGAAGTGGTAATGTGGCTAGAGGAAATAGCCCCGTGAAAAAAAAAATTCCTTTTTCCAGGTGATGGAAGAACCCATGAGGTCGACCACGTCGTATTGAGCTGCTCACGCAGCTCCCCTGCGGTACTGGTGTACGCCACGCTTTAGGTATTGCCATTGGCTGCCACTGACGTGAACGTGCCCTGAAACACGATGAACAGCCAGTCCATCATACTGTGCTGCCCCATGTGTAGGTGGATATGCGGCTACCGGGTATCCAGATACCCCCCGTTATCTGCGTAGCTGCACACAAAATGCACGTGCGGGAGGTTGTGGTGCAGCTGAAACTACGCGCTGCACATGATGGCATCCCAGACCGTACCGGTGAACCCCGACTTGTAATCAGGGTATAACGATGGCGCGATCAACTTCCCCGCTTCAACAACGGTCGGCGCACCAGCTGAGCCCGGTGCGTCGCGACCGTAGGAGCCACACAGCCACCGATGCGCCGGCGCTGCTTCGACTCTACCGCAGCGGTGATAAAACGCAACTTCCACCAGCACTAATGCATCACTCATGTCCGACAGCTTCAGCTGCATCTGTATCTTGAGGAAGTGGCCGAGTTTCTCTGCCAACACTACAACGCTCGCTTTACCTACTTCGTCCTCCCTTTTTCCGTGGCACGTTCCTCATTGTTCTTTCCTTCTGTTGGACTGCTCTGGCGCTGGCATTGAAAGTCCCAAGTGCTGCGATACATCTTCTGGTGATCGCGCACGACGCAAGTTAGCACCACCGTATCGACCAGCGAATACCACAACCGCGTGGGTGGAACGTCGTAGAAACGGTGATAAACTAGATTGAGGGAGAGAAGGGTCAACATACTCCATAAACTGGTGCTTTCCGGAGCACCTTCGCACACGAAAACAACGCCAGCATACATCCAGGTGCTGAAGTATTCGTTTAGCACGCCGCTGCCGTTTAGCCTATCACGTATCGGGAACCTTCAAGGAAAGGTGAGCAAAAGAGGATAACGGAAAACCCGAAAAGGAAACGAGCATTTGCAGACATGAAGGATTTCTGATGTTGCGATTATTATTATTATTATTATTGCGAGAAGCACAGAGATAGTCAACCAAGCATTTTGAGTGTTTTAAGTGACTTTAAGAAAAGTAGGCTCTCAGGTATTCACACGCAAACACAACGCGTTTTGGGGAGAAGGAAACTGTCGTGCTGAAACGAAAGTACGCCTTCTACGTGAATTGACGCTGACAGTGAGGTGAAACGCACTTGACGAAGCAGAGAAATGGGAGAAGAGAGTTTGCAGTAAGGTCCAATTAAATAGGGTACGGGAGAGAGCAGTTCAGACACAAAGTTCAATAAACAGAATGAGCTCTTGTTTTTGGTGTCCATGCTATTTCAACACTATCAAGTCGATTTCGAGGATAGAAGCGACTTCCGTTCGTGTCGCAGGAAACAGGTTATGGGCACGGTTTGATGTCCTCTTGCAAGGGGAAGGAAACAGAGAAGTGGAGCCGACGAAACCACTGACATTTGAGAGGTGTTTATCGTATGTATATACCCAAACGTGCGTTCAAAAGCATAAAAACGCCGTTCTTTCGAGTTCACGCGCTTCTCAATGCATCTGCTATTGCGTGCGTTGAACGTTTGACTACTGTACAACGCACATCTGATAGAAAACTTCCAACGATAGACAATTCAGAAGGATAAAAACAAAAAGGAAAAAAAAAATCGTTATACCAAACGAGGTGTGTTACAAAACCCCTCTTGTCAAGCCCAGCCCACCGGGTCAGTAAAGAGAAATAAACCCACGTATAAACACGAGCGAAGAGCCGTTGCTTCCCTGCAGACCAAAGATTAGGGAAAAGCAACACATTTCAGGCAATCGTATGTGTGTTTTAGTGTTGTTTAAGCCTCGGCGTTGAAACGAAAAAGAGGTTTGTCTCAAAGAAACGAAACCAAAGCAACCGTGCTGAGAAACAAGACGGTGTGTGATCTCTGGGGTGAAACCGGTCGTTGTGTTAGCCACGATTTATCCATTAATCACACCACAATAAACCGAAAACAGCCGAGCATCAGTTGAGTCAAAACCAGTAAACTACATGCTCTTGTCACTTTGCTATTCTAACAAATTGCAGTAAAGGGAGGATTAAAAACCCAAACCCTGGGCACTCTACGGGGAGTTCTCCAAGGTCTTCAGAGCTTCCTCAATGCGCACCCACGGCTGATTCCTGCCGGCGTTTCGGAAAAATAGACGCGCCTGAATGATGCGCAGGTACACTACTCGCTTCTGTGCGTTGTGGCGGTTGTAGAGAACATACTCGCCGGACGTTGATGCCACCATGTGAAAGCGCCACGGCGATTGTGGGTGTTGGTCGTAGTGCGCGTTCAGGTGGCGACCAAGGGCTATGTCGATGCCATCCCAGTGGCGGCTGTGGTACAGCGGCGGCTTTGTTGCAGCTAACGGCGAGCAGGGCGACTTCCACACCACCCGCGGAGCTGCCTTCTTTCGATGTTCCCGCAGCTCCAATTCTTCCTCCAGTGTCGGCCTTGTCTGACGCAGAGCTCCGTCGCGCAGGTAGAAAACACGGCCACCGCCTGTCCCGTCGTTGTCATCGCTACCATCGCCTTCGTTGCTTTCGTCGCGTGATTTGATGTTGTCGTGATTGGTGTTCTTCTCGACGGAAGACGTCTGGACCGTCTCGGCGGGGCCAAGACCACTCTCCGCGGGTGTGTGTAAATCTTCACTGCAGGGCCGCGGGCTGTCGAGGTGGCTTGCGCCTGCTGGTGCGGCCGCTGTGTTGTCTTCCATCGTTGCCGGTGCCGACGAAGTGGCTTCGTCTTCTGGAGCGTCGCTACCGCGCTTCGGCGTGGCGCTGTAGTCGCGCGAGGTTTCCAACGTGGTCGAGTCGAGAGTACGGTCCGCGGCAGCCGACGGCGCGATATCCAACCGCGCCCCATGCAGCAGAGCCTTTTGCGGTGTACGATTGTTCGTTGCCGGAGGTGCGGCTCCACCGCAACTGCTGTTGTTCTCACCTTCGGCCTTTGCAGATGTTTCCTGTGCTGGAAAGGAAGCATCTTTCGCCTCCTCTATTTCGTCAGACGTTTGTGGTGCAGGGCTACTCCGGGCTTCGCCTGTCTTGTTTTTGTCCGTGTCGGTCTGTGCCACCTCATCAACACCTTCGGTTTCACGGTTGGCGCTGGCTCCATTCGTCCCTTCTGCTACCTCTGCTGCCGGCTCAACGTCTTGCTGCAGCGCAGGGATGGCCTGGTCCTCGACCGCCTCCGCCTCGTTGACAATGCGATCAAGGTCTTTGTTGGTCAGATGCGTGCCCTGCTGCTCAATCTCGTGCTCGTACATGATGATGTTCGGTGCAAGCTTGATGGTGCCGGTGCTGTATGCAATGCGGGCCATAGCCATAAGGCACGTCACAACTTGCCGATCGCTCTTCCCATCCACCAGGTCCGAGTCCGTGAAAAGCTGGGCGTCGACGAGGTTGAAACGCTTCTTCGCCTCCTTCAGGAAGGTCGCCACGTTGTCGCGAATAAAGAAGCCCGTGCTGCGCTTTGGCAGCTTCAAATCCGCATCTGCGACGGGCGGGTCTTGCATTTTCTGCAGCAACACGTGCAACAGCACACCGTTGCGGAGGGCATCAATGAAGTTCGGCATAGCGAGCACATCGCTGTTGTAGGTGTCACCAAGCATCTTTGCCAGCCATTCACGGACCTCCTCTGATACGATCTCGTCCAAGTTCTCACGCGTCGGGGCCGCACTCAGGCGGCTGGGTGGGCGAGCAACAATCACGGACGCCTCCCCTCCGTCAGCGCTCTTCTCATCCCCCTCGCCTCCTTCCACCATGTTGGTGGAAGTGTTGTCGGCCATCGTAGACGTGCTACTGCTCTCATTCACTGTAACGTGACGCAGCTGACTCGTCGTCCGCAGCAGCTCGGATTGCACCCCAGTGCTTCCGTCGTGCGGGCTATTCAGATTGTTGCGGGCAGCCTGCAACGACCGACTTGTGAAGTGTTGAACGTTGTACTTGCGCTCGAGGGAGCGGGCAGCATCGCGCTCGCTGAAGCCCTTCATCTCCGTTTGCCGCAACACGCTCTCCACGTCGGCGTCACTGGCGGTGGTGACGGCCATGTGCAGCCGCCTTGCCACCGCCTCGCGCTGCGGCAGCTTACGAATCTTGTACAGTGCATACAAGCTATCGAAGAGTTCTGTGGGCAGAGTGCCTTTCTTCTCGGCATCTGCGACAACATCGTTGACCTGGTCGACCTTTGAGAAGTCATAAATGCGAAAAATCTCCTTCAGGTCGTCGTAGTCCTGTTCAGAGAAGCCAGTCGACATGTTTTCTTCTTTTTTCATTTGTTTTTTTCGTTGCCGCTTTAGTAGCAATATAAGGGACGTACAGAGAAAAAAGAAAAAACTGTTTTCAACGGAAACGGTAGCGAAAGACCCTCTCGAATTCGCCGGCAACAAAGAACTACGCGGAAGAGTAATACGTGGCAAGTGGTTGCGTCTAAACGTATAATGACGTTATCAATAGAACCGTGTGTGTCTACTTAGCCCGCTCATCACCGGTTCGCGGTGTTACAGTTAGGAGTGTAAGGGGAGGGAACGCTCAAAAAATTGCCGACGGCGCTTGTAGAAGAAAACACAGATAGGTAGGCGTTTTCGTATGCAGTGAACGCGGTTCCTCTGCTTTCGAAGTAAGAACGACGCAAGTTGACGTCGATTGTTTGTTCTAAAGCCGCGGACCTGCCAGAACAAATGCAACATTGTGCAATCAGCTGCGATGGAAACAAAAAGACGGTTGACGTTTTCATGACAGCAAATACACACGTTTCGCTTCGCTTGCTGCACACACCCACACACAAACACACGCACACAAGAAAGGTGTTGTTTAGAAGTGTTAAGTAGGGATTACTTAAACGAGAAACACATTTCAATGTTATTGTAGCATTTCCAAAGAAACATCAACTCTAAAAGTGCACGGCGCGCTTTGTACGTACTTGGTGAGATGAGGATAAATAACAAGAGAAAGCTGTCAGAAAAGGCTTTAGCGTTGTTCGAACCCGGAGTCCTTACGGGCGGCGGAAGAAACCAAACTACCTTGCTGCTGATATCAGCTGTTCTTTCAATTCGCAACGTTCCCTCCTCTTCTGCGATACGCAATGCTGTGTGAGTCATAGCTGCCTTCTGTTTACCTTTTTACTGCTCAACAATTGCGGCAATGTCGTAATAAGCGCCGTTTACCGCCGCCGCTGCCGGCTCCTGCACTCCTTTCTCCGTAATGATGCCACCCGTAATGAGCTCACCCGGAGTAATGTCAAAGACAGGGTTCCAGATGGACAGGTTCGGCCCATCCGCCACCACGCGCTGCTTCGTGACCATGTTCGTTGTAATCTCCGCCGTCTCGCGCTCCTCGATCTCGACGCGGTCGCCGCTCGGCGTATTCGCGTCAAGCGTTGTCGTCGGAGCTGCCACGTAGAACTTTACCCCGTGAAACTTGGCTGACACAGCGAGGTTGTAAGTGCCGATCTTGTTTGCCGTGTCGCCGTTCTGGCAGATGCGGTCGGCGCCAACGACGACGGCGTCAATCTTGCGGGTCCGCATAAGCGACGAGGCGGCGCCGTCGCAGATCAATGTGCACGGAATGTTCTCCTGCACGCATTCGTACACCGTCAGCCGAGCCCCCTGGTTCCACGGCCGCGTCTCGCACGCATACACCTGCGCCAGCTTGCCGTCGTAGTGGAGCTGCCGCACCACGCCGAGCGCCGTGCCGTAGCGCGACGTTGCCAGAGCACCTGTGTTACAGATGGTGAGCACGTTCACGCTGTCACGGCCCTCCGCGCGTGCCGCGGCCAGGATGTGCGCTGCGCCGTGCTTCATGATGCCTTCGTTGAAGGCCACATCTTCAGCGTAGACAGCCTCGGCGAGCTTCGCAAAGTCAAGCGCCACTTCCGCAGCGGCTCGGTTCGTGTCGAGCTTCTCAATCTGCGCCTTCAGGTCACGCAGGCAGTTGAAAAGGTTAACTGCAGTGGGACGGCTCGTCATGACGTAGTCACAGCTCTGCAGGAGAAACTTCTGCACCTCTGCGCCGGTCGTCAGCGCACCGTCTTTCACTTTGTTCTGGGTGGCGACGGCTATGCCGAGGGCGGCGCTGACAGCGATAGCGGGGGCGCCCCGCACACGCATCTCTTTGATGGCGTTCCAAATATCCTCGACAGTGAGGATGTCGTCAAAAATGGTCTCAAGCGGCAGCTTGCGCTGATCCAGCAGGCGCAGGGAGCCGGGCGTGTACTGAATCGACTCAAGTGTGTTGTGGTGTGGCTTGAACATGACGATGGATGATATGGGTTAGGAAAACGATTGTGATGGCGAATGGTTGTAAACGTGTTCAACCTGTCGATAAGCGTGGGTGCCGTTGGGCAGCTGGTTAGCGCTGCTTTGTTCGCAAGGAATAGTAGAAACAGGCATCGGAATAACGTTTAAAGTAAACACAAAGGGAAAGCGACGAAGTTGGGGGATACGAAAAAAGACTAGTGGACTTACTCGGCACTGGAAAAATTCATACCAGTACCTGCGACGATACCAACACATCAAAAGAACACTGACTTTAATACCTTTAACTCAGTTGCGCGACGCGTGAATGAAGATTGGCCAGCTTTTTTTTCTCTCCGAAGGCTAACGAGTGAGCAGTTCTCCCACGTGGGAACGAAGCAGAACCCACCGCGCGCGCCATTTCCTAGAGAAGAAAGAGGGCTGACTCAATCCAGGACATTTACTTTTCCCCCAGGCATTTCACTTGCATCCGAAGCAGGCTAGAATGCCATCGCGCGCGAAGGGGATGTAGCTCAGCGTGTACCACGTCATCGCCAAGTACTGAAGCAAAACAGTGACGATGGTTAGAAAAGGTACCTTGACAGCGAGCGCAAAAACGAAGGTGAGGACCATGCACGCCGCAAAGATCAGCGTCGCTGCCCAGCGGTACGACTTGAACATGCTCTTTAACTGCCACAGCGGTCCACACAGAAAGAAGGTGCTCCCGACGGAAAAGATGTTCGCAACAGTGTTGAGCACTGCAAACGTGTTTAGATCGTCTTTGAACACCATCACCCAAGCAACGATAGAGCAGAATACGCTGGCAGCCGTGCAGGCAATAAAACCGATCAAGCGCTCTTTAAACGAGAAAGAAAGACAGAGAGACCGATTTTCCTCATCTTCCCGTTTGCCGCGTAGGCCCTGCGGAATGCGGTCACCAAGGGGGCCATTGTAAAGATCCTCGAGGCTCTCGAGCTTGAAATACGAAGACTGCAACCCGCTGGGGGATGTCATAACTGCGCACTGTGGGTTCTCTCTAAAGAAAATGAACGCAGGATAGCAGGTGCGCACCTGAGAGAAGAAAAGATGTGGTGATCCAAAAAGCACTTCCGTGAGGCATGCTTGTGCACGTGTACAACTTTGTTGCTGCTTTCGTTACTCGCCAGCGAACCCACGAAGGAGAAGGAGAGCATGCTCTTCAGCTTTTTGACAATTACACGTAACAGAGCGAAGCAATCTTCAATCACAATCTCTAAAGCCAATATTGTGCCACAACGCTTGTGGCGGAAGGCGAAAAGGCACTCATGCAGCGCAAAACGACCTTTGCCTATCTCTCCTAATTGAACCGTAGCAGAAACTGTTCTTTCTGTTTCTACTGTAATTCAGTTTTTAGTTAATCTCTGAGTAAGTAGCAGCTTTACAGGTAAAACAAATTACAACAAGACAAACTTTCAACAGCCAGCTTCCAATATCTGAATGCGCCAGTCATGGTGGTTTCGCAAAACGCTCGCAACCGAGAGCCAGCGCAGAAAGTCCACATCCGAAGCACACAAGAAGCTCTCTGTCACTGGTACGATTTCTTTTTCACTGCTGCTGCCTTTTCTTTCTCGCGCTCTGGGATCGTCATCAACATGTTTTTCGTCACTTCCATTATGTGCTTAAAGCGATCTGGTCCGAGCAGGATGCCACCCCACCACCGCGTCACCACAACCACATAACCGTCCACATTTAGTTGATCCATCAAAAAGGCCATTTTAATCGACGCACCCGACTCGCCGTCGTCGTCGGTATCCTGTTGCAGTACACCATTCGCATCTGTGAAACGGTAGGCGTAGATGGCAGGGTGGGCAGCACAGGCAATGTGCTTGATAGAGCGGAGGTGCAGGATGACCTGTCGCACCTCAGCCAGACTGTGCACGCGTGCCATGTGCGCGACGAAGCGCGAGCGACGATCGATGATGACGTCTCCGGACCAGATGCAAATCCCCATCTCCTTCTCTCGCGGCACGCTCAGCGACTCCTCTTCATCCTCTGCCTGCTTCGCTTGGTCAGCCTTTTCCTTCGACTCCTTAAGCTCCTCTGCTACAGTCTGCGCTAAAGGTAGGAGCAACGCGAGCATCGGGATGCCAAGAGGGATCTCGTCCTTCATGCGTTTGTTGAGCTCCTGGGAGAAGAGCGCGTTGAGCTGCGCGTTGGGGCACGAGAGGAGATACAGCTGCGGGTAGCTCACGTCTGGGTAGCCATTTGGTGGGAGGGTGACTTGCAGCTCGAAGCGGAAAGGCAGGTGAATGATGAGGGAGTCCGGCGTGCCTTCGTACCGCTCGCACTCGTCACTAAACATGCCTAATATCATGTCAATCTCCTCTTCTTTACTCGACATAGTGCAGGCGAAAACAATGTAAGGGCTTTTCTATATCGGTGAAAACTGTAGCGTATTCACTTTTGACATGAACAACTTAAGAGCGATCGCCGCGTTCTTTCGCCACTGGCATTCAATCCCAGTCTTGTCCTAGCGTTTCTAAGGCGGAATGTGCGCTTACAACGTGTTCCTCCTCACAAACTCCTCAACGGGTCATAAGAGAGAACTTGCTAGGCAATGCTGCTTCTCGAAAAAAAGAAAAAAGACCGCAAAGAAAAAGACGTTTTCATTCGAAGACACAGAAAAAGACGACATCTCCATTGCTTTCCCAACTCACCCGGTACTCTTCTACTTGGCGTTCTGCGGATTACATAGTACAGCTGCTTGAATCGCCTCAGCAGGCAAAGTCGGGGCACGAAGTTCTCCTCTCGTCATCTTTCCCTTCACATCACTGTTGCGTTTACTGCTCAACACCACAACCACAACGCTGAGGCACCGCCTCCTTTAAATTACTATTGAATTCGATCAACTTATAAACCTTGTGATGGATGGATTGAAAAAGCGTAAATAGGCTCTATATGGACACGGGGTCAAAACACACGCGAGAACGAGTCGCAGACCGTCAGCACCACGACCTCGTCGCTGCGTATTTACTTCTCATTGCCGTTGCGCCCTGCAAGCTCGTCGACCAAGTCTTCCACCTTTCCATCCAGCTCTAGCACGGTGGACGACAAATGATTTAAAATGGTCGCCGTCTCCCCTTGGAAGGTCTGCTGCGTTGGAAGAAAAGCAATAATTATTTGCTTCAGCTCCTCCACGACGGCCCGCAGCTTCTCCTGGTCCACACGGAGCTCTTGAATCGCAGCGAGCACCTCAGAACTGTCTTCTGCCGTCGTCCGCTGGCGACGCCCATCACCCAGAGATTGTTTTGCAAACCCTTTGTGTCCTGCAGAAGAAGAGGATGGAAACGCAGTCGATGTGCTAATTACGGGTAGTGAGGATGACGGCGGTGCAGTGTAGAGTGGCTGCGGCACTGGTAGATGATTGTAAATGTGCCACGCGCGCTTCATCGCGTACTCTGCCCGCTCCGGCTGGTGGTTGCAGCGCGCGATTAAGTTGCGCGTTGTGATGCTCGCGCGAAACGTCCGCGGGATGCTCTTCACCTCCTTGTCGCGCAAAAACTGACGGTTCACCACCTCGCCGACAAGGTTGGTGGAGAGGTCGTCCTGCTCCTTGTCGGACACGCCATGCGGGTAGTGGTAGTAGCCCTCACCCGAGAAGATCAACAGCGACCGCGGCTCCAGCACAACACTCTGCAGCGGCACCCTCTTCCCAATCTCCCCCTCAGCAAACTTGAAGGTGTCGTTGTAGTGGTCCATGGGGTGGTCCTCGTAGAGGCTTTGCCGCGGGTAGAAACTCATGAGGCACGACGAGGACAGTGACAGCACGGTCACCATCGGCACATATATGGGGCCGTCGCAGTGCGGGCCAATGCCCTCACCCTGCTGGTACTCATGAATGCGGACGCTATTGGGAAAAGTGGTCGGGGTAAAGAGACCGTCGTAGACCTGCATGTCCAGCGCCTCCTGCACCCATGGCGGCATGTTGGCGTCGCTGACAAAGCTTTTCTGACAGTCCTTACACATCGTGCAACCCCACTCCTGCACCGTGCGCTTTGTCAGCTTCGACTTCAGCTCCTGCGGGGTTTCCTTGATGAACTTTAACATTTGCGCCTCTTCCTCGACAGAGATGTAGTCCGGGATGTAGTACAGACCGGGAATGCTGCCCACTGCGTACTTTTCAAGGTCAATGTGCGCGACGTCCACTGAAACATGCGTAGACGGCTCTGGCGGTGCTGCTCCTGTAGATTCCGCAAGGTTCGAAGCAGCCATAGCGGCTTTTGTGTTTTGCTCAGCGCGTTTGATGTGCGAAGTCGCACGCAAGTGTTCCGGAAAGACGTGTGCGAACACGCTTTGTAGCTCCGCATTCGGCGTGAACGGCTTCACCGCCGCCTCGGCTCCGTTCACAGGCAGCCGTGCCGCGTTGAACTGCCCTGTCCCCATCGGGCCGTTGCCGTGACTTGACATTTCGCCGGCGTCCGCCTCACCATCTTTCGAGCCGTGCTTATTCTTCTGTGAAGGCAACAGCGTCGCCTGCGCGTTGTTGCGATTCACTCTGCGCCACACACCGACAAGTGAGACGGTCGTGTAGTCGGAGGACTTCGTCGTCACCTTCTTCACCATCCCGGTCACGTCGAAACGCAAGCCGTACTGCGGTACCACAGTATCCGTCAGCTGATACGTGTAACTCTCCAGTTGTAGTGTGAAGGCTGTCCCCACGGCACCTGCATCCAGCGTCTCAATCTTGCCAATGCCGTAGCCAAGTCCGTTAGACGGGCGGTAGTAAACAAAGCGGTCGTGGTCGATGAAGAGCTCCCCCTGCAGGTCGTCCGTCATGACAAGCCAAGGACCGTATATGTCGCGCACAAAGTCCACACCCACTGCGTTCTCCGTCACGATATCGGCGGCGAGCTCCGCTGGGTCAACCGCACCAGACGCCGACAGCTCAGCCGCGTTGAAGTTCGGGGTTGAGTGCCGAAAGCCCTTTTCCTGCATGGTGGTGTTCAGGCTGTGCGGAGAAGGTGGTGGCGGTGCTGTTTGCCACCTGCGTGTGGTAGCAAGGATAGCTGGGTGGAGGCAGAGTGCTGAGCGTGACGTCGAAAGCGGCAGGAGCCGCTTTGCAAACCGCAGCGGCTTCATTTTTTTTTTTTGGCAAAAACTGGTTTGAAATAAAAAAAAAACGGAAGAAGTGAGAATGAGGATTGTGCCTGCAAGTGTGTTTGCGGAAGGACAAATTTACAATAGTGGCAGGGTGTGGTTGCAAAGAGAGGATGTGTAGAATTCAAAAGACATGTAAACAGTCGTGCGGTCCCGATTGCCAACGCTTCTTTTTTCTTTAAGAGGACAGAAAAGCTGGCTGACAAAAAGAGTGTGTGTTTCCGTTGCAGCTGTACTTCTTTTCCTAACTTCCTGTGTTTAACTCTTTTCCTTTCTTTTCCCTCAGACAGTCGTTCTCCTCCTTTTTACTTTTTATTGGGTGCCGTGGAGCGCCCCCCCCCACCCAACTTCCTGTTTTCGCTGTGTTGATTGTTTGAAGTGCTGCAGATGAGACGCAAAACAGTGACTCCCCGTGTGCCTGGTAATGCACATAGAAAGGAGGAAGCAGAGGGGGAAACGGCAACCGAGTATAAGAAAAAGGTGTTCCACCAAGGCCGAGCTACGGGAGGACACGCAAGGGAGATGTGAACCTTTTTGATCATCACAGCCGAGCACCTCGTCATAAACGATAATCCTGCTAATGTAACCACGACAACAGGGAAACGATTAGGAGGGTCTCCAGGTGCAGACGGCGTCACGGAACCGTTGCAGCAGCAGCGCCTCCATTTCTACCCGTGACAAACTCAAGTCTCTGTCCTCCGCAACATTGGCAACAAGCGAGGAAAGAGATTCAACCTTCACGCACGAGTACTGCGTCACTATTATACTATTGGGTGCAGTAGGCCCGCTCGCTGGCTCCTCCTGTGTTGACCGTTTATGCGTCGGAGAAGTTCCGAGATCCTTCCTTGCAACTGCCGTAACCCGTCGCACCATCTCACGCTTTTGCCCACTGCTGTTGGGGTTGGAGGTGTAGCAAGGTGGCGGCGCTGAGGAAATAAAAGAAGATAGACAATTGCTTTCCTCCCCGTCGAAGTCATCCTTCTCAGCAGCACTGCCGTTGTCCAGCGACGTTGCCACCCAACCTGAGCAGTATATACGACCAGTGTGCACGGTTTGTTTGTCAGCGTCAATATCAACAAAGGCGTTCGTACACTTATGTGCTCTTGCCCCGTCCACCTCTACCAACGTTCGCCGCATCCGGTCACAGTTTGCTCGACTGACAACCAACGTTGGTTGCGGCACGCCGTGGCCGCAAAGGAGACCGTACGTTTCGAGAAAAGAGAAGGATGTCGGACGACAAGCACCGCTGTCGTCCTCACATACCTCAAGGTGAATCGCGCTGAACCCTGGAGGACTTGCTAGCTCCTCATAAAAAACAACATTGTTGCTCAACGTGTAGCGACTGCGCACTGACGTTGCCTTCATGTATGAAAGCAGGTGACGCAACGTGCAGGGGAACCTCAAGGTGAAGGTGTAGAGAGGGGGAGCGGCGGCGGCAGCTCCAGGCGATGAGGTGTGATCCTGTGATACAGAAGAAAGTGCGGCTTGTGTGCCACTAATGGTCAGCTCACCACACCTCAGCACGACATCACCCAGACGTCGTGGAGTCCCTTTTGGAGTTGCCGTTTGCTGCGCGCAATGCACGCTGTACATGTATCGGAGCAGCGGCTCCCCATCGAGTGGTGCCATGGCATTTCGAGTACGCCGGAGCTGCTGGCTTTCGCACATACTACGCAAGCGGCACATGCGCTCGCCCATCCAAAGCGACACTGCGTTGAGAAAGGTCGCCGAGACTTGCTTCTTTCCTTTTACGGCAAAGCGGGAATCCGTTCGGTGCACAAACTGGGATGATGGTGCGTGCGTTGGATTTTCGAAAAGGACGTAATGTGTGACCCGCACGACGGCGGCAAAGCGTGGGATGGCGACCGCCACCACTCCAAACACCCGCACGTCCATGTGCTGGAAGCTGGGAGAACGTATCCGGCTGCTAATGTCAACATCCCTGCTGCCGTCAATGCTGCTGCCAATCCAAACATAAGTAGAGGCAGGAACGCCGGGCGCGTGGAAGCCAAGATGCCCACTCTCGTACGGATTTAGTTCGCCTTCAGTGCAACACAACGACATGCCCCATGCGTGTGTAAACGGAGGCTCAGCGTTGAACCGGAAGTCCCGCAAGTGGATCGACGCTACTGCAGCTGGATGCCTGTGCGGTAATGCAGTTGCTGCCGAATCGGTAGCGCTAGATGCTCGTTCCGCAATGCTGATGCCGCGATGCACGATTGGGCTTCTCTTGCTCGAATACGGGGAGCTATACAAGTGAGACGGAGCCAGTAGAGAGTTGCCGTCGTGAGAAAGCGATGGTGCGGCGACCAGGCGGACGAGTTCGGGATCAATTTCAGGTGACCACGCTGGGCTTCGCAAGATTTCCTCCACCGTGTCTAATGAGCAATTCATTAACGTTCGGACGCGCAGTGCCACACACAAGCCGTCATTTGTTCTAAGTGATGAGGGTAATGAGCGTAGCTCTGCGTACTCGACGCTGTCTATCTCCCGCAGCGCGTGCCAGCCGTGTGCGCGTGCTAGCTGGGCAAGTGGCTCCACCATCATATCAAGCAACCCCCGTTGGTGTCGCGCCTGTTTCTGCCATTGCTGTTGCTCCTCCTCCTCTTGTAGTGGTGTGGTGTCTTTGGCGGTGCTGTGATGTTCTGGCAGAAGCAGTTTGGCTAGAGGTGTACCGGGTGGGGTAGAGGGTGGGCAACTGCGCGGCGAGGTGGTGCTAAGAGCCTCGGTGAGAGCTGACATCGTTGTGACGGATGTCTGCACATCCAGCGGTGCGGCTTCATCCGAGAAGTCGTCGTTTGCGGATAACTGCCGAGGAAGTGTGTTCAGCAGGTTTTTCAGTGTCGCATTAAGCGACCCGCTACTTCGCAGCGGATCTGTCCCATGTGTTTCCCCCGTTTGCTGCGGGGAAGAGGAAGCCACAGCCGTTACACCTAATGGCGGTTGCGATGAACTCTGCGGCTGCTGCCGCTGCAACGCCGGTGTATTTGACTGTTCCTCACGCTCTCTGTGCTTATCCAGTGCTACAGGAAGTGTGGGCAGCGCACCTCTGCGCTGACGCGCGGTTTCCTCCGCCAGCTGTGCAATGCGCTTCAACTTTTGTGTGTTTTGATTCACTGCGGCGGCCATCAGCCATTTCGGTATATGCCCACACGCGTCAACGCAGCAAAAGTTGGTCACGTTCAGCCTGTTAGCTTGCTTGGCATCTGCCCACGCGATATAACCGTAGCAATGGACAAAGCCTCGGATATATGTGGTGCCGCCGTCGCCCGCTATCGGTGGGGGACACAACGGGCTTGTGGTGCTTCGACTGTTTTGCACAAAAATCATGTTAGTGAACGTGGAGCCGTCATTACCTCCAGACGTCACCGCAGCGGTTTCTCTGAGGTAGCCGGGAAAAAGCGTCGCTGGCGCATCTGGACATATACGGCGTAACTGTTCCGGCGTGGTCAAGACGCTGGCGGACATGACACAAAAATCGCGCGGAGAGATGAGCCACGGAGAGGGGGAGGTGTAGGCAGTGTAAAGAAGTGAGTTGCAGTGGTCGGTGCAAAGCATCCGAATTTCCTTCAGCATTGAATCACACTCAAGTACGGCATCCTGGCAGACAACTGTCCGCGCGAACGTCTCCACGTCGGTGTGGATTACAAATTGTGTACGAAAGCACCTAAAAGGAATCCCTAGTTCCGGGGCGGAGGGAATCTCAGAGACACTGTAGCCATCCCTTCCAGGCCCAGTGGACCATGCGAGGCCAGGCGAGCCGGCCAGCTGCAGGAGCGGTTCAATCACGGGGGCTGCCGTGCGGATGTCCTCGTCGGACGCGAGAGACATTACTGTGGTTAAAAAGCAGCAGTACATATGAAGAGTAAATGATAAATTAAAAAAAAATAGATGAGAGGCTACTTTGGCACACATAAGGCGCCTTGAAAAAAACAGGACCTCAACACACCCACCAACTTGTGCAAGTGTGCAGCGGCGCACTCCCAGTGGATGGCAGCACACTGTTGATTTGCCTTTGAACGAAAGTGTGACGCAAGTGCAAATCTGCAAAACCTAATAGTTCCAAAGTGAAGTCACTCCGCTTTGGGGTCATGATGAAGGCTAACCTGGGAAAGAGAGAATGCCTAATAATAATCAGGTAACGGTGATGTCGCTCAAATGTGCTTAAACAAAAAGAGAAAGAGAACGTAGTAATCATCGTACAACACTTCGGTCTGCCTCGGACGTTGCGCAGACAGCACCGACGCACTCATCTAATTGTCTCATTTCCGCTCGCTTAAAAGATGAGCGCGCGCTTTGTAGTTAAGTGCCTTTCATGAGACGACATTGTCTTCAGCGACGGTGTGGAGTTGTTGGCGCCGCTGCTGCTGTCCACAGTAACGCCACCTTTCTCTGTCGTCCACTCATGCACCGACCTGTATGCCTTCGCTTGCTGTGGCGTGGTAAAGTCATACAGCTCGGACACTTTTTCGAATTTGCTACCGACGCGAGGGAAAACGTCGTGTGCTGTGAAAACATCATCGTTCTCCTTTTCTTCCTCTTGCAACGAACCCACAGCTTGTTCGACAGAGGTCGGTTGTGGCTGTTGACGGGGCACACGTGGCGGTCGAGCAGGCCTCTGCGTGGACGCTGACGGCCCCTGTGGCGTCACCTTTGCGACCTCCTCAAGGACGCTTTGATGACCTAGACCGCATGACTCTGTTTGCGGTCTAGAGCACTTTCGGAAAAACGCGGCGTGGACCTCCGCCAAATCGGTCGCGCAGGCTTCCGCTCCAAACTCAAAGCGAAGCTGCTCCTGCTGCAACCGAAAGCGCACGTCCTTGCATGAAAGGGTTCCATTCATGCAAATGCGACGGAGCTGCTCTTCGTCATACCGCAGCCAGCCGGGCACTGTCTCGTGTGCGGGTGTGCGTACACGCACATACACGTCGCCTAACACCGCCACTGCTGCTGACTGGTCGCTCTGCTCGAGCTTCCGCTGCTCGCGGCTTTCGCATAGCGTTACCAAAGGGAAAGTTACCATTTCCCCATCTCGGTAGAGCTCCGGTGTTGTCATAAGCGCTCGGAGTGAAAGGTTGATACGACCGACTTGCTTGTTTGCCATCCTTGATGCAGATGCTGATGTGTGTTGCGTTTGAAAGGCGGAACGGCCACGCCTTGGGCTGACGGTGCCGCCGTTAAGCAGCGCGTGCACCGGGGTAGCAGTAGCAGCGCTGCGTGAGCGTAATAGGCGGAAGTGCTCTGCGAAGTGACTTCGACGGCCACGCTTGGGAGCGGAAAAGGCGCGCTTGTGTTCAGAATGCTGAAAAGAGAAGGGTATGCTGTACGACGGTATGGAAAAAAAAAGGCAGAGGTCATCTTCCGTGCTGTTTGACACGGGAAGCTGCAAGTCAAGTCGCAGTGTTTGCGGCGATGACGGACTCCCGTCCGCTGCGTCGATGGAGGCCAACACGACTGCTGCCTGGGCGGTGGCACGGGCCGCTTCAGAAGACAAAAAATGACAGTGCGCCGGAGGTGGAGAGGAGAACGTTGTGCAGTATAAACATGACGCCGTGACGGCAAGCTCTCCTCTGCCTTCCCCCCCACCTTGTACGGATAGCGTCGTACCTAAGCGTGATAGACTTGCTGACTTGCGTGGAGAGATGCCAATGAGGTCGACGTACACCGTCGCGCTCACTGCTGGTGGCAGCAGCGCACGCCGCAGTCTGCAGTGCGCCCTCGTCGCATCCGCCCACCTTGAGAGGTACCACGTCCACCGATAGAGCTCCTCAGGGTAGTAGGCACTTAACAGGGAAAACAAGTCGCGTGCTGTAGCGGTGTCAAAGAGCGGGATGGCTTCGTTGGACGCGCAGCCGCCGTTTGCTCGCAGCACTGCACTCACTGCGCTCTTCTTTTGTGTCGTAACGCGACGCACCGGAACTAGCGGCACGGCGTGTAGCCATTCCACTCGGATCGCCACCTCGGCTACCGTTTCGTTGTCATCGTTGCGCAGCGGCACCCAAAGTGGTAGTCGAAACAGTTGACTGATGTTATTGCCGGTGTGACCAAAGGACAGTGATCGCGACCCGCTATGGACCTTAACGTGCAGCGATTCCTCCAATCGGCTTTCAAGGCTGACAAAGGCGGCCAGATTAATCTCGGCGTAGGCGACAACGTCGTTCTTCTTCATGAAATGTTCCACACCCATCTTGAGTAGAATGGTATCGTAGTGCGGCCTAGTGGTGGATAAATAGAAGAGGTATTTGTCCTCGTCGAGCAGCGGCACCGCATCCTTCTTGTGCCCATGCTCATCTCCACTCACTGCAGCTGTCGCTCCTGTTGCAGCACCAGCAGCACCCCCGCAGGCAAACGTCGGCGTGCGCAGCAGAGTTTCATCACCGCGGTACAGCTTCAGGTAGCACTTTCGGTACGCCGGATCAAAACAACGAAACTGCACTAGACAAACCCGCAACTGCACCGGCTCGCTGGCAGACCCGTATGTTGCCTTCAGACGTTTTAACAGCACCTCCTCTTTCCCTTCAGCATCTGCGAGGAGGGGCAGCAACCTATGCAGCTGGTCGGTTGCGTAGCAGCGCAGCATCTGTGCGACTGCCTTCCGCGGTGCCCAATCAGGGAGGAAGCCTTTCCACACATCTTTCCGGAAAATGTAAGAGGGGTTACTCTTAAGTGCGTTTGTAGTAAACGGATGCTCAGTGACTTCGACGTCGATCGCCAGGGAACCTCGCTCAAAAGCACCTCGCTCGCCAGCGTGCCACACCAGCGGCAGCTGCACTGTGTCTGGGTGGCCGTGCATGCATGTGCGAAAGCTGCGCAGCGACACGTGCACGCGGCACAACTCGTACGACCCGTTGTTTGTGTCGCTGTGAAAACCGTAAAGCACAAAGCGCAGCTCATCTCGCCAAGGATCTACATCTCTCATGACCGGAAGTTCTTCATTCAAGCGTAGCAAAAAGGCGGATGTACTGCTGACACGGTGAACATTTGACCACCCGCCGTAGCACCCGCAACTCCACCCAATATACAAAGAAGGGAAACCCTTTGCTGCAGCCGGTACACCAAGGGCATTGTTGGACGTTGAAGACGATTCTCCGCTAGTTGAAGAGAAATCTGTCAGAGATGCAGCGCGCAGTGCGATACGGACAGTGTTGCCTGCGGTCAAGGAGGCTGTTGGTGCCACGCTCGAGTCATCTGGGGAAGCTGACGAGTACTGAGGAAAAGCACTGTCAAAGCCGAGTGTCGCAGCGTCCTCTACAACGCTGTCCAGGCGATGCAGATCGGCACGGCAGTGATGCCACAGGTAGGCCAGCACACGCTGCTGCAGCACATCGCTGTGTGGACGTGGACCCTTTTCGGTCAGAGGAGTGGTTTGTACAGCCCTCCTTTTAATTTGCACTTCGGAATGGTTGCCCTGGCCTGTCGAAGTGAAGCAGAGACTCAGATGACCACAAATGTGCGCCCGAGGACTGCCGGCATGTCGAACAATCAAATAATTTCTTTCCCCGTCGGTTGTTTGTGTCCAAACACGATTCAGGGAAACTTCACAGGACCCGAACTTTTGGTGCACGGCGGCAGTCCCTTGGTAGACTGTGCAGCGCAGCACTGGGTGCGTGGATGCAGACGGCAGTCGAATCAGCACAACTGCGGAGTCAGCGAATTTCGCAAGATGCTCTCTGTAGACTGCACTGCGTGTCGTGAAAGCGGTAGTTGTAACTTGAGACTCTGCAGCAGCAGTCGACTGACCCTGTACAGAGCCACCACTAAGAACAACAAGGTGCACAAAGCAGTTGGCGCAGTCAACCAGAGGCAGACCCTCCTCGTCGCGCAGGCCGGACACGCTGTTTACAATTACGAATATCTCTCGTTCGGCGACACTAAGCAGGGTGGTTGCAATGGTGCTATCAACGCTTTTCGAGGCTGCCTGTGTACGAGCAGCGACGGGGAGTTTTGAAGGCGAAAATGGTACGGAGTACGATCGCTGGTACACAGCACCATTTTTGCATAACTCCTTCACGGCAGAGGCAGGCACAGCGCGGTTGCTAACTCCGCTTCTCTGCTGCTCCATACAGTCTTTATCGCCGCTGCGCTTCCTCGCGGAGCTGCTGGATAGATGTGCGTGTACCTTCAATTCGAGTTGTGGTGCGGTGTACGAGATGTTACGGTGCAGCCCGGATCGTTCCCCACGAACGCAGAACGTGAACGGAGGAGAAGAGTTGCTGCCTTTTCTATTGGTCCGCGACAACGATGGCGCCGAAGACGGAGATGACGATGGCGTAGAGGCACGTGTGCGCACCTTCCGTGGCTGCGTTCTTTCTTCGTCAGCGAAATTGTGTGATTTCGCGTAAGTCACATTAGCGGGTTTGGTCTCCGCCGGTAGGTAGTCTGCTTCCAGCATCGCCAAGAAGCGCTGCAGTTCGGCCAAGGAGTCGCAGCAGCGACGTCGCACCTGTACCTCGGCTCGATGCAACTTTTCTGGGCACGTACGACGCATGACGCTGACAATGCGCTCGCGTACAAAAGCTTCACCGAGCGGCGGCAGCAACTCGTGCGGCAACCCACATCCTTCCGCCCTGACAAGCAACACCAGCACACAGCGCTCGCGTGCACGGCACGTACCGGCTTTTCCCACAACCGGCATGGAGATCCGTGTCCGATGCCCCTCGCGCAAATTGCACAAGGCAAATTCGCAAATGCCTATCTTTACCTGCTTGCCCGTTGCCCGTTTAGCAGCAACGGTGAAAGTAAGCGTTGCTTCGTCGCACCCATCACCACCCTTGCAACCAGTCGACACGGCAGTGAATGGCACAACAAAGTCAGCTTGGTTAAATGGAAAGTGCACCGTTGCTGCGTAGGGAACAGAGGCAGACTTGTACCGTTTTGTCCCCTGGTTGGATCGCATATACACGTAGACTTCAGTTCCGCTTCTCAAAGCGGGTGGTGCGGCTCCAGCAATTTGTGTTCGGCTGCTTTTACGTACGCCTTTGGACTCTCTTGCCTCTGCTCCGTTGTTGTAGTCCTTATCGGCTTCACCAAGTGGTGCACTTGGAAGGCCGGTGCAGCTCTCTACGCGAATCCGCACCTGCCGCACAAAGTTCTTCGATGTCTCGACGCTGCTCATAGTGTTCCCGAACGTTGTGCTCTTATGCGGCAGCATTGTTTGACCGAGTGCGTCGGCAAGGATTGACGACACACCTTCAGCCGAGCCGTGACCGCCGTGATTTGCTGGTGTTTCATCCAGTATAGAGGTGTGTGTAAAGGTAGCTAGGTTAGCCTCTGGGTGGCTCTGTTTCTTTCCTTCAGGCGTCTCAAAATGCGATAACATTGAATGCTGGTGATTTAAAGAATGGTCCACTGGCGACACAGCAGCAGCAGGAGCAGCACCACCTGTTTTGCCAACGTAGGTCCCCGGGGTCGTATCTAGCTGTGACTGACACCGCGACGAGGACCAGGAGGGGTACCATTTTGAACCAAACGACACGTCATTTATCACGCCAAGGGCTCCGCTTTGAATGGAAGAGGCAACGGAGGGTGGCACCAGTTCCGCTGTCTGCGGCCTCCCCGACGACGACGCCGCGTCACTATTATCGGTGTCAATGTTGTAACCCTTCAGCACACCTTCGGTACTGTCAAAGAGAGTGCGAATGGGGCTGACGTCGGGATACGGCACCACAGACGGCTTGCGTGGATCGGGCGACACGGAGTGCGACCCATTTACGTAATGCAGCACTCGGCGAGGTGTGGTAACAGATGAAACAGGGTGGCAGCTTACAGACTTGTCAGACGAGGTGTGTGTCTCTTGACTGCGACTTTGCGGCAGGAGGGGGCGGAGAGCTGCATGCCGCACTGCAGCCTCGCAAATTGTGGGAAAAGGGACAACTTTGGAAGTCGGTGCTAGTAATGGCTCTACAGCCCGCCGTGTGAAAGCTGGCGCGCTCACGGTCCGCTGAAGGCGATTACGTTGTTTCCGCTCTTGTTGCTGCTGCTGTGGTGCTTGGTTTAGTTCTGTATCGCGATGGTTCTCGGGGACGGAGTAGCGTGGAGTCGTTTGTTCGGAGAGATGCAACGTGGCTGACCCGATGGCAAAGGTTCGTCGCCGCTTGAAGGGACCGTCTTGTTTGGATTGGGTGACCACGTTCATTGCCCTAGCATGCTAAAAGCACTTGATAACGAAAAGCTACAAGAATTACGTATGAGCAACAATCGGTGCTAACAGAATATCAGAACGGTTGCGTCAGCACGCCGAGGTGAAAACGACAATGCGCTACAAACAGAACAAAAACAGCAAAATGAGAGTAAAGGAAACTTTTTTTTTTCTTTCTGAAGTAACTGTGAAATAACCCGGTGAGCTACACGCTCAGCTTGATAGTTTCAAAGATAGAAGGGCAACGAATAATCTGCATCCTTTTGAAAAATGAGGAGGCGAATAGAAGTCGTCTCTGCTGCACAGAAGCACACACACAAAAAAAAGATGAGTAAAGGGGGGAAAATACGATGAATGAAGTTTTTGCCCTTCGTATCCAGTGGTATTGCGGATAACCAAACTTCAGTTTGGGTTTAAGGTCAACAAGTTGAACTGGAGGAAGTGAAAAATGAAAAGAACGGAAAAACGCGCAGCACTGAGCAAAAGAATATGTACGATGTTGAGGTCTATGAGGAAAGCCACTAGCATAACATTTGTAATTCTATAAGCTAGCGGAGGAAAAATGAGGAGTGTAACGTTTCCGAGGATTTAGGACTTTTCCCTTGTAGATGCTAACAGTGCTGATTCAACGAAAGGAAATAGAAATGCTCTGCTCTCGGTCGAAGATAACAAATAACACAAATAAATAAAAGACGGATGTGCTTGAAAAGGCGACCCGTTACGTCGAAGCTGCCCGGAAAAGCCGTCGACGAGAAGTTTAAAATAAAAGTCAGAAAATCGAGAGGTGCTGAGTGGAAAGAGACCGGTGTATAGGAAAAATGAATGCATGCTTTCGCGTTATATGTTGGGCTAAGCGAACTGAAACGAAAACTCTGCAATCTCGTGTGTGAGTCTCGAAGTGCAGCTTTTCTCCGCTGCTATTCTTTTCGTTGAAGCCCTGCTTCTTTCTATGTCTCGGGGAAGCACTACGGCTTTCTTTTTTCTCTTGAGAACACAAATGTAGATCCATGTAACTAATGTGAACAATCGTTGAGGGCAGTGATGTCGTGAGGCACAACAAACGAGAAGCAACCTGCACAAATAACTGAAGAAACTAAAACTGTTTGCGCTACCGCTCCCTCACTTCGGCCGCATACGCTGAAAGTTCTCGTAAGAGCGACACATCTTTGACACAGACCCGTGTCGCGTGGCTTCTGCGACACCGCCGTGTTTGCGACTCCCTTTTTCTGGACGGTCGCGCAGCAAGCCGTCCAGTCGCCCTTGCTCCTCCAGTGTCATCTGATCTCGGTAGCGCGGTGCACGCCACTCCGGATACGTCGCCTCCCACTCCTTCTTGCGTTGCGTCCCAGCCACAAACAAAGACGAATCTGAATGTGTACCACTGCCACGTCCATTACTACCGTTGATGTTATTGGGGGAGGGCACACGAAGATTGCCACTGGAGGCATCATCGTACGGGGAGCGGCGAAGCACGCGGTGCGTGGTCGGCTCTGTGATGGGAGTAGAGGTCGTGTGCTTTGTTCCTCCCGTAGCTGCCGCGGCTTCTCCGCCACCACCCTTGCGCTTCTCCTGTCGCAACACGTACTGCACGCGGAGCTTAAACTGCGCGTTCTGCAGCCGACGCTCGACAAATGTGGCGGGCTTGCCGAGGGTACGTGCGACTTGCCGCACCGTGGCGCCACCGCGTATCATGCGGTAGATGTTCAAATCATCCTCGAAGCTAAAGAAGCGACTGTGGCTAAACGGATGGTTCGCCGGGTTCTTCATCTCTTCTTCCGTTACCGCGTCGGTACCGTTCATCATCGACTGCCAGTCCAACTGAGTTTTCATAGACCAGGAAGAGTCGTCGCCGTTGGCGAAATCGTCTGGCACGCGACGCCGCCGTGTGCCGGCCTTGCGAGCAAAGCGTGTTGAGGTCGCCTTGGCATCGTCCGATGACCTAGGAACGCCGTCGGTGCTCTGCGTGGACAGTTCGTAGGCACCCTGTAGTACCCCACTCGACTGAATCAGCTCGTAGGCGGTGTTGATGACTTTCATGCGGTTATCGTCACCGCTGCTCAGATCGGGGTGGTGAAGCCTGGCCATCTCACGGTACTGCCTACGAACGTCGTCGACGCCTGGCCTGGCAGCGGTCGGTGCGCGTGGGTTGTACGTCAGCCCGAGCACCTTGAAGGCCGCCACGACATCCTCAATCGCTGGGAGAAACCTCCAACACGAGCGGGAGAACATTGCACGGGGGATTTAGTCGCAGTTTTGGTGGCTTTTGAAGAAAGGAAAATCATTCAAGCCTTCAATGCTCGTCGAAAAAAAAAAAGGCGTTGAGGCTTTTAAAATGGTGGGAACGTGCCGGATGCAAATGTTGGCGCTTCCACCAGGTGCAGTGGTTATTGTTACTTTTTCCGAGCAAAACGCATTGAAAAAAAAAAAAACGTAGGAAAGAATAGCGGAGAGCTGAAGAACAGCTCTAGAAAACACCGAGAGCTGGAGAGATGCCGTGTTTGTGCGCTCACGCATTAATAAATCTGTTTAGAATGTTTGTGTGTTTTGGTCTGCGGCGATGTTTTGGGTTTGAAAAAGTTCGCCCGTTGGCTCATGAAGCGCTCGGATTGCAGCCGTGACCTCTCCTCCTTTCTTTAATTTAGCTTACGTGCAGCACACCATTCTCCGTTAGTGTGAGCGGCACATGCGCGCGGATAGAGTTGTAGTGCCTACCAAAGACTGCGTCATCGTTTACTTGGTCGGACCGCTGCACGTGAGCTATACACGCACAGCTTCACAATCTTCTTCCAGACGCTTCTCCATTTTGTATTTTAGATTGTTTTGTTACTGAATAAAACTAAAATAAGAAGCTAGGAAAACAGAACGCAGTAGGGCGACAAGCTTTTTAAAAGAAAAGAGAATGGTTCTTCTTAGTTGCGTGAAATGAAACAGCAGTAGTCGGATACCATCGCTAAGTTGCCGCGCGTAAAAACTTTAGTCGGGTGCATGCTTTAATTACCTTATAAGGCAGCCGTACCGTAACTCTACAATACGGGGGTAGCACTGGCTTAAATTAGTGCTTGAGTCAGTTTTGTCTTGCTGTTTGGCTGAGACACAGCATGGCGAAACGGAAAAGAAAAGAAAAAGAAAAACTGACATTTATTCGTTATGTTTCACGTGTCTCCGACACCTTCTGTCTCTGTACGCCACATCCAGAAACCTTATTTCCCCAAAGAACAAGCGTTCATTGCGCTTAAATTACCACGCAAGCAAGCACTTCTGGTTGTAGTCTTGAGCTTTTCTCTACGCACAACTAGCCAAGCAGGAGAGGGTCGCGTCGTTCACTTCGCAGCCTTGACGGCAGTGAAGCCTGTTGCAGGGCGTCATCACATAAAGAGAAAGCACGACAACCGAGTAAAAACAGAGAATCGATTAATGATTAGTGCGAAAAATATCTAATTGCAGAACAGAAAAAAAAAAGAAGGAAGAAAAAGTGATGATGATAAAAGCTTGGTCCTACCACATTGTACAGGAAAATCGAAAACAGCGTCGGTATAACCAACAGAAGTGACTGTTGAAAAAGAGAGAAAAAAAAGGCTTTTGTGTAGACGGAATAATGCACGAAAAGATGCCAGAAGGGAGCACCAGCTCCCGCTTTAACAGATTGCCTTCCTGTCGACGAGGACAAAATACTTGTTCAAAATAAAAAAAGAAAGGCAGCAGGAAGCAAACGTGTGATACTTCATGCTTGCACGAAGAGTCATGCGGATTAAATCGCCATTAGTCTGCACTCCAAAGATACCCTGAAGTGAAGTACGTGACAATTATCTCATTTCACAGATTTGTATAAGGTCACACACCACTCAGTAGAGACGAGAAAAGTCAGCGGCGTACCCACAACTGAAGAGAAAAAAAAAAAGAGTCTGACACCTCTCCTTGCTACTCGTCCACAATTTTGTCAAGAGGGAAGTTATATACATCGTGGGTTCCCTTGTTGAAGGGCACTGCTTTGTCCACTTAATTTTTCTTTTCTTTTACGCAAACTAACGTGTTTTCAGTGACAGAAGCCGTGAAGAGCGAGGAGAAAGATAGAGAGAGCGGGGAAGCTGAGAGTAAAAAGAAGTTTGAAATTACGCAAAAAAAAAAAAAACAGGTTCCCCTTGAGCTCAACAATTAGCATTATAACAGGAAGAACAAAACTAGATAAAAAGGAAAGAAAAAGCAGACGAAAAAGCACAGCGTGAATCAAAGCCACGTTCGTAGAGGTGCTGAACACAATTAGCAGCCGAAGAAAGGAAACAGAAAAAAAAAGAATACGATGAAGCAGAGCGCAAAATGCGTCGTTGCTGATTGCGTACTTTCCCACAGTAGCAGCAAAAGCATAAAACGCGAGCTTCAAAAACTTGCCGTCTCTACATGTTGTGATCGTCGGCAAACAAATGACGTGTTTCAGTGAGGGAAAAACGAAAAAAAAAAAAACGGCATAGATATACTCTGAATCAAAAAAAAAGGTTATGGAATCTCTAGCAATATAAAAAAAAAACCAAAGGAGGAAACTTGAGGCAAACACGCGACTCAAAGTATGACAAGAAAAGAACCGGATTTCATCATCAGAACACCGAGTTGCCGGGCCCAATCGCAATGAAAAAAGACGCTGGTTTCGTTAACGGTCCGCTTTTCCGCTCCAGAGGCTCAGCTAATCGTTTTCTTTGGTTGGCTTCCTGTTTGCGTGTAGCAAAAACAAGTTCGAAGGGAGTAAACAAATAAATAAAAAGCACAAATGAAAAGCAGTACCTTTTGCTGAAAAACCGCTCTTAGGAAAAGGTCGTCGTTATAGACATTCTGGGCGGTAAAGAAGAAACACAAAGCCTTCCGCCGAAAGGCTCTAAGACTCTATACATCGCAAGAGGTGCAATCAGAGCTGCACCTAAATACTCCATCCGCGCAGAGCTCTGCAATTGTCACTTTCTGCATAAAACAATAAAAATAGAAGTAGGTAAGAAGCACATTAAACCTTAAATGGAACGCAGCGGTTTGGCACGCTCCGTTTCCAAACTTATCGTGTGCTCTTCGTTTCGTTAGTTTCCTGCGTCGCGTTTGTTCCTGAGTACTTGATCAGACGTTGTTTGTGTATCCGATCAAGTCCTCTTCGCGAGAGAGAAACAGGATTCTATATGATACATCTATCAGGTTTTTTTTTTTTAGAGGGGGTCGTAAGTTGTTCAGTACATCGATGATGAGACGGGATACGTAAAGACAACTTCGGCGCCCTCCTGGATGGCCAGCTCATCCACCAGCTGATCGGCCAGCTCGGCACTGCAGTACACCTTCACCAGAAAAGTCACGGCGCTGAGGTCGAGTAGCCACTCCGCATCCAAGAACTGAATCGCCGCGCCGAGCTCCTCGGCCAACGCGCGTGCGTTGGCAAGCGAGCGGAGGTCGTGACTACGCAGGTCTAACTTCGTCTCCTTGTCAAAATCGCGCGCGTGGCGCAGCAACCGCGGCAACATCTCCAGCTCCTCAGGCGACAGATAATTCGAGTCCATGTTGTCCTCCGTGTAAAAGGTGATCGGCTTTGCCGTCGTGATGCTGCTCACGAGGCCCATGTGGAGGCTGTTGTTGTTGCCGGGGTACTGCACAACGACCATGTCGCCTACGAAGGTGCGGAACGGTGCCACAAACCACGCTGAGCCGAAACGGAAGTTGACGGAGGCGTAGCGAATGACAGATGGCGCCACAGTCGAGGGCGCCGAGGATGGCGCGACGCTGAGCGGCAGATGGTGGGAACCGGTAACGCAGAAGCCGGCGGAAATTGCTTCCACCTTCCCCGTCGTGGTGGTGACGTTGCTGCGCTCGCCGCTGCCGAAGTCACTGCTCGTCTCACTCACACCATCGTCGTTGCCGCTGTCGGCGGCGCTCTTCGCAGCAGCCAAATGCTCCAATGCCCCCGGAACAGGGGACGGGCAGGCGGAGGTGTACATACTAGTGTTGTTGCTGCTGCTGCTATTTCCGCTGATCGCCGTGGCATGGACCTTCCGTTGGACCTGCGCTTTTCCGTCAGCCAGGATGCTATTGTAAAGCTCTACAAACGACACGACTGCCGAGTTGCGGTCCCTCTCATTCAACAGGGTGTAAGCGTAGGGGTTGTGGCTGTAGGCCTTGCGAGACACGATCTGGCTGTCCTGTGTTAGGCAGGTGGAAATAGGTGAAACCGTGGCGGTCATGATTCTGATACCAGAGTGCTATAATCGTATGTAACAACGCGGATTAAAAAAATAAAGAGTGTTATAGAAAAAGTCAATCGAGTAGAAGCACGTGTAGACCTCAAGGGGGGAAAAAAATAGCAATGGAACTCAGACAAGTGGTTTCTTGCTATCTTTTGCCTTTCTCTCTCAATTCTGTGCCTTGTTGAACGGGGTCGCTGATTCTTCTAATGAGGCGGGGGAGGTTGCCTATACAGGTAAAAGAACGAAAATAAAACAGTCAACAACAGGCAGGTATTTAGACAAAAATAAATTAGCAGCGTTGAGGGTTCCGAATCGTGTGATAGCCTCAAGTGAACACTGCAATGCCTTAATGCGTAAAACGTAAACAAGCGAATCAATAAAAGGTTCAAAAAGAGAAAGAGAAAAGAAAGGGGCTCTCCGTTTTGCGTTTGTGTGTCTGTGTATCGAACCCCAGCAAGCCGAAGAGAATCGTGAGATACACAACGGCAGACAGTGAAAACTCTAAAAGAAGAAAAATGCAATTAAAGATCGAGAAAAAAAAAAAACGCGAAGAACTCAGCTAGCGGCACTAAACATACAGCGTGAGCAAAGCTTGTGGTGAAACACAACACAACAATGGCAAAACGCACGCTTGTCAAAAACGCAGAATTACCCTCGTTAATTATCTCCGTGGACGCTTGTTCTTCTTTGACGATGTTCTTCACTCCTCTTCGGTGGAAAACAAAAAGCAATCCAAGAGCCGTTTCGCTAAACCGCAGCTTTCGTTGACAACCGGTGGTAGACTCACCGTTTACTGTGTATGAAGCAAGGTCAAATTCGCAATAGCGTCTCTCGTGTTTTCTGTTCTTGTAGTGTATGGCAAACACAGCAATACGTGAGTCTTTTAATTCTGCAGAACAACCTGCGTGTTTCGTCCGTATGACCGAGACGCAAGGGTGAAGTGGTAGAAAATGACGAGGATAAACAACAGCGAAAAAAAAAAAAAGATCGAAGTGCCAGAAGTTCAAAAGAGTCTCGCAGATTATCCACTGCTTGTTCAGTAAGTGTAGTGCGTGTTTGTTAACGCAGCGTTCGTGACACTATAAAAGCAAACGGAAGCAGAAACAAACACCAGGTAGACAAGTTTAGGAATACGTGTGGTTGAACAAATAATGACTGGGGAGCTCAAGAGCGTTTCACAAGCAGATATCTTGCATCAGGGTGTGTCGTTCGTTAGCCGAGAAAAAGAAAAATAAGAAGAAATGAGGAATAGAAAGAAAGGGAAATAAGTGGTTAGCTTGGAAATAGAAGAAACAGCACAAACCAAATAAACGAACGCACACACGAAGCGTAACGAGGGTTTCTGATGACTGACTTAATTTGCTCCCTTGCGTTGCTTGTCGCCGCACCCCAGCGGTCTAAATACTATCCAGTAAGTGTCGTATTAACTGCGTTGTTTGTTTCGCATTCCATCGATAAATGCACATTTTTGAGCCAATAACTACAGCTTGTTGTGAAAAAGCAAATCTATATGAAATCAAAAACAAGAATACAAACAACGACTCGTTATTCTTTTCCGCAGCTCACTACAGCAGCAACGATCACGTATTTTACTGCAGTTGAGTAACAACATCGTTGTCACTCGCCATACGCAGCGGCGGTGTCCCACAAAACTGCTGCCGCGTCGCGCAGCTCCGTCTTCGAGACCCCGTATCGCTCGAAGTGGTGCACGAAAGCACCAACGTTCAGCAGCTCTTCCGCCTTCCTCGCCGCCTCTGCGAGACTCTCTCCAATCATCGGTGTAGGTCCGTAGAGGGTAGCGACATGGTCGGGTCGGTCCTTATACGACGGCGTCTCACGCCACTCTTCGGACGGGCTGACGAAGAGAGACGTCAGCGGAAAGGGAGCCGCAGCAGCACTACGCTCACCATTGTTGTTGATACCGTGCGTGGCCATGAGGTGGCGCAGTTCGCGAATACCGTCGGTGCTCGCGTGCCGCCCATGCAGGCTCCACAAACAACTACGGTGTTGTAGGTAGAACGCCGACGCATCTATCCCAGATGCACCAGCGGTGGCACCTGTGGGGAACGCGTTTGCGCTGGTGAAGGTGCTCTGCGCCGTGCGTGCAGCCTCACCCAGCACCGCCGTCCACGTGGAAGACCCCGTGACAAGCTTCGGGACGGTCACACCAGTGAAGAACTTCATGTTTGGATCCAACGTCAGCGCCTCGACGATGTCGGTGGACGTTGCGTACCGACAGGGTGCCGCACCATCCATCACCACGGCTTTCGTGGAGCCAACACCCCTGTTGCCGCTAGTGCTGCTGACAATTCGATTCTTCGACGCGTCTTTTTTTGGGGACGGCGTCGTGTATAGCAGCTGTGGCAGGTGTAGAGGCGCCAGCATCGCACTCATACGCTGATTGATGAGGGAGAAAGAAACTTCACCAACGTCCTTGAGGCCGCGGTTCGAATGGGTGCTCCTCAGATCCTCAGCAACGACATCGTTGTATGCGATGCACACGCCATCCGCGAGGTCGCGCAGCGTGCTCACGGCCATTAGTACGTTGTACCACTGCGTCACCACCTCGCCGGAGTGAAACGGCCAGATGACAGAGTGCAGTAGCGTGGCACAAGAAAACATTTCCTTGATTTCCTCCGCCACCAGACAACTCACGCCGGACCCTGTGCCACCCGCAATACTGTGAAGGACGTGGAAGGTCGACACCGTGGTGTCCTGGTGCTCACATTCGCGCCGCAGACACTCGGCTATGGCCTCGCGGCGACTCTGGCCCTGCTGATAATATCCGAAGGCCCAGTTATTACCGCTGCCTTCCCCACGCGTTACACACTGCTGTGGAGCTAGAGTGTAGAAGTGTCTGCAAGGCACTGCTAAAGTCGATGCTGAGCCGCTATCTGGCATATCCATTGCGTTGGCACGTTGCAGAGTGTTGTCAATTACTTTTGGCTCCATATCGACTAGCACGCACCGCGGCTGTGGCAGCGAGGCATCATCTATGGACGCTTCTGTGCCCGACGAGGCCTGGGCGTAGCGAGAGAGAGAGTAGTAGTGTTGCGGACCGGCACGTTGCACGCGCTCTGACGGCGAGACGCGCTGTGGCGCTGCCCCATCGCCCTGTGTGTTTTTCTTAGACGTTATTCTTCTGTCATTTTTTTGCTGTTGTTTGTAGCGTCGAGGCACGTGCATTGCAGGGCGGAAGTGCGTAGCCGACACCCGCATTTGGAACGCCTCATCGCTGCTCGCCTCCGCCTCGGAAGCGATCGTGTCGAGAAAGGCTGTGCCTACCTGATTGCCACACTGTCCTACAAAAACATGCACCGTGGACATTGGTGTTTGAGAAAAGACTAATGCGGACCTGATAAGCGACAATTGATCTGTGTAGTTATTTGACGTGAAAAACAGCGGATTTCGTTGTAATGTGCTGGCAGCCACACCCTGTATAGCAAATAAAGAAAGATCAGTAAAGCACCTCCACACCTCCACCGCAGCAACATGTGATTCTACGAGGAATGCAGGTTCTACTACTGTTAAAACACTGCAAATCCGTTTTCACAGATCGATCTAGTTGACAAAGAGATGTAGGAGAGAAACGCAAAGGTACCACGTTCCAGCAATCAAAAAACAAGGGATTGTAGGTAAAGCTGGAAAACGAGAAGATGTATAACAAGTGAACAGAGCACTGGAAAAACTATTCCCGAATTGTGGGAATTTCGGCCAAAGCCACGTTTTTTTTTTTTTTTGAGGGGGAGGGAATCAACTTGCTGCGGAAAAGAACGTAAAGATCGTTCACGCATAGCCATGCGTTAAGCACTTGCTTATTGAGTCAAAACAGAAAGGGATGTATAGAAAGTCAAGCACACTATTAACGTTTTAACAAACGTTACCCGGCAAACCGAAAGGAGACGAAGCAATGAGGCAGGTTTTACCGGCGCTTTGTGGACATAAGAAATCATCTAGCTTTCACCTTCTTTCGTTAGAATCTGCAAGCTATATTAACGCTTTAGAGGCGTGTACGAACACCCTGTGAAGGTGGGGGGAGAAGGAATGAGGAGGACTAAGGCACAACAAAAAGACGAACGAAGATGAAGACCAGAGAAAGTAAAAATAAATTACACACACACACACATATATATATATATATATATGTGCAATGGGCTTAACAGAAACATCAAACGAAAGACAAACAGCTAGCGAGCTGTAAATACGACAGTCTTATTGATTTTTCTAAGATTTTTTTTTAGAATCGCTTCACGAGCCCTCATCACTGCGGCCCATAAAAAGCCAAAGCACTCCAGAGACAAAGGTTAATGCTGGTGATGCAACTTTGGAAGCCACTGTATGTGGCGCGCTTTCAACAGGGAAAAAAAAGCAATCCTGCAAAAGCTCCTGCATCTGTTGACTCTCACACTCGTCCTTTCTATTCACTACAAATAGTGCAGGGGAAAGCAGGCATCAAAGGAGAGTCGAAACTAAAAAAAAAAAACGTGTACCCTACAGTGCTACGTACCGGAGAGAAGTTGGAAAGAACACCAGAAGGCATACGAAAGAGTCGAGAAAAAAGAGAGGAAGGCACGCCAAGAGTGTAAACCAACAAACAGCAGAGCAGCAAACGATGAAGATTAACACACTCACAAATTTGTATGGAGCGCAATTCGCCTCTTTCCGCGTTGCCTCGCGTGCTCTATACTGCATCCTCCTCTCCTTTTCCTGCCAACAAGTCCCACTTTTACCTACGTCGCCCCTGTCGGTAATGCCCTTTTCCTCCTCCTCCAACAGAGGATGACGAGCCATGACTCCCTCCGCCGCTGTTGCCGCTGCCGCATCCATCCCCCCCGCTTCTTCCGCCAGACACACCATAGACTGCGGCACCGCTATCCGCCTCTCCTTGCAGGCGTCGACTGCTGTTTCCTGCCGTTGCCGATCCGCCATTCCGGTGCGCTGGCGGCCGCATTTGTCGCTCAACGCACACTGCCAAGCCTACCATCATCAGCTCGACTACAACCAGTGTGCCGCGGTGGTGCTGTCGTAACAGCAGCAGCCGCGGTTTGATGGAGTAGTGAAGGTAAAAACGGGCTACGGCGAGCCCCAGGCGTCCGAGGAAGTTCAGCCTCGCCTCACAGACTGAGTAGCAGAAATCCTTGTGGAGCTGCTGCACATCGCGGCGAAGGAACCACACACGGGCCACTAAACTCTCCGCCGCCGGGTCGCCACTGAGGCTGAACGTGGAATGCTGGTAGACAATGCTACGGGCGCCGCTGTCCTCCTTGTACGGGTCGCGCCGTCCGCCCAACGAGCGCTCCTGCGCCTCAAAAATGTAGTTTGTCAGTCGCATCGCACTACTCATGACGTAGTCCTCCCCTAAAATTCCCCATTTGTCCTGAAACGCAACGTCCTCGAGGATTTGCTCGAGGATCAGTTTCGCAGATTCGAACCGCTGCGTTTTGACCTTGTGGACTAACGTGTCACAGCCGCGCTGGTTGGGCTCGCGCAGGCAACGCTGGTACGACCGCAGACTATTCGGTTCCCACTCTGCAGCCGAGAGCGTCAGTTCGTCAGTAAACGGGTCGACGAGGGAGCGCTGTACCAGATCCACCATCTCCAGCACATCGCCGCACAGATTGCATAAGCGCAGACCGTTGCACGGCGTTAGCGCAGCAAAAATGTACTCCTGTGCATCGGCGCTGTCCGGCAGCTTCGACAAGTCCAGAAACAGGGGAATGGAGAAGAGGAGGACGACGATCATCAAGGCTCGATTGAGCGAGAGAGCCACCCTCATGTATAAGCACTTGAAGCTCTACGTATATATATATATATATAGATGTACATATATATTTGCCTGAGCTTCGCTCTAGAAATCTCCAATGACTATAAGAAAAACAATTCAAAAGGAAGAATTTAGTTTATGATCGGAGGAAAACAAAGGTACAAAGAAAACGATACAGGTGCGTTGTAAATTGAAGCACTACAGCTCCATCCGCGTAGACTGCAACACCGAAACGCAGCGCTTGAATTTCGGCTTCCTCTTCTGTGTTTTCTAACGGCAATAAAACCAATGTGGAAAACGGAGAGCAGAAACGAAACAGAACGGCCTTTCGTTACCAACGTTTCCTTTCTTCGTTTCTGCAGCTTCTACTCCACACCTTAGTTAGACGAAAAAGGAATCCCATAAAATGATAATGAAGGGGCGTTTGCTTTCAGCGACACGCACACAAAGCTCCCGAGCACCCCTTTTGCCTTTTTCCGTGTTAGGTGGACTCTGTGTTCTTTCCTGCACTCGACATGCTAATGAAGGAAATAAATAATAAAGTAAAAGTGTGCAAAAGCGGACACTGCACGTGATCAGCCAAAGCAAAAGAGCAGAGAATTGAGGAAGATGAGTGGCAAGCATTTATTTCGCGTTTTCATCCGACTAAACGCAGACGTCTTTGTGGCAACGCGGTAATGCACCTACAGATTAGGCCAGTGAGAAGATGTAAACTGCATGTATTAGTTGCTTTTCTTTAAAGGTGTGCGTCCAACATGTCCTTCACATTCCAGAAAATACAGGCTCAACGTTCGCTCATCAAGCGACACAGTGAAAGCCACGTAAGGAAACCCACTATGCTGCACGGTCTGCCATTCGTACTTTCGTCACTTACCGAGTTCGTTTTCCTTTGTTTATATAGTAAAATGAGAAAGAAGAAAGAAAGGGGCTGGTGTTTCACTTAATTAACTTAAACTACTCCTTAAACTACCCACACCCGCGGCGAGTTGGCTGGTGGGGCCCACATCAGATCGCGAAGGCGTTTCTCCTTAGTCTTCACTCAAGCGCAGTGACTAAAGGGAAATCGAGCTTCGCGTGCAAAGAGCGTCAAGTAAACCCGATGCTAGCGTTGTTAAAGGGTCAATTCCCTCCTCAAACGCCTTCGGCAAACACACTGTGGTGTACGTGTGCAAGATAGGTCCTTGATGCTGTTTGTCTGATATGGTGAGGAAAGAAAATATTATTCTCTTCTGCGTGAAAGGATAGTCCTCAGCAGCGAGGCACACATGTACGCCACCGAAGGAACAACACAAGAAACGAAAGGCACACAAAATGCACCTTACGCCTCCCAGGCGTTGTCGTCGGCGCGCTCCACCCAGCCGAAGCCCTCGTCGACCTCCGCGACAGGCGCGGTGGCGGCGACCTTCTCCTCCGTAGTCGCGTTGGGGTCGCGGTAGAAGAACAGGTCCACCTTCTCCTCCCACGGCACCGAGCGCACGATCGTGCCGCGCAGGCGCAGCACCTCGCGCGCCAGCAGCCAGTACATCATGCTGATCGACTTGATGCCGCGGTTGTTGCACGGGATCGCAATGTCCACGAACTCCAGCGGCGCGTCCGTGTCGCACAGCGCAATCACGGGGATGTTCACCAGCGCAGCCTCACGGATGGCCTGGTGGTCCGTGCGCGGGTCCGTCACGATCAGCACGCGCGGCTGCATGAACTTCTTCTGGATCTGGTTCGTGAACGTACCAGGGATGAAGCGGCCACCGTGGAAGCTCGTGCCCACGTGCTGCGAGAACTTGTAGATGGCGCGCGTGCCGTACAGGCGCGACGAGCACACACACACGTCCTTGGGGTTCTCCACCGCAGCGATCACGCGCGCCGCCAGCACCAGCTTCTCCCACAGCATGTGCAGGTCGATGATGTTGGTGCCCTCGGGCGTGCGGCCGAAGATGTACTTCCTCATCGCGCTGCTCTGGTTGCGCGCGCCAATGTGGCAGCGCATCGCCAGCAGCTTCTGCGCGTCGCTCTCCTTCATGCGAAGGACCTTAGAGCCAGACTCCACAGCGGTCATGGTGAATGGGTTGAGGGTGAGTAAAGCTTGAGGCGTGAAAACCTAGCAGTATGAGAAGTGACACAACAGTTAAAGGGTAGGAAAGTGCGGTAAAGTGAAAAAGCAAAAGGGTTTATAAAGGCATTGGAAAGATGGGGGAGTGGAAAGAAACAAAAGCAATATTAACAAAGAGTGGACATTTCATTGATCTCCAGTTGTACGCAGAAAGGAGTTGTAAACAACATCCCCACGAATTGAAATAAGAACAACCGACACATACATATCATTTCGGATTATTTGCTTTTGCGGGGTGGCGTCTACAAGCCTTGCAGATGATAAAGCTTGTTTACTTGGAGGCAAACACATTTTTCTTGTTTTTCCCTCCCTTTGAAAGTAGACAATACCTGGCAGTAGAAAAACTCCCATTCACACATATCAGAAGGAAAGTGCGATGAACGCGAATCCGGCTATTTTACATTTCCAGGGAGGCTAGTAAGCAGAAGCCCATAATAAAAACTGAAAAGGTCTGAAGAGAGTGGCACAGCAACAGGGATTACTCAGATATACTCATTTAAAAAAGCAAAATCCCCCAAAACAGTGGTAATTTGTATCAATCGCTCGCTGACGGATAGGCGGAACTCTCTGCGTCCGGTGCCAAAGCGGCATCATTCTTAACTTTCATTTCGTAATACCGCTGCCGCGTCTCTTCTAGCTCTCGCCGCAGTCGAGCGATTTCGTACCGCAGCTCAGCCGTCTGCGTCGCCGTCATGTTGATCTCTGATGCCTTCTGCTTCATCTGTGCGTTCTTCTTCTGTAACTGCTTTTGGTAGACGTTCAGTTGCTGTGCCACCTCCGGGCCAGGCTGGCGAGCAAACACCGCCTGTAGCTCCAGCACAAGTCGCTGCTTCTCCTCCAACGCCATTTCCTGCTTCATGCACTCCTCCGACTTGGTCAAGAGCTGGCGTTGCAGCAGCTTCATTTTCGACTCGAGTTCGGCCATCGTTGGTTCCGTCCCGCCCACACGCCTCCACCGAGTCTCGTTCTGCGAATTCTCGAGCTCCTCAGCCAGCGCGGCCACCTTTGCCTGCTCGAGCAGAACATCTTTCTGCTTCTGTTTCAGTCTTTCTTTTGTGGTGGCGACGTCGCGGCCGCGGACCTGCGCCAACACCGACTGGTGTCCGATCTCCTTCGTTTTGAGCTTCAATAAGCGCAGGTCGTTAAGTCGGTCGCGGTAAGCCGCTTCGCCGTCGTTCACCGTTCCCTGTAGTAGGCGCAGTTGCTCGTACAGCAGCCCGAGCTCGTCGTTGCGGCGAATTAGCTGGGCAGCTAGTGTGTCTCGTTCGTTGCTGATCTTTAAGAACTCGTGCTGCTGCGCCGACAGTTTTGTATCGCACTCCTGCACCACTTTCACCAGCTGTTTGATATCCTGTCCGACGCGCTCACCCTCCTTCTTTGTGGCGTCGAAGCTGGCGGTGCTGTCGTTCACCAGCTGACGCGTCTTCGTAAGCCGCTCTTTGGACACGTTGTACTGCGAAGTGTCTGTCTGACACTTGCGGGTCTTCAGCGCTAGCTCCTCCTTGAACTGCTGCACCTGGTGATCAACCACCTTGACGCGCTGCTTGCATTCGACGATCTCATCCTGTGCGTCGACCAGGCGCTTCGACAGCTGATTCCGCTCCGCCCGCATCTGCTCGTATTTGGCCTGTTGCTGCGTAAGCCGCCGCTCGCTCTCCTCGAGCTTGCGCTGCGCCTCATCGACCTGCACTGCAGCCATCTTCAACTCTTCAGCTGCACCACTGCTTTGACCGCTAACCTGCGACACTTCTGCCACGCAGCTCTCGCGCTCCTTTTCGAGGCGCTGCAGCGTTTCTTTCAGCCGTCGACCTACCTCGGTCTCCTGCAAAATGCACTCCTCCAGCTCTGCCTGTTGGTCCGCCTCATTCTGCACCAGCTTCTGCATCGCCGCCTGAAGCGACTCCTCCTTGGCACCTTTCTTCTCCAGCAACGCGCATTCCCGGTCCAGCAGCTCAACTGCCTTTTTCAGACTTGCCTTTTCGCGCCGCACCGCGGAAATGCGCTTTCGCACCGTGTCCTCCTGGTAGGCTAAGTTCTCCTCGTCCTTCCGTATGTTGTTAATTTGTTGCTTTAAGCGGTCGAACTCGCGGAAGTCGCGCTCCTCAATCCGTGCCACCCGCACGCACTCCTCGCGTGTCTCGACCACCTGCTTCTCTGTGACAGTGATTTGCTTTTCCAGATCTTGCAGCCGCGCGTTCAACGCCGCTGTGGTGTCGACACTGTCGTTGTAGGACTGCTGGGTGTGGTAAAGCTGGTTGTCAGCCGTGTCAAGTTGCTGCTGTAATGTCGTCCGCTTGCGCTTCAGCTCCTCGAGCTCCGACTTCCGACTCGCCACGGCTGCCTCAATGGCAGTAAGGCGATCCTTACGGTCCTGCAGCGTTTTCTCGCGGGCCCTGAGGGTAAGGAGGAGTTCCTTGCACTGGTACTCGGCTCTCTCCCGCGCGTTACGCTCACGGTTGTACTCCTGCCGAACCAGCTCCAGCCGCTGCGTCAGTTGCCTCTTCTCCTGTTCGTTCGCCTCCGTGGCGGCTTTGCGAGCGGCGAGGGTTGCCGTCAGCTCGGCGATCTCCTTCGAGTAGGTCTCCACCTGCTTCGTCATCTCTTCTCCATCAACGAGAAGGCGTTTGTTATCCAGCTTCAGCTGCTCCAGCGTGGAGGTGGTGTCAGTGGATACGTGCGTGCCGTCGTGCAACATACCTTGTAATGACTGAATCTCCTGCTTCAAAGTCTGTACCATTTCGCGTGCGCGGTGATCCTTTTCGTTCGTCACATCAACCGTGCGCCACGCCTTTTCAATCTCCTTTTTGAGAGCCTCGATGGTGCTGTGGTCGCCCTGTGACAGCTTCACTGCAGCCTGCATCTTGGCCGCATTCGAAAGCAGCTCCTGCGTCAACTGTTGACACTGCATGACCAATTGCTTCTCCGAGGCGTGGCTTTTCTTCAACGCGCGATACAGCTTCTCGTACTCTAAGCGGAAATGGCCCAGCGATTCCCCGCCCTCGAGCGCGGACATGGCCTCGTTGAAGTCGCGCTCCAGCGAGGCGAAGAGGTTGTCTGAGACAGCCGCCGTCTGCTTCGCTGGGTCCGCCATAGGTACGTGTAGGTGAGAGATAATTCTGCAAATAGAGCAAATAAATATCGATTTGAATATGGTACTTTCTCGTGTACGGAAAATGGTTTGTACATCCAATGGCAGCTGAATACGGTCAGAGGCTCAGACTTGATGAATAAAAGCTTCATCTATACTGATTCAGGAAGATGAAAATAGGAGAAATGAACAATGGAGGAGTTTCACCTGCAATGGACGCCAACTAACCACACATACCGTTCCGATATTCACAGAAAACATGTAACTTTCAAGTTCCAAAAAAAAAAAAAGGATTCATTGGCTGAAATTCCACTGACCACCGCACAGCCCACATATAACGAAAACATGTCTTTCTATCGCAACAACTAATTTGAGTTTCGCTGGTCTGGGAAAGCAAACAACACGGTAGCAAAACTCGTCAGGCCATGGGGAAACAACAAAAGCAATCCCAATTGGTAAAAAAAAAGGCAAAAGAACACCTAACCTTCGGAGTCGAAAAGCACAGTAGCAGAATTTCGCCAGAAGTCACGCAAGAGCAAAAACCCTCTCCTTAATGGACAAAGAATTAGCTCACGTGCACGGTTTTCAATTAGTGAGAGGTAAACCCATAGCCGGCGGCAACATTGCCTACGATAGGTGTGGCAGTATCCGCAGAAACATCAACAGTGTCAGCCGCCACTGGAGCGCTGGCACGCCGCAGAGTGCTCATCTCCTGCTGCAGCGACTCCGTCCATTTCAGCAGCTCGCCCCTACTCACCATCCGCTTTTCCAGATCGGCCAGCCAATCTTTCACCTCATGAAAAGCCCCCCCCAGTGAATCCTGTGTCTCCAGCTCCGCGATGCTGTGGCTCTGCCGCTCCAGTACCTCAGCCACATGCTGCTCTGTAGCCACAATCGAACGAATCTGGAGGTCCAACTCTTTCTCACGGCGCTGCTGCTGCCTCTTGATTGCTTTTGTTTCCTCGCTGAGCTGTTGTAGGCAGACACTGAGGCCGTCGCAGCAGTGCTGTACCTTCTCCGCATGTTCGCTTGTCGTCTTGTCCACCGCCATCCTCTGCGTCTCCTGCTGTTTTGACAGATTCCTTATTTCATCACGCAGACGACTTTCAACGCCCTGCTGCGTTTCCGCAGAGCTACTAACGAGCTGCTTCAGCTCCCTGATCTCGCTGCGCAAGTGCGCAACTGACTTTTCGACGGCGTCTAATCGACGTTTGGTCTCCTGTGCGTTCTTGTCCATCTGCGAGTGGTAGTCAGCCAACACGTCATAGACTTGATCACGGTGCTGACAGAGCAACTCGTTCAGTTTGCCCTCCGTCTTTTTCCTCTGCGTGGAGAGTGAAACGCTGCTGTTGTTGATAATAGCAGCCGCATACCCGATGCTGGTGCTATTTAGTAGAAAGGGACTTGCAGATAATTGTGAAGATGTCGGGTGCTCAGAGGTCGTGGTAGCATTCGAGTCCATCTCGGCAAAAGAAGGAAGCCTCAACTTCTCCAAAACTTGTCCAAGCTGCTCGTAAACATTTGTGAGGTTGTCGCAATGTGCGTGTTTGTCAACTGTCAAAGCCGCTATTTGCCGTTCGTGACGCTCTGCGATCTGTTGCAATGTGTGGACTTGGTGCTCCAGTGAGAATCCCCCGGTGTAGTACGCGTCGCTTAGCTGCGGATGATTTGTCTCGTACGAAGTGCCCAAACCACTGTCGGCGTTTCTCTGAGCTTCCTCGCAGGGCGCCGACGTGCCTGCCCAAGTCCTGTTTTCTATTTTACTAACCGCTGTGCGGCTATCGTTTAGAGCGGACATGGGGAGAATTGACTGACCACAGAACGCCAGAGGAGGGAAGTCAAATGAAAAGTTATTTTAAGGCTGGTTTTGAGTGTATACTACAGTGTTGGCTCTGACTGTTTTGTATTAGATACTAGCGGTCAGACGCGTGAAAACCGAATGTGACCGAAGAAGGAACCTCGTTATTCTTTCCCCTTTTCTGTAAATAGACCGTGTGTGCACATAAAGTGGCACAGAGTGTGTGTTTGTGTAGTCGGGTTGTGAGACGCTGCGTTTAAGAGACAAAGAAGCTGACAACGCCGAAGAAACGTATCGGCATCAAGAAGCAATTGGCACTGAGGGCAGCATCAACAACTATCGCCGCTTACTTACTAAACTTTTTGCCGTGTCGTGGGCCTGAAAGCAAAGAGCGCAATATTGTGTCAAACGCTTCCTTTCTTTGTTTGTTTCGTTTTCTAGTCAGTTGAGGCACGCAATTACATTGCGTCGGCTCTTTCACCCCACCTTTCAACAGAACACTTACTTGCATGGCATCGTGTTGTAAATGGGTCCTGTTTGACGAGTTGCGCACTGACGGGAAAGCAACGTGTCGTTTCTGCGGAAGTCTAGCATCTTTTCCTTTTCATGTGTGTTGCTCAGCAGCAAAAGCAGCACGCCAGGTAACAGTAAATTGCCAGCAACAGTCCGACTAATCAAAGTGGCAGAAAGTAAAGATAATGGAAAAAAAAATAATAACTCAAGCTAAGATAGCGCTGACTTCCTTGTACTAGCAAACTACGCGTCACGCACAAAGGGTCGAAAACAAAAAACGAAAGAGCACCAATACGTAAAGTTCAAATCAACAATACAAACTAAAAACACACAACGCGAAAGCCGTTAGTTTCATCGAAACGCTAAACCATAAAGTTCATCTAATTCGTAACACGCAGCACTGAAAAAAGAAAAACAGCCCAAAAAGTAAAGAAGCCAGTAAACAACACCGCCAACAACAACAGAGTACCAAAGGAAAGAGTATGAATTGCCTCGGACACTCTACAGAAAACAAAGAAAAAGAAGCACTGAAGAGCAACGTTCGCCCTACCAGCGAAAGTCGTTGAATATGTTTGTCACATTCATGTACGTGCCGTGAAAGTCGCTGTCGAAAGAGTCGGTGTTGTGCTCGGCGAAGAGCTTCACACCCGGCGCGGGCGGCGCCATGGCAAAGTTCTTGTCATCCGGCCGGTTCGCCGGCGACCAGCCCTGTGAGATGCGGGTCATCATGTGGTGGAAAGGCTCACGGCCCTCGGCAAAGTCCCGCACCTGCGCCTTCACGCCAGGCGTGACGTGGTCCTCGTAGTGGATCATCAGGCTTTCCAGCTCTCCCATCGCGTTGGCGCGGTGCACCACCTGGTCGCCGTAGCGAGACATGTTACGGTACGATTCCGCCACGCTCTCCTTGTGCAGCAGGGACGGGTAGTAGGGCCGCTTGTACTCGAACTTGCTCACATCACCCACCTTGCGGGCCGGGGCGCCGCCCCATATCTCGCCGTCGCCTATCTTTGTGTCTGCGGTCACAACACTGCCCGGTAGGATGTGCACCATGATACCCGTCGTCACGCCTTTCATGATCTTCGTGTTGTGCCCGATCCGATTGAAGGAACCGATGGAACAACTGTCGAGGTAGCAGTTCGACTCCACGATCGTGTTCGGCATGATGCGCGTGACGCCGTCCATGCCGTCCCATTGCTGGTACGGATTGAGCAGCTCGTGGCGCTGGTAGGCGAGTAAGTCGGTCGGGGCGTCGCTCATGATGCACGTGTTCTCTAAAATCTGTACACCCTCGGCGAGGTAAACGCAGTTCGTGTCGGCGCGAATCGTCACTCCCTCCATAATGCAAGCACCAACACCAACGATTACCTGGCCTACCAGCGAGGCTGTTTGGCCAACGTACTCGGCCGACGCGTTGACGGACTCATGGTAGTTGTTCGGAACCTTCTGGTAAAAATACAGCTGCGCGCACACTCGGTTCATCGAGAACGGCTCCAGGTAATTCTCGTACAACACCTGCATCAATCGCGAACCCTTTGGAATCTTGCCAAAATCACCGTAGGTCAGCTGGTGGAAGCCGCCGTCCATATGCGACATTATGCCGAACTGCATAGTCGCGAGCGGGTGCCGCGGATCCTCGGGGTCGAGGAAAGTGCCGGTGCGGTCGTTCAGTTAGTCATGGAGCTGCCACCTTGCAGCGTGAACGTCTCGATCGGCAGGGCCTTCAGGAACTGCGCCCAGCCAGGACCCGCATATTGGCCCTGCTGATAACCCCACAGTACATCGGGGTGGACGCTGCCGATGGCATCGGTGGTCATCAAACGGGAGAAGGTACGGCGCAGCATCGCTACAATGTGAGAAAACAGGGGAAAAAGAGGTAACTATACAAGCGATAACTAAAGTCAGGAACTCAGCAGAGCAGGCAGTCCAAAACCAAGCGGGGACTGGCCTAAGTCTCTTAAGGAGAGTAAAGGTAGAAAAGCAGCTACACGAGAGAAGACAACAGAAAAAGTGAAACGCCAGTCGACTGAAAGACTGAGCGTTATGTGCAGAAATCGAGGAAAGCGGCACGTGCGACTATTGCTATAGGCTTTTGTTAAACTACGTCTACGTCTACTACGGTCGATACTTACTAGCAAGCAGAAAAAAAAATTTGAAGTTGCTGAGGGCAAAGAAAGCTACTTGAAATGTACAGGAGATGCTGCCTTAGTGCTCCTCTGCCGAAGGTGCTACTTTGTGGAGCACGTTTTTTTTTTTTTGGACTCGTTTATTGCCTCTGCAGGATATGGGAAAAGAGCCCCACGAAGAAAACACACTGATGTAACGTGTGCTTCAAATGCAAAGAGTGTGTGTGTGAGTGTGGGTGGGTGTCCGCGTGATCGTAGCCGCGAACAGTAACGAGGACAGAGGAGCGGGAAAAAAAAAGAGACACAATTTTGATGACGAATGTGTTAATTACTGTCACGCGTAGCTGAAAAATAGCAACTACAACCTCAGCTGCGCAGAGCACGTCACCGTTCATCGCGTTAGATGTTATCAAGTTCAGATAAGGATGCGGGTCAGGCAATATCCTTTCTCTTTCCACCGAACTTCTAAGAAGAGTGTGTACGGAAGTGTTACAAAGCATGGGATATGCACGCGAGGCAGTAAATGAACTCTTCCCCTTTGTTGCTGCTGTTACGTTCAACGCTCCATCGATGAACTTCGGCTTTATCAAAAATTGTATGTGACAAAAAACAGATGCATGCACGTAATCGAAACTGGATAAAGACAACGGTCTAATAGCAATGGAACGGAGAAGGAGAAAAAAAAGTGCAGAGAAATGAACATGGCGGCGGCAATAAACAAAATTGCAGAGAAAGCGAAGATGAAGCTGACTGCAAGCTGCGGTGACTCACATCTTAATCTGTTCCTCCTGCTGCCGCTTGAGCTCCTCCTCGATGCGTGTTGTCTTTTCTACAAAAGCGCGTCGGCGTTCATCCAACGTGATCTTCTTCGTCACCATGCCCGACCACAAAAACCCGTTGCAGCGACGACACAGGTCGCCGACGTCGCCCCACGGAGAAGAGACGGAGTTCGTCAAATGCGACAAGATGAGCCCATTGAACCAACGGTGCTCTACAGCTGTAATGTTCAAGTGTTGTCCGCTCGCTTTGGAGCGCTCCAGCTGCAAGGTGAACGATGCTGGAAAGACAAAGAGGGGAACGGTGTACTTCGTAAACGGGACAGTAAACGAGATGTCTGTTTTCGTCTTGCCATGTAAGAAGACCACGTCGTCTTGGTACTCTCGTCGCACCTCTTGCAGATAGGGTTCTACCTTAATCGGGAGTTTTTCTAACAGATAGACACCGTCACGGAGCTCGCTAATGCTCTGCAGCACCGCCATCGAGTCTTGCAGGGTAACATTGGGAGATATCTGAACCGTGGCAAAAAGCGGCGTGTGTAGAGCGAGGGTGCGCATCCACACATCCAAGCACTCTCGCTCCTCGCTTGTGAGCACCGGGGAGAAGAAGCCGGGCGTCCAGAATGCGATGTAGCTGACACGTTTACGCAGCGTCGGTCTGCTGTAGTTCCAATGCTGTTCAAAGGCATCATCGTGCCCTATGGCAGAGCACAAAAAGAGGGAACTCGTTACGGTGAGGTGCACGCCGATGATGGCACTGCAGAAGCGGGTGATTGATCGGGGAAATACGCCCATTGTCTGGTAAGTGTAGCCTTTGTTGACAGCTTTACTTTTTACTATTGCTGACGTCGCCTTGTTTTGCTTTGTTTTAGGTCCAAAAATAATTCAATTTTGAAAGCTGAGGTGCGGATTGACCTGAAAAGCGTCGTTGTTGTTTTTTTTTTGTGTATCAATTGGAAGCGAAAACTCCAATTAGCAAACTAAACTCAGGGCGGCTATTTCATTATTTGTTTCACTAGGGAACAATAAAAGCTTGAAAACAGAAGCTGACAGGGCACGCAAGCACGTGCAGCGAACAGGAAAAATGAGAAATCAGTCAGGAATGCAGGTAGCAATGTTAGTTGTTGTTTCTCGTTACCGGTGGCATCCCAATCAAAAGTGCATGGAGACCTTGAACCTTGTATTTGGCCCCTCTGTAGTTATAAACAACAAAAAAAAAGGGTCGAATCACTTGCTTAGCGTTTAAAACGCAGAAAAGCAACACTAAACATAACCGTGTAGGCTCGTCAGCACAGCAGGACTCGAAAAATTGTATTACACCTGACCGAGCTTATGTCGCTACTCGTCGCCGTTGATATCTACATTTGTTTGTATACTGGTTCTTAGCACGATTAAACAGGCACGTTACACGTTTGCAGCACGTAAAGAAGAAGAGAAAGGTCACTTTAAGTGAGCTTTAATAACCTAACGCGACCACCACCTGCTCTCCTCCATTCTGCGCACTATTTAGGTTTTAGGTGCGTATAAAGAGAGTTAGTGAAGTACCGGAATACAATGGTCATCACGGATTTTTTTAGTGGGCAACGCAACCTTCTCTGGGAAGACGACTCGCAGACAGACGCGAAACACCTCACAAAGCATCATTGGCGCTTTTAACGCATTCCTTCCCCGTGCGGATTCGAAAAAAAAAAAAAACAGTCATCGAGCAGCAGCAGTCACCTTTTTTGGGTACAAATGAGCGACAAACACGCAGGAAGAAGATGGGCAGAAAAGAACAGCAGCCACGAAATACTCTATCCGCGCTGAAGACAAACCACTCTTTCCGCAGTTGCTGCCATGAACACCGAGAAGCATACACAAGAATCGTAACAAGGGTGAAAATACGTTGAAGTAACAATTTCCTTTCTCTTCTCCCACACCAAAATCCGAAAACTTTGCCAAGACAGTGGCCACCTTTATTCATCACTTGCGGTGTGCCGCACGCGCCTTCTTCTTCTCGTTTACGTTGTACTTGTGGTACGACGAAAAAGCTCGCGGGTCAGCAAGGTTCTTTTTTTTGTGCTTCGGCATCTCGCCAAATGCAGCGAGGGCGTCGTCGTCATTCTGCATCACCTGACGCTCCTTCACCTTGCTGCTGGTGGTGCCGCGAATCACATGGGCTAACTGATCCTCACGAAGGACAAGGTTGCGGTTCGTGCCCTTCTTTCCACCGCGCGGCTTCGGTAAGTTGTATATAGTGCCGCGCGTGCTAATCTTGCGTTTGAAATTGATGTACAGCTTCTTCTCGCCCTTGTCGTTCACCACGTAGTTCACACGGCGTAGGGTGTCTCCGGAGCCGCACTCGGGGCAGAACTGCCGAGTCGTGTCCACCACCAGTGTGAAGCACGCGGTGCACCGCATCAACCACAGCCGCAGCTCGTGGATGTGCATCCCATTTGTCCCGACAATCGGCACGCCGAGGTGCATCAACGTATTCTGCATCGCGTAGTCGGACGTTACGCAGGCCATGCCAGCCTCGAAGGCGCGACCGGTGCCGCGGGTACCGTTATGCATCTCGTGAATGTTCTCTGGCGTGATCCAGTCGCCTTCGCCGTCACCTGCATTTGTCTCCAAACCTTCTGTCTGCTCGTCTTCCCAGCTGCCCCACCCAGGAAGGTGGCCATTCTGAGCAGGGGCAGCAGTGTCACCACTGCTATGTACCATCAGCACATTCTCTGTCTGCGCCTCAGCCTCTTCTTCTTCTTCCTCACTCTCCTCATTATCACCCTCACTCATCTCTTCCGTTACCACCTCAATCTTGTCTGTGTTCTGCGGGTTTACCTGCGGTGGCCGTGGCTCAATCGGCTCGCCGAGAAAGCCGCCTACCTTGCAGCAGTCCAACGCCAGGGCACAAAGGCGGATATCGGTGCGCGACATGGCACCAAAGTCACCGGTGCGTTCAGCACAGGCCACGACTGCCGCCACCGCCTTGCGTGTTGGGTCCAGCACAGTGACAGTGTGCGGCAAGCGCTCGAGCAGCTCACGCGAGGCGCGGTCCTTAATTTCATTGATCACTTGCGGAATGGTAACGAGGGCGTCTGCGGTGGATACGAAGTTGTCCATACCTTTAATGATCGCATTGGCATCTAATATGAGGAGCCCTTTCGAGAAAGACGGCAGCTTCACCTCGACGGTGTCGTGCATTGGGTTCTGCAGCGCACGCTCACCGTCGTCCTGCGAGGGGTCGACGGCGTACACCACCACTTGCGGCTTCTCCGCAAACTTTGCCGCCTCCTCCGGTTTGAACGTCTTCACCAACGATGCCCACGACATATTGACCCAAACTCTGTGTTGAGGTGTGTGGCAGTATGTGATGTGCCTGGCAGTTTCCCTTTGTAGCCCCCGCTGGGTAATGTGACGGCAGGGTTTTCCCAGCTATGAAGTGCTGCTTTCTACAGTGCAAAACGAAATACGTTTGTGATAAAGGAGAGAGAAAGGGCATTGGAAATGACCTGAACTTGTATAACCACGGACACCTCAATCAAATGAACCGTTTTTTGCTGTTTTTATTGAAAACAGTTGATTTGCAATGAGGAATGAAACACTTAACCTCTAAAAGGGAAGAAGGTAAGGCTAGGCCTACAACGTAAAGAAGTCGTCAGCAAATCAACAACCATCTTTCTGTTAAAATCATCGAAGCTATCAACAAATCGTACCGCATGTACAGTGTAAAGTTGTCTGACCTTCAGTTACTTTATATAGCCTTTTTAAGGTACTATTAGCTGTATGTGAGTAACAGGCAGTGTAACTAGTCTTCAGCCGCATGAATCGTTGCATTGTATTCTTTTTGTTGTTGTTCCGTGCGTGCATGTCCGTAGCAGCATACACATAAGCAGCCTACAGATCAAATTCCCGCAAACTCAGTACCATGCGATTCGTCTTCAAGCGACGCTCAAAAGTGTAAAGAAGCGCTAGCTCCGTCACGTTGAAAGGCCGAATCTTCTGCTGCACGAGTGACGTGTTAAGCACAAACGGTCCAGTGCGCACAAGCGAAATGTATGCGCCATTCTTGCGCAGCTTGCGCACCATGCGGTAGGGAAATAGCGGCGTGGTCACCAGCAGGCGCTCCTCCTTCAGCAGTGGGATGTTCGGAAAGAGGTGGGAGGCGACCACATCGCGGGACGGCACAGGTGGCGGGCATAGCACACACGAGCATGTCACCCCTACATCCATGGGCATCTGTGACTGCACAGTGTCCTGCAAGACTGTCTCAAGATCACGTGCAGCACGCTGCAGCACCTCCGGCGGCGTACCGCGCGGAAAACGCACGTCGTAGACGCCAAAGTTGCCCAGTGACTCGTTGTTCCAATACCGCACCATCGACACATCATTTGTTGTGATGCCGATCCCCTTCATCCCATTGAGGTACCCCATGGGACGCAGCACGTTCAAGCCGAGCAGTGCGCTGGGATTGGCACCCATAGTCGGCGCAAGACGGTGCACAAAACTGCGTGGGTCGGCCTCGTCGGATGAGATAGAGATGGTGGGGTTCAAATACATAAAGTGGTAGCTGCGATGCAGGGCCCGCTTCAGTGCCGGCACCCACGGGCTGCCCAATGACTCCGCCTCCTCGACAAGGCTGCTCTTCTCATGCTGCGCTTTTTCTGACACCATTGTCGCCGTTGCATTGGTCTGCAACCCAGGCAACGGGGAACGGACTTGGATGTCGAGCTTTTGAAAGGTTTCCCAGCTCAGTTGGCTCTCAAGATCGTTGATGCTGGACACCACGGTATCATCCACCTTCAGCGCACCCCGCTTCACCAGAGCCTGCGTCTCGGCGAACGGGATACCGCAACGGTGAAAGAGCCAGTGGTACAGCGAAGGGGCGTGGGCGACGGTGTTGAGCTGCGCGTTGATGAAACCGCGACGGTTGCGCTGCAACGCGCAGTCGCTCAACTCCGTCTTGTGCAGCACCCCAATGCGGAAGACGCGACCTTTTGTCTGCTTCGCTACGTACTGTTTCTTCGTCTTAGGGTAGTGTCGTACGCTGGCGAGCCGAGTAAGTCCAGTGTTAAGTTTCTCTAAATTAAAGCTCATTCTGTTCCTCTCTAGCTCTTCCGTGTTGTTTCAATGTTTTGGGAATAATACTGAAGAGGAGCGGCAGTAGAAACAACGTTTGGATTCAAGGTGGAAGTAAAAAAAAAAAAAGATGCATCAAAGGCGACACAATAACAGCAAAGCAAGCATCACCAGTAGAAAAAAAGAAGTGCATTTTCAAAGAGATCCGCGTGCGTCAAAGATGGCACAGCGACTCAGGAAAACCACCAGCTCTACTACCTTTCTTTCTTGAAGCACTCTCTTTGCTGGGAACGAAAAACATTTTCATTATGTTGTCGCATCGCCTTGATTCCGATTCTTCGGTGGAATCATAATTCCAACGAGAAATTGCGCCCCCGTAAAGCCTACTTTGTTGTTGTATTCGTTCGTTTTTTTTTTTTTTTGCTGTTGTTATCAGATCGCTACGATTATGCTCTGTTACGTGAACTTAACGATTAGACGCCAAACTGGCAACTAAACCGAAGAACAGATAAACGTGGATGCACGTTTATCCCTCATTCCATCTTCTTCTCCACCTCCAATGCCACGTCCTCCTCTTCCTCGTCCTCATCCCTCTCACCTTCCTCTTCACCACCGTGCAGCACCTTGTAATTCGCGGCGTCGTGCTCCAGCTGCTTCGCAATCGCAGCCTGTTTAACTTTATTGCACTCACCGTTCACAAAGCGCAACGCACGGCGCGGCAGTACTACTGTATCAGGAAGGTGGCGCTGTGTCTGTACGAGGCGGTCCGCAATGATCCGCTTTGTATCTGCAGCAATGCCGTCCGCACCGGCCGCTACCGCAATTGCCGAAAGCACGTCAACACTAGACGGAGCGAAGCATTTCTCGTCGCCGGCGCTCCACAGTTTGTCCACTAGCTGCGTCAGCGCAGCGGTGTCGCCAGCGGGAAGGGATTTCAAGCTGATGACGGTCTCTAGTTGCGTCGCCTGCTCCGCGATGTCGTTTTCGACCTGCTGCTCCAGCACTGTGATGAAGCGCTCATCTTCGGTTGCCAGTAGGCCTCGCGCCTTGCACCACTCAAGCAGCTTTGAGAACTTCGAGAGTGGCTGCTGCGTGACATTGGGTGGGCGGTTCTTGAGCACGTCTTCGAGGGTGCGCAGGGCCACAGACAACGCACTCTGGAAGGTTTTTATTTCTTCTTCTGTGAGAGGGCAACAACGACGGGGCGCCGGCGCTGCCGTGGAGTGGGCTTTAGGTGCGGTATCACCATCCGCCGGAGACGAAGACTTTTCGGGTGTTTCGTCCTCCCTCGACTCCGTAACCTCGGACTCGTTTGTCGTGGTTTCCTTTCCCTCGTCCCCAGCCTTCGCGCCACCCTCACTGCCTTTCGCCTCTGCAGCTGCCTTTGACGGCGGCGCAAATGTCGGATCCACCACACGACGCGCCTTCGACAGCAACTTGCTGATAAGTTGGCACTTCGAAGCAAAGTCAAAATTTTCCCCGGTGTTGTTTGTGCTGTTCGTACGTTTCGCGTCGCTGATCAGCGCTGCCAGCTTCTTGGCGCACACTTGTACATCCTCCACTGTGCTCGACAGCTCTATGAGGCGCTGCAGGCGGCCCATCGGGTCGAGGGCGGCCAGCTTCTTCAGAAGCTCACGCGGAGATAAAAGTGAAGTCGCCTCAGCGGGCAACAATGGCGCGCTTGGCCGCGGCGGGGGCGGCAGTGAAGCTGAAAAAGAGGAAGCAACTACAGTAGCAGCAACAGCAACGTCATCAGTGTTGTTGCACTCTGGGTTCGTCTGCTCCAACTCCGGTTCCTTATCCGGAAGCGTCTTCACTCCTTCACCCCATGCAACCTTGCGCACCCCTTCGTGTTCGCAGCGGATGAAAAATTCATGCGCGGCCGCGGTCATCGTTTGCTTGCCTAGCGCATACACGGCGAAGAGGCGCTCGAGCGTAGTGAAGACTTCATCTTTGTGATTCGCCATCAATTCCGCGTACACCTGCTCCGGCCGCTGGCTGATGGCCTGCAGAAATGTGTTTACCGACCTCGCGTCACGAAATTTCTCGCTGGAATGGTACCTGCGTATGTACTCGGCGATCATTGCTGCATCACCGAGTATGGAGTGCAACAGCGCAAAGTTCGAATTCGGCTTCTGATCCTTTTCCTTCTTTTCACGCTTCGGCGATGGTTCACCGTTCAGTCCAGGGTACGTACCGTGCTTGCCCGAAAGGGAGCGGTGACGCATCGCCTTCTTTGGCACATAGCCGTGGCCGCCGCCACCACGACCGCCACGAGCGCCTCTGAAGTGGCCTCGACCGCGTCCACGTACACCCCTGTTACCGCCACTGCCGTCGCCACCGCGTTGGTATGAAGAGCTGCTGCCACGTCCAACGCGATGGCTATGACGACCGCCACGGCTACTGCAGCGCGACGAAGCACCAGCAGCAGCCGCGGAAGCAGTGGTTGTCGCTGCCGGAGCACTGGTGGATGAGGCACCCTCCATCATCACAACTTACAAGCGAGGACGTATGCTGGTGCTTTGTGTATGCACACGACCAAAGGGAACTGCTTGGTGTAAAACACGTTAATAGCGAAGGTGAAGGTAAGAAAAAACGGAGAGGAAGAACGCCGAAAATGGGTGAATATGTCCAGAAGAAAAAATCAAAGCTAAGAAAAACCGCCCCGTAAGTGAGCTGAATAACTCGCTTTGTGAATCATCGTGATATTCACCTAAGAAAATGCCTTTAGTACCGTGAAGTTTCGTCCACGACCACTGCATTACTTATCCAATTCTTAATTCTCTATCACTCATGGTTGAAAGCAACCGTTTGCTAAGATGCACGTGTTTGTGCAACAGAGGGTACCGTCGAAAACAACCAGCGCGTTATTTTGGTACATGAAAGTGGGTGAAATTAATGCAGCGCACCCAGTTTCCTCAAAAGACTTTGTTCACAGTTTGCGAGACAGCTCTCGTTAAGGCGCGATGTAATCACTGAGCTAACAAAGGAACAGTACGGAGGATGAAGTCTGAAGTGGAGAAAGAGTCGCCAGTTACAGCAACAGCGAGATGTCTCAGGCAAAGAAAAAGAAAAAGGACCAAAACTGCGTTTTTATTTTCATCTCTTGAAAGAAGCTACTAAGTGTTTCTTATCGGGGCAGCAGGGCTCATGATCGAAAACGAAACGAGCGCATGGGAATTTGCACCACTTCACTCTCTTTCTCAGCTACGGCTGCTGTGGCTCGCTTTCCGAAGAGTTCGACGGCGCACCGTTGCCGTCCTCTTCCTGTTCCTGACCTCCTTCCGACTTGTGCGGCTCCTCATTTTCAATGTCTGCCGTTTTTGCTGCTGTCTTTGTCGCCTCTGCCGACGCCGCTGCTGCCGCGCGTGCGGCGGTGGGCGGCGCCGCCAGTGCCTCTCCGTTGTTGCCATCTACCTCAGCAACGAGCAGTGTGCCCGTCTTGCGCACACGAAACCCATAAATCTTCGGTACGTACTGCTGGCTCGGCGGCGGGATCAACACCCCACGCTCGCGCAACTGCATCAACAACAGGTGAGGAAACGTCGTACCCCAGAAGGCGCCGTCGAGGCTGCGGTGACGCACGGAGCGCGGGTGGTAGATGTCTTCGCAGCGGGGGCAGAAGAGTTTAACGGAGCTCTCACGCACCACATCGCTTTGCCCCACCGGCAGAAGCGCGTGGCCCTCGCAAAATACGCGAGGGCAGCTACCGAACTCGCTCTGAACGAACTTGTCCTCCATCAACTTCAGGCCCCGCCCAGTCGTAATAAAGCGGGCGTGGATGAGACCGTAAAGAATCTCCGCCGAGCTCTCAACAAGACGCTTTTGCTGCTCCGTCAGCCCGTCGCTCTCCATTGACTCCACGTCGAGGATGAGCTCGAGGGCGTAGTGATAGAAAGGCACCATGGGTGCCAAGCCGGTGAGGTTGAAATCATCCATGATGAACTCCCGGTCGACCATACAGAAGAACTCGTTCCCTTTTAGGTCGCAGAACCACGTGATCCAGCTCACGAGCTCCTCATCTTCGTAGTCGTACTCCATATTGTCTGGAGAGTACCTCTCTTCCATCGGATCCTAAGGGTGCGGAACTCGGTGCAGCAGGGGAGTGTGGAATGGAGGAAACTTGAGCGGCGGTAACAAGAGACAACACACCGACCCGAGCAACAAGCAAAACAGCATACACCTCGCGCTCCCTCAGCAAGCTGCCGCGATTGCAAACAGATGAATGCTCTCTAATGTCTTCCCTGAAGCACTTTTTTGGCGGAAAGAGCGAGGAAGACACAACAAGCAGCGAAGCTGTAAACTGCGAAAGGCAGAAAGAGAAGAAAGATATAGTAAATCGTTGACTAAACTGAGAGGAACCCAACTGGGAAATGAAACAGAGAGAAGATCAAAATAGAACCAAGGGAACCGAAAAGGCTAGGTTAAACCAAGCAGTGCTTTGTAACTTCGACGCAATGAGCATACCCTTGGGGTAGAAGAAGAAAAAACAAAAACGTCGTGAGTCTCTTTTTCATTAAGCACGAGTTAATACGATGTCCGTACAAGCGAGCACCGAAAACACTCTTCTTCTAAATTCGTTGTGGGACTAAACTTAGAGAAGGCCACGAGCAGTTTTTTTTTTTTTTCACACGAACAGCTGAAGGGATGCAGGCAGACCAGCTCAAGTTACGACTTCTCCCTTTTTCAGTGCAGTGGTGATATGCGGTCCACACACCGTTACATCTGCTCCTGACCCAACAAGTGAAGAGCCAAGAGCGTCGATGTTGTAGTGGGGTTGTTCCACGTGCAGGAAACCCCATACAACACCAAGACATGAGAAAAGAACCAAACCAATAGCTTCGATTTATTGACTGAAATGCGTAACTGAAACGAACGCAAACAGAGTTGGTTGCCTTTACTGCCATGTTGCTCATTTTTTTCGTTGTTTATAATATCTTCTTTTGTTACTGTCATACGATTGACATTTGCAACTCGATTTCCTTACACAAAGATGAACAGCAAAGAGATAAGAACACCGACCACGTCACATTCGACTTTTTGCTGTTCGCGGCATTGGCATTACTTTTTTTTTTTTTACGTCACCGGAAGCGATAGTAGAAACAACGCCTAGACAGCCAAAACAACGAAGCACACAGCACACACACAGAGAAAAAAAAAAAGAGCCTACTGTGAAGTCAGTCGATTGTTCGAAGAAGAGAACAGCGATGATGAGGACAAGAAGTCAATGACAGAAACCCTCTTAATTACCGGGTGTGAGGGGGGTGGGTTTTCGAGCTCGCTGCCTTCTTACCTATCCTGTTATCAAGTTTATAAACGAACAACAGCGAAAATAGAATGCGTGAGCCACAGCAAATACATCTCGTAGAGCGAGATGATGTTGGAAAACAAAAAGGAGTTTTACAAGCCGCGTGCTTTCCCCATACCTGTCAATCACAGTTTACAGGCACGTGAAATACTGTCAGCACAACACCACATTACAAAAGGAAAAGAAGAAAAGAAAAATGATATGTCAGTGGCGTTCAAATCGATATTGCCGAACTCGCGCGTGACACGTGCTCTATGCGGCCTTTTAGTCTGTTTTTTTCTTTTGCCTTCTCCGCGGAGCCACCCCTGCCATTAAGCAGTCGGCGCAGCAGGCGTGGCAAACGCGGACGGTTGAGCAAGGCGAGCTGTCTGGTCCCGTTGCCAGCCAACAAGACCACGACCGAACTGCACACTGCTCAGCTTGGCCAAATTGGTAGTCATGAATTTGAAGTACTTTGTCTCCAGCTCCTTCGCCTCCTCGACCACCTCGGCCTCCGCCGCTGTGACCATCCCTGTGGCGTACTCGGTCAGCTGATCGCACAGGTGCCGCACGACGTAATTCCCCGACGGGCTCACGGCAAGGCTCAGCAGCACTTCGTCGCCCTTCTCCATCAGCGCCCGTGCGACCTGCAGCACGAACTGGTCCCCGTCCTTCGTCTGCCGCGCCACCGTCAGCGCCTCCTGCACGCAGTGCGAATGATACTTTTCGCGCGATGACTCAAAGATCGTGTTCACGATGCGCTTGTTGAGAGTGCTCAACGCAGCCTCCACAGGGGTGCCGGGGACGGCGCGGGCGGCGAGGCTCTTCAACAACGAGCGGTAGATGTAGCCGTCCGTGTAGGTCGGGTCCGTCGTCGTCCAACTCGCCGCCATGGCGGACAGCAGCGTCTCGCAGTTACGTACAAACGCGTCGTGCTCCTTCGTGTGGTTCGCCGGGCTTTTGAGCGCCGTCAGCACGGCGTCTGAGAAAACGGGGATCATGTAACGTACGAGAAACGATCCGGTGACGTTTCGGCTGACGTGCTGCAGGCGCGCCTCGACGGTAGCAGGCTTCTGAGCTGCCGCGGCGGCCGCAGTGGCACTGTCGGCTTCAGCTTGTGCCGGAGCGTTGAAGCGCGACTTCTTGCGATGGAGCTCCGGTAGCTCGCCGGTGCACCACGACTCGGCAAGCGCGTAATACAAATGCCAATCTTGCGGTGCGGCAGGTTCCTTGTATTCGGCGAGGCTGGCCGGGGCGTGCACCTGCTCTTTCGCTCCCGAAGGTGCTTCCGAGGTTGCCTTTGACTCCTCCGTCTTCACCTTCTGCGCCGCGTCGTCGGCAGCGCTGGCCCCGGCTGGTTCCTCGGCATCGCGGCCGCGTTTCATGCCCGGCTTCTTTGCAGCCTCCTCCGCGGCTTGCTCTGCAGCGGCGATCTTCGCCTGCTGTGGATCCACGGCGTGCAGCAGCGACAGAATCGTGTTGCCGCTCGCTGCGGAGCTGCTCAGGTAAACACCGTAGCGGACCAAAGCCTCACACAAAATCTTCAGCTCGGCTGTCTTGGGCTTCGCGGCCTTCATGTCCTGTGCACCGACCGGCACGAGGCCGAAGAGCTGGTAAAGGAGGTCCGACAGCAGCGGGTACTGGAAGAGGGGGTTCAGCAGGCGAAGCGAGGTACTCCACTCGAGGCGGGCCAGGGGGTCGGCTTCCGTCTTCGCCGGCGGCGGCGTAAGTTTCTCGAAGAACACCTGACGCTTGCTGCCCACGGCGAGGGCAGCGCGCAGGATCTGAATCCCCTGCGGCGATGACATGAGCGTGTGGCGCGGCTTTCTCTGCGTCACCGCCGCGGCGTTCGCACCAGCACCGACAGTCGCTGCGGCGGGGGTGATGGCCGCTTTCTCCGCCTCTTTCACGTCCTCGCCGGCGTCCTCGTCGGCATTGTCGTCGTTGTCGCCGTCGTCGTCGCCGTCGTGGTCTCTCCCGTGGTCGCCCTCTTCCTCCGCAACGTCGAGACGCATGAGACGGGCAAAGAGCTTTGTGGACTCGTCGGAGTCAGCCGACATGGCCGTCAGAACCGCCTCGTAGGTCGCTACATCCTTTGTCAATGCCTCCAGCAGCTCGTCCGTGGGCTTCTCTTGCACGTCCGTCGCGGCCGTCTGCGATGCCGTCGCATCCTCCACCGGTGCAGCACGTGGCTTATCAAACGGCGTCAGCGTCACCATAAGGTTGCGGAAGACGTTGTAAATGGCGCCCTGGAGGTAGCCGCCGTTCGCCACGTCCACGAGACGGTTGCCGTGGTTTGCCGTCACACACGGCACCTGCATGAACGTTTCCGCCGTCTTCTCCGACAGCAGTGCGTCGTCGGAGTGGCGTGGCAGCGACAGACAGGCAGCGGCGTACTTCTTTTGAATCACGACGAGCAGCCGGATCGGGCCACCGCGCGACCTGGCGCGAATGCTAGCCAGCACGTCTGTTGGTACCATCTCCTCCGTCGCACCCTTGCGACCTGCCTCCTCCAGCTGGGCGTAACTGTCGAGGTGAATGAGGGCAAATGTTTCGTTGGAGCGACCACCGCCGTGCCCGCCACGTCCGCCACGGCCACTGCGACCACCACGGCCGCCGCGCTGGAAGTCACCCTGGCCGCCACGGCCGCCGCCTTGCTGCAGCGGCGAGTTGAAGCCTTGACCACCGCGGTAGGCACCGCCCTGGAAGCCGCCCCGCGACATTTGGCCGTACTGGTTGTTCGGAATGTAGCCCTGGTTGTAGTAGTCCCGCTGCTGCTGCTGTTGCTGGGGGTAGTAGCCCTGACCGTAACCGCCGCGGTTCATCGGGGCTGCGCCGCCATAGCCCTGTGGAGCACCAGCGTCGTAGCCACCCTGGTAGTAGCCACCACGAGGTACGTAGCTTCCTTGTTGCTGCGGCTGCAGCTGGTATCCGCCACGTGGGACGTAGCCTTGGCCGTAGACCTGAGTTGGGTAGCCGCCATACTGCTGCTGCTGCTGCGGTTGTTGCTGCTGCGGGTAATACCCTCCACGTCCAGCCTGTGCAACATAGCCATGCATACCAACTTGATGTGGCTGCAGCGGCTGCTGCTGGGGATTATAGCCGCCGGTCCCGGTGTTTGCCTGATAGCCGCCGTACGGGTTCGCGCTATTTGGAGCCCCACCCTGCATAGCTTCAATTGCCTTTTGTGAAGGATGATAGGATAAACTTTTGGTTTGGTTTAAAATGGAAAGGGTCTTTTACAATCAGAGCTGATTAAGCGGCGCCGACGATCTTTCTTAGCGAGAAACCGGAAAGTACAAGCGTAGAATGACAACAAAACGAGTTGATGACAATTACAGCAAAGAGAAAAATACGGAGGGAAAACTCAAACGGAACAACTACGGTGTTTTCAGTGCTCTATTATGGTCAATATAACAAGTGGATCCACAAGTAGTGCGAAAGGGAGCGCTACATAAAAGAGCAATTCACTCTAGAAGTAAAGTAAATCACTGCGTGCGAGTGTGTGCTTCGGCGTGGAGTGGAGGAAAAAAGAACGTTAAACATGTAAGTAGCAGAAGTGAGTTGCTTTTCAGAGTGAAATCAACACGTCAGCTCGTCACGTTCACTTCAGAAGAAAAGATGCATGACAAGCAACACGGAACCCTCTACAAGACGCCTCATGGCTTCCGGTTCTCTTGCGTATGGACTATCAGTACAACTTCACTCCAGCAAAACAATGTTCTGTATGACTGCCAGTTCTTTTTTCTGGGTAATATTAACGGAAAAGGAAAGAAGGAAACAAAGTTCAACAGTGTCTTGAGTATTCTCATAAGAAGGCAAAGACACAAGCTAGATTACATTCAAAGCACGAAAAATAGAAAAGAAGCACACCCAATAACTAACGCAGCTACACCGTTATTTACATCGACGCACAACAACTCTTAATCGAAGAGAGTTTGCTCACACATATACACACACATGCACACGTACATAATTTACCGTTCCAAAAGACAGGCTGACCTACATTGTCCTAATCGGCCTCCGCTTTGACCTACCAGTTGGTCCTGCGGTAGGAGGAGCCGCCCATGCCATCGTTGAGCTCGGCCGCCGTGTAGCGCGACTCAGCCAGCACGGTGTCACGCACCTGCGACTGCAGCAAGCCTTCCGAGGTACAGCCCTTGTCAAACCGGCACGGCGCCGTCGGTCCGCCCTTCGTCATCGATGGCGGGTCGAACGGCGTGACAACGGTGCCGGAGCCCACCGACTGAGTCAGCCGCTCGAGGAACTCGGGGCTCCACTTCACGCGGTACTGCCGGTCCCGGAACTCCAAAAAGCCGACACCAATGTCAATCGTCAGCGTCGCTGAAGCGTTGCGCTGCAGGTATTTGCCGATCTCACGAATAGAGTCCTTCACGGCTGCTTCAACAACGAAACGGTCAGTGCCGGAAATCTCGGCAACAGTGGTGTAATTAACGGTGTTTGGTACTGTTGCGTGGTAGTGGGCGTCGCGCATCTCCAGCACATTTTTGAGATGAAACTTTGAGGTGAAATCAGGTAATAGCACCAGCTGTGGTTTATGATCTACCCGCACCGTATTGTCGAAGCGCTCCACCTTCTGTATCTTGATGCTGGCGTGGAAGAAGTCGAGCACGACGGCGGACCTCTTTTTTAAAAGAAGCTCCTCCAGCTGCTCCCCGAGGACACGCCAGATGACATTCAGCTGATGTGCCGTGCCGCGCCGCTTCGTCTGCAAAGTGTAGAGGCCATCAACCCCGGTAATGATCTCCGCGATCTCGCCGTAACACCCGCGGCAGGTTCGACCGGAGCACGTGGATGACTGTACCATGCTATTAAGGAAAAAGGAAAGGGAGGGAAAAAAAAAAATATATATATATATATTGATTTATTTGTCTGCTTGTTTTCAGTGGCAACAGGCCACACACATACACAAACACAGACGATTCTGTTGTAAGACGCAAAACTAAAAGCGGCTACTCAATCTGCTTTCGCCGCGAAGAGAAAAGAAGGTGGAGAACATTTGAATAGAGGAAGAGGGAAGGAACCAGGGAGAAGATAAAAAAAAAGCAACGAAAGGCCCTCTTGAAAAAAAAAAAACATGCATCAACCGCCCGAAAAACGCACAGCACCACGCTTCGGAACGAAAGCAGAACAGAAAAAAAAAAGGCACGAACAAAAGCAACAGCAGTCGGTTGAATAAACACCAGACATGAATGTCTGCAAGGTTTCGATTCGAAGGCGTCTGTGATTTTGGCGTTTATCTCCGTAATGCCAAATGCAGATAAGCGCCCTGAAAAACTACTTCATGGAAAACAAAAACGTCACCCTTGTACGCAAAGAGAAGACTCGGGCCTACGTTAGCTAGCCTCCCTTACACTTGCTTGTGATTCCCTTTGTTTTAGAACATAGAAACTAGTGGATGTTATTCATAACAGGAAAGAAGGCAGCGGTAACCGGGCAGGGCATTGTTAAAGGGTCAATTCCCTCCTCGAATGCCTGTCATCCGACACGCTACCGCCATTCTTACTCAATGTCGAGAGTAGTAGTTTACCAACAATAAAAAGGAAAATAAAATCAGCTTTAAGGTAATTGTCTACACGTAGCATTCACCATCACTTCTTTAACCATGAGGGAACCAGAACATACGCATCGCACAGACGCAAACGACAAGAGCATGGAGTACTAGAGCAAAAAGGCCAAAACCACACTTCTTTGAGCGAGGTAGCTTACTTTGTGCTCCTTACGCCTCCCAGGCGTTGTCGTCGGCGCGCTCCACCCAGCCGAAGCCCTCGTCGACCTCCGCGACAGGCGCGGTGGCGGCGACCTTCTCCTCCGTAGTCGCGTTGGGGTCGCGGTAGAAGAACAGGTCCACCTTCTCCTCCCACGGCACCGAGCGCACGATCGTGCCGCGCAGGCGCAGCACCTCGCGCGCCAGCAGCCAGTACATCATGCTGATCGACTTGATGCCGCGGTTGTTGCACGGGATCGCAATGTCCACGAACTCCAGCGGCGCGTCCGTGTCGCACAGCGCAATCACGGGGATGTTCACCAGCGCAGCCTCACGGATGGCCTGGTGGTCCGTGCGCGGGTCCGTCACGATCAGCACGCGCGGCTGCATGAACTTCTTCTGGATCTGGTTCGTGAACGTACCAGGGATGAAGCGGCCACCGTGGAAGCTCGTGCCCACGTGCTGCGAGAACTTGTAGATGGCGCGCGTGCCGTACAGGCGCGACGAGCACACACACACGTCCTTGGGGTTCTCCACCGCAGCGATCACGCGCGCCGCCAGCACCAGCTTCTCCCACAGCATGTGCAGGTCGATGATGTTGGTGCCCTCGGGCGTGCGGCCGAAGATGTACTTCCTCATCGCGCTGCTCTGGTTGCGCGCGCCAATGTGGCAGCGCATCGCCAGCAGCTTCTGCGCGTCGCTCTCCTTCATGCGAAGGACCTTAGAGCCAGACTCCACAGCGGTCATGGTGAATGGGTTGAGGGTGAGTAAAGTGGTGAGAAGAACGAAGACTGCGCGTGGGTAATAATTTGATGTTGTGGGGAAGGAGGGATTCGGCGGAAAAAGGAGGTGTATGACGAATGATAGGTATCAAAGAGGGAAGATGAAAAATCAGAAAGCGGGTGTATTGAACCACGTTACTGGCGACATATCATGGTTCGTTTTGCAAGCAGCAGAGGTGACAACTTCCGAGAGCAAATCGATAACTCGATTCTGCGCCATGCTACGGGGGAGGGGACCAAAAAAGAGAGACATGCCGTTGACAAGCAGCGCCGAGTTGTATTGTAGACGTGAGCTACCAAAGTGCAGTTTATCACTTTAGCAAAAGGTTGTTCACCGGTAATACAACACAGTTTTTCTTTGAGGCTTCCATTTGATATTTTGAAGTAGCAGAGGAGTGGCAGCAGATAAACAGGTGGTTTTCAACAGTTTAAAAGCAAGTATTGGTTTTGTTTTTTATCGGGTTCAACTTCTCAAGTGTTGGGTCTGGTCGAGCTCCACCGCCAGTGGCTCAACAGGGGCGTCCTTCTCCTTAGTCAGGCCATTGAGCAGGGTGCGAAAGCGCTTGTCTTTCTTTGTGAGACTCTGTTGCACTACTTGTATAACCTTGTCTTTGTGCGCAATAACGTCAAGGAAATCATTCCGGTTTGCCCCTGCGTCTCTCAACGATTTTTAATTCGAAGGAAAAGACGAATCTAAGCGCTGAGTTGCGGCAGCCAAAGAGGCATCCCTTGGATTTGCAGTGGTCATCGCGGCACTTTTCTTGAGCAGTTGCACCTCCTCCTGTGCCTGATTTAGTTGCATTGCGAGTTGTAGAAGTAGCGCCTTCAGTGTTTTCACACTCCCCGTAATTGTATTTTCATTTGCGCTCATCCGCTGAGGTTCGTGCCAACTGACGTCGCCGCTCGAGGCGTTGACCTTGTAGATCGTCGGTGCTTCTCCTCCACCAGCCGGTGCCTGCCGCGAGCCATCGGAAGCACTGGAAGCTGCCGGTATGTGAAAGGCGGTGGGTAGACCCATCTGCGCTCTGTTGTTGAGCAGGACAGAAGTGGGAAACGTGTGCGGCAAAGCGATACCGCTGCTCATGGTTTGCGGTGCAGCGATAGGAAAGTGTGCGTGCGTAATGCGGAGGACAGTGAGGTTTTGCTGATGCTAGATGCGTTCACAATTGAAAATCGTATTATAACTAAGCTAAAAAGGGGCAATCAACTGAAGTAACAAAAAAAAAAGAAACACCAACACAACTGCCTTGACGTGCTCGGAATACACAGAAAGCAGCTTTCCTAGCGAAATTGGAACAAGTAAAAGAAGAGAGTCGTAAGGAAAGCTGCCATTATGGGATCTTTAATGTAAATGTGGTGCTTTGTAATTCGCGAGTTCGAGGACCCAAGTGAGGGACATTCTAGCACCGGTGGAGACTAGATCGATAATTTGAGGACTGCTGAATTCGCTGCTGCCCTCAGTGCAATCTTTTGCATCGGAAGTAATGTCGCCTGCTACGTCAGAGCTGTGTTTTTGAACAACAACCTGAAGGAACATGTTGTCCGCCCAGCCGAGGTTCAAAGTCACACTACGGACTCAGATAAACACTGTCCAAAACTGCTGCCGTTGTGTTCCTACGCAAACTGAGCTCGTGGGTCCCTTAAACAGCACTTATTTTTCCCCCTTTTTTGTTTTCGGTTTCCTAATGACAATAGCTTTTTTGTCGCACTTATAACCTCAATGCAAACACACATTGCACTCTGGATTGCACAGCATAAACTCTATTGTGAACAACGAAACGAGTTCATGAGTGTCGCTTGTCGTTTTTCTCACTTCTTCGTAACGAACATATAATTTTGACTGCTTGCTCTCTTCCCTTCACCTAAGCACTTCGCAGAGACCAAAAAACTGAAAACTGTTCGTTTATTTCACCGAAACAACAACAAGAGAAGCAACATCAGTTACTGATTTGCTTTTCTTGCAGTTGGCAGTTTCCCAACGCTCGCTCTTGTACTTCGTCGCGTCAAAATAACCGAACACGGGAGAGGGGGGGGAGACAAAAAGGAAACTGACGATCGCGCCTAATCTGCCGCGTCCATGTGTGTCAGCTTGAAGCCGTAGCGCGGCTTGACGGCGTTCCCAGACTGAGAAAAGGGCGCCGTCACCGTCAGCGTAAACTTCCACATGTCGTTGAAGTTGCGGATTGCCGTCGCAGTGTAGGTGCCGTCCGTCACGTTCGCATTAAGCATTAGCCGCGCACCGCACGGTGAGCGGCCCTGGATGCCAGCGATGAAGCGCTGGCGCTCCGCCGCGATGGCGGCATCGACGTACTGGTGCAAAGGGATGCGCAGGTGCATGCCGAAGCCGTAGCGGAGGTTAAACCTCGCCATTAAATCACCATTGTAGATGTTCGGGCAGCCGTAGCGCACCACCGCCGCTGTAAAGTCGCGCACGCCGCTGCGATTTGGGTCGTAGGCCAGAGCGGCGCCGGCATAGAAGTTGTTGCCGAGGAAGGTAGTCGCATTGAGATCCGTCGCACCACCGTCCATCACGGCCGTCTTGCAGCTAACATTGGCCACAGGGTGCTTCGCGGAAATCCTGACAGTGCCGGCCGCCGCATCCACTTCGATCGTGTCAGAAGTGTTGTTTACCTTCGTCCGATAAATGATGGTTGGGAGGAGCTGGCGCCAGTCTTGGAAGTTGCTCGACACGCGCGATTTAACGGTGGTGTTTAGCTTAGTGGAGTTGTAAACGACGTGAGCGCCAACTAGACCCTTCTGCGCAAACGGGAAGACGTTGACGCAATCCTGGTCTCCTTCCTCGTTGGCATCCAGCTGCACGCCCTGCACGTCACTGCCTTTTGTCAGGTAGTCGTTGACCACGTTGGAGAGGTCCTTGTAGCTCGGAGGGGCGGACATGGCACTTCCTGAATAGTTGAGTTTGTGTGTGTGGAGGGGAGTGTGCTTAGACTTTATCTAGAGAAAGGAATGAAGTAAAGAGGAAAAAAAATCCAAGAGACGGACGCAAATAATCGGACGTCGAAGCGGAGGCGGTTCTGGTGATTCCAAGCGTTAGCACCGGAAGAAAGAGAAGTTGCGGCGAGGAAAAAAGAAAAAGGCAACAGACAAAAACAAGAGCGGTACCTTTTTTTTTTTTCTTGAGGAGAAGAGGTGTTTCTTTAGTAATCCACGAGATCGTTGCAAGGTCGAAAAACCTGAAAAACAAAATAGCTACATAAACAACAACGGTACCGAAAACAAAAAAAAAGGAGAGAAGTGGAAGGTAAGGAGACAGACAGACAGCTTGTTAGCTCAAGTAGAACGAGTCCTCGCCCAAAAGGTGTCGCAACCACAAAAGAAACAAACAACGTTGTTTACGCTTCAGGGAGAGAGGAAGTACCGAAAGCGATGAATCAAAAGAGTAGCAAGAAAGTTGACGGTGAGAAAGCTGAAAGATAACAGAGCTCATTGCAGAAAATGGCGAATCGATGAGAGTTAGAGACGAGGAAAGCAAAGAGAAAGAACATTGAAGCTCATCTGGGAAATGGGAACAGACGTCGCGAAAAGTAGGAGCACCCCCTTTCGACGAGCAGGCCAGCTGATGCTACCCTTGCGTAACTGCTGAGTAACTATCAAGTGTTTCATCAGCCATGAAGAAAACCATAAGTTCCAATAAAAAAAAAACTCTTTGCGCTATCTACGCACGCTCTTGACTGCGCCGCATTGAAGGAAAAGAAAATGAAGCAACTCGAACTCCCTATTTCAATAAACGCCCTTCGATCTTGACTTGCATGGAAAACCACATCGACGTTCTTGCCGCACCGACTAAAGAGCAAAAAAAAAAAACTGAGTTCAACCCTTGCCAAAGCTGTACAGGTGCGGATAATCTCTTCCCCTTCCAACATAAAATATGTGTTGCGTGTTTAAGGGATGGTTTCATACAAGAAAGACCTTTGCGGCACACAGCCCCACGAAGAAAAGCGCCACAAAACTAAAGGCAATAAGCGAAGGAAAGAAAATGACAGCCAAAAGCGAAGACGAATAACAGAAAAGCGTGCACTCTGTCGGGTAGAGACGATACGACAGAGAGGTAGCAAGAAAGCAAGCCGCCAAGCAACTTAGCAACGCAAACAGATAATTGAGGACGCAAAAAGAAGCAAACGGGGAGACAAAAAAAAAGGAAATGCGAATCTAGAACTATTCGCATGTTCACAGTCGTGAGCATCGTTTATTCTGCCGCGCGCACTTAAGGAAGAACGCAATTCTGCAGTGCAAACCAGAGCTTTTCTGCATATCTTAGATGCGTCCATCAAGGAAGGCGTCGAAGTCGTCGTCGTTGTCGTTTGAAACAGCAGCCGGAACTGCAGGAGCCGCAGGAGCTACCTTCGCTTCAGCCTTCTTCTCATCGTGCTCTTTCCCTGTCTTTACCGGGGTGGCCACCTCTTCTGTCTTCAGCGTCCCTCTTTCTTCCTTTTCCTTTCCCGCAGGTTCAACCGGAACGGTCTTCTGTTCCTCCTCTGCAGCAGGGGAGGGGGCAGGGTCAGTGTGAACTGCCGCCGGTGCATCCGCACTTGCAGACTGCGAGGGAAAGGGCATCGACGGGTTCAGCGATTGCGGCGAGGGCATTGACCTGCCGACACTCGACGGCGTGGTGCCCGACTGTTGTGCGAGCACAGGGGCTGCAGCTGATGACGGCAGTGGCGCCGGTGCGGCAACAGCGTTCGACGGCGAAATTGGCGTGGCACCGGCCGTGACGTCGCCAAACAATTCATCCACCGACGGGGCAGGAACCCACGGGGGTGGGACGGGGGCTGGCGCGCCGTGCTCTGCCACCTCCGCACGTGGGGGCGTCGCACGCGAAGCCGTGATGTCCTGCGGTGTGCTCTCCGTGTCCACCGCCGACCGCACCGGCATGTGCCGCACATCAGAGATCGGGTCCGCAGAGAACTGCTGCTGTTGATTCTGTTGCGGCTGCCTGAGCGGCCGGGGTGCAGCGGTGCGACCCGTCTTCTGCGCCACAATCTCCTCTACCTTCTTGAAGACGGCCGATTGGCTGTCGCTGACAGTGCGCAGGATGTCTCGGTCCAGTTGCAGGTTCGACGACAGCAGCAGCGTTACGTAGTCGTGGTCCGCCGCCACCTGCGACTGGTAGCTCTGCACCACCTCGTCCTGCATGAGTGGCTTGTCGGCGTCCATGGCGGCATTGTTAAGGTACTCGGAGAAGGTCATGCAGACATCCAGCATGGCCGAGATGCGCTCTGGAGAAGGAAAGTTGATCGGGATCGCGTCTACGATGTTGCGTCTCTCTCTTCGGTGCTTCCCGGCACGGTCGGCGCCGCTGCGTGAGTTGCCAACACGCGGGTCGGCGCGTGAGTTGGCACGGGCAGCGTGCGGCGCGCTGACCTGCGCCCACAACCGCGTGTTACGCTCCGGCTCGATGCCCTCAAAGCAGTTCGGACCCAGCTGGTTGCGCACATCGTCCGCGAGGGTCGTCAAGATGTTGCACTCCTCCGCCGGGTGTCCGCGGAACCAGATGGACAAGTTCAGGGTGAGCAACCGCGCTGCTTCTTTCGCCTGCATCGCGCGGCCCGTTGTGGGCTGCATGCAGGCGATGTTCACCAGATCCCGCAGGAGGCCCTTCTGTGAAGCGACCTCAATGTGGAAGGCGGTGGCGCTGTTTTTGATCATGGATTCGAGCAGCTGCACCGTCAGGTGCTTCACTGCGACGTTGTTGTCGGCGATGCGGCGGCGCAGTGCACGCACCACGTCCACGATCGTATCAGGCTTCTTGTTCACCGTCTCGCACAGGAACTTTACGTGCTCGTAGGTGGGGATGAGGAGGTGCGGCGCGGTGCACTCCTCAACGATCTCCATGTATGCTGTCGGAATCAGGCGCGAGGCCTTATCCTTGATCTCCTCCAACAATGATAACTGGACCATCTTGAATAGTAAACGTTTAGTTGTCGCTCAAATAACTCAACTTCTATAGTAACAAGATAGTCCTCAAGGAGGTTCGACGGCTACGGTGGTTGCAAATTCTGTTTTTTTCTTCGTTTGAAACCAGAAGTCAGAAAGGATAATAAATCAGCAAGTCAGAAACTAATGATGGTGATCAATTAACAAAGGAAACAACTAGAGAGATGTAAGAAAGAAAAGCAACAGTAAACCCTATTAAGTGCGGATGTGTGTGTGTGTGTGTGTGTGCGTGCGTGTGTGTGTATATGCAGTGTGAAGCAGGAAAACATGTTGATTAATTAGAAGGGGTAGAGGGTAAAGAGGGGAAAAGAGAGCTTCGTAAGCAGCGTGAAGCAAAGCAAGTAACCCAGGTTACATCTTCGCGGTTCTGTCACAGTGAAAACAAGGTTTTCGGCGTTGAAAAGGAAACAATCATTTTCAGACGTTTACGTTCAGATTACACAAAGCAGATCAGCGTCTGAGCACTATGGGAAAAAAAGTAACGTGCCGCAGAAACTCAACAATCAGATCATGTTTGAGCCAACACAACCGCTTTTGCCACGAAGGTAGAACCCTTCGTGTCTCCACTTGAATGCTACAGAAAGCGGGAGTGGACGCGCAAACGTTAGCGTGCCTCCGCTCCGGGTTCTCGGCTTCTCTTTTTTCTTCTCTAAGGAAAGTTGCCTTGTACCTTGCGAAGCTGGCACATGGGAGGCAACAAACCGTGTTCTGAATAGTGGCAAATAAAGAAAAAGCCGAGTAGAAAATCCACCACTTACTTCACCGTTTACGATTCTCCTAGATGAAACGAAGTCTCACGCAAACTAGGGAGTAGTTCAAAAGAACCTCTTTCGTAAACCGAAATAAAAGATAGACAAGAAGTACAGTACGAAAACACGTAGGGAAAATGCTGGTAGGTTTCAGAACTCGCTAGCAGCAACGTGACAGTCAATACGGAAGGAAAAGACAGAGGTAGACAAGTCAACGACAAATACGCAGAGAAACAAAGAAAAACGTACAAGCAAGAGGTACAAAGTCCAGTGAAGTAGAAGCACAGGAATGAAAAGGAGAAGATACGCTTTTTGGAGACAAGAGAAACAGAAGAGGGTGCAGGATACACAGAGAGAAGTGAACGAAACAAAGTGTGCCTGGTACGCAGCATTGTACAAAAGAGATTACAGAGATCAATATCAGAGAAACGAAAAGCAAAAGAGTGGGAAAAGAGAGCACAAACTATCGCGACCAAACTAAAAAAAAAAGGCGGGGCCGTGCGACGCGCTTACATGGTTGTGCACTGGCACTGCGATTTCTTCTGATCAATCTCCGCCTGAAGCTGGCGCATTTCCTTCTCCGCGTCGTCGATCTCCTTTTGCAACTTCTCAATCTCGTCCTCCAGTGCTTTTTTCTCACGACTCGGCGCGCTTACCTCCTTTGCAGCCTCGTAATCCTTCTGTAAACTCTGCACACGATCTACCGTGTCGTCGAAGGCCTTGGCGGTAGAGCGCTCGAGCTCAATGCGCTGCACCTCAACATCCGCCATTTCCTTCTCACCCGACTCAGCAATCAGAATTGTCTTCTGCTCATCTGGTGAGGCAAAGTTGAACGCTTCGATTTTCTCAATCTCTTTCTCTTCCGCCTCGTACTCCGCGAGTCGTTGCTCGTAGATGGCATAGTTCTCCTTCTGTTTCTCCACCTTCTTCTCCATCGCCTCGGCGCGTACCTTGGCATCGTCAGCGTCGCGCATCAACTTGTTCACCGCCTCCTGACTCGACAGCTGCGCCGCCTGGAACTGCTTGATCTCCGCCCGTTTCGCGTTCAGCTCCTTGTCAATCTCCTTCCGCACGCGGTTGCTACGATCCGCCTCCATGTTGCGGCCTACCGTGGCGAGTTTGACGTTGTGCTGTGCCTCGATAATGTCATTGGCTGCTTTGTTGTAGTTCGCCTCCTGCTTCATCAGCTCTACCTCACGTGCGTTGAGTTCGCCCTGCACGACGAGCATCGCCTCGTTCGTCTTCCTCTCCTCCACCTTCAAGTCCTTTAATTCATCGGCGAGGCGACGCATCTCCACAAGGCTCTCGTCCTGACTCAGCTTCGGCCGCCCCTTCAGCTGCTTCACCTTGAGACTAAACTGCAACGTATTGATGTCCTCTCGGCCATGCTCGTAGTAGGGGCTGATGCACGAGATGAAGTTCAGGTGAAAACCTTGCTGCAAGAGGCTCGGGTAAAGCCGCGTGAAAGCCGACTCCCGCACCGGCACCTTTGCCAGCGGGTTCTCGCCGCTGTCGTGCTCCACAGCGACGTCAATGCAGCGCTGAAAAGCTGAGGGCATGTTGCGCATCAGTACAAACAGCACCTGGACCCTGCGCGACTTGCTGACGGACTGGTTGAAGTTTTGCGGGTCTTCGAACTCAAAAGTCTCGGTGAAGCGGAAGGACACGGTGTGGGTGCAGTTGCGCTTCTCGACGAGGCGAAAGAGCTGCTTAACTATTTTCAGCAGCTCTGCCGTGTTGTCGATGTCAACGCTGTTGGCGCCGATCAGGCGGGGTCCTGCTGGCGTCGACTGCAACTTCAGTCCGTCCTGCGCCTCCGCCGCCGTGGTACCAGGGCGACGGCCCACCGCCAGCAAGTCCACATAGGCCTCACCCAAAATGTCAATCGCCTCCACCTCGAGGCTCAACGTGCTGTTCGTCTGGGCATTACGCTTAAACGCATCCAAAATGTCACCCGCAAACCGCGGGAGGATGCCACAGCCTGCCCCTTCCACGTCGCTACCGTAGAGTGTGTAGAAGCGGCCGCTGCTGCTCGCCCCAGCTACGCAGAAAGCTGTGTTGTAGCCCTCCACAATCGCAGGAATCATCGGGGCCACAACTTGGTTGTACACGTCCTGCTGTGTCGCAATCTTCTTGTGCGCGGCGGACGCGAAGCTGCCGTCCGGCTCCTGGAAGGACCAAAGCACCTTGCCCACAGGGAAGATGGCGTTGCGGCGCAACACAAAGTTGTTTTGCGCATCGAGCACACTGATCGTTTCGTCGCCGTCCCAGTCGATGATGGTACGAGGGATGGCGCTGCCCTCCGGGCACACCCTCGCTTCGGAGGGCGTGTAGGGGCGCACCCGCACGAAGCTGCGGCACAAACCAGAACGCAGATCCGTCGTCATTTGGGAGAGTGTTGAAGAAAGAGAATTTTTGTTGTATTTTCTTTTGAACAGAGCAAGAGTGTAACGCTTCCGGAGACTCCCGAAGCGTTGATCACTGCTTGGTTGATGGTGGGTTGCGCAAGTGCTGTGCAGTGGTGACTGACTGATTAGAAAGGGAAACTCTAGCTGAAAAATAGAAGTAAATAAAAATGAGATGATCTCAACTCTACGCCTCAAAGAGAAAAGCCGTAAGACGATGATGAGGGTAAGATTGCCCTCTAAGCGGGTGAGAAAAGGGTTAACGGGAACACTTCAGTAGAAAAAAATATGTCAAGGCGCACTTGTTAAATAAAGAGAGTTGCAAAGACAAGCCGGTAGAACAGACACCGGTGGAAGTAGATAAGATATGTTGGAAAGCGGTTTTGACATCTCGATGTCTCGTAACCCCAGTTATTTGTCTCCGAACGGTTTACAGATGCAGGCTGCAGTTGGCCGATTGGTGGACGCAGAAAGAAAGAACGTCACGGTGCACTTGATAGTGGTCTTCATCTCTTTCACTTTAATACTACCCAGTTGTCGGTTGTTTGTTAGTTGCGCAAGTGCAAATACAAAAGCCGGCGAATTGCCACTAAACTAGTCATACGAGTTGCACCTGACTCGTACAAATCAACCTGAGAAGATTGAGTCATTAATGAACTCAACACTTAGGAGAAGTTGCGGTCTTACAGCAAACGTGTTTTTCTCGTTTTCTTGCACGGACCCTTCCTACCCCCGATCTATCCGGCTGCGTTTGCGTGCCGCACGCTCCTCCTCCAATGCTGCCCGCAACGGCGTCGCCAGTTCAGACAAGCCCATCGCTACGTACAGGTTCACCGCCGCCTCCAACACCTCCGCGCCCTGATTCAACGGGAAGAGCCTTTGCGTGTGCCAGCGCAGCTCCTCGTCCTTCTGGAAACGTTCCTGCAACGCTGGCATGCCCATCTCCTCCGCAACACCCCTAAAGAGGTACTGAATCATAAGACGTTGTGACTCGTTATTCTCGGCAATATCCAAGCAGCTCAAACAGCGACTCCAATAGATGGAATTGGTCCGTAGGAGGTGGCTGTAGACCTTGCATGTGTACTCTATCTGCTTCAGCGTCATCTCCTCCGCGTTCTCGTAACGAACGTGGAACGCCTCGACGAAGAAGGCCTGAAAGCGTGCGTTGCTTTTGCACAGTCGCTCAGCGGCCATACTGTACATCTTGCGGTAGGCTCGCTCCTCACAGCACCCCTCGATCACCATGAAACAAACTGTTCGCTCTGTTTGCGGCCTCATGAACTTGAGAATCTTATGCACGGCCTCATCGGCACGAATGCTGCTGCGCATGGAGAGGTAGATCTCGCGGCGGAGTTGGCGCTCCTCGGCGTCGATTAGCATCTTCGATGCGTCGGGTTCAGCGGCAGTCGTGGTGTCGTGTGCCGCAGTGGCGCCGGAGGAGGAAGATGGTGCACCAGGCGCACCACGATTCGCGGTCACTTCATTACCATTATTGTTATCACTGTTTGTATTACCCCTGCGTCTCGCACCCGCTTTGTGTTCGACGTCGTCGTCATCAACGTCCCCATTCTCCTCCTCATCGTCCTCACCTTCCTCATCCGCATCGGCCACCTGTTGCAGGAGCTCCAACTCCCAATCCTCACCCAAGATCGCCTTGCGCACAGCCTCGTACTGTTCCTCGTGCGCGTCGTACTCGGCGTCAAACGCGTACCTGTCCAGCGCATCCTCCGTCGAGTACTTTTCCTCTAACTCCATTTCATGCGTCTCCTGTGCGCCAAGGTCGAAGAGCACCAAGTATTCCGGAATGACTTCCTCACTCTCCTTGCGCCGTTCCCATTCCTGCACCTCCTTCAGACACGACTCCAACACCGCCTGAGAGCGTGTTGTTAAACGAAACGCATCATCGTCCATTGCGAGCAGGTCGCGGAAAGGAGTAAGGATTTGCTCATGAAAAGATCGCCGTTCCCGCACCGACATCATCTTGAATGTCTCACGGAAGAGCTTCGCGGCCTGGTCGATATCCTCGTCGCTTCGTTTCTCCGATGTCAGATGCTTCAGCAACAGCTCATAAATGAGGTCAACCGCAATCACCTGCAGGAGAAAAAGCCACCCGAGGAAGCGACTCGCGTTCTCCACGTAGCGCCAGTCCTTACGCAGGTAGGCACGATTCCACTGCACGATGAGACGGCGGCAGAGCAGCTCCACAACGGTCGGTAGATCTTTATTAATGCGGCTGACCAGCGCCGCCAGCACGGGAGTCAGGTCCGGGTCGACCTGCTGCGTGCGCATAAGACTGCGAGCCAGCAGGCCACGTCCACGTACTAGGTTTTCGCGAAAGAGCTCGATGGCGGACTGCTCCAAGTTGTCTTTGTTCACTTTGTTGATGACACCGGTGATGCTGCGGCTCAGCGCTCGCCACGCCTCCTGTTGAAAGACCGGAGAGTTGGTGGAGCTCAACTCGGCCGACGACGACGCTGCTGCTGCGGCCTCTTGGCGGCGGTGAGGAGGAACGTAGAGCGACATTAAGGAAACCGCTTCTAAAAAAAATCTGGTAATTAAAACGTGATTAAATAATGGTACTGTGGTGCTTCCAAATCGAAGCTCAAAAGCCGTAGAGCCACCACTCTTTGTCTGTAACCGAGTCTTCTTGTAGAAGGCAACGTTTAGTTGGGAGAAAAGGGAAACTGAAGGAGGGAGTGAGAAGGCAGAAAAATCAGTTACGAGCTTAACAAACAAAAACAAAACGCACAAACTAAGCGCATATACTTCTTAACGCATCCACCACAAATTTAATAAACCGAAGCAGCTTCATTATCAACAAATGAAAGCTCTATCAACACGCAAGTTGGTATCGTAAAAAAAAAAAAAGCAGCTGTTGCTTTTGCGATGATATTGCCAAATGGAAAAGGGGGTGGCGCTTCCACGGATAACTCTGCAGCACCTTGGCAGACTTGTAATACCTGGTTTTTGAAACGGTCAGCTGCTGACGAGGATCTTGAAAAAGAGAGAGAAAAAAACAAAACACTATACAAGCACCACACAAATAACGTGCGCAAGTGAAAACAATCAAACCACACAACAACATGTAGTCGTGCCTCTTTGTCTCCCGGCGTGCATTCCCCTCTTTTCTTATACGAAAAGAACGCTGGAGGCAGCTGCGAACACACCGCAGCGAGAACGGAAAGAAAAAAAGAAAGATGATGGAAGGAACGGTTTAGAAGGTGCTAGTAGAAACAACGCAACCGCACTACCTCACATCAAAAGGAAATGAAAAAGAGAAAAAACAATCTTGACAAGGGGCAGAAAGGCTGCAAAGAGAGGAGAGGCCACACAGACAACACGCATATATCTATATATATATATATATATATATTTATATATATATATATAGATAGATATACATATGTACAACAACAAGCGAGTAAAGAATGAAGCAATAGAAAACGAAAAGATAAAGCAGCAGCACTCCAACCGGCGGCGCAAGAGGAGACGGAAGTACGTCATTTAAACGCCACATTTCGATCGACTGCAGGATTTCCCCGTTGAGTTGCTCATCTCCTCTTTGAAAGCGTTGGATCGCTCTCCAGGTACGCCTTCAAACACGCGTAACCGCGCTCCAGATCGTAGGCAAAGTCGCGCGACGCGGCCTCGTCGAGCATATCTGCCGCGTTCATGCCGTCGAGGCGACGCTGCCACGTTTGCAGCCGCATACAGAAGTCCTGCGCGCTCAGCCCTAGCTTCCCCAATACCTGGAGCAGGTCTCCCAGGGGTGGGTTCAGCACATCCACTGAGGTCTGCTGAAGCCGCAGGGAGTCAAGCAGCGTAATGAAATGGTCGCTGCACTCCACCGACTGCCGCGCGAGGAAGCGAGCGTTGTTCTCGTTCGGGCTGCTAACCGGACCGTCTCGAATGGTCGCGCGGGCAGCGAGGCAGCGCGTGCAGTACTTATCGAAGAAGTCGTCAATGGTGGTGAAATACGGGTTGCGTGCGCTTTGCAAATGGTTGACGGTGTTCTTGTACTTCTCCAGCAAACGGCGCACCGTGGCGGCGTATTGGTCTTGTGTGATAAGATCACGCCGATTTGCCTTCTCGATTTGCTCAATTGCGATGACGACAGCAAAAAGGTCAGCAAGATAGTCAATGTGCTGGCGGTCGCCAGGTGAAATCTCAATCGAGGACATCTAAGGGACTTGTAGGAAATAAAAAGTGCGCGATACAGCTAATGGAAAGAATGTGAAAAGGGTGAAGATAAGTAAAATTGCTGTTGTTGTTTTGTGAAAGAGTACGTGGGGACAGCAATGCACGAAATAAAGGCAACAGCCAATAAAAAAGAATTTGGGTTAAACCTCTGTGTCTTTTGAAAAAGCGGGGAAAATGATATAATTGAAAGCACTAAAACAGGCGATTTGAAAAGGGGGGGCTTCAAAACGAAGCAACTTCGTTAAGAATATGCCGGACGAAGTGACGCGTTTGCACTGTCCATTTCACTGTTCTCCTTCTACAGAAACAGTGCGATTTTCAAAGCAGCAGGAAAACTTTTTCCAACCTTGCAGTGGGAGCACCTGTCTCTTAACGACGCCATCAGCGCTACTATTCTCGTACGCGCTCCGCAATTGATGCTGGAGCCTGAAAAAAAAAAGTACAGAACACGACTTTAAAATCCACGGCTTGCAGCAGCTTTCATCGTTTTTTGTTGCTTTTGCGCCATACTTTCGTCTTTCGCAGCAGATGTGAAGGAAGAAAGTTGAAAATAAACGGCAAAGAAGGAAACGAAAACACAACTAACTTAAGCTCGGATTAGGTGGTGCGCCTTGTGTTCACAGCCACACACGTCGAATGCAACACGCACAAGCGCAGTGGACCTAACGATACCAGTAAAAAAAAAAAGAAAACAACGAACACTGCGTAGGAAAAAGCGGTTGCAGAAACCGTCATACTCTGGAAAGCGACGGAAGCACGCACAGAGGATCAAAAAGGTACTTTCGTGGGAACATATTTGCTTCAGTGAAGCGAGTCGTTCGGGAAAAAACCGTTTCTGATTAGTGGCTTGGTGAAGGGCGGGGAAAGTAAGCAACGTTTTTTTTTGTTGTTGTTGTTTTCTTTCTTCTCGATTTCCAAGAAAGAAAGAAAGGACACTAAATGAGGGCATCACAAATCAACCCAATCAGCCACGGCTAGAGGCTTGGTGGTGGAAACGTTCGCTGCAGAAAGAGGAACAAAAACGAATCAACGGAGGTACAATGACATAGGAACAGTTATCGGTATGGAATCGGGCTGGCATTAGCATATAAAACACCAACGATAGTCCATCTGCGCCACTCCCACAGCGCCCACTGTATCACGGTGGACGCTGCAATTGTCACATTGCTTCCTGCGCCATTTCTCATCTCCCATCTCTGGGGTGTCGCCCGCGAACACAAACACACGCATACACGCATACAGTACACGCTATTCGCACTTGTCTTTGACCCTCCACGCTGAAAACATGTGCCCGCAATGTGTCATCACATACCACACACTTGACAGCATGCCGCCGAAGCTGCGCGGCGCGACCACGTCAAGCGCGCGGCGCAGCAACGCGTACGTTTCACGACTGAACGGGTACCACCACAGGTTGCGCGGCAACCAGCCGGACGGCACCAGGTCTGTGTTGATGCACTTCACGTTACACATCTCTTTGAGTCCAAGGTAGCCGTGGGTACGACCGAGGCCGCTCTCCTTCCACCCACCCCACGGCGACTCTGCCATGCCGTGCGTGTAGAGGTGGTCGTTGATGCTTACCACGCCGCTCTCCAGCCGCCTCGCCACCGCCATCGCGTGCTTCGTATTGCGGGAGAAGACGCTGCTCGTCAGCGCCAGACTACAGTCGTTGGCCAGACGAATCGCCTCTTCCTCCGTCTTGAAGGGTACCACCGGCAGGATGGGCCCAAAGGTCTCCTCGCGCATCACCCGCATCGTTGGTGTACAGCCCGTCAGCACCGTTGCAGGGTAAAAAAGGCCTTCCATCGGGCAGCCCGGCGCCGGCCGGCTCTGCGCCTCGATCTTCGCTCCTTGCGCCACCGCCTCCTTGACCTGTGCGTCGATCGTGTCGTACTGTGCCTTTGTAGTGATGCAACCCATGTCCACGTCGAAGTTGCCGCTGTCGGGACCGTGTCGCAGCGCCGCTGTCTTCGCTTTCAGCTGCGCCAGGAACTCCGGGTAGATGGACTCGTCCACGTAGATGCGCTCCACCCCACCGCAGCTCTGCCCGGCATTCTGGTAGCCACCCCAGCATGCACAGTTCACCGCCCGCTCAATCGACGCGTCCTTCAGGACTAACATCGGATCGTTGCCGCCCAGCTCCAGTGACAGCGGCGTCAACGTCTTCGCCGCCTCGGCCATCAGCTTCTTTCCCACGCCAACGCTGCCGGTGAAAAAGAGTTTGTTGATACCCGACGACAAAAACGCCGGACCGGCCTCCGCTCCACTGATGATGAGGTGGTGGAAAAGCCCGTCCGGCAGCTCACCCGCTTTCACTACCTCCTCAATGAAGCACCCGACCGGTGTCGAGTTTGTCGCCACCTTCAGCAGCACCGCGTTGCCTGCCATCAGTCCCATCAACACTTCGCCAAACGGGATGGTGAATGGATAATTCCACGGCGAGATGATGCCAACCACGCCCACCGGCTCGTAGACCAGCAAGTTACGCTTGTTCGCGAACAGCATCGACCCTGTCGGTAGCTTCTGCGGCGCGAGCACCTTTTGCGTGTTCTTTGCGTACCAGTCGCATGCCAGCACGCCGGAGATGACCTCCGTGACGAGTGCGTCCTGCCGCACTTTGCCACTGCACGCCGTAATTACCTCACACGCGCGGTCAGTGTTGGCGGCGAGGAAGGCCTTCATCTTCATCACGTGCCGCGCACGCTCCTTGAAGCTCAACTTCGCCCACCCGACCTGCGCCTGACGCGCGCTCGCGACGGCCTTGGCCACCTCCTCCGCGTGTTGCTGGACGTACTCGCCCAGCACCACACCGGTAGCAGGGCTCTTCACGGTAAACTTCGCGATCATTGATGGCTGCGCGTACTGGTTTCTAGCGTGTTTCTGGAGCGATCAAATTGCTTTGGTGGGAGTGAAGGCAACAGGGAAAAAGGAGCCGATAAGTGACTTTTGCCGGTTACAAAAGAAGCCAACAGTGGCAATTAAAGATAAAAAGAAGAAGCAAAGAAGAGAAATAATAGAAGCACGACTGTAACGGTTAGTGCACGGAAACGTTCTAGGTGTAATTAGCTTTGAGTGGGAGGGGGGAAGCAGGTTTAAAAACGTATTGTTGTATTTTCAGCAGAAAAACAAAAGAAATGAGACAATATCGTGGAGTTGATGAGACAAGATCGCGGATTCGTGAGGCGAATCTAAGCCTTAATCTTTCACCGCCGCTGACACACGTCACTTGATTACATCCAATTGAGTCTTTAAAAACAAAAAAAAAGTTCGAAACTTCACTCATCAACCTCTTTTGTCTGTTTGTTATTTATGTTGTTTCTTTTCGTAAACTAAATAATTCCGAGCGCCACGCCGAGCCCGATGGCACGCAGAGCACAACTGCAACAGGGTATTGGAAGGAGAAAGCACGCCATTACAGATGGCTTCATAATCAAAACAGAGAACACGTCACCACAGTGCTTCGCGCGCCGTTTCTGCTAGGCAGAGTCTAGCCAGTATACAGCGCGAAAACGAGGAAGGTGGACGTCCCCCTCACTTTCGTCCTCCTCGTGGCACTGCGAATCCACCTCGTCCATCTGCGATGTGTACGTCTCCACAAGGCCGTCGTAGCGTTCCTCGGCGTCCTCGCGCTGGCACCGCCCGTACTGCACAGTGAGAAACTGATCCACAGGCAGGGCCGCCTTGTGTGCTATCTCCCGCTGCCGCTTGCGCACTGCCACACAGATCACACGGTCCGGTTCGGACGTGCTTGCCATCGTGTTCGGTGCAGCCTCCGCTGCGCGACAGGAGATGTACAGGTCACGCAGCGTGTTTGCCCCTTTCCTTCCCCATGCCTCGGCTGCGGTTGCGTCACTTTCCGCCCTCGAAGAGGAAGGCGCTCGGGATCCGCGAATTGCGTCTGTAACGCTGCTTTTTTTGGCCACGCGGTCAAGTCGCGCACGTTTGCCTGCCCGTGCGTCGCCATCGGGGCTTTCGTCGTTGTTGTCGCTCTCCTCGTCATCTCCATACGCCTCCTCCGCCGCCCGTTCGGCAATCTCGAGCTGGAACTTCTGACCAGCAACACGGTCCTCTTCGTCCTCCACGTTCGCCATCTCCTCCAGCATGCTGAGCCCGGTCGCACTCGCCGAAGGCTGCGCAACGTCCGTCACTGGCCCTTCCACCGTCGCGTCCTCATCCAGATCATGAAAAAAGCTGCGCAGATTCACCGGGTCAGAGAGAGCAGCAAACGCAGCGGCACTATCGTCATACTGCTCACTGACGCCCGCAATTGTGTGGAATTGGCCGCCGCGAATAACAACGTTGTTCAGCTTCTTCCGTTCACGCGCCTTCTGCAGGATGCTCTCCTCCACGGTGTGCTCCGAGATGAGGCGATAGATCGTGACAGGCCGCGTCTGCCCGATGCGATGGCAGCGGTCCTGCGCCTGCAGGTCCATCGTCGGGTTCCAATCGCTGTCGTAGAATATGACTGTGTCGGCCCCGGTTAAGTTCAACCCCACCCCGCCAGACCGGGTCGATAAAATCATACACGTGAGGCGGGCGTCTGCGTTGAAGCGGTCCACCAGCTGCTGTCGCACCTCCGCCCGTGTGGCGCCGTCCAGTCGCAGATACGCAACACCAACCAGCGCGAGGAAGCGCTCGAGGATATCCAGCATGTGCACAAACTGCGTGAATATGAGCGCGCGGTGACCCTCCTGCCGCATCTCCTTAAGCGCCGTTTCCAGGAACTGCAACTTGCCGCAGTCGTGGATTAGCAGTCTCTTGTCAGGGAAGTTGAAACTGCGCCGCACCTGTATCGACCACAGCTCCTGTAAAAAAAAGGCGGCGTCGTACGTCTCCCGCGGCGCTACACGACCACACAAGTGTGCGTCCTGGAGTTTCGCGACGGCACCAATGAGCGCAGCACAGTGCGTCCGATCGAGGACCTCGAAAGGGGCTGCGTGGAAGACAGGCAGCAACCAGCGCAGTCGCGGCGCGCGTGACGCCAGCACCGCCGGCACGTAGACGCACACCTTTTTCACCACAGGGAAGAGCGCCGCGGCCCGGTCCGCGATGGTGGGACACAGTGTGGGAAAGTCACGGGTGAGACGAGCGCCGCGCAAATCTAGCTGGCAATGCGAAGGTACGTGTACATTGCGCGCGCATTGCATGGCGTGGTAGCGCTGCTGCTGCGCCGCTGCCGTGTGGCGAGCACGTACGGCAGACGCGTGCACCGATCCCTGCAGTACTGCAAAGAAGGCGGCACGTAGCGTAGATCCGCTACAAAGCTGCAGAGACATTTCGCCGTTGCGGCCGCTGCAGCCACTCTCTTTTTTACTTTCAGACATGCTCAGCGGAGCGCCCCTGGCGCCGCTATCCCACGATCCTTGAGAAGGGTTGAAGCGCTCGGCAAAGTCCAACAACTCCTGCGAATTTGTAGCGTGTGGAAGGTCCACTGTCACCTGCGTCGCCCACCACGGCAGCGACGCCGACGTCGACAACAAGAAACAGGAGAACGTGTTGTTTACGTCAGCAGTAAACGATTCAGACTTTTCACTTCTATCCGCGTTGCTTTTAAGAGCTGTACCGTTTGGCGCACATCCGTCCGCATTGACGTCGTCCACGTAAAAACAAGGAGAGCGCGATCTGCCGATCACCAGCGTCGCGTTGCCCTGCAGCAGCACCGCCCGCGGCACCACATACTCAATCAGCGCCTCGTAGCCGAGCACGAATGGCGACACAGTTGGCCGCTCTTCGAAGAGATCGGGGTGGTCACACACCTTGCGAAGAGCTAGTAACACACTCAGCACGCCACCGGCGCCGCCGCCGCGCAGCTTCTGGCGAGTGTCAGCGAGCTGCATATAGTCATCGTACAGTGACCGCTGCCGCCTCGACAGGTGGCACAGCACCACTTTCTCCGTTTTCGTCGGCAGCTGCGACTCCACGTCCTTCTTGAGGCGGCGCAGCATAAAGGGTCGGATAAGTGCCTGCAGTCGGCGGACGATGTCCTCGTTAAGCGACGACTGCCCGGTGATCATCGCATCCATCGGGTTGCTAAACCATTCCTTGAACTCTGCGTTGGACCGGAAGGCAGAGGCAAAAGGTAGCAAAAAGTGGAAGAGCGACCACAGCTCCATAATAGAGTTCTGCAGCGGTGTGCCTGTGAGAAGTAAGCGGTACTCCGCTTGCAGGTCAAAGAGCGACTGCCACTTCAAGCTCATGAAGTTCTTCACCTGATGCGCCTCGTCCAGTACCAGAAAGCCCCACGGGCGTCGTCGGAACACCTTGCGGTCCTGCACGACTAAATTGTAGGAAGTAACGCAAACGTGAAAGGCATCCTCGCTGGTCCAACCACGGCGCAATTGGTGGCGCTCTTTCGCGGACCCAATGTACGTCAGCACCTTCAACCCGGGGGCCCAACGTTCCAGTTCCGCCTTCCAATTTAGCACCACTGTCGTCGGCACGACTACCAGATGCGGCCCCCAGTCGTTGCGGTACTCCGCAAAGTAGCAAAGCAGCGCGATCGTCTGCACCGTCTTACCCAGCCCCATCTCATCTGCTAGAATGCCGTTCAGATTGTTTTCGTATAAGTGCACCATCCAGCGGAGGGAGGAGCGCTGGTAGTGTCGCAGCGGCCGCCGACCCTGTTCAGTGTCGAGTAATGAGAGCGCGCTTTCAATGGGAGCGCTATCATCGTCGCCGACCTTCGCCCAGAAGGTGCTCCCGTCGTAGGTCTTGGGGTTGTCCGAATTGAGGGGGGTGTCTATATTGCTTTCATTACTCTTTTGCGAAGCCACAGCATCAGCTACGCTGGCAACCAGGTTGTGTGTAGTGCTCTCTGATCCATGATTTCCTGCGGCGACGTGAAGCGCCAAGGGCGTCACAATAGAAGAGTCGTGCCCTCCTTCTTCTGAAGCAGCGCTTTTCGAGCTCTTATTAGCGGCGTTGAAGAAGCTCTCCAAGAGCCGGCGTGTCAGCGCTTCCGTCTCGCGCAGCAGGTCCTCCTGTTTACGGCGATCGTGCTGGTGCTTCACGACATCAAACTCTACCTTCATCAGCTGCTGGTACGCGTCACCGCGGCGGGTCCAAAACTTGCGCACCGCTCCCGCAACACGCTCACCGGCGCGTGCGCGTGCCTCGCGCTGCTGCCGCCGCTGCCGCTCCGCGCGCTCCTGAAGTTCAACGTGGTAGCGCGTCAGCTCGCGGCTGATGTTTTGCCTGAGGTGCTTGAACTTCCGCTGGGTCTGCAGGGAAGCCTGACGTGCGTTGAGTGAAGAGAGGGCAACGCGTTGCCACAGCGGGAGGGGAACCGCCGGCGCAGCGGCGAAGGACGGCGGAGGAAAGCGCTGCGGGCGCGGGCGTTGCAGCAGTGGGACGAGCACGGAGAAATCGCACGCCTGCTGAGTTGCTGTTTCCTCAAACGTCGACTCGAGATGTCCTAGCTTCTGTTGTAAAACGGATACAAGCGAAGGCACCTCGTTTGCGAGCAGTGAGTTCACGATTACGCCCGAACGCTCGCGTTGTTGCTCTTCCTCCATGGTCGCCTAATGGAAAACACGCTTATATATTTGCTATTATTTAAGAATTACACCACGTAAAAACGCTCAGCAATTACACAAGCAACTCTCTGAACTGTGTTTTCACGTGAATGCGTGCAGCCAGCCGCACAGTTGCATTCGTAAAATACAGCTTCAGCGACTGGACATGAAAAAGAGGATTATACAATCGAAGCTGGGGGAAACGACGGCAGTTTCACGCAATTGTTGTAGGAAGAACGTTGGTGAGTATTTCCATGTGGAAGAGCGAGCACTTTGTGGCATATTGAACAGAAGTTGCGGCGCCCAGCCATTCTCTTCTTTAGATGCGACTGTACTCTATGATGCGTTTGAGTAAACACAATAACAGCAGCAATTTTTGAGGACGACCTTCTGCAGAAGAATTCTTTTCTTTTTTTCTATGGGAGTTTACTAGATAACTTGTGTGAATGAAATGCGGTATCCTAGCTTCTTTGGCGAAGCCGTCTGGCACGTCAAAAAGCAGATAAGGAAGAGACCATCGTGGATACCTCATACAACACCTCTGCAAAGTAGTTTGATTTTGAGTAAGAACAACTCGTCAACATTCTGCGAGTTGCGCTCCACGTACACTGCGAGCCTTAGCAAGTCCTTTTTCAACGCATCATAGTTTTTTGATGTAAAAGGCACTTGGTAAAAAGGGTGCGACACTGCAACGGCAGCGAGGAGGCGGCTGGCTTGTTGCACCTCTGTGTACGCTGCCGGGCTTCTTTGCTTGCTTGTCTCTGCACGCTCAAGTAAGTGAGACACATGGGTACTTGTGCAACTGAACAAGTTCATCAGATCAGCTTCGCGTGGGAACAGCAATTGGGACAAGGACGGCAACATGGCGGTTTCAAGTACACGCACCAAACAGCTTACATTCAGTGTCTGTTGAAGCCGGCACACAAGCGTCGAGGCCACCTGGTGCACCACACAAGAGAATTGAGAGCCTCTTGCAGTATCTTTGTTTGGTGCAGACCATAAGAGCTTTAAGAGATCCGCTGCCGCGTGCGTCGTCAAGTGCTCCGATTTGCATAACTGAGCGGGGATTACTAAATTGGCCCCCACCTTTGTTTCCACACGGTTATCTGGAGCAAAATCACCACTACCGTCGTCAAAACAAAGCGGGACGCCCGCTTGCCGTGCGCGCCAAAGCACACGGATGATCTCTTGTAGCGTCCGCCCGTCGTGAGGGTTGGCACGCATGCAATTGTCGATGTATTTTTGATATTTGCTGCAAAGAACGCCGCAAAGAGCATCCCCACTCAGAGCAGCGGCATACCGCTCATCCCGTAGTACGGCTAGGCAACGCAACATACCTGCGGAGCTCAGCTCAATTGTGGAGGAATGTTGTATGTGCAGCATCTGTGTAAGCTCGATCATCCTCAGCCTCACGGCGACATCGCTGTGCGTCGTCGCGGGGCTTGCCATTAATTTTGACAGCAAGTTTAGTCGCGCCGCGCGAAGGCAAAAGCTGTCAGCATCAACCTTCGAATCCTCGGTTTCTTTTTCTAAGCATTCTAACACCGCCTTTTGAAAAGCATCCAGGATCTTTGTTGATAGTTGTTCTTCTGCTGCGTCGAAGCTACCGCCGCCACGTGCATTTCCCGGAAGGGAATAGAGACCGAGAAGCACAGTCAGACACATATCCACATCCTGCCGGTGCACACCGGACGCTGCATTGTTCGCTGCAACGCTGCGCAATCGCAACGCCGTGTCGTGCAGAAGCGGCGTCAGATCGCAGAGACGGAACAGAGACGAAACAGCAGCCTTTCCTGCCCTCTTCTTTTCACTTGACTGCGAAAATGAGCTCATCGCCAGTTCGCCCATGTCACCGTCTTCGGTGACTTTTACGTCATCTGTGGTCGCAGCAAAGTCATCGTACTTCTCACCGTCGTGCAGTCTTGCATGGTCGTTTTCATCACGTGCAGTATTTACCATCATACGGACACAGCCGTAGAGCACCTCCACATCGGAGCGCAAATTCCGTTTTCTGCTGGAGAAGCACAAGAACTGGCGAAGCAAAAACGTGGAGCTGGTGGAAAGTGTGGCGACATCGTGAAAACCTTGGCAGTTCGTGATGGCAGCAAGCGACACCAGCATCCATGAGAGCAGCGTTGGCACAGTGTCTGACAGTTGCGGCACAAGGGAGAAAAGAAGGTTGAGGAATTGATCTGTGTTGGAGACTGTATCTTGGAAGCGCACCGATTTGGCATAAGCGTGAAGAAGCGATGCGACAAGCAAACAGTCAGGCGATAAGTGCTCTTCTGAAAATGCAGCATTTGACGGCTTTGTTGCACCTGCAGAGAGCACACGCTCCTGTTCCCACTGAACAATACAATCTAAGATGAAGCGGCACAGCCGGGCCGTTTCCTTCCAGGAGTCGTCAGTGACTTTTTGTGTTTCACCTGAGGAGGGAATGCACACATTTTGCATGTCGCTCCTCTTGCTCCTTACGGGGGCCTTATAAGCTGTTGCAGCATATTTAATCGCAGTTGACGACGACGCATATTGAAATGTCGACGTCAGCGTCGAAAGTGTCAGTGCCACCGCACCCGCCAGCTTTGTTGCATCATACAAGTTTAATGGCCGTAGCGCTTTTGCAGTCGGTCGATAATTATACTCCGCATCCTTGAACTCGCCAGACTTGATGAAGCCGCTGAGAAGAATAAAAGCTCTTGACGGACTGATTTTGCAGACATCAGCGCAGAAGGTCTGCAGAAACGCCGCATACGCCCCACCACTCACGGCATTTGTCATTGCTCCACTGTGCGCGTGCGCTTCGAAGTCTTGAATGCGCTGACGAAGAATTTCGTCTATCTTGCTACTTGCGTTTGAGGACGGTGGAAGGACTAGCAGTACATGTAGCAGCTGCCACGCAACGTTCCCGGAAGCGGCTCTGTACACATCTGGGTGTTCCAACAAAAAACGGAGAGAGTTGGTAAGCGTGACAATGGAAGGCTTGTGCGGCTGCGGTGTGAGCCACCACAACGGCTGAGCGGTGAACCGGTCTGAGTACGAGTACAAGGCAACATACGCCAAGTGCAGGCCTGTGTCTCGTGAGTGTTGCCGCAGCAGAACATGCAAGAGGCGCAGTACGTGTTCCACGGCTATCTTAGATGACGAGTTGCGACCAAGTTTGCAAAGAGCCAGCGCCGCCTTCTGCGCGGTGCGTGGATCTACCGAAGAAGAACCGGACGAGACTGTGGACGCACCCAACGAAAGCTCACAAAAGCGCTTCACGAGCACCTCCTGCACCACCTGCAACTGTGCAGACTGAAGCATGGAAAGGCGATTCACCAGATCGATGACCACCGGTGCCGCAACCTCGTTGGGTGATGAGGCCAAGGAGAAGCACGCTTTCTCACAGACAGAACGCACCTCTGGTCGATTGAGCCGCAGCGCGCTCAGCGCTTTGATAATGAGCACAGCATCTTGGCAGTTGTACGGCTTGGTGGTGGCTGCGGCCCGTTGAATGATACGCACTAAAGTAGACGACATTCAATGAGTGCGTCTGCTCGGTTGTTGTTATTTTTTTTTTCACTATAGGACCGGTTTTGGGGGAAAGAACGCTGAAGGGACGTGCAAAAGTGCAGAGGGACGAAACGAAGGACGAAGTAGAGGATTAACGGCTTAAAAGACGTAGCTTTTTTGTTAGCGTGGTTTTCCTTTTTTTTTAGGGGTGGAAAGGGGATAGTTTGCTTTGAAACCTTGCACGTTGACTGTTGCCCCAGCCAAAACGGTTATTTAATCGGCCCGGCATCCTCTTGGGGAGAGTTGTTCTGCTGGTCTTCTTTTTCGCCACTTCTTTGGTGCAATAGTGGGCAGCGAGCACACATACCATTTTTTTCAGTACGGTGGCGTGGTTACGGCTGTACTTGCTTTTTCGTATGTTTGCACGTATTACTACCCGACGACGTGGTGAGCTATAATTGCAATTGTAACCATCACACCTTCCAGCAAGCGACGATTACATGCAGCAGGTCACGCAAGTAAGGCGCGATTTTAAATTTTTTTTTTGCTTCTCCCTTGGCCACCGCGACACTTAAGTAAAAAATCACACCACCTCAAAACCTTGCCCGACAATTGCAACGTGAGGCAAGGAGCAATCGCCTTTTGCGGGACAGCCGCCGTCACCTAAGAGAGTATTGTCTGCTCTCACCTCTGAGTTGACCTGAGCGTCACCGTCATCATCCTTTCCTCGACGCTCACATGGCACCGCAACGGCACCGCTGACGCAACGAACATTCACACGGCGCTCACTCGCCACCGCTAGAACGCCATGCTGAAGATGTTGTGCGTCGAAGTGTGTCATGCGCTCTTCCGTCACCGCCACCAGAGCCCGCGAGGCGAGCGGCCAGCGGACACTGCGACCGGCGGTGAGGCCGGTGGATGCGCTGCTCAACACCGTAATGCGTGTGTCCGTCAAGACAGGAATATCAGCGGACACCGATACAACTGCCGCTGCTTGTGACCAAGAACGTACTGCATTGATCTGGACAAGGTGGACTACGCCAGAGTCGTTCACGGCGGCGAATCGCCACCGACATTGCATTTGGCCCATTTCATCAGCCCCCTCAATGTCAGCGGAAACTGCATGCACTTCACTCAACGCATTTACAGCTGACTGCTCCAACTGCTTTTGGGCAACCACGCGATGTGTGGTGGTGTCTACGACGTACACGAGCCCGTTGGTGTCACCCGCCACGAGTAGGCCAGCTGCTGGTCTAGCTGTCGCATTTAACGCATCGTCTTCTGTTATCTGCAAAGCGGTGCTACTGACACTGAGAATCGGCTTCGATACTTCCAAATTGAGCGCACCTTGCCACTCCAACTGCAGTTTCACCCCTACATCATCGTAACAGCTAACGACTTCGTTTTTGGCTTCACTTGCCCGTGCAAGACGGAAGAACAGCACTGTTCCGTCACTACTGCCCACCGCGATTATATTTGCCGTCCACGCCGTCACGCACATAAAACGTGCGGTGCGCTCCGTCAGCGCCGAGGATGGCGAAGACAAAGCCTGTTTTCCTCGCTTCTTTTGAAAGCTAGCGCTACTGATGCGATGCGCACCGTTGACGTTGTTGCTAGTGTTACTGTTCTGATCGCTTTTCTCTCGAGTGAGCGTCTTAGCCATACGCAAAGGATCGTCTTCTTCCTCGTTTTGCGAGGACAAAACCGAGGTCTGCACGCCTGCGCACCACCAGTCCAATAGTCGCAGCGGACTTGTAGTATCGTCTGAGGCCCACAAATTCACCATTGCCCCTCCGCCCACCGAAACAAAGCGAAGAACGTAGCCGGTATCCTTGTCACTCTTGACAGATGGTGGCAGCACCGCAATGGCTAAAATGTTTGAGTGATGCGCACTGCATATGTTGATTGGGGCCACGAAGCGACTCAGCAACGAGGTACTTTGGGCTGTTGCCGCTGAAGCTGTTGCCACCTGTATCGCAGACCGGCGTAATGGATAAACAACGAGGCTGCTATCTTCGTTGCCCATAAGAAGACAGTGTAAAGGGGCTGGTGCGTAAGTCACGCAGTTGTAGTCCTTCCCTGGTAGCCCGCGACCGTGCAACAACGACGTCCGCGCACACAGCTCGGAGGTGGGGCAAAGGTGCGGTCGATCAAGAAAGCTCGCAAAAGCCTCTACGGTGTGTCCATCAGAGCAGTGAGCAAGGTACACCACGGGCGCTCTCACTGTTCCCACTGCCGCTGCTGTGTTCGGGTACACACAAGCCATCTGCGTCGACTCACAAATGCGCGCTGTCAGCAATCGCGGCGCGCGCAGATCTTCGAAAGCATCCACTAACACCCACGAGGCTCTCTCAGGGATGCGATAGAGCACGGAAACAGTGGTGCCGGACTGCACCACGCAGACGCGACTCGACATGGCGAGGATGGAGGAGACATCGAAAGGTAATCGGAGCGGCTCGCGAGACAGAGCAGCGCGGGGCGCCTGCGTCGCCTCAAAATCTTCTACAGCTGCTGGCAAGCGAAGAAACGCCATCGCGCCACCAGTCCCTGTAATGCGCAGAACAAATGGCTTCTTCGCACAAGTCTCGTTGGCTTCCACACTCCCATCCACATCAGTTACTGCGACCGCTTCTTCTTCCTCAACGCAGAGGGCGGAAATGGCGATGTGCAGGTGCTCTGGAAACACGTACGTGCACACTGTTGCCTCTCGTTTGATTGACACCGCGGCGGGTAGTTGTTGTGAGCAAGAAGAAGAAGGCGCCGATGACAGTGCGATCTCCGACAAACAACCACAACTCACTGTGCCCCCTGAAAACGCCCGACGAGCACCAAAAAGGCAGCCGTTCTTGTCACCAATCAGCAGCCAGAACGACAGCGTCTCCGTCGCAGTCAACAAAGGTGAACGAATGAGTGTTAGGTTAGTTGTGAGCGGTCCGGGGCAGTCAGTCAATACGGCGAGGAAGTACCACCCGCCCGTCAATTGGACGAAAACGTCGTTTGCTGACCCATTTATCGAAGCACTGCAGTTAAAGCTTGCGTGCAGCGCAGAGAGCACAACCGCGTGGCGCACATGGCTCGTAGCAACAAGAACGGGAGAGCGCGACGCGTCGCTTTTTGCAGGCTCTTCCATATTGAGGAGAGCGATGTGGGTGACTTTGCCGCACGGCTGCAGCGCCGTTGTGGCAAGCAAGGGACTTGGGCAAGTGGTCGGGGCCTCCGTCGCGACCATTTTTGAAGGCTTTTGAAGCTCAAAATTAGTGACGTTGCCGTTAGCTCGTGTACATGCATAGGGTATCGCGTACAGCGCTCCTGTGGTGGCGCCAACGATAACACAAGAAACACTAACAATCTCCTCTTCCCCTCGTGCACGATGTTGTTCCTTTGGCATAAGAAGTAGCTCGGTGCTTTCCGCACAAGCAGGTAGCCCGTATGCGGAGGGAGAGACTAGAGTGACTGATGAAATAGCGTCGTCGACAGCGTTTGGCAGAGGAGACCACCAGTTTCGCGGACTGGCCACGCTGCGATGCTGCACACACAACTCCCGATTGGTGCACACGAGCAAATGGCCAGCTGCGTCTACGTGCACGACACGCACCTGCGCATGTTTAGATAGTTTGAACGGACGTAGACTACCGGCAGACAACTGCGGACTGTTGATGTCACCCGATACTGATAGGAGGGTGAAGATATCGAGTGTGTGTGCGTGGCGACGCGTGTCGGTTTCATCACAACAGTCGGTCGGGTATGAGTGCGCGAACACGGTGCCATCGAAGCCACCTGACACGAGCATCATCCGCCCCTCAACTGGTTTACAGAACGCAAGGCGGTACGCGCCGTGCCCGCGATGCTGCCGTGCTCGCGCAAAGCAACGCGTCGCGCGGACAGGAGTAACTTCTTCACTTGCGTGCTCAATGCGCGTAACTTGCACGCTGCCATCCTCCCCCGCCGCCGCCACATGCACGGTGCACTGCCAGCACGTGAACGAAGAAACCGATGGAATAGAAGACGGGGTAGGTGACCACATGGCACACACCGCCACATCAAAGATTCGGCTTTTCGAGAAGGAGGTGCCGCTACCACGCCACAGGGGCACCCATGCAGTATGCTCGTCTTCTTGTGGGCTCTCACCAGCTACACATGCATCGCAACTGGATGTGGAGCGTTGGCATTCGTACAATGTCACAGACCGGTCGTCGCTGCATGTCACAAGATGCGTTCTCCACTTCGCTTGTTCGCTGATACTGCTTCCTTGTTGTCCTTGATACAGTACGCTTTGCTGGGCACGTACTGAAAAAATGGCGCACCCACTTGGGTGCGCCTGCAGACATGACGCCACGCAGAAATTGTTCGTCTGAGAGGAGTTGCGCTGCACCTGAGAAGGCCTCTCAGCCACCGTACTCACCGCGTTGTCTTTGCGGGTTTTAGGATACCACTCCACTACCGCACCTGAGTACGTTGCAGCAAACAGTCGGCACGACGGTACTGGCACGGAAAGATCCGTGTCTGCAGGCTGTTGATCTTCTTGCTTGCTGCACCCATTGCGTTCCTTGCTACTGAAATTGTCGACTAAAATATCAACGGCGAGCACCACTCCCAACGATGGGCCACGCACACGACGATGACGGATGCCTCTCCACACGTCCCTGTAGGAAGACGTTGTTTCACACCGTAGCGACTCCGCGATGTCACTGAGTAAGAGGCAAAACAGATCATTTGAGGCTGTTGAAACTAGCACAGTTCGGTGGGTAGCGTCCACTGAGATGCGCAAAAGGCGACTCCCCCCTGTTTGCAGTACGCAGAGGCAGCCCGACGGTGCGGCCGAGGATGTGAGAGACTTGGCGTTCGTCTCTATGTGCTGACTTTCAACGTAGTCCATGTGTGCTAGCAAGTGGTCTGCAGCTCCCATAAACACAATGGTGGGCGTCTTGAACGCCAAACTGCCCTCATGAAACCCGTTTGCCGCGTACGTTTTACTTGAAGCTAAAGCAAGCGTGGTGATAACAGTCCCGGGAGGTGCTGAAACACACCGTACCGTGGCAGCGTGGGGTAGTGTTGACGATGAGGAAGAGGGTAAAGCAAAGGGTGGTGCGCAAACCGAGTGGCTACTTCGGTAAACGGCGTTGCCTGCGGCCAAGTAGATGGTGCTGTCTTCAGTGCATTCCACTGCTGTAATGGGAGAGTCAAAAAGAGCGACGGTGTCCATTCTTTCCTTGCTTTTTTTTTTCGTGAGTGAAATGGTTTGGCCAACCGGTGGACCTACTGCTGGCAAGGGAAACTGAGGAAGAGAAACGATGATTTCCTAAAAAGTGGCTTCTTTTACCTAATCGACGATTGAGGGTTTATTACACGTTGCGGTACGCTCAACAGTTAAGGCGGCGCCGTCCAGATTGATTGGCTGTGTGTTGATGTTGTTTTTCTGTGCTCAGGTATCACTCAATCAAATCTGGCAGAAGTCAGTGTTACTGTTTTCAAAGCCACAAGGGAGGCGTTGTGAAACGAAAAACACAGCAGGGCTTCACCAGAACGGCGACCTCCCTTCCCCCCCCCTCCAAAAAAAAGGAGCATTGAGTGAAGCTGTGGCGCTCCAGAAAACGCTTCTTCTTTCCTTGCTTAGATGAATGTAGGCCCACAGGTAGTACTGAATAAAAGAAAACTAACGACGATCAAAAGCAGAAAGACAAGGAAAACAACGAATCAAAACTGTTGAGTTGCCGTCTAGAAAAAGAAGTTCAGACTGAGCAAGCCCATATAAATACAACAATCGACACAGCACATGAAACTGCCTATTCCAGCATGCGGCAGTGTGTTGTTTCCGTCTCGATTGCATGATCCAGTTGTGGAGCGCGACAGAACTTGCTGGACATGACGCGCAGCATAAAGTGGCACTGTGACGACTCCTGCAAGGTTAAAAACGGCACCGGGTTTTCCATCTCAGTGTAGCGACAGTAGAAGCGCAGCTCCGTCTCCGTTGGCTGCTTGGTGTACAAACACTCTTCACCACCGCCGTAGACAGTTGCAGCGTAAGGGCCAAATGCATCACGGCCCATCCAGTAATCCTGCGGCCTTTCCTGATGGCTCCTGCCGAGTATACGCGTGGACTGCGCCGACACGGCGTCAAGTCGCACCTCACGGTCCCAGCACAACACGGCAGACAAGTCCTCCTCCACAACGTGGGTGCAGGGCAAGCCCGCTTTTTTGATGGAGTTGATAATCGACCGCATCGCCACGTTCAGCGGCAGACCCGTAGACTGCGGAGGGTCGTGATGCTGGAAGTTGGTGGTGTCGCACACGAAGCGAGAGCCATTGCTGAGTTGGACGTAACGTGTACTAGACAAGCCATCCACCACAGCAGCAGCGGAGCCAAAACTACCGCCGTTACCGCCTCGATGAGTTTTCTGCATGGCATCATTCGGGCTTCCGTAGTCGTCAAAAAGGATGACGTGGTTCCGCTGCACCGTGTCAGACACATCTACGGAAACGGCGATGACGTGACATAAATGCATAACGCAAGTAACGCCAAGAAGCAACGCGGCCCACGAAGGCCACTGAGATCGCCTCTTCTGCATGACTACACTTTCTACGCAATGTAATTCTCCCTCTACAACGATAAGTCCGATGGTGTAGCTGCTACACCGCCAGTGACGGCAATGCCAACGTTTTGAAAGAGCAAAAGCGGAATAGGAGTAGTAAAGAGAGAAAATGACGCGGAAGAAGATCGCACGAACAACAAAAAGAGTGAGTTCGCAAGGTGAGGAAAAGGCGCAGCTGAGTGAGAACTCTGTCCGCCGAGGTTGCCCTCAAGGCAGGTAAAGGTACCACTGTTGTCGTTGTTGTGATATTTGAAAACAGTAGAAAAACAAGAGAAACGCGATGATTGCATAACGAGCAAGGCAATGAAAACCAAAATTGGAAGCATAACAACTGCCACTTGACCCCAAAGTCAAAGACATTCGCGAAAAGAAGCAAGTGCCATATGACCGGCACCGAGAAGCGCCTGCGCTTTTGCGAGCAGCAAGCTCCACTGCTCCGCAGTTAGAAGGGGCACTCGATACTCTTTCTGAAAGACGCTATCCCCGCTCCAAGGCAAAGATGCCAACAACGAGTCGCGCGCATGATCGCAGTTTCCCAGCTCACTCAGGGCGTGCACTAACTGCACTTGCTGTTCTGGAGCCCACTTGTCCACAGGGGTGAGAAACGCCTCTAAGAGCGTTAGCATAGGAATGTGGACGGCATCTGGATGCTTGTACTGATGCCCGACCTTTTTGCGATCGTTGCGCACGACGCGCAGGGCCTTCATTACGTGGTCAGAGAGCAAGAACGACCCGTCCTTTGCAACAGTAGCTGCTGGTGCATCCTTTCCCGTAACATGGTAGCCGAATCCTAGAAATGTGAAGACGATTGCGTAGTGCAACCGCAGCGGGGCGTAGTTAGGATACAACACAATCAGCTCCTCATAGGTAGCGGCCGCGCGCCGTGCCGCCGCGGATGGCGACGAAAACGACGTTTCGCAAAACTGCATCCATTTCTTCGAAAGGGAGCCGAGAGGCCCTTTTCTGCAGGCGGCACCGCCGGACCAGTTGAATATGTTGTATCGCATCAACACCGCACCGTTTGACGAATGAGCATTGTCTACAGCAACGTCAGAGCTCGGCACCGTGTGCACCAAGGAACTCCAAGACAGCAAGTTGACGGAGCGCAGCAGCACCGTCGCGTGCGTCGGCGTGTCGTCTCTCAAGAGGCAGTACTCCGGCAAGACAACACTATACAAAAAAAGGTCGCTGAGCATCCACCCGTACATGGTACGCACGAGAGAAGTGGGTGCCATGGCTAACTCGGCGCCTGGCTCACGCAGCAGCATCCCCTTCAACTTCGCATAGCTGACATCCGCCGCTGCGCGCAGCGCGTCTGCGACACTTGTCAAGTGGTGTTGGCTCACATCCAGCTGGCGAAGTGTGTGACCGCCATCCTCAAGCTCCTCGGCTGCTGACACCTGTTCCAGTAAGGTAAAGTAAACAACACCGATCTGTGCTGCAGTCTTCGAGAGCTCCTCAAAGCCGGGCAATGTGGCGAGATCGTTCACCTGCCGGGTGACGAGCCCCAACGCCACAACATCACGCTCCGTCACACGCAGCTCTGTTTTTGCTGTTTTTTGTGCAACACCTGAAGACGCAAAAGAGGGGCTTCGGAAACAGATGTAGATGAGCACACAAACGAGGAAGCAACCCGTACCAATCCAAAAACCGCGCAGCCGTAACTTCTGTGTCGAGGAGCGCTTCGACGCAGCACGTGCAGCAGCAGCAGCAGCAGTGGACGGTTGCGGAGACGCTTGCTTCCCGATGTCACCGCGGTGCCGCATTGATTATGTGTGTTAAACTACTCTCAGCAAATGAGAGGAACGTGCAACAGGAAGATTTTGTCAGACGTCGTTGATGCGGCTACCCCGCAAACTCTAGACGAGACGTGGGAAAGAAACAAATGAAGTGTGCGCGATGTTTTGCAGCTAGCGTTTCAAAGAGCTCCTTCTTACCGGTATTGATTTCTCACTTGTGCCGCTGTGTACCTAGCATTCAGAGTAAACGGCAACATAGAAAAAAACGCAAATGGGGTGGCAAAATTATAAAAAAAGGGGGGGGCTGAGATTAAAAAACAGGGCGCGCAGGAGAGGGGCTCTTGCCCCTCGCTAAGGGAATAAGTAAAAAACGACCGCGATGAGTACCACTTACATTTTTTAAGCCCCCCCCCCAATTCAAATTGTGTGACCAGGAAGGAGGGGGCCAAGTCAAGGGGCAAAATAAAAGCCGCGTGGTGATAGGTGCCTATAATCCAGTGGTATAAACTTTATCCTGAGCCTCAAAAGCGCCTTTATCTGCTTTCAGTGCTGTCACCATAGGATCTGTACTGAGTGAGAGTGTTGAGATTTCGCTCACTTATTTCAACGTGTAGAGTAACTGCGTTTTCGTTTGTTCGAATTGATACTATCAGAGCAGCCTCGGCCGCACCCGCACAAAGCTGCACACTCAACGGTCAACGCAGCCTGTTTAGCACCTGTGCACTCCACTGTGCACACACACACACACACGTGGTGCCTACAAGCCATTGCAGAAGACAGAAGGAGCTAAAAGGAGTTGACCGGATGAAGACGAAGAGGAAATTTCGAAGTCGACAGTTGCATCCACTAGGTTGACTTGCCGCAGAGTCAAGTCTTCGAAAACGCCAGCAGCGGGTGACACAACACCCGTTATGAGGGTAAGCCAAAGTAAGGAAGAATGGCTCAGGTGAAAGCGAGAAAAACAAGCGGCTAAGAGAAAGAAGAAAACTGAAAACGTTCATATTTCAACAGCTCACTATTACCTCCACACCCCTCGCTCTTACATCTCGCGCAGGTGGTTGACCACGCCACCGCGCACCGTGTACTCGTTGAGCGTCTCAATCGTAATGTCCCGCAGACTCTTCGCCAACAGACGCGGAATGGACAGCTTCGCCTCCTCTGGAGCCGGACTCACGTCGACAACCATGCGGAACTTCTCCAACGCCTTCTTAGAGAAGCCGTCGATGCCGTCCATCACCACCACGGCGCGGTTTGTCGCTGCGTCCATGCGCCGCGCACAGGCTTCGAAGTAGTCCATCTCTGGGCGCCACCTTAAACCCAGCTCCGCCCCCTCCTTCCCCTCGAGGAAGCTGTCGAAAATCGAGGTACCTTTTGCCGTCTCGTTGATGACCCACCGGGCATTCTTGCTGCCGCTCACGCAACCCACCGCGATGCCGTACTGCCGCACCAATGAGATGAGCTGCAGTACACCGTCGCGCAACGGCATGCCGTGCGAGGTGGCGTACTCGCGGAATAGCTGCAACTTACGGTTGCACAGGCCGTAAAGGGTGTTCGACTCCACAGTGTCCATTGGATCGCCAGCCGGGAGCAGCGGCTGGTTGTACTTCTTGAAGATTTCGTTGAGTCCATAAAACGGCTTCACGTGGCAGAGGTAGGCAAGATACAGCTCTTTTGTCATGGTGAAGTCGGCAAAATCATGCTGGTGAAAGTATTCCTCCAGCGTCTGCGTCCAGGCCTGGTAGTGCACACCCTCAATGTCGCCGACCACGCTATCCAGCTCAAAAATGATACAGTCAAAATCGAAGACGCGCACCTCGTGGAAAAGGCGGACAGTCTCCGGTTGGTTCGGACGCAGAGTGATGCGGTTGGCTCCGGCGTGCACCAGCATCAACTCCGCAATCCTGTCCGGCGCACGCACGAGGGTGTAGGTGACGAGGCGCTGAGTCACATGAACACGCACGAGGCACCCGCGGTGCCGGGCATGAAACTCAAATTCCTCCATCTCCTCGCTCAGCATCGGATTGAAATGCAGCACACCCTGCACCACGCGCAGTCCGCAGATGCCCGCCGCCATTGAGAACCACGAACCTGCCGCCGCTGTTGAGTGCAGGCCACCGCCGGAGTTGCCAATCAAGTTGTCGATGTCCACAAAGAGGTTATCGTGGAAGTAGCTCATCGCCTTGTTCGACAGTCGTAGCGTAGACGCAACAACGCTGAAAATGGCCAGGCGCATGGCCGAATCTGGCGCGGTGACGGCCTCGTAGAAGGTGAAGTCAGCCTTTGCCTCGTCGCGCGAGAACTTGTCCGGGGCCAGCATGATCGCGAGAAGCACGTCTGGAATGCGGCAGACCTGGTGGCGGTAAATCACAGTGGGATGGTAGAGCGTGTGCAGCGCCCCTTCAGAGTTGTCCTTCAGCGAGGACAGGTTCCAGTGCTTCTTGCGCATGAAAGACTGATCCATCGGATGAATGCGGTGGTTGCCATCAAAGGGCAGCACCATCTTCGCCGCCGCGTGGTCCATCGCAATGATGTCGTTCTCCGTCATCTGCGCCCGCCCCATAATTTCTTTCCACATCTCCGGGTTCTCTTGCCGCAGCATAACCGCCATTTGAACCGCCCATTGCAGATGCATCTGCGCCATTAGGTTTGTAAAGTAATTGTTGTCCGCAACGTCGTTGTACGTGTCGGGTCCGGAAACGGAGCGCAGGTGGAACCACCCTTTCTCCCACGAGCCCCACTGCAGCCACACGAGAGCTGTGACGAAGACGAGCTCCGCGCCGCCCTGGACGAGGATGCTCGTGTCGTTCGTCGTCGTCACATACTCGCGCAGCGCATAGACGATGACGGCGTTAACGAAGAGAAAGGCACCGCAGTACGGCGTCGGGTTCTTTTCACCCGTGACTGTGCGAAAAGGGAACAGTGCGCCGCGCGGCAGCGACAGGTCAGCCGCAATGTCGCGTGCCTCATTCATTGTGCGAATGCGGAATTCGAGCAGCGCTCGCGCCTTCTCCGGACACGCGTGGGCAAGAAAGGGCACAATCAGAGCGTCCACGTCCCACTGCTGCACTCCGAGCAGCATGTCGCCCGTCAGCCCGCGGGTCGGGAAGCAGTAGTACGGCGACCCACTCGCCGACATGTACGTCTGCAGTACGTTAAAGCGGAAGGCTCCCTGCACCGCTGCGTTCGGCTCCACTCGCACATCCGCCGTCTCCCAGAAATTGTTCATGACGTAGCAGTGCTCAGCCAGCAGGCCCTCGTAGCCCAGCGTGGCGGCTTCGCGAGTTTGGTGCGTCGCCACGTCCATCAGCTCCTCGGTCGGAGCGTCCTCGTCCCCAAAATGACCGATCACCTTTACAATCTCAATTGTGACGCCGTCCGAGATGCAGCTGGCGTACGACGTCTCCGTCCCCCATTCCGTCTCGCGGTTGCTCGGGGTGAGAGTCGTGGACGACGCAACAGTGGTGTTGGAGGGCGAGCCGATCACGGAAGACCCCCCCACGACAGGCGACGACACAAAGCTCGGTTCATTTCCCTGTGTCGGCGAGGAGCCGTCGATGGAGGGAAAACTCTGTATACCTGACGAATGCAGAGAGGACGAGCATGTCTCAACGGAAGCGACCACTAGGTGCCGGCAGCTGTTGCGGGTGCGCACAAAAACCACGCTCAGCGCGTCCTGCATATTCGACTGCGTAAACATCGTCTCCACGTCGTACTCGGCGGCGGAGAGGAAGGTACGCGAGATGAGCCGCACATCGGTGTTTACGGCGTTCTTCACACTCATCTTGTAGTGCATAACGGAGATGTTCTTGCGGGCAGCGGAGACGAAGCGGCGGGTTTCGATAGTGACCTCGCGATGCTGTTGGTTTGAGTACCACACAAACTTCCGATGCACCTCGCCGGTGCGTAGGTCGAGACGGCGCGTGTGGCTGCGAGTGGGTCCACGCCCGGCATTGATGTGCTCGCCGCTGAGGAAGGCATCCACGCAGAACGCGTCAGGCGCGCGCAGGCGGTAACCTTCCTTGGTCGAAATACCCACCGAGAAAGAGCGAGGGTGCATGAGGGGCCGTTGCTCGTAGAAGCCGGAGAAATACACACCACGCTGGGTGGTGGCACCGACGGCGGCGGCGCCATTCACGCTCACAGCACGTGAGCCGCTGTGGGACTCGTTATTCATCGGGCTCGACTTCCCCCTCATCTCGGTGGGGCTGCCGTCCAGCTTGTGGGTGTTGTAGATCCGGTAGCGGCTGTTGTAACGCTCGTAGCGTTCATGCCGGTTCTGACCAGCTTCCGTTTCCTCTGCGTAGCCGCGCACCCCGACGAGGCCGTTGCCGACGGAGAAGAGCGTCTCGCTTACGAGGGCCTGACCGTCGACTGGCAACGTTTCCTCCCGCAGTTCCCAGCGGTCCACTTTGATGGGGGCATCGGGGCCGCGGCCAAAGGACCCGTTCCGCGAGACGCTCTCCGAAGATTTGGCTGTCATGAGGGATCAACAAAAATGACACCTTACTGATGCCCTCCTTTTACGACCAGGCTGAGTTGTTTTCTTGTTTTCCTAACGTTCCGTCGTGGAGCAAAGCGAACGTCGTGTATTCTGCTTGTATACAGTCACTGGCACAAACTGATAACTACTTCCTTCAAACAGAACGTCCCTTTGTACGAAGCGAGAGTAACAGTGAACACGGCAGAGCAGAACAGGGATGCACAGACTTCAGCGGCTTTTACAAATAACTCTTAAAAACAATCGAGAGTGCAAAACCAAGAAAAAGGAATTACAAACAAATCAAGAGACACTTGCTTACTTGTGGCCTGCCGCACTTATGCCGCGCCAAGTAGAAATTAGAAAGTGCAAGAATTGGAAACGCTAGCATAAAAGGTGAAACAGTGAAACATACCGTTCTCTGTGTGTGTGTGTGTGAGGGGGAGAGGGGGGGGGTATTTTGATGTTCCTTTACGAAAAAAAAAAAGAAACGACTGCGTCAACAGTCGCTAACGTCCGCTTTTGGCTCTACACAGCCTACCGCAGGAAACCCGTGAAACTGGCGAGCAAAAGAAAAGTAAAAGTGGTGTTTTTCTTTCCGCCGCGTGGCGCAAATGGATGACAGTAGAAACTTCTCTGTTCCGCAGAAAACAATGTCTCTGGAATTCTACTGTGCGTTCTCGAATCTAGAAAGCAGACTTTCGTGAAACTAAATAGCGACAACGAGAACAATGTAAGCAAGGAAAAAGTCGTTTTTCGAATAAATAAGTGTGTGTGTGTGTGTGTGTGTACCGTGTGGTGTAGCAGCTCGCCAAGATGCGCGCTCTTTTTTTTTTTTTGTAGCGTCAAGTTAAAACAGTAAAAGCAAAGAGGAAAGAGTAAATGAATAATAAAGATCGGGGTGAAAGCAGAGTTTTAGAAAGAGAGAATGAAAGTGGCGGGTTAAATACACCCGTTGCCACCTTTATTCCGCTGCTCGTGGAGTGGCACCTTTCACGGAAGTAATGCTGGGTCTCAACATCTTATAATGACACTTGGTTTGCCTGAAACATTTGGATACCGCTCTTTTGTTTCGTTTTTTGGTGTTACAGAGGACTGTTGATGAATTCCGCTTTGGTTACGAACTAGTTGTGATAGTCAGCCCGCACGAAAGGAGCAAAGCTCGTAGACCAATTGTTACTTGGTCCCGATTTCGTTTTACGCTACCCACAAGTAAGCCATCTCACCTGAAAATCATATGTGGTCTTTAATAGTAGATACCGAACCAATAAAAAAAAAAAAAGAGACAGTCCTTCCATCAGCAGCTCCACATGTTACCTGACGTGCTGCAACCGTGCTGGGAGCTGTGCGGAACCCAGTTCCCTGAGTAAGCGTTGGCATCTGGATGAGCAAGCTACATGGCGACATAAACGGTGGTGCGCATCGCGGAGAAGCGCCGTACAGTAGCGCCTTGCTCCGCCTGACACTTCAACGCCAGTTCACGGGCCTGCGAGCCCAGGTGGCGAACCAGCCCACAGAAGCCCTCCTTCAGCTTACGATCCCCGAAGGCCTTTTGCTGCACTCGTTGACGCAGCTCCAGTACGATATGCTCCGCCGTAGCCTGCTCCTGTGTGATCTGCCGGTGCTGCGCGGCGACGCCGGCATAGTACGCCGTCAAACACTGTATTTCCACTTATTGATGTGCCAACAGCGCTTTTTTTCCCACTTTCCTCTCGCAGCTGACTCAGCTCTGCAAAGTCGTCGTCGACGACGACTGGATCACTCATATAGACGGTGTGGTCCTCCACGATGTGACGGCTTTCGGGGCGATGAAGTGCCGTCAAGTCCCTTTCTGCCGTGGATGTGGATAACCTTGACCAAAGAGTCCATGAAGAGGGACAGTTGACGCACCTACCGGCGGTGACGCTTGCTGCATGTCTACATTGTGTAAAGGCTTTCCATAATGCACTGCAGCCACTTCGGAGGCGACGAGGGTCGAAGACAGGCAAAAGAGACTTTCGCAAGCGCGGATGGGTGACTCAGCAAATCCGCTTCAATCTCTTGCAGAAAATTCGCTGCAAACGTGCACTTGGCCGTCACAGCGCTCCGAATTAAATCAGTGATTGACTAAACTGTTTTTTTTTTTTGCTAAGATGCCATGGGTGACGTGCACCTGCGTTGACCCTCTTGCGCTGCTCTTTGAGATTTGCAAGAAACCGGACTCATTCGGGTTGGCAAACAAGTCGCCAAACCCGTCCTGCAGAAGTGAAAAGACACCGCGCACCTCGGCTTGCGATCCGCGCAGACGCCAACAGATTTCAAGAATTGCCGCCACAGCGTTGTCGGTCATCGTCTCGTTAACTGTCACCCTGCCCTTGTCGCTAAATAGAGCAAAAGGGTCATACGCCACGAAGGTTGTACCAACGTGCTGCGCACGCTCGCCGCCGCCTGTCACCGTCCAGCAGTTGTGGCACCAACTCCTCGTGAAAGACCGACCACAGTAACGTCAGTCGCCTCTCTGTGGTCCTGGTGTCGCGGCGTGTAGTCTAGTGGCTTTTTGCTTTAAATTTGAAAGTTTGGCCACTACCTCGTAATTCTCCTGAGGGCAGAGCATCAGCTGCTTCACAGCGACGTTTACGTCTTTCATGCAGATTGTCACAGATGTTTAATTCACGATGCATGGAAGCGTGATTTCAGGAAGTAATGCATCCACCCGTGTGTGTGCCGTGGTGAGGGCAGCACTAATGTCACGCTACACTGCTTTGATTTCGCTCTGTAGTCCATTGTATTCCCCCCTCCGTCGCTACCCGAATGGTGGCAACGGTGACGCTGCAGGCTTCCGTCGACTGCAACCGCCGTGCCAAGCAGCGCCGCTCAAACAGGATCGCATCCTTTTCATTGGACTGATCATCCAGTGTCTGATTGAGTAGTGTGCCGCCTTCCGCTTGCTCCCCCACTGCAGCCACAGCGTCCACGAAAGTCAAGGCCAGAACTCCGGCCGTAATTGCGAAGGTGGGGTGGACGAGCAAAGTTCTGTTCAGCCGGGTCAGAAGTTCGCCCTCTCATACTCGCTTCTTCTGCATGTCGTCATTCGAATCCGTCAAGCAAATCGCAGAGTACCGAACGCCATGGCACTCTTTATTTTGGAGGTCAGACTCCTTTCTACACCCTTACCAAGTCATTCAACTGATAAAACTGTGTAGCTGCCTATGCGGATTTGCTTACGTGCGCAGAAAACGCCGCCAAGTCGCAGTTGCATGCCGTTGCTGACTGCAACAGTGACAACTCGGAGAGGGGCGGCAACTTCGAAGTTGACAACGTACAAACCAGAACTTCATGTACTGCCCCAGTGTGTCTGAGTTCTTCCCTCCACGCCGCAACTTCGCCTGCCTCCACCTGCTGATTCACGTTCACGCGTTTCATCAGCCGACGCAGATGAAAATTAGCGGAGGTGCAGCGCTGCTGCGCCACTTCCACTGTCTTCATCATTGTGGCTCCTCTCTCAAGGTGGTGAATGGTCTCCTTCGAATTGAACACGGCGCGCAGCGCACGTCACAATATTCAGAATTCGCTGCAGAGCGGGGCCTACTGCATTCCCGGCATACTTCGTTGGCTCACCCTCTGCACTGGTAAAATACTGCACGCTTAGCTTGAGCGCGCAGCACATCTTGTGCGTAAATCTGGCAATTTTTCCAAGTTAGCGCCCCAGCCTGCAAGCTGTCTTTTTGCAAATAACAATTCTTCCTGATATTAAGCTGCGCTTCCTTTCTGCGTGGTCACCCAGCTTTCGAGTTCATCTGACTGCGGCGCGGAGCGCTCAGGAAGTGTTTCGTGCGCCAAAACGAGCTATAGCAGAACGACCGACTCATTCTTCGTTACAGCCAATGGACTCAATAAAAAAAAAAAAACAGGATAATTGTGGCTGCCACTCGGCGGTACGATGCCGGTAACTTAGAGGCACTTCCTTTGACTAAGTGCAAGGAGAAAAGAGGCAGTCTCAAGAGCGTTGTACGCACCGTGTGGCTGCTCTACCTCACCAGACCTTTCCACTTCTTCTTTCGCTACGCTCTCAACCCGCGTGTGTGCTTGCCGTTAGAGTTCCGGCATTTTGCAAAAGCTTGGCACCCCAGGGAGGATCACGTGGCTCTTCAGCTCCGCCACGCACACCTCGACACGCTCTGCTGCTCCCTCTTCGAAAGCAGCGTCAGTGGCAAAGCTGCAGTGCATCGGCGTTAACCGTGGCACGGCACGCTCGCGTAGCTGGATCAGATTCTCGGTCACTCTCCGTAACGATGACAAGTAAGATGAACACTTTCGACAAAATCTGCCCGCTGTCGCTACCCGAGACACGGCCGGGCACGCGCCAAAGCCCGCTCTCGAGCGTCGACAGCCGCTCACACTCATTCACGTACGCCTTGCGTTTGCGCTTCAGCTCCATTCCAGTGGCACTGCCGCCCCCTTCGCCAAAGAGTCTCTGCTTCCACAGCGTAACCGAAAGCAAGCGAGGAAACTGTGCAACGTCTGGTAGCGTTGCTTCGGCGCCCTGCGCGATGAAGGCCAGTGCGGGCACTGCACTGTCTGAGCGCCGCCGCGTCTCGCTGTTCGCACACGAAGCACTGCACAGCGAGTCCACCTCCTGCACAAGAAACGTCACCAACTTCGTCAACAAGGTCTCTGCGTTGGGCACGCACCACGGCAGGGGATCGCGCAGCTGACGGAGGAAATGCGCACGCGCGGTTACATGCCCGGTGGCACGACAGGCACTCGATTACAGTGCCTCCAAAGTGGTGCACTGCGCATTGTGTGGCACGGCAGGCAAAGTAGGGGTGGCAGTAACACGCTCGCCAAACAGCATCGTTTTCGCTGAAGGTGCAATTGTCGTAGTTGCCGTGACGCTTCACAGTTCTATTCGCGCCAGAAAACGTGCGCTACAAGGCATCACAGCTGCATGTAGCAAAACTGCATCAAAAAAGTTTACTGCGCACCGCTTTTTCCCCGGCTTTCTGCAAGTGACGAGGACTGTTGATGTGCCGGATCACGGCGTCAGTCAACTTCACCGGAGTCACACGCCATGTGGCAACGGTACTCGGCATTTTTCGAATGAGGGAGACGAGCAGCGGTACTGAATCGATAGAGATTCGTTTGCGTTTTGCGGCGAGCCAAGATTACCTGCACGGGAATAGAAGAGGTGGTGCACCTCATCCACCGCAAACCGCCCAGTCTCACGCACGGTTGCACGGCTCATTGACGCGCGCGAAAGAGTGATACGCCTCGCGTGCGCTCTGCACCGGACAGTTCCCATTGGAGCCACTACATCTATTGGACCAAGCGGGCCAGCAACACCCCGCAGAAGCGCTGCGCGGCAGTCCCAGCCAGAATCCACAGCGTGCGAATTGCAGCTGACACGGGCTGCATGGACTCCGCGGCCCACTCCTGCCCCACCTCACAGCGGTGATCCACCACATTCAGCTCGAGGTTCCGCTTTTCGTGTTCCCGGCGACAAAAAGCCACCACTTCGGGTGACCTCTGCATGAGAACTCACGTTGCCAACGGCCGTCAGGCACGCAAGGGCATTAGCACTCTGATCCTTCATTTACTGTTGTAGCACCACCGCGTGAAAGTGCTCCTTGCAGATTAAATGCTTCACCGCATCCAGCTCCGTCGTTCGTCTTTTTACCCACATACTCACCCCACTCCCATTCCGTGCACGTTTATTCACGGAGCTGCAAAAGCAGCTCCCGCAACCACAAATGTTGCGCGATGTGGCCTCGTCTCAGCTTGTGCGGTGACGGCTGCCTCCTCTTCTGAATTGTGTCCTTGCGAGGCTTCCAGCCTTGACGTGAGTCGACTGTTCAGCTCCTCCAATAAATCAATGGTAGCGCTTGCTGCAGCGTTCCGGTGAGTGAGCAAGCCAACGCGCGCTTCGGTGCAACGACGTTTGCCGCCACTCCACTGAGAAGCACAGCGCACCGATGCTGACAAGGCTTGCACGCACTTTGCATCCCCTCTGACATTCTCTTGTAACGAGGTACACTGTATTAAAAGAGGTAGCCTTCTTCAGTAATGGACATGGTCTGCTCAACCTGCGTTTTCGCGACGGTGTTACGCGTTTGCTGCGTAAACTCCCCGAAAAAATGTGCTACGGCATCCCAGCCATCCTGCACACAGGTTACGGCACTCAGCAATGATGAGAGCTAATCAAACAGATTCTCTTCGCCCCATCTCACAAATGATGCAACGGCCGTGCAGTTTTTGCAATCTCGTCGTCAAACGAACACCTGGCCTGCTCCTGTTGAGTGTGCTCACGTTCTCGTAGAGCATACACTTGCCGGTGCTCACGCTCCCGCCACTGCATATGAAGACGCGCAGCCACCGTCAAATCCACTAGTCGATATGAAAGAACCTCCACCGGAGTGCCGCTGCGATTTGTTACCGCGACATCTGTGAGGGCAGCGACGGATTGCATGGTGTTTCGCACGCGCGGGTGAAACGTTGTGCTGATCACCTTAATGACCTTCGCACAATGCCACCAATGCAACTTCACTCGCCAGGGCACTTCTGTCCTATTACTCGTCGACTGGAATTTCGTCTGAGCCGCGCAAGGCTGTCAAACCGGCTCCTCCCTCCGTCGCCATACTCCGGAGGATTAAATAGCACGTAGCAACTGTGCGAAACAGCGCGTTTCACTGGTGCATCGTGACTGCCAGCACAGACACGGTGACCGCCACGCCGCGAAACTCCACGACTTCATACCAAGGTGTTGTGTCAGCTGCGGTACGCGAGCCAAAAGAGAAACATTTCCCATCCTAACATCGAGGCACGCGTTTCTATTCAATCTAGCACTGCGGTCCCCTAAATTCGCCATAACCGTTTTTGGGAACGACACTGCGCAGAAAAATGTTAAGCGGATTTGCATCAACTGCTTCCATTCATTTTGGCTTTCTACACAACTAGCAGCGCCGGCGGCAAAACCACGAGAAACAGCGTCTAGCTTCTCGGAAGAAAGCATCGTTTCGTTTAACGGCATTACAGGCGAAAGAGTGAAGTTGCTCAGCAAAATGAAAGATACCTCCCCCTTCCACCTAAAAAATAAATGCACAGCACTAATGGAGCAGAGTGTCCGCCGTATCCTCTGAGGCTTCCCTTCTGCAGTGCTGTTGCTCGTTCGTGTTGCCAGGCAACTTAAGCGGGGCTCAATGTGCGCAGTAGCTGCGTGTGTCGCACCTCTCCAGTACATTCATTGTTAAAAAGCGAAGAGGGGTTAATTTACGACGTTAGCGAGGCGAGCAGCATTTGGGCTGCTGCAACAGCAAAAGGGTCCTTGTACCAAGCATCATACTTTTGTGTTGACTTGCCGCGTAAACGTTCTGTTGCTAAAGGCTCTTTAGCCGCTCATTCGGAACGGAGACCGCTTCAGCAGGTATGTAGCTCAACAACGTACACAGACGAGTGGCGATAGAGAAGTTTTCCCCAGCGAGTGAGAGAAAAGAAGCACCTAAGAGAGGCCACAGGAGCACCAGTTCGCGCTTCTCACCCTCAGCAGGATTAAGCTGTAGTGGTTCGCTCACGTCGCACACACGTTTCAGCAGTGTGCGGGGATGAGTACCGGCTTCTTGCCGTATTGCAACAGCGTCACCGGTTTCTCTCAGCGTTTCTGTCGTAGCTTTATCACGCAACACGGCATCGTTAAGATCTTCACGCAAGCTTCCATCACGCTCTGCAGTTTCAGCCGTTTCACAGAGAAGCGCTTCACCAGTGTTGTCGCACACGGCTGTACCACAGCTCACCATTATCAAGACTCGGTGGGTAAGCACCAGCGGCCTTCTTTCGCTTCTCCCTTAGCCATTGAATTCAGCATTAGCTGACATTAGATGCTCCGCCTCAACAGTGGTTAAGCCGTGTAACGCATCCTCCGCGGCCTTTGCCCGCAGCGCCGGCCACGTAAATCCACCACGTCGTTGTCAAGAACCCGTTTAGAGCGTCAGTATTTTCCGCAGTCACTGTAGCAGCGTAGAACTAAAAGAAACTCACCGACAGACTATCTTTCCCAAACCCCACGCCCGTAATACTACTTTGTAAAACGCGACGTAATGGAACCGCTTCCCTTACTGAGGTAAGCTCCAATTCAAGCTTCTTGGCCCACACCAGCATACCGCAATCGGCGCTTTCAAACGCCTTGCTGTGCTGTGTTGCGACTGTGGGTCCCTCCTCCGACATTCACCGTTCATCGTGCAACTCAAGGTCATGCAACAATGACTGTAACTTTTGTTTGGTGACTTCAGCAGCTTCCGAATTTTCGCGCAGGCTTTTCGAAGTTAGCGTAAGCAGCCTCCCGAGTTGCAGCTAGCAACTCCTCCAGCTGGTGTTGCTCCTCGTTGAAAACCTCGTGGGTCGCCGCGAATTCAGCCGTCAGGACACGCTCGTGCTCGGTGGCAACCTCGGTGGTCGTTGTGGGAGGTCGTGTTCACTCTCCGCGGCAGCGACGGGAGCGCGCATCATGGCAGCGTAATCGGGCCCATCTGCCTCGGCACCAAAGCCAAGCGCGGCTAGCGCTACGTCAGCACTCTTCCGGTTCCTCCCGAGTCTCTGTCCATTTGCAGCACGGCCAACTTGTAAATTCACTTCTGTTCGCTCTCCTTGCTGTTTTCGCCCATGAAGCATGACGTCTGATTGTCCTGATCGTTAAAAGAGTTGACGAAAGGACGCCGCACTAACACTCATATCAATTCGAACAGCAGTTGATGATGAGTTCGTAGCCCCTCTGCAATTGTGCTGAGGCTGTTGTAAAGGTTATCTAATCCATCATCGTTTGTAGGGAAAGAGAGCTCCATCACAGGGTATGCTGCCGTAGCGCTTTAGGTAGGCTGTGCTTGCGAAGTCAGGCGTGAAATTGCCACAGGTGCAAAAACAGTTTTTTTTTTACTTGAACAGTGGTGCGAAATCTTGCGAAAAAACAGTGCACCCTCCCTATCAAGGAGAGGACATCACTGGTACTGCCCGGTGAATGTAGTTAGGTGGGCCCAAAAAGAGTCCAGACTCACTTGTAATGCGTTGTGGTAGGCTAGCAGCAAACGAAAGATCATCTCAAAAAGCAATTCGTTTGGCGTTGACGTGGCGGCAAAGGGGACTACACTAGTCCACGCCCATTAGGAAAAAGCCTGGAAGCATTCTGAGAAGATGGCAGTGCTGATACTTGTCTTATTCGAGGAGGCTGCCAAGCCAGCTCCAACCTTACTCAACGTTTTCTGACTAACTGCTAGAGTCGTTGAGGTCAGAGTGCTGCTGCTGCGCGGTGATGGCACACGAGCTGCTACAACATTATCAGTGATGGCCTCGTCTGCAAGCATTACTGGTGCCGTATTCATCTTGCGCCGCTAGGTAACGTCTGCCACCCTTGGCGCGTTGGGTGCCGCAGTAGGTAGCCACAATGTACCTCGCAGTACCAAGATTTTCAAAGCAGTCAATTCCGCCTGCAATACAACCACCTCTTTCGTCCACGCATCTTAGGGAGCAAGGAAGTTTGCCTTGAGTTTTACAATGTCCTCATCTGTCTTGGTGTAGGGAAACCAGCTCCGCGATGGTCTCCTCCAAACGTTGTTGCTTCACCTCAGCGACCCATCGCTCCTTTTCGAGTGTCATAACGAATTCCAAGTAGATGACAGAGACGAAACCATAAGGGACCCCTGGCCGTCGTTGAAAGCTCGCCCGTCGGCCTCCGCTACCAATGGCAGGCAATGGGTCAGGGACGTTGGAGATCATACCCACGGTAGTCGGATTACTACTAATCGGCATACCGTCGCCACGCAAGGCGTCGACGAATAAGTTGCGCAACGACGCGAGCTCGCAATACCGCGGGCGCAAAATGCCGTGTGTCACATCAACACACAGCAACATGACTGGCTCGAACCGGTGTAACAGCTGCTTTGCGTGGTGACTCCCACTAAATTTCTGCGGCTGCAGTGTCTCTCATTCTAAACTATTCAAACGGATACTGTGCGCAGCTGATTTATTAATAAAGTCACAGCAGGGGGGAGTGAAGGAGAAGGGGTGGACCTGTCTTTCAGAGTTGCTATCAGCTTTGCGGTAGTGTCGCATACACAAGACAGCTCATCTGAAACTACAGAAAAGACCAATTCCGGACGTTGAGAAAAGGCAGTATGTTCTTGTAAAACTGCTTTTTACGGTTCCGCTTCTCTTCTACCGATAAGGATCTACTACAGACCTACTCCATAAACTCCTCTACTGCTTCCAGCGCGCGCTGGAGGGCCTCGTTGGCAGACGTTGCTGATGCGGTAGTTAGCAGCGGCGGTGGTGATAACCGTGTTGCCTGGAGTTTGCCGCGTGTCCTTGACGACTGACCGCGATTACCGAAAATGAGAGAGTGCAGCAACCGCGCGAAGAAACACTGCAGCGTATCAGGCAGCGTGATCTGCACCGGCACCTCTCTGCCCTCCACGTGGGAACCAAACTCCGCCGTTGTGGCCTGAAACTGCTCCACATCCACCTTGACGTGACTGAGTTGCTGTCGAAAGTAGCTGACGTTCACTACCTGCGGCAGTCGGATGAGCCGAACGTCGCGGCGGCAGTAGCGAAGGCAAAACACGACAGTCACACGGAGTCCTTGTTAGTGGCGAGGAGCAGCACCTTGAGTGCTGGCCGCACGCTGCACTCCACCGCGTGCAACGCCGCTTCAGCGCGAGCGGCCCAGTCGAGGCTGCTCTGCCCGTTTGTTTTTTTTTGGCGAACTCACCGGCGCTCTTCACTTGCTGCGGCACGCTGAACAAGTGGAAGAAATCGCTTAGCGGCGCCACGCGTCTATGTCACCACAGCTCAAAGGCGCGCCTGCCACAGTCACCGCCGTCATCAACTGGCCAAGCGGAGGCGGAGGCGGCTGCCTCCATTACTGTCTTGTTCGAGCCAATACCGACAACAGCTTCCTTTATTTGTTTGGCCGCCTTCGCCACCGGTACGCTCTGCTTGACAGCTGGAAGGAGGCACTCTCTCAGAGGTCACTAAGCGCACTTCAGGTGACGAAACCTCAGTGTCCTGTGTGCAGAGTCCGGCGTGCTCTCGCTAGCTAAGGTTGGCGTTCTTAGTTGCGATTGCGCCGCGCAAAAGCTCTGAAGTGAGGTATCACTATAATTGCCCTTGGTGTGTCTTTTGCTGTACTACCCAGGACTCCTCCTACACCTGCTGCTGCTGCAGCACCATGCACAGAAGGCTTAGGTTGATCTGAGAACTACGCGGCACACGCTTCAGTGAGCGAAACTGAATGTCGTTTGGCCGCTTTGCCTGTTCCTTGGCCGACGCGTACACGACGAAACAGTGATCCGCGACGCTGGCAAACCGCTTTGCTCCTCGCACCACACCTGTTTTGGTTGATTGCTCGCAATCCACACAAAACCACCTCCCAGTGAAGTCTATCGGGGCTTCGACGACAGTGTCCCGCAGCGAGATCGCCGGTAAAGTACATGAGGAGATGGACTTTTTTTTTTCAAGTTGTAAAAGCGAAATATTATTTACCTTCGTTTTGTTGTGCGGTTTACCTGATCGCACTAAAAAAGAAAAGCCTCACATGTTTGGGAGAAAGCAACAGGCGAATACCCTGCGAGGAGGAGGAAGGAGGAAAACGAATACCTGCGGTGTTTCACCCCCGCTGAGCGTTTGAAGAGAGAATCATCGAAATGGACAATACCCAACAAGAAGAGTGCAGGAACCAAAAAAAAAAAAGTCCAATTAAATCGAAAACGCAACGAAGAGGATTCTGTTCACCTTTCAACGTAAACGAAGAAGCCGAATTGGCTACAGCACAGGTATCAGCAGTTAGTAAGCAGCCAACTCAAAGAGAACAAACGAACTCCCCAACAGTGAGAAGAAAAAAAAAGGAAGTTCGTTTCAGTTGTGCAACGAAAACCGCCCGAAAAGAAAGAAAAGGTGGTGGTATTGGCCGCGCACAAGGGCTGTGAAAAGTTCAATTGTGAACTGGAAAAAAAAATGGAAAAAACTGAGGTGATCAGCAGCTGATCAACGTACAATGCAAGCAGAGGCTGTTGAAAAGTTCTATTTCATAGTGTTCAAAGTGTTTCCAGGCGTGCCGACCTACGACAAAGAGCACATTAAAAAGCAAAACACGATTCCAAATTGAACGGTTCTGTTGTTTGGCACCATTCTTTTTTTTTGGGGGGAGGGATGCGCAAAGGACCAGCAGAGGGGTGTAGTTCACCGTTAATTATAAAGCAGATATGAGATTGCTAGCAAAAAAACTCGACTGCACAACAATGAGAATACTTTGCTTCTTCATTGCTGTTGAGCCTTTGCCCTCATTTGTCAAAAATAAATGCTCTGACTTACGGTCAAAGCACGCCCAACGGTAAAGGACCACAGCTATGCGAAGCGAAATTGGAGAGGGTAATGACGTCGCGATAATCGGAGGTGTAACGAGGGTTAATTATAAGGTGTCCTTGCACAAGTGAAAGAGTTGCACGCAAACTAGCTTCGAATGCCCAACGTGGTGAATTACTAAGTCACCTTTTTTTGGTGTAACTACCTCCGAAAAGTATTCTATAGGCACCGTACGTTATGACCTTGCAAACGAAAACCTACTGTTTTTTTTTTTTTTGCGGAGAAGTCGACAAACATCTGACATCATGGCGCTTTGTTTCCCGCGGGAGAGCATCATACACTTGAGAAGTCACTTTGGGCTTTGCTTGTTGGAAAAAAATCTTGCTTTAGAAGGGTCATTATGCCCGTGTTTGATTACACGGAGAGCAACGACTATTAGAGATGAAAGCAAAGAACAACAAAACCCAGGCGCAGCGCACTTTCTGGGCTACTGAGCAGCGGTCGCAGCCTCAATTCTCGCGTCGCTGCCTTCAGTGTCTGCACGAGGCTCTTCTGCACAAGCGGTTTGTGCATTTGCACCCACCGCGTCTTTGCCTTTAACAACGACTTCCCTGGGCTCAGCTAATGTCTCCGCATTTCCTTCGGTTGACACGGAAGCCGCTGCAGCTGGAACAGGAGCTGGAAAAGACTGCATAGTAAAATGCACCATCACTTTGGGTCGTGCCGCTGCCGCGGCATGACCCCTCTTTTCACGAGTGGGGTGACTCAGGTGGTGCTTCGCGGGAGCAGACGCAGCTGCCTCACTGCTGAGCGTACTTTCGCTGCCTTCGTCGCCATCGTCCGCGCTGTCATCGTTTGAATCCGTGTGACTCGAACCCATGTAGCTCGAGTAGTCGGAGGAAGAAGCGCTGTAGCTGGAGTCAGTGCCATCCGCCGTGCTCCCGCGGCCGTTGCTGCTGCCACCACCGGAGTAAATGGCCCCACTTCCGCTCTCCTCCTCTTCCGCCGAGGTGGTGGACTCAAAGGCGGTCACGGCAGCCGTGGCGACGTTGACGTCCTCTGCAGATCGTCGCAGTGTGGGGCTGGATGGCGCCTTGCACCACGCCGGCAATGGACGGTAGTCCCGCACGGACGGTCCGAGCAGCTGCGCATACGTACCCAGCTCAAAGTTAGCCCGCTCCGCAAGCGGGTCGATGGCGTCCGGTAGGGGCTTGTCTCGCAGCAGCGCTGTCCGCACCGCTGTGAAGGCATCGCTCTGACGGTCGAAGGTGGCTTCCACCAGGCGCTCCTCATCGCGAATGCTGTAGTCGTCATCGTACTTGGCAAGCTCCGCGACGTAGAAGTACACCTGCTTGAAGCGCTCCGCCAGCTCAGTGCTGCCCCGCAGGTGGACCCACACCTTACAGCCGAGCGTTAGCACCTGTCGCTTCACCTCGGGTGCGAGGGCACCGAAGTGTTTCGCAAAGACGCGGAAGCAGTCTGGCGCTGCGGCAGCCATAGAGGCGTGCTTGGATATGTTCTCGCCGGCCAGCCACAGGATCGTTGCTACAGCTGACGGCTCGATTATGCGCTCCTCCATGATGTCCAGGGTCAAGCGACACACCAGGCGCGAGATGCGCATTGGGTCGGTGCCCTGTAAAACAAGGATGCGCAAGACCGTAACTGCCTCGGCGACGACGGAGGGTGAGTTGGTGGTGCTCGAAAGAAGCGGTGCGATGAGGCGAATGGTGTGGCTGGCAAAAGTCGGACGCTGCTGCACGATGAGCCCCAGGCCATGAATCGCCTCCGCCACCGCCGCATCGTTCCACTGATTGACGTAGGAGCGAAACTCGCGAAAGACGTCGTCGGCAGTCATCGGCGTGACAAGTCTGGCGAGAATGCGCAACTTCAAACTGCGTACATCCGCGGCATCGTACGGGAGTAAATAGAAACTCTTGTAGTAGGGCAGAAACGCATTGCTGTCCAGCAGCAGCAAGGCATAAATGGCATTCAGAACCACAATTTGGCCCTCCATGCAGGTATTCAGCAGCCGCATAGCGGGCTTCGCGCATGACTCGCGAAAGCGACGCGTGCCGCAATGCGTGTAGAGAGCGATGGTTGCCACCACCACCGCGCTGTTCAGGCTGCGCAGCAATGGACGGGCAGAGTTGAGCAGCAGCAGTAGATCAACATCGACGTTCCTGTCGGTGTCGGCGTCGGTGTTTGCGCTGTCGCCCTTGAAAACCCCCGCCTGGGAGTCGAAGGAAGAAGATGAGGACGTGGCATCGTCATCGTCGCTGTTCTTTTCGCGTGATCTGTCGCTGCTGCTGTCGTCGCTAGAGCTCTGCTTAGCATTGCTGTTCTTCGCGCACGGTCCGCTCGGGTCCACGAAGTGAAGCCGTGCATAGCGCAACAGCAGTCGCAGCAGCACCACCTGGCCCCACTCTTCGCAGTCGGGCAGAATCTTGCACAAGCGGCGGTAGACCGGGTGGAGGAGTTCCCACCTGGTTGGGCAGACCGCGGTGAAGGCCATGGCGGCTGCCCCAACCACGTCCGGGCTGCGATCGGACAGGAGGGTGCGGAGCAGCTTGTGCACGCCGTCCTGGTCGATGTCCCGGCTGGCGACGCTGTGCATTTGCACGAGGGCAAGCGCGGCCGTCTTGCGCACGATGGGCGCGAAGTCATCAGCACATTTTCGCACCGCCACCATCACCACCGGCTGAATGGCAGGGATGCGCAACGCAGCAAGCATGCGCAGCGCAAGAGCGCGCACATGCATGCTTGGGTCGACCAAGTCTTTCTGAAAGGCCGAAATCGACAGCAACGTTTCATCCGGGCAGTCTTCGGCGTAATAAACAATGAACAGGTAGATGAGCTTTCGCAGCTCTATCGACGGTACGTGAATGTTCTTGACTACGTCCGTGAAGAAGTGCCGCATGTCACTGCCTTTGCACATCTGAGCGACGATGCGCTTCATAGCGTCGCGCTTATCGTATAGCGACTCGGAGATCAGGCTGCGCCGCAGGTCATCGACTTTGGGGGCGACGGAGAAGAACTGCGCATCGCCTGCGACTAGGGAGCGGGCTTTGTTGAAGACAGAGGTGGTGCTGCTCGCGTACTCCCACGCCCGCCCCGTCACAAACGCGGCCTGCTCATACAACGCCGCGCCGTTCATTGGAAAAAAAAAAGGAGCACTACAAAAATACTAGAGGTCGATTTGTAAGTTGATGGAGCTTTTTCGTGAAGGAAGCACGGAGTGCAGCCAAGGAATCCGAGCGACAACAGATGAAGCGTTACGGAATCGATAAGGAAAAAAAAAGAGTAATAACTTGGAGCTGCAACGAGGACACCAACTGTTTATGTTGAACAGAATGCTGCAATGATGTTGAATTAGAGAGAGAGAGACTCTGAGCAAACGTAACGAATAATCACAATAAAAGAAACCGGAGGCTTATCAGATTTATCGGCTAGTGATTTCTCAATAAACAGGAAAACACTGGCTCCATTCACACAACGGCAAACACACAATAACGAATCGGCCAACACAAAGTCGCCAGAACTGATACAATAAAGAAACGCCACAGAAGAAAAACTAAAGACTATAGTTGAGAACAAAAAAGGGGGAAATGGAAAAGAAACTGAAGATTATTGGGGAGCGCCAAGAGATAGTAGTGGCTTCCACCATTAGAAAGCACCGGGCTTGTACTAATCGATTCTTGTGTTTACTCTCAAATAGAGAAGAAGAGTTGAGTGGCTTTCAGGTTCTATTTTATACCATCAACTCTTTAGCACTACTTTTAAAACTGTCAGTGCACTTTTCGCGACTACAAATTGAGTTGTAAAGACGTGCATTTAATGAGTTTCTTTCCGTGTTTTTTAACTTTCCTTTTGTTGTTAGAATTTGGTATGCAAAGCGCTCTTTGACATGCTGCTACTACACACAGCTTCCACATCACAGCTCATCAACATCTGCAACCTCAACTTCGTCTTTAGCCGTGTTCGACGGTGGTGCTGGTGTCGCTGCCTCCTTGCGAGCCGCTTTAAGCGGCTTGAAGACACCTTTGAAAGACGATTCAAGGTGACCATCTGATGTCGCCTTAACAGCGTCGTCTGTCACGCGTTTCTGCCCGGCCTCAGAATGGCACGGTGCCACAGACGGTGATGACATTTCAGCCGACGCCGGTTTCTTCGCTGCTACTGCTGCGGCAAAAAAAGTGTGCAACCCAACCGGCGGACGGTACATGCATTTGTGATCCTCGGCCAGCTTGCCCGGACGCTGCTCGAGCTCGCCATGGCCGCTGAGACGGCTCAAGTCGAGCACCAACCCCACGCCGATGTGGTCGCTGAATTGCGGGGGCGCCACGAAGAGCCCAGTGGCCGGCAGCCCGGCACAACATAGCTCCCGCGCGCTCTCCGCCAGCGCCGGCATCCCTGATCCATCAAAAGGGGCAGGCGGGTAGGCGCCACCGGCCATGGCACGCTGGACACCGTCGCGATGCTGCGCCCCCTGAACCTCGCTGAAAAACTCGGCTCGACTGGCGTACGTTGATGCCGCTGCCGCACTAGTACTAACGGCAGAGGTGGTGGAGGGGAAAACGTTGTTCGCGGCTTCGCCGCGGCACACCACGGCCGGCAGCAACGCTGCGTCAACGAGGATGTAGTCGAGCCGCGTGCCAACGTTCTCGAGACGGCGGTTGCGTGACTGATCCCAGACAGTGTAGGGGCAAGGACAGTAGGGTTGCAGCTGCGGCCGCTCCACCTCCTCCATCAGTGCCGCATCAAGCAGTGTGCTCTCAGTGCCTTCTCTTGTACTGGACTGAACCTGAAGGATCTTCTCTGTGAGAAGGAATGAGTCGAACATGCGCGTTTGCGAATACTCCGTGTCACTAGATTTGTTTTCTTCGAACGCAGGAAACGATGATGTGGTTGATGCCTCCCACGGTAGTCGTCCTGGCAGAACAGTCGCGGAAGACCTAGGCAAGGGCAGGTGCAGCAGTCGGCTCATTACGCCCGCCGACGCGTCGGAGTGCGGCGACAGCCCGCAGTACCGCACGACCGCATACAGCTCGTTGTTGTGAGCACAGGCGAAGCTCTTGGCGAACTCAGAGGCGTACGCATTGCGGAAGCCCGCCTCATACAGCGCCCGCAGAGGAACCGGTGGGGTTTCGTACATCTGCGTCGTACGACATCCACTGTTGCCGTTGTTGCTACAGCCATTGTAACCTTCTTCCTGTAGAATTTTGCAGAGGCGGCGCAGGGCAACCCGATCTATCGTGTCGCCGTCAACGACGAGTGCAGTGTCCACCGAGACGACACCTGTGCTGAGTGGCTGCGACGGCGACAACGGCGAGTACGTCGACGGGGACGTAGCACTGGAAACTTCCTGCGGTACTTCACTGGTATTTTCCTCGAGTGTCGCTGCTGTGACGTTCATCAAACGCGTACACAGATAGTTTGTAATCAAGTTCACCACGCGTTGCAGCGCAGCTTTTGGCAGATGCGGCAACGCCGTCGACCACTCCGCGTCTGTTTTCTCGTGCGCGAAAGCCTCTAACTGAAGGAGGGTACCGAGGTGAATGCGACGCAGTGACCACGCCCCGTCAAATGCGCGGTACGTCATATTCAGATCGCCGACAAGCATCAGGGGCTTCTGTGTTTCGCGACGTAATCTCTCCATCAGCTCCTCCAGTGCGCGCAAGAAATTAAACTTGTAGTCATGCCGAGTCCCGCACGTGCGTTTGGCACGTACACGTTCACCAGCACAAACGCACTGTGGTGAGTGACGACGACACGGCCCTCTTCGTTGAACTCTTCCTCTGCAAAAGGACGGTTGTCGCAGCGCCATGTCAGGCCTTTGCGGGCAAACGTGACGACACCGTTGAAGCCGCGGTGCTGCTTGCCGCTGAAGGACCAAAACGACTCCCAGCCTTCAATACCATCGTTCACGCCCCCTCCGCCTGCACTTTTGTTGTGTGTCGTCTGTGCCGTGGATGCAATACGTGCGAGCGGACGGACGGCGGGTCGGCGGCTCGGTGGTGGATCACTGGCCCCCATATCCACCGGTGAGGCACTCAGCTTTGCTTGCGTGCCCTTGCATTCCTGCAGGCAGATAATGTCTGCGCCTGTACAGGCGAAAAAGTCGTGCAGGCTGCCGTAGCTCTCGCGAATAGCCTGCGAGGTTGAAGACCACCCGGCCACATTCCAACTGATGAGGTACATGTTTCCTTTTGTATGCGCTGTTTTAACAAGGCAGAAACACAACGATGTGATCGGGCGTAGGTGCGCGACAGGAGAAGAGATGATTGGGAAAGCCAAAGCTGTGCACAATGGTAAGGAAAACTCAGAGTAAGTGACGGTAAGTGATGTGTCTAGGTGTTGCGTAAAAACGATTGTGGGGGCTTCAAAAAAGTACCTGTTAGAGAAGTGGAATTGGACAGCGTAGCGTGTGCGTGTCCGCTTGTAACTGCCATCTGTAGGTGCGTGCGCGCTAGCAGCTGTAGTGAAGCTGATGTGCCTTTTTTCTTCTTTTTGCTCCCTTTTCCGTTTCTATCTATACAAGAAAGAAACCGTACGGTGACTTCAGTGTGAACGGTACATCAGTCTTGTAGTTCAGAAATCAACGTGTTCATCAAACAGTGCTCTGCAGCAATGGCGGAGTAAAATAAGCCTTTGGACGACAGAAAGAAAGAGGAAAACCAAAATGTGTGCGATGATGAAAATAAAGGAGGAACAAGCGAAGTGGGTTGTACAGTTCACGAACGAATCAAAAGAAAGGCTATCGGCAGCTTCACACCAGTTCTAACACGAACTGCGAACAGAAGCGAAACACAAAGGCGGCGTAGCATCTGACTTCGTAAAGAGGCAGGGGTCAAATCTTTTGTTCAGAGCAATGAACACACGCATTGGAGAAACACCGCCGTAGAGACACCCTCTTTTTTTGTGTACGGGAAAGTGCAGAATAGCATCGCAAAATGGTCCGGGGTACTATCGAAATGGCACAAGTGCGCACGAAACGCTCCACGTACTTTCTCATTTTTTTTCTTTTTACAGCCGCCTTTTCAACTCATCCTTCACGCGGTCCAGCAAGTTTGCAGCATAGGGGTTTGCTGCAAATGAAGGCAACCGGCTTGTGTTGTTCTCCAGGAAGACACGATAGCTTTCCAGCAGGCGGTGCCACCGCGTGCGCAAGTTGGAACTGCACGCAGACAACACGCCCTCGCTCGCCAACTGCTGAATGCCGGGTAACAGATAGCGCGACACGAGTGTCGGTGTGACCACCGCGCACCGCAGGATGTTGTGCAGCAGCGCCTGCAGAATGAGCATCGTGCCCTCCCACTGCTCCACCGAGCTTTCCAGCGACTCTCGAGGAGCCACTGGCAAATAGGAAGCACCTGCAGCAGCACGCGTCCCAGCACCACCGTTGTCAGCGCTGGTAGAATACCCATGCGGCGGGCCACCAAACGACGCCGATGCTGCGGCTGCTGATGGCGTTTGCTGCCCCATTCCCTCCCGCGAAACCCGCTGTACATACTGCTCCGCCAGCCGGTCCATCAACGCTGCCAGCTGCGGATACAGCAATGCCTCCCGCGGCTCGGCCGGCATGCACTTCATGAGGTGGTCGCATTGTATCAGCATGCAGCGCGTGAAGCGGGATGTGCAGCCAGCCGTGTCCGCCACACGCAGTATGGGCCGGATCGTCTTCTCCTGTGCGCGTGGCTCCGTGAGGGCGATGGCAACGGACAAGATTCCCGTCAGCGCAGCCTCTTGCACGGTGGACTGCGGGTCCACCAGCAGTGGGAGAAGGGGCTCGATGAGCAACACCACCCTCAGCCGCTCGTGGGCGATGACTGCGCAGCCGTCGTGCACGAGCACCACCGCAGTCAGCCGCAGCCGCGCATCGGTCGAGCCCGCCAGAAAACGAACAAATTTTTTTATTCCAGACGAAACCTCGTGACTCTCCTGTGCGAAGGGGGCCAACGCGGCGATGCATTGCACACACGTCGTCAACGCGGTAGAGCGAGGACCCGTTAAATTGTCCGATTCGAGCCGTATCTGATGGGCAAGGAAGTTGAAGCTGTCCTGCTGGATCTGCTTCGTCACGAGGGCGGGGTGCATGGAGCAATCCGCACCACCCTCCCTGTGCTTCGTTGAAGTAGTGGGAGCAGTTTCTGTACACCCCGGAGCCAGCTCAGTCTTCTCAGAAAAAGTTACGGCGTGGCCAGACAGGAAGAGAAAGTATGAGCACGCAAAGAGAAGGCGTCCAGGAAGAATCTCCTGCGGATTCTGCGACGTGTCGTGTGCAGCAGCCGGGGCGAAGGCCGGTGATGACGATGACGAAGGCGCACCTAAACCGGTCAAGGCATCCACGTGAAGTCCTGGCGGCGTCAGTACCGATGCCTTTATAAACCGCGTCACACCATCCCACGCCAGCGCGCCGAGCAGCGGGACCAGCGAAGCGAGCGCGGCGCACAACGCACAGAGCACACCACAAAGCTGCGCGTTCGGGTAGTACACGCCACCGCACCCGCTGCCGCCGATTTCCTCCCGCGCCGACGCTGGAGTAAAGCGTATCTTCGATAGTAGTGGAACCAGCAGGTTGTGCGCCGAGGGCAGGACAACGTGTAGGTACGTGTTCGTTATGGACGTCGCGATCGCCGAAGCCGTGCTGTGGTGTGCACCGCTACGGCGATCGTCCGCCTCGCGCGAGTGCACCACCTCAGCAGCGACGCAACGCAGGGCGGCATGTAGGAGCTGCACAAGTGTCATGACGTTGTTGAGTGACAACGCGGAAGCGAGGGTGGCGGTCGCTTCGTCAGATTCATCCCTGCCACTCACGGAGACCGTAGCAGCAGCACTTGCCCCACCGCCGGCAGTGAAGTTGGAGTTTCTTGACCCTCCTACACATACCGAGGCACCACCACCAGCCGCTGTACCATTGGTAGTGGCAGCAGTCCCACCGCTGCCTCGTGCGGTGGGCTTCCACTGAAGCAGCATCTGAGACACCTCCATGCTGATTACCGTGAGGAGCAACGGCACAAACTGGGTGAGCAACACATTATCACGCAGAAACACCGGGTAGAGCACCTCGCACAGCTGCGTCTGCGCGGCCAGTCGAACAGTACGGCTGTTCGTGTCGGTTGCTAAATGAACCAGCAGCTCCATTACGAAGGCCTGTTGTGATGGGGAAAGGGCGATCGTGGTCTCCCTGGCCGCCGGCTGCATACTATCGGAAGCTGCAGCAGCAGTCGACGGCGCAGCTGTTCCAGCAAGACTCTTATTGGAATTGGTACCTGTAACACCGCCGCCCACGCTCTCCATGTCCGTTGCGCCGGCGCCACCCCACATAAGCGACAAGCAACGCGGCAACTCGCGGCGCACCGCCGAAGCTTCGTCCTCGCACAGCGGGCGCAGCAAGCCCTGGCATAGAGAGTAGCGCACCTGCGGCGACTGGCGCAGCAGCGGCGCTACTGCGGCAGCGCAGTCTAGCGCGAGCAGCCGCCGCTCAAAAACCTGTGCATTCACGAGGGAGTACAGCTCTGGGATCAGCTCCTGCTCGAGTGACCGCGACGTGGCGCCATGGGCGATGCGCAGCCACTCCTGCGCGATGGCCAAACGATGCTCTACGATGGGACGCTTGTACAGCGTCAGCATCATGTGGCGTGCAGCCGCGCGAACACTGCTCGACGATCCAAGAACAGCCACAGTTCGCAGCAGCGGCAGGAGGATATCTTTGCGCATTGGGTCCACCGAGGTCACCAGGGCTTGCAGGCGCTCCGCAATGATGGTGACAGTCTGCTTTAGCTGCGTGTCCAGCTCGCGCTCGCGGGCGCGCAGGTGGTTGTTGCTGTCTTGCAATTCCTCGATTCGCTTCTCCGCGTCGCAGCATTCAAGCCCGCTTTCGCCCTGTGACCGGTGAAAGTTGCAGGTGGAAAGAAACTGTGGATCCCAGTGCTCCAACAGAGCGTACACGCTGCCCTCACCAGCTAGTTGCCGGTAGGCAGACAATGCCTCTTCCACGCTGCTGCCGAGCTCTGCGACAACCGTGGAGCTTGGATTCGCAGAGCTATCCGGTGTGGAAAGCTGTCCTGTATGATGACGATTGGTTTCACGACATGTTTCGATTTCGTTTTTAAGAGTATTGTAAGCCTGAGTATAGTTGCGTTGCTTCAGCCAGCTTAGCACTTTATCTTCCGTCAGCTCCTGGATCACCGCTGGTGTATCGGTGTTGTTTTGCACGGTGTCCATGTTGCCTAAAAAAGGCATGAGACCAGTCCAGAAAAAGAAAACTGGTGGGAGAATAACAAAAACAGAAAGCAATATTTGCCAAAGCAGAAAGAGTTACAAAGCAGGAAAGAAGGAAGAGTGAAAACGTCTATTGAATTGAAAAAAAAAAGTCAACGGCGGTAGCAGAAGTGAACGAATGCAAAAAAAAAAGGAGAGGTGTCTTTATCACTCAAGTTTTTTCATCGTTTGTTTTGGTGTGGCCGCTTTGTGCTGTGAACAGGATGAAGACAAACACAGTATAGAAGAATCGCGGAGAGCAGTAGACATACTGAATGTAAAAGAGAGAGAGTGAAACGAGAACGCAAACCTCTTCGCATCAATCAAATGCCTTTTTTTTTCTTTAACTGACGGTATGTTCACTGAGGTCAAAGTGATTCAAATTCACCCCTGACAGTAAGCCTTCACGTTCAAGCCCCTTAAACTGGAGGCCTTGAATAGAAACAACAATACGGCTTCCCAGTTGATGTTTAGCCACGCTTTCGTTTTGTGGTCGCCGTTTTCTACAACGGTGAATCAAACGGCAAACTCAGCATACGGAGAGTAATAAATGGTACATGGGGTAAAAGCTAAGAGAATAACACACAACGATTCCTAATCAAGGATGCAGCAACTGCAATGCCGTGCGCACACAAAGCAGTAAGGCGTAATTTACATGGAAATCACCCACCGCCAAGCAGCGAAGGCAGCAACACAAACCCAAAGGGCATCGAAGAGAGAATTTGTAGACAAGACAAACAACAGCAGCCTTTCACAGCACCATTATTCAAGACCGCACTATGACGTCACGCGTTCCCCTCGCGTCATCATATCTGCGGACGCCGCTAACTCGGCAGGAGTGCGCTGCGCTGCTGGCTGCTTTCGCGATGTGACGTACTTTTCGTAGAGGTTAATGTGCTTCTTGCGCTCCCGCGCCATGCCTTCGCGGTAGAGCCGATCCACCGTCGTCGACTGCTCCTCTTTTGACAACTTCTTTGTGCTCCGCACATTGCGCCCTGTCTCCTGCTTCAGCAGCTCGTCAAAGTTCTTCTTCCTCATCGCTAATGTGTCTTCGTACAGGTGCCGCACAAGCGCCTCCTCGTCGGTGCGACTGATGGTAGTCACCATCATGGTACTGTCCTTCTTCGCGGCCGCCTCCATCTGACGCACCGCCTCCTCGCGCTCCTGTTGGCGGCGTGCCAGTGACTCATCATAGAGGTGGTGAATGCGTTTGTCAAGCGCCTCTTGCGATATGGTGTGGTGCGGAGCAAGTGGCTTTAGCTCCACCTCGGGGCGGGTGATACGCGTCAAGCGGTCGACGCTCTTCTGCAACTCCGCCTCCGTCAACCGCCTCGGTGTGGGGCAGCGACCATCATCAGAGTGCATGTTTTTCTTGTGTGTGTGTGTGTGTGTGTACGTACTGCGATCGTATGAGAGAGAAAGAGAGGACATGACGGAGCAACAAGAAAAGAGCGGGGGAAAAAAACACAAAAATACTTGGAAAGAGCATCTTCGAAGATTCGGGTACAACACACGCACATCCGGCGGACTTACATTGTCCTTTTTTTTTTTCGAAACGTGGCGCACGAAAGTGAAACAAAGCAGAACGCTATTTTTCAAACACAAGCATGATGGCAGCATATGTCGTGTGTAAACAACAACTATTGTGTGTAACGCTGCAAAGAGAAACATCTCTACTGCCAAGCGCCAGAGGGTCATCCTCTTCTTTCATAGCATTTTGGGCAGCAAGTAATCCCTATGGAAAGGCTGAACGGCAAGAAATAACTAACAACAGCGATATATAACCAGGACACGTTCTACAAAAGGGAAATTTGGAAGAGGAGATACAAATAGCTCGAGCATACAATGTACGCGTGCAGGGGAAAAACGCGAATGCACGCACAACGTTTAGAGAAAACGGTGAAGAAAAAAGTGTTGAGCTCCGGCTTCACTCGAAGACTGAGAAAAAGCGGTTTTAATACCCAACCACCTCTATTCGACTGGGTGTCTTTTTTTTTTTCTCCTCTCTCTTTTGATTGCGCGGCCTTCTTGTCGAATTCGCGCTGTGAGCCAGCAGTGCCGCGCGGACATTAATAAACAAAAAAAAAAAGAGAAGGGACAAAAACAATTATAATTACAGTGGAAAGAAAACTTAGAAAAGGGATATAAAAAAAAAAGGTCATGTTTGTTTGGTTTGGTGTGCCCCACGTACACGGGGAAGGAGAGCGACACAACGAAGGTCAGACTCGAAAGCAAGAAAAACGACTGCCCAATTCCGTTTTTGTGTGGAGACGCTTTAATAACAAAAAAAAAAGAAAAAGGACAGTAGCCGCCTTAGAAGAGCAAGCTTAAGGAAGGGTGATACTATACATGACAAGAATGCAAACAAAAAAAAAAAGCGTGCCATGTTCAGCCGAAAGTTTGTGCGTGTTACCAGCTAAGCATGAACGCGGTGAACGGAAGAGAACATCTAAGAGAAAGAAAAACTGCGCACCAGATCTTCTTTGCTCGTTCACGGAAGAAGCCGGACAAGCTACATAGCTGACAATGTAGATGCAACAACTTTGCTTTTTAAAGTACATTCAGCCTACTGCTCAAGTTACAGAGAACTTTTCCCTTTTTCGAGAATTCCACATTAAGATGAGTGATAGGAAATACTCCTAAACGGGGGACTTTTGAATAAAATTGCCAGAGTTATCTATCTCAGAGAATAAAGAACAGCTGCTAAAGCAAATGGGGAAGAAACGAGTCCTTGCAGGAATTAAGCAGTTATCTTCGCCATGGAGTTCAAATCAAAGTACACTGCTTACTCAAGCCGATAAACGCACCCTGCCTTAAGATCAGCCACCTTGCCGGGCGTCCATGAAAGACACAGATACGTGCGCAGCTCCTCTTCCGTCGGCGTCTCCACGCCGTGAGTCGGGTAGTACTGTGCAAATAACTCCCGCAGAGCATTTAAGGCATCCTCTTGGGACTTAACGCGAACATTGCTGCCCCACTCCACCACTCTGCGGCTAAGAACACCGTCAACATCCACGTTGCGGCAGTATAGCTCGTCCAACGGCCAGAAGCGGCCAAAGCCGTCGTCCTGCACGCAGGATGGGACGATGGTTTCGCCGATGTATTCGTTGCGGACCAATTCAGCGACGTTTGGCTGTGTTCCTTGACCGAGATCGATCATGCAAATGAAACGCAGCGGTGTCGCGTCGTCTTTGATGCACTCGCGAACGTTTCTTCCTCCGTCCCCCTGACCACCATCATTGCTGCTATTGCTTCTAATGCTGTTATTTTTGTTGCTATTACTCGCGAAAACGGTGCTCTGGACTGCAGGGAAGCGCAGGTACTTCACTTCCTCGTCCGGCGAGAACTGGAAAGCGTAGAGCAGGCCTGCGTAGTACTGCCGGGTAAGGGCGAGAGCGGCAGCCTCCTCCGGGTTTCCACGCAGCTGCTCCGCTTGCTCTGGTGGTAGGCTGACGTAGCGGTAGCCGATGTTGTCACCGCGTAGCTGGTTGTTCAGCATTAAGTCCAGTACACGCCAATCGAACAGCGTCTTAAAGACGAGCTGGTTGAACAAAAACTGAAAGAGTTCGCACTCCTGCAACGGGCTGTTTTGCAGCTGATCGTACATCGGGTCGAAGTCGTCGTCGTTCGCGTCAAGGAAGCGGCCGATCGTGCCGTCCATCAGATCCGTAACCAAGTAGCAGAGCTTCGTCGTGGCTGGATCACCGTTGCGCCGCGCCTCTGCCGCGTCAGCCGGCAACAGCCCTTCAGGTGCCACACTACTGACAATAAAATCGTGTGCGCGGCCGTTGTACGAGATGCCGTAATCATTCAGCTGATTCGCCAAGACGTAAAATGCAACGTCGGTCAACGACTCCCTGACGTAGTTCTCGTGCGACATACCATCCGGTTTGATAAGCACCTTGACTGCGACAGGGAGGTGCCGGCTGCCGTAGGTGCCGCGGTAGACAAGTCCGCTGCCGCCGCGACCGAGGAGTTCGAAGAGCTTAACGCCCGCCGTCGAGCCGTCGAAGATGGCGCTGTTGCCAGACTCCACGTAGTAACGCCAACGTGTGACGAGGCTTTCCTGCTTAGTGAAAGGGCTCGCTGTTCCGACGAGCGAAGCACTCTGCAGCGGGGTCATCACGCTCAAGTTCTCCTCCCTATGTGCCCCCGTCCCGGCGAACGATGTGTGACTCGCCACCTCAGCCTCTGGTGACACGTCCTGGTGAAGGCTCAACAACGGATTTGACTCGAGCTCTTCTGGTCGCACTTCCCTCTCGTTCTTTGTAAACGAATGTATAGAGTTGACGCGCGTGGTGAAGGAACCCATAGCGTCACCAGCAGCAGCAGCAGTCCTTGTCGACGAAGGAATGGTAATGGGCAAAGAGGTGCACAGCAGCTTCGACGCGTCCAGCGCACCCGCGTCCTCCGGCTCCTGCAACGCACCTGGCTGCAATACGTCGAACTTTTTGACGAAGGTGTTCGTGTAGCTTTGGTTTACCATCGGACTCATCATTGTCGTGCTGAGAAAAGCGTCCGTCGTCGCGCTGCCCCGCATCAGCGGGTCTGAGACGTTCAAGTCCAACACCGCCCCGCTCAGAGCGGGGTGGCGCGGCGTGCCGATCGCGCTGGGCAGCATCGTATTCACGTCCTTGCCCCCGCACGGAACGAAGGGTAGGTCTGTCCGCCTCACCGTGTTCGACGTTACCGACAGCTCCGCCGAGGAATGGCCGTTGCGCTGCAGGATGGAGGAGCCGTCCGTCACCGTCACCGACACGCTGCGTTTCTGTGCGGAGACAAAGAAGCGAGAAAGAGTACCGCCGCTGCGGTCCAAGGCGGCGCCGATAGAGGCCACGCCACAGCGGAACAGCAGAGCGGGTTTGCCGGCCTTCGTGTTTCTGTCACTCTTCGTGCAACAAGGGTTCCACGAGGAGTTCCACAACTCAGCGCGGGTGCTGCGGTAATGTGGCCCCATCACCTCAAAGAGCGCCGTTAGTGCCGCCATGGCAGAGGCCGGGCTGGACACTTCCACAGTCGCTGCCCACTGCGCCACGGCGTGGCCCACGGCGCCGAGGCAGGGCAGCGCGTCACCGCAGCCAAACAGCGGCAGCACTGCCGACTCCTGTAGCTCCACCGGTGTGGCGTAGAGCGGCACGACGGCCTCCTTCAAACACAGCAAAGTCAACAAGCGGGTGTGGGTCGGGAAGCGCAACCACATATTGTGGTGCAGCGGGTGCTCAAAGGCGACGCCGTGGTTGCCGCTGGAGCGCACCGCAATGAAGTCGGACCGCAGGTGCCACTCCGCCCGCTCGGGCAACCGAAATCCAAGCGCAGGGAAACGTACGTCAAAGTAAGCGCGAAAGACGAGCTGCAGGTAGAAGAGCTGGAAAACCTCCGCGTCGGTGAAGGGCTGTGTTGTCAGGGAGAGCGGACGACGCATAAAGCCCTTTTGGGAGGTAGGAAGCATGACGGCGACAGGGACAGGCTGGGCCTTCTTGTCGTACCGCGCGGCCTGCAGTGTTTGAATGGCCGCAGCAGAGCAGCTCGCCATCATCTCAATGCGTGTCTGCCGCTGCGCCACAAACTCGCCCCAAGTGCACAGCTTCACCGCCAAATAAGGAAAATAGGCGGTGTCACAGCACCCCGCGTCCCCCAGTGTCAAATACAGCGCGGCAGTGGTGCTGAAGCGCTTCCAGCACGGCACTACCGACTTCGCTGCCTCCGTGTTTCCTGCGGATCCCTCCACTTCCCTCTCGGAAATGGGGCCGTTATTCAGCACGCCCACTCCAACAGCACCAGATGCCAATACCTGCTGCCCATATGACTGCCCGTTGTTGATGTTGCTGTCCTCTCCCGTTGCGTCTGGCGTCTCAAAAGAGTTGATCGCGGACCGCAGGAAGTTGATCGGCACGCCCTGGATGTCCAGCCCGGTCTGCGACTCCGCACCGAAGCTGAGCGACGTCGTCTGCTCCCCACTCGGTGTCGCGCTACCCATGTCGTTCAGCAGCAGCGCTAGGTCCTTCACGAGGTGTGGCGACACCACCGCGTCTAGCGCAACCCGCGGCCGGTCCTCGAGCGGGAGGAGAAAAAACTTCGACCCATCCCAGGAGTACCCGTGGTAGGCCTCCACGAGGGCCTGCAGCGGACTCGTCGCCCCAGGCACCACCTCCACGCGGAAAGTGCGTGCTTCGACGTCGCCCAGGTGCACCGTGACGGCGTCAGCCCGCTGCCGACTGCTATACCGCCGCCGTTGATCGTTGTCGCGGAAGGTGTACCAGCGCGACTGTTCCATGGCAACAGCAGCGGTAGCAGTCGGTGGTGTCTCCTTAGTGTTTGTATCATTCGCGCCAATGGACGAGAGTGAGGAGGGCAGGCAGAGCTCCAAGTTGGAGAGGAAGGTGTGCAGCGGGGCGTCGTTGAGGGTGGCAGAGCCCAAGTGGCGCAGCACATCTAACGGGTTTTTCTTCTGGTCCAGGAGCGCAGAGATGCGGGAGAGACCGCCTATGGCGATCGGTCCGTCGGACAGGGACGCACCGCATCGTCGGAGCCGCCACGCCAGCTTCGTTGTGTTTTTCTTGTTGTTGATGTTATTACTTTCACTGCTGCTCCTCTCCAACGGGTTTGGCTGCACTGCCGACGCAAGCGCGGTGGCTGACACCGCGTGCGGCGAGGTAACTTTGGCGATCTTTCGCGTAGCAGGCGCTTCAGGTGAAACGGTGTAGTCTGTGCAGTGGCACGGCGGCTTCCACACCTCCAGGGAAAACCCAGAGTATGCCTGTCCACGCGAGGACGCGGTGGCTGGCAACTCTTTCTGTTGACGTTGCCGCTGCTCCTGGCGCTGGAGCGTCTGCAAGGCAGCTGCGGTAGCCGAAGCTTCCGTTGCAGCCTGACGCTGGCGGCGTCGTTGAAAGGGAGTTGCCGCTGCAAAATTAAAGGCTCTATTTTTGGAGGGTGGAGTAGGGAAAAAGACCTTTCGTAGCTCAAGTCCGTAATCCTCCATGGGCTTGTCGGACGCATTTTCCAGACAAGATAGCAGAGGCGGTGGAGGGGAAACCTCGGTGGTCTTGCAGCTTGAGGAAGCGCGCGTCCGTTTGGACTGATTATTCGTCGGGTACCGCAGACCGAAGGCGGATGGGGCTACGTAGTACGCGTTCAACGCGTTTTTCAATCTTAGCTCCCGGATCTGTGGGGCTTCATGGCAGGCCGAATGCATTATGTTTAAATACCGGAATAACAAACAAAAAAGGAAAAAGACAATGTCTGAAAAAGGAGAAGGTCTAAATAGGAAATTCTGCTATGTGTTCGTCACTGGGAAACAATTCAAATAACAGAAAGATGTAAAGCGGAAGAGATAATTATACACTCGCAACAGATCCGGGATAGATACGGTTGCTCTAACAAAGGAAGCAAAAGTAGTGATGCACAGCAAACCCGTCGCGTGGAGTACTGAAGACCTAGGGGGGCTAGAAAAGCGCAGAAAACAACGTACAGGGAGTGCACAAAGGAGTGATATAATAGAAAAGCGCAGTGCGGTTTTGCCTAACGCTTAGAAAGGAAGATAAGCCAGCTGGTCTAATGTAAGTGAAAACGCAGTGCCGTTTGTGTGGCAAAAGAGGAATGGTGAAGATCGCAATTGAAAAGGTAAAGGAAGCAAGTGAAATACCACAAAGGAGTCTCTGCACTATTCAAAGGATAAGAAAACAAGAAGAGAGAAAAAACCCTGCAGTGATTTATAAGAAGAGTGTGCCAAGGATAGATACCTAGTACGCGGATCGACGCGTTAGCATTTGCAATTTGGTCAAAAAAGAGAAGTAAAGGAACGAAGAGAGAACAGGCAAATGTCAACTCAGCACAGATGTGCCGTATGACTGAAAAAAAGGCGTGTTTTTTTTTTCTTCTCCCTTAAATTGAGGGAAAAGAAGGGAATAAGAGAAGAGGGAATTCGAAGTGATTCATCCGAGCCGGACGCTCGAGGGCTCCAGAAAAACGAAGCCAGGAGCGCGTAGGCTGTAGCTGTCCTAAAAACTGCAAAAGGTGGGCACATCATACCGACAATTCAGTAAGTGGTCAAGCGTACGAGAGAATTGATCTCCGAGACACTGTCACTCTGTTCCGCTGCATGACCACACTACTCTTTCACAGTCAGCAGAATTTCGCGTTGATAAAAGACACTAGTTTCTTTGTTGACGTTGTTGTTCGCATCAATACGCTCTTAGTGTTTTGTGTGTGTTGTGAAGAATGTCAGGGTGGCGATCACGTTACATGCCCTGGAGTCCAAGCAGGCATATGAAATGGAAGAATTTTCCGCAAAGAGCAGTTTTAGTTTCTCATGGGCATTAAAAGAGCTGAAGCAAAATTGCGGCACTATACTTCCACATTGATTTTTCTTTCTCAGCTTCACTCAACAGATGACAGCATTCTTCAAGGAAAAAAAAAATTGATTACCGCACGTACGACGGTGGCGGACTGGTTTGCGGCGCTACACTGCGCCCACTCTTGTCGCGGTTGTGCTCCCGCTGCTCGTTTTTAGCGGCGATGCGGTGCTGTTCGAACTCTTCCAAGTCGCTGCGCATTCGCCGCGTCTTGGCTGCCCTATCCTCTTTCGCCCATAAGTACGGCATGAACCACGGTATGTCGCGCATCCGCTGATTTACCGTGTCCATCTCCTTCAGATACCGTACCCGTGTCTCGAGAGTGGAGGAGTTCTCGCTGGTGTAGGCCTGTATCTCTTGCTTCAGGTCTCGCGGCAGCTCCCGCTCCAGTCGCCCGCCGTCGTAGATCCACGAAATGTGCGGAATGTTTGGTCGGGTTCTGATGCGTTCCATGATGAGGCGCTGCACCCAGTGGTTGAGACGCTGCAGCTGCGGCTCCAGCGCAAAGCGGGCCGCGGGGTCGACGGTGGCCCAGACGATGTACATCTCCTTCGAGCGACGCGAGGAGACGACTTCTTGAATCATAAGCTGCTCAAAGTCCATCTGTTCCGCAATGTGTGGCGGACAAGCCTTGAGGGAGCGGCGGAGATGGTAAGCGACCTTTTCTGAGAAGGTTCGAGCCGAAGGAGACATGTTAGTCTGGTGGCGGAGGTACCGCACCTCTTTACTCATCATTCCACTCGGCTCAGGGGCGCCCGGCCACAGCTTACCCTCTGCCAGCTTGCGCGCCGCCAGCGGTGTGAAGGGCACCGGCGGCGCCTCGTACTTAGCTGCCTGTTGCGGAGAGTCATACTTGAGCGCTTCCTTTTCTGAGAAGCCGAAGTTTTTGCTGTTGCGCAGCGGCTCTAAGTCACCTAAGCCCTGAAGGGCATAAGTTGTGTTTAGCTTGACGCCCTCGCGGTCAAGCCGGGAACCGCTGGAATATAGACGTTGCTCGACGTAGCGGTAGGCGTTTTGATTACCGGGATTAATGCGACGTTTCTCCAAGACAGAGCGAATCGTCTCGTCGCGCTGCGCCTTTGTTTGCTGAAGGTGCAACACAGAAGGATTGCGGAAGCGGTGGCGCAGCTTTGTACTGTACTTGTTAGAGCGCTTGCTCGCAAAAAGCAATGTGGTGAACCACATTGTGTCTAAATGAAGCAAATGTTATTGTTGCGTTTCTGCGTAGGTCTAAAATACAAGTCAAGAGAGATAAGATGATATAAAAAAAAAAAGCCTGTTAGAGGCGCGCGTGTTCGTTCATTAGACTTGCCAACTCGACAACCAAGGACATTGGCAACAGAAAAAAAAAAGTTGAAGAGTAACAAGAGATAAAGTGATTGGTGCACCAACTATCGGAGCGCTTCTTTTCAGGCAAGTCCACGTATTTAGTTTATTCGTTGGTTGCAAAATAGCGTTGGGGGCGGGGCTTTGACAGAAAGCCGATGTCAGTAGTACTTTGTCAATTTGAAAAATCAACAGATCAATTGACTGATGTACTTCAAGTCCCTTAGCCAGTATACGTTCGACTTTGTCAACGTCTCATCAAATCACGTATTCCTTTTTCCGTAGTTTCTCAATTTTATTTTTTTCCGAAGTGGCTTTGTGAAAATGTAATTGGAAGAAGTAGAACAGCGATTAAAGTGACGGAATCAACAAGCAGAACTTCACCAAGCGCACCGGGACTGCTATGGGACGTTCTTGGACAGAAAAAATAGTAACGGGGCAAGTGAGAGCAGTGTTGTCGTCCTTTGTTGAGTCTAGTTGTCTAGTTGTTGCTGGCATAATCCGCTGCCGCTGCCGCCTTCGCTGCTGCTTCTTGCCGCGCCTTGCGAGCTTTCGCCACCTCGTACTCCGGTATGGCGGCGACGTAGATGCGCCGGCGATGGAAGATGGAGGTCAACGTGTACTGCGGACAGCTCATCTTCGCCAGCATGCTGCGCAGGGTCTCCAGTTTCTCCATGACCGAGCTGCGACTCACAACAGCATGGTTGGCAGTTGATGTCGTGTGGCGCGTCGCAGGCATCGCACCAGCGAGCGAAGAAGCCCCACCACCGAGGAGACGGCGGCCAGCAGCGGAGTATGCACGGTAGAAGTCGGCTTCATCGGGGTCCAACGTGTTCAAGTCCAACGGCTGCGCGAACGACGACGCAGGTGGCAGTGGCGGTGCCACGTCCTTTCCCTCCTCCATGTTCTTCGTACTCTCTTTTGCCGGAGACGAATCTGTTGTGGTAATAAGGTTCTCTTGCTCGGCCGTTGCAGCAGCAGCAGCAGCACTAGTACGCAGCGTCACCGTCCCCACTTTCCCCAAATCACATCGCTCTGTTGCGCTTTTGGCAGAGGAGGTAGCAGCAGCTTTCGTGGGCTCTGCGCTGTCGTCGTGGCGGCCGAAGTGACGCAGTGCAACATCATTTACTTCCCGTGAGGCGAGGAAAGCCACCTCCAAGTCCTGCGACCGGGCAAGCACGGTGCTGACATCGTCGTCCACGATCATGAGCGACTTGATGTTTGTTAGCTGCGGCAATAGGTAGCCCTCGCAGCCCTTCCATTCCCCCTCCAAAGGCTCACGGCGAAGCTTGCGAACGCCATCACCAGCCATGAAGGCGGTGAAAGACGCGCACTGCGACATGAGAAAAGGAAACACCTCTGCAATGAGCTCAAAGCACGGGGCGAGCGACTCCGGTACAATATCAGGATAGTTGTTAGTAGTGCTGCTTTGACCCGTAGAGTGCGAAGGTGATTCATGTTTCCGAATCACCTCAGCCCATGCGCTGTCCGACGTAATATCATCCGTACTTTCTGCAGCTGCAATGTCGTCCGTCAACCCTACAAAAGTCGACCCACGCCACCCAGTCACACGCTCCGCGTACTCCGTCACAAACGGAAACTTCTCCGCCAGCATTGCGGACGGCGGGTCATCCATCAGGAAGAAGCTTGAGAACGCGGCACCGAGTGTCACATCCGCCAGCGTGGGGTGTGGTGTGCCGAGGAAAAAGCGGTTCGCCGGCTGGTCGCGCAGGTGGGCATCCATGGCCGCACAAAGACGCAGGAAGTGCTCGTCCATGTACGGCGCTGTCAGCTCCGACGCCCCCGTGGCGTAGACAACTTGCTTCATTACCTGGCGAAACCGCGGCGCCACCGACCGGGCAAAGCCAACGCCGCCGATGAAGAAGAACCGCAAGTAGCCTTCCAAAACGTCTAACGAGTCTCCCCGCACGTAGCGGTACATGGCGCCTGTCTTGGTAAGCCACCAACACGCGTAAACGACGACGCACCAGCTCGCCAGATGCAGGTTCGGATGTGTGTCTTTTGAAATCAGGAGCTGCTGCGTGCGCTTAGCAGGCTTACGTGCAGCAGCAGTGGTAGCGGTAGTGTCGTTGTCACACTTCCCCGCCCCTATGTCGCTCGGTGTTCCGTAAGTCACGTCCCCTTTTGCCGACTTGGCGACCGCCTCCACGTCTTCATCTAGCTCAGCTGTCTCGGCAAGCTGCCACACCTGCAGCCGCGACGTTCCATTCGGAGTGAGGGTGCAAAAGCAATTGCGGGCGCGGTAGTAAAGGGAGTAGAGGAACGTGGTGCCAAAGCTAGTGCAGTACACCTTGAAAGGGAGCTGCTTGAGCCGAAGGTAGGTGACATGTTGATGCAGCAGCAGTGTGTACGGCGAGCCAAACACACGGAAAGGCGAAATAGGGCCCTTTCCTTTCATGAAGCAGAGAGGTGATGGTTGCTTCGGCGACAATAGTTTACGTTGTTTTAGGGGAAGAAAGCGACAAAAGGCAAAGAGGAACATGAAAGGGACTTCAAAGTTGAGACGCATGAATGCGAAGCAATGCAGACACAGTGGTGCCTCGTTTTCTTTTTTTTTTCTCAAGGCTGCAACAGGACTATTGATAACTGTAGGTGTGAGAGGCTGTGAATTCAAACGCAAAGTACTCCTTTTCTTGATTGGGGTAAGGTAGCGATGAAACAACCAAAACCCATATTCATTCTCTAATCATCTGTAGTTGGGTGAAATGAAGAGCAACGAAAAGCTCTCTTGAACTCCAGCCATATATATATATATATTGCAAGTAACCAGAAAGGCAACTACAGTGTGCGCATTGAAGCCTCTTCACGGCTCCCCTCATCAGCCCTACCGAGGGACACAAATCTCGAAGCAACAACCGCTGCGCACAATCCGTATTACTCAAGGAGGCCGCCGCAGACGCGGCACAGCGGCCCATCCGCGTAGTCGCTCAGGCCGCACGCCACGCAGCGCGTCAACACGTAATCGGGCGAGAAGAAGGACAGCGGACTGAATGTGGTTCCGGAAAAGAGGGTGGTATGCGCAACTGCTGGCGCGGAGGTGGATGTCGACTCTGCACCAGTGGTGTTGTCAGCAGACAGAGGAACGTGTTGGGAAGTATACGAAAGCGACAAGTGAAACACGGCAGCTTTGTCTCGGTCGCACAACGAACACGGAAAACGAACTTTGCTTTGCAGAGAAGACGACGACACGGCTTGCCCTGATTCATTACCTTTCTTCCTACCACTAATTGAAGCAAGGAAACCCCTCAGTTCTGTAACCCAACACTGGGAAACACACCAGTGCAGCTGCGGTTGGTTTAACTTGCCTCCTGAAATTTTAAGTGCCGGTGGCTCACAGTCGGCGGCCGTCAGTACAACAACGGAGTTGCTTAACGGCGCTGGTACGGTAGCACCGACATGTGCCAGGTTAAGCAACTCTTCCTGCTGCTGCACGTAGGCTTCCACGTAACACCGCGCGCCGTCCACGTCGACTGTATCAGGATCAGTGGAGCACTTACTCGGGTCCACCAAAGCTCCTTGCACAAGTGCCGCCACCTTATTACTACCTGCAAGGGTTTCTTCGTCTCGACGTTCACGAAACCGCTCTGCTGTAGTGAAAGCCATATTGGCGTAGCCAAAGCGCTTCGCTAGAATTCGAATTGCGTTGGACAAAAGCAGCTCGTGCAACACTGGTCTGTCCCATGGGCAGCTACCCCAGATGTGTCGAAGCAGTCGCCACCACGGCCACGTTGCTGACTTCGCCTCCATCTCGTTGGCTGAAGCAAAGGCAGAAACTGTAAAGCCTCCACTTCCGCCACTTTCTGAGCCCAACGTGGGCAGCGGCCACCGCAGGAACAACACTACGCCGTGCTGGGCGCGCAGTTGCAGGTAAGCGTGACGGAGACCGAGGTCTGCTATGGGTAAAGGAGAGGGCGGACAAGAAGCCGTAACAGCAGCGGTAGAAGCGGCGTTTCTGGAGAATCCGACTACTCGACAGTGCTTCAGCATTTCGCTCGAGGGCACCTGGTGCGTATCGTACAGCGCGCGCATGTAGCGGTGCAACTCGCTGGAATGCACCGTTGACCCGCCCAGCAAGCGCTCCCGCAGAAAGTACCCATCGCTCACCTGGCTACGAAACAGTTTTTTTGTGCTGCAGAGAGACTCACTCTCATCGTGGTACGCAGCTGCATCGACATCAGTACCAGCACCACAATGATCACGGAGCTTGTTTTTGGCCCGTTCAGTCCGTAGTACCCCAGAAAACTCGACGAACCGGCGCAACCAGCTTTCGGTGCCGTCAACAGAAGTCGGCCAAAGATGCACCGGTTCGTGACTGGAGTGTCCGCTCTGCACAGCCACCACCGCCACCGAACCAGCGGGGTGCAACGCGACGCCTGCGACGGCCGCACACTTATCGGGCGGCATCTCGCTCCGACCCACTAGCAGCGGACACTGGAAGAGCGTCACGCAGGACGGACCGAAGAGTTGGTACTGCACAAGAGACCGCTCACCGACGCCGAGGACGGCCGTGCACACGTTTATTGCGGTGGTTAGCCTTTTGTCAGCAGAGGAAGATAAAGTGGTGCTTGTTGGTGGAGGGCTGCTGCTGTAAGCGACGTCGACGAGCGTTGCCGGCACCTCAGCCGCGAACGGTGCCACAATTAGTCCACGCAGGCTGACCTCGCCGATAAGCTCCGTTGGCCCAAATTGTGCGTCTGCCGTCCAGGTGGCGGAGCGTGCGGGCGGTATTTCGAGACCGGCGCTGGTCGGGATAGAGAGCACAAAGCGGCCGCGCAAAACGAGGCTCGGAGCGGAGAGGAAAACAACAACCTCTGCTGCGTTGGCCGCCGTAGACGGAAAGGTAGAGAGCTTATATGACACTGCAACGGCACAAACAGCCCCTGGGAAGGAAGTCAGCGACGGTACCTCCATATAGTGCATGAGTTGCACATTCGCTGGCGAGCCTGGAGTACGTGCGACTGATGAAACGTGCAGCACACGCAACAGGTACGGACTGGCGACCACAAGTGTGCGCTGCAGAAACGCAAGCGCGGCGGCCGAGGTAGGTGCATGAACGGTGAAGCCACTAGTTGAGATCGGTGTGAAGCACACCGGCGTCGGCAAACGAAAGTCAAGCCCGGCTGTGTCATCGTCGCTGCCCCATGTGTAGGCAGGCGGAGGCAGGTCGCGTGTTTGCGGAATTTTGTCATCGGATAAGTCACCGTAAAATGACACCACGTGTAGGCCTCTCGTCGTCAGCACCGCCAGGTCATCGTTGCTCAACCACGCGTAATCTAAAAGTGCAGCGTATAAGTTTCCGGTGGTCACCGTGTCGTCGTCTTCCACTGGAATATTCGGAGTGTGCTGATGGGAAGCAGACGATGCAGCTTCTGAAGCCCACCCTTTTTTCTTCCCTAGATTAACACTGCGACCAGCAGTCTCGGCAGCAGTACCCCGTGGACGACTCCGTTTTGCAGTCACCGGACAAGTAGTGGATGCCTTAGTCTCTGCGGTGGAACGTGAAACGCCGCCGCTGCTGCCGTTTCTATTACCATCACCATCTCCATCGCTATTGCTGCTGCTGCTGCTTGAATCCGAGCACGAGGAAGAGGAAGAGGAAACGCTCTCTGATTCGCTTTTGTCGTCACTGCTGCTTGAGCTACGGCGTCTTCGCTGCTTCTTAATCGCTGGTGCTGCACCCTTCTTTGTGTTTGTTGCGGTAAAGATTTTTGCTTCCTTAGCGGAGGACTTTCGTTTGCGCAAGGCGGCCGTCGTTGTCTGCGTCGGTTCGACAGTCTTATCACTACTTTCGTGCGTTGCAGAGGTTGCAGCCGCGCTAGGCTTTTCTCTTTTGAAGACAGTGGGACTCGATTTTCCGCGAGATGTTTCACCGGCTTTGGTGTCCTTCGCGCTGCCACAGCAACAAGAAATTCCAATGCCGCAGCTCGCCTCCACCTGCGTCGCCCCGTGCCGTGTCACGCGGTACACTACGAGGTTGCTCGTCGTCTGCACGCACACACGCGCGCTAGCAGGGTAGAAAACTTCCGGCAAAAGCGATGTGCTCCACTTGGCGCTGACGACCGCCTCCACCGACTCCAGCTCCGTGCGGTGGCACAGTGGGTGGTTACGGATCTGGCACTGACAGGCTGGGCTCAGCAGATTCGCCAGGTAGAAAGAAACGGACCAGCGGCTGCACACCTGCAGGACGTTGTGCGGTCCAAAGCCGATGCAGTCTGTTGAGCGCGCCGGAGCATCATCGATTGGAGAGCATTCACCAAGGGGTAAGTTGCTGCCGAAAGGCAGTGATAAATCAAACGTGAGAGTTTGACTTTTCATTACCGGAAAAAAAAAAATAAAAAACAAGTTGTTTTTAAACTGTGTACTCTGTGTAACTGTGCCGTGAGCGCAAACGCAAGCAAGGATTCTAACCTTTTTGTTTTCCGCACTTTACGATTCTAACGAAACCCTACGAATTGGGACGGCTCTGTTAAAAACAGTCCTGTATCTCGCCTGAAAACAGATAAAAGAAAGTTCAGCGCGCAACGGTGCGTCAAAGCAGCCGTACCGGGACGCTAATGTAATTCTTAACGCTGTGATAGAGGGCACTGTGTTTGGACAAATTTGATGTAGTGAGGGAAAGAACACAAGAAACAAAAGACATAATAATGAAGGGGAAAAGCTGGAAAAAGGAGACCAAAAACAGTCGATATAATTGTAAAACGGGACTGCCAAAGAGGAACGTCACGATCCCCTGTCACATCAAACGCACGCAGACTAATTTTTTTTTCTTCACAATGCCGCTTAGCAACAGAACTGCTTCGAATGGGAAAAGAAAGTGAAGCAACTCCCTTCAAGTCAGAATTTGCGTACGAAGGTTATATTTAGAGCGCATGTGCAGCCTGCAAGAACCCCTGTGTTGAATTACCGTAAAGGGAAACAAAAACTAATTTTGTTGCGATCGAGAGAGGGGGAGGGAGGTGGGGCGTGCCATAGAAAAAAGGAAAGAACAGAAATACAATGCAAAGTCGGAGGGAACAAAAGAGGGGGTCCGCCGCATCTACTTGAGAGTGGCACCCCTTTCAAAATCACAACAACAACAACAAAAAAAGACGTTTGCTTGTTTACATGTTTGTTGGTCCCAAAAAAAAAAAAGAATCCAAAAATCAAGGTTTAATGAGCCGTACGGTGTGGGAGCGTTAGTTTACATTCATAAGCGTACAACACGAAACACTCCAGATACATGACAGAGAAGAGCATAAGCACAGAGCGTAGAACAATAATGACAGGTAAGGATCATAAATGTACAAGTGTGGTATGCCTGTGCCCGGAGAGCAGACGCGAGTGGAGGCGGCCACAGAGTTAAAGCGAATAACAAAAAAAGAGACGAATTTTGCACACGCCTACAGTAGGCACTTGCCGATCAGCAGGTCTTCCCTTTCAGCGACCTTCCTAGTGACTTCTTCTAAGCGATGACGGGGAGGTGATCGCACGTTTCTGCTGGTGCGTTGATTCCGGTTATCACAATGCTATTACGTGTCGACTGCGGCTTGCGGAGTGTCACTCGCGGCTTTAAACCCACCGGTACGGCTGAAGATGGACGCGGTTGCATCACCAGCGCAGGAATTGTTGAAGTGTCATTATTATCATTATTCCCCGTTGGGGCTGCGATACGGGCAGCCATCTTGCCTGCTTGGAGTGCTTCATTCTCTATTGTGCAGTCAGGCACACTAGCGCGCGAAATAAAAGCCGTGTCTTGATCGTACGACTTCAACGCAGAAAAAAGCTCTGGGTTCAAAGCGGGCGACAATCGCGACTCTGCAAAGGCGCGAAGTTGAACAAAGAGAGGGGCCATGAGCGTGTAACGCTGCTCCATCTGTCGGAGACGCCGTGACAGCTGTTCCTTCTCCTCTTGGGCTTTGCGCACCGTGTAGCCACCCATCGTCTCTGCCTCTGTCTTCAACAAGGCAATCTTGCCGTTCAACGCTGAAACCGTCCGCTGCGACTTCTCGAGGTCCTTCGTTAATCGGTCATTGAGCTCAGTGAGCTGGCGGTAGCTGGCCAAGTCGCCTAGCGCGGCCTCCAGTCGCTCGATGGTCCGCTTGGCTATGTTCAGCTCGCCGCGCAGGTCGCGGCTCTCGGCCCGCAGCACCTTCACAGCTTCGCTGTGCGACTCGTTGTCAAGGTGCGTGTTGTACTCGAGGTCGCGCACGTGGTCCTGCAAGCGGCGTGCGTTGCGCTCCGCCAGATCCGCCCTCGAACTTTCCTTTTCACGCGCCGACTTCTGCGCCTCCGCATCGGCCACCAGTCGGTTCTTCAGCTCTTCGGTTTGCACACGCATCCGCTCGACAATCTCTGCGTGCGTGCGGCGGTGCTGCGCGACCGTCTCCACCATCTCACTCAACTTCGTCTTCAGGTTCTCGCGTTCGGCGGTCAGGCAAACAATGTTGTGTGTGTATTCCGTCTCCTTCTGCGCCGTCGAAGCGCGCAGACGCTCCAACTCCTCCGTAGTCGCACTGTGGTGAGCAGTGACGCTGGTGAGCTGCTCATACAGGTCCTGCTCGCGCTGCTTCGAGCTCTGCTGCAGCTCCCCTAGCTCGCTGAGAAGCTTCTCATTCTGCGACACAGTCGAGAGCATCTTCGTTTGCAAGCGCGTCACCTCCGCCGTAAGCTCCTTTGACTCCTGTTCACTCAAAGCACGTTGCTTCGCTGCGTCAGCCCGCAGCGTCGCGATCGTTTCGAAGGACTCTCGATCCTTGCTCACCATGGCCTCCTGCAACCGCTGCAGTCGCTTCTTGAGGCTGTCAAGCTCGGCCCGAGTGAGGACCTTGTGATTAAACTGCTCGTCCTCGGCCGCCGCCTTGGCCTTCAGCGCCAGTTCCAAATCCTTCTTCTGATTCGCCAGCTCTGCCTGCATGGCCATATTTGTGGCGAGGTCCGACTGCGCCTGCTGAGCAGCTTTCTGCGACACCTCCGTCAGCTCCGCGCGGGCGGCCGCATGCTCTTGGCGGAGGAAAGTGAGTTCCTTGGAGAGCTTCTCAGCCTCGGCGCGGTGGACGTTCAGCTCCAATTGCAACTGGCGCTGCTGCACTGTTGCCGTAGAGAGCGCGCGCTCCACCTCTGTCAGAGCCGCTTGTCGAGCCTCTTGGGCCTCGCGGCGCACCCGCCCAGCCGCCTCGATCTCCGCCTGGTGCTTCACCGAGAGGTCATGCAGGCGTTTGTTTTCCTCCCGCACCGACTCCAGCTGCGTGTTCAAGATGCCTACTAACAGGTTACACTTCTCCTCCTCGCCGCGTGCATGGGTCAGCTCCTCTTGCAACTGGGTCGCGGTGGCTTTGTAGCGCTCTACATTTGTCTGCATCACACGCAGCAACGCGGCGGTCTCGGCATCACTAGGCGGCACGACAGAACCGTCAACAGACTCGGAGGCTCTTTTTGCTGCATCAGTTATTTGTTCAGACGTCTTCGGTACCTGCGACTCCAGCGCGGCGTACTGCGCCTCCAGCCCGCGGTACTTCTGCTGGAGTGCGTCGAACTCGCTTTCCAGTTGTTTGAGCGCCTCTCGGTGATCCTGATCAACAGAGGTGGCGCGCCGCTCCGACTCCACCACGGTCACCTGCGCTAGCTCAAGCTCGTTCGAAAGGAGTGCAACGCGACGCAACGCGGAGGCCCTCTCGCCCTCCAACAACTCGTTCGCCTGCTGTAGCCGGCTTAAGGCTGCCTGTGATTCCTTTAGTGCCTCCGTCGTCCGCTGCAGCTCAGCCGCGAGTTCGTGTTCCCTGGCCTCGTGTTGCGCTTTCGCTACCACCTGCGCGGCAAGGTGGTGTGCCTCCGCTTCCTGAAAGCGTAGCGACATGAAAGCGGTGCCCTCGCACTCGTCGATCTGCTTCCGCAGTGAATCCTCGTTGCTCACGACAAACTCTCTGTCCGCCGCCTGCCGCCGAAGCTCCGCTTCGCGCGCCGCCTCCGCTTCCTTGGCCGCTCCAACCGATGACTTGGAGCGACTGCTTTTCTTTCTTGTCGACATGCGTGTGTGTGTCTTTCTGTGTGTGTTATAGTGCTGACAGCTCAGCAACTGGGAAAGGTAATTTAAACGCAGAGTACGAGCAAGCAAGGTGTCACCAACTAAACACTGTGCTGTTGAAGATGTGCGCAGAGAGTTACAAGAAAAAAAAGTTCTCTTTTAACTACTGATCTACTTCGCCGCTCGTTTGTTCTGCCACTCTACGGTGTTCCTTCTTTTTGTTTCTTTCGAATGGACAGAAAGAAATGCTTCCAATTTTTAAAAACAGTAAGTGAAAAGAAAGAAGAAGCAATGAGGGACGGTGGGGAAAGGTGGAAAAGAAAACATGAGTGAGCGAATTCGCTCATCAGCTTGTTCTCTGAATCATTGTGAGCCCGAGAGGAAAAGAGAGGCAAACATTGTTGTTTTGTCATTCGCTCACCCTAAACGACGGACCTCAAACGAGCGGATTTAGAGCAAACTCCCAATTTAACGAGAACTTGCCTGCTTAGAAAGTGATGTGGCCGTCGTCATTGACCACACGCTACTTTCACACTTGCAGACTCGCCAATGTCATCAGTTGTAAAACAAAAGTAGGGGGCAGAAGACAGCAGATTTGTGTTGTCTTCCTTAACAATTCGTTGTTTCAACCGGCTTAACAGTCACGTGCCTCTCCCGTGAATACCAACACTTTTCTACGCTCTAGAAAAAGAGAGCAACCAAAAACTGCAACAAAGGAAAGAAACAAGTAACAATTCTATGAAGACGATGGTGCGTAAATGCAAATAGAAAGATAACCTAGTGGGAACTCACCGCAGATGCGCACGTACTTTGATGCGACGCTCAGCAACAAGAACAGCAACAAGCGAAAACATCTATACATATATATATATACACACATATATATATATATATATATATATAGGTATCGATATAGATCGCTTTTAATTCAGAAAACAAATTGTACAGCAAAAAAAAAACTCTGCGCGGAAGAAAGAAAGGGGAACGGGAAAAATGTGACACAGTGGCAAGAAGAAGGAAGACCGCGACAAAGAAAGTGTTTGTGGTCTACCGTCTGAAATTGTTGTTAAGGACAGTTTCTACCTGGGACAGAATGCCCGTCTGGTCCACCACAAACGGCTCTGCTGAGCCGTCTGCATTGACGTAATATTTTTGGCCAACGTTGTGTCGGCGATCGCTCTGCCAGCGGATGTCCACGAGGGCGTTGCACACGACTTGTGACCGCAAGTTCGAGAGGCGGAAGAGGGTGAAAGCGCCGGCTGGGTCGGGGAACACCTTGCGGATGTACACAAACTTGGTGTCACGCGGGACGTACGCCATGTTGCGGTGGTGCACGTAGGCAGCGTGAACTGCGGCCGGTGTGAGGCCCTCCGCCCGCAACCGGTTAAACTCGTCCACGAACCCGATGATGCAGCGCAGCACGCCTCCAAGGTACCGCTGCGCCTCGCCGAGACTCAGGATGCGCGCCTCCTCATCGTAGAAGGTCTGCACGTGCGGGTGCGGTTGGCTGCGGTTGGTACTCTCGTTGTTCATGCAGGGCACGTACAGCACCAGCTTGGAGTACACGTCCAACACCGCGGTGCCAACACCCGCCTCGGTGGGGAACATGGCGCCGTAGCGACCAGGCTGCAGAGAGTAGTACATCACTACAGTGTCCTCGTTGGTGAAGGAGTAGAAGCGCACCCAGCCACCACTGAGGAAGTCATCAAGAAATTGTTGGCGGTTGTGCTCGTCGCGTGGGAGGGCTAAGAACGCACCGCTCGGTCGACTCAGCGCCTCGCTGCGAGCCGGGACGGGCACCGCACGACTCACAGCTGAAGCAGGACTCGGCATCGCGTTGGTCATGGAAAACCGTGACTGCTGAATTGTACCGAAATTTTTCGGCGGGATGGCGGCTGGTGTTTCGAACGCGTTCAGGTGCGCGGCCACCGCCATTATAGGGGTTGGGGCAGCGGGTCCGCGCCGTGGCAGCGGTGGTCCGCCCTGTGCAGTATGCCCGCTAACGGACGGGGCCCGGGCCTGCTGCCGACCTGGACCGCGCAGCACCTTAGTAGCTGGCGGCAACGGTGGGAACACCGGCGGGGTGCGCGTCAGCCCGTCTTCCTCTACAGCTGCACGCTTCGATGGGGCGGGTGGGGACGTCAGGGTGGTAGTCCCCGCTTCACGTCCGCGCTTGTGGACGCTTGTGTCCACCGTCTGCCCACGCGACGAAGAAATGCTGCGCGGCACCCGCGGCTGCCGTGGCATGTCGCGCGGCCTATCCGCTGCCTCTGCACGGATGGTGATCACCTCCCTCCGCGCCATCTCTACACTCTCCGCACGCCGCCGCGCCGCAATGCCAATTATCTCACCCCTTGCGTTGTACTGCGGCGGGGTCGCCGGGCCTGACAACAGTGGGTCGCTCTGATGCGCCTGCGCCTGCGCCTGCTTCTGACGTTCAACATCCTGGATGATATCCTGCAGCTCCGCGGAGCTGCGTGGCTGCACCTTCTGCCGCGGTTTTTTACTCGGCACCTGCACCTGTGGGGGTAGGTCCAGAGAAAGGCTGTCGTTGGAGGAGCCGCGTCCGCGACGGCTACTGCTGACGCGGCCGTGAGGCCACTCCTGGGTCGACCCGCGAGTGGAGGCAGAGAGGCGAGTGCTAATTTGCGGGAAACTTGCCTCTCCGTGCTCCGCTACAGCCGCGTCAAAATCTTCCGGACTGCGGATGTCCTGGTCGCCAAGGGTGATGCGTCCGCCCTCGGAGGTGCGACTGTACGTGACTCGCCCCGGCCGACGGCCAGTGGCGCGCGGGCTCGGTCCGTTGTCCGGAGAGTCCGGCAGCTGCACATCCAACAAGCTCGGCCGCCGCGGTTCGTCCCACAACATGGTGTTCATGCGGGAAGAACGACGCGGCGACGGACTAACGCTGGGTCCGCGGCACCGTAGCGAATGCGCCTGTAGCTTCGAAGACGAGGTGAACTTTTTGCCGCACGTCAAGCATACAAAGTTGACGTCTTTGAACTTGCCGGAGTAGGCACACTTCATGCACACGTCGTAGTCGCACTTATAACACCTAAACGCCGGCGTCTCGCCGGTTATTCTGAGGATGCCGCGGTCGCACACGTTGCAGTCGAAGCCCTCGTAGCCGTGAGGCATGGACGTCAGCTTAGTCATTATGTGTCCGTTCATGCACCGAAACTCGCGCTCGATCTCGTCGGTCATGTCGCGCGGCAGCGATACTACAGAACGAAGGTTCCAACGTGTTGCCGTGTCACGGCCAGGATACACTACAGCGTAATGATCAGGGCTAGACGGCACGATCTTACCTTCGGCCAGCTCGTCTGTCAAGCTGACGCTTCTGCGCTCAGATCGAGACGCTCGCAGGACTACAGGCGCCCGCTCGTCGTCTTCAGTTACCAGCGAAACGCTTCCATGACGCCTACGAGTGTAGCGACGGGCGAGCAACTGATTGCGCAGCTTGCCTCGTTGCACCTCCTCAGCTTGCAAAATATCTGCCCGCGCGTCGCTCTCGGCGCGGGACAGGGTAAGTAGTCCCCATAGCACATTGTACGTCTCGTGGTACTCGAGCTCGATCTGCGACCGACCGCGCTGCTCCGTCGCCTCGACGCGCGCAAGGCCATCTCGCACCACCATTTCCGTCGTCCGCTTTCCCCGCAGATGCACATTCTCCCCTAGGTTGTTGAGCGGTTGAGCACTTGCAAGCGACGGTTCCAGCAGGTTCAGCTTCTGCAGCAGCGATAGCGGGCACGACAGCGGCCGCCGATTCCACACGGAGTCCTCCAGCACCTCCATGAGAGTGGCGCGCTTTGACGGTTCGCGGTGCAGAATGCGCTCCACAAGACGGCAAAGCTGCGTGTCACCTTTCCATTCCTGCGGCCAGCTCCACGCAGCACCGGCAACTGCATTGAACAGCGCGAGTGTCTTCTGCTCTTTATCGAGTTGCCGCATTCCTTTGCGCTCCATTGCGTCGAGGTACGGATTCATGCGGGTGAGCAGAACATAAAGTACAACACCAATGCTCCACGTATCAACTTCCTTGCCGTAGCTGAGCGACGGAGCGTCGGAATTCTTTGTCATCCGCTTGTAAACCTCGTTAGCCATTTCTGGGGCCATGTACATCGCGGTGCCTGCGACGGTTTTGCGCGGGTGCGCCTCGGAAATGCGACTAGACAAACCAAAATCCGTAATCTTTAAGTTGCCTTCGCTGTCAAACAGCAAGTTTTGCGGCTTCAAGTCGCGGTGAATACACCCCTTTGAGTGGATGTACGAAATGGTGCTTACCAAAGACCACCCTATCCATAGAATCTCGGGTATTTCAAGGCTTCTACACGCAATAACATCATGAAGGGATTTGCCCGCACAGCGCTCCATCACAACATAAGCGCGGTCTTCGTCGCGCCCAGCTGCATAAAACTTGACGATATTAGGATGCCGCGAGAAATGGCTCATTAGTGTCACCTCTTCCTTGAGCCGCTTCCAGTCGTTCTCGTTCATCTGCTTCGAAGACACCTTAAGCGCAAAGGTTTCACCGCTATTCGACACAGCTTCAAACACCTTACCAAATCCGCCTTTACCGAGTATACCGGTTGTCACAAGTCGCAAGTCTTCTGCTTCAAAATAAACTGTCATGTGCTCCAGTGGATGCTCGTCGTCCTCGGTGTGATCAACTTGGCACCTTTGAATATATGGTGTCTTCACGGAGCTCCCCAAGCAACCAATGACAGGTGTCTGAGACAGATCCCGTGGCATAGAGATAGCACCGCCGCGCGATGGTGTCCGTGACGAATGGAGCATCCCTGAAAACAACACGTCTGGAAAAAAAGATAGTTTGCGTACGTAACTCTTTAGTAGTATAGCAGCTGTGTGTTTCTAAGATGTAAAATTCATATGAAGTGCTCTATCTATAAGTTTCTTTTAAGGGTTGCGATTCAAGTGCGAAAAAAAAAATTTTCCCTGGCGTTGTTAACTGCACAGTTCACTGGGCGTGCAAATTCCTGAAGACTTAACGGTGCAACGAAAGAATTTTTCGCACCGCAGCCTCTTCCAGTGTTGCGCTAGTTAACAATTACACGACTACCAGCAAACAGAATAAGATACGAACAAAAAGAGACAAATTGAGAAAGGAAAAAAAGGCAATTTCGGAAAAAAGCGTCGGTAAAAAAGAGGAAGGGGACATGTAAGAAAAATAGTGATTTCCTTCTATTAATATTGCACCAGTGCAAACGCGCATACAGGGGTGGTTAAACCATAGGTATCAACACAAAATAAGAAATCCTTGTAGCCCGCGGGTTTCAGAACTGCTCCCTATTCTAAAGCGAGAAAACACAGTAAATCAAGATAACGATACTTCTTTTTGTTTCTCTCCTGGTACTGATATTGGTGAAAAAAAAAAAGGAGGAACGAAAAAAAAAAAAAAAACGCTCTCATAACCAATTGACAGTGGTGGGCATTATTACAAAGTTGTGCCTTTTCTGTTGTTATTTTCATAATTTTGATGTTTTTTTTTTTTAGAAGCTCAATGAAACGCTCTTTTTGACATGGGTTATCATAACCAAACGTAAAGACGATAATAAGAAAGGGGAAATAAAACAAAATTAGCTTTCTATGACTGTGCTACTACCTGTTAACAGTTCTAGTCGTCGCACTTCTTTTCTTAGTTATAGAAGACTTAAAAAATGAAGCAAACAAACTCGCGTATAGGGGTAAACTCAACTAGGGGCGTGACCACAAAACCTACATTTTAGAGTTTTTTGAAACTGTCAATCCCTCAACTGTCGTCGCAAACACTACCTTGCACTTCCGCTTGGTTCTGAAAAAGCACTTTTTGAAACGCACTTTCTGTTCAACCCAATACACAGGCCGCGCCAAAATAAAAACAGAAAATGTTGTGTGGAACAACTATTGTTTTTGATTACGCACCATTCGGCTCAGACTTTGCCTCAGTCGCTTCCTCTGCGGTTTTGGGCGTGGGATTTCCGGATTCCATTTTCGAGACAATAGGTGTGGGTGTGGTCTTCACACCAGTGTGAATGCACGCAATGCCGCCGGTGAGGTTTTCGTAGCGCACGTAACCAAAACCGGCGTCACGGATCATTTGCGCAAACGTTTCCTGATCAGGAAAAGCGCGAATGCTATCCACCAAGTAACGGTAGCTCTCTTCATCGGCAAGAAGACGGCCGGCTTGGGGCATAAATCCGTACGACCAAATATCATAAGGCACGCTAAGCAACGGGCACGTTACCTTGCTAAATTCGAGGACGTTCAATACGCCGCCGACCTTCAAAACACGGAAGGCTTCACGAAGAGCCTTCGGTCGATCGCTAAAGTTGCGAATGCCGAACGATACTGTGTAACTATCGAAAGCATTGTCTTCGAAAGGCAGCTCTTCGCCGCTGGCGCACACCCAATCGATATCCATGTAGCCTTCGCGCTCAGCACGCCTCTGGCCCTCCTTCAGCATGCTCTCGTTGATGTCACAGACAACGACTTTGGTACCTTCCAAGGCCTTCGGCACCAGGCCGAAGGCCTGCTCGTGAGCACGGATAACATCCGTGATCTTGAACGCAATATCGCCCGTGCCTCCAGCAACGTCCAAGAATTTGCCGCCCGGAAGAGGGCAAACACAATCCTCTACGTAGTGTTTCTTCCACAGACGGTGAACGCCCAGAGAAAGAACGTCATTCATCATGTCATACTTGGATGCGACGCTATCGAAGACTTTTTTTACATAGGCGTCTCCAAGACCCATATTGCAGCAAGTACGACTGTAACGCAGCATCGTTCACAGATTTGATAAGAAAAAGAAAAAGAATCGTGAAGTTCAAGAAAAAAGGTAAATGTTCATTTAACTTCTAATAATGAGTTTACCGTTTCGGTTCGTTCGTCTGCTAAAGAATATAACATTTACGAACGCGTTCGAAATAAAAAAAAAAATAGCGTTTTTTTTAGAATACACGATTATAATTATTATCGCAAAAAAAAAAAGTGAAGGTTTAAATAGAAGGGAGGTTGGGGAAAGAGAGGGAGAAACGAGAAAAGAAATACCTGAAAAGCTTTAGTGGATAAAGGCCTCTTTTTTTTTAGGTTATATTCAAGCAACGAAGAAATTGCGTTCATTGCATCCTTGCCCCCACACATTTGGAATGCATGATACCGACTCCAGCGTTTTCTATTCAAACTACAATACTCGATTAACAGAAAATACGATCTTATTGTTACTGTCAGACACCAACAACGACGAAAAAAAAAAAAAAACTAGTGAAAAGGCAATTTCATGGTACGTTAAACCTACGACAGTTAATTGCTTGTCAGCCTTTTAACATGAGTCGAGTAAAAGATGAACATCACCATCGTCACCACCAACAGCAACTACACTATGTTTTTTTGCAGCCGAAACACAACTTATCTGGTGAGACCATTCCTGAAATCCAAGAGATTGAACAAGCGGTGGATTGCGATACTTCACGTTGTTTTTGAACAAAGAGGAAACACTTTCGCTCGAATCGGAGTTTTGATTTCTTAGCAAGATATTAGCGTTTCTGAAGTCACCGGTCTCCGCGGGTGGACGAACATTAAGATTATCACGTAGCAATCTATCAACCCTGGGATGTTTATTTTCATTCCGCATCCGACTTTGCTCTATGTCGAAAATATCGTAGACTAAAACCCTGTTCAGTGAAATAAATGGATAGATGAGAAGGCCATGCTGCGGCATTATAGATACTCTTGGTGGAGACAAACTAGCAGAGTTGTGTGTTCGGCGGGTGTCCTTGGTCTCAATACAACTTATTTCTTCAAGGGATGTTGCACCGATACTAAAGCAGCAAATGTCTCCAGAGTCTGTGCTCAGCCAAACAAGTGGAGCGCCGCACCGAGAAGAACGTAACAGTGAAGTACAAATTAAAGCTTCCACGGACCCGCTAACAGCAGTTCCAGCCACGGGTTGGTTGCATCTTCGCAAATCCCAAAGTTCCACCAATCCGTTTTTAGATCCAGTAACGATTTGCGTGCTACATCCACAATGTACAACGCTCACCGCGGTGTTGCATTTTCGCCTTTGCGCTCTGTTATTTTGCGGGCCACGAGTGATGACAATGCTGGGCGAGTTTGCTGTTCTTGTGCAGAGGAATGGTTTTCGAGTGCGTGTGTCCAAAAACACGGAGCACCCGTTTGACAAAGCAGCTATTGCCAATGTATCTGAAACACTTGTAATGGCTGTAGCTGTGGGAAAGCTGTTACTACTCGTCATGCTACTGCTGGAATTTTGTTCATCATCTGGAAAAAGGGAGTCTAGTTCGTAACAGCATAAGGGATCGCCAGTTTCTTCGTCGAGTTCTTCGAGGTCAAAAACATCGACCTTTGCAACACCGTTGTAGCTGCAAATTGCATTCAGAGTCCCGCCTAGAAAACGCACCGTTGATAAGCCAAAACTGATTCTGTTCACAGCACCTAGACGAGTTTGCACTGTTGCAGCTTTGAGGTCTAGCAAAGACGAAGTTGTGTTGCTTGTCCTCTGATCGCTGTGCAGCAAAGGAGTCGCCCCAAATAGTTGGAATCGGGAGCGACGGACAGCAATGAAGAACTCGTCTTTCGGATCCCACTCAATGTCGATGATACAGTTTTTAAATACTTCAACCGATGAAAGAATTGGTTCACCCTCTTCATTTACCCGATTTATGTGCAGTGCAGAGTTCACTGTAACCACGTTCGGAGTTGCGTCTCTTGCAAAGGAGCTCTCGGGCGCCTGCGTGGGAGCAAATGTTGATCGAGCAAAGTGACGGGTATAGCTCCGCGAACCTAAAAGCTCCAAATTTACACGAACACTATGTGAAGTGAATGAGAGGGCGGGGTAGCTTCCTTTATAGTCTGTGTGACTGATGCTTGTGTGCAGCGGATTGCTGAAATTACTTTCGGCTGTGCAAGTTAGTAGTTCTAATTTTGCGCTGCTTTTTATGAAGTCAGATAGCTTTGTTTGCATTGTTGCCCGCTTGCAGACTGGTTAAAGTAAGACGTGGGAATTGAAGCGTTAAAGAGAGTAATAAGTGGTCAACGCGGTGGTCTATTACAGAGCTTTTTTAGTCTGGCCTTTTTTTTTTGCGTGTGTGTGTGTGGGGGGGGGGAGGTGGCGTTGGCGTGTCTTTCGGCCCGGCGGGAGCGCCGCCAGCGCCCCCCGGAGGTGAGGGAAGAGTTTTTCACATGCGTCGTGGTTTATCATCTTTTTTTTTCGAAAGCCGCAGGGCCGTTCAGTTCTCCGATGGTGTTGCTGTTCGGTGTTTGGGGGGCGGGGTGCTGGGCTTGGCTTTTTTTCCTTTCGGCGGGTGCCGTGCGGGGATGGTCACGGTCGCTTTAGGGCGCTGGGGATGCCTCGGGGTCGAGGAGGGGCTGGGTCTCCGCGGCGCGGGGGGGGGGGTTTCCGTTCCCCCCGATGCACGAGCGCGCAGGCGGGGCCCTCCCAGGCGGCAGGAGGGCACGCCGCACCCACCCCCTTTTCTTGCAAGCACGGGATGCCGTGTTCGGAAGGGCGGTCAGGGGGGTGCTCTCCTGGTTTGGCAGGAGGAAGGTGGGCGCCGGTGAGGAGGGCGACCGCCCAGAAAAAAAAAAAAAGCCGGCTGGCAGTGGATCCACTGTGTCGGTAATGTTGCGGGAAAAAAAACCCGCTAGCATAACCGGTCTGCGGGTACATTCGTTTCTTGCACTGCGTTCGTGTTTCTTCTATCGTAAGCTGGAGGGAAAGGGAAACAAAACAGGAGCGCTAAATCTAGAAAGCGGATCGGTGTCGTGGCTCGTTGTGCGGGGCCGCGTGGTTAGGCCTCTTTTGATGCCGTCCCGCCGAAAAACGCACCCGCGTTTGAGTGGTGGGCAGTCGACGGAGAAAAACGCTTGATGCGGTTGGCATACTTCTGCCGCAGCAGCTCTTCTTCCAGCAGCGATGACGGGTAGATGGGGGACGTCGCATTTTCCGAGGTTTGACTCACGCCGGATCGCAAGGCGTTCGAGTGACGCCACTGTGGCCGTTCTGGCTCGTGCGGGGCTGTGATGGTGAGGTAGGCCGGTGGTGCGTTCTGCAATGGTACCGACCGCAACTGCGGCTGCAGTAACTGCGAAGGCAGCGGCTGTAACTGCACGGGCGGCGAGCGCGATGGCTCGAAGAACGTGCGGTCAGGTAGGATGTTCGCGCTGCCGCCGCAGGGCTGGCTAGTGGACGTCGGGCTTACACGCTGAAGGTAGTTCTCCATAGCGGCTGTGTCTTCATCAGTGTTGCGGGAGTTGGCGATCTGAATAGACATGGACCGCCGTTCCGGCGATGAGGCTGAGCTACTGAAACGAAACGGGGAGAGCAGCGACGAAAAGCGCCGCTGACTGCCCGGCGTTGGCATCACCATGATGAGCGGTGAAGCCATTTGCGCCGTCGACGGGCTGGCCTCCGGCTTTGCGGCTGCCGGTGCCAGCCGCGGCCGCCCGTCAAGAAGGTTGATGCCCGTTTTCTCCGATAGGATCATGCGCTCCATCTCGCGCTGTACGGCGTAGTAGAGGAAAAGATACTGGTCCTTGCGGCGCACCATCCCGCTGCGACACGCCTTCATGAAGCGCACGATACGCGGGATGCTAATGTTTGCCTGACCGAGCTGGAACTGCGCCAGCGCGATGTGCATCCCGATAAAGACGCCGGTGCGGCCGACGCCACCCGAACAGTGCACCACAATAGGCGATTGCGTGCTGCGCGGCGACTTGGCAATTGCCTGGATTATCTCCATCAGCGTCGCGCTGCTCTGAGGGACACCCTGATCGGGCCACGCAACATACTGCATTTGGTACACCTCCTTCTCATCGTCACGGACGCTGCGCAGCAGTATGCGCCGCTGCACGAAGTCCTGCCGCACGTTCTCCGCTACCACCGTGACGGACACGAGACCCATGTCATACGTTTCACCGCGCGGAGGCCAGTACGTTTCGCTTTTCCCCTTGCCATTCTCCTTCACGGCACACAGCATCACGATGAAGGCGCAGTCGTTCTCGTAAACCATGCGCCAAAAGTCCAACACCGTGTTCTTCATCGGCGCTTGCGTGGCGATGTACACAAAGGGTACATTGAACTTCTCGCGGGCGTCGATGTAGTTGGCGTTGATGTACGTGCCGTCGCCAGACGCATTTGTCTCACGAAGACGCACGATCGTGCCCTCGTTCGGCTTGACGTCGGCAAAACGGTTCTTAGCCATACTGGAGCCGAGGGAGGCGGTGTAGAACTCGTCCAGGTTACTGCGGACATCTTCATCGACTCGGCGCAGCTTTGCCAGTTCGCGGTCGAAGCCGTCCTCCACGGCAGGGTAGACCTGCTCACTGAGCTGGCGGAGGTGCGCATCGAAGCGCTGTTTCTCTTTCAGCTGATCTTCGCTCATGTGTACAGATCGGTTTCCCTTTCGCGAAGGTCGATTGGATTCAAAAACAATTAATTCTAAGAAGGAAATAGTTGCTCAGTAGAGTGCTAATAAAGTAACAAGTGGAGCGAATGACAAGAAAGGTATTGCTGGTAGCTCTGCTATATCGGAAAAGGTGGTGTTCTTTCTTGTGGCCTGCTTTAATGCAACCACGGATGCTCTCACAAAAGCTGAAAAAAAAAAAATAATAATAATAAGATATACACAATTGAGTACAAACGCGCGGTGTTGTTGTTAACATTATATGCGTATAGAGTCGGATCTAAATGTAGACGGCCCAACAGAAAACCAGACAACAAATCCGGATGTGGCTCGTGGAACAACGCATCAAGGGTATACTACGCAAGGAGACCGTAGATGGCTAGAAAAATGACAACAGATGACAAGCAGGAAAAAATAATGCCACACTGCAAGCGGGAGACGACGGCAGAGAAGGACAACCTAAAAGAAAGCAAACAAACAAACCAAGGAAGAGGTGATATTAATAAGTATGCACAGAGAACAGAGAGGATCCCTTGCTGCATACTCGTTTGAGAACCACTAGGCTTCCACTGCCAGCGTGCCCAGCTGACAGCTTCTATTCCACACGCACTGAGTTTCAACGTCAACGAGAATCACAGCTCAAAAGCAAACAATTACGACAACAGTGAGGCCGTTACACAGGCAAAGTGAGTGTGGTAAATGGACTACAAAAGGAGCAACAACAGAGGGAAAAGGATGAAAAGTGCACGTTGCTATCAGCGTGTCGAATCGTAAAGAAGGTACGGGTCTAAGTACTCATGAGTAGAGCGCTTGCCGTGAAGTTTCTAGTTTTCTCTTTTCAGCGCTGCAGTGCATAGAAGAGTATTTGCGATAGCTGCACGTGAGTAGTTCACCGTTATCGTTGCCTCTCACGGTTGCAAAAGCAGCACTTACGTCAAAACACTTAGACAAAGACGGTACGTTTATATCAGTCTTTTGCTTCTAGTTACTACTCTTTGGAACATCTTGGATGTCCACTACGTACCTTCAACCACGTTCTGTGAGACACAAGTAAGAACAAAACTCTCAAAACCGAAAAAGAAAAATAGAAGTCATTTAGACTTGAGTCAAAACACGTGTAGAGTTGCACGTGCAGGTACATGTGCGTGCGTGGGTATGGTTTCATTACACAAAAACGAGAACAAATAGGGAAGCCGGAGTCCTTTTCAACACCTGTTCCCCCTTTCAGTACCGTAGTTGAAATCAACCGTTTTGAAAATGGTTCGTTGACGCGTGTATGTGTTTGTGTGTCATCACGTCATTGTTGCCCGGAGAGCTACGCACCTTTTTTTCTCCTCTTGCTTGGCAGTGGACTGCGCTTGCTCGACAACAACGCAACGAAAAGAAAGTCAGATACAACCATAAAGGTACATCGTAACGTGGAGCCTCGGTTCTGCGTTCGAACGAATACGAAAAAGCAAGATAACGACAGGGAATAAATAGGAGATTCTCGTTGATGAAGAAACCAGCGAGGACACGCTTCGCGGCAGAGGCATCTGATCCAGTGTCTGTTTCAAGCTTTTCAAAAATAGAGGCGTGTGCGGTGGAAGCAAGCAGAAGCAAGGTAATATAAAAATAAGAATCAGAAAAGTAAAGGATTTGTCTGTTTTTCTAGGCTCGTGATCAGCGCAACAACTCAATCCACAGACGAGCGGTGTATGTGCGGCGCAGCTTGACTTTGAGCACACACAACGTGAAAGGAAAAAGATGGCAATAGAACTGCATTCACGGAGCTCTTCTCACACAGGAGTAACAAGCGAACGAAAAACGAAAAAAAAAAATCCCGGTCAAGGATGTCGATTCATGACAGCGTAAAACAGGGCAGAAGGGAGGGCACAGTCCGCACACAAGAAAATGTTAAAAGCAGGCAGAAAGGCGTCTCTCCGTGGCTCTCTTTATTTGCGTGTGTTTGGTAATCCGTGATTTATCGGCGGCACTGTTGATGAACTTATATGTATATATATAAGAAGGCAAATCGCTTAATTGGAAAGGGTTCAATAAGAGGTAACGGAAGATAAGTAACTGGGAAGTCAAACAACAACAACAAAAAAAAGTGGTGATCATATTTGTAAAAACCAGAGGGCAGCGGAATCGAGTGAGGTGGATTGGAAGGTACGCTGCGCGGGCATTGCTTTACAGAGATAGACGAAAAAGAAAAAGGAAACACGTAATTCATGGAAAACAACGGAAAAGGAACATAGGAAAAACGGAAGTAGTCGAAAAGAAACGTATGGGGCGTGCCGTAAACAGTTCGAATTAACTGATCTGAAAATGTGTGTAGATCTCTTCACTGGCTTTTCGAACATTTCTTCGTGATCAAAGATTGTCCCTCCAACAAACAAAGTCACACACACGAGACGCACAAGCAGACTCGGTGTATTTTGGAGAAAGAACAAAACCGTGTTTAGTAGAAACTGACAAGAGAAATTAGCGACAGCAGAATTTATGTACCTTGACGATTGCGTGCACTTAGATACTGCTCGCCACTGCTTACTCTTTTCACTACTTTATTGCACTCTTTGCACCGACACTCACTTGTGAGAAATCCGGGAAGTGATAGGAAAAAAAAGAAGGGAGTTCACGCAGTCTCACTCCTTCTTGGTCTTCTCGTCCGCTGCGGTGTCGTCCTTCGAAGGCTTCGGCTCCACTTCCAGTTGCGGCTTCGTCGGTGTCGCCTCCACCGGGGCATCGCCCTCGCCGTCCTTCCGCGGCAGATACCCCTGTTTGGCGCTCTCCTCCGCCATGGCCGAGGTGAAGGTGTTTTCTACTTTCAGCGAGTGCAACATCTCCTTTGCCGCCTTGCGTCTGCGCTCTTTCGATACTTCCTCAACTGCCAGCATGGCGTACACACGGTCCTCGCTGAGGTCGCCGATGTAGGTGATGTCGCGGCCGAACATCTGGCTGCCGACCCAGTTTACGATCACGTAAAGCTTGCTGCGAATGGAGCCGAGGATGGTGAGGTACGCGCTCTTCCATACCCACAGCGCCAGGTACCCGTTGACATCGAACTTGATCTTGTTGCCGAGGGAGACGATTGCCGAGGAGTTGCCAATGGATGCCATGCTGCCCAGGTTGCGGTACTTAAACGGCTTCGACATCGACTTGCCGCGCAAGAGGTTGTTCATCTCTCTGCCGATGTACCGGCCCTGGCGCGAGGCCACCGCCGCGAGGGTGGGCAGCGGGTTCGCGTTGTTGGTCGCACAGTCACCGGCGGCGAAAACGTTCGGTATCGGCTTGCCGTCGCGCAGCACGCGCAGGTAGTTGTCCACCGACACACGTCCGCGGCTCGTCTTGTCACACTTCAGACCCTTCGTGATCGGGCACGGGCCGACGCCCGTGCTCCACACCACCAACCCGGTGGGGAGGACCTCGCCGGACTTGGTGAAGACTTCGTGGTCCGTCACACCCACTACGGCGGATTTTTTAATTACCACCCCAAGCTGCTTCAGCCGACGTTGCCCGTACTGGCGCAACGCCTCGTCGAAGGAGCCGAGCACATCGCCTGCCTCCAGCACCGACACCTTGCAGTAGGGAAGCAGGGACTGGTTCACCTTCTTGATGTCCTCACGGAAAAAATCGGCAAGGTTCGCGGCGAACTCAATTCCGGTCGGCCCGCCGCCGACCACGACGGTGTGCAGCAGCCGGCGCGCCTCCGCCTCGGACGTGGTGGGCAGATCGGCCGCCATAATGTTCTGCACGAGGCGCTTGCGGATGCCACGTGCTTCGTTCACCTCGCGCAGGAAGAACGCCTTATCCTCGACGCCCGGGATATTAAAGGTGTTTGGCCGGGCGCCCTGCGCCATGATAAGGTAGTCGTACTGCACCTCGAATGTGTTTACCGGGACTTGTTCCGACCCGCCCACGACGCCGACGCCGACGCACTGCACAACCTTGCGGTCGAAATCGACGTCGTAAATGACGCTGCGGAAAAAGCGGTGCGGAAGCTTTGCCAGCGCCGGCTGAATGTTCGTGATGGGCTCGCAGACAGAGCGGAACTCGAGCGTCCCGGTGGTCGTCTGAGGGAGGAGCGGGGTGAAAACCATGTGGTTGCGGGTCGATATAACTTGAATGTTGCACAGGCTGGGGTCGAGGTGATGGGCGGCGTAGCAGCCCGCCCACCCGGTGCCCAGCACCACCACGTTCGGCTTTGTCAGCCGCAGCGCTGTGCTCCGTAACATGGGTTCGTATGGCTGGGTAGAAGTGTGTCAGGGTTAATGGGGAGATGAGTCGCCGCTGCTACCACTACAGTGAAGTTGCTTTCAGATTATGTTATTTGCCAAAAAAGAAAAGAAAAGAATGCCACCCTTTCACACACCGTTTCGTTTGATAGCACCTGGAAGGGAACGAAAAAGAAAAAAGAAATTTGTAAATATTGATTAGGAGTCGAAAGTAGGAAAAAAAAAAGCTGTGCAAAACGACAGCAGCAAAAAAGGGGAAAGGAAGATGTCGGTGTACGTGGGCGTGTAGGCACCTACAGGGAAAACAAAACAGTCGAGGGTGGGGTTACACAAACAGGTACTACAATGTTGGAGAAACGAAGAAGACTGAGCAACAGAAAGATAAAGTGACTTTATATTGCTCTGGCTCAAAAACGTCTGATATATATATGTATATGCGTTGTAAAATAGAGTGAGTATTCGAAATGCTAAAACGGAAAGGTGAAGACACTTGCGCGCACGCAAAACCGGTGCGAAAAAGAGGAGGTGAAGCGAATGGCAAGTAGGGTATTGACTTGTTGGATTATTAGATGGTGCCGGTCAAACTCATTTTTTTTTATTTGTAAAAGACGGTACACGTGCTATCGCTTGAAGTGTGTGCGGGGGATTTATAACGACGCTATCATGTAGCATTCACCACTGAAAAGCACGTTGCTTTTCTTTGAGGCGCATTGAACGAGGGTCAACTTCATCTATCTGCTGACATTGAACCTCCGTGCTCCTCTTCTTTCAGAAAGAACTTTCACTCTTCCTTCTTGTCGTCTGCTGTAAAGTGGTAGAAAAAAAGGAATTCGGTAAGAGGACTGGTCGTGGGACCGGCAATTGAGTGCAGTTACCGGAGAGGGGAACACACGTATAAGTAGTTCGTGAAGCCAAATAACTGTGCGTTTCAAGTTCTGAACGAGGGACATCATTGACAACGGTACAATTGACAGCTATGCATTGAGACTTTCACGAAACACGGCGTCATGTGACTCAACGCGCACAAGCACAACTTCATTGTTAATGTTAGTTTACACGCATCATGGAGAGAAGAAAACTGCACCGTTACTGCACACCAGTTACGCATAAAGGAAACGGCAACAGCAGTGCTGCAAAGCAAAAAGCTCAAACCAGATAAACATATGACAGCGAAAAGATACGAGGGAAAACCCGAACATTCTGGGGAGGTCAACTCCTCCACCATTAACAAGGTGCTAAAGAGAAAAAACGACAAACGGCAACCTCTTTTAATATTATGAACAGCGAGGTACATTACTTAAATTGTCGACGTTTGTTTGCCTTTTCACTCGAAAGAGTTAAAACGCCTTAGATCATTATTTGGTTTTTGGTTTCTTTCAACTCAACGCACAACACTATGTTTTTTTTTTCTGCTAGCTTACTCAGAGGGATGCGTCCATTCGTCCTCTTCCACCAGCAGCTCCACTGGCTGCAGGTCTTCCTCGCGCGTGCTCATGAAGTTTTCCGCCTTGCCGACCGTCTCGAGACTCTCCTCCGAGTGCATGCGATAAATCGCATCGGCGAGCAGCTTGGCAATTGAGATAACCTTAATTTTCTTGCACTTCTGCTGCGACTCCTTCTGCGGGATACTATCCGTTACCACTACCTCCACCAGCGCGTCGCAGGCGGTGATGCGCTCGCACGCCGGGTCGGTGAAGATGCCGTGCGTCGCGTACGCGTGCACCTCCTTCGCGCCGTACTCCTTCAGCACCTCCGCCGCTTTACACAGCGTGCCGGCGGTGTCAATCATGTCGTCCACTATGATGCACACATACCCATCCACCTCACCGACAAGCTGCATCGAGTCGACTTGGTTCGCCACTACGCGGCGCTTCAGAATCGTGACGATGCGGCTGGCGCCGATGCGGTCACCCATCCGGCGTGCCCGATTTACCGCTCCAGCGTCTGGCGCGACGACAACGAGATTGCTAGGTTCGAAGTTTTTCGACTTTACGTACTCGGCGAACTCCGAGCTAGGACTGAGGTCAACGACCGGGCAGCCGTGGAAGAAGCCCTGAATCTGGCCACAGTGCAGGTCCATCGTCACGACGCCGTCCACGCCCATTTCTGTCACCATTCGCGCTACCGCTGACGCGCTGATCGGGACGCGGCCCGTGTGCTTGCGGTCCTGCCGCGCGTAGCCGTAGTGCGGAATCACAGCAATTACACGGCGCGCCGACGAGAGGCGCAAGGTGTGGATGATAAGGAGCAGTTCCATCACTGCTTGATTAACGTTGGTACCGTCGCTGTTACCGCAGGTGGGCTGAATCACAAAGATGTCGTCGCCGCGAATCGACTCGAGAATCTTCACGTTTGTCTCTCCGTTTGCGAAGCAGCCGACGCGGCTGGTGGTGACCGGAATGCCGAGGAAGCGACACACGTCCTCAGCCAGCTTTGGGTTGGCGTTGCCGTGCACGACGCGCAGCGACCCGTTGCGGTTCGGACAAAACTCCATTCTGCTGAAAGCGTGTAGGTATTTGCAATTGTGTGCTTGCTGCTTGCAGCGGAACAAGTAGGACGACACGATAAAGAAGCAGGCAAGGAGGTAGTTGCGGAAGCATTTGCTTTGAGAACAAACTGCAATTCTTCGTTCTTGGTCGCGGGATGCTTTAACGCGTCAAAGAGACAGATAAAACACTGGTTTCATATTACGTGTTGGAGTGCACGCATCATTTTTCTTTGGTTTGCTCGTTTCATGTTTTTTTTTTTTAAGAAGCGTGCGCTGAAGTGCGATAAAGCAGAACAAATAATGTAAGCGGATGGTGGGTGGGAAACAAAAAAAAAAACCAATCTCGTTGAAGGTTGCCAAAACAAATGCGAGAAGAAAGATGACAATAGTCGTGCCCACCAATACCTTTTTTTCCGCGGCATGCTGCTAAGCGGATGCCTTGAGGTTTTCAGGGGTTTTGCAGAGCTGTCGCGTAAATGGAGTTGAGAAGGCGCTGCTGGTACAACGCAGGCGTGCATGCGGTCGTGCTCTCCGCCTTCTCCTTTCCCGCTCCTTCTCCGTTGCCCTGCAGTGTATCGCTGTGCGCAGAGGCTACTACCGTTTCTGCAATCGTCGGCAGGCTCTCCTGCAGAGCTCGCTGAAAGGACTGCTTCATCTCTTGCACTTGTTGCGGCTGGAGGGCCTCAAAGGCGATGCGGCGGTCGATTCTTCCGGGCCGCAGCAACGCATCTGCAAACGGGATTTTCGACGTGTCATTGGTAGTGATAAGCAGCAGGCGTCCTTCGCTGCTCGAGACACCGTCCAGTGCGTTCAGCAACGCACTCAGCGACAGGGCGGAACGGGGTCCACCACCCACATCGGTCGAATACATCGAGGCAGCTGCTGCAGCGTCAGGTGAGATTTTGCCCTCTGCTCCCTGCGCAATCGACACCGGGTGTTTTCCCATGAGTGCATTTTCAAAGTCCTCGATGAGCAGAATCGACCGCGGTGGGAGGTTACTGACGAGGGAAAGGAGAGCGTCGTCGTCCATGTTGTCGCTGCGGAGGGAGAGGATGTGCAGCGGCAGCCCCAGCTCTCCAGCGAGGGCCATCACAAAGCTCGACTTGCCCGTTCCGGGAGGGCCCTCCAACAGATAGCCTCGCCGCCACGGGATACCCAGTGCGGCGTAGGTGCTCTTCATCCCCAGAAACAGCCGTGCCTCCTCCACAATAGCCTTCGTCTCAGGCGGTAGGTACAACGTGCTCAGCGGGCGGCGCAGGCGCTCCGACAGCAGCCGCCATCGAGCACTGTAGCCCTCACTGAGGTAGATGTGCACGGTGTTGCGTACATTCGCGTTCCATGAGTCGCGGACATGGTTCATGAACTGCTGCACCACCACGCGGCGCCGGGTAAGAAAAGTGAGAGTCAGCTTGTCGTTCTCGCGGTCGACGCGGTTGGCCGCCGCCGCCTTCTGCTTCGAGGGGTCCTCGCTGCGGGTGATATAGACCCACGTCGTGCCGAAGCGGAAGAGGTGGCTGCCATACCCGGGCACGAGCATCACCCGTTGGTCGGCGTCCGCGGCGGTTTTCGAATCGTCAGCAGCGGACTCCTGCGTGCCCCAAATCGTCTTCTGCTCGTCCTGCACCGTGATGGGCTTCAGACTCAGGTTGCGGATGCATTGCCCGTGCGGGTGGCGGCCCATCCAGTCGACGATCATGGCGAACTCATGCGAAGAGGAGCGCACCTCGAGGGTAGTGGCCACGCAATTTTTCAGCGCATTCCAGATGGTGGACCTGTGGGAGGTGAAGAGGTCCCACAGGACGGAGAGGGCAAAGATTGCGAGTGCCAACACAAGCGCCTGCGTGTTGAATAGGGAGCTGGAGGTGCCCACGGATCCCTTGTTCTCGCTGTGGCTGTCGTTCCCTTGTTCGCCGTTGCCTGCTGAGTTCGTTGCTTTCGTGCGTTGAGTTGCTCCGACTCGCTGCAGCTGTCGTGCGCGACGTGCTGACTTCCGAGCAACAACGGTGGAATCAGAGGGGGCAGAGGTGGAAGTGCTGCTGCTGCTGCTGTTGTTGGCGGTGCGTCCGTGCAGCAACGCCATAAGTCCTGCGGGAGAAGTGAGGAGGTCCGCCGGGTCCGGTGTGCTGAAGTACCTGCAAGGCGCAATTAAGGGGGAGTGCTTTAGTACACCGTCTTTGAGAAGAGAGTCACAGAAGCTCGTGTTCGCCAAATGACGAGGTTGCACCGTCACGACAAAATATCGGCGAAGGCATTGGCGCTGTTGTTGCCGCATAGTTAAATACGCTTTTTCGATAAGTTTATCGCTTGAGTTGTGGATTTGGCTGCTTACAATGAGCTCACAGTAATCGCAGCGCGTCTGCAAGACTTTTCGGATGAACCAGTGGTACAGAGGAAGAAACCAGCGCAAGTGGCACGGGAACAGAGAGTTGTGAATGGCTCAGATAAAAATACAGCCTAGTTTTTCTTCCAGCCACAAAGGAGTGTGCGTTAAAATCTGCGGCGGCAAGGACAACAATGCATGTTGGTTCAAACCACAGGTTCTTGACAGATGTCAAAAACTCCCTTTTTTAAGTAGTAGTTTTTGAAAAACACCGGCAGCTTTCGTAGCCTGTTGAACATCCGAATGAAACACGCCAATACGAAAAACAAGTAGACGTAGATAGACATTCTAGTAATGACTGTGTGACAAGCAAATGCCGACTACACCTCCACAATCTCGTACCCGTCCTTCAGACGTGCGTACATACCATCTGGGGAATCTACGGCCCGCTGCTCTACGTGGCCCACAATCCACGCCGGGGAACCACCGTCGACCTCCTGCAACTCCTTCTGAAATGCTTCCGCTGCGGTGCGATTGGGCAGCGCCACCAGCAACCCTCCACTTGTCTCAGCCGAGTAGCCTTCGAAGAGGCGGTACTTGTCGTGCATCAGTCGTGACGCGGCGACGGCTGTCTTGAACATGGGCAGCCGATCCAGCACAAGGCAGAGGGACTGCGCGACATCGTTGCCAGTGGCTTGGGCGGCACCGAAGTTGTTCGCGTGTCCGAGGATGCCAAAGCCCGTCACGTCCGTCGCACCGTGAGCGCCGTGCTTCAACATCAGCCGCGCCCCCTGTCGATTCAGCCGCTTCATACTATCTGTCGCCTTGTTGTACAGCTCCTCAATTTCATCGCGGGAGATGTGGCCCTGGATGGCTTCTTCGTAGAGCGGGGATGGCCGCATGATCCATTGTTTCAGGTTCATGGCGATCTGACAGCCTAGTGGCTTCGTTAACACTAGCACGTCTCCGGCACGCAGCAAACCTGCGGGACGCACCATCTGCGCCTCGGAAACGACCGTCATAGCCACCCCGCCAATAAGCGGCCACGGGTTCATGACGGTCTGACCGCCCGTGACAGCAGTCATCGCGAGCTGAGCGCGCTCGGCGAAGCCTTTCATAATCTCGCGCGTCGTGACAAGTTGCTCGTGCTCGTCCATGTCGGTGCTGGCCGCTAGTAGCATCAGCATCGTGTCGCAGTCGGCGATCCCCATGCTGTACAGGTCCGACAGCACGTTCGCCGCGCCGATCTGGCCCTGCAGAAACGGATCTGCCACACTTGGGAAGAAGAAGTCGGTGGTGGAGACGAGGAAAAGGGTTTCGCCCCTCTCGTTTTTGTGGCGCAGCGGGACAATACTGCAGTCCATGCCCACGTCTTTCTGTCCAGGGGAGGTAGAAACCTCCTGAAGCAACGCCAAGAGTTTCGGCTGCGGCAGCTTGCAGCTGCAGCCTTTCAGGCGCGTATAGTCGGTGAGTTGGAACTCCGGTGGCAGACCGAGGGAGGCGGGGTCGAAGCGCGGCTGCTTCAAGTCCGCCACCTTGTCGTCTGCCGCGGGTGGTGAATGCGCACGCTTGTGAGACATGGTACCTTTAATTGGAACTACCTTTTTTTTTTTGTCGAACTGTAAAACTTGATAAACACGGGCCCAGATCGAGAAAAAGGAAAATCAGAAGAAAAGCTGCTGAGGACGGAGAAACGGAAGCTGACGTTCTCGCCTCAATCACTTTTTGCTCAAATCGCAGTGTTCTCGTAGTGTCGCGGTGGGTCGGTAAGTGAAACACAAAGGCTGCTCCGGACGATGTGAAGGCGGTTATCCTGTTTGTGGTCAACACCGTTAAATGCGCCTTTATATATCTTACTAAATATTGTTACAGCTGAGTTAAAGGTGTGGGCAACAAAAAAAGTGCGGTGCACAAAAACAACAACAACAAAGGCGCACCACCAATGACCACACAGAGGGGGTAAACACCAGTAACAGCGACGCAACGGTCGACTTTTTCCTTACAATCTCAACGATCTTTTACAAGTCCTCAAGAAACTCGTTGAGTTCTGCGTCATCCTCTTCACTGGCGGCGACCTCGGCACCGCCGTCCTCCCGCGGACGTTTCGTGCCAACCTTGGCACCGCCTTTGCCTTCACCCGCCACCGCTGCCGTCTTTTGGGCGGCTGCCTTCTTCTTCTTCTCTGCCACCGTCATCCACGTGCGCGGGTCGTAGCGGCCATCCACCTGCGCCATACGGCGGCGGTTGTTCTCGCGGAATTCAACTGCATCCGGCTCGTCGGACAAGATCCACTCGATCTTCTCCGCCGCCTTCTGCAGGTCTTCCTCCGTCTTGGCGGTGATGCGGACGTGCGGGTCCTCCAGCGCCATGGCCGCCGCGTTGGGATTTGTGTCCTTCAGCGGGTTTGTGATACCACGACCCACCAGCACAATCCGACAGTTCGTCTCCTTCTCTAGGTCTTGGTGTACCTGACCGCGTGGGCCAATCAAAGCCCCGTAGTCACCCGTCTCGATCTGCTCGTGTGTGAAGTAGATGCGGTGGTTGATGTCCTTTGACTTGTTAGCCGCGTACTCGGCGCGCTCGACGTAGGTGCGGAGCAGTTTGCTAATGTCGTCCATCACTCGCAGACGCTTCTCCATCACGACGTTTTCGGGAGTGTTCGTGCGATTGCCGTTCTGGTCGTACTCTGGCTCGAGCGGGATGTTGCGGAAGTACGCGTCACATATGTGGGCGGCCAGCATGCGCTGCATGTCTGTTGCCAGGGCGCGTAAGAGGAAAGCACGGATGAACTGCCCATCCTCGTGCACGAGGGCTTCGGAGGGAACGTAGCTGGGGACGGCGAGGTTGGTGTAGCGGGACTCGCTCCAACGCGAGGCCGTCTCCTTGGGCATCCTATAGTTGATAACAGTGGTGATGAGAAGTAATTTGGAATATTGCAGTCGTCGATTGCTTTTTTTTTATTATTAGATCGTAAATAAAACCTTTTGCTCCCCAAGTAGTTGTTCAAAGCACACACTTGTGAACCAAAACAACACAATTAATCGCAGGTGCGACACCACCAGTACAGATATGAGATGCGTAGAATGAGATAGGTGAAGAGAAGGTTCGGGAATAGTAATGGAAGGCACAGCAACACTATTTTTGGGGGAAAAAAATAGCGTTACAATACGTAACTGCGAATCTAGGTGTTAACAACGTTGGCGAAGAAGTAGCCATGGTGGTGCCTCACAATACAGTTGTGACTAAAATCGAGTCCTGCTAGTTTCTTTTTCTCCTTTCTTCGATAATTTGAGTAAAAGACTGTCTCACACAAAAACAAATAGCTCAGGCTTGTTGCTTTTATTGGAGTTTAATGTCGATTAGAGAGCAGAGAAACGTACGTACACCAGCTAGACACACAGACAAATACAAAAGTCCTCCAAGTGCCACCAAAGTTACTTAAGCAGCACAATTTTCGTTCCACTACCATTTTTCCGATGCGTAAGAAAAGTACGTTAAGGCTGTGACAGGGCGCTTTGCACATATTATAGGGAATTCAGTTGGTTGCACGTTTTTCGTCCGACCTCACGTCAGAGGGAGTGAACGGCGTGTCGCGAAGCAATGTAATCGAGACCGCGTTGTCGTCAATATCTTCAAGACGCGGTGGCTCTGTCGGCAAGGAAGACTGGGCGGGCCACCGCGCGAGGTATTCATCCACGGCCCTCCGACACCCAGCCCAGTAGTGGTAGTCATCCACCTGCACGATGCGAGGTGGGTGTGAGGATGCCACCGTAGATGTCTCACTTCGCCGCATCACTGGGACAATCAGTTCCAGTGATGTGCGCGTCGAGGCGTACCAATCAGCATCCACATGGAGAAGCGCGATGCCGTCACGTTGCACGTCGGGTCTTGTCAGCAGTTGCGAGGGAATAGAGGACTCGAACAGACCGGGCAAAACGATAAGACGGTCCTCCACGGAGAAGGCACGAGCTAGTTGACGGACATGTGCGGCGGGGGACCTGCACGTACCGGTGCCCCACGAAGCCGCGCTGTCGTGATTCGCAGAAATCAAGTTTGAAGAGCGAGGCTGCACGAGGGCATCCTCACTGCCAGGTGGCGGCATACCAGCGAAAGTGTCCAACGCAAAAACGCGCCGTTGATAAGGCTGCTGCGACATTGGTGTCGAAAGCCCACTTTGCAGTGCGGGTGTTGTTGCAGTTTCGTTTTCTGCAAGCACCACGGCCATGAGCACTGCGGATCCGCCACCGGCAGTCCCGCACTCGACAATATGGCCCCTGTCAGCCGTTGGTCCGCCACACGCCAGCCGCTTTGTTGCCCTGTATAGGTGCAACAGTCGTGGCCATGAGAGCATCGTGAAGTCGAGGAGGGCGTCACACAAAAGCGCAAAAAGGGGGTATTGTTTTTGGACTTCCGTCGGCGGTAAAAGAAAGGGCCGAACAGCTTCGTTTACCTCGTTTAAAAGGATCTGGGCTTGACGGTGCTGTGGGTGGAGACGCAGCTCCTCCAGCAGGCATTGCCGCGCTTCTAGAGTGTAACGACCGGCTCCATTAGTGAGGAAGCACAGAGCACGTGCATAGTCGACACCCTCGACAAGCGTGCGCTGCGCTTTCAGAGAATTAAGTCGTGGAAGTGTGTTTGTTGCATCACCGCGTTGGATGGCTGCGATGCAGTGGTGAACCACCTCTGCAGCAGCAACAGCTGTAATATTGGAGTTAACGACGCTTTCTGACAGACAACGGTGCGTACGTCGCATGCTGCCTAGGGTTTTCAAGTTGGCTTTATAGCCGCGTGAGAGGGCAGCATTTGGGAAATGTGGAAGGGGCAGAGAAAGGAGCAAGGGAGGTGAATAGGTTCGTAGAAACGACTAAAGGTAGTAGAGTTTGCAACGCGTGAAAGTTGTGTGCGTTGTCGTTGCGTCAGATAAAAGGACACACTTGCATTCTGACATTAGTGATAAAACCAAACGTGATCTTTCATCACTCGTTTCGACGGTTGTTGTGGTGAGAGTTGTTTAGCATCAAATACGTAAAAATCACTGTACATTTGGAACTATGGATACACAGATAAAAATGACAACAACAGAATGAACAGTGAAGAACGGAACGGACGGCATCTGTCGGCCCACATAGCCCAGTGCTAGCTGCTTCAAAGAATGGTGACGAAGACAACAATCACTGGGGAGAAGAAAAGTCGAAAACCCATAAAAGTGCAGAACCGTTTAAACGCAGACAAAGAAAAACACGTAAAGTTCGAAAGTCGAAGGCACAACTGTCATTTCAGTTTCACCATGAGCGTACAGCTCTTTCGAATGCCGAAACTGGCCAGTGTTCTTTCGTACTCGCTCCACTCACACTTCACCGGGTACGCTTGACACAACTCGTATCGCGTACGTGCAAATTGCGGCGCGGCGGCAATAAATTGGTTCCTCAAAGCTTCCACCGTGTCCTCTGGGGACACGTGCAACGTCACCCTTCGGCCGTCGGGCAGACGGACAAGGATAGCGATTGAGTTGCTCCCAACATTCGTGCTGCTATTCAAGGGCGTGGCGGGCACATTGTTATCGCTATTGTTGGGTGGCGGGCTCTTCTGATTTTGCTGCTGTTGTTGGGCTTTTTCACGCCGAGAAGCTGCTTCTGCGGCAGCCGCACGCTTCATGGTGTTCGAGGGATCATCATGAGTGTTTGGGTTTTCAGAGGACGCAAAGCCGGGATTCACACCCATCACAGCTGCCACTTCCTCACGCACGGAAACAAGCTGACCGCTTGCGGTGACTCGCTGCTTAGGGATTTTGCTCAGAAACGCCGCCGCGCTTACGGAATGGTAGCCAATACCGTCCTTACAGCCCTGTGGGGCGTGTACAGGCCGCGGCTGGTCGGCCACGACAGGCGAACCGCCAAGACGCCGTCCGCCATCCTTCGGAAAGAAAGGCAACGCTCCGTTGCTGGCGGCGGATTTTTTCAGTCCCACAGCCGCTGCCTTCGCATGAGCGGCGCCGTTTTTGTCCACTACACAGTTCTCCGTGCTGCGGTCCGTCACCTCAATCGGGAAGCCATCGGGATACTTTTCCTTGAACTCGTAAGGGTAGTAGCCTTCGGTAAGGTCGTCGAGAAACGCGTCGCAGAGGGCCCAGCCGTAGGGACGGAAGGGCCCCCGATTCACGCAGATGCCGTTCTTGTAGACGACCACTTGCACAACGTCGCGCTCACGAATGCCAGCTTGATTGCCGTTCTTCACCACGCCTTTCCACCCAACGTAGTCGGAGAGTATGTGGGCATTCCTCTGCAGAAGAGCCACATCTACTGTAGCGGCGGAGTGTCGTCGATGCTTTACGCTGTGCGTTTGCCGCTGCGACAACTTCGGTGGCGTCGGCGTCCTGCCAGCATCCGCCTGCACTTTCTGTGGACTGAAGAGAAGTGTGCCAGGTAGTGCGGTGTTGGTGAAGTGCGCCGGTGTAACCTCTCCGTCACCCTCGTTGAAGTCTCCGCTGAATAAGTCAAATTTCTCCTCCTCTTCCTCGTTTCTTATTGAGCCACTGTTGTTCACAGTGGTCGCTGGCGTTGCCGAAGCCGTGCTACCACCGTTGCCTTCACTACTGCTACGATTATTTACACGAGCATCCGCTCCAGCGTCATTGGTCTTGTGCCGGTCTTTCGAACGGTCCTCGCCGACGTTGTTCCTCTCCTTGTTTGGCGTGGCCGTTGCGGTCTCCAACTCGGCGAGGTGTTGTTCCAGCATTTCCTTCTCATCGTACAGCGTCAGTACGGCTGTCTCCGCTTCTTCGCGCAACTGCCGCTCACGCTGGTAGCGGTCGTTCAACTGGCGGTACCTCGTGTGCAGCTCCTGCAACTCTGATTGATAGGCCTTGTGCTTCGACTCCAAGTCCTTCAGCCGCGCAGCCATGACCGTCAGCAGGTCATCGCTGTTATGATTGCTTGCCCGGACCCGCGCGCGAAGTTGGTTCGCAAACGGCTCCTTATCCGGTCGTACGGTGTGGTCGCCGTTTAGGTTGGCCGCTAGCGCCGGCGGCCGGTCCAGAGACGACGGCGAGGCGCGGCGCGGCCTCAGCACGTCTTGCAGCAACTCTCTCCGCGTTGCGTCGTCCAGCACGTCAGGTGAGAGCAGAAGAGGGTCGTTGAGGGCACCGTCTTTCTTCGTGTTAGGCCCGCCGGGCCGATACTTTTGCGGTGATTCGTGTATCTTCGATGCGCGACGAGGACCTTTGTCCATAGTTGAAGCAAATTTCTATTTATTTGCAAACTAAAGAAGACCAGCGCTCAAAAACAGTGAGCTCCAGTAACAAACAAACCCAGGGAAACGAAATTTTTTTTTTTTCTAATACATCCACCTTTGTCCTGCCTATTGTCTCGCAACAGACAGGGAAATCTGGTGTTGCCAGGTTGTGCAAAAAGCACCCAAATGCGTCAAAATGTAGTCCCAGTTCCGTGACTTTGATGGAAATGAAAAAAAAAAAAAAAGTGCGGGTCAGCGAAGAGTAGGCGCGATGATTGAAAACGAGAGAAAATGAAAGCGAGTCAACCAAAGAAAATGTGAAGAAAAATCGATAGGCAACGTTTTGAGTAGATTTCAATTACCAAAGGAAAAGCCTGTAGTTCACGTGTTAACTACTTGTATAAACCGTCTCTCTCTCTCTCTCTCGCAACTGCGCGCATGAGGTTAGCTTCACTTCACCGTTTATAACACAGTATCATATCTGCACCGATGCAAGCAGGCAAGAACCGAAAAAGTTCACAAATGGGCGACAAAACACCCTAAAAGACAACGTAAACAACGACTGGAATGTGATCAACCCCAAAAACAACAACAACAACAGGCATCCTCGTTCAGTTTGATTCGTAAGTACACCACCAGAGACCAGTTGAACACGTGAAACCAAAAGTACGCTGAGGTCGTCGGTGTTTCAAAGTACTTCAATTGGCTGCATTCAGTCGAGAACGACACATAGAACGGGGTTGACGTTAAAGCTATCAAGCTCCTCTTCCCACGCACACACCAGCTCACTCATGAGCTCTACGTGGTATTCGCACAGCTGCCGCGCTTCTGTCACCGTCCACGTGGACAGCTTGTTGTCTTCGTTTGTTGGTGGCTCTGACGGACACCGAAAGCGCACCACCGTCTTCCAGTAGGCATCACTGGGGCGTATCTTGTCTCGCAGCTGGGAGGACACATTTGTTTCCTCAATGTGCGAAGATGGAAAGCTTGAAATCGTTGTGTAATGCGTCGCGCACGGCCGCGTCGAGGGGTACCAGCTTTCCCACACGAGGTATTCGTTGTTCCACCGCGGTTTCGAGTAGCGGGGATGGTAGTGGCCGATCTCCTCAAAGATGCCATGGTAACGTGGGTTGCGTAGGATTGCATTGCGATTCGAAGGGCTGCTGTGCATCTGATGCAGGAAGTCAAGAACCGACGGCGAGGCTTTAGCTTTGCGCTGCTGCCCCACCTTGCGGTCGACCTCGACAGCGGCTGATCCGCGCAGCAGCTTTGACAGTCGGTGATGTTGCACACGACTTACGGGCCCCTGCGGGCACAGTTCGTAGTAGCGCTCTGCTCCGGTCAGCGCCTCCTCGCCATCACCGTAGAGGCAGCGGGAGGTGTAAGCCGGTGGTGCAGTGTGCCACCAACGCTCTAATGCTTCTGACTGGGCCGCATGGTGGCGGGCAATGTGGCGGCGCTGTAGTTGCTGCACCTCGGTTCGATTCTGCGGCAGCGGCAGTCTGCAGTGCAGCAAAATAGGTTCTTTGACGGCGGTGGTAGTGGTACTATGGGCGGGGATTTCTTTTGCCCACACGACCCACTCGCTAGAGAACCTACCGTAGTAGGGCAGGGAGGTCTCGGTGGCTTGCAGGCCTTTGTAGGCCATTCCAGTGGACATCATCGGGTTCAGCGGGTACGCCAAGTTTTCAAAAGGTTCGTCATTTTCGTGGAAAGCTCTTGTGGTTTTGTTATTGCCGCTGCTGGTTTGCCGTTGTTTCTTAGACAGCTGCTCAAGGCCGTTAAGAATGCGGTAGCCCTCGCGGGTGACATAAAAGCGTGCTCCGCTTGGCGCGTTGTAAAGCTGTTCCAGCAGGTTCAGGTCACTGTCGAAGGAGTGGAGGAGAACGATAGTGTAAGCGTCAAAGCTGGACCAACCTCGAGCAACAATGGCAACGCCACATAGACTTAGGAGAAGGGCGACGGCTGCACATGCGGTGATGAGGCGGTGCGCTTTGCTACTACGAGCACCTTTCATGTTGATCAAAGACGCTGTAACGAATAATCAAACAAGCAAACAAAAGACCAGGATAGCAGAACCAAACGTGAGATAAGAGGAGAGAGAGAGTTGTGTGTGTGTGTGTGTGTGTGTGAAGTTAGCAGCAGGAAGATTGTAGTTTTGTTCTATGACTTGCTGTTCGTTTCTTTGACACACGTTGACAGCAGTATTGCGCAAACCGTTTGAGTGAGACGATTGATGAGGTGCCGCAAATCCTTATGGATTGCTTCTGAAAAAAGCAAGTTGCTTCGAAGGCAAGCGTAATTGCCGGAGGTAAAGGTGGCTAGAAATTTTTTTATAGAGTGAACTGCAGCAGTCGTGCGGAACCTGCCTTCCTAGCCGTCACATTCGCAGCTTGCTGTCTCAAGCTGAGTTTCTTCGTCTGCTTTCACGGCATCACGGATAACGTGAAACTTCAAAACAAGCAAAAAACAGAGTTTTTCCTTTCGAAAATATCAGCAACGAAAAAACAGGCTGAGAACAACAGTCGGAAAGGGGACAACAGATACGGCGTGTTGCAAGCCAAGTAAAGGCCATTTTATTACTAAAAACGTAAAAAAAAAGAGGATACAGTGGCTTTCGCGTGACAAAAAGAAGGGGAACGAAAACTAAACCAGCTGAAGCAAAAATCTACGACTAAAAAGTGAAGGAGAAAAAGAACGGAAACGGTGCAATGCAGAGACAGTTGCAGCAGTGCTACCGACTAGATTTGCCACAGGAGGTGAAAAGTTGGAAATTGAAGCAAGAAGCGAGATCTGCAATCGAAGGGAAAACTCTATTTCGACCAATTGAAGCGAGAGCTGGCTGCATGCACAATATCCTCCGCAATTGCCATGGACGCTGTCGCAGCAGGGCTCGGTGCATTCCGCACGTTGAGGATCAGCGGCTTGCCACTGCCGTGCGCTACGATGGCCTTACCCTCGTGCGGCATGTCACGCACGGCGGCCAGCACTTTGTCTTTGTCCATCGCTGCTTCCAGCGTCACACGCGGCCGTGCGAACTCCATGGCGAGGTCCATGCTGAGGCTGCCGTCCTGCGCCACACCAATCGCCATCACACCGCAGAAGCTGTCCACGATGTCCTTTGCTTCAATCGACGGGATCAGCTTCTGCGCCTCACGCAGAAACGCCTTCTTGTTCAAATCCATGTAGTAGGTCTGGCAGACCACATCGAAATTAGAGAACAAACTTACCCACCCGCCCTTGCTGAAGGCACAGTTAAAGCAGTACTCAAAGTCGATGGTGTATGGCGTGTAGCCGAAACGATCAAAGGCCATTGCTGAACCGGGGCCGATGATTACCTGACGACCGCGGCGCTCATCCACCGTTGGTGTGAAATGCACACCCACGCTCAAGCCTTTGCGGTTATCCGGACACGGGTAGACGTGCATGTGAATCATATCTTTGCGCTCTGGAGTAAGTTGGTAATAACGGCCGCGGAAACCGTACGTCTGCACCACGCGCTTGCCTACCCACTCAAGAATGCCGCCCGAGTGCTTCGCAACAACATCGTTGTTGAGACCGCAGCAGGTGATGACGTTGCGGGCAAGAATCGTCTTCTCCGGTCCCAATTGGCCTTTCTCGCGGCCGCGGATCAGCACCATCTCTTCCGCGCCGGGGCCTTTGGTATTCACTACTGAAACTCCCACAAAGTCCTGCGCGTCGAATTGGAACTGTGTGGCGAAGTTGTTCTTCGCGTTGGCTACCATCTCGCGCAGCATACTACGCGTCACTGCCGCAAAGTCGATGATGCCGGTGGTGGGCGACCACAGCGCGGAGATGCCCCTTACCAGCGGCTCCTTCTGCTGGATCGCTTCCTGGCCCTCGATGATCTCCAGCCCCCGTACGCCGTTCGCCGTGCCCCAGTCGTACATTTGCTGTACCGTCGCCCGCTGGCTCTCCTCCGTGGCGACGATCATCTTGCCACATAGCTCGTGGGGCAGCTTGTGCTTGCGGCAGTAATCAATGATGAGATCGTGGCCGCGCGGGCACAGTCGCGCCATGGCGGTGCCGGGCGGGTAGAACATGCCGGCATGGATGCAGCCGCTGTTGTGACCAGATTGGTGTTGTGCCACGTCCGCCTCGCGCTCGATGAGAATGACACGCTTGTGCGGGTATTTGTGCCGGATCTCGCGCGCCGTGGCTACGCCGACAATGCCGCCGCCGACGACGGCCACGTCGTATATGTCGCGGCGGTCATCCTTGGAGTAGGTAACAAAGGAGTGCGCGGTGCTGGCGGCGTCGATATCCATGTTGCCGTACTCGCGGCGGTAGTAAACCGCTGCCGCCACGCCGCCCACCACCGTCAGCTGGCACATACCGGAGAAGAGACGGCCGAGTGCGTGAGACATGGTTCTTAGATAGAAAAAAAAAAAGAGACTCTGGCTATTGCTAGTGTTTTGGATAAAAACAGAAGGCCGGGAGTGGGGGACAAATGCCACTACAAGGAAAGTGAGAAATGGATAATATCAACAGCTTAGAATTTCAGAACAGTGTCTTCTCGTGGTGATTAAAAGAGAGTTTAATATGTAGAAGTAAGCAATTAGTTTTGAGTTAGCGGAGTCGAAGGAGGCATGTATTCGGCTTGTTTCGAGAGGTGCTACGATAATGGTATACTACTGCTTGACTGACTCTAAAGACTCTAAAAGTACTGGCCTGACGACGGTGTTATACAATTCTGCTGTTCGACTTAAGAAATGAATCAAGGTAAGAAAGACGTACAGGTGCGACAGCGTCGTTGGAGGGACCAACGTAAAGGGGAGAGGGAGCGAAAGCAAAGGAACGAACAGGTCAAAATAGTAGTATTGGAGCGGAGAAAAAGAAACACCAGTTTTTGGGTCAAATAAATTTGCATCACGAAGCTTCTTGAGTCTCACTCAGAATGAACCTTGCTGGCAAATGCAACGCACCACGATTAGAACTGCAAGTGTGAAAATTGTGTTCTGCGTAGTAGCGAGTGTATCCCCAGCCACGCATCGCACATTTTTTCGTATTCGGAAGCTTTCGTTGCTGTTTAGTGCCCATCTGTGAATGCCCAACAAGTATGACGACCAAACTAAAAAAGTAAAATAAAATAAAAATATACGACACTGCCATTAGGTGCCGCAGTTGTGATGTTAAACTTGAAGTTGGAGAGGGGAAGCGGAGCCAGTCACTCAGCCTTTTCAACAACAGAGTGCTTCGCTCCTGGAGGGGAGGGGTGGGGTGGGGGAGGGAACAACAGCTACCCGACTACAACATCCTCGCGGTTCAGCCCCGTCAACGCGCGCGTAGTGGAGTTATCCAGCATCCCCAGCATGTGAAAGCACTCCCGCAGCTGCTGCTCTACCGCATCCCGCTGCAATGCCGGTAGACGCCTTACCTGATGCCACAACGAGCGATCATGTAACACCAATTCATGCAGTAAACGCGATAGAAGGCGGACGGATTGCTGAACCGGCTGCAACGAAGCTGGCGTGTGCGTGTTGGCATGGCTTCCTTCCACAGCACGCCCACCACCACTGTTGCCGTTGCTCTTGTCGGTGAGCTCGCGCAGAGCTTCATCATGACCGGTATATTCGAGAACACCAGCTACCAACGTCACCACGGAGCTGATGGATATGTTCTCGCCGACGAGAGATTGCTCCGCCGCCCTTTCTCTGGTAGGATCGCGTTGCCGATTCGTTTGTGCACCGCCACGCCGCATCGATGTGGACTCCGACTGCCGCTGCTCTTCTAGGTACTGCAGCCGCTGCGCCAGTCCAGCATTGATGCTGGTCAGCACATGCTCGGCAAGCGTGGCCCAGACAAGGGTCTCTGTGTGCGCCGCGATTGGCGCGCGTAACCGATCTGGTGCGGCAGCTCGTTGCCTGGGCACCTGGTGTGCACGTCGGGCGCGGATGTGCGGGAACAATAGGGCTGTCGCACCCCAAAGCGTTGCAAGTTCTGCCATGGTATGCGTGTACACGTCCGCCGAGCCCTGCTGGATGTTGGTCGTCAGCAGGATCGTTTCGGCGAGAAAGAGACAGCCCGTCATCCAAACATCCATTTTGGCGGAGGACGCTTGATCTGCAACCTTGCGGCGGTTGTTAATGTTGCTCATACTCCCATCCGCCGCGTGGCGTGCGTAGAGTTGGAAGAGCTGCAGGAGATCGCTCGGTGAGAGGCGCCGACCCAACTCCCTCAGAGTCCGCACATGTACCTCCGTCAGGTGTTGCTCCCGCAGCGCGGCGGCGAGCTGACGCTGCTGCAGCCGTGCCTGCTGCAACACTGTTTCGAGCAAAAACTTCTCGGCGTGCTTACGGCCGTGTCGCTGGTAAAGCTTCTGGCGGTGCGGGCGTGTGGCAAAGGCGAGCAAAGACGACTGCCGCGCCTTCTCGTGCAGAACGCGGCTGGTGTGCGTGCGCAGCTCCGGAAATATGTCGGTCAGGAGCCGCGTGAGCAACACTTCAACACCTGCGTCGCCCGTAGGGAGAAGGTGGAGATTGTGCAGCTGCACGGCGAGACGGGCGGCCTCCTCCGGCGGGCGGGGACTGCGTCCACCTGCTGTGAGCCCCCGCTCCTCCTGCACAGGTGCCTGACACTCCGCGACGAGGTGAGCCACCACAGCAGACCCGACATCAGTCAACGCCTGTTCCAAAAGGTGAAGAGTGCGGCGCAGCGCTGGACGGTTGCTGCTACTCATATCGGTCACATTTGAAGGCTTGAGGGCCAAAGTCGTGGAGGCGAGGTGCTGCAGCGTGGCACACAAACTCACCAGTTCTGGCGCACATCCATGCTGCAGCAATACCGGTAGGTCAAGCTCAGGAAGAATGAAGCTGTGTAGGGCGAGAGTGTCCGTTACAAGCGGCAGCACCTCTGCAGTGTGCGGCGGAATCCAGCGCATCTTGAAAGGCTCGCGGCCATTGCGCTTCTTCCGCGGCGCCTTACACGAAGCGTGCTGTTCTGCCGTCGAAGAAACGGCGCTAGAAGTTGGCGACAAAGATGTCTCTTCTGCGTTCTGAAGCATATCGAGCAACACATCCGAGTCTTCGTACCCTTCTGCCGGTTTGGGTGCTGACTCTGCTACACAACTATGTTCACTAAGTGTCTCATGGTGCACCTCGTCTACACCGTAATTCCACCTCGTCGTCTTGGTTTCGTTTTCTGGACCCGCCATACGGGCACGAAATATACGGGACGGCAGCGAGACGACGAAACGCGGCGCGTGTCGGCTAAGTTGGCCGCCCTGCACGTAGTCACGCAAGATGCCCATGGTGATGCGCGTGAGCGCCAGACAGAAGGAGAGGAGCCGTGTGATGCTTGGTTGGTTCGCGCGTGAGGTATTGTTGTGCGAAGTCCCTGCTGCGGAGACGGCGGCGGCAGCGCGCTTGTGTTCTGCGACAGCTGCCATCCACACGGGTTCACGCAGCAGCAGCCGCCACAGCCGAGCCGAGACAAATGGCCGTGTGAGAAGAGAGGCGCGGAGGAGAGCGAGGTCGTCGTAGGCGGCACGGCGGCGCCGCTGGAGCGCATCTGCGGTCTGTTTTAAAAGTTGCTCATCCTCGGCGCTGAGGGCATTGTTGCTACGGTTTTTTGCGTGTTGCCGGCGTGGCCGCAGCTGTGACCCAAACTCTTTTTGAAACTTCTGCCACATCGTGTTTGTGAGTTCGCAGCGGTGTCGTGCCGCGTGTTCCTTCTCCTGCAGGTGTTGCCGGCGTGCTTGTTCAATGGTGTGGAGAAGCTGCAAGAGGAAGTGCACCGCCTCCATCTGCTGTTGAGAAGCGGAGCCGACGACTGTGGATGAAACTGGTGCGCGTACAAGCTGTGAAGGCGCTGTCGACGTGTTGAAAACGGCCGTTGACAGAACGTCCTGATTCACACTTGCGCTTTCTACGGAGCTTTCCGAATATGACGGCTCGTGCAGCTGCTGGTGCTTCTTTTCGCCGCGCTGTAGTTTCTTGCGGTCAAGTTTGCACCAACTGCGTTCCACCAACGAGACAGCGACGGGCAGACGACGGAGGAGGAGCTGGTCTTGCGCACGTGCCACCCGCGTCTGTGCGTCACGATTTGCCAAGGCGGATGTGCGTTGGTGTCGACGAGTCAGCGATAGAGGGCCATTAACAACGTCAGCGTCGACCGTCTTTTCGTCATTCAAGGAGGAGAATGCGGTACTTGGAGGAGTGAACCGCGAGGATGCCAAAACACCCTGGACGCGCACTTTTTCTGCCTGCACGCGATCCAGACGACGCGTCAGTTGAGCCAAATCACCAATGCGGCGCGCAAACTCCATCGACTCGTTAACGTGTCTTTTTCTTTGACAGTATCGTCTGGGTCCTACTCTACTAACGAGGTAGAAAATAGAAACTACTTTCAAGAATCCGTAGTTTTTGTTATGACCGTTTCTGAATGCAAAAAAGAAAAACATAGAAAAGCGACGTCAGAAGAAAGTAGAGATAGGGATAGACACGTTTAAATCGGTAAAACATTTTGTGAACAAGAAGCACAACGCATTCTTGAGAGTTTGGCTACAACAGAGAAAATATAGGTTTGATTCTCCTTACATTTCCCGTACGCAAAAGACTATTATATACATCACGAAAATAAGGGGAGCAGATTCGCTTTCCCTTACGTGTTCCACCCTCACACATGTGGTGATGCAAACGTTACTTTTTTTACATGCGGAGAAAGCGCACCGCTTTCATTCGGTGCACTAATATTCCGTCTTTTTTCTTTCGTTCTGCTTTTGGTTACCTCCATCCGAGAGTACACGCTTTTAGGGTTTCTTTCTCTGGAAAAACAAGAGGAGAAAAAAAAAACAAGAAGCTGTGGAAAGGATAGAATGAACGCTTCATAATCGCTGTTCCTAAAGAGGAAGAAAGAAATAAGTTTTAGTGGTAGGCAAATCTGCTTCTAGAGGCTCGAGCAAGATACGTAGTAGATGACGACGACAGTGTTGAATGAAAAGAAACGAGTTAAAGCAGAAGGAAGCTAATTTTTGTTCTGCGCAACTGTTTCCAACAATCACTTTTCGACAAAAGATAATGAGAGAGTAAGCTCCTTCTCTTTAAAGGCAGCAATAACACCGCAACTTGCCTTATGTGTTTTCTCGACAATAATGGAAAAAAAAAAATGAACAGTAGAGCCCGGGGGGAGGCGTGCTGAACAATAAAAGCACACTGTAAGAGTGCTCACGAGCTATCAGATCCAATCAGCAAAGAAAGAAAGAAAGAAAGAAATAACCGCGGAGTCTAGCGAAAACAAAAAGGAGAAAAAAGTCATGCGTGAGAAAACAAGGGTATCAGAACGTAAGAAAAAGAAAACGTGCGGGGAGTCCACGCAACCACAAACGATTAGAGTGCTGCAACGAGAAAGGGAATGAGAAACGGAGTATAACAAAAAACTATTGCATCAAAAAGTGGAAAAAAGTTGCAAAATGGCGTTTACAATAATAAACGGACAAGGAAGTTTGTGACAGGTGTGAAAATGGATCTGTACACCATACAGAGAGAGAGAGAGAGAGAAAGCGGGTTCTTCTCTCGTTGGCAAAAAAAAAAAAGAAACTATCTGTAACTTCAGTGGTTTAAAACTAATCACCCCACTGAGGGAACATTAAAAAAAAAAAAAACACTCAACACGCGTTAGAAAAAAAAAAACAAGCGTTAACAAAAGCGTAGCTAATTGCATTTTGTCGAGAGGGGGAAAAAGGCAAAGAAAGAGCGAGGGAGTGAGGTACAAGCAATAATACGCAAGGGAGATAATCCCACGCGTGTGCAACATTTTGTGATGGTGTTAACCACATAGCCTTCGTCCAGTATCCTTTTCGAGTGAAGGCGTTGTCTGCAAATTAACGTGTGAGAAAGGAGGATTAAAATGTGAGAAAGCGGGAGTGCAACAGATAGTGGGAATCTACAAAACACTTTGGTCAATAGAGGATAAAAAAGAGGGAAAAAAGCAAAGGAAACAGACGGAAGCAGCAACGGCATCCAGGACATTATTTCTTCGCTATCGCGTATTCCTGAGAGTTTTGGAGTGGAAAACGAACGTAAAAGAAAAAGAAAAGCCAAGGCGTGACAAAGAAAGACACCCGAAACATGTAAATTACAGTACTGCAAACGTTATGGGACATAAATGGAGTTGGTATGTCAAAAGCAAGTTTTCCCCCTATAAGTAGACGGTGACACAAACGTAGAACCAAAAGTAATTAGAAAAAAAGAAGAATGACTTTTTTATACTTGGAAGCGGTCCGGCTCCCGTCTACTAGGGCAGTTAAATAATCTCCTCTTTCTCTTTCTTTTGGAGAAGATAGTTCTTTTGATTGGTAACACCCTCTCTTCTCGCGTCGAAAGTCACATAAAAGCAGTAAAACGAAAGGTGTTATATGAGTCGCAATAGAAGTGGTCAAAACAAGAAGTCGAAAGGTAATTAGTCTATTGCGAGCACAAGCAGGAGAAAGAAAAGTCTATCGCTGGGTAGTTGCCAGCTTGGACAAAACAAAAACAGAAACAACTTCACGTGCTCCTACGTTAAAACTCAGTGCTTGGGCATTAGAGAAGAACCTACGAAAGGTCACTGTTTTGTTGAGCTTCCATCAATAAATGGCTCTTCCATTGGCACCATTTCTCACCTCTTTTCTAATCTGTCAATGTCGTGTGCGTGCGATAAAGGGAAGCACTGCCGACACACAAACTGCTGCAACTGAAAATAGAACAAATGCGATAAAGAAGGTAAACAGTGTTAAGTCCGTAAAAAAAAGGGAAGTGGTTTCCCATAGACGACGTGCCTCTGCGGAGATAAAGGGGAAAACGAACCCGTGGTTTAGACACGCGCGCTGGAGCTGTGTGCTCCAATGAAAAAAAAAAAAATTCGACAACTGGTAATAAATGAATGATAATCAATCTGCACGAAGGGGGCTCAAGGTGTTTAATGTAGAGTTACCTTTTGTGGTGCTTCACAGGCGCGGATCAAAAGAGCATCAAGCATGCTGGAGAAATCAGTTAAGGTAGATCTTCTGGTAACGTACCTGTAGTAGCTGCTAACAAAGAAAAGATCACTTTTTCCTTTTCAAGGGTGGACGTAGAACAGTGTGCTTGTCGGTGTCTGATAACAACATCTTTAAATAGTTAAGTGCTTCCTTTTCTACGCATTGATGAAAAGTTCCTGAGGGCTTTACTCGAGTATACGATAAGAAAGGAAAAGATACAGCAACACAACGACTAAACCCCCTGAAAGAGTTCGAGCGAAATAGGGTCAACGTGAATACGGCGCGACCAGAGGGAGACGGGGACAAAGCCATACTAGGCATTACCGCGTGTAGACTAATGGAAAAAAGAAAAGAGCAAATCTTTTATAAGTCGTTACCTTTTACGTGTAGTCACCGTGAACGCTACAAAATGAGAGAATTTTTCCATTCTTTTTTTTTCCAGTGCTTTTAATACCATTTTTTTTTTTTTTCACGTTGGTCGAGACGTCTACCAGAAAAAGGGGGGGGGGGGGAAATGAAAAAAACTATTGTTGTAGCCCCGGGATACCAGGTTGGGTGTTGACGCAGTATTCGATAATTGTACTCAACACCCCAGCCCACAGAATGTGTTGCTTTCCTTCGAAAAAGTGATGTCACTGCTCACTGCAGAATTCGGTGCGCGACTAAAAATGATCTACTTAAACGCGTAAACGTAACGCACTACTTTAGAAATAATGCGTTTGATGGGAAAGGGGGAAAAATGCGACAGTGAGTGAGGGAGAGTTTTTGTGAAACACTAAACGTAGAAAATTACTTACACGCACCACACACCCACACCCACACACGAAAGAAAAGAAGACAGGAACACGTATCCGTTACAAACACTTAACAAAAAAGAAGTTCAACGTACAAAACGTAGGGAGAAATTACTATTTTGAGTAACCATTTTCATAATTCACTGGAAAACAAGAGCCAGAGTTTTGAAGTAGTCTTGGTATACCAACAAGACGAAAACACAGGGGTCTTCAAGCAAAGAAAGAAACGCGAAAAAGAAAAACCAACCAATGAATGAACGCGCTGACGCACACAGACACAAACACGTGCGCACGCGCAGCTTGAAATTAGAGTACGTAAGTAAGACTAGGAAAAGCAAAAGCGTCCTTAACGCTACGCGTTGCTTCCTTAATATCTACAGAAAACTATTTTTTTTTTTTTTGGGGGGGGGACTATTTTTCAAAGCCACGGCTCTGCCAAAACGGAATTTACTTGGGTTTAGAGAAGGTCAAAAATGAGAGTGAAACGACATAAAAAGAAAAAACAATGTACAATTTGTCGATTGTTGCATTGCATTAAGACAAGCGGCTGTTGAATTTGCTTACGAACGCAAAGAGAAAGGTATATATATATATATATATATATATATCAGACCAACGTCGCTGGGTAAGCAATGTAACTCACACCACCTTGACAAAACAAACAACAACAACGAACAGAAAAGGGAGGAAGGGATAGCGATACACGGGAGCGTGCAAGAAACGTGATAGACACACGATGACACTTCTCGCTTATTTTGTGTATCCGCAACGCGGCAATTGCTCGTCGAGTTACGATTCAGTTAGAAGTTGTCGAGCGTTGGCAACAGCTTCATCGTGCACGGTAATGTGAGCCCTTCTGTTTGCAGTGTCGAAGGCCGCGCAAGAGCACAATGGAACCAGGTTATGTAAAAGGGGGAAAAACAAATTAAGTCACGTGATTAATACCGCTTTGCGTTTGTTGAAATTCTAAGCGCAAATTCGCCGAAGAACGAAGGGCTTTCAAACCCCCCAAAACAGCTAACCGACATTATAATTGAAATCCGCAGGGGGAAAAAGTGTTTCGTTTTTAGTTGAAACTACAAAAACTTAGTTTTGTTTTTCCTGTGAGACAACTAAAATAACGGGTTAAAAAAAGAGAGGGAGTAGCCATTGAAACTAAAGGGCGTGAACAGATCAGACAAAGAAGGGAATGAGGTAGCACTTAGCCAACTCGATTGCTCAGTACAATGTTACAAACTAATCGAACAACTTCCCCTTGTCTTTTCTCACCTGTTACACCGATAAACAACACAAAGTGTTTCTAGAAAAAACAATGGAAACGTAATTTTCGTGAGAAAGTAAAAACAGCAAGATAAAAAGTTACTGCACTGGTATCCACCGCAGGAGCGGTACATGCCGAAATTGGCCGTTTCTGTTTCGAAAAAAAGAAGTACTTTGGTACCATTAAACAAGTTTCAGTCTATTTGTGCTTATTAGATTCCAGACACGGATTTACCACGTCACTAAATATTGATCAGAGTACGACAAAGGAAAGGGATGAGATCGGCGAGAAACAACAACAACAAAAAGAATGAAATCGGTGTTGTGAGTGCAGGAAAATAAAGGAAAAAAGTTCAGACGAGACAAGCTAGAAAACAGGCGCTTTCGAGCACTAAAAAAAAAAGAAGTGGGAAAGAGGAACATCTGGAACGCGCGGAGTGAAGGTAGCTGACTAAACGAGCAAGCGACTACACACTAAACACTACGCATGTATCTATACGTATATGCACATGTGAATATTTTGGGTACCGTGACGCAACGTGTTCGGAAGTCGACACGGCGCAGCGACGAAACCAAGGAGTACCATTGAACAACGGAGAAGGAAGGTGTCAACGGAGAGAAGTTCGAAAACACGAAAATCTCAGCGACAAACACCATCAAGAACGGCACACGAGAGCAACAGCAAGTTAGCCTTCAAGTGGTCTGCGTGCCTTGACGCCATTGCAACAGATTTTTCTCGGTTTCCCTAATTATGCTGTGTGAAACGCTATTAACCGAAGACACCTACTCGATTGCCCCATTTCCAGAATCAAGTACTTTGAAGCAATTCTCCCAGGAAAGAAGAGCCTTCAGCACTAAAACTGCTGATAATGAGTGCCGTTTGGAGAGAACAGCACTGGGTACGTAACGGCCTGCTGATACCCTTGTTGGGTCACGGTAGGAGATTGGACATACTGCGTCGATGAATGCAATGTTTGCTGCGTCACAGTGCTGTCCACACCACGAAACAGCGTTGGCGTTATGTGAGCCTGCACCGGTGCATGCGGTGATGTTATCCGCTGCAAATAGTGCTGCTGCTGCTGCAGGTGCGGCTCCGCACCGCGCTGTGCCGTCGTGGAAGAGCGGTCCCACTGCACGGCTGCGGAGGAGGGCATCACGTAGTAAACAGGCGAGCTGGACACCGGGCCTGCCGATAACGTTATCGTGGCTTGATGCTGTTGCGGTTGCGGAGGACTCCCGTAGTAGGGTGAGGTAGTGTGCTGGGTGGTGACGTATGTGACCGGGGGCCTACTGACATGGTGGAGGGTCTCGTAGGGGGATGACTGCACAAAGGACAGAGAGGGCGGCGAAGGTGGGAGGACTGGGGCGGCGGCGTGCGGTGCCATGCAGAGCGATGGCCCTACAGCGTAGCTCATCGACCGCGGATGTGATGGTGATGTCTGTTGGAGAAAGGCCACCGTCTGGACAGACGTCATCGCTGGAGTGGCGGCAGCGTGCGACCATTTCTGCGAATCTGCGTAGCTAGGTGCTCGTTTGATTGCACTGGAGAGAATACCCACTAAGTGCTGCTGTTGTGGCGGTTGGGCCTGCTGGGGAAGCGTGGCCGTGGCAGGTTGCTGCCTCGTTCCGCTGGCCTGCGCCGCGGCGCGCTGGGCAGATCGACTTGATTGGCTTCGCAGATGGTCGAGAACCTTCGCGAACATCATCTCGCTGTACTGGAGACCAAGAACAGCCCGCGTCAGGTCGAGCTCGCCGTGGTTGCGCTCCGTCCAGAAGCGGAACTCCACGGTTTCGCACCGCAGTTTCTCCAACAAGGCCTCGCCGATGTTGGCGAACTGCTGGTCTGGCAGCATGCACTGACTTCGATCCCCGGCAAGGTAGATGACGGCGCAGGCAAAGTTCACCTGGTACTCAGCCGCTTGGGCGGTGACAGGATGGGTTAGCAACTCGTGCTGCGCCACCGCAAGAGCGTCGTTGCTGCGCAGCTTGGAGAAGTACAGCCGTTTTTTGTCCCGGTTCGTGCCGCGCCGAATGATGGAGGGAAGCCGGCACAGCAAGTGGTCTGATGCAAGGCCGCTGGTGAGCTTCTCGCGGTACAGCGGGGACGCGTTGCGGTATGTGGCGCCGGTGGCGGGTGACGTCGGTGAGTTGAAGCCGAAGGTGCGCTCCGTCCCGTCCCGGTCCCCTATCACCCTCGCCACCAGCGACGAGACGTCTGCGACCACGGTGGCAATGTTGTCACTGGCACCAAACTCGCAGAGGACAAGCTCTCCAGCCCGCACCGGCCGCAGCGTCGGCGGCACAAAGCAGACGCAGAAAAGCTTGTCAAAGACGACCAAAGCATGCGTCCACGCCCCCGCCGCGGCGGCCTCGACCGGTGACAGCACGGAGTCGGAGGCAATGGAGCTGCAAGAGCACGGCTGAACAGACAACGGTTGCGCGGTGGCGGCGGCTCGCACGGGCAGCCGCCCACGAAGTTCCACCGGCGCAGTGGCAGGTGCAGTAGATTCGGAAAAGGCCGTCGTCACTGCTACTGCTGTTGCTTCCGCTGCTGTAGCGGCTGGGAAAGGATAGAATGGATTTACGGGCAGCTGTGTGTTCACCTGGGTTTGCAGAAGCGACGACGACGACTGGTTTGCGCTCGTGATCAAATTGTTTACACCATCGTCAGATTGGTGGGCAGGCCGCTGGCTGTGCTCTTTCGCTGAGGTATACAGTCGCTGTGACGACAACGACCACGTCTCTGCATGCTGGGCTGCTTCGTCTTTTGTGGTATTCGCCGTATGCTGGAAGGCGTTTCGTTCCACCACCACGCCGGAGCTGTCAATGATGTGGGGTAGGGGGAATGACGTGGGCGGCACCTGTGAGCAAGACAGACCCTGCCTGCTTTCCTGAAAAAGTTCCATTGCCACTAGAAGTGAACTAGGGTATAAAGTTCACCTTCACACAGATGTTCAAAGAGGGAGAAGAGAAAAAGAAGAAGAAAACAAAGAAAGAAAAAAAAAACTGGGAATACAGAAGAGACCGAGGGAGAAAAATAGAGGTTTGCAGTTAAGCTGGAGATGCAGGTAAACAATCAGAAAAAGCCCCCTAGAGCGCTCGCAACAATGTCAACCGAGAAATGAGGAAAAAAATGTGTTTTCTTTTCTTTTCTTTTTTTCTTAGTGGGTGACGAAAAACTGCGGTGTAGGGCGAATTTAAGAACGTAAACAAACAAACAAACAGCTTTGTGACTGTTTGGATGCAGGATAAGGGCGAGAAGAAGGGGAAACGATAAAAAAAAAAAAATGAATCGAGTCGGCAACAACGATAACGTAAACGGTGCGTTTGACGTGATAAAGTTAGTTTTAGTCAGCTCAGCGTTGACCTTTGTTTTCCCGCCTCTGACGATAGAGAATTGTGGAACACAGGCGAAAAAAAAAAAAAAACTGAAACGGATAAATGAAGAAGAAAAAAAAAAAGATGAACACAGAGTATGTGTGCACGTATGCAAGTCAGGTAAGTCTTGAAGTATCGGTTTCCTTGATGTCCTTACAGCTTCTTATCTGCTGTAGGTGAATACCACAAGACGTGCTCAACCACCCACCTGATGGACCACAGGGAAAAAAGAAGAGGGAAGACAAAAAAAAAAAGACTAACAACACTAATCGTGGAGAGGAGAAAACTGTACAGTATACACGCAGGCACGCCTGTAGCGGCAAACAGGTCAAAAACGAAAAGTTTCTGGAGAACAAAAAGCGGCTTAGTAGTAATAATAATAATAACCGTAAAAGACTGAAGAAAGGAGAAAGTAGAAGACTATTTTGAAGACGGTAAAAGAAAAGAAAAATCAGAACTATCTCGATTTTTTTTTTTAAATTGGACTTTCGATCGATACTATAAAAGAGAAAAATGGATATTGAAGAAAACGAAAAGGAGAAACGAAAATCGAGGTAAATCACCAGGTAGACGATGCTGGAAGTAGTGCGGTAGCTGCAAGGTGTAAACAGAAAAGCCACACACTTCAGTCAATAAACATCAACTCAGTAAACGAAAAAAAGAAGGAGTTTTTTTTTTTTTTTGGGGGTTTGGGCAGAAAAAAAATAAATTCGTGGGTTTCCTTCCAATTAATGGCACTGGATGTTGGCTGAACACTCCCAATACGAAAGATGCCGCAAGTTCAAAACTTCGACAACGCGAGAAATAATATCGAAAGCAACCTTTTTTTTTTAGTTAGCGTTACGCAGTCAAAACCTTTTTGGCAGACTACTACGCTCCCTTTTGTGTATATGTTTAATGGCTCAATTTTCTTTTGTGCGGTTTTGCTTACCCTGAAACCGAATGCTGTTACACTGTTAGAAACGAAGAAACGGAGAAATGGGAGAATGGACTTTACTTACCCTTACCACAGAACTTGCAACAATTCACAACGCGTCAAGTGAACAGAATCGTCCGCAAACTGTCAATGCAGAAAACAAATAAACCTAATGCAGCTTTACTTGCTAGCTCAAGTACATAGAGGTAAATACTGGGAAAAAAACAGAGATAACAAGATTAGTAAATCAGTTTAACGGGTTGAGTGGAGAAGCAAAAGAAAGACGTAAAACTGCAGAACTCAAAATACTCAAAATAGGTAAAATCAGAAAAATAAGAGGAACCGTTTTTTCGTTTTTCTTTTTGGAGGAAGGCTAAAGGCCGGGAGCTGACACACTGACAGATCCACAAGTTGTACGGATGTATATATATATATATATATATATATGTATGTATATATATATATATGTACGTATAGTGGTGACGTGCAGGCACACACACACCACACATACAAAAAGGGAGACACAGGATAAACACGGGAGACACAAGCTTGGGAAAGAAAAGCGACACAAAGGGAAGAGGTTAAGTTGAAAACAAACTGAAAAATATTTAGGGAGAGGTCTGCGTAAACAGGCAATATTAATACTTAAACTGAAAGTAGAATGATTGCTTGTAAACAACTATAGTTTTGATTTGGCAGACAAATGGAGCTGGAGTCAAAATAAGAAAAAAAACAAAGACACGCACATAAAGACAACACTCTGAGGAAGAATATATAATTATCAGCAATGATAATTGCAGTAACACAAAAGAGGGTATAAATGTGGGGAAATATATATGTCTTTAAAATAGGTCTGTTGAAGGTAACAATAGGCGAAGACGGTTGTGGGAGTGAAGTGACAAAAGATCGTAATTTTCAGAGGCTTGCCCGATTAGCGTTTTCGATTAATTCCTGAAACGCCCCCCAAAAAAAAAAAAGGTGTTGCGAAGTGTCAAAGATCCCGAGCGGCAAGATAACGAGTTTTTGACTTGAACTTATAATGACTCAATAATACCACTTCCGGTTTTCGAAAATCAAAAATGCAAGAGCGAAAGAAAGGCAAGTAGATGCAACAAAGCGTTGAGGTCTCAGGGAGGCAGTTTTGTCACAATAAAAAGGCGGCGCTATAACCAGCAACACACACACACATAAAACAAAAAACAATCCGTAAAAAGGAGAAGCAAAAGCGGGTAAATCAACAAGGAGGAACGGAGAACTGAACCCCTGCAGGAGCTTGTGGGTGCACGACGACGAGGAAGGTCAGAAAGGATGGAGTCGTCTACGCTCAATAAATTGTACGAATTGGCGCTTTGCGGAAAAGGAAAAAGGGAAAAAAGGTCACAACAACGGTGGCGACAGAAGAAAGGAAGGAGAAATAAAAAAATGCCAAGTAATTGCGAGGTAGAAAGGGGGAAAAAAGAACTGATGAAGGCGTCTGAAACCTCCTGCTCGGCACACTGGCCGGCACCACAGAAAAAAAAAACTAAAAAGCTGAAGAGGGGAAAGATATGAGAGTTACGCAGTCAAATAAAACAAGAATAGTCTTTTTTTTTTTTGTACTGGCAAGTGACTCGGCTCGGACTAGTAAAAGGAGGAAGGGGAAAAAAATAAGATGTGTAGTTACGAGGGTAAAAAAGGTAAACACACCGTAACAAACGATTACAGCCGCGGTAACAACACCAACAACAAACAAATGAACAACAACAACAACAAAAAATCGAGTAGACACACAGGGAGGGATGAAGAAACCCGAATGTAGACGCACGAAATGAAGAGCAGTAAAGGTAGTAGGTACGAAAAGGGTAATTTCGAAGATCGTTGAATGAAGTGACGTAAAGTAGAGAGGGAAAGAAGCTGGTGATTTGAAAATAACGTAAAGTGGGAAAAAAAAAACGTCAAGAGGTTTTTAAGTGCAAATCTGAAGATCTATATATATATACATATATATATATATATAGCGAATTTGCTGCGATGGGATAATAATTACATGCACCTAAATCACAATTATAGTTGTGTTGATAGTCACGGTTGCGTCTTTCTTCCTTAACGAATACCCGGAACAGAATTCGCAAGCAAGAAGGGTCAATCTCAACAGACTCTATCCCAAAAGAAAGTGGCGCAGTGTGTTAATTCTCAAGAAGATAATTGATATTCAGGAGAAAGGAATATACTTCTACGTGTGTGCCTTTGTAAAAAAAAAAAAAAAGTGAGGAGAGAAAAGAGATATCTGCAAACCACAGCGTCGTCCTCGGGAGAAAGAAACAGAAGTGGCGAATAGAGAGTCGACACCGCCTCTTTTCTTTTTGGACGGCGTAAGAAGGTTACGAAAAAAGTGATCCAGAGTGAGACAGACAGAACAGCAACCTCAAGGTGTAGAAATCGGAGGAACGCTGCGTCATACAGGTGGGAAAAAAAAAACTGCGTAACTCTTTCACGAATCCGTACACACACACACACACACACACACACACACACACACACACACACACACACACACACACACACAACCGTTACTGAGTGCTGAGATTCAAAAAGACAATCGGGTAACCGAGGTGAAAAGATCGGTGAAGAACGTGAAGTAAGGGAGACGAGTCGAAGAGCAGCTGTGGATATAATTTGCCACCAAATGTGGGTGGTTTATGTATTCAAGCGTGTGCGCGTGGCGAGAGGCGGCAGTGGGGTGATGAAAACAATTCTACAGCTCTTTAGCAGTCAGAGAAAGGAGGGAAGTGATAATCGGGGCGAGCGAAGCAGAGTAAACACAAAAGCTACGTTTACGCTTCAAAATACTTTTCTGTTTCTGAAGCTCGCGCGTATCAGTTCCTCAGATCTCTTCAGTTTCTCAGAAAGGAGGATAAAAACAACAAAAAACGAAGGTCAAGCAATTTCTAAACACTTTGCTCATCCAATTCAGTCTTAGCACACGTCTTCACGTCAACCATCCAGGTGCAAAACACACACCTCTATTCTTTGTGCTTTTCGGTTCTCGATACTTTGCAGCTTGTATAAGCTGAGTTACTTTGACAGGTGTCTAGTAAAGACAATTAGTTTAGCGATGTGTGGTGTTGCTATTCTTTATTCGGTTGTTTGTTGTCGTCGTTGCGTCGATACGCGTGTTACGAATGTGGGAGGAAGGATGAGAGGCGTAGGGGAAAGAAGAATTGGATAGCGGCAGTACAAGCATTCAGCTTAAGGCATGACGAGAGAAAGAAAAGGAAGCAGAACTCAACAAGCAGGTAATTTGTTGGACCAGCGTAAGCCGACTACAAAAGAGAACCCATTGCTTGTAAAGAGAAAAGTTTACAACGAACAAGGATGAGAACAGCAACAAAAAGGGCACCTGCGAGGCCTTAGCGACACGAATAGATACCCCAGCGGTTTAACAGAACGAAGCTGATTTGTATCGGGGTGCGGCTAACGAGACGCCCTTCAATTAGGATGAAAATGCTCTTTCTGCAGTTGCACTTCGACTAAATGGGAGGGAGGGAAAACAACGTGAGCAAAGTCGGTTAAGGAAAAGCGGATATTGCAGCAGAAAAACAAAAAGTGGAACGGTGAACCTGTATTCACCTGTTGTGTCAAACCCAAATACTAAGGTGAAAGATAACCCAAGCTGCTGATCAATCACCCGGTGATCTATCACAAGCAAAGTTGTTAATCATTTCATCAATGAGCTGCACGATGCGCTGCTTTTGTTGCCGCAAACGACTTTCACAGATCACTTTTTCCACATCTGCTGAAATCGTATTGGGCCCACCAAATGACACTGTTGTTGCTACTGCAGCTTTGAGGTCCGCTTCCAGGCTTGACCACAACGTACAGCTTGACAAAAGTAAGTCAGGTTGCCGCTGAGTTATTATTGTTGATGCGGAGCGGTTGTTTTCTGTGCTGGGTTGTTCAACCAAGTTCAGCGGCGCACGAGCTGCTTGCGAGAGCAGTCTCACAGCATCTTTAATCCAAATATCGCGTGCCGCGCTGCCGTCGAGCTCTGACAGCACCTGTCGCGAGTCATCTTCAGCGCAGTCACCGAGGCGTCGCACCTTTGGACACAGTTGTTGAACGCGGGGGATGAATGCGCGAGTGGTCATTTCGATTACGGTCTTTTCAAAGGCGCTGAAGGAAGTCGATAGCCCGCTGCGGTGGAAGAGCGCATCCGCCGTTGTGCTCGCACACCACGCGCGCCAGAATGCGGTCGTGGGCACGCAGAAGGTACTGTATCCAGGGAAAAAGGTCCAGACGTTCTCATTAGTTGCTTCACGCGTGGCGCGTTTTTGCTTATCGTGTCTTGGCTTTGATTCTGTAAAAAGAGGAAGTGGTGGAGAAAGATCTGAGGCCGTTGTAACATCGTTTACGCTTTCTGTAATTGTCTCCAGAAGCTCCGTAATCTTATGCAGGTGGTTAAGAACGAATTGTGTCTCCTGGGCTGCAGCGCTAAGGCGCGCCACACAATCTTCGCATGACGCACCGGGTACTACGGAGTGGGAAGTGGTGGAGCTCATGGTTGAAGTGCGGTGCGAATTGACTTATTTTGCAGCGCCTAGAAAAGCTAAAAACAACACCTTCTAAGCGTGTTGCCTCAATTATATCCGGGTGAAACAGACTACACGCCAGCGTCTGCTGTTTACATGTGTTTGGATAACGGTGTGCCTCTGTTTTAACGTTTTTTCTGGCAGAGAGCGAGCAGATTGTAGTTCGCAGTTAGACCCAGCTAAGGACAAATTGACGGAGAGAGAGAGAAAAAAAAAGACACAATTAAGCTGAATGTCAAAAACTCAGTTACTGGCGTTCGGTCAAAAGATTGCCGCGTTTCCCTTTCGTGGGGCCGCACACCTCACCAACATCATCGGATGCGGTTCAATGCATACAAGAAACGGGACAAGACCTCCACGTTTTGTTCTGTTTTACTTAGCGCTATGAGGGGGCTTTGCTTTCATACCCAATAGAGTTGATGTCAAATATGCAAACATCAAGACATTCAAGCATTCCCACGCAGAGAGAGGCCAGAAAAAAAAAGAGAAAAAAAAACTCACGCAAGTCAACAAAGTGCAGTTCTCCTTTCGCTTCCCTTTTGCCCCTCGCAGGTTCCTTCACGGGCTTTCAGGACGTAAAAGTTCAGATAGGAAAAGAGAAAAAGATTAGACGGCGTGAGAAAAGATAATAAAAAGGGGACAGCACCAAAAAGAACAGGTTATTATGATGTGCGTACAGGGGGAGGGGGAAGACCTGCGCGTAAAAGCGGGAAGAAGGCACTCGTGGCGCCGTCCTCCTTGGTCGTATCGATGAGTTGAAATAATGTTCCTTGTATCGATTTCATTACAACGAGGCGGCACTTACAATTGTCATCGTACTTGTGAAGGTGGGTCTTGTGAACAACGACGACAAATGGGAAATCATCTTTGATCTTAAAAAAAAAAAAAAACAGCCACGGGACTGAACACTTGCGTGTGCAACTCCGCTGGAAAACTACAACAAGGACAAAAACAGCCTAGATTCACATTTAGAACTTACAGCAAGCCATTGATTATGTAAACCAACTGGACGGAGTAAGATCGGAGGTGGATAATTAACAATAATAATAATAACAGGAGTAATGAAACAGAGTGATAAATGAAACCGTATTTAAGCCTTATGGTGAGATTGCTTTGCCAAAAATGCACGTCAAACGGACACTTTGAGCTACTTGAAGGGCTGTGAACAAAAACTCAAACTACATTGAAAAAGAGTTTCAGAGTTCGTCTTAGTTCACGGTATTACGTGCAGACGATGCTCGCACGGTTGAGGTAGATCTGCGTGCAGTTGTAAAAGTGCGTAACTGCAGCCGCCATCACACACACGTGCCAAATCTGATGACTGGAAAAGTACACGTCGAACTTACCAGGTGCAAAGACTTCGGGAATGCGAAAGGCGTAGATGAAGACGCCGATGCCGTAGAGCGCCAACATCACCAGTAACCCAAAGACATAAGGGAGGCTGATAGCGAGCGGGATCATGAAGGCAAGGTGCACCGTAGGGATGAGACCAGAGGCGACCATGAAGACGTAGAAGAGCGTCCGCTTGCTTGCAAAGTCCGTCGAGGACCAGTGGCGGAAGAGTGGACCGATGAGGCCAATGACGCCAAAGGTGCAGATCATCGAGATGTACGCGTTGCGCCACTCGGGTGCACAGCCCATGGCATAATAACAAAAGGGGAGAAACGAACCAACGATAAGGAAGGTGATGCCGAAGTAGTCCAGCGCGTGGGCGCGATGGAAAAGCTCCTCGCTCATGTGGCATAAAAAGGCATGGAAACTTGCGCTGCACAGCATGCACATAACACAGGCAAGTGAATAGGCACCGAAGATGATGAAGGGCCACGTCGTTTGCTCCCCTTCCATGACCACAGGGAAGGCGGTCCGATTCGGGTGGAAGTACACGTTGCCAGCGTGGTACTCCGGCACGATGTAGTGGACAAAGAGTCGCGCAATGAGGCCGACAAAGACAGCGACGCCGATCAGGTGGGACCAAATGTTGATCGTTTCGTTGTGCATGCGAAAGATACTGGTGAAGCACTTGCCGGTGGAGTAGAAGGCGCGGTAGTGGCCCAGGATGTAAGCGTTGTCAGCGAGGTATTCAGGGACGTCCTCGCGGCGGTACAGCGGCAGTGATGGATCGTCGTTGTGCGGCTTTGGTAAGGTGACTTCCGCCGGTGCTGTGGTCTCGGGTTTCTTTGCGGTGCTGTTGTTTAAGGCTGTAGGCGTGGTCGCCTTCTTTTCCTGCGGTACCTTTGCCGTTTGTATTTTACCTTCGGGTTGCGAAGGAGTTGGGTTGGCGTTGATGCGCTGACGCATGGCTGGACTCTTGGACGAAGAACACTTCTTTTCCTTCTTCTCCGACGTCACTTTTTAATGCAAAGCAACACTGTGAAATAACAGGTCAAGGCGTTGAAGTGTTCAAAAAGAAAAAAAATGCAGCAGTTAAAGGATAGAACAAACGGAGAACACTAATAGCTGATAGTGGAACTGTGAGGGCGGGTGTGTGACAACAAACCAGAAAAAAAAAATAGTGTCAATAAAGCAGCAGGGTCAGTCGAGCCGAGAAGAGAGAACAACAGCTCTCTTTGAATGCGGCTTCGAGGGGCTATGAAACAAGACAATAGAGTGAAATCTGTGGAATTCAGAAAAAGGTGAAAAAAAGAGACGGGAAGGAAAAAAGGGGAATGGTGTGAGGAAGATACAGTCATAAACTGACGTAGCTTTTGATAATGTTAGTGCACCGTGCATTATTATTTTTTTCCCCTTTTCAACCGGGTTAAAAATATTCTTAACCCCCTCATTTCAACAAAAGGTGCGCGTATTGAAACCACCAGAGACGTTCAAAATCACACACATACAAAGACACACAAAAAAAAACGCAACACCAGCACCATGCCCAATTCAACGAGCAAAACGCAAAGCCAGGTTTTGTTAGTTTTACAAGCAGCACTACGTCAAAGACGTGCGACACTCAACTCCGAACCGGAGAAAAATGAAAATCACACACTAGCACCAAAACCGAACACATCGAGAAAAGGGAGGATTTGCGCAGGCGTAAGTCAAGTAATCTCGTTACTTATCTTCGCGGTTCTCCTTCATTCTCCTTACGTGTTACGCACTTGTGATTCTGCTGGCGGACTCAGCCGTAAGCCAGTCCTTTTGTTTTCTACCGTAATGAAAGAGGAGCGAGATCACACACAGTTATGCAATTCTAAAGGTACAATGATACAATAAAAGGATCAGAGGAGTACCGATATTGGGGGAAAAAACTGATAGGTTCCCTATATGGGCAGTGGATGCAATTCAAACGGTAGCAAAAGAAAGAAAGGTAGTTGTACACGTCCAACCGCTTGCACACATAAACCGTCACGGCACGGGTGTTGATACCTCGCGAGAAACAACAACAGGAGTGAAATAACCGGGAAGAGAGAGGAAACACAAATCGATACGCCTAAACAAAAGGTAAACAGAAAAGTGGCTCAGTTACGTGTACGACACGTCATTGCGGTACCTATCTCTTCCTGAGAGGTAGAAAAAAAAAAAAACGAGCAAACACTTCACAAGTAACAAGAGCAGAGCGTGGTGGTACATGCATTTCGGAAACTTCCGGTTTTCTTTTCGGTTCTCCGATATGCATTGGAAAACTCTAGTGGTAGTAAAAAGAGAAAACCCTACGGGACTCGTTTCAGCACCGCCACAAACGCTTCCTGGAGCTCAATACAGATGCCGCCAAAGGCAGATGAAGTAGCAGCGGGGGTCACAGAGCAACATGTACACAAACACTACCCTGTATCTGCTTCACATGCTTAGGTCAACCTCCACTGTTAGCTCTTTGTGAAACAGTTAGGCAACAGAGTCGTAATCAAAGAGAGACGAGCATCTCGGTTGAACGCTAAAGAAGCAATATATATATATATATATATATATATATTAATTGCACACACCATCGCTGATTTGCCACAGTTGATACATGCTGACGCAGTTAAAATAATGGACAAGAGCAGCCATGGAGACGAAAAAGTGCCAGATTTGGTGGCTGGAAAGCCAAAAGTCGAAGTACCCAGGAAACTTGCTCTCCGGGAACTGGGTCACGTAGAAGATGACACCACCACAATACAGAAGAACCATTAGTAAAAATCCGGTGGCAATAGACAATGTTGCTGCCGTGAACGGCAGTAAGAATGCACTGTGAATCGATGGGACTAGTCCACTGAAGCCAAGGCCGAGAAAAGTGGCCACGCGCAGCCCGACGTGCTCGTGAAAGGTGTCCGTCCACGGACCAATGATGGCCGCAGAGCCCAAAATGACGATGGCGGAGATGTAGACAATGCGCAGTGTGGTGTAGCAGTGAAACATCACGTACAGCGGCGGGAGAAAACTGGCGACGATGAGGACGGTAATACCAATGAAGTCGAGGCGACCCATCGCCGTCATGACGCGCTGGTGGGAATGGGAGTTAAAGAGATGGTAAATGGAGCTGTTCAGAGTGCAGAGCATCGAGCCTAAACAAAAGATGGCATACATCAGTTTCGACGCCTTCATCGATGGCGCGGAGATGGCTTTACTTAAAACCGTTGTGTACAGTAACGTGGTGAGGACGACGAAGGCGACAAATGTCAGAAAGTGCGAGTGGACGTTGATCGTCTCGTTGTGCCAGCCCAATATGCTCTTCAGGGACATGCCCGCGGTGTAGAAGGCACGGTAACCGTTGCAGATGTACGGGTTGTATTTTTGCCAGTGCGGAATCTCTTTGAAGGTGTAGAGCGGCAGTTCCGGATCGGGCCCGAAAGTTAGAAGGTTCCATTGCTGAGGCCGATTTCGGTCAAAGGGAGGTGCTGTAGCAACGAGGTGGTGTCGGTGCTTGCGGCGCCGCACGTTCCTCACTTCCACTGCTTCCTCCTTTTCTGCTGCTCTTGTTGCAGCGTGTGTGGTGCGTCTGCCCCCACTCCCTGCATCGTTATCCGCAGACGAGGTAGTGAGGTCCGACGCGTGATCGAACTGGCCTGTTGTGGCGGCCTGCGGGCGTGTTGCATCGATCGTCATAATGTCCGTGCCGCTGAACGTCGTCAAGTTACTATTTTGCGTGTTTGCCGCGACTCTCTTATTGGTAGTGTTCGTGATGTCTCCGTCCGGTGCGGATCCGCATTGGGTGCGGGAAGGCGCCATGATACCGGCAAACGCCGCCGTCGGACTTTGTGTACGTGTCCACACCTGATGGCCGCTCGTCGTCGGGCTCTGATTGTCCTCATCGGCACGGCTGTCGAGGTCATCCATAAAGAAGCTATGGTGGCGGCTGGTTGGGAAGAAGGGTGGCGAGGCGACACTCTCGGATGGCGAGCCGGCCATCCTGGCGTTGAGGTTGACATGCGTGTGGTGGCTCTGCGGACTGTCCCGCCCATTTGACGTTGCACCACCAGTTCCTCGACTAACAGTGCTAGTATTCCTGTTGGCATCGTTATTACCGCTACCGGTGACTGTGAAAGAAAGGTTCTCATGATCTCTGAAGCTGTTGGAAGAAAGACGTCGGTTGTCTTCCTTTTGAATGACCAAAGTGGGCCTCGAGGCGGCGCCTTGCTCGGCCTCCACAGTGACGTCGTTGGCTTTCAAAGGCATTGATCAAACTCTGCGGACTTTTTAATCCCGTGGAGAAAGGGAGACACCCAATAAAAAGGAGTTATCAAAAAAAAAAAAAAACCTTGAAACGAAACGGAAATTTAAGTTGTAGGGCACACAACAGATATGTGTTGACGGTGCTTCCCGGTACGCTAGATGTGTGGGGAAGTATGTGGCTTCAGGGTTCTTTCTAGACAGCGGGTAGAGAACACCCAGAGTGGAATACTGAAATAAAGGTGCTAAAAAACCCATAAAATAGTTTTAGACCAAATATTCGGACGCGTCCGTCTCTTCTTGACTCTCCAAACTCGTGTGCAGTTCACAGGAGCGGGGAAAAAACAAAATAAATCAATCACTGAAAGAGAAGGAGAACCTGCGGTTGCACCGTAGCAAGTAGCACCAAAAAGTTCACCAAAACAGAGTATAAGAACAAAGACTGTGTTACTGAAGGAGACAAAAAAAAAAGAGAGACGATTAACAAGAAAAACAGTATCTGAAGAACTGACGTTGATCAACAGCGGCGTGGAGTTTAGCATCCAGCTGCTACCAATTGCTTTCCATCGTCACGCATTCTTTTTTTTTTTTTTGAGAAGCTAAAACAAGATCCGGATATATTTGATGACAGATTATATATTTTCTTTCTGGTACGCTTGCGCGAAAGGGAATTGATAATTCCAGTGAGCTATTGGAACACTGCAAGACGCCAACAGCAGAAAAAGCTAGAGAAAAGTAAGTCAAAAGAAAAAAGCGGATCATTTATACCGTTCCAGCTGGGTGTGTGACATGCACACTCCCCATAAGACACAAGCGCACGTACGCCAATGAACCCGGAGCGCAGAAAAAAGAGACCTCAAAACACAAAACACAAGTACGACGGTACAGAGATACACTTTGAATTTCCACTGAGAGGTGAATACAGTGCTACAGAGGGAAACAAAAGGTAGAGTCACAGCTTGGCAACACACAAACAAACGGAGATAGCGATTTCTGTAAGAAGACATAGAGGTGAGACGTGCAACACCCATTCTTTACATCTTCCCGGAAGCACACGCGTGACTGACACACACGCACACACACACACATATATATATATATATATATATATAGTTTACTTGAAGTATAAATGAAAGCAAAACTTAGTTTTTCCGTAAAGGTATAAACACTTTTTGCCGGTTGTTTTATCCGCATTCGAAGGAATTAGAAGGGAAGATAAGTAAACAAACAACAGCGACAAAAAAAAAGAAGGTGCGTCGTGTGCACTTGACGAAGCAGAATCACGTCTCTCTTAACTGTTGATGCCATTTGGACAGTAAAAAAAAAAAAAACTCCAAATAATGGCTCACTCAATTTTCGCAGTTCAACACAACGGAGAGACGGGAGTACAAAAAAAGAAATAAAACACTAACAGACAACCGTGTTCTCCACCCGTAAGAGTTTCTGTTACTAAATTGAAGACAACATGTCGACTAAGATATCACGGACGTGAAACGCGCAACGTTGCAACACCAAGGAAAATCTGCAAAAAAGAATCGTAATTACTGGGGAAAAAGACAAAAGAAGAGGAAAGCAAAGGCTTTTTTTTTCCGAGCTTGCATGTAGGAATATCTGCCCAGCGATGACGGTTGTGAAGCATTGGAATTACGGATTCTTTCTACACATGGAATTATATAATAGCAAACGTTGAACACCAAAACAGCAGTGGCCGCTTTTTGGCCGTTATTTGTGCTCCACTATTCTAAACCAAATGGTCAGCGGTCGGAAGCAAGTAAGCAGTCACTGGATGAGAAATCATGGCAAAGAGAAAATTACTTAAACGTTAGCAACAACAAAGAAAAGTCTGAAGAGGTGCCAATTATATATACTAGCCGGGAGTTGATCACTGCTTTTTCTGAGTTTTCGGCGTGAGTGTGTTTGCGGACGGCTGTGTCAAGCGGTCACCTTGTACTAGAAGTGGGAAAACAGAAAATGGTTAATAAGAAAAGAGGCACAAGAAAACCGCAACATCAAGGAAAGGAGAACAGGGGGGAAAAAATACACCTCATGACGGAGGCGGAAAGAAAGTCGCGTGCTAGAAGCTAGTGACCTAAATACAGGGGGCTACAGAGAAGTCGGTTCAGGAACGATACATTGCCATAGCTCTCTTTGTTAAAAAAAAAAAGCCTAACAACGACTTCATCGCCATTGCGTTTACGGGCACTCTCCACCAAACCCGCCAGTCACGCGCCACATTTGAAATGTACCAATGCAGGTGAAGTAGTGCACTACGGCAGCACCGAGCACGAAGAAGTGCCACGGTGGTTGTCCAGCCAGACGTCAAAGTATCCCGGGTACCACCGTTCAGGCACCTTGAAGATGTAGATCAGCATCCCCACGCAGTAGGTGACCAGCATGAGGAACATGCCTTCGTAGAGCGGCACTGTCTGTTCGTTCGTCGGCAACCCAACGAACATATGGATGGCCGGAAGAACGCCGACGGAGGTCAGCGAGGAGTAGAGGATCATTCGCGGCCAGTAGAACTTCTGGCTGTTGAAGAAGGTGAAGAAAGGCCCCATGAGATCCATGATGCCCAGCAAGGTAATGACGACGAGGTAGGCGGCTCGAGTCACGTTGGAGCAGGAGAATAAGTAAAACACGGGCGGGTAGAAGCTGCCGACAATCATGGCCGTGATGCCAAAGTAGTCGAGTGCCAGCACAACGTTGTGCACCTCTTCGCAATGGTGCGCGCTCAGTCTGTGGTAAATGGACGAGCCGCCCAGCATCACCATGCTGCCGAGCTGGAAGACCGAGAACACGAGGTAGTCTCGCGTGCGGTGCAGCTCCAGGTTTACCAAAATGTGCACCGTCAGAGCCAGGGCGATCAAGAAGCCAACGAGGTGTGTCCAAATGTTCAGCGTCTCGTTGTGCAACGCGAAGATGCTCCTGAAGCACTGCTTTGTGGTGTAGCCGGCGCGGTAGTAACTGAGGATAAACGGGTTGCCCTTCAACCACTCAGGGATGGAGGAGACATCGTACAGGGGAAGCGTCGGATTGCGGGTGGTAGGGGACGGTGCAGGGTTGAAGGTGAGGTGTCGATGAGCCTTCTCGATCAGCTTGTTCTTTGCCTCCTCCACTGTCTTAGCTCCTTCAGTATTTGCCTTGCTGTGGACCATCGTCCGGCAGCGCAGGCGCGCCTCGTAGCCAGTGAGTGTATCCCCCATATCGCCTTTCCCATGAGCTTTATTATTATTACTATTATTATTATTTGCTTTCTTTTGATGTCTTGACTGCGCAAGTAATCAGAGGAGAAATTGGCTGTGTGGATTCGCAGTAGTGCTTTATCGAGCAACGTGCCGTGTCTGTGAAAAAGATTGACTTGGTCCGAAAACTGCTGTATGTTCTGCGAACTGGCTTAGTAATGAAACAGTGAATAGCATTCTTCTGAACCTATGCTGTCAGTCGGTGTCAGGAAAAAAGAGAGGAAGAGCGTAATAGAGAGAAGTGCCCGGTGTGTGGTGTAAGCGCAAAAGTACTACTACCAATAATAATAATAATAATAATAATAATAAGAGAACACCGTTTGACGATAGATAGAGGTATCGGCAAACGCTCCGGTCAGCTAGGACATCCACACTAGCTCAAATTGTTGTCAACAACTCAGTCTTCCAGAGCACTTTCCAGAAAAAAAAGGCAAAACGTACAGAAAGTTTTTATTTTTGTTTGTTTCGGAGGCACTTTGAACTGCATGAATTACAGCACTGTGTGTTATTCAAATTAGAGAGTTCACTTTCTCTCTTATTGGCTCAACACATCATTGGGAGCTAGCCCCGACAGAAATGGAGCGCCACACTTTCGTTACTTCCTCTCCGATGGCGGCTCCTACGCACAACTTCTCCGCAGCTTCATTCTGCAACACGAGAACGCGGGTGGGACACAGAAGTTTGATGAGGCGAGGTGCATTCGACGGCGTATCATCGTCTTCTGCAGCCTCTCGTGCACGCTTACGTCTGTGTCGCAAAGGTACTACCTGTTGCTGCTGAGCACCGTGCACGTAGAGGCAGTGATGCGCCGGCACAGACCGCAACCAGCGACAGAGCGGCGACTGCTCCGCACCTGCGCGCACCTCACTCGCGTGCGCCTGGGTAGAGTCGGGAATAATGACGAGAATAGAGAGGGCAAGCGAGGGGGGTGCGTCGTGCAGCCACTTCAGGAGCTGTGTGAAGGCTCCCGCAATGACCTCGTGATCAAAGGGCGGGTTGCACTCGAGTCTCAGGATTGTAGAAGCAGAAGCAACCTCACCATAGTTGGTCAAAGTATGTTTCTTCGCAGCTGCACCGATGGCCTCCACGCAGCCCTGGGGGCTACGACAAGCGAAAAAGCTCCCCAGAGAGCCAAACGCAGCGTCGGTATCGTGGAAGGCGGAGAAGAAGAAGCGACGGGTGGCATTGAAAGGACTCGCAAAACACTCTACGGTGCAGATCTGCGCAGCTTTAGATTTGCCCACTGCATTGTCAGAAAACGGCTCGGAAACGACGGGGTAGTTCTCAAAAGTGTCCATCACTTGCGACGGCAAGGCTGCTTGCCTGCCAGACGCTTTGTTCATCTGCCCACCACTTAATGCATGGTAGCGCAGAAGAAGTTTTGCGAGAGCTGGCAAAAAAGACTGCGCGACTTCGGACGTCGATGAGTTCGAATTTGCCTGTTGGTATCGCCGGTGCAAGCGCAAAACAGCGTCCGCAGTCACGGGGATAACGAGACGAGTTGTAGGAGCGCATTTGCTTGTTCCTGTTTTCTCCGTCGTGGTCGTCGTCCAGCTGACTTCGCTTTCGTTCGTTGCTCCTAGATTCGCAATTGCACTCGAGGTCACCGGTGAGAGCCACTCTCGCACCGAATTGCCCTCTGTTACGTCTGCGTTCCACGACACTTCTACCACTACTGCCGTTGTCGTTGTTGAGCTCACTCTTGGCGCTGTAGACGGGACAGGGAGACCAAGCACCCGACAGAGCTGTGCATCTGATGCTTGGAGCGACACATTCACTTCACATATCGCTGCTCCTTCATTGGGGCTCTCTTGCAGGGACACGAATGGCAGCTGCTCTGCCAGTTTTTTACGTGCCACGTAGAAGAGGTAAGTCGCCTCGTCAGCGAGGTGCCACGCCTTTTTGCGCTTTTGGTTAAACGACAAATTCATCTTGTCTGTTGCCCCACACAGTTTGTTCAGCCAGAGATCCAGCAGATTCTTGGAGGCGTGGTGCGGCTCGATGGCTTCCAGTGCGGGTAGCAGGGCGTCGTCGTAGAGCGGCTCCGGCGTCGAAAGGCAGAGTTCCCTCAAAGGCATTGTTCTCGTTTGTGTGGAATTAACGCATGTGTGCGTCGCCGCGGCAGCTTCAGCCTTTTCTGACACCGGCTCCACTACACCAAGTATGTCGCCTTTTACGTACTGCACACCCGTCAACGTGTACCGCGTGGTTGCAATCGTTGAAGTAGGCGACACTTTGGCCTGCACCACAGCCCGTCGTCGCACATCAATGATGGGGTGCACCCACGTACGTATTCCGGTACCAGTGGTAACAACGGTGGTATTGCCAGAACTCTCATTGACTCCCTCGAAGGAAGTTGCGTCGGCACGTGCGGCAGCGTGCTGCTGTCCTTCGAACACCGCCGCGGAGAACAAGCCTTTTGCGTCGGAGGCGGATGTGTGCAGGTGCTCGAAGCAGAGCTGCTCCAGCTTCTGCGCAACAACTAACGCGGCACGAAAGCGCAAAATCTCACGAAGCAGCGAGTACGATTCGGTGGTGCTGAGTGTAGTCATTTTTCCGGGTTTATTATCTTGTATTGCGTTGGTGAATGTCACTCAACGAACTGGAAAAGACAGGCGGTAAACCAGATGAAGCTGGTGATGAGAAGTGAGAGCATTCAAATCAGTACGTAGTTGTTGTATTCAAAGACATTTTGGTCATAGGAGGTTAAACAATTAAAAACCTCTTTTAAATAACAAACTCATCGTAGAAGTCCATTCTAAAGCGTGCGTCGGGAAGTGACTTCCGTTTGATAGCTGTCGCTTTGTTTTTTGTTGTTCTTGGTGCTGCGTGTAAAAGCTTAGGATTAACTGGAACCTGAAAAGTCCTTCTCAGCCGTCAGCTGGAGAGGTTTCCTTTGTGTGAGTTCTGAGTTCTGAAAGATACCGCCTCTTCTTGTTTCCAAAGTGAAAGAAGTGACTGTTGATACTCCATCAAGCACATTTCATGCAGCTCCGCAATTCTCTTCTCTTCATTGTCTTCTTCGAGCGAATAAAAAGGTTCTCGGTACGTGCAGGAGGTGTGTCGGCTCCCGTCTTTAAAGCGCTGTAGCGCAATTTTTTTTAGTTTCGAGATATCTTTTCCAAACACAGAGACATTCGGTGAAAGAGCAGAGACACGCGTACCCGATAGTTGTTGCTGCTCTTTTAGAAATGTGTGGGTTATGGCGCGCAGTTGCACGTCCAACGCGTGCATGCGCGACTGTACACATGTCGCGGCACTGTTTTCTTTCGTGGATGGAGCACTGGAATTCGTCGCTTCTCTTCGCCGCACACGGCCCTGCAAAACGCGTGTGTATTGCGCTTGAAGTGCTTCCTGTGTCGCACTCTGCAACGTCGTCGCAAAGAATTCGTCTACAAGCTCTTCTACTCCTGGCAGGCGCAGGTCATCGTCTGCTGAAGCTTCCCCCTTCTCCTCACTAACAATAATGCGTGTTGCCCTAGCAATGTTGAGTTCCAATAGGCTCCATGGCTGTGTTGACGGGGTCCACCTCCACCACCGTTTTGTAGATGCATCGTCAGATTTGCGTTCGTTGGATGCTGTCCTCGTCAGAGCGTTGCTATCCAAGCAACGGTCAAAAATGGCGTCCATTGACACAATCACGGGCGTTGGGATGTAGGGCGACATAACAACGCCACTACTAGAAGGTGAAGGGGATGTCCGGCGACGAGCATTGCGCTCGATGCAGACCGACAAGGGAAGGACAAAGCGGAGTTCCAGCATGCCAATGAAAAGCTCTGTTTTTCGCTTAGAGCGCTTAGATGGCGTATGCGCGCACGCGTCTTCCACTTTTTTCTCCTCCCCTTCCACTTCCTCTTCCAGGTGTCTGCACAGGCGGTAGTAGCGTTCCCGCATGCTGCGCAGATGCATGTTGTCCTCCACAAAGATGAGGGGCACGGTTGCACAGCGATTGTCCGCCGCGCCTACTTTGTCAGCCCTCGACACACATTCTCTCAAGGCGTGTTCTGTCATTTGCAGAAGCCGCTGCGTTGCCTGCTTCCACCGTAACGGCGAGAAAACGTGCGGATCCGATGGCTCATTGGCGTACTCACATAGGGTTTCACAGGTAGTGCTTTCTTCACCTCTTTGCGGAAGGGCGTGGTGCAGCGCGCGGTCCAGTTGGAGAACAGCGGCAATACGTCCGTGACAGCCACCAGCGAAAAGAGGGAATGACTGGTCTTCCTGTGCGTCTGCGTAACGCTCAGCAGCGTCCAAAAAAGAGGACTTGCCAGCTGCTGGTAGCCCTGTCACTAAAATAAGGACTGCAGCTAGGTCAGTTGGCGCATTAGAGTGTTGCATTTTGTGTAGTAGTATCAACGTATGTTGATCTGTGCGTAAAACTCCTCTCGTTATTTACCGGCGCACTCAACCGAATTAGCAAGCGGGTGCATTAGATGGCTTTCAAAGAACTTAGCAGTGCTTTTTTACTGATCTACACTACAAAAAAAAAAAAAGATAGGGCATCCAAAACACGGCGAGAGCCCTATTTTGTTTGCCTGAGCGGAGTGCAGAGCAACCGCAAGAAGAAGGAGACGTTGAAAGGGGGTGGTTATTGAAGCTACGGAAAACCAAAAACTGAGGTTCCTGTAGTGGAATCTTTAGCTCATCTTTACGCTTGTCCGTTTTCGAAAGAGCACACACCCAAACGAGGTTATGAACAAAAGCAGATGAGCTATCCCTTAACGTTCACACTTGACATTTGTTAGCTTCCGCTCTGCAGCCTGTCAGGACACAAAGAGAGATCCGCAACCTCGTTTGCGGTTGGTAAAAGAAGTGCTTACGAATTAAAAGCGACTTCCATCGTTGTTTCTTTCTTGTGTTCTACGTTACTGCTGGCTCCGTGACAACGCTTCTTGTTGAAAAAAAAAAAGCAGCGTTAAGAAACTGTGAAACACTACACGTTCTTTCCGAGCCGCTCACATCGTGCAGACGTAGAACAGCTAAACTGCCACTGCCATGCGCGCACCCGCAAACAAGAAAAAGAGCAGCACACAAAACACCTCTTTTCAATGCAGAAGTCAACTAAACGATCATCACCGCACACCGCTTTCTACAGCCGCGTTCGGCGGAATGCCTCAAGAAGCTGCGTACGAGCAGCCGTCACGACGGTCGCCGGCGCCTCCTTCTGTCCTTCGAAAGTGATCGTCTTAACCGACTTCGGAAAAAGCGGCACCTCGTTGCTGCGCTCGACCACCGCCACCTCCGTTGTCAACCGGTCTGTCAGCTCAACGAGGTAGATGCGACGTTCCATGTTTGTCAGGTGTTCTTGAAACGTCAGGTAGCGCGCGGCGCGGTGGTACGGAATCAGCTGCGTTCTCGCTGCCTCGTAGAGGTACTCGTTGTAGTAGGCCGCGCGAGGCCGCGCTTCGGCACTCTCCTCGTTGTACCCGCTGTCCCACGTACCGGTGTTGTTGTGCGCCTCGCTGTACAGCAGCACTTGTTCAATGGAAAGGACAAGTACCTCCAGCATTATCGACGTGTACAAGTTTGAAAAGGTGAGTATACCGTGGATGGTAATGCTTTCGCGCGCGATGCGGTTCCACAGCGTCGGTGCGATGTACCCCCGAAAGCGGTGTATCACTGTCGCAAAGATCTCCATCTGGGCCTGCCACCGCAGGCGCTGCGAGGCTGTCGGGTTGTTGTGCAGCTCCCCTACGAGCTTGCGGTACGTTTGCTTGCTGGATTCCACGACAGTACGTATGAGCATGTTGCAGAGGCGAATGTACTCTTCCTCCGTCTGCGGCGGCGTGGTGCGGTTTAAGACAAAGTCGTTCTGGGAAAAGCTACGCAGTACAAGCTCGCAACGGTCCAAATGCGCGGCGCTGCTAGCAAGAGACGCGGAGGGTGACATAGAGGGGGAGGTATGTGCCACGAGGCCGGGTGGGGTGGGAATAACGAGATGACGCTTTGCATATTGCAATAGCGCGCTGATGCTCCGGTCCACGGATGGGGCGGTGAGGGTGTTGACGGTAGCGGTGCTTGCTATCTGCCACATCAGCAGGGCGTGACCGCAAGAGGCTACCATCTTTTCCGGTCTCGTGTTGTTGCTGTTGCTGTTTTCGCCAAATCTCCCGTCCAGCCCCTCGTAGGCTAGCCGCTCTAGCGTCATGCGGGCTGCCACGACGAGGATTTGGTGCAGGAGGTGGCGACACTCGCGCGAGACAGGGTAGCGCGGCGCCAGTGCGCGGAAGCAGTAGGCCACGTTGAAGAGGAACTGGTATCGCTGGCGGTTCGTCATCGCCTTGATGTTCTCTTCCACACCGCAACAGCGCAGCGCTTCGGTGGCAGCGGTGAGGCAATCCGCGTCGTACACGCCGAGGACACACAGGTGGTGCAGCTCGAGGGCCCACAACGGCAGTGTTTTGTTCGACCAAGTGTGACATAAATCTAGCCGATTGCCGCTGTTGCTGTTGCTATTGACCGAAGTAGGTTGCTGTCGCGCGCAGGCGGCGAGGGTGTCGAAGGAACGGTGCAGCGTCGAGATAAGGTGAGGCAGCTCCTCCGAGGTGAGCCCGGCAACGGTGCCAAGCGACATGCCGGTGTCCGCCAGACGCACTACGTTGAGTTGGGAGTCGAAATGAAACGACGCCGCCGGCGTGCTAGCAGCGCTCACGCCGCGCAGCGAGGACAAGGAAAAGGCAGAAGAGAATGACCAAACATGATGGGCCGTCTCCAAGCAGCTACACGCTAGCTGCCGCACCGCGCCCCGGTTCTCGTGAAGGAGGTTGACCATCTCCGGCGTGAGGTCGGCGTCGTCGCGGGCCAGGCGGGGCTGTACGTGTTTGATGTAGCACGACCACACGCCCTGCGCTATGCGCTCGGACCGGTTGTGCACGAATTGGGCATGCTTCATCACCAAAAAGAACGTGTGGGCCTGCTTCACCGTCATGGTAAAGAGTTGAATTACGGTGCAGCGTTCCTCGTTGGAAAGGGCGTGGTCGCCGGTTATCTGCAGTAGGTTGTTGATTACACGCAGGAAAGTGGGCTTCTGATGTGTGTAAATGTCGATTTCGCGTACCATGTGCGCGGAGAGGCGCGTACCTGAGTTGGACAGAGCGCGGTAGCGTTCCTGGTGGTGTGTACCGTGCTCGCAAATCGTATTGCCCGCCTGCATCTCCTGCTCCACGGAACACCGTATTTTGTCCAACTCAGCGGAAGACATCATGTTGGCAATTGGCAACACGCGCAGCGCGGTCGCCACCGCTTCGCGCAGCTGACTGTGTCCCTGATCCTTGCGTTCTATGATTAAACTGCAATACGACAGCTGCGCTTCGAGGAGGAGCTGGGCCAGGCTATTTTGCAGTTCGACTTTCCGTTCGTGGCTGCTTGGAGGAACGGGGCAGACGGAGGGCCGCCTCGCCGGTGGGACGCGTACCGACCGCGCGAAACCAGCACCGTGCTTTGGTGCCTCCAGACTCGTTTTTTCCGTCTGTGGTACGGCGACGGCGGCTGCGGCCGGTGTCGAAGGGGTTCGCGCAACGGAGAACACGCCGTTGCGCTGCAGGCACTCTTCCAACGCATGTACTATTGCACCCGCCACCGCCAGCATTTCGGGTTCCATCAACTTGCTCGTCACCGCCGTCGCTCCTGCGGCTGTCGTTGACGAAGGTGGCACGGTGTCCCTTTCGTTGCCGCTGCCCTCATCCTCATCATCACGCGCGCGGCTTTCATTGCTATCGTTGCGGCTACTTTTGTTCTCCGAACTCACCTTCGCGTCCATGAACCAGAAAAGACGTGTGACAACCCACAAGGCCTGCATGATGTTAAGGGATTCGAACATATGTATCACTGTCAAGTTGCCGCGGCAAAGCTCGCGTGCGTACTCCCACAGCAGGGGAAGGCAGGCATTGGAAACACGACACAACTGTTCGCTGTTGTCGCGCAGCGCAAAAAGAGCCCCAATGAAATTTCGGAGCAACCACCACCGGCGCGTGTCCGACAACTCCGGGAAAATAGTGTCCATCGCATCGCCGAAACCGTTGTTTCTTCGCTCTTCGTTGCGTTGCACGCGCTGGGCGTCCGTAATACTCAACGCGGTGCGCGTTGCCGGAAGCACTAAGTTTGCCCACCGCACTTCGTCTGAGGCGCTAGTCGAGATGAGGAAAATCCACTCGTTCAAGTCAAGCGGCCGAGCTGCAACGACTTCTGCAGTGTTGTTCAAAAGATAGAGGTGCGAGAGTGTGTTAGTGATGGCAGCGGCGCCGGCTTCGGTGTAGTATTGCGGTTGCCGCACCCGCACAAAACTTGAGGTAAACTGGTCTCGTCGTGCGATTTCGGCAACAAAGCGCAGTTTTGCTGACTTTGCCTCGACAAGGGCGAGCTTTGACATGAACATGACGAACTCTTCCCGTGTCACGCGGTGCGTCGTCGAGGAAGCCTGCACTTCACTGAACAGGTACGCTGCGAGCCCACCGACACGCTTTCCATGCTGGTTCTTCCGACCTTCAATCAACGTTTTGGCGTAGTCACCGGGAAGACTTTCCCCCGAGGCGGGTAGCCTCCTCGTGAACTCCACGCAGAGTTGACGCAGCAGTGGGGCATCATCCTGAATAGCGAAGTGCACTTTTAGCCACGGCGGCAGGCGGGCCACCGCGGCGGCGACGGCTTGGTTTTGCGTGTCTGTCGCCGCAAAATTCGAGAGTGGCTTCATGCTCCCGCTGAAGTGGGTGGTGCTCGTCTCCTCGTGAATTACCTTGATCGCGGATAGAGTCGCGAAGGAGGTGAAGAGGGTGGTGGAGGTGGCCGTGCGCAGGTCTGGTGGGAGGATACTTAGAATAAGCGCACGGTACAACCCATAGACCTGCAGCGAGCAGTGAGGTCGTGGAATGTTGTACAGCAACGACGCTAAAAGCCGCTCGTTTAGAGTTCTTAGTTTGTAAAGGGCCGTGTCTCTGCGAGCGAGTTCGAGGTACAGCAGGAACGTTGGCAACTGATCCGAAAGGCTGCCCCAGCGAGTGCGAGGAAACGCTGTTGCGAGTTTGTTTGCACTGGCCCCGTCGGCCGGTTCTCTCCGGGGCTGTTCACTGGAAAGCTCCGACTTCCAGTTTGTTGCAAACCACTGGCACTCCTTCAGCGTTGACACGGCTAACTGGCGGAAGAGCGACGGGGGCACATCGGTGGCTAAAATGTTACCTTTGGGTCCGAGCCTCAACAGCAGTGACTTGACCGCGACATTATACCGCATGGTGGCTAGCTGACGATGCTTTGCCGCTCTCCACAAAAGGAAGTGAATGGACGGTACGAGGGTGGGGAGGGGGGGGGGCGGAAAGGTTTTTCTTCCCCTGCGCTATAACAGGAACTACACCGTTATCCCTTTTCTGGAGAGAAGACAAGCAATAAATGGTTGAGTAGAGAGTTAAAGCGACATGGGATGAGGACGTACGGAAAAAGAAGGGTAAATAAAGAAGGTCGAAGAGGGAAAAGCCAGGGTTGATGTAGAAGAAAGTAAGTGATGGAGCGTCCCCGTTTGCAGATATTTAGAGTGCAACGTCATGCACGCGTACACCGACCGGATGCAAGCCAACGACTTTCATACAACAAAATAATATTACAAAAAAGGTTACCTAAGTTCAACTGAAGGCCTCAAACAATCGAGTTTTTCTTTTATGGAGAATTTGAGAAGTAATTTATCTTCTTTTCGTTTTATAGCTTTGTTCGCACACCTTTGTCTGTGTGCCTGCGAAACGTACTGCAGTGGAGTCATCGACTCTTTCTCTGTTGACCAGCCTGCCGCATCAGTGACTCCATCCACTTTCGGTCCTTCGGAACTGACGCCGTCAGCACGACAATGTCATAAGGGTACCACGTTGTGTCTGCTGCCTCTGGCACTAAAAGCGCCGCCTCGCCGTACGCCGGGCTTGCCCTGAATCTCAGCTGATGGACAGAGGTCACGTCGTGTGCCAGGGTCGCCACCGCCGCGTCATAACCGTCTATTGCCAACCGCTGCGAGAACAGAAAGCACACTACATTCCACTCATGCGCTGGCGGCGCTACAGCAACAATGCCTTCTTTGATGAGTGAGTTTGAGTGCTCTTGACACAGCAAGACAACCACAGAGGGTGCCTGAAGTGAAGATGTAAGTGCCTTTTTAGTGCCGCTGCTGCTGCAGCCGTGGTCGTAGTAAAAGTATCGTTCAAATGCGGCGAGCGCGTGTTGTAGATACGTACCTCGGCTCCATGGGCATGACATGTTAACGCTTTCGTTCAGAGGTGTCGCAGCACTTCTACTGTCGTCATCGTGGTTGCTGTTGCTCGCCCTTTCGGACGGAGGAAGTACGAGCACGTCGTCCTCGACTTGCACACCAACTCCGCTATGAAACGCAGGCGGCAGCTGCGGCGCGGCAAGCCCAAAAAGGCACCCTCGCGCAAGACTCGGCATGTAAATCCCTGGCTCAACGGTGTGCATCATGCCGCCCTGGAGTATATGAGGGGGATTAGCCGACGCAGCCGCAGACGGAGCGGGGGCGGCGGTAGCGGCTGAGCTCCACTCCTCATGGATGTCAAGGCCAAATAAGTGACCAAAGGTGTGTGCACAGAAGCACGACCGCACAAGCGACATGGGCACTTGGCGCTCAGCCACATTATCTTTGTTTTCCTCCGGAGGGACTTGCGCTAAAGTGGCAGAGCAGTCAGCAGCTGCTGCTTGTCCTCCCTGTCGAACGTCCACTCCAAGTGCGCAGAGCAGCGCACGGGTCTCGTCAAGGTGCAACCTTGCAACGTCACCGACTGCCACGCCAGGGGCTATGCGACGCAACAGGGTGCGCTGGATTCTCAGAAGTCCGTCGTACAAATCTACGAGCTGCGGCGACATAAACACAGGAGTGCCAATCGGGAAGGTTCGCGTGCAGTCCGTCGGCACGTTCTCCACCTCCACCCCGGCATCCACGCGCACCACGTCCGTCCCTGCGACTCCGTCGGCGCAGTTGTCGGTGTAATGGATGTCCGTGCTGCGCACACCGCTCGCGATAACAGGGACGTACGCGGAGCGGACGCGCGATGACGAGCCGAAGTGTGCGCTGCACTCGCACACGCTGCGCTGAAAAGCACAATGTAGCTCGTGCTCGGAAACTGTTTGCCTAGCATGCTGCATGAGGTTCACAAAAGCGTGCTCGGTGGCCCGTGCACTGCGCAAATGTTGCCGCACCTGAGATGGACTCTTCACGAGACGGTACCACCATACGTAAGTGTCGGCACGACAGATTGGCAGACTGACATGGCCGCAATCGGTGGGAGTCGTAACGATGGAGGCTGCAGCGAAGGTGTTCGGAGCGGGCGCACCAATACTAATTTGCCGTTCGTTCAACTTACCGGTCTCTGATGAAGGGTTACGTGGAAAGGTAGAAACTAGGCCTGGTGTGTAAGCGGACGCTGCCTTGTAGTGAAAAATTGCCACGTCCCACGGCGGCTGCGGAGTCCTGTCGAAGAAACGCCGGTGAAGGTGTACGGTTAACGCTGTTGAGTTGATTGTGTGAAAGAGAGCTTCCAATGGATGATGGAACGTCTGCGCCGGTGTCTTCGACCCATTTTCCAGAAAAGTCCCGTCTCGCCCCCGTTTATTCAAAGAAGAGAGTTTTGGTAGCCGGTATTGCCGCCGCCCCCACCGCAGTTGCTGTGGGTAGAGAGCAAAAAGTTGCGGCATAATGCGCAGCAGCTCGCTGCGATCGTGCGCAACGCGCTGTTCAACCGTCAACTTTTGTAAGAGCGAAGAGGTTTCTAGCCTTCCAGCGAACTTGGTGATCTGTCGGGTTGCCATTTGAGCAATCAGGCTGTACAAGGCCTCGCAGATGCTGCTCACGTCGTTTGTGATGACGGCCGACGTACATACAGTTCTGTCTTTTTCTGCCTGAGACTGTGCGCGCGGCGTCAACATCGATTCATACGCGGAAAGCGGCACCGTCTCTGAAGCCCACACCGCCGCCGCCGGGTTAATGGTGGGTGGCGGAACGCAGAGGAGTACGTGGGTGTTGCTGTCTGCAGCTTTCGCAAACACCGCCATTGTTGTGCGTACGTCCTCTGTTGGGGTTGCAGACGGAGGGTCAAGCTGACGGCAGAGAGGTGTGTGCAGCCCAAACAAGTGGTACCACAGCGAGTCCTGCCGGTACGGATACATAATGTCGTGACTGCAGGCTACCTCATCTGCTGCTGGCAGGATCGTGATGCTGTGTGGTGGGAGGTGTTCAAAGAAGCGCTGCCGCCGCTCTGCATATTCGAGCAGTGTCGTTTCTCCCTGCGACAAAGGCGGGAGTGAGTGAAGGTAACTATTTTGGTGGAGGTGCAGCACGTTACTTGTAGTGACGCCAACGATAACAGTAGTACACTGAAGATGAGAAAGCACCCTTGCGCTCCGCCACCTTCTCTGAGACATGGGTTCGCACTCACCTTGTGTGCTTTTTCGTGTTGAAAATACACATCCTACAGAGAACAACCACTGTGTTAAGATTGTGTATTTGCGGGTATATTCAGAGGAACGTGATCAGGCGAAGATGGAAAACAAATTGTTGAACCGAAGCAGAAGCACACTTTTCAGGGTCAAGAGTGTATTCACCAGTCGTGCAAACGGTAGAAAAAAAAATGGATTCAAAGACTGTGCAAAAAGAGAGTTCAGAAGAAACTAACGGTCTTTTGCTTAAAACAGAACTTGAAGCGACCCAATACATTGACAGCGACTAAAGGCTATTAGCACGTTGACTCAGTGTCGTACTTGTGGTCCGTATGGTGCAGGTGTGACAACGGTAAGTTGTCTAGCAAACTAAAATCCGGTTTTTAAAAACACCACTACCTGTGGACGGACAAGTGCAAAACGGTGGAGTACAAGGTCAGAATACCTTTTTTTTTTTACACATAAAAACAAACAAATCTCCACATTTGCAGAAGTGATGTTGTACATAAAAACCCAATTTATATGAACTCGAAACTGACGCTTATAACGCTACTCCTGACGTAAAAAAAAAAAAAACGCTACGCAATCTTCTGCTTAACGTAGTACCGTTCTAGATACCTCTCCGACCACAGACTAACGCCGACAGCAATCACAATATTCAGTACCACGCTAAACACAGATAAGTTGAATGCCGACTTAGTTGTGTGATCAAAGAAGGTGCGGCGAGATTGATACATGCGCAATTCATCTACAGTCGTCTCAATCGAGATGTTAATCATATGCAGCCGATCCGCGTAGTCTTTCATTTCCGGCGGCTTGTCCACCACAAAGGCGTCGTCCTCCAGCATTGGAGGCTCGACAACATCGTTGGCCGCGCTAAACGACATTTCGAACCGCATCGCCGGCTTCATGAGCGGCAGGAGAAAGCACATCTTGTACGTCCCTGTCTGCTCTGCCTTGAAGAAGATCTGCGTGTTGTCGCCGAAAGTGTCGATACTCTCATCGAGCGGAATTTCTCGGCCACGCTTGCCCGGCTCGCTGCTTGGGGCGTAGAGCTTCGTACGAATCCCCGCCAGACGGGTGTCAATGCAGCGATGCTGAAACGCCACCGTCACCGGGTCCTCTTGCGGGTCGCGGTAGGCATTGTAGTTTAAGCAAAGCTCTTTTCCGGGGAGAAGCTTCACGTAGACACCGGAGAAAAGGTTGTACGGGTTCGCGGTGTCCGCCGTCGCAGGGAAGGCCGTGAAGAGCACCACGAACGCAACAGCTACTAGGAAGAGCTTCATGACCACGGCCGCTACCGTAAAGGTGAACGTAAATAAAAGGCAAAAGAGCGAGCGAGTGTGCTGTAAAAGTATTTGTCCTTGCTCCACTACAAATTTGGAATGATATGTGCCACGGTCAGTTCTTTTAAGGGCGACAGTGAGCGACTGAATTTGATTCTGCAGCGCGTTATGGACAGAGGAAACTTAAAAGGGGGCGGAGGTGTGCTTAGTGCCAGGTGGTGATTGACGTTTGCATGAAAAGAAATCCAGCTTTGCGGCACGCCGGTTTCCGTACAAGAAGAGAAGAGGCAGTCACGCAAGTGCGGCGCTTTACACAACGCACTTTCGAGCGAACACGTTGAGCGTTTTTTTCCTTCTGAGAAGGGGTATTCCAGGGCGAACTACCTGCAACGTGGTGCGAGATTTGCGGCGCTCCGCCTGTCTTTGTCTTTGTTCACATTCCAACCTCTACGCAAAAGGAAAGTCTCATTCGTTTTCAGGGAGACAAATGAGTAGAGCAACGAAACAGAAAAAAGAACACAGGGTATTTTTGTAGACTGAGTTCACTTTCAACGCACGTAAACACTTCCGTGAAACCTGACACTTCCCTCGTTCTGGTTACAGTGGCTCAAAATCCTGAAGGTAAACACTCAGTATGCAGGCCATGCCAATCATTTGTTTCGCGTGGGCTTTTGATTGAGACAGAGTCCCACCTGCGCTTTACCAATTTGAGAAGTCGATGAAGCTCTTTACCTTCCACTGCAAAGCTCCTAACCGCTTACACCAAGCCACAACGCACAACCGTTACAGCAAATAAGAACCAAAGGAGAGTAAAAAATGAAAATGTACAATTGAGCGGGCACTAAGGAGCAAATGAAAAAAGATGATGGTGAAACGCACAGGAGTAAGAGTGCGAGATGCAGACAATTCACGAGAATAAATGAGGCGTCTTGCAAACCAAGTTGCCTAGCGAAAAGCGCAACGATGCGGAAAGGGCAACTCTAAGTTCTAGTTTCCCGTTTTCTGATCGCCGTTTGACCCCCCCCCTCCTGCTTCCCTATTATTGATTTTTGTTAGAAAAACTCAACACTACCACCAACGCGCAAACGCCTGTGCGAGGCGATCTGCTGTGGTGCTGCCACCCTCCTCCTGCACTGAACGCTGCTGCCGAATACGGGCAGCCAGGGAATTGTTCTGTGGATCGCGGTAGACCATGACGGAGCGAAACAGGCTCGAGGCAAAGGATTTTGCAGACTGCACGTAGGTCGGTCGCTTCGCCCCTTCGTCGAAGAAGAAACTGTTGTTGAGGCTCTGATTGCCGTAGTCGCTGCCCTGGTAGCGCATCCGCTCCGCGCTGGCGAGGATGTTTTCGTACCCTGCCGCAGCCAGCAGGTTTTGCAGCGGCGCCTGGGCAAAAGCGGAGAGAAACACGCGGATCTGGTGTGCGCTGGCCGTCACTGTGTAGGAGATAACACCGCGCGTTGTCTGGAGAATTTCTTCAATGACGGAGATGTCTGTCATAGCGTCTAGCGCCGGGATCTCCAGCACAATGGACAGTGGACAGTCCTTGCCGACTCCGTGAATCACCTCAGAGGCCCGCACCCGATCCCCGTTGAGGCGGCGCGTCTGCCGCGAAGTGCAGCTCGTCGTCTCGTATCCGGTGCCGTTGGAGACCGTAGAAAGTTGATCGGCGTCACCAGGGGCGTCTGCGCCGCCGGGCACAACTGCCGCAATTGCCTCGTACTCGCCCATCGTGTTCGACAAGTCTCGCAGGTCGTTTGTGCTGCCGGTGCGTAGATGTTGCCGCAGCTCCGCCTGAGGGGGCGGCGTGGTGCCGAGCAGACCGGCACCGGCGTCGTGTTCAGCGCGGCGCGCTACAACCCTCTCACGTGGGTCGCCGTGTGTAAACGTCGGAGCGAGGAGGTCTAAAGTGTTGCTCGACAGCTCGCACAGCTCCGGGTCATCGTACTGCGCGGCGTCGTAGATATCCACGACTCCGTCGACAAGGTCGCGGTCGTTGCCGAGCAGCTCTAAGTTTTCTGGGTGCTCAGCCAACAGGTAGACTGCCTCGAGTGACAGCTTGCGGATGTCACGGTCTTTGCTGCGGAGGAAGCGGGCGAGAGTCGGGAGGGTGTTGCGCCGCGCCACCGCCGGTCGTGCGTCGTAATTCTGCAAGAGCGCATGGAAACGGCGGACGAGGGACAGCTCGGTGTTGATGGTTGCCATGACGTTACTGACAGTCAAGAGTGAAAAAAAAAAAAAGAGAGGAGAAAAGTAGTTGCTTTGCGAGATAGGGTCGGGAAGGTGAGCGCGCGTTAATCCGGGTACGCGTCTCGGCGGTCTTGGGAGTATAATAAGGAGAAAGTCACTCGGTTCAAAAAGCGGGAAAAACAATTATGATGAAGACAGCACGCTTCTGTCGACTGACGAAGCAGCTATATCAAAGAGATGGTGCGTGTGTTCGTGTGTGTGCGTTGAAAAAGACCGGTGGGCGCTACTAAAGATGAAATCTAACGTCGCGGGGTTATTTTGACAAGTAGGGGGTAATAAACGCAAATTATGTGAAAAGCAGCACAGCTGAGTGCGTTGCACCTCAAAAAGTGCAGGATAAAAAATTATAGGCAACGCGAAACTGCAGTTGCGGCTCTACCAAAAATTCCAGTCCGAAAGCAGGCGTTCGAGAGGTGTGTGTGTGAATATACGAAGATGTGCGTTTATGTGTGAAAAGAAAACAAGAATCTACTGCTTTGTATTGCTTGGGTCTGACACCAACGGATACCTAGGCTTGAAACTTTTAGGAAAGCAAACATGTGTGAAGATGAAAGAACAGAAAGACAAAAGGTCGAATTGATTGGCTTAAACGAATACAGGTTAGTTGTCATTAGCTCTTGAGCGGAATGAAGACGCAAAGGGGAACACCAGTTGATCAAGCAAATGTGGAACAATCACGCGCGACGCTGATCTACCACTTCACAGATGGGTGGTCAGACATACTGTGAGAGACGTACGCGGCGCAAAACCAGTTTTTAAGGCGCCGTAGTGATGCGAAAGAAGAGTAAGCGCCAAAACACTATCTAACCGTGATCACGCCAAATCAATCGATTGTTTCGGTTTAGGAAAAAGTAAACGCGAAGACACTATCAACACTACTTCTTAAAAAAAAAAAAAACACGCCCTTCGTCTTTGACCCTTTAAAAATACAGGATTGAATGATGCACAGCCACAATGGCTACATCGGAAGTGAACATTGCTTCTTAGAAGGACTCGCTCGGCTTTGTCTCCACCTTGAAGCCACCCTTGCCGTCGGGAACGATTCGAGAGATGAACTGCTCCGGAATGGCCCGCTCTACCACATCATCCTCGTCTTTCTCCGACGGAAACAATACATTTACCGTAGAGCTGCACGCCGTGACAATTTCCGTGTTGCGGGCCTCTTTGCGGTCTAGCAGGTAGATATTGACGCTAGACGAGCGTTCCACCGCCACGGTCGGCGCCGCCTGCGCCACCTGCACGTCGCAGTTCGTGCAGTTCAGCACTTCTAACGAGGCGACGACGGTCTGCAGTGCCACCTGCACCTTCGTGCAGTTCACCACGCTGACGGAGTTCACTTTGTTGGCAAGGGTGATGTAGGCGTGCTGGCAGTTCTCAATGCGCACAGCGTGCCGCATCTCCACCTTGTCCAGTTCCAGTTGCAACTGCTCCTCGGGTGTGCCGGCGTGGTGGCGCACCGTCCACCGCTTATCACCTTCGAGTTCCAGCACCGGGGGCTGCGCCGCGGGGGCGCCTGTTCCGCTGGCACCCTCCTCTTCCCGCCGCGCTGCTTTGCGGGCCTCTGCAGCGGCCTTCTTCCTATCCAACTCACTCATGTCAATCTCGCCGTGCCGGATGTTCTTTTTGTAGGCCTTCTCGTCGTCCGTGACGTGGCGCAGACGGGACGTGATGTTGTCGCCGCCCTCACGGATTTCAGCGAACATAGCGGCCGCAGCGCCACCGATGCCGCCGGTGTTGGTAGACGACACAACGCCGTCTTTCGACGGTGGTGGTGGTGGTGGAGGAGGAGGAGGAGGAGCGGGCATGGTGTTACCAATTCTAATAAAAAGAGTCTAAGAAAGAGAGACAAAGAGTGCGGGATACACAGGTTAAAGATATGTGGCTTCGACGCACGACACAGAGTAACTAGCGTGCGGTGTGCAACGCAAATTGCTTGCGCCGCGGCGGCGAGAACAACCCAACGGATGAGAAAGTACAGAAAGAAAGGAGAAAGAAGATGGAAGGTAGGGAACTTGTTGTTGGGCAAGGTTCTCTCACTACAGGAGAACAGCATGACTGTTTCTCATCATTGTGCAAGTTTGAAACGGGTTTTACTGGAGCACGCAAGCTGGGGGTGGCAGGGATGTAGGAGCGTGAAGAGTTTTACTTAGTACAGGAAACCTATATCGCATTTTTGTTTCTGCAGTTGCTACGAGTGCGTCGTGTCCTACCCACTAGAAAAATTGGGGCAATAAAAAAGAAAAATGCGCTTATCGACGTAACAACGGATTTCCGGCTCCATTCTCGGGTTGCATTTCGCTGCAGTTGAAAAGGCTACACGACTGTTTCTAGGGCAGCCCTGAAAAGGTTTTCAAAGGCATGCACAGCGGACTTCGACGCCTCGGACTTCACGGTGACGCGCACAATACCCGTGGGTGCGACGAGCGCGTGGATAAAAAACCAGCCAGATGCTGGGGCGGCGGCTTCTGCGTAGAGAAACAGCCTTTGCGCACCTTCCTGCGCACCAGAGGCCAAAACAAAGACATTGTGGTCCTCCAGCGCGGCCTCCACGGCATCAGTCGAGGAAATGCCACTGGTCTGCAACGTGACCGAAAACGTTGCCGCGACGCTCACCTGACTCCATTGCTGCTGGAAGTCGGACGCATCCAGCTCGGCATCCGGGGAGAGGCGAAGCGGAGTGGTGAGGCTAGCATCTGTACCACTGAAAAGGTGATCCATGCTGGATGTTGGTGCGTACACTTCAGGAGGCGCGTAACCATTTTTGTCTCCGCTGTTGCTATGATAGTTGCCTTGTCCTCCTGCGTTGCAGTTATCTAAGTTTCCCTCCTCTTTGACATCCTCCTCTTCGTCGTCGTCCTCCTCGTCCTCTCCTCCTCTTTCCACGATAAATGTGTCTTGCGGCACGGAATACACGACGGACAGGGTGTCGAACTCTGCCATGAGCCGGTCTAGCGTGTTTGCATCCGTGTCTTCCACGAAGACTCGAATCGGTGCTTTCGGTGCACAGATCACACGTGCCGCCGCTACCACGTCGGTGCGCAGAAGACGGTAGTACAGCAGTGCCTTGTCTAGCACATCTGCGTTGGTGAAGTCGTTCAGCAAGGCGTGAAGGATACGGCCGAGAGAGCGCTGCATCTCGGGCGGTCGCTTGAAGAACAGCGTAGCAACAGACGTAAGCAGCTGCATGCGCAGCGCCGCCGACTCCTTCACAACACTGTCGCTGAAGATCTCCAAGATGTACGGTGCCTCCGCTATGTACTCACCAAACTCACCGAGTAGCCATATAAAGGCCAGCCGACTCTCGTCGTCGGTAAAGGGGGACCTTTTGTAGCATTGTACTATGGTCTGCAGCACGGGTCGCACGCTTTCCAGCTGCACGTGTTGTCGCAGCACGTCTGTCAGCACTGCCAGTGTCGCACCGCGTACGTCTTCGAGGCCCAGGGTGATGAAGTCGGTGAAGAAAGCCAGGACTGCGCTGAGAGCGTCGGGCAACTTCAGCGTGAGGCGGCCCATGGTGGCGATGGCGGTGCGTGCCACAACCGCGTTGCGGTCTTCCGAGTAGGCCACCAATTCTTCCAAGATTGAGGTTACCGAGGCTGCTGTGACGACGGAAGCGAGGATGTCCATCTTTACACACTTGTTCGAAGACGGCTCATTCACTGTGCAGTAAAAGGCGCGGGCGTCGTTCTCGAACAGGCGTGGGTCGCGCTTCACTAAGATCTTGATGTGGCACAGTGCCGCATAGGCGGTCTCGTTGACACTGCTAGTGGCGATGACGAGAAGGGGCTCGCGTAGGCGCTGGAAAACTTTGAGCTGCACGGCCGGTGCGTTCTGCGTGAGGTGGAGAAAAACGCGACTGCACGCAACCACAACGCCGGTGTTGTTCGACTCAAGGCGCTCGTCGAGCAAGTTCATCATCTCAAACATCTCTTCCTCCGTGTTCGGAGTGTACTGGAGGCAGAGGTGAATAACCTGTATCTGCTGCCACTCGTTCAACACGCGAAGGCGGTTGAGGAGCTGGTATAGCAGCGACTTGCTGACCGTGAAAGGTGGGTGCTTTTCTGCTGTCCGCGCCGCCGTGGCCTTGGTCGACTCGAGTTGAGTGATCTCCAGCAGTACGTTGAGCGCGTTCGAGCTCACCTGCACGTCCGGGTCGGACAGCATGCGGAGAGCGTGGTCGAAGTATCGGCGCTCATAGAAATCGTCGACAGAGCGGTAATACTGTCGAAGCAGACAGCACACCGCCGTCTTGCGTACGTAGGAGGAGGAATCGCTGAGGCCATTCTCCACCAGCGGGCCGAGGTACTCGAGCAGGTCTGGCACGTGCATAGCGGCCAGTGAGCGCAGCGCCAAGCCGCGAACAACGGGGTTGTGGTCGTTGCACTCTTTCACGAGGGCGTTGATAGCTAGCACGGCGAGGTCCTCCTTGCCTTTCGACTGGGTGGTAAGATAGAGGTAGATGAGCTTCTTGCACACCAAGTCGCTCGTAAAACAAGACATGACCACATCGGGAAACAGCGCCGAGGTGTCAATGCCGCTCGTCATAAGTGTCACAACTTTGCGTAGGGCCGCCCGCTTCATCGTTTCGTCGCCTGCCCTCGGTGGCTCACGCAGACAGGTTCGAATTTCATCGATTTCGCCGCCTTTCTTTGTTGTGGGTGACTGGCTCATGGTTTCAGGCGTTGTGGCTGTTTCGCAATTGAGCTGTTGAGTTGTGTGTAGTAATGGTGTACTCAATACGTGGTCATCTAGGTGCTGTCTTGCCGCTTTTTCCACTTTATACGTTGCAGAGGCAGCTGTGGTGCGTCTTTTTGTCTTCTCATACGATTTAATTTCCTGCGAAGCACCGTGTAAAGAATGATGAAGCGAAGAGGTGAGAACGAGTTCTTGGTGTTAGTAATCACCAATAATGCGCTTTCCTGATGTGTAGTTCTCCAATGGAACCAAAACAGCTTTTTGTTCTTTTCCAGCTGAACCTTGCCCTTTACTTCTCGCACGCACACTTACAAGCGGCGTAGCTGCCAAACTTGTTTCTACTAATACAGTTGGACTACACACTCACGCACAAACTTTGACTACATCTATATTCATTTTAAATGTCTGTAAATAGTTTAGTAACTGTTAATGCAGTAACGGTCACGCCTCCCCTCCTTCCTCCTCAATCGGAGCGGTTCGCCTTGATAAGATCCGCTGTCACGTGATCGTAGTACGCAACGCGGTCCGACGGCACCTCGCTATCTTCGCCGCCGTCCACTACGATGCCTTTACCGGTCAGCGTGCAGCTCCACGCAAACACGGCGGACAGCAGAGGCTGCGGCTGCTCCATCGCTTCCGTCAGCTTCGCCGCACGCAGCAGCTGGTGCGCAATGAAGATCGCACTCTCCTGCGTATCTGTCTGCTTACCGGTCACGGCCATCGAAATAGACCGCAGTGCGTAGTCCTCCGTGCGCGCTCCCAGAGACAGTTCCACCACGGCTGTCACGGCGACTAAGTCGGACAAAAAGGTGACGACGTCGGTGCGACGGTATACCGTCAGCGAGGCGGCAGTGAGAGCTTCCAGTAGCAGAAACAGCGGGCACCGCATTTCAAGGACCAACGACGCCAACTCTGTGCGGGTCTGCAGTATTTGCACAATGCTTTTGCCTGCGGCAGTACCGTCGTCCCCGTTGTCCTTGCGGGTAATCTCCTCCGACAGCTGTTGCCGCAATTCTTCGTTGTTCCGCGGGGTACCTGCTGGACGATTCAGAAGCTTCTTCACGTCCTTCATTGTTCGATGGAAGGCGCCAGCCGGTGTAGCCTTGTGATAGAGCGACGCCCGCAGCGCCTTGGTGACTGCCTTCATCGACGGTTGCTGCGCGTGGCCAAAGCGGTGAAGGGCAATAATCAGCGTAACCAACTCTTCTGTGGAGAACAGGGGCAACTGCCGGTACAGCAGCCCGCGACGTGTCGGTGACCCGTCCATCGAGCTGGTGGCAGATGTAACCACGTCCAACACAGCTTCCTCCACCAGTCCAAGCGAAGACATCGTAAAGAGCAGCGCAGGCAGAGGAAGGACAGACGTAGAGTTGCTGTTGTTAGCGCTCACAGTTTTAGTATTACTAATAGCTCCGAAGATCTCCTCATCGCTCTTCTCATGTTTCTTTTCTTCCGCAACTTCAAATGACGTTGCATAACTAGACTGTGAGCATCGTACACTCGCCGTTGTTGCTGTTCTCTTCTGTTGGGCAGCAGCGTAAGCAAATAACTGTCGGTGCACCTCCCCCATAAGTTGAAGGAGCAGCTGCCCATCTTCTGCGCCGACGGCGTCGTACAACTGAAGAAAGACGACCAACTCAGGGAGACTAAAAGGTTTCGGCGCCTTCTCTTTGCTAACAAGTTGAGTGACTTCGGCAGCAGAAAAACCAGAAATGGAGGGAATCACGCGAAGGCGCTGCGTGGCAGTGGAGCTGGTCACCGTGAATGTTGCTGACGACGGCCCTGCTGTGGCCGCAGCACGGGAAAGCGGCCCCGAGAGATGTGCCGGGACGGCGGGTAGGAGGTGCCGCAGTGGCCCAAGGACGTCGCGGCGTGCCGCAAACGCAACGTAGTTTCGCGTTGCCTCTACAGTCACAGAGGAACAAGATGCAGCAGTACTGGGGGCTGCAGATCTTGTGGGAGACAAACGGGATAACTGCGTCAACAGCTCTCGGGCAACGTGTGTGATGGGAGAAACCTGTACTGATGACGTCGTGACAGCGGAGGAAACATCAGCAGCAAAAGCTGAGTGCGGTTGCGAAGAAGTTCTGACAGACTGCCGCTTTTGTCGCGCTTGGTGTGAGTTGTTGAAGTGCGACGTAGATGTTATCGACTTTTCTGCTTGCAGCGCTTGTGTGTTGCTGAGTTGCTTCTTGTTCTTTGGGGTTGTGGTCTGTGTCAGTGCACCAGGAGAAACAACCGGCTTTGCAGAATCGATCACTTGAGTGCGACGCGGTCCGGTGTTGTGTGCCGTTCTGTAAGCATTATTGCTTTGCCCACGGAAATACTTCGCCGTCCATAGCCGCGCCAAGGATCGCGCGAGCATTTGACCGCGCTGTCTAAGATTTCACTTCTTATGAGCCGATTTGTAAAAGAAATATAGCTCACGTCCATAAAAGGGAAGCGGCGTGTTGGTGGAAGAGAGGTAGGAAAGTTGTGTCCGCGTGTCGTGGGGAAGCGAGCTTGCATCATTGTGCAACAACGCCAACAGATAAAAAAACCTGGCGCACCTTAATACATGAGATAGACTGAAGCAGCAAGTGCAACCGCACAGGTGTTTGTTGAGCGGCAGATATTTCAACACATTCTCCTGATAGCAAAAAAAAAGAAGAGTTTTATAAATTTCCTTCGCAGACTTAAAATATGTTTTAGAATTAATCGAGCAAAGTTAATTCAGCGAACGACAACAAAGCATTTAAAGCGTCTTGTCGTCTACGGTCGCAATTAATCTAACACTTCGTTCCTCGTTTTGCATTTGTAAACTACAGGGGTTGCAGCACGGTCACTCTAGTTGCTTTTCGCTCTCATAGAGGTGGTGGCTGAGGAGGATGCGGTCCACATCGCACAGCAGCAGCGTCTTGAGCTCCGCAGTGCCTGCCATCTTCATTACGATGGTGTCGTTCGCCTTCTTCTTCATCGGCATAATTGGGAAGACGATGTTGCCCTGAGTGTTGCGCGGCTTATTCTCCTTGCGTTTCCTCGCCAGCCGCTTCGCCGTCGTCAGCACCAGCTCTACCGTGCCCGCCTTGTTGGTGAAAAAAATCTTCACCAACCCCCAAAGGCCGCGATTCCAACGAACGTTGATGTCCAGCAGGTGCTTGCGTTCGTACGAGCAGAATGCGCTCGGCACGTCAATACTCTGCAAATCGCCGGTCACGAGTCGGCGATCCAATAGATAGACTAAGTCCCAAGTGCGCATGACGTCCACTACCGCTGCCACCCCGTCTTGCTGGTCCTCGGTGAGGAGAAACGAGTCGGATGAGCCAGCAGGTGTGGTGCGTGGCATACGATGGCGGCGTAGTTGCCCGAATGACAGCCGGGACGACCACCACGGCGACGGCTCTCCGACGTTGTTCAAGTTGTCAATGTCGATGTTGCCACGCAGGGCCTGCTGCGCAAAGGCAGCGAAGGAATCCAGTGTAAAGACGTACTTCTTCGCCTGTATCGTAGCGGGGTCGAGCTTCACACGCGGGTGCGTGAAGACGACAACCGGCACTACGCATTTCCCACAGACCTTGTGGATGGCCTTGTCCGAATACCACGTACCGCAGCTGCTCGCACGCGATTTGTCGTGGTGGCCAAAGATGATGGCATCGGCCTGCACCAGGTTCGAGTCGGGTAGCTCCACTCGGCACGCGTTCTCGATGTAGCGGCGGAGCGCCGCCGCCTTCTCCACGTTATCTTCCTGCACGTCCTCGAACTGCAGCGTGTCCATCGTCTTACGGTTGCGGCACTGGTACCAGCTGGATCCTTTGCTCCACACGTAGCCCTGCCAGTTCTTAACCTCCACCACGAGCACAATCGGGCCGACGGCGACGACGTCGATTTCACGGTTGTGGCCCACCCGCGCTACCGCCACACGGCGACGCAGGAACACGTCCTTCCACCCAGCCTTGCGCAGCACCTCCTCCACTTTCTCCTCAGCTTGCATGGAATGCAGAAACATCTGCTGCTCTTTTGTAAGGCTGTCCTCGCGGCGCAGCTTCGAGCGGGCTTGCGTGCGAAAGGCATCGCGGTAGACGTTGCGGCTGAGTGCAGCGGCGACAACGACGAGTGCCGCGGTGATGAGGGCGAGGAGCAAGTACACCGTGTTATCGAGAATAGAAAGAGTTCTATAAATCACCGTCATCTTCTCCTTGACCTACTTTAATTGTAAATGCGTTTTTAAGCGTCTCAAACAATGATAGTTACATGTAAAGAGCCTCAACACCGCAGCTGTAACCTCACGCTACTTTCCTCAGCTTTAAAATGCTGACGAATAGCCCATACGGTAAATCGATAAAAAGAAATAAGAAGAGGGAGGAGAGAAACAAATTTGAAGTCGTGAAACCGTCCAACATCAATTACAGATAGAGCAAATCAGGTAGATTGGGGCTAATAGTTGACTAATATTGCAGCTTGCTACGATCTTAACAAATACACACCTTGAATAGTGTAAAGTTTCGCAGCCCTCCTTTTCCCTCACGTCTTAAGCTTTGGGGAAGAACGTTAACGGTAGTGATGCCGCGCAGCTTGCATACATGTGCATTGCGCGCTCGTGTAAAAGGCTTTTTTTGTGTGTGTGTTGCTGTTGTACTTCCCACATCGAGCTGCCTACCGTTCACGCTAAACATTAAGTGTCGGTATTGTAAATTACGGAAAGCGACGGGCCAACAGCACAACAGCATCCTGCTTTCATTACGTTAGCCGTTCACCCGCGTCACTATTTACTGAAAACTCAAAACAAGTCCCCACCACAAAACTCTGGTGTTTCCAACAACTAGTTTTTACCCAACATAGAAGTGGTAAACTGATTTCTGGAAATAAGCGTGTCGGAGTTTCAATCCCCCCAAAAAAGAAAAATAATAGTAACCAAGCGAACAAAATGCCTCTTCTCTGTATTATGCAAACGGGCAACTCTCTCCCTCTCCACAGTCGTGCGTCTTCTCTATCACTTTGGAGTATCTTTAAGCTTCAACTTTGCTTACACGGAAAAAGAAGAGGGATTTCGTACTTCGGGGGCCGTGAATGCTTGATGAGCATTTCCACAAGTAAAGAGCAGGAGCAACGATTAAAAATGGGGTTGTGCACCGAATAGAATTCACGGCAAAACAACATTCTGCCCTCCTCTCTGGAAATCTTTTATGGCGCTGTCGGCAAAAACCTCCGCTAGAAGCACGTTCAACAAACAGGCGTGTACAATAGATAACAGTAAGTCGAACAAAAAACACGAAAGAGTGAAGCTGGCAATTATAGGGTTAGGACGTTAGTTAATCAAAAAGACGCTTACGCCTTTCTAAACCAAATAATAAAGACAACTACATAATGTTGATAGCGAAAACCGGAAATGCAGTGACCATCACGCAAACGCAGCAGCGTCTCTCTCCCTTCCTTTTTCCTCGGAGACGGAAAAAGCGAAAGTAGAGAGAGTACCAAAAAACAAAAAAGAAAGAAAAATGATGTAAAACGACAAACGGTGGTGGGCGTATCTTTTTTTTTTTTTTCAGCAAAGCGCAGTCACGTGAAAACCAGCGCAATGCAGAACGCCATGGAGTGGCATGTAATTATGCCTTCGGCTTAGTGAAGACGAGATGCACGGCCACACCGGAGATGCTGTTGTCCTCCTCAGCGATCAGCTCGGCGTCACTGGGCTTCTGGTCAAGCGTCGTCCACACGCCACGCAGGGTCTGATTAATTTGGTCCTTGCAATTGAGGATCGACGTCGTCAGCTCGGCTTCCTCGGCGTCGAAGAAAACGTCGACGTTGTCCGAGACCCGCAGCTTCGCCTTCTTGCGCAGCTGCTGCACGCGGTTCACGAACTCACGCGCTCGCCACGAGTCGATCAGCTCTTGATCCTCGCGCTTGTCAACGAGAACAACAACGTCGTTGTCGGTGTTGCTCTGGAAGTTTGTGATGCCTTCCTTCACCTGCCGCAGCACTTTCACGTCCTCCATTGTAAGCTCCTTGCCGGCAACAACACCTTTCTGCTCGTGCAGGAACTTTTCGACGTCGGCTGGCGACATTGCCTGGATGCCCTTGCGGATTGCCGGCATCTCCTTGCGGTACTTCTTGCCGAGCACCTCAAAGTTCGCGTCTAGCTTCGTCTCGACGTACTCGTCGTTGCTCGAGAGGATAATCTCAAAGGCGTTCACTTCATCCTTAATGTAGTCGGCGACCTTGCGGACGTCGTCGAGGTACTCTCGCTCGGGGTGCACAATGACGACTTGGCGTACTGGTCGCTTGATCGGGATGACCATCTGATCGCGTAGCACACGCACGAGGTCGACGATGTTCATCATGCGCGACATCGCACGCTCCAGCTCCGGGTCGTCAAAGGAGGCGTCCTCCTCGGGAATCATGAGGTAGTGCACGGAGTCCACTCGTTCGCTGGCCGGTAGCACCGCCTTGATCGGCTGGTATAGCATCTCTGCCACAAATGGCGCAATGTGACCCATGATGCGCGAGACGGAGAAGAGGACGTACAACATCGTCGATAGCGACTGAGAGCGGTCTTCGCTGTCAGTGGCGTTCTTCATGCGCCGGCGGTTCATGCGTACGTACCAGTTGGAGAGGTCGACGACGAAGCGCAGGATGCCTGGGACGACGTTGTAGAGGTGGTATAGTTTCATCTCCGCCTTCACGTAGCGCAGCAGGGTCTGACAGGAAGCGAGAATCCACCGGTCCATCTCGTTGGTGCTGCGTACGTCCAGCGAAACCTGGCCGCCGGCGGCGATGCAGCGGTTCGTGTTCGAGATGAAGAACTTGGCGGCGTTGAAGAGAGGCAGAAGGATGTCCTTCACCACACCTTTCACGCCAGCCTCACGGAAGCGCAGCGGCTCGGCGCGCACCACCGGTGAGCTGATGATATACATGCGGAGGGCATCCGCGCCGTATGCGTTGATCACTACCTGGGGCTCCGGGTAGTTTTTGAGGCGCTTGCTCATCTTTTTGCCATCCTCGGCGAGGACGAGGCCACTGACGGCGCAGTTGCGGAAGGGCGAGACGTCGAATAGGGCCACACCGAGGACGAGGAGGGTGTAGAACCAGCCACGTGTCTGGTCCAGGCCCTCCGAGACGAAGTCAGCTGGGAAGAGGCTCTTGAAGAGCTCCTGGTTCTCGAAGGGGTAGTGCTGCTGGGCGTACGGCATCGAGCCGGACTCGAACCAGCAGTCGAACACCATCTCAACACGCTTCAGTGGCGGCATGCCAGGGCGCTTGCTAGGGATGGTGATGTTGTCCACAAATTGGCGGTGCAGGTTCGTGATTCCCTTCACGCCAGACAGCTCCTCCAGCTGCGCAATGCTGCCGATGCACACAACCTCCTCCCAGTCCTCGCTGTGCCAAATGGGCAGCGGGGTGCCCCAGTAACGGTTGCGCGACACGTTCCAGTCACGTGCTTCGCATAGCCAGTTACCGAAGCGACGCGTCTTGACGAAGTCAGGCACCCAATACGTCTTCTCGCTACAGTTGATGAGCTTGTCACGGAAGGCCTCGACCTTGACAAACCAAGACTCCACAGCCTTGTAGATGAGCGGGGTGTCGCTGCGCCAGCAGAAGGGGTAGCTGTGGACGATAGAGGCCTTGTGCACCAGGTTGCCTTTTGCCTCGAGATACTTGATGATCTCCGGGTCCGCTTCCTTCACGTGCTTGCCGGCAAAGTCCGTCACTTCGGCTGTCAGCAGGCCGTTCTCGTCCACCGGGCAAACGAAGCTGCCACCCTTCGTGAAGATACCGTGCTCTAGGCAGATCTGGTAATCGTCCTCGCCAAAGGCGGGCGCTTGATGCACGATACCCGTACCGGCGTCCGTCGTTACATACGATCCGGAAATAATGCGGAAGGCGGTGTCCTTCATAAGCTCTGCAAAGTACGGGAAAAGCGGGATGTACTTGAGGTCAACGAGGGCGGTACCCTTCACCTTCTCTAGCACCGTGTACGGCGGAGCCTCCGCCGTAGCAGCGGTCTCGGCGTCGTTACCGCCGGCTTTTTTGTCCTTCTTAACCGCCTTCTTCTTCGGGTAGATTTCACTGAGACGGGCTTCGGCGAGCCAGTAGTGGCGGCCGGTCTTGCCGTCCAGCACCTTCACGTAGTCCAGCTCGGGGTTCACACAGAGACTGAGGTTACTTGGCAGCGTCCACGGCGTGGTCGTCCAGGCAAGGTAGAAGGTGTTCGCGTCACCAGCTGATTGGAAGGCGACCGTCACAGCCGGGTCGCTCACCTCTTTGTAGTTCGAGTTTGCCTCAAAGTTGCTCAGCGGAGTTGTGCAGGCGGTGGAGTAGGGCATCACCTTGAATCCGCGGTATACCAGCTTCTTCTCCCACAGCTGTGAGAAGACCCACCACACACTCTCCATGTAGGTTGGGTACATGGTCTTGTAATCGTTCTCGAAGTCGATCCAGCGGCCTACGCGCTTCACCGTCTTTTCCCACTCCGTAACGTAGCGGGTCACAATCTTCTCGCACTCCTCGTTATACTTGGCAATGCCGATCCTTGCGACGTCGTGCGAGGTTTTGATGCCGAGCATCTTGTCAATCTCGTGCTCCACCGGCAGACCGTGGCAGTCCCAGCCGAAGCGACGCACGACATGGTGGCCCGTCTGGTAAGCGAAACGTGTGACCATGTCCTTGATCGTGCCGGCCAAGATATGACCGTAGTGAGGTAGCCCGGTGGCAAACGGAGGGCCATCAAAGAAGCTGAAGGGCTCGCGGCCCTCCGACAGCTTCATGGATGTCTCGAAGCACTTTTTATCGTGCCACATCGCGAGAATCTCTTCTTCCATAGCCGGGAAGTTGAGAACCTCTGGGTAGTTTTTCAAAGGCCCGTCCTGAACCGCGCCAGCCGGCTGCGTGCCTCGGTGCTGCTGCTGCTTGTTGTCATCCGCCATGTTGTGTGATGCGGTACCCTGTGACATCGACACGGTGGCAACAAATGACAAATCAGCTGAATTAATGGAGCTGCGATTGTTAGAGTGAATTAGACTGGAGGGTGTTACTTGTGTGGAGGAGGGGGAGGTGGAAAGAGGGGAGGTAGTAGTAGTAGTAGTAGCGCTCGTCGCCGACGATGGAGGGGCTGCCTTAGCTGATGCGGAGTAGATGACCGTGCGTGTCGCAGTGGGATAAGGGTTACTACTTTTGTCGCTCCGCTTCCCTAACCTCCCTGCAGTACATGCGAAGACACCGCAGCCGTAGCCTCGAGTAATACGCGTGCAGCACCGAAGCATGACCCTTCTCCTATTGTGCAGCTAGTTTCTTTTTTTTTTGTTTTTCTTTGGTTTGACTTGTCTTGGTTACCTCGGGGTACAACAATAGAGAGGGAGTAGAAAAGGTCCTTTTTTTTTCCGTTGGTTCCAGAGACAGTGCGAGCAACCGCAAGGGAGAAAAACGGTTGACAAAAAAAAAAAAAACGGTGTTGTTAGGGTTCGGTGCAGGTAAGTTTCAGAGCTGTCAGCTAATAAAAGGTAAAAAGTGACGTGTGAAGAAAGCCAACTACAGCGGATCCTGTACAACGATAGGGAAGCGCAAGCACTTAGTGAAGGTATGCAACAGCAGCAACAACAGGAAAGAGGAAAGGGGGAGTTAATGATTCAAGAAAGGAGAGAAACGCTTTTTTGAAACGACACCTTTTTGTCCAATGAGCGCAGTGCAGAGAAAAAAAAAGGTAAAGTATTTCACTAAGTTCTATCGACGAAAGTATGAGGAACAATCCAAACTTAAGCACTTAAGGGATGTGAGGACAAAAAAAAAAGACGACTGCGGTTGGTAAAGTAGTTTAGTTCACGAAGAACTATCTTAGGCTGATCCGCACTTCGCCTGCTGCGCATGTTTGAGAGTGGTTGCACCATACATTGCAGCCCGCCGTATCTAAATTGAGTTGAGAAGACTTTTTCCCCTTCCTTAGTCTTACTGGCTGCCAAGCTAACATACGCATTGCTGTTAAGTACTTATATTACAGCTGGGAGGATGGTACGTAATAGCAATTACAGTAATAGCTACCTTTTTCTAATAAATAATACCCATGCGTTATAACGCACGTAGTAGCAATTGCGTGAACTCAGTAACAGGCACGACACGCACATGCAGGGTGTCGTGTGGCAGCCCTGATGCTTCCACTCTCAGCGCCAGCTGCAAGGCGAGAAGGTGCTTGCAACACCAGACCTCCTGTCGCTGAATTGATTGATAAGCGTATGCGGAGCACGGGCAATAGTAGGGGGAGAAGAGTGTGTGCTCGCCAACGCGATAGAGGCAGCGTCCGCGGTGTCGCGTTTGCTGGGGTAGCGCCCCCGTTGTCGTAGTAGCGGCCGTGAACACCTGTTCATTTTGTGTAGTAGCTGCTTCAACGAGGGAAAGTGGGGAGGGAGTGCTCGGTACGTCGTTCGCGATAACATCTCCACTCGCCGCATGCGGGGCTTGCACGCGTGAGTCGCTCTCTTCGTCATCCGTCGTTCCCTCGTTGTCGTTGTCCACTACCGTTGCCGCTTCTCTATGATTGTGTTTCTCGCGTTCCTCATCATCAGCTGTAAAATCTGTTTCCTCCACGTAGCGAACAACAGGCTCGGCGCCGTGCAGAACGATGCCAATGGCGGACAACGCTGTTTTGCCGTAAATTAATTCTAAGGGCGCGAGCGACTCCTCCAAACTTTGCGGTACCTCTTGCGGACTTGACGAGCTTGTTTCTGCTTTCTGTTTTAAATCGTCGCCTGTGGAGGCAGCGCGCGAGAAAAGGTACTGGACGTAGGCACCTAACACGGCTTCTGTAACCAGTCCCGGGTATGCTTCAACAGCGCGGCAGTTCATTCTGTAGCTATAAGTGTAAAGGGAGAAACTACACTACGATTTCATAAGACGGTGAAACGAACAGATCACGCTACACACACGAGGTTTAAGCAGCGCAAATAATAATAAAAAAAAATGCAAAAAGAACAGAAAGAGAAGATCGAAGGAATTGGAGGGCGGAGTGAAAATGAGAGCAAAGTAGTAAAAGGAGGGGCCAGATGATAACGCGTGAGCGATTAGCCATTTCGGGATCAAGTTCCCCAGCCTTTAATCACCCTATTCCTTGCAAGCGATTGAGCGGAAGACACGGCATTGAAACATATGCTTCGCTTAGTTCTGTGCTTACATCTTTTCTCCCGATTCAGTTCTGTGGGGTGATGAACTTCACGGAACAAGAGTTGCATGAGCGCTGACATTGCGCCGCATGTAAGATTAAAGCAAGCATGGGTTTCTTATGTCATCTACCATGAACCTACCGCGGTTCGCCACGACTGCGCTTAGCCACGTGATCCAAGCTCTGTGCGTCGTTGCGGCCAACGCGGCTTTTACCACCGCCCAGCAGTGGCGGTGGTAAGGAAGCACCAATCAGATCACGCAACTCTTCAATACTCGCCGCTGTGGGGGGAGTCGGCGACGCTGCCTCCCCTACGCGATTCGCCCGACTGAAATTGCTTGTAGATACCGGAAGTGATGGTCGTGGTGGTGCGGGGGGAGAGCTGTGTGACAACCGTTCACTTCCTCGCGCGGCGGTGGCCCGGCGGAGGTCTGCAAGCCCTTTCATTGCACTCTCGTACTCCACTCCTTCCTTGACGGTGCGGTATGGTGCTACGGTGTTCTGTGCACGTAAGTCCGACAGCGCTGCGGTCGCTCGACGGCTGCCAATGCCGTCTTTCAGATAGGCTGCATAGGCATGGGCTACCTCGGCCACGGCTACTGCGTTTACTCCAAACACGTCGGTCCAGTTTGGCGGCAGCGTCAGGTCAGGAGGACAGGTCTGCTGAATGGCGTACAGCGCAAGGACGTCGCTCGCCACGTGGAGGAGGTGACGACAGCGCGGGAAATCGTTCGCAAGCTGCACTGCCCGCACCATCCATTGCGTGAGCGCGGAACTGTGCGGTCGAGCCGATGTGACGCGAGTGGAGGGAAAAGAGGCTGCTGCTGCTGCCGTCGCCGCGACGTCTTGCCCGGCCTCCCCAGTGGGTTCAACGAGCAAATTAAGGTACAGTAACTCGTACTTGTACGGACTTTCTACAAACGTTTGAAACCCCAGCTGGTGTAACACAACTTCCTCGGCATCGACCACGCATGCCTTGAAGTCCTCGTACCGCGCAGGTGGCGGCTTCTGTAGCTCATTTACCACTACACCAGCGCGGCGCTCACTGAGGCGCATGCAAGTGTTCACAACGGCCCGGATGCGAATCGCAGGGTCCTCCATTTTTGTCGCAATCAGCAAGCAAGCAGCACCAAGGTACACAATATCCTCCTGATCGATCAGATGGTGCAGGCAGTAGTCGAGCGGGGCTCGCAGGTCGACCAGCGGCACAAGGCCGGTGCGCATCTCCTGCTGAGCGTGATTTGGGATGAAATACTCCACACCGCTCGGCACATCCGCCAGGGGCGTGACACCGTCATCATCAATACTGTCTTTCACGACCCGTGCCACTGTAGCTGACATCTGCGTACTAACCTGTGGTGATAGCGGCTGCAACGCAAGGCGCTCCGCGAGCGCGAGCTTCGCGTCCAAGGTTTGCCGGTATGCAGCCATGTCGCGTGCTTTGATGTAATGAGCACGGAAGTGCGTGTCCACCGACGCTTCGAAGCGCTGGAAGAGCATCGAGGCACGGTAGATGACGGAGGGTGTGGTGCGGAGCAGCAGGCCAGCGGTGCGGATGAGGTCGACGCCGTACGCGTAGTAGGCGTCCCGAGCGGCATCGTCGGACATTGTTAGAAGTATATGTGTTTGAGTGCAGAGGTGTGTTGCCTTACTTTAATCCAAAATGTTCTCTAGTTGCCCCTATATAATATTCAGGATAGTAAGAAGGGAAAAAAAATAGAGGGAGAGTAGAACAGTAAGTGGTATTCCGTAAGACACTACATTCTGTTGAGTGATTTGGTTTGCGATTTTCTCGTTCACAACGTCTACCATTCTGCAAACGAGACGTCACGACGCATGAAGTCACAGGTACAATACTATCAAAACCAAAATACTCGCCTATGAAGTACCTAACAAATACGGTGTTAAGCTAAACGAAAGCCAGAGAGGACAGATGCAAAAATCCAGATAAGACACCTACAAATAAACACATTCACGCACTCGTGTCTCACAAGTCGTCATCGCTGTCATCGCCGCCACGTCTATCCGGGTTGGCGCGCTGATCGGCGAGCATATGCTCACGCAGGGCCTGGAACTCGTCGTCGGAAAGGTCAAACACCTTCGGGTCCACCGCCGCCACGTCTTCCTTCGTTCCGTGAATAAAGGCCTGCTGCATCTTGCGGATCTCATCGCGGGAGAAGACGTCTGCCGTCTGTCGCTGCTCTCGTGTGAGCCGGTACATCATTGTCTCAATCTCAAGCTCCTCGTTCTTCATCCGCTGTGGCCGCTCCGCCTTCAACTCCCTCAGCAGCTCTGCGTCCTCCCGTAGCGCTTTTTCGAGGACCGCGACGTACTTTTTGTGCTGCATGCAGTAGCGTGAAGGAAAACACAACCTTTTGAAGATGGCGTCGCGGTGGGCCACGTCACTCATGTTGGTGTCCCTCGATGCTTTCAGCAGCTGCCCCGGAAAGTCGTCCATCACATTGCGGTCCATCAGCTCCTCGCACAGCACCGCCACAGTGCCGCAGGTGCGGCCGCAACGACTGTAAAAACTGACAACGTCTACGTCCACGCTGTAGCCTCCTGACGCGTCTTGGTGAGACTTGGGCGTCACCTGTAGACTCACCTGCCGCATCCATTGTCCCTGGTCCTTGAATGGGATGCACATGTTCTCTGTCTCCTCAAGGATATCGTCTTCGCGCAGCGGCAGCCGCTTTGCGCGCAGCTCATTGCGCTTTGTCTCCACCTGGTTCAGCGCGTTCACGACGATGAAGGAGCAGACATCACAGCGGATGGCATCACGCACCACAGGTGGGAAGGCGGTGTTGAGCGGAAGCTCCTTGCGTCCCGTCGCGCACGGAAGACTCACGCTGCACACAACAATGCACAGCACCATGAGCAGAGTTGAAGTTGCGGCTTTTACCGTCATTTTGTATCAAGCATCAATCTGCAATGCTGCGGGGAATTGCGTTTCTTCTTCTTTCCCTTTGAAGGTGTGGGTTAGGTTCCTGATGGTGGTAGCGTTTGTGTGTCGAACACACGGGTGTTTGAAAACAAGTGTTTCATTTTTTTTTTTGAAGGAAAGGGAAGCTCGAACGAAAGATGAATTGCGTTGGGGCAGGGAGCAAATTGTTGGTCAACCGTTCGTTTTTCTACGGTGTTCCGGTGGGAACAGTGCAAAACGCAAGCTTGCAGTAGGGAGTGGGAAAAACAGGCCGGCTTATGTGCTGGCGAGTGGTTTAACGCTGTTGTGTATTTTGTGTCACGTAGTTAGCGTCGTCAGAGTGTTAGCGTCCTGAAAAGATTCCTTTCGACATCGCTTGTGTGAGTGGATTTGGTGCGACAACGATAAATGCTTTCCACTCACCCACCACACGCCAAGTGGAAATCAAGTAAAAGAATGTGGATAGAAGGAAACACACACACACACACACATAATGAAACAAGTAGACCGTGCAGCAGGCCCTCTGCGGACCTTAAGTGGATGCAATCAGAATAAACTACGTGTAATGACAAAGCAAGTGCCGCACGTTGAAGGGTAACAAACATGAAATACCGTCATCAGGGCTTGATAAAGAGCTCGCGTGCGTGGCGCTCCATCTCTGCCTGCTTCCGCTTGCTCCGCTCGGCCGGTGTGATGGCAGCGTACTCGTTCAACGTGTGTTCCGACGTGGCCGTGCCGCCCGCCTCCGTTTCCGCTTTCTGCGCTGCGGCGGGTGCTTCGTACTTCTCGGCCAGCTTGCGCATTCCATTTTGCACCTCCAGCTTCCGCGCAACGGCGTCCGGGTCGTCGCTTTCGTCGTAAAAGTAGCAGAAGACTATTGTGCGCAGCGCATCCGGCACGTTATCACGCTCGGCAAAGTTCATCATCTTGTGGTGAAAGACGAGGCGGTAGGGCTCCAGGTGGCGCTGCAGCTTATCCTCCAGCGCGTAGAACTGATCCAGCCACGACGGCTCTGTTGTGTTCTTCACGCCTTTACGCACCAGCCCAGGAAATCGATTCGTGCTAAATGGGTTCATCTCAAAACGCAACAACTTGTCCCCCTTTGCAGCAGCCAAATCGGCCGCAATTTTTGCCGCCCGTGCTGCCGAGGTCGTTGCAGATGATGACGACGGCAGCGAGCCTTTCACTTGGTGTTGCGGCTTCGCTTCCGGCGGCACCACGCCATTAAAGAGTGCCTGCAGTTCCGACTCCACCTCCGGCCGGCGGCTCGGAGTCAGCTTCGAGGTAAGCACGCCCCACGTTTTGGCGTTCTCTATGTCCTCCTCTCGCAATCGTTGTGCTTGGTGCTCCACTAACTTCCCGAGTACTTTGGCCGCGCCAGGGGCGAAGTCCATTGCGTGGTCACCGAAGCCGCAGCACACAAAGCAGTTGAAAGTGCCGCCGTTGTTGTCGACCAGCGGGACGCCGTCTGGCGTGAAGGCGCGCACGTACTCGCTGACGTGGACATTGTTGGCATTGTACGCACTTACCTGCGTAGATGCCTTGTCGGCAGCCGATAGCACTGGGGTGACCGAGGAATAAAGGGGAACGGTGTTGCCACACTTTACACGCATGTACGACTCCAGCCGCTCTAGCTGCCTTGCGACGATGGAATTGCTCTTCGACTTCAAGGTATTGTCTAGAGAGAGCAGACCTTGCAGAACGTAATCTTGCGCAGTCGGCATGACCTTCGCTTGCACCATCGACGCCACTCCAGAGGCATCTGCGTTAGAGGGGCTAGCACTGGGCCACGTGTAGGCGTAGAGACTGCACTTGGAACTCAGCAGCGCCAACGTGCCAGGAGCGGGTCGTGACAAGGAGACTGTTGTCGCTGGTACTGCTGTTGGTGCCGTGGTATCGCCCTCAGCGACGGCTGAAGTAGCGGAACTGCTGTTTCTACGGCTGTTGCTGTGCACCGGCCGACGCTGAAAGAGGGACCACAGCCCGTCCTTCAGTCCGCCGGTCGGTTGCCGCACGACGGCGGAGAGTCCGCTCAGCCCGAGAATAGGGAGTCGCGAGTTGGGTAGCGTAATAGTGCCGGTCTCAGACCCCGCGGCGAGCACGACCACGTCGTAGCACTCACTCGCAAAGACGCGCTGGTCGGGATTAAGCGGGTCGGGCTTCGATATGCGGATGCTCTTCATCGACTCCACGTCGTATTTCAAGTAGGTGTTTGTGTCCTCCAGCCGCTCACCCAGCGCAAACTGAACGCCAAACTGCGTGCGACACACGTCCGCCATGGCGCGCGTCCAGCCGACCGGGTCGACCATGAGCGGCTCGCCGTGCGCCGTTGCCGCAGCCTCTTTCTTCTCGTTCAGCACCGTCACCGGGCCATGGAAGACGTGTTCCTGCAGGTGCGGGTACTTGTCCAGCAAGTCACACACAACGGCGTGGCTCACACGGGACAGGTTGTTCGTGTAGCACATGACCTCCTGGTCGGTGAAGCACGACCGGATGCGGCCCCACATCCAGCGGTACACCACCGGGTTCATGACGGTGTGGAAGACGTGCTCGCGGGCGATGAGATCAGGGCAGGTGGCGGGAAACAGCACGCCGCGCAGAATCTCGGAGCGGAGCGAAGTGCGCACCAATGCTGGCTCTACAAGCCCTACTCCGACAAAAGGGAGGGAGTGCCTTGTCTCACCGCCGCCGATCTCGCTGCGGCGCTCGAACACGGTGACTTTGAAGCCCATCCTCGCTAGCTCGTACGCGACGTGCACGCCGGCCACACCGGCCCCAATCACTGCTGCGTTAGGGGCCTCGAGTGAGACATATTCTGTGAGGTCGACGGGCTTTCTGGCGTCCTCTGCGTCGGTCTTGGTAGGGGCAATGGCCGCAGCAATGCGCGATCCTTGTTGGCCCATGCTGAGACTTGTCGGCAAAAGACTTTCCACTCACCGTGTGAGCTGAAATCGATAAGATGTGAAAAAGAAAAAAAAAACAAGCGATCAAATACAACAACAAGTCGGATTTTGTGAGCTGAGAAACGCAAAGGTGGCTGCGCGCGCCCCTGTGGCACCAATATTTGACTTTCCGCTATAAGACTTGCAGGTACAGTTGCTCAGATGTTTAAGGGAAGGAATATAGGAAAAGGAAATAGCAGTCGCCTCGCAACGCAAGTAGGGCCTTCTCAAACGGTTGCTTCGACAGAAGTTATACAGACGAAGGAAGTTGAAAAATTGGGGCACAGAAGAGGTTAATTGACTCGGTGGAAGAAATAAGGCGAAACCAGATTTCACATTCAATAAATCGCTTCCTGGTGTACTTATGCGAGCTGTCGAAGTTGCCGTTGACTCGTTTGTAGGTGTAAAGCCGCCTACATAGGGGGGAAACCGCTGAACTAAAGCAAAAGCTGCTGCTTTTTAGAATAAGCATCGTTATAGAAAGATTAGCACACATGTTACTTCAACCCACGTAATAGTCATCGCAGCATTCCTTCGGTACTCTGTAACGAAAAAAAAAAAAATGTCTTCTGCAATTAAAACAAACGGGTGTGCGAGCGAGAACACGCACAACGCGTGTTTCTCCATACACACAGCCAGTTAAATCGAGCGAATTAAACGCATTAAGAAAAGGAAGCAAAAGTGTTGCATAAACACCCGTTCTCCCGGAGCACACTCAAAGATGTGTCGACAAGATGCGGCGAAGCACTTCGACGGTTCGTTCTACATACTACTGCTGAGACGCAGAAGTCAAGAAGGCTGGCGCTGCGTCTTGGAGCCACTCCTCATGCACAACAGAGACATCTTTCATGTACCGCTTTGTTGTGCGCACAACGCTGTTGAAAATGACCAACGCGGGCTTCTTGCGATGCGTAAACAGCACACTGGAAGGGTGGATGTACACCGGCAGCTGGCCGACAATCGTCTGGTACATGCCGAGCTTGGCGTTGTAGAAGGCGGCGTTGAGAAAGTAACCGAAGCATAGGGCGCGGCGAACGAGTTCAGCGTCGAGCAGCTTGCCGCGTCTCTCCGCGCCGCTGCCTCCGTTGTTGTCTTCGACAGCGTGATCCGCGTGCCGTAAGGCGTTGTACTGCTTTAACGGGTCATCGCTACCTTCCAGGGCGCCGTGACCCGCATCGTCGCCACCACACCAGCTCCCATCCCCGCGTACACGCTTGAGCATTCGTCCGCCGTCAGCGGCGGTGCTAGAAGTATTTGCCCGCGGGTAGTGCAGCGAGGTGGGTAAAATGCGACCGAGCAGCTGGGTATCATCCCTCTCGTCTAAAATGCTCTGCAGTTGCGTCATGATGTCCTCGGCTTTGAGCATCTGACGGTGGCTTATCGAGTGCGACTCGCACCACGTCTTGCGCTGGTCGCGCGGCGAGCGGCGGTAGGCCTGGTAAATGCTTAGGAGGGTCGCGTGGTCGCCGGCGGACTTGGCAAAGGCGGCGCGGCAGCGGTCGGCGCCGTCCTTGAACTCGCGCGAGGTGAGAAAGAGGTTTTCCGTGTTTGTCATGGCTACCACTGTGACGGCGTCCCGTACAACGCCGAGTGCCTTCGCAGCGAGCAAGACCATCGCAGGCATCGGCTCAATTGGGAAGTCGGTGAGGCGGTCGCCGAGGGCGGTGATATGACCTTGTTTGTCAAGTGCTTGCAGCAGCATCAGCGTCTCTTCAGCCTTGGCGACCGCGCGAGGCTGCGGCATATCCATGAACTCAAAGCCAAGAATGTTGTTAATGTGCAGACTCTTCATTTGCAGCACCACGCTAAGCAGGCTGCTGCGCCGAATCTCGGGGACAGTGTTCTCGCTGAGGTTTTCAAACGCGTTTGCGGTGTAGAGACGGTAGCACTTGCCAGCTGCAACTCGTCCTGCTCGACCGGTGCGTTGCGTGGCCTGCGCCTTGCTGATGTCCACTTCTGCCAGTGCCTCCATTCCAGATTTGCTGTTGTAGTACTTCGCCTTCACGACGCCGCTGTCTACCACGTAGCGGATGCCCTCCACCGTGATAGAAGTTTCAGCGATGTTCGTTGCAAGAATTACCTTGCGCTCACCGCGCGGCGTGGGTTCAAATACGAGAAGCTGCTGTTCGTATGGCATGGCGGAGTAAAGGGTGAGAATGGAAAAGTCGGGCACGTCGTTCGGCAGCAGCTTCATGCGCTCCTGAAGGATGCGCTTGGCGTCTTCGATCTCTTCTTGCCCGGTGAGAAAGCAAAGGACGTCGCCCGGAGGCTCGTTTTCGTGCAACTGCAAAATAGTGCTGATCGCCGCCTCGACGTAGTCGGCCTGCGGCTCCACCGTGTGCATAATCGTGACGGGGAACATGCGACCGTGCACAACGCCGATTGGGGCGTTCCACCAAAACTTCGAGAAGTGCTCCGCGTTTAGCGTGGCTGACATAACGACAATCTTTAGCGTGTCCTGGCGTTTGCGGGCTATGGCCTTCAGCAAGCCAAACAAGACGTCACCGTGCAGCGTGCGCTCGTGTGCCTCGTCGAGGATGATGCAGCCATACTTGCTCAGCGTCGGGTCAGCTTGAATCTCTCGCAGTAAAATGCCGTCTGTCAGAAACTTGATGTTTGTGGCGTCAGTACACGTGTCGTCGAAGCGCACCGCGTAGCCGACCTCGCCGCCTACTTTGCCACCGCGGGTCTGCGCCACGTGACGGGCGATGCTGACGGCGGCGACCCGACGCGGCTGGGTGCAGCCGACGATGCCGCTGCCGAGGCGCTTGCTCAGGATGTCGTCCCACACGTACTGCGGAATCTGCGTTGTTTTGCCGGAGCCAGTTTCGCCGACGATGATGACAGCTTGGTTGCTGCGGATCATACGGACAATTGACGCGCGCGCCTCCGTCACCGGTAGCACCAGCGTGGTGGAAGTGCTAGCACTGCTGCTCGTCGCCGTCATTACAACATCAAACAGGCAAAGAAGTTGGTTCAGAATACAAGGTTGTGCAACCTGCAGAACAGTTTAAATGCGCTGCGAGGAATTACTCTACTAGCCGCGAGTAAAAGATTAAAAAACAGATGGGAGGCAAAAGCTGAGACAAAAGTCTATTGGATCATTCGAGGGTAACCTAGTTGCGAAGCTCAGAATTTTTTTTTGGTACCTCGTAAAAAGCAGTTTTTGCGTAAAAAAAGGGAAGTAATGATAAAGGGCTCAGGAGGGTGCTATTTCGCACGTTCATTGTGCTGAGCACACAGTGAACCCAGTTGCACAAGCTGCATTTTCTCTCCTTTCTCCTTTTTCTTTGTTTGGTAATGTAGGCCACAGGGCAACTAGATCTGTAAGTAAAAGGACTCTGCCTCCGAGATTGTAGAGTGGACATACAGGAAAACAACACTTCACCAACACGGCAACACACAAACAGATGGAAAACAAGTACGAGAAAAGGCTTTGTTGGCTGTTCCTTATCTGCTTCCAACACCTCAACCGCAGAGGGAGGCTATGTCGCCACCAAAGAGCATCTCCTCTGGCACTGAGTTGAACATCAGCTGAAACTGATAGGCGGTAAATATATGAAAAGGGATGTCTACCGGCTGCAAACGCACCCATTCCGCCCGTGCCGCATCACCCAGAGGCGTCTTCGCCCGTAGCGCCGTCGACAGCAACTGGTGCCCGGGATACGTTGCATCTGCCCACAATTCGGCCAGCATCATACCGCCCATGATTGGCATTAACCGCCCACGGAGAGACGGGGGCAGCTTATCGTGGAACATCTTGGAGAAGACGTACATGGGCGGAATCACGACGCACGCCGGAGCGAGGAAGAGTTGGTACTTCATGAAGCGGTACGCCGACCAAAACTTCTTTTCCTCCTTGGTGGAGGGGAGTTCATCGGCAAGGCAGATATGGCGGCAGTTGTCCATTAGAATTTTGATGTTACGCGTCTTCTCACGTGTGTGGCGCTCGCTCGGGATGGGAAAGAGGCCTACGCGATAGCGCAAGCCTTCCGGACCGGACCAGCTGCGCGTGTCGGGGTCGAACTCACCAGGGTTATTGTCCTCCGGCGAGGCCGCCTGGAAACTGGTCTGAGTCTGACCTAACACTACCTGCACAAAGTCAACTACGAAAGCCGAGAAGCCGCTTACCATGTCAAACACGGACGGCACGCTACTGCCGATACCTGTGTTGTAGTGCGACATCTTTCAGGTTATGTGCTCCAGCGGCACTTATTCCTATTTGCTCGGCTTTAGCTGCTCGGGTATTCCTTCTACTGCTGCATATATTGCGTAAAACGGGAAGAGGTAACAGGAGGAAAAGTGTACAAGTAGTAGCAAAAAAAAAAAAAACCGCAACACCTCTGTCCGCATGCTAGAGGCGAGACCAAAGGGGGGGGTCACCAACACAAAGAACGCAGTAAAATTTAATCTTCTGTCAAAACGTGGCTTTTTCGTTGGATCCGAGAAAGTGGTAAAAGTCAGTGATTCGAACTCCGTCTATCTTCTCCAGTTACCAAAAACGCTGCTGTTCTTTTTCTTTTCGTTTCTAGTTACTGAAAAGTTCAACTTTTGAAATGGGAAGCGCTTTCTGTGAAATAAAGACACGACGCAGAGTGGCGGAAGATTGGCTACGCGTTCCATGACCGAGTCTCGGGGCGGTGCGGGATGGCAAGCAAGTTGCGATGCACGTCGTTCTTGTACATCGGATGGTGGTAGATCTTCCGACTGCGTGGCCCACGGAAGAACTCCAACGGCTTTTTCTTTTCCACAACAGAGAGGTTGTCCTTGAAACGCTCCTCCAGTTCCTTTACCTGCTTCAGTCGCAGTGCGCCGTGCACTTCGGAAATGGAAGGTGGTCTCAACTGTGCTTTTGTGGCATGCGGACGGGCAGAGGCAAACGCGCGGTCTAGCCGCTTCGCCATAACTTCGGAAATGAGCAGTAGCTCATCTCGCTTGTCGGTGCAGCGCATCTCGTCGCAGATCTCCGCCGCTCGCAGCACTACCGCCACCGCGTCCGGGTGCGAGTGCGAGCACGCTTGCGCGAACTTCACGCAACCCTCGGCGTACTGCAGGAACGTGTCCTGATCCGGCTCTGGTAGCTCCTTAAATACCTTGATTTGTCCCAACTCCCGCATCTCACTAAAGCACTCTAATGCCTTCAGCAGCATCTTCGCCTTGTCAAAGCCTCGGTTGTTGTCCCGCACCTTCCAGCGCTTCCGCATGAGCTCCACGATCGTATTCAACCGCTCCGCGGGCGGAAGGTCTTCTAAGTTGTTGGTGGAGAGCACGTATACGTCGTTGGCGCTATCGTCGCGCAAGGTGGAGAAGTTTTCTGTTGCCTCACGCTCGTGTCCGACCTCAGAGACGAGCTCGTAGTTGTTGCCAGCCGAGAGAAACCAGTTGCGCGCGAATCGTCGGCTGTCCTTGACGAGGCTCTTGTAGCGCGCGTGAGGGTACTGGTGCAGGTTGCGTATACTGCGTTGCTGCATGAGTAGCGGTGAGCTGTGCAGCGATGACGACGCACTACCATGTGAGTGGAGCTTGGCCAGGCCTAGCGGTAATGCAGAAGCCACGCTAAAAGCTCCTGCCAACCGCTGCATTTTTGAGTCCTGTTGGAAACAGCTGCGGCTGTCTTGCTTAATAATCCAGCCACGCTCAAAAACAAACCCACTAAAGCAGTGGTTGTCGTCTTACGAGCCTACTTGCTAGCAAGTGAAAACAGGTGGTACGGACAGAAGGCACAGACAAAGTAAAGCAATAAAAAGATGTGTTCAATCACTAGTTACTCTTTAGTGACTACAAAACTCCAGCGTGTGCAATGATTCTCTGCCATCTGACTTTTGCGTTCGACTGAATAAAGAGTTCACTGTTATTCCTGTACTGTTCAGTGCGCACTTGCCGTTCTTTTTTTTTGTGTGTGTTTGTGGGGAGATCAGGCGCCCAACCTTTGTTTGCGTGCTTCAGGTTTCTTGGCAAAAAAGCATGAGGTATAATAACGAAATGCACATGTGCATATCTAGAATTTGAAAAATTGAAATGGCAAGATCCGCAACAAAAAGAGGGCCCCATAACAGAAAAAGCTTTTCCGTATACAACCATTAAGCAGAACTAAATTACGCATCGAAATCATACTTGCCCTTCTTGACAGCGCGCTGCAAGCTTGTCTTTGTCCCGCTCGCCTTCGCCTTTGAAGTTTTTTTCTTGTTTGCGTACGCTGGTACGCGCTCGCCGCGCTCCGCCTGTATCTGTTTCGTGCGCGCCATTCGATCCTTCGCTTGTTTCGCATGATAGCGCTTGTCGTGGTACTCGTCGTGTGGTGTGCACCGCTTCGGCGCAGCGCCGGTGGCTGCGGTTCCGGAGGCCGGTGCTGCCGGTGCGTCGACCTTTGCAGCCACTGCCGCTGGAGCTGAGCTTCTGTCGCCACCACCGCCACCCCGATTGCGTTCACGACGCACATTGCTGTCACCACCGTCATCCCCATCGTCATCAATGTCTGCGTCATCGACGACATCACTGCCAAGGAGGTGCACGTCCAGTTGCCCGTCGTCAAACTCATCTTCGTACACCACCTCATTCAGCATCCGAATCTTCGCCTTCATCTCTTCATCCACGTCGAAGGCGTCGGACATGTACGCTTGCGGGTCATTCATCGTGATCTTGTATTCCACGTCATCGTCTTCGAGTTTGTAATTACAGTAGTCGCCGTCTTCACCCGCTGCTGCGCGGCTCATCGCGTCGGTGGCGCCGTCGTCGGGGTCGTTGTCAGTGACCAGCTCGTAAAGGTCGCGACCAAGCAGGCGGTAGAGCGCCTCCGGCTGAAACGCATCGTCATAGTCGTTTGACTGCAGGTGCGCAGCACACCCTCTACCATCGATATTGTTGGCGTCGGTTGCGGCGACTTCGGGTGAGGCAAACCCAATCCGGTCGTCATCAGCGGCCAGGGCAGCAGCCACTTCGGCATCGGACAGCCCGGTCGCTGTAAGCGGTCCTACCAAGTGCGGCGGCAGATTCTCCATACTCGCGTCCATGATGAACTGCTCCACGTCATTTGCGTAGAAGTGGAGCGCGGCGCGGATGCCAGCCGAGGTGTATTGTGGGAAGACATCCTTCACCATGGCCACCAGTGGGTCATCCGTCTCTGGGGGTACAAGTGCAGCAGCACCAGCAACAACTGGAATAGGAACAGGAGTAAGAGTAGCGGTAGCTGTCTGCGGGAGTGGGGTTTGGTGCCGCGGTACGGTTGGCAAGACTTCAGCGGAGGGCTTACCGGCAAGCGCACGCGTGACGGCGTCCTCGGAAGCTCCGAGCTTCGACGCTTCATCTGGTGTCACAAAGTGCCGCGCCAGCAGCTCGTCGATGTGTACGCCCTGCCGCACCACATCCTGTAAGACCAACTCGAAGAAGCGCTGCCGCGTCCCGCGCACAGCCTCGGCGAAGTCGTTGCTGTCCGTCATTTCATGCATCATCGCCATCAGCACCTGCCCCAGGCAGTGTTCACCCGACGTGTCCCCGGAACGCGCCGGCGGACAGAGGTGGTGAAGGAGTCCTACAAGTGGTTGGTTCTGTGTGACCTGCAGAATGTACTGCGTGTACCCCTGGGCGTACTGCTGCAGGTGCTCCCGCAGGCGGCTGTAGGTCGCGTTTACAATTTGTGGTGCACAGCAGCTCTCGTGGTGGTGCTTCTGCGGACCCTGCATAGTGTAGGTGTGGTACAGTAGCAGCACCGAAGCGGTATTTATGGCAGCGTTGACGATGACGGAGTTGGCGCGGCTCAAGATCGCGCGACGCGGCGACAGCTCATCGGACACGATAATGAAGTGCTGCAGGATGGGGGACAGGACGTCGACGATGATGCGCAGCGAGCGCAATGTGCGAGGAAGGGAGACGTAATCAGACAGAAACGGCGCACACTGCACTACGGCCCACAGCTGCTTTGTCAGGCGGTACACCTGCTCAAAAGGGGCCAGGATATCGCCGGGGAGACGCTGGTAGCGGCCACGCTGCAGCTCATGCGAGCACCGTACCGCAAACCGGTTGACGCTCTCCCACCATGTCGACATGTACGAATTCAGCGTGCACAGATAACCCGGGTTTAACAGCACAAGCAAAGAGACAGTAACCGAGGCGGCCGCGCCGCTGTGCCGCAGCAGCATGAGTGACGCTGGCAGGAGCAGTTTCCACGGCAGCAGTACACTTAACCGAGTCGCCAGGCTCTCTGGGTCAACGCCGCGCCGTGTGCACGGATCCGTCGCAGTGGCGATGCGCGCGAAGATCTCAATTACGTGGCGCTCATTTTCCGCCGTCACAGCGCGCCGCTGCACCCTTGAGTGGGAACTGTGTGCGTTGTCCACCGCAGTCACGACGTTGAGGAGCACAGCGGTAAGTTTTTCGTGGTTCGCCACCACCGTCCAGAAAGTGATGTCGTCGGCGTGAGCAAGACGCTCGATGCCGGCCCATAGCTTGTCGGAGAGGTCGACCGAGCTGAAAAAGCTACTGCACACGGCACCGCCGGGGTCCGAGAAACCTTCCTGTAGCTTAACACCCATAGTTCAGTCTGAGAAAACGTATATGAAATCGGGGAAAAACGGTAAAAGTGAAAGCAGAGTGAACAAACAACAACTCAGGTTTTAAAGCTGCTTTGCCACAATACCTCAAAAGATAAACAAAGAGAGAGTGGTTATTTAACACTGTCTATCGGCTCCGAAACGAAATGGAGTGAGGGTACTCTCCGGCTGATTGAATTGGACCGTCAATATAGAAACGCCAGCAACCGCAACAAAAAGAAACAAAGGGATCCAGAAAAAGTGTGCAGTAGGGATGGGACAGATTGAAGAAACTCACTGGATATCGTCAACACTGCACACGTTGATGTACGGTGCGTTATTTCCGGCTTTACAGGTCAAGTGGTCGGCGGTTGCCAGTGCGTAATGGAAGCAGAAGATTCGACAACATTCCAGTGGTGTTGTGGAAAACAATGTAAATAAAGAGCACCAGTTTGGGCATTCCTACGATTACCTTCCAGCGCTTCACATTGAGGGGTGCCTTGCATACTTCCCAATCGAAAGAGAGCAAACTAAGACAGACTAGCACTTCGCTTGAACATATCTGATGCTACGCAACAGTACCGGTGTAAGGGAAAATAAATGGGGATAAGCAATCGGCCTTTCTGCACAAACGAGGTACCAGAGTTATAGCAGTGCAAGCGCTTTGATTCATACCACAGCGCGAAGGGAGTTAATGAGATCATCAACGCTGGCACACGTGACAGAGCCAACAGTAGCACCGCTTCCCATACGGCCTGCTTCTGGTTCTGGTGCAATCGTCATTCCAGGCAGTCGTTGAAGCAAAAACATGCGCAGCTCAGTGTACAGCGCGAACTCCAGACATGCAACACGCAGATTCGAGTTGGCGAAGGTGACTAGCCGAAGCACAGTAGGCCAGCTAATAGTCTCATCCGGTGGAGTGGCGCAAAAGAGAAAGCAGAAACCATCTGCGGTTTCCTCTACTGCTCTTTCTGACTTGATTTCATAAAGAAGAACATGATCAGTGGAAGCGTGAAGAAGTTGCGTAACACTAAAGGACAGTAGCACTGCGTTGGAGTATGCCCTGTGAACGCGAAGCGCTAAACTCGCAAAGCGGCATGTAAGCAACGAAACAAGATCGTACGGAAAAGGATCAACGCGCAACAGCACCTGCGACGACCGCAAGGAATTCTGACCAGCTAAGGCGGGATACGACGAGGACAGGGCGCTCGTTCGGTTAGCGCATGCCAGGATGTAGTGCGTTACCGTGTCTGGGCACGGCAGGCTCGGCTGCAAGGAAGGCACCACCAGCACCAAATCATCTTTTGGAGCCAAATGGGGGAACCGAGTCGGACTGACTGAGCAATCGGTACGTTGCACCGCAGCCCGCACGGGATCCAACAAACCGTTTGCGAGCAGGCCCAACGATGACGACGCCGCCGCTGTTGCAGCTTGCACGTGGGTCGAGGCGAACTCAGCCGTTGTGGAAGGCGTGAGTTCTCCCAGCGAAAAGGACGTCAACTCTGTCACGGTGATGTTCGGTGGGAAGCTTTTGGCCACCGCAGAATCAGCTGGGGCGAGGGTGGCAGTCAGCTCTGGAAAATCGTCTCCACCCATCGAGCTTACAGGTGACAAGGTGTCCGCCAATTCGTCCGTGGATGGATCCAATTGCGTCAGCCCACGCAAGCATAGGGGAGTGAAAGCGGTCATTTCATTGCCACTGCGCAGTCCAGCCGCACCGTTCCCACGCATTGCTGAGTGCGGCAACGGGGACTGGAGCAGGTCGTGCCGGTGTTCCGCAGTGGAGGAAGGAGCAGCAGCAAAGGAAGCAGCTTTGTCAGAGGAACTAGTGTCGACCGCGCTGAAAGTGTCGCGGGCGAGGTACGCCGCATCGGAGCCAACCAGCACAGAGATGAGCAACTCAGCCGCCTCACTCGTTGACGTTGTCTTTAGCTCCAACGCAACAGCAAGGTGGCGCAGCAACGGCAACGGGAAGACACCTTTGACTGCTAAAGCCTTTGGATCGCGCGCGTTGCACTCCTCGAGGCTGATGTTGCGCAGACACCTCCGCACGTGACGATGTTGCCGGCGCGCCACCCAGTCCATGTACACATACAGAATTGAGTACGAAGTGCGGAGCAGAGAGGGGCAGAGGCAGACGGTCTCGTTTGTCGGGCTGCAAGGACCGAGGCAGGACTCCTGTGTGTAGCTAAGTCCACGGCCCAGCAGCGTCACTTCGCCCGTTGCCTCCATCTGCCGCAGCACGAGGTATAGCTGCTCCCGTGTCTGCATTCCGAGTGCATAAGCCACTCGCCACAGCTTCGGCAACGGAAGCATCCACACCCGCTTTCGCGCCTTCAACCGGATGATGAAGTCCACTACGAGCGACGTCACCAGCGCGTCGTCCGTTTGCTTGCCGGTTGACACCGTTTCCTGAAATCCTGGAGTTTGCAGAAAGGACGTGTTGCCAGACAGATTTAGCAGGCGGGGACTGCTCTGCGCCCGGAAGATCTGCCGCACGCCGGCATGTAGCGCCTGCAGAGAGTTCGGGTGTCCCAGAAGGTGACACAGGGACGAAAAGAAGGTGGAGAAGGTTTGCTGTGACAATTCACGGTGATCTGACAAAGTTGCGGTGACGGATGTTCTCCACGCCTGCGCTGTCGCTGCTGCACGCCGTAAGATGACACGCCACCACTCGTTAAGGTCAAACTGCTTTTCACTCGTCAGCGTCACCGTGGTGGCGTGCGTGGCGCTCACGGCGAACACATTTGTGACGGGCAGTATCGACGACGACCGCAGCCGCACGCGGTCGCAGAGCCGCTGCAGCGCGCGGAGGATGGTGTGAGTAGCCGCAATCGACGCATCCTTTAGCACATCCTGAAACGTGCCGACGAGATAGACGAAAGGAAGGGGAGTGGATCGTCCGCCGCCGCAGCGGGTGGACACCACTGTGAGAAGGGTATTGATCAGCTGGCAGTCCCGTGAGTGGATGAGGGCCTCTGTCGGCCTCGCACTGCAGAAGAGGTCAAAGCCACCGTTTTTCTGCAGGGGCACGGCTTGCTTAATGCTGTAGAGTGGGAAACAGAGGAGGATGACGTCGGCCTCCATCATTGCAGTTGATCCGGCGCCGTCGCTGAGCGGTGCAGGACCGCTGTCCACCACTGTCACCTCCAACACGTCGCCCTCCCCCTTCGACTCCCCGCCTACGGTGCGTGCAACATCGTAGGTCTGCACAGAGAGCACCGAGGAATCCATTTTCAAGGCGGCGGCAGCCTGCCCGGACGCAACAAGCGGGTGATCGGTCTTGTTTTCTGCTGCGTTAGCGAGGCTTTTGCATAGGGTGGTCCGCCCACTCTCTGACTCCCCCACCACAGCGACTTTGAGCCGGTACTGGCGTGCCGTGTGGAACGGCAGAGGGTTTGTTGGGCTTGTAGCAGTCATGCCTTCGTCGTTGCGTGGCCCACGCTGTGTTGCTTGTGGAGTGGATGAAGGTGATGCATCTTTCAAAGCCGCTTTTGAGGTTGACTTGGTCGTCGTGTGGTAGACTTTCTGCGTTAGCAGGTTGCGGAACAAAGAGAAAACGAAGTTGGAAGTCTCGCCTTCAGAGTTTTCCTGCTTAGAGGCGTAAGAGGGGGAGTTTAGTGCAGTCTGTCCCGGTTCGTCCCCATGGCTGAGGGCCTTCGTCCTCTGGTGCACGTCGGCACCGTGGAAAGCCTCGTAGTCAGCGTTGTCGTTAAAGCGTTTCGGATTGTAGCTCATCTGTAATGAGACGAAGAGTACCTAGAGGCGACATCGACCGGAAGCCAGGAAGTGAAGAAAGCAACGTTTTACAGAGCAAGAGAGAGGCAATCATGGATAGATCACGCCACGGAGAGCTAACAGCAGCAGTGAAGTACACGCACCACCTTTTTTATTCTCTCCTTTAACGCGGCGGTGACTCGCCTTCATGGGGACAAGCTTGTAGACATAGTTGCTTTCGAACAGACTTGTTGTCCACGTATTTCGTAGATGGACAACCTCTTTGCCGAGCGTTGCGTAAATAGAAGCGGTAGTTTAACAATGAGAAACTCAACAGTGCACGGTGCGGCAAAACGTAGCTGGGTGGGTGTCTACAAAAAGCAGTTTTGTCTTCGAAGCCCCGCGGTAAACCAGGTCTTCGGTAGAAAACGTTATTTACAGTTACCGTTGCTAGATAACTTGACCATAGAGGAAACTGAGGGTGACAGTCTTATGAGTGCACCATCAGACTTAGGTGTCGACGAATACTCACGCTTTTTTATCGTTCTCGAGCTTCCGCACGTACTCGACGAAGTCGTCCATCGCCACCGGCCACGAATCCTCGTCGTTGTATTCGCTGTAACTCTCCACCTTCGCAAAGGGGATCAGCTGCGACCACGTGTCAAATGACACACCCATCTGATCCGGCACCGAGGTACTCTGCTTCGTTTCCTTCGCTTTTTCCGCTGACGTCGTAATGAAGTCCAGCCATTGATTAATGCGCGGAAAACACACGTACGCCGTGAACTTGAACTTTAACTCTTCTTTTTCGAATGACAGTGGCGAAGCGGAGAAGAAGCACGACCACAACTCCTTCGCAATGTCGACACGATCTGAGCCAGCGTTGCCCTTCAAACACCAGTTGTACAGGAAATGGTAGAATTTAATTCGCTGCTCCTCGTTGCTGCGGAGGTGACCGTTGAGTTCGATCACCGCCGCGTGGGCTGCGGCAAAGAGAGAGGCAAAACCATTTTGGCGGGTTGGGGGTGCTATGTTGCGCGGCAGCGAACACGCCAGCGTCGTCATCCATGCTACGAAGCGCTTCTCCGAGATCTTGTAAATCATTTTCGAAGACTCATCTGCTAAAAAGGCTAGGAGGTACAGCGAGAGGTCCTCTAGATTGAGGTCAACTGCAGTGGCGAGGGGATCAAAGTGCGCAATCTCGAGATAGCGTTCACCTGGCCTAGCACCTTCGATGGGGTACTGCTCGTACACGAAGTCAAATGCCTCTTGACCTACCGCGGTCGGAGAAAAATCTCCTTTTCCTTTTGACACAGTTAAAAACCCCATATTCTTTCTTCAAGGATGCGCCGTTACTTTTCCCAAGCGCGGCAGTCGAGTAGGGGAGTTGATTCGCTATCCAGTTTTCGTTAACTTCGTGAGGAAAATATCCTTGCGAGAACAAAAACTGACCAAAGGACAACGACTAGCAGGTCGTGCAACAACGGAAACCAACAGCGAAGAGCAAAGTTGTCAAAGAGAGTCAACAACAACAACGGAAAATCTTAACTTTAAGAAATGAAGTAATTTTAATGTGTATATGCGTTTGCGTGCGTATGGAAAACGGCTAAGGGGGGGGGAAGGGGGGAGAGAATGCGGCAAAGTGAAAACTGAAGGATGGGAAAAGAATGTGCAGCTGCTCTACAGTTTGCAAAAGCTTTTAAGTAAGCCAGAGCAGCGGAATAGTCGGTTTCCTTGTGCAAAAAAAAAAAAAAAAACGTAAGAGAAATTAGAAAACCAAGGAGCAAGGCAAGTGAGAAGTTGGCGTTAAATCGAGACCAGAAGTGAAGCAGAAATGCGCGGCAGAGCCACAAACACACCATACGCAAGTCATACTGCAATTAAATAGGCATTAATACACCGCAGCACCAACATTCGGCATTGCTACAGCTACATGTCCTTTTACTGTCTTCTCTTTTGTGCGGGTTCACTTTTGTGAAACGAAACGTGTTAAACTTTTTTTTTGACTTCAATGGGTGAGAGTACAGAGGTAGAACAACCACTAAAGAAAAATACAGTCAAGTCCACGGAATTCGTGAACGCGAAGGCGGATATCAAGGGATCCTGTTGCCGTTTTCCTGCACCCATAAATTGAGGCAAAACGGGTTCACTGCGCACAAGCGGATTTGCACGCACCAACACTCAGGCTTATCGGTTGGAGATGAAGCGCATCCGTGCGGGATCAGTGCGTTTGACGCAGTCGCACACCGTGTGAATATTGCATTTGCGTTCGCCCGTCTTGACGTACTTGCCGCCCTTGCCCTGCTTCACCTGGAAGCTGACGTTGCGCGAGCTCACCATCTTGAGATCGCCTTTCTTGTGCTTTATTTTACCCTTCTTCGTCAGCTTGCGCGGCCGGTCAGCCATGGCAAGCTTTCGCTTTTGCTTTGGTGTTTTCTTGGTGCGTTTGCCCATGGTTAAGCTAAGGGGGAGTCAAGAACAGGCTATTAGTTTCTACAAAGTGCTGTTGTTGTGTCCTCGTGAACGTAGGATGTAGAATTAAGTAGAAAGGAGAAAAAAGGCACATCCAAGCAAGTGAATTTGCACAAATGATAGCAGGGAATATTCTTTTTAGAGTAGGTTGCTTTGTGTCAGATTTCTGGACTGCGCTGCTACGCTGATGTAACGATGACAGAAATTTACTTTACTACAGAAACACGGCTGCAACGATAATACGAGGTATTGCTCTTTATTTGTCTTCAGTTTTCTGGCCTCTCACGCTTCTTGATAGTTGCGAACAACAGTTGCTTGCTCACAGCGGAAACTATACGAACAGAAAGTACTAGGGAATGAAACTGGCGAGTTGCACACGTGGTTAAGGGATGTCAAAAGTGACTTCGTCACATCGGCGCCGTTTGTTAATGCGAGGCGGCAAATTGCAAGAGTAGCATTGCCTCCGGCACTTCCGTCCAGTGCTGCACGCAGTCGCAGCACCGCGTCAGTTGTTCCCCTTCCAAGTCGTCCCGGCGCGTCCACAGGTTGAGCAACAGATTACGCACCGCTTCCTGCTGCCGCTGGCCAGTCTGACCCATCTGCTGCAGGGCTTCCAGCGTTCGCATCGTGTCGCCGACCGTCATTTCCTCACTGTGCGCTTCAATCGCTGCGTACAGCGGCTCGAGGCTACACAACTCCGTTCTCGGGACGTCGTTGAAGGCCTCTGCCACCCGCGTCACCACGTTCGTGATGGCGGTACTGGTGGTCGCAGCTCCGTGTTTCCCCGTCTGTAGGGGTTGCTGTTTCATCTGTTCCGGCAGCTCCAGCACGCGCTCTTTCGGCACAGTGGACCACGTACGGAGCAACACATCGATTGGGATCTCGTCACGTTCCAGCTTTGGCGCGCGTGGAATGCGGGGGTGGTGGCGAATGCCACAATACAGCAACGCGTTCATCACATACGGGCCTTCGTGCGGTTCGATGTCCTTTAGCTTTTCCGCTGTGATGGCGATGCTGCGATCCACTTTGGAGCTCCACGCCGACCGCAGGTCAACTGGGACCGCCTCAGTCGATAGGCCACCCACAGCGTAGAGCAGCTTGCAGCGTTCTGCCGTCGTAAGCCGGCCAATGCTGCGCCGCGTCTGCCGCGCCGTCATGAGTTTGTACTTGGGGTGTTGAATGCCGAGGCAACAGAGGCCGTGACCAACATCTATGTACCACTGCGGGGTGAGAGCGTAGGCGTTGTCATTGAGTGGATCTTGTATAGCCCGCTGTGCGTGCGGAGACAAGGCATGGCAGGTGTGGCGATTGCAGCTGCTGTCCTCACGAAAGCTGTGGCGCGAGCTGCCGCCGTTGTAATCAGAGGAAAAGGATGATGATAACGATAAAGAGTTGGAAGACGACTCGCATGCTTGACAACGCCGGTTCGCGTGCGAAGCGCGCAGGGCATGCATGAAGACGCCGTTCATGAGTGCAGTCTCGCTTGGCGGTGGTTGGCGGAGCATGGCGAGCCCCAAGACATGTTGCCGCACCGCCTCTGCGTTACAGTCCCGCGGCTCCACCAAACTCGAGAAGTACTTCTGATGAATGTGCCGATGCTGCAGCGTGCCCAGGTGAAAAAGCACCTGGCAGAGCTGTTGGCTCGAAAGCAGGGCGTGCTGAGAAAAGAGTGTTTCGCAGCTGCGGTTGCACACCTCTGCGTCGTAGAGCCCGGTGTGCGCCATCGTGGCCAGCGCCATTCCGGCGTCGATGCGGCTAAGCTCCATCTCACGCAGTGTAGCCAGCAGTCCGCGTGCGCCGCGGCAGCGCTGCATCTTTGCCTCCATGTGCACCTTCGCCTTGATCGGGAGAAGGCCATTTTGATCAGCACTGACGGCAGGGAAAATGAAACTCCTGCCGTGTACACGGCTGTTGGCGTCGATGAGCGACAGAATGCTCAGCGCGGTTGCCTTTGTCTGCGGTAGCGTCCACAACCGCATTGCGTGGGTATACACAGGGGCAAGTAAAGCATCAAAGTGCCGCACTTGTCCAGCCGAATGTGAAAGAGGAGAAGGGGAAAGGGGTGCGCTGCTGGTTAGCCCTAGCAAAGACGACGCTGAGGACGTTAGACTTCCAGATAATGAGGAAGAGGTCGACGCTGGGGACAGCTCACTCAATTCCATTAAGCGGCTCTGGCAGTCGTCCAGGCTGCTGATCGAGCGCAGCAGCGAGCAGACATCGTTTAGGTTGCAGTTGCGCTCCACATGCCCACCCTCGCTGAACTGGCTTGCGATCATCGCACAGTAGTCCAGTGCATCCATCGCGGCTAATGCATCTTCGTCTGGAACAAATCGCAGCACCGTGGCACAGGCGCGAAGCAGCTTCGGCACCAACTGCAGCGCGCTCGCCTCGCACAACGTCGTCAGCTTTACCTCGGGGAGGTGCTCTCGCAGTAGCTGCACGCCTTCATGAGCCAGCAACAGCGGCGGACCCTGACGCTGAAGTAGCTGCACCTGTATACGCGTCAGCTCACTGCACACCGTCGACAACCGCCCTAACATTTTAGGGGTTTGCAACTGTTTTAGTTCAGTCCTTCGTCACCCGTAACGTACCATCAGACGACAGAGCTTTTTTCTTTTTTTTTTTGTTACAGCAGTACCAACTACTTCACTTACACGAGCAAGAGAAGAAGACGAAAGGTCGAAAACAAGCGTGAAAAAGGAGAGTTGGATACCGCCAGTGGTACTGGCGTGCTGCTTTTAGAATTACTTGACTGTTATCGTTGCAAAAAGCCAGCTTCAGAACATGGTACTTTTCGCGAAAGCAGATTACACTTCGTTAACGGGTCAAACTGATTCTTTTGGGTTGTCGTTCATCGATGGATAGCAATGTGTAAAAAAAAAAAAATGAAGAGAATTGCGGTACGGATCTGGCGTAGATCTTTTAGGTTCGCTCAGTAGTCATAGCCGAGGGAGGAGCTGGCAGTGCGATGTTCCATTCCGGCGTTCGACACCACACTGTGCTGACTGGGACTGCCGGTGCCTAAGTCGTAGCCGTAGTAATAACCGCCTGACACGAGGGAACCGCGGCGGCCGGCGGAGGAGGCAACACCGTGCGAATCGCTGCGGGCCATCTGCGCTCCCGCTCCACTCACCGATTGCGACAGCACTCGCGAAAACTCAGCGGAGGCTTCGTTGATGTCGCGCCCTTGTGGTGACCCTTGTGCGGAGCGCTGGGTGGAATATGCAGCAAGGCTATAGGCGTCCTGACTCACCTTTGTCGACAAATCCTGCTGCCGTGGCGATGACTGCGACGGTGTTTGACACTGCTGCTTCTGCTGCTGTTTGTTGTTATTCTGCTTCTGCAACGACGTGTTGATCGACGAGCCGTGAGGCGAGTTGGCGGCCTCCGAGTAGTTGTGGAAGCTGGACTCGCGGTAGTCTTCTTTCACCGCGTGGCGCGCCTGTTGACGCTGAAAAACAGCTGCTGCCGCGGTGCCGCTCGAAGACGAAGAGGAGTTGCTCCTGTCACCAGACTTCATGGAGCGCAGGGTGGCCATTAAGTTGGTGCGCGCGTCTGCAGCTCCTGCGGCCCCTGCTGCAGCCGCACTAATGCTGCTCCCCCCTACCCTCACTGCCGTTGGATCTATACGTCCCATCATGGGAATGGCGGAGTGCAGTGCATTGCTGCTGGGCACGTGCGCACTGATGGGCTGCCGAGCCCCGAGCACGATGCCGGAGCCGAAGGGCCGGGTGGTGGACGACGTGGTTAGCACAGTGGGCATTCGCGCAACGTTAGCGTCACCGCTCGAACTGCTGTCGCCGCCGCTGCTGGTATTCGACGATATTTCCCTTGCGGGCGACATTACACTTGTTTGCTGCGGCAGCTGCTTGCTGCTGCGCGTCGTGTGGGGCGTCACTTCTAAAGCAGCGGAAGTGGCCGTTGTCGTGCAGGTCAGCGCGCTCTTCGCCACCGCGTCTTCCGGCACGTGGCTCAGAGCGGGCGAGTTGGTTGGCGAGCCAAAGGCGCTGTAGTTGTAGCGGCCCTGCTCACTGTACTCAAGACTGTCCGCGGTGGACCGCCCGCGGTGGGCGCTGGACGGCTTGATGTCCTTCTGGGCCTCCGAGTGGTAGTGGGCTTCTGCAGGTGCGTCGGAAGCCGTGTGGTGGGCTTCAAACACACTGAGCACCGGCGTAAAGTCGTAGTAGTCCATGTCCTCCGCTGGCATCGAGACAGAGCGCACGCTGTCGATGGGGCGCTTCGCCATGCCGGAGAGGACCTCCGTGGCAAGAGGTGCGTCCAGCAGTTTACTGGAGAGAAGGCTATGGGACATGTGTGCACGCATCTTTGTGTTGAGCACCATGTCAGACGAGTTCGGTTGCATAGGCGCTGTCGCTGTTGGTGTTGACTTGAAGGTACGTGGGTCAGCAGGGAACTGTCGCTGGGCTGAATTCGGCAGCGACATTGCAGCGGACTGGGGCTGCGACCTAAACATTGGCATGTCGTCACTTGAGTCTGTGGGAGAGCTGCTATTGTCGTTCTCGTCAATACGGCTCGTCAGCCTACGCTGTGCCCGCAGGCGATCCACCAAAGAGTTGGACTTTGGCGTCGAGGATGGCGGAAAGCTGTGCTGCTCCATACGCGCTGGCGTTTCTTCAGTGGACTCCACACTCAGCCGATAACGACGATCGGAAACGTGAGCTGTTGGCTGGCATGCCTCAGGAACCGATGCCGTTGTGAGACGCACGACCGAGGTCGAAGCTGACGGCGGTCCGTCCTCTGCCTTCTCTTTCACTGCGTCGGACCGTGCTTTGTGAGAAGACCGTGCTATTGAGGACGAAGAAGAGTTGGTGCGAGAGGGGGAGGTACTTGAAGAAGTCTGCGAGGCGCAGTCGAACGTGGAATAAGCAGTACTTGGTGACGGCGACCGCCGCGAGTGGCGATATCGGCGGTGGCGATGCCGGTCACCAGACAACAAAGTCTTCTTCTTCTTGCTTCTGCTGCCGCTGCTGTGATGACGGGTCGACGAGCCCTTGGTGCTTTGCTGCCATTGCTGTTGCTGCTCCAACAGCAGCTGAATCAGCGGTATGATTTGTTTGTAGGAGTCTACCGTTGCCTGCAAGTTCCTTGGACCACCGTCGCTTGTGGATGAAGATGACGGCGCATTGCTCAGAGGATCAACGTGGCTGTGCCGGTGCGGAGGGGGAGCCTCCATTACCTGTGTAACGCGATGCACCATGAGGCGCAAACGTGTTACCTCCGCGCTGAGGGCCTCCACCTCTTGCTCCAAAATATCCATGTACATCTTTGATTCTCGCATCTATTTATAAAGCCCGTTCTACCGATGTTCACGATGCGGCACAACAATCTATAATGATATGTGAGCTTTGAAGAACGCGTTCGGGGGTACGAGTTGATTCTGTACTTTATGTAACCGCAGAAAGGGGAAAAGGAATAAAGAGCTGTGAGAATTAAAGGAGATGGTTCTATTCGTGGGGGTTGTTGGAACAGTAACGGCGTTGCCTTTGCGTTGCAACAGATGCAAACACACTCAAAAAAAAAAAAACTTTTGGAAACTAAAACGTCTTATTGATCTGCCTCTGCTCTAATTAAATCTTTTCTTCGCAGTGACGGGGGAATCTCTCTCTCAATGTATACCTACAGAAATACGTAAAGCGCAAAACAACGCTGTCGGAGCAGCAGGAAGCGCGAAGAATTAACAGCAGCAGTGGAGTTGGAAAAAAACACGAAAGCTGAAAAAAAAAAAAAGGTGTGTCACACACACACACACACACACACACATTTAGTGAAAGAACGAATGACGTTAACAAAAACGTAATGAAGTGCGTTTAAGGATAAACCGTCGAAAAGCAGTTTTTTTTCCAGAACTATCAGAGAATCGTACTTACTCGCCAACTATCTCCGTAAAAAGAGGCTTCTCGGGTATGGCTTCGTCGTTTCACTGCAACAGGACATCAGCTCCTTCGGCACCTTCACACACCGCAGCATGTAAGCAATGGCGGTGTACCCATCTGCCGCGTACACACACGCCGTGGCAGAGTCGATAACCACCTTTGGGAGTGTCTAGCTCTTCTTCGAAAAACCCAGCCTCCGTTGAGGCACGGGCGTTGATAATCTTCTGCCAATTTACGGTATTGCGGCTCAGCTTCGTGAGCGACGCATCTTCCGCGGTTGACGCCGGGTAGCAGCGGGATGGATCCAGCTCCATCACCGCTTCAGGAAATCCCCTCCGCATCACCTGCGTTTCTACTTCATCGAGGTAGTTGCGAATTTGGTTATCGGTGCTCATGCGACCCACAGCGTTAGTACCTTGAATGAGATCCCTCCATATAGGCGAGAACGGGCAGGTGTAATTCTTGTCGTGGACATTGCTGTAGCGACTTTTCTTCGCCAAGTCGATGGTGTTCAGAATGGTCGTTATAGCCCACTTAATCGCGCTCCAGCTTGTGCGCCTCAACATCATCGACAAATGAATCGTACTGGTTTTCGCAATGCAGCGCCGCAAACAGTGAAATGAGTTACCTGTAGAAACCACCAGCTTTTTATCGCCAACGGGGCACAGATCTGCTGTGATATTCTTCTCCTTGCTGTAGTTGATGAACACCGGAATGCCATCGTAATCAAGGTCTTCATGAAATGAAAGTGCAAGTCGTACAGGCTTAAAACGCTTCATCGACAGAAAGGTTGCACGTAGTACAAAAACCACCGCCAAGTAACGTTTCATGTCGACAGTGCCACGGCTGTACCACTTTCTGTTCCTCTCCGTCAGCGATCACGCATCGAAGTTTCACTTCTACACCACCAGACACAAAGTTGGTGTGGCCAGAGAAAATAGTGTTACTATTTGTGACGCCATTAGCACCAAGAAATGTGCAGAGAAGATGCACCTCTACCTTTTCGAGGCTGCAAACAGCTTGCGGCTTCTGGCTGATAGGTCGCGGATATTCACGGGTGGAAGAACTTATCTGAAGATTGGACTTTGCAGGTGGTATCGAAGTTGACGAGCTTCGCAAGCCTCCTCTTCGGACCATATATATATATATATATATGATACGCCACGGCTATGAGTAAGCAAGGTTATTTTTGTGAATGAGCTGATTGTACGCACAAGTGCACAGATTAAAGTGTTAAAACGATGAAGTCAACTGGTTTGTGGAGCTGTCGATGCGGAAGTAAACGTGGCTAAGAAAAAAAAAAAGGAAGTAAAACAAGTCTGTAAGAAATAGCATTAACGCTGCTCATCGAGCCACCAGTTGAACATATGCACTCCACCCAAAGTATGTAGATTTAGCGGCGAAAACCCAAAAGAGACCAAGGTAAGTAATTTGTTTGGAAGACGATCGCCTACAAAAATGAACTGTGGCTTACTGCTGATATGGTTGTGTTTTACTCCTCAAACGGTAAAGCCACCGAATTGAAGGCATCATGAAAGAAACAGTGAATATACGCTGACAATGAGGCTCAGATCGCCGCCGCGTAGAATAATGAAGTGTCTTCAGATAATTACGATAACCGCGCTCCCCTTTTCGAAGGCTGGATTTTTCTCTATACAACAGGCCAAAAAGCAGAAGCGCTACATAAAGCAATTCACGTTTTTATATATAAATAAGAAACGGGATGTGAAACCATTTTAGAGACGACTGAAACCACGGGACGTCACAAGCATGCTGGGCCTGCGCCTTGTCATAGGTGTGACTCCAACGGGTTGTCCGTTTCCGTGCAGCGTTTCACCATCTCCAACGTAACACGGTGCGAGTTCAATAAATTTGCCACGGAGGTGTACTCGTTCGCCTCGTGCGCGCGGGCCGTGCCGGCGCCGATGATAACCGTCGGGACACCCAGGCAGTCCTGGAAGTACCCCGCCTCCGTCGTGCCGTCGCTCTTGATCACACGATCGGTGCCCATCACACGGCGGGCCAGCTTAGTAAACGGTGCCGCCTCGTCCGCGTTGAAGCCGGGGCAGGTGTTGTACGCATCCAGCTCCACCGCAGCCTCCGGAAATTCCTTCCGCATATCCGGCACTACTTCCTCGTTTATGTACTTGCGAATCCGTGCGTCCATCACGGCCAGCACTTTCGTGTCCCACACACGCAAACTAAATTCAAACACGCACTCCGCGGGCACGGTGTTTACGGCATTGCCACCACGAATGAGGTTTGTCGACATGGCGGAGTATGGGCAGCGATAGTTGTAGTCGCGCACACCACTTTTCTTCAGCTCCTTTGCGAACTCACGCACCTTGGTAATGATCTGCGCGGCGTACTCGATTGCGTTGCAGCTCGTACCCATCAGCGCCATCGACGAGTGAATTGCCTTGCCTTTCACGGTACACTTCCACTGCGAGTGACCTTTGTTGCCGGTTAGCAAGGCGTAGCCGCCGTCGCCGACGAGGCACACATCAGCCTTGATGTTGTTTGCTTTCATGTACGCAATGAGGGAGGGGATACCAGTGCAACCCATCTCCTCGTCGTAGGAAAAACAGATGTGAATGGGTTTCGCTCGCTTCATAGACAAAAAAGTGGGAACGAGGGCCGTTGTTACTGCCAGAAAACCCTTCATATCGGACGCACCACGGCCGTACAACTTGCCATCTTTCTCCACCATCACAAAGGGATCGGAGTCCCACTTCTGTCCGGTGACGGGCACCACATCGGTGTGCCCAGAGAGTATGATGCCACCCTCAGCCCGACCGTTGACACCGGGCAGTACGCAGTACAGGTGACCTTTCTTTTTATCTGGACTGTACACAATTTGCGGCTTTAGTCCAACAGACACCAGGTAGTCAAGTACGTAATAAACAAGAGGAAGGTTAGATTGAGTGGTACAGGTCGTGTCGAAGCTGATCAGCTTTGCCAGCCATTCCTTGAGGGTTGATGGAAACGCCATCTGAACGAGTTTGGAGTTTGGTGAAATGTAGCGAATAAAACGGTGATAGTACTAATGATACAAGCAAGAATACCACTGTAAGGGTCCCTTTTGTACGACCAACCAGGAAAGCGTTCGTAATACTAGAAAGCAGACAGGTCCAGGAAGGAACAAGAAGCGGGGGAATTGTGTTTCACTGAGTTTTAGCGTTTTAGATCTGGGGTTAATTCTCAATTAGAGCTTTGCGCACACGCATTTGCGTGTTGAAAAGCATCATTGACTCCAAAATTGCGTCACAACTGCCTGATCAGAAACGCATGAGGATAAAAAACAAGCGCAGCGCATTTGCAGATATACACTGCAGTCATCTTTCAGTAGAAGGTGGCATGTCGGATTTTCGTGCTGTTAAACTTCCCTTTAAGGAGTCGCGAAGTTACGCAGTGCAGCTGAAGTAGCCCGCTTTTTAACGCTCCGTTAAAGCGTAAAAGGGATAAGAACAACCGTAACAAACAAAAGTGACGACGGCAAAGGAAAACACGAAAGCGATACTGCGTTGGCAAATACACTACTGCAAATTTATTATTTTAGGCACAGAGAGTCCGGGGGTAGTGGATATGGCGTAGGGTCATTAGTGCCTTGGATCAATATATACGTGTCGTATAAAAAGGCCGTGTCTTTTTGCCTTCACCATAGTATGAAAGGAGTTAAGACTCTTCAAAACGTGCTATGGAGACAGAAACCCTATTGCCTGGAGTCCGCAAGTGTGACTCTGAGGGCTTGCCGATTCCCGTGTCGTACTTCACCAGCTCCAAAGTGGCACGGTTTGAGTTCACCATGCTTGCCGCGAAGGCGTGATCGTTTGTTTCGCGCGCGCCGTACCAGCGCCATTCAAAATTTACGGCACGTTCAGAACCTGGAAGAGCCCCGACCCTGACGTGCCGACGCCCTTGATCACATTTTCTGTCTTCGTGAATCGACGGCCAAGCTTGGTTCAAGTGTCTCTCTCATTCTCGCGTATGTAAGGGCGGACAGACGCTTCCGAATGCTCGGTGCACATCGCTGGAAAAACCAATTCGTCGGCCCGTTTGCGGATGCGTGCGTAGACACCGTTTCAAACGTTAGCGTCGGCGAGGTGAATGCGGAACTCCAAGGTGAATCCCGTCTGCATAGTTTTCACGGCGTTGCCGCCGCGGATCAGATTCGTGGACACTGCAGAATATAGACGGCGCCAGTTGTTGTGTCGCATGCCACTCATTTTGTTGTTTTACGCACTCTTGCGTACTTTTTAGGTTTTCACAGCAACCCTCTTACTTACATTGCAGCTCTTCACCATCGGTGCCATTGCCGGTGGCCCTCAACTCCTGTGAAATGACGGTGGTCACCACCACCAACGAAGCACACAACAGTCTTCGCTTTGCCTTTCTTCACGCACTCGATCAGGGATGAAGGAATCCTCCCTCACCCGAGATCTTCGTCATGCGAAGGCTTGTAACGCTTTATTGCGAAAAGAAAGCTGAGACGGTGGCATGGGTAACGGCAAAGAAGTTTTTCACTTCTGGTGCGCCTCGACCACGTGGGTTCCCATCGTTCTTCACAACAACAAAGACATCGGAGTCCCATTATTGTCCGGAGACAAGTACCAAATCGGTGTGCCCAGAGAGGATTGCGCCACCTCCGACGCAGCGCTCAGTTCGGACCAGTGATGTGCACTGGTGACTTTTCCTTTTGTCTGGGCTGTGCACAATCGACGGCTCTTGCCTAACCGACACCGGTTAGTCAAGCACATGTTTCATGAGCTCCAACTTTCGTTTGGTGCATGTCGTGTCAATCCTGATCAGCTTCGCCAGTCAGCTTTTCGAATTATTAGGGTAGGGAATGAAGCTTATGTTTATCGAGTACCGTTTTAGCGAACGGAACAAGTGAGTTTCCTGCGACGTGCATGAACTAGTGTGACAGTTGTGTGTGGGCGAGCGTGGTAAGGTGAAAAGATAAAATATAAAAAAAAAGTAGCGGGGCTGAAAAAAACGTGCTGGCTCTTTCACATGATGCTAGTTGGCTACCCATTGGTACTCACAAAGAAGACTGCCAAATATGGATTAATGACAGTCCTGGTGATGGCTCGATAATGTCTAGTGTGCAGTAACTTGTGGGCTCCTTTCTTTTATCGTTTGTTTCTTCTGCGTTTTAATTTGCTTATCTAGTGGACTCACGCAAGCCAAAAATTCAAACGTCCACAGCTTTCAGAGAAAAGGAGATCGTCAAACACAGTTTTTTTTCCCCTATCCTCTTGCCTAACCGAACAGCGGTACTTTTCAATCATCTTGGGCTGAATCGCCTCCATGAAAGCTCTCGGTGGACACGATGCAAAACTCCCTCAAAACGCTTGTCGCGTAACTTCCGGGTGGCAACGAGAACGTGGCCACCACCACTTGTATTTCTCCCTGCGGCTCTGACGCGGCCACTCCCTCCGTGACGTTTGACGGCGGCATCTCGATGTGCTCCCGCTCGCAATACCGCTGCCAGTCGGAGCGTAGGACCGGCGCACGCCAGCTAGTCACTGTTTCGAGACGAAGCTCTAAGTCTTCCGGTCGAACGCCGAGAGCGCGGTAGGTGCCGTGGAAGTGAAAAATCTTAGAGAGCGACAAAGCTTCTTTTGATTGAAAGTCTATCTGCAGCTCCTGCAACATGCGTTCGTAGTCGGCGCGCGAGCAGCCAGTCGAGTCGGGGTAGACCAACCCCTGGTCCGGCCCTGGTACAGGGATCATAACATCCGCCAACTTGAAGTGAGCACACTCTTCACACGAAACGAGCTTACGCACTAGGGGAATTTTTGCGTCTGTCGATGCGGCAGAAGCAACGTCGTCTTTCGCATTGTTTACATCCGTGCTGCTCTCATCGTTTTCCTTTTCTCCTTGCTTTCCGCCGAGCCGCGCCTGGTAGGTTGATTCAAGCACAAGGTCGCCGACCTCGACGCCCATGCGCTCATGCCCGGACAGCCGTGCCGAGACAATGCGGTTCCACACCAGGCTCTGCACTGCATGGAAGTACATCATTGCCATGGTGCGCGCCATGGACTGCAGCGCGCCAAGGTAGTCATTCGGGTTTGTCGATAGGTGCTTGAGGACGTCGCGCTCCTGGTAGCAGTAGTACGGCGCAGCGTGCAGCGCTTCCGTGTAGTTTCGGCTCTCGAAACACTCCACGACCCTTAACATTTCTGGGACGATGGTGGCTTTTGATGCGAGCATGAGTCGCAGCCCTTCGCGAAGGCCGCCGCGCAAGAACTGAACCCCCACGTCGCTTGTTAAAACCGCTGTCGTGCCGAAGCGTTGCGGGCCGAAATAGTTGATGACACCGTGCGCACGCACCACCCGCTCCACCTCTTGTAGGTAGTCCGTGGTGAGCGCTGTTGGTGCAGCCGCAGACGCCGATGCACCCATCTGGCCGGGAAAGACACGCAGCGCAATGCGAAAGTGGTTTCCTTTCGTATCTCCAAGGCGTAAACCGTGGTCTTCCTGCGTAAAACCGCAGACCTTGATGACATTATGCAGGCCGAAGGTACGGTCATTGATAGACTTCAGTCGCTCCACGGTCATTTCACGAATCGCCACGCGCTGTAGTGTGACGGCGCGCTTGTCTTTTGTACCGCAGAACTGCAGCTGACGACTAGACACCTTGAGGTGCGCCGCGATCATGCGCAGCGCCTGGTTGCTGTCCGTATTTTCCTTGTATAGTGTAAAGTGGTGGTAGGTAGGCGGTGGTCGCTGCCCTGCACGCGAGCGACGCCGTTCCTCTCGTCGGTCCGCTGCGTTTGCCCTCACAACACACACGACTCCACCTACCGTGTTGCTGATGTGGGTCGCGCCGAGACAAGATTTAATGGCGGCGTGTAGCTGCCTGCGCTTCTCCTTGTTCACCACGCTCGGCAGCGAAATGGACTTGGCCTCTGTGGCAAGTCCGCTGAGGAGGGCGGAGAGGTCGTCTGCACCGACGAGAGGTCCAATCGTTTCAGCCACTGAGCTGGAGGTGGCTGCCGACGCTGGCTTGTTTGATGCAGTGGCGATTGTCGTCCTTGTCTCCTCGTTGCTTGCATATCTTTTTCCGTGGTAATTAATTTCGCTATCGCTGTCATCTTCACGGGGATGCTTTGTTCCAATTGGTACATCCATCGCTGACGGCGATTCCGCTCTCTGAACATGCGGCTCAATTGTGCGCTCTTTGTCAGCTGTCGAAGTGTTACTCTCCAGCTCTAACCGAAGGGGTGCGCCATTCCGATAGAAAGCGGGCAATTCTCGTACTTCAAAGTCTGTGTAGAGCGTCTTGAGCGAAACAATCGGGCGGAACGAAGGCACCGCAGACTCTAACACGTGTGACGGGTTCACAATTCGTCGGGTGGTGCCAATCATCTCCTCACGCTGCAGGAACTTCTGCGTGGTGCTCGTGAGGAAGTCGTTCATTTTTGTGTGTGTGTGTGTGTGTTCAACCTACTAAGGTGCCGAGCGATGTTTTCAGGGGTAAAAATGCAGGTAAAAGCTATAAAAGAGGGGAAAAGAGAAATTTCAAGAACTAGGGCCAGATATATATTGAGCGGCTTCCAAACAGTCAGCGCCCACAGGGAAAAGGAAAGCAACACAAGACATTTTCTTTGACCGGACATAAACACAAAGTAGTTGCTGATGTACGACGCTTTTCCGGTGAAACTCCATTATGAAGTTCAGCAGATGGGAATTGACACTCGTTGTCGGTGACAGTATAAGAATCGGAAAGCAAAAGTAAAAACTCCTTTTTTTTTTTACCCGGGTTGAGCATCGCGAAGCAACAAGTTTGAAGTAAGTAGAAATACTGAATTTTCTCGACGTTAAAACCACTTGAACAGCAACACTGCGCCTTTTCAGGCAATCTTTTCCCAGTTTTCCACAATCATAGGTAGCTCGCGTGCGATGTGTTGGATAGGTGTGGGCAACATTAGTCGTCCTTCGCAGGCCCACTGAGACAGCGTAAAGAGAACGCGGTAGAAGTTCTTTCGCTCAGGCGTGCCTTTCGGGAGAGCGAGCGTCAGGAACACCAAGCGCCGCATATCTTGATACTCCGTCACACTCACCCAGCTGGAATCGCACAGCAGCAACGACGAGTCAGACAACTGTGCAGTTGCGCTTGCTCGTTTACTCGCAGAAGCAGTGATGGAGGTACTGCTCGTTTTAGTTTCGTCTTCACCTCTCTCTGCGTTTGCGGAAGCTACCGTCGCTGTCATCATTTCGGTTTCGCGCAGCTGCAGCCACGCACGGCTTTCTGGTGACAGCACACCCACCAGCCGGTGCAGCTGTTCCGAAACGATCTCATACAGCGCGCTGTCGCGGTGTTGCCTAAGCGTTTTGCGCTGCGTCATCACGTACTGCAAAATCTGCACGAGAAAGCACTGCAGTACCGTGAACCCAATGTGCGGCGCGGCAGCCTTCGTCGAGAGCAGCAGCATCTCCTGCTCAATAAATGCTACGGGGAAAAGGTGTTTAATTTCGTAGTCCATAAGCACAATATCTGCAATGTCAGGCGGGGACTTGTGCAGGCTGAGGCAATGAGCGAGGCGGGCGAGGCACTGTCGAGTGTCGTCCGCAACCAGCCCGAGGCACGGCGCTGGTGGAAAAGCCGATGTCACCATCAGCTGACCGTGCTGCTGAGCGTAGAGAACGCCGGCGGCGACGAGGAAGCGCCGCAACACCGTCGCTGCCACACCGGGATGCAGCGGGGCCGAGTTGAGGCTCTCGTCGTCGACAGCGTAATCCGAGAGCGCAAGACCAGACTCCTGTGCCTGCGGTGCGACGTCCGCAATGAAGACATCCGGCAGCAGCCGGAGCTGGTCACGACGATTTGCGCCGCCGATCAAGTCCGTCCACGGTACCGTCATCTGAGACTGGAGCTGCGTCAGAGCCACCCCGCCGGCTGTCAGCGCGGACGCCTCGGAGAAAAAAAGGAGAAGTGACACGAGTCGACTTACACGCTGTACCCGACGCAGCGGCGCGTGCGGGGCCCGGGCGAGCACCTGCATCCAAATTGTGAGCCGCACGCGCAGGAAGTTCGGTATGAGCGGAAAGAGCAACGCGTCGTCCTCGAAGAGTGCCATGCTGATATGCTGGATGAGCAGCACGCGATCGGCGTTCTCGAGCGGTGTGACGGTCTGCTGAACCATCGTTTCGACCAAACCTGAAAGCTCTTGCAGGCTCTTGAGGTACTCGCGTGAGGTACGGCTCCCGGACAGGATAAGGCCCTGCGGCTTTCCGTCGACCGGGAAAAAGTTTCCGTCGGGAATGGCGTTGTTGTCCCAGAAGAAAAACGAGACATCCGTGAGAGGACGCATGGCGTGCTCCAGCACGCTCATCGCCACGAGCAGCAGGCAGGATGTGTAGATAGACGACCGGCCTTCTTTGTTCGCGGCTCCACCGCGCTCCCTTAACCTGGTCCTGGGGCTTCGACTCGCCGTCTTGCCAGCCGTCTCAACTGTCATCTGCTGCCACAGCTTCTCGAGCGGCTTCGTTACCTCGTTGTGGAAGCGACCCTGTCCCACTGGTAAGCCTCGATCCACGGCAATGACTCAACAACATCTGGCGCGTTGCAGGTACCGCTGCTGTTGCGGATGCGCATGTGCTCCGTCGCACCGAGGGAAGAAATGAAAGTGGAGAAAAGAGGCAGGTTGCGCACTGCCTCGGCGTCCGCCTCCGCGCGTGGCACCGTGAAGTTGTCCAAAAGGGAGATGGAGATGCCGTTACGCTGCAAGTACACCTCGAACGTATCACCTTCCGTCGGTGAAACTGACGTACAGTTGGTTGTATCACCTCCACTCCTTGCATGAACTGCATCTCTTCCGATAGCTGTACAAGAAAAGGCTGCAACGCTCGTTTGACTGCTTATAGTCATTTTCGACGTTTGTGTTGTTAGCGGCAGCGATGGCGGCTCGACACTACCAAGGCGAAGCGAGAAGGCGATGCGTCCGTCTGTGCCGGCGCCGCAACAGGTTTCTGACGCTTCAGCAACCGTAGAACTAACAGCTCCCTTGGTAAACGCATACCACAACTGCAGCAGCTGCCGCACGCGACGGGTAAAACGCTGACTTGCCATCACCGTTGGGCTGGGCCGCAAGGTGCAGCGCATGGCGCAGCACCACAGTAGGCTTGTGATGCTGCCCACCACCGTAGCTATCGCGATGTCACCCTCGACCGAGATAAATGGTATGGGTGCGCGATCCAGCGCGTGTAGGAAGTGGTCGTCTTGAAAGGTGAGGAGTGCTGCAGCGAAGAGTCCCACCGTGGTGGTGGTGAACAAGGCGTTTAAGTTGCGGCCGCCCTGACGAGCAATCCAGGTGAGGGTAAGGAGAGCCAGGTCACGATCTGTGCAACCGATCTCTGTCAGCGTAGGGAGCTGCGCAAAGAAGCCGTCAAGACCAAGTTGCCCGAAAATAAGATCTGAAAAAGGCCCAAGAAAGTTGACGCTGCCGTCCGCGTCTTCGGCAACCGCAATGGCGCCGGAGAGGAACGACGGCCGAGCGGTACCACAGTAGAAGCAACGCAGGAAAGTTGGAAGGGGCAAGAAGCAGCAGCAACGGGGGTCGGCCAACGGGGCCGGCGTGCTTGCTGATGAGCGCATAACGTCCTCCGAGAAAGCGGGTACCCTGCGAAGCACCTGCCGCAGGAAGCCGGAGAAGTGTTTTTTGAAGATGCTCTGCTCCGCTGGAAACGTGGTGAGCAGCGTCGACATCCGCTCCTCTATTTGCTTCACAAAAGCAGCGCTAGGCGAAGCGGCAGCACCACCAGCGGAAGCAGCCATAGAAAAGTTCTGGCTCCACAATTCTGGGGTCACCAACCCAGACGTCCATTGCGCCGGGTCAAAGTAGCGCAACGGGCCAACGCGGCGGCACCCAAGGAGACTGTAGTAGCCCTCCGTGAGAGACCTGTACAATCGCACGAAGTGCAGACACTGCGCCGCGGTCGTATTGTGCGGCACGCTGGCTGGCGAACCTTCGAGCAGCTGCTGCGGGTTGCACGGCAGGGGCGTCACCGCAATTTCCGCGTAGCCCGGCGCAAAGCGGCGCTGCACTGTGCTGCACAGCAGTTCTAACGACTTGCCGTATCGCCGCACCTCGTCCCCACCCTTCACCGCATACGTCACGAGTGTCGTGGTGCCACGATCAGTAGAGAGAGGAGCGCTGCCGTCTTCAAGCTCGACATACGGCTGCGGCAGCGGGAGCTGCAGCGCCAGTGTAATGAAGTCGTCTGGCGTTTGGCAGCCACGCAGCTCCGACGCGCTCAGGAGCCCCATCTCGTCCTTCGATGCTGGTGCTGTTTCCACGGAAAGCGGCGGCGTTGATGCCATGGCAAGACATGCATTGTTACCTTCCTCATTCAACGACCATTCAATACGTACCTCATACACAGTACCGGCAGGGTCCATTAGGAGGGCACCGCAGCCGTATCCGCTGCAAGTAGTTGTTAGCTTGCTTGTAACACCACTGCTGTTGTTCACGATGCCGTGCAAACAGCGATTATCGATTGTATCGATGCTTGTATTGATGCCGCCTGGAAAACCTTGCGCATGTGGTACGCCGCATGTACGCAACAGCACGCAACCCTCCGGCACATGACACGCGGCCAGGCGCCCCCACGTCCGCACCGTGTACACTTCCACCGCTCGCCGCAGCGGAAGGTACACCACGAGCAGCAGCGACGGTCTGCCCGCCACGCTATCCGTCCACCACCACGTGAATTGCGCAGCACGGCAGCCTTTGAGCACACCGCTCATGACGCCCGTCTGCACATCTGCCACGTAGATGCGGCCGCCACCCTCCACTGCAAACGCAGCCCACTGTTGCGACGGGTCCACCTGCAACCCTACACACTTTGCATCGGCTTGCAGAAAAGGCCGCTCACCCGGCGTAGCAATTTTCTTCAAGTGCGGTGGACGCTCCGCTGGGGTGGTGGTGCTGAGCACGCTGAACCACAGGGTATGGGCCATCCCCGTCACCATTTTCTTCACCGCTTTTACTGCGTTGATGGCGGAGAAGCTGGTCGACGGTGGCTGCAAGCGGTAGAAAGAGAAGAGAGGACTGCTGCCACCGATCAGGAGCAACTCGCAGGGGCGTCGCTGCGCCTCTAATGGGGCCAACAGCGCCGAAGATGACGATGAAAACGATGGTGTTGCGTTCCCCGGCATCTCCGTCACGATTCCGGCATCACGAATCGAAAAGCGCGTCGACTCCGGCGAAGCCGTCTTGGCCGCCGCAGTGCACTTTTCAGTCGGGGAATAATCAGAGGGTGGCTCGAGGACAAAGACACCGCCGACATGCGCGGCAAAATCGCTGGCAGGTCCCGCAACCGGAAAGGGGCTCGGTGACGTATCCGGCTCCCACTCAAGCATCAAGTGTGGTCGATGGCCGTCGAGACGATCGACAGAGCAACGCACAAAGACGTCGAGAGCAGCGCGCGTTAGCTCCACCACCTTTCCACCGCTGTGCACGACGTAGACAGCGTTAAGACGAGATCCGACGGTGGGTGACGCAGACGCAAGCACAGCAGCAGCTGTGGTTCGTTCCTTCGACGACGACACAGCGACATTTTGACTCGTGAAGGGGCTGTTCTCCTGCGATAAGGGCAATGTGGGGTTCCATAACTGCTCCACGTGTTTTTCACGCACCACGAACTTCACGACAGCCTGGTTCTTGGCAGGAATTTCTTTGTCGCCTTGCGTGCTGTCCGCATCACCGCTGTTTTGCTCCTTGGCACCGTTCGCCAGACTGGTCGAGGTGGTGGTGCTGCGACTGTCGCGCAGCTCACTCGTAAAGAGGTGATGATATTGAAACTGTGCCACAGCAAGGATAGTGCCGCGCAGCGCATTACCTATAATCACGGTGCCGTTTGATGTTCCAATGAAAAAGTGAATGTGGACGTGGTGAACCGACGGGTTAGAGGCAGAAGACGCCGCTTCCGTAGCGGCGTGCACAGCACCAGAACTCGCAGTGGTAGTACTCTTAGTAGCTATGGTGGAACAGCCACGCAGTGAACGGTTTGATGCCGTGAGCTTTTGGTCCTCGAGTGCGGCGACAAACGCCGTCCCGAGCGGCTCCCGCACAAGAGCGACGGTTTCAATTACACCCTCGTCCTCGGCCACTAGTTGAATGACGCGTGGTACACGAAAGCCGGATTTGAGCGCCATCGGGACCGCCACGGCAGGCACTTTCGCTTCGCTGCTACAGGGGACGCAATCTGGCTGCTTGCGGTGCGCCAACAATGAGGATGAAGGAGAAGTGGAAGTAGAAGCAGAGGTGACCACCAACGCTGAGCGCCCTCTACAGCTACTCATGCTGTCTGTAGTGGTGGTGGGGAACGTCATTGGACTTGTAAGAGTGTTGTTGGAGCTAGTGTCGGCAGGTTGAATAAGCTCGAGAATGCACTGGTTCTTCGCTCGCACGATGGTAGCGAGGAGGAAGACACCAGGGAGAACCTCCACTACTGACGGCGCGACACCGCCAGACAGCCCACCATCTCGTGCGGGGACTGCGCCGATCGTCACTAGCTTAACTGGCGTGGTGGAATACATGTGTCAGCATTTGAAAAAAAAAAAAAGACTAGACTGAACGGAGCGAAGTAAATGCTTGACAGCACTCCACACACAAGGAGAAAACAAAGCAATTGGGAACTAGTAATGGAAGGGTGAAGTAGCTGTTACTGTTGGAGGTATGTTGTACTTTTCCACATCAATCAAAAATGCAGCTCTGAAGAAATACACAAAAAGAGGAATCGTAGAGGCTGCAAGAGCTGGGATGAGAAGCGCGAAGTAAATGTGGCGTGAAAAGGTCTAGACAGCATAATCGGGAATACACACACATATAGAAAAAAAAAAACACTGAGGTTTGAGAGGGACAACGTCAGCGCGCAGCGAGGAAGTAAAGCCAAGCTGTTGCTTCTAGAGTTTTCTTTCGTGGTTAATACGTGAGGCGACAACAAGTTGTGCCACTGTTCATGCCTTTTTTTTTGTCGTGGTTTTCGTTCTGTCAAACAACGATCAAATGAAGGTGTGAAGCGAAAAATAAATAAAAAACGCAAATAAATAAAACTGGATAATTGCACACCGGTGAAGTGAGAAGAGGGTGCAGTCTTTAGTTTTCTTTGCCCAGGAGACAGCCCTAACTCAACTACGACATCAGATTAGTGTAGTAGTAAAAACACAACATTGAAAAGCAACGTCATTACTTTTCCTGCGACTCCGCACCGCCGGCTGCCACCTTCCACTCTTTGTTATCGTTTGTCAGCGACTCGCCGTTCTCGGTGACCTTCGCGTTGGGCTTCACATCAGCCCACGTCACGACGGAGTTCAGAATGAGATTGTTGGGGACGCAAGTCACCCTCTTGTCGTCGCTGCGGAGATACAGGTACCGGGTGTCCCAGTCCACGACGGTACCGGTGACCATGGTGGGGCCCGTACCGATGCTCACCTTATTGCCGGTGCGCAGCGCCTGCTGACCGGAGAGGGCGATGCTAGCCACAAAGTTTGCGCCGAAATCTTTGCAGGCAAAACCGATTGTCGCACCGGTAACACCAGCCGCTGCGATCAGTGGAGAAGTGTCGACGCCCAAGGTGCCGAGTGCGGTGAAGACGACGACGCCTTCCAGGACTAAGGCCGAGACACGACTGGCCACGCTCCGCTGCCCTGCGTCCTTGATGATGCCGGTACGGCTATAGAAAGAGTCGAAGAAGCGCTTCATTTGTGTAATAATATATTTATGTATATAAGAACGAGTTCCTAAAGTAAGAATATGTGTTTGGAAGCAGGGAAGTGTGGGACCAGTGAGTGATATGAATTATGTACTCTGTTGTTGAACCTTTAAGTTAAATGTGCAAAGTTGGGAAACGCGGAAAAGGCAAAAGGATAGCGAGGGGTAGACAGAGGGACGGAAAGCGTACGTTCCTTGTGAGTGTATGTGCGTAATGCACTTCACTTTTGAGTATTGGGTGTCACATTACTGGGTAAACCCGCTGGCTTTATTCAGCGTCTTTGGCTTGGCGCAATCCTCTATCAATTGTTTCGCCTTAGTTTAGAAAACGGCTTGAACGACGGCAGGCATCACATTGACAACGACACATACGTATTATATATATATATATATATATGTATATCGCCACTTGGAGAGCCAACTTACTTGCGGCGTCAGTTCTGTTTTCACGAAACAGGCCTGGCTGACACACGCCCTGAAAAAGAGAAGCTTAAGACCGCTGTGCTTTGCGTGGCACAGCTCTTCGGCCTTTTTTTTTCTTTCTCAGTATTAACAAGTTCACAGAACGACTACCAGAAGCCCACAGAGCGCTGATAAAGGGTAGACACCAATTAACAAAAACAGATTAAATTAGCTCGTCAGTTTTGCGGTACTCGTCGCCTTACTGATAGAGTTTCTTTGAATAGAAAATCACCTGGACACGCATATATATCTTTATGCGTGAGTTTTTTTTTTTATTGTCTCCTTTTTATTTACAATTATTGTGTCTTTCCCCTTGTCGAACAAAAAAATGCGAAATAACAATAGTGAGCAGATGCGGAAAAGCACAACCAGCAGTCGAAACAGGAGCGCGTGTGCACACAAATTCTCTATACACTGAGAGCTACTACATTTTTCCGCATGCTCGACCTTCACTCTCTCTCTACAGACCCGTACTCGCCGCACCTGCCGGCTTGGAGGTCTGCTTGTTCACGATGGCGGTCTTGGCCTTGCCGTAGTCATCGCGACGGCGGCCGCTGGACCTAAGGAACTGCTGGTACTGGGCGGAGTTGGTATCGTAAATCATGATTGAATAAGGGTAGTGAGAGCAAGTCGAGTTTCGTTATAAAAAGCCGGATCTCGAAAGAAAAAGTGTGGTATGTGAACTCTTTCTATTTCATTTATTTTTCGAAGGAGGGGGGTAAAGGCGTGTGAGAAGATGATTAAACGAACAGGTGGAATGAGAGAGTTGCGGGTGAAAGAAAAGAGAAGGTGACTGCCGCTTACCGAGAATATCCGTCGACAAAATAATAATAAAAAAACTTTAGTTTTCCATTCCAGATGCGCAGTGGATGATCAGACAGCATCCAACATGCTACACCAGGCTTAAGCACACGTTTAGGCCGGCCTTCCTAAAATTGCGTGCAACACCTTCTCCTGTCCTTGAAACATGCGTTGTCCCCCCAAAGGACGCCATTCTTTAATTTCAGTGATCTACCTCTTTTAAGCGTGCTTACTCGACTTCTCTGAACTTTAGCATTAACAATCCATTTGTGCAGCAACACGAGATAGAGGCTCTCACGATGACGGAGATTCCTCTGTCCTGCTACGCTTCTTCGACGCATCAAGCTGCACTTCTTCATTTCCCTCGTCCATGCGTTTGCGATGCATGTCAGCGTTCATCTCTTCTACTGGTACATGGAAAGGTGACAACGAAGCATCACTCTTGCACACTTTAATTGCGGTGAGTAAATAGCCGGCAGCGGTGCTCATGTTCACAGTCGGGTGTGTGCGCTTCGGCAACACTTGGTGATGGCGGTACCACGTTTCCGAGATTTGAATATTAACACAATTACTACGCAACTCCACAAATAGTCCGGTGAGGTCCTCGAGGAACGGGCTGTACACCACAAGGTGTCCACCATTTGCTAGAAAGGGCATCAGGTCTGTCACGGCGCGCTGTGGGGCGTCGTCGTCGCAGATCACGACCGAGTCGGCAGGTTGGGTGAGGAGCATCGCCCGTGCCTCAAGCCCCTTTACCCACTGTGTCACACCTGTGCCGGCGTGTTGGTGGCGTGAGGCACGCTCCAACGTCTCCGCAGGACCGTCCTGCTTTTCACCAGAAAAAGAGGTGGTGTCAGCGACGGTTCTGGGGGGTTTCTCTGGCTCCTCCATGCCGAGTAAAAAACCAGGGTTGCGCGGCACCGCCTTCCAGCGCTCTTTCACATTTGGCAACTGGAGCACTTTTATCGCCGTCGTAGGGTCCGGCTGTGCGTTTTTATCCAGAATCTGAAAGACGCACCCCTCATCGCCCATGCGGGTGAGCAGACTGGCAGGCAGCACCCCGTTCGTGCGCTCGTACACGATGACGCGACTGTTATGGTGGACGTCGCTGTGGTGCAGAATGAGCGCTAGGGCATCGGCGCGGAGGCGGATGCAGCGGGCGTCTTCAGGCGTGCTGTCGGATGGGGTGATCGTGGGCAGGTACAGCTCCGCCAAGTTGTCAACGGTCACCTTTTCCAGCTTGAAGAGCGTCCCGTACTTCTTTTGCTTCTTTTTCAGGTATTTTTCTTGAGCAAAGTTGGTTTTGGTGCTGTAGCTCACGCTTTTCTCCACGAGGGTTTGCAGTAGTTCACCGAGGCCTTTTTCCCGCCGAATTGCCGCGACTTCATCGTTCGAGAGCTGCTGGTTAGTGTTGTTATCGACCAAGTCGCGATTGTCCCTCACCTCCTCGCCGTCGCCGATCTCCGTGATGTCAAGGTCCGGGTACTCGTCTGTCTCCACGAAGCGCTTGCCACCGTGATCGAGGTTGCACACGCCGCCGTAGCGCATACCGATAAGCGTCGTCGCGAGCGCCATGCCTGACCGGCCGAGGCGCACCTTCACACCATCCTTGACCTGCACGATCTTTTTGCAGCCACCGCCGCTGATGAAGACGTAGTCGCCCTCCCTGATAACGCTAGAGGAGCTCATTACCCCTGGTGGTTCTCCTTTTTAGACACGAACACACACACACACACAGAAAATATATATATATATATATATATATATCAAGGGATGAAACCTACGCTCGTGGACAGAGTGCAAAGCGTACTTGTGCGTAGCGAAATCCCTGCTTCAACGTAGCTTTCTGTCGGTGTGGTGACGTTGAAAAAGGAAAGGGAGAGAAGTCAAATTGTGAAGCTGACAAAAAAAAAAACGGATTACTAAGAAGTGCTAAAGTGTATTGACATTGATCGTCGAAGAACGCTTTTCGCTTTGCGAAGAAACGTCGAGTGCAAAGCGTGACTGCTGTACGTAGCCGTACGTCTCTGCAGCACTTATTGTTGTTATTTTTGCTGTTGTTGCAGTGATAGGAGCAGTTGCAATAGGGAGAAAAGTAGTTTTTCGTCCGGTGGTCATATTTTATACGCGGCGTAGAAGTTGCATTGATATTTCACTACGCTTCTATCAAGGATGCTCAGCATGACTGCATTTCTTGGCAGCATCTGCGAGAAGCCTTCGCAATGTGCTTTCCTCGACGTTGTGGCGCATCATCTCGAGAAGTGCAGCTTCGTGTGCAGCATCGGCTGAGTTCAACAAAGCGTCGTTTGTCGTGTCCTTACCAGCCCCGCCATCATCGTTGTTGTCGCAACCCAAATGGGTCAGTAGCTTCTTTCGCGCAAATGTCGGTATTCCATCCACCCAGAGAATTTGTTGCATCTGCGTTAAAACCTGTTGCTGGTAGATTTCTACATTGCGACACACTGGGTTGTCTAACAACAGTGCTTCCTGCGGGTCTGTTCCAGCAAGTGAAACGGTCCGCTGCAACACGAGGTCAGATAGCTGCGGCAACGAGAACAGCGGTTGTAACGCGTCTACTGAGGCAAGTTCATTGCCTTCCAGGTAGCAGTACCGCAGCTGAGCACACCGTGCTAAAGCGGAAATATCTGCTAATTTGTTCTCCGAGACGTTGAGAAATGTGAGCTGCGCTGCAATGGGCTCTAAGCCAGTCAAGTTGATGAGCTTGTTTCCGGACAGGTCTAATAACTGGAGTGACTGGCAGCGTGCAAAAGCGTGCGGTTGAATTCGGCAGAACCCCTGTCGGGGAAGGCTAATGTGGTATACAAGGGTCACGTCGTACTGCTGGGAAGCGAAGGACACGTCTTCTTCAGTCAGAGACCTGCCTTGAGTTGACGAAGAAGCCATTGTGGTTTTACAGGTTGCTGTTGAGATTTCGTTGAGGGTGGGAAAGGGAAAGCGGAAAAACAGCGGTATAAAACGGCGCGGTTTTCCAAGGACATGCTACCTGAGAGTTTACACACAAAAAAAACGCTTGTTTGTTGTTGTTACGGTTTTTCATCAACCACTATGGTGAATTGATCCGCAAATATCTACGTGAAATGATTCGTCACTACCCGGATGGTTGTTTTAGTACTTCGCATTCTTCTAGCCGTTTTATTGTATACGTGTGCATTGGTATTCTGTGACAAGGAAATACAAAGAACGTAAAGGGGTGTTCCCGATTTGTGTGCAATTCCCCACTTTTTCTCATTCCGTTTATACCCTTCTATGCTTCCCCTTGCAGTACTTTCCGCTGTGCCGCGTAATAGTCTTCAATACGCTCTTTTTGCCTTCGCTTTCGCAGTCGCGATATCCGCAACTGCGCCGCCACCTCCACATCGTAAACATCGCAGAGCGCCTCGGCCATCTTCTGAAACCCATCGTGCCCACGTGGGCCATCGCGGCTTTCCAAGATGTACGTGACAAGGGTGTGGATGCAGGGAATGTACCCCATCTCCAGTTCGAGAATGAGCCGCCCTACCTCGTAGAGTTGCGTCGGCGAGAGCGACGACACCACCTTCTCCAGTCGCTGAAAGCACAGCACGACAAGCCGCTCCGGTGTGTCAGCAATAGGCAGCTGTGCAATCGCCTGAAGAACTACAATAACCTGCACTGCATCCAGCTTCACTTCCACCGGGGACTGTCGATCGATGGCGCCAAGGGCGGCCAGCATGACTGCCTTGTCGTCCACGTGAAATGCGGCGTGGCACTGGAGCAGACGCACTATGGTGCTGCGTCGGCACTGATCCATTATGGGCAGCAGCCGCGTCCCCACAGCGTCCAGCAGCGGCTCCACCATGGTTTCATCCCTCACCTGAAGGGTAGCCGCGAGCACAGTTTCTAAGTCCTCCGGCGAAAGCAGAGCTACGTCATTAAGCAAGCCACGGAGCACAACATCTTCAAAGCGGTGAAACACAGTTGTGTCAGCTGTGATAGCCTTCAGCAGGACGCAGCGGCTGTGCGCGTCGGCGCGCTCCAGCATGGCGCAGAACACACGTGGAAAGTCCACTGCTTTTCCTGCGTCTTCTTTGCCCCGCGCGGAGCCAGAAGGTGTGCATGTCACCTTCGGTACTGCCAGATCCCACGCTCGAAGGCGACTCACACTTTGCACCAAACGCGCAAACTCGCTTGGGTTCAAGTCGTCTGTTTCGCGCAGCAGCAAAGCGCATAGGTATCGCGCGACGACAAGCTGCGCCGTAGGGAAGGACGTCGAAGAAGAACCGGGAGCAGAGGCTGCGGGATAGATGTTGCTGGAAGAAGCCGCGTTGGTTGAAGGATTGACTCTGCTTTGCGGAAACACCAGCGTCGCCAAGGCAGCCAACCAATCTTGTGTTACATCGAAGACTCCCAGCACTGCGTCCACAGTGGAAAGCAGGGGGAACGGTCCTGATGAAGAAGGTGAGACGTCCTGCCTGGCACGTACCGCCTCCGTGCAGGTAATCGCAATGCGCAGACAGCCCGTCAGCACCGCCGCGCTGTCGCATTGTAAGTTTACAAGAGACGCATGCTGCAGCAGCTCCAGCTGCGCAGGAGTGAAGAGGACATCGCTGATTTGTTGCACCGTCTGCGGGAGCAACACGCGATGCTCCGCAAGAAGGCTGACGAGGGCGTCCAGCTCAGCCCAGCGCACCGGTGAGCCCATCAACATCTCTGGCAGGAGTTTTTGCTCCACCGTCTCCACCACACCGCGCTCGCGCAGCTGATGAAGTGAAGGCGGGTAGGATACGAGGAAATAGCGCAGCTCTTCCAGCGTTGAGATGCGTTCCAGCGACAGCAGCTGGTCGCAACAATGGCGAATGAGGTCTACGCGTTGCCGCTGTTCCTTGGATGTCAAAGAGCTACAGTTCTGTCGCATTGTGGACGAGGTAAAATGCAGGAGAAGATCTTCTGTCCACGTTTGCTCACCGCACTTGTCGCCGGCGTAGCCTTTTCGACCCTTAAGGCCATTCGATGCGTCGTCCGCATCCGTCGCAGGCCCACCTAAAGTTGTTTCTGCTGTTGTTGTTGCTGATATTCCAACACCGCTTGCATATGACTGCACCCCGAAGAGCAGGTAACCCTGCAGAATCAACAGCAGCAAACTCTTGTCCGACTTCGTTGCGGTGTCAGCGACGGCTTCCACCCGCGACAGCAGCGCTTGCAGCAGCGGCAGCGGCATCTCTTCATGTCGGACTGCAAGCGCCGACAGCACCCGCGTCACCCACACAATCGTAAGAAAGGGTGCGTGAGCTTGAATAATGGCTTCGCTAATGCACATTGGCAGCCTTCTCGCCATGGGCACAAACTCGCCGAGATCAATGCTCGTACGCATGTCCACCTTCCTCAGCTCCGCCAGTACAACCGCCGCACCCGCCGGGTACTGTGTTGCTGCCTGCAGCAGTTCTCGCTGCGTAAAACTACCCAGGTGCGGCTGCACCTGCAGAAAGACAAAGGCAGCTGCGTCGGGGAAAAAGAGGGCCAGACGCTGTAAGTGCGCCAGCGTAAACTCCTTCAGCTGGGAGGCGGCGATGAAGGCGGACACCTGCAGTACACTCGGAGCTGCAGCAGCGTGCGCAGCCTGCAGATTTCGCCATGCCTCGTCATCACTGTCGCCAGTATCTGCATGAAGTTTGCCATTGCTTTCGTTTCCTCTTTTTGCCGCCGCTGTCACTTTTTTTATTGCTCCACACGCTGGATGGTGTAAAGATTCCACAAAGCTGCGTAGGTGCAGCGTGTGCGCCGGCAGCTGAGAGAAGTGGAAAAGCAAATGCACGAGTGACTTAAAAGCAATTTCACTGAGCATTTCGGTCGCTGTATCTCCGACATTGTTTTGCCTCTTCCTTTCATATTCGGTCTGATAAGCTGCAAGACGCATTTGCAAGATGTCCATGGCGATGGCGGCAATTTGCATGTCCTGCTCGAGAACTGCCGTAGCTCGTCGACGTTTCAGCGCTACAAAAAACGAGGACAGGACGTAGTGAAAAATGGTGAATTCGCAGGTGGTGAGCAACATGGTTAAATAGGGTGCGGTGATTGGGATGGCCAGTGCACTGTCCGCACGCACGGCGAAGACGAAATGCGCAGGCAGAGGTAGGCATTGCAGGGACGCTTGCGACGCGGTGTTGCCCAGTTCCCTCATTTCGGATTTCGCGTCATCCGACCAGGACAACTGCTGCATCGCTACTGTGGTCGTCGAGCTCGTGTCCTCTTCTTCTATCATTGCTGGTATTGTGGTAGCGGCCGGTACCGTCGCTGCTGGTCCATCCTCGTCCAGTTGCAACGCGGGCAGTCCATGCATTGAACGAGCGACAAAAGCTTTGCTTCGCAGGCGCTGCGCGATGAGGGCCAGCGCACGCGGCGACGCTTTCGTCCCAGTTTGCAGCATGAGCGTGAGCACTGCTTCAAAGTCGTTTTCAGTTACCGGTGCGGTGAAAGCTTCGTCAAGCAGTTGTCGCTGTGGGAGTGTCGCGCTCTCGGCGGCTGCATTGTCATCGTCGTGTTCACCGTCAACAGCACCGTCTTTCTTTTGATTCTCTTTGATGTCCGCACTCTTTTGCTTGCTCACTTGCTCACTCTCGTCCTCTTCTTCTGCGTATAAGACAGCATCTTTCGATTGTTTTAAGGTCTCGGACACGTCCACTTCCGGGGCAGGGTCGTCGAGTGCGTTGTCAACCGTTTCGTTCTCAACGAGTGCTCCGGTTTGCTCAACCAACATGTCATCCTTGCGTGCCTCAGAGGATAGCGTGCTGAAGTAGTGTCCAAACCAACTGGCTAAAGTGGTACGCCACGTTGCCGGGTCGGCGCCAACGCTGTCACCGCTGCTGTTCGTACCGTCTTTGCCACCTGTCAGCACACCTGCTGCGAGAACGTAGCGCACAACACGCACTAGGTACGTTGTATATGCTTTGGAGACGTTCATCTCTTCTTGCACCCACCGAGGTGGATTTCGCGGGATCAGGGTGCGTTGCGTCACGAGGTAGCTGAGCGTTGCCTCGTGGAAAACTTTCAGTTCTGTCGCGGGAACGACAAAAAAGTTCACAAAATAGAACAGATTCGTGCGGCTGAAGCTCTCCGCGTGCTGGATGAGGCGCTTTAAAAGCTGCCGCTGATATTCAACCGCCTTCAGGTGCGGCAGCACGGCTCGCAGCAACATGCTTGTGTGTCGGCGGTTGTTGGGATTAGGATCGCGCAGCAGCGGGAGGACGAGGGTGTTCAGCAGAGTGCGGTCCTCGATCTCATCTTTCCTTGTCAAAAAGTGAAAGGTGTCGTGCGACTGAATATATGCTGTAAGCACCCCGAGGGCAACGGCGTAGGAAGAGAGACGGCAGTAGTTGGGGTCGTTGCTGCTTTTTTGCACAAGTTGATTAGGGGCGCAGTGCGGCCAATCAATGCTGCGCACCACTGCGCCGGCGATGGCGATTACCTCCGAGTGCGAGGCATAACGCACAGCGTCAAGGTCTCGCGGCAAGGGAAAAGGGATGTTATTTAGTTTATAAAGGAACAAAAAACGCAGCAAAATGCATAGGTCAGGTGACAGCAACACTTTCGCTTGGTCTGTTGCTGCACTGGCGTTGTTGGGGCTTTCGTTGTCCTCCAGTGCTGCGTCAACAGCATGGAGCACGTCCGGAGAGAGCGTTAAAGCCGACCGCAAGAGGTACTTGCTGGACGCCCATGAAAGTTGCTGACCTATAGCCGCCAAAAGGCAAGTGGCCGTTTTTGGATCAATTGTGCTTGCACACGCTGCTTCTTTGCTTAGCTGTTCCTCAATTTCCTCCACAAGCGACGCATCCTTGCGCATGAAAGGCAGCAGAGGTGCCAGCAGCTTTAATTCCGTGATTCCCCGCTTGCGCACTACGTATCGAGCCAGTTCGGACCTCTGTACGTCCCAAATCAGGCCTGGCGCGCTGAAGAAAATGGGTAGCTGGTCAATCTCCGCGCGTGTCATGGCGGCAGGATCGCGTACTACACACAGAAAATACTCCATTAGATCCATCAGGCATTTAGAAGACGATGTGCGAACACGCGCTAGAATACGGCTGCAATCGCTTATGCTGATTCGGTTGTACACCGCGGCAAACGCGGCGCAGTCAGGCGGACGGGAAAGGCTCGCCGCGAGTTTGTTGTCGTCTCCCTCCACAACCACCAGGGCTTCATCTGAAGTATTTTGTAAAGACCCCGTCCTCCGATTGGCCTCGCCACGCGCTTCAAAATCTACCCGTTCTTCGAGGTCGTCTTCTCGCTGCTGTCCGACAACAGATGCTTTGACATCCTTTTTTTTCATATCAGCTACGCTCTCCTCATCTTCAGCCGCTTCCCGTGCGCGAGCGGCACGCGATGCTGCCAGCGCCGGCTGCAGGAGCCGTACGAGACGCCGCGTCAGCTCATCCAGCATTTTATAATCGTTGGGGGCACAGAACATGCTGCATCGCGACTCGTCAAAGAGGAGCAAAACCGTCAAAAGAGCCTCCGTGTTGACACTCACGTCAAGGCTCTTGCCCGTGTCGCCACCGACAGAGTAGAAGGCGCGGAGCTGGTGCAGTAGCGCGAGCCACAGCGCGGAGGGAGGCACCAGACTGTCGAGCACAATCGGAGACAGATGGAGGGGGTTGTTCTCGGTAATGCGAAAGAGGCCATAGACAGCTCCGAGGAGGATCAAAAAGGGCTGCAGTTCCAGTTGCTCACTCGTGACTGCACGTGTGATCAGTAGCGCGATGGTGTGAGTGAGGTGGTCAGTGAGATGGGTGAGATCTGCGGGGGACAGCGTTGGGGTTGCGTTTTTGGCGTGTGCACTGACTGCCTTTGAATGTTGCTGTTGACTATGCTGACGCTGAAGGACGTCACAGAGAAATGTTAGCACCACCAGATTCTGCCCACACGAAAAACTATCCCTGCTCTCATTCACCCAATGCAACACCGCAGTGTTCATGCGCATTGCGTCTTCATTGCTGCTCCCGTCGACTGTGATGCGTTTTCCTTCATTTATTTGATGGTAGGCGCACCAGCGTATGATCGCGTTAAAGCCTCGCCTTTTTAGGTCCTTTTGCATCGAGTGCGTCACCTGCTCACCATTCACGCGTCGATGCAAGACAGACGGCACCGGGCTGCGCATCTGCCGCTCGATGAGGCTAGGCGAAAGCGCCGCGTTGCCAGGTGACGTAAAGAGGGCCGAAGTCTCGCGCAGTGGAGGTGAGCCGACGAGAATGAAGGGCACCTTCCATGTAGCTGCCAGACGACGTAGAGACGGCAGAAACGGCATTATGTCTCTTCAAAACGCAACTTCAGTAGGTAAAAAGTAACAAAGACAAATATCCATCAGCTCTAAACAGTGGGCTCGTAGGGAAAAGCTAGTTGGGTAGACCGTGTGCAATTGCAACGATCAGCACCACACAGCGGGAGTCAAAAACGCTGACGCAGCGCGATGCAGGTATGTGTTCACTTCTTCAGTCTACGCGACAATGCCGCTCAATTTGCAAGTACTGTCAAAGCAGGAAGAAGAAATAGGAAAGGCCTACAAAGGCACAAGTACGTATTTCCGGCTGGCACGCGGGTTTTCCATGAAGGAAGAAAAAATGAATTAGCTCGCTATAAAACCCTGAAGGATGAGAAAACAAAACCACTATCCGCACACGGCTTGGGTATACAAGAGAGTCTCTGTTAAGTGAAGTTGCCCTTTGTTTTTCAAAATGTCTATTTCTTATTTCTTTCTTTATGTTCGTGTACGTCAAAGGAAAAGTGAGGAGTAAAGCAAGCGCACCCGTGCAAAGGCAAAACTGCAACGCTCTGTCTTCTTCTAGAGCTCTATGAAAAGTTAGAGCAGTAGAAGACGTACAATTACGGCGCTCTGTATGTGGTAGCCTCTAGAACACCTTTTACGGAACCTTTTGTACGGTCGAAGCGCACCAGCACTAATTCAAGTTCTGCGTCCGTCAAGTGACGTAAGTTGGTCACCGAAACCAACGACGGCTCCATCACATGGATCGTCACGAGCGGGTCTGCACCACTTTTCTTTTCCTCTGCCTCCCGCTTTCGCTTGCCACGCATGTTAAGCCCTTTTGCCTCGGCTGGCTTCACCGGCTCCGCTACCACGTGTTCCTCACGCAGCATCGTGGCAGAAAGCCCAGAGGCTGACATGGCCAACAGCGACGACAGCAGCGCCTTGATGTCGAGCGTGTCCTCAAAGCGACTCTCATGCTGCATAGCTGTGATGAGGGCCATCGCCGATCGCCCGCGTGTGTCCTTCGGCCCGTACAGGGAACGGATGTGCTCGTAGGCGCTCAGCATACGTTCCTGCAGCTGCCGCTGCGCAATGCGATACTGCTCAACTTCCTCTACGTGGGCAGCATCCTTGCGCATTTGGCGAAGAAGCGCCTGCAGCTTTGGCGCGGAGAGCGACGCGCGGAGTTCGGCGGAGAGGGAGGCACAGAGCACCTCGTCATCAACCGTATCCTCCACGTGACCCTCTGCCTCTTTTACCGGACAAGGGTTTCCTTGTTGGGATGCAGTGATATCGCCTGCAGTGTTCGTTGTTGTCGTTGGTGCTGTTGACCGCATGTCCTCATCTCCGCTTCCACCGCCTCTTCCATCTCCTCCTAAGCTATTTAAGTAGGCGGCATAGGCGGTGTGGTGGTTCACCAGCGCCTTCCACAGACGCTGCGCAGTAGGGCTACCTTTAGTGCGCAGGTACTGCGTCAGGTGCTGCCCAGCCTCTTCAATAGAGATGACATGGTTTTCACAAAGGTAAAGCCGCGCGACAAGCCTGCTGACACTAGATGGGAGCGCAATATTTAGGTGATTTGTTTGCTCTGTTGACATCGCGTCTCCGGTTAGCATATTAGCCCTTCCCAAAGAGCCACCCGTTGTGTCTTGTTCGGATAAGTTGGCAAACGATGATGCAACCCCTGTACGCTGATCTGGCTGCTCCGTGGACCACCGCACCTGCAGCAGCTGTGGGAACACCATCGCCACCCTGGCCACGTCGTCTAAAGTAACAGTGAGGTGGCAATACCGCGTTACAGCGTCTAGCCAACGCGCATCCACAGTGATGCTGTGGCTGCAAACGGGTACAGTAATAGCAGATTCACGCAGTGCATCTCCGGCGTCAGCTGCAGTCGTTGAGCCGGCATTTATTGATCGTGAAAGCCTTGCCGTTCTAAAAGCGGTGGTGCACCCGTCCGTGCTTGTTTGCTCCATAACAGTTCCGCCATTACGGCTGTACATGGCACCGAGCTGCGCCTTTTCCGTAAAGGTGACAAGGTACATGCTGTGCAGAAGCTGCGCTAGGTGAATGTTCCACGCAATACCGCTGTTGAGCGCGCCGGATCCTGTCGACTCGCCACTTTCAGGCTTCTCCTCTATAACGACAGTTGTTGGTGCTTCGCGCAGTGGTGTAGAGGTGAGGAAGCATCGTATTACTTTTGGGTCTTCTCCGGAAGGGTGTTTCGCGCCTGCCGCCTTTCGAGGCTTCGCTGCTTGTTTTGACATTTCTATTTTAGTTTACCACGACGGAGAAACAGAGTGTTATTTTAGGAAGTACCATTAAAAAGGAAGACAGAAAGTGGGGCGAGTGAAAGTTGGGGGTCAAGAACAAGAAGAGAATTCAGTGAACTCATCTCGTGTATTTGTTTTCAACACGCTCAACCACCTTCAGCGTTCTCAGCTATTAGAGTCAAATAATTAGGGGACTGCGGTTGAAGGAGCAGCGGGTAACGCAGAGAAAAGAGCATTCGCAGGTGAACAATAAGTTTCTGTCTACTACTACCATTAAAAAAAAAAGAGAGAGAAAGCCACCGTGCCAGCGTGCTAAGCAGTATTCGCTTCGTATCACAAGCAACTCGTGCAGAGAACATGGCTACGTATTAGGCACCATCGGCTACACCTCGTCTCACATTTTTCACGACAGTGGTTCCTACGATTCCTATTGCTACTGCGTGCTGCTACCTGCCTTAGTGCACAACAGATGATTTGCATGCGCACATTCCTACCAACTGGGGGGGAGGGAGGGGGGAACTGTTTGTTTTTGAGAAGAGAGGCAAAGTAAAAGGAAAACAAGCGTCTATTCTGTGCAGCCGCTGGGTTGGGGTGTTTCACCCGCTCGTTTTAACAGCATGTACTGATAATTCTCAGGTAAAACGCTGTTAATTGAGGGAATCGAAACGGATTCACTATTCTCTGGAGTAAAGAAGACCAGAAGTTACCGTTGCACCCGGCTACTCGGCAGAGAGGAAAAAAAAGGGAGAAAACACAAATATAAATAATACTGCTCTTGTGCTCTATGCGTGTGTCTATGTAAGTGCTGTTGTCGGCAAAAAAAAACAGCTTTTATCAAACTATCCCCAACGTCTTTTTCGTTAAAGGGTTTTCTTGGTATTTCTGCGAAGTCAAAACGCGGAAATGGTACGTTAGGGGCAGTAAGAGGAACAATGCAGACAAATGAATCTAAAACACGTCGCCTAATACGACATTGGAGAAGAGAAACTTAGAAACAAAACGAAAACAAACGTTACTTAACAAATCAACTGATAAAGAGCCAAACAACAACAAAAAACTCTCAAACCTGAAACACTATACAAGAGCCTCTACAAGCCTTCAAAACACTTACTTCTTCAGCTCGTGCGCCACAGCGGCAATGCGCTCCTTCGGCGAGCGGTGGTCGTCCTTGAGCGCCGTGTTCGTCCATGCCTTCGCAACGTGGGCCATGCGCGTAGAGCTCGGAATGTCCTGCAGCGCGGGTAGCAGCGCTGCGTAGGTCGCACCGAACGGGTTCTGCTTGTAGTAGCTCGGCACCTTGATGTCCTTCAGGACCACCGCTGATGGGGTCGTCTCCAAGGCTGGCGTGGTCACCGACATCGCCTTCCTGCCCGTCTGAGCCTCCAAAATGCGGGTGGCCTCTGCAACACGATCGTCAATGTTCGGCAGGGCGTGCGTGCGTGCCCACAAGTCCTTTATCTTGCGCGAGCCCACAACGACCGGGCTGTTTGGTAGAAGTCCTGTCATGCGCACACGGCGGTAGAAATCAATATACGGGTTCTCGTGGCGGCGGTTTGCGCGTGTGTTGTGCTGCCTCTTCTTCGACACCGCACGACGCGCCTTTGGCTTCGCGGCCGCCTTGCGCACCTTGCGCGACGAGTTCACTTTTTGCTTGCGTGCCGTCGCCTTGGAGTTTTTCGGCTGCTGCTTCTTCGTTATCGCCGCTGCTCGTGAAGCAGTGGACTTACGCGCCTTCGCCTCTGCTTTTGTGTTAAACCTCTTCCTCTGAGCTGCCGCCACCTTACGGACACGGGGCTTTATCACCTTCTTCCGCGAGGCAAAACGAACCTTGCGTGACTTCGACTCTGACTTCTTCTTCTTCTGCACAGCCTTAGCGGCACCACCAGACTTGCGCGTTGCCTTATGCGTCTTCGCCGCCTTCCTCTTCTTTGCACTGCTGCGGCGTCCCTTGGTGTTACGCTTCGTCGTCTTCTTTGTCTTCCGCACCTTCTTGCTAAGTCGGCGTTTGCTCTTCTGGTCCTTTGTCAGGAGGCGCACCGCCATCAATACGCGCTTCGACATGGACAGAGAGCGCTGCTGACCGGTGAGAAGCCACATGCGAAAGACGCGGCTCCGATTCGTCGGTGTCGACGCCAGCTTCGCCTGATTCATCACCTTCGCCTTGAAGGAGGCGTACGGCGTGTTGGTCTTAGTGGGTGATGCACGCCGTGTCTTTGTCATCTTCTTGCTGTTGCCGCGGCTGCTCTCCCTCTTATTCACTTTTGCCGGCGTCGCAGGAGCAGAAGAGGAGGATGCCTTGCGCGAACGACGGACAGCCCTGGACTTGTGTGTGCGTCGAGCCGGCTTTGCGGTGGCGGGCTTCACAAGCTTCATAAGGCTACTGCCCTCCTTGCGGTAGATTTGCTTCGCGGCAGCCACACGAGAAGCGGAGTAGCGAATGCCGTAATGCGGTGCTGTCTTGCGCCACAGTACGCTGGCCACTCGCATCCGCTGCGGCGTGGCCGCCGTGGTAAGCACGGGGGACATGGACTTGAAGAAGACAGCGAACGGCGGCAGGCGGCGCCCAAGCGCCGTGTGGGATCTCGAGAACATGTTCAATGGGAAAGGAAAACTTTGCACCATTAAGACGTGATATAAATAAATAAATAAATAAATATATATATATATATATATATATATGTACGATTAAAAGAATGCCAGTACAATAATTGTACATTAGACGGTTGTATAGGACGAAAACAAGACCAAGTTGGATTCAACGTAACGCAAACATTGTGGCATTTTCCACATTGTAGATAGAACTACTTGGGGGGGGGGGGAGGAACAGACCGAATCCACACTCGGTTCCTCCCGTCCATCCAGCTTTAATAAATCGTCAAAACAATTCACATTGGAAAGCTCACCGTATCAAGACCCCGTTTGGTGCTTCCAGGCTGTTGAAAAAAAGCCACCAACGTTTTCGCAACATCAATTTTTTCCGTCCTTCTCGACGCACCACGTCAAAGGCGCAGTAAGTAGCGATCACTAACACTTGTTTATTTTGACCTATTTGTTTGTCGGCATTTTTCTGTCAGGCTGCTTTGAAGACTGAGCTAAAAAGATCGGATAGGAGTACGCTGAAAAAGTAAACGAAGACAAACAGAAAAAAAAAAAAGGGGGGGGGGGCTTTCAGCATACAGTGAAAAAGCCATCGGACACAGAAAGTGCGTGTCTTTTCAGGTGGAAGCAGTATTTAAAAAACAACAAGTAAAAACGAGAATACCTAAGCGTGCCTTCATTCCTTTCGCGTGTCAGGCGATAACCTAAGGGGGAGAAAGAACGCACGAAACAAGCGCAACGAGTCCAGTGACAAAAACTATATACATATATACACATAATGTACAAGTGGTCACTGTGAGACATGTGGATACCGATGGGCTCTGACGAATACTACGCAGCCTTGCTTTCGATTAAAGTAGAACTGAAAGTGCTCCGCCAAGAAATCAATGCGGTGACACCACAGAGTTCATGCCACGTTTTGGAACATTTCCTGAGTTTTTCTCTCACTTTCAATGTCAACAGCAAACACCATCCTAGCGTGCCTCTGCACAGTTCACCAACCACGCACCTTTGTTCTTTCTCGTGTACATCAACGAGGGAAGCCCCCCTACATGCAGTGCCACTACTTAGAACGACGACACCAAAAACACAACAATAACTTCTACAAAGAAGTTTTGGCATCTCGCGAAACGGACAAACACACACACAGAAATTGTCAATGATAACTAGAAGAAAAAGAGAGAGCTGTAGCAACACACAGATAAAAAAAAAGTGAAGGTGCCGCTAACAACTACAAAACAGTGATACGTTCGAGCAACTCATCCAACAACCACTATAAGATATTAGTCGAAAACTCGTGAGAAAAAAAGTAAAACCACCAAGCTCACAACACCGAATGAACAACACTAACCGTTGAGGACCTGACACACACACACATAACTACCACCACGTAGACAAGACAAGGTTGCACAGCAAAGTAACACCATCGAACATAGCACGCAGCATATCCAGGTTTACCCACTCCTTACAAAGAAGCGACTCTCATCGGGGATGTGCGTCTTGGCGTCTGCCGGCTTCTCAATCGAGCCGAACGGCATCTGCGCAATCAGCTGCCAGTGCTTCGGAATGTCAAAAGCCTCGCGGAGCTGCGCATCGATCAGCTGGTTGTAGTGCTGCAGGGAGGCACCGATGCCGTCCTGCGCCAGCGCCGTCCAGACGGCAAACTGCGCGATCGCCGACGAGTGCTGCGACCACACCGGGAAGTTGTCGGCGTAAGCCGGGTAGGCTTCCTGCTGGCCTTTGATGGCTGTCTCGTCCTCGTAGAAGAGGATGGTGCCGGCGCCGGCAAGGAAGCAGTTGTTGACTTTCGCCTCGCTCGCCGCGTACTGGTCTTCCTTCGTCACCTTCTTCAGTGCCGCCTTCACGATCTCCCACACCTTCTTGTGGCTGGCGCCATACAGGATGACGGCACGGGAACTCTGCACGTTGAAAGCGGACGGGCACTGGCGGATAGCTGACTGAATCATCTTCGTCACCTCGGAGTTGCTCTTCGTGAGCTTGTTGCCGAGGTGGTAGATAGTGCGGCGCTTCGCGATGGCGTGGGTGTAGTGAGAGGACGGCATTGTGTGAGTGCGGTGGAGGTAGAGTGAAATAGGAAAGAACAAAAAAAAAAAAGAGTTTGTGGTAGAGGTGACGGGGGTTGTGTGGGTGTGAATGTGAGAAAGAACGCACAAAAAAAAAAATATATATATATATATGTAGTGGAGTGGACTTTTGCGCAAGCGTTAACACACAAAGTGCGAGTCTTTTCGTTTTCATTTGTTTGAGGAGGTTGGAGTGGTGAGGAGAAAAGTGCGAGGTAAGGGTTGGCATCGAAGTGCGACGGTGAGTGCAGGCGAGGCGAGAGGGTATACTCACACACCCCATCAATTCGGATGGGACAGCAAAGAACAAAGAGGTGTTCAACTTCAGTAGATGCGTCCTTATTGTAAGGCTATTTGCAGCACGGTTCACAGCGTTGACAATAACCAGTGCTTTGCCGTTTCACGTTCCTTGACACCAGGAACCCCAAGTAGAAGTGCTGGTGACCCGCTCGTCAGGAAAAGAAAACACAACAACAGCAACAACAACGCAGCTTGCACATCGGAGTTACTGCCTGCTGGTTTCGCTTCAGTTCATTTAACGGGCGTTCTTTCTGCCTTCCAAGAAGGCGAAAAACGAAAAGGGGACACAAACATATATGTGCGTAGGTAGGGAAAAAGGGCTACAGACGTGGCCTGCATACGAGCTACACACAGCTTGACGGTGCTGGATAAGTGAGAAAAAGAAAAACCCTCAGCATGCAAAGGTTGATGCGCGCGGAAGTGAACCACAATAAGAGCACACTGATTCTCAATAAGCTCGTTTGCTTTCTGGCCTTTCATCGTGTGTTGTGTGTGAAGCGAAGCTTCCTACGTAACGGTGATGAGCACTTGGGTCCACCTTCGACGTTTGATTTTCTCTTAAAATGCCTACCACATAGTGCTGTGGAGAACGTCGATGTTCACCTCAGTCCTTCCGCACAGTTGTTTCCAACGAGTAAAAAACAGCCGTGGTCATTGCAACGCTACACACTCGTCGGAGTAGACGACGTAGAGAACTGGCGGGAAAAAAAGGTTGAAATAGGTGCATGGGAGACGCTGGCTAAATAAAGTTTGTGTACACACGCGTATTCTCCGCAATATGCCCCGGCAAAAACCGGTTAGTTACGACTGGAAAGGTGTCGTACTAAAGGAAAGAAAAAAAAAAAAAACAGTATTGTAAAAGGAAAACAGGAGGAGTACCAATTTGAACAGGAGGCAGGCCTTAGTCTTCATACAGCTTGAACCAGAGTACCAAGAAGAAGCACTGGAAGAAGCCCTCCGGTACCCGTCATGCACGTACAGTGACCTCTACCTCAATTCCACGTTCGATACCACGTACATTAAAATAATAGCAATATTAGCATGCGCACACGCGCAAGTGTGGCAGCACGGCGTACATCTCCTCGCTCTACTTTGGTGATTCCGTCTCATTCGTCAATCACCATGAAGCGGCTCTCATCGGGGATGTGCGTCTTGGCGTCTGCCGGCTTCTCAATCGAGCCGAACGGCATCTGCGCAATCAGCTGCCAGTGCTTCGGAATGTCAAAAGCCTCGCGGAGCTGCGCATCGATCAGCTGGTTGTAGTGCTGCAGGGAGGCACCGATGCCGTCCTGCGCCAGCGCCGTCCAGACGGCAAACTGCGCGATCGCCGACGAGTGCTGCGACCACACCGGGAAGTTGTCGGCGTAAGCCGGGTAGGCTTCCTGCTGGCCTTTGATGGCTGTCTCGTCCTCGTAGAAGAGGATGGTGCCGGCGCCGGCAAGGAAGCAGTTGTTGACTTTCGCCTCGCTCGCCGCGTACTGGTCTTCCTTCGTCACCTTCTTCAGTGCCGCCTTCACGATCTCCCACACCTTCTTGTGGCTGGCGCCATACAGGATGACGGCACGGGAACTCTGCACGTTGAAAGCGGACGGGCACTGGCGGATAGCTGACTGAATCATCTTCGTCACCTCGGAGTTGCTCTTCGTGAGCTTGTTGCCGAGGTGGTAGATAGTGCGGCGCTTCGCGATGGCGTGGGTGTAGTGAGAGGACGGCATTGTGTGAGTGCGGTGGAGGTAGAGTGAAATAGGAAAGAACAAAAAAAAAAAAGAGTTTGTGGTAGAGGTGACGGGGGTTGTGTGGGTGTGAATGTGAGAAAGAACGCACAAAAAAAAAATATATATATATATATGTAGTGGAGTGGACTTTTGCGCAAGCGTTAACACACAAAGTGCGAGTCTTTTCGTTTTCATTTGTTTGAGGAGGTTGGAGTGGTGAGGAGAAAAGTGCGAGGTAAGGGTTGGCATCGAAGTGCGACGGTGAGTGCAGGCGGGGCGAGAGGGTATACTCACACACCCCATCAATTCGGATGGGACAGCAAAGAACAAAGAGGTGTTCAACTTCAGTAGATGCGTCCTTATTGTAAGGCTATTTGCAGCACGGTTCACAGCGTTGACAATAACCAGTGCTTTGCCGTTTCACGTTCCTTGACACCAGGAACCCCAAGTAGAAGTGCTGGTGACCCGCTCGTCAGGAAAAGAAAACACAACAACAGCAACAACAACGCAGCTTGCACATCGGAGTTACTGCCTGCTGATTTCGCTTCAGTTCATTTAACGGGCGTTCTTTCTGCCTTCCAAGAAGGCGAAAAACGAAAAGGGGACACAAACATATATGTGCGTAGGTAGGGAAAAAGGGCTACAGACGTGGCCTGCATACGAGCTACACACAGCTTGACGGTGCTGGATAAGTGAGAAAAAGAAAAACCCTCAGCATGCAAAGGTTGATGCGCGCGGAAGTGAACCACAATAAGAGCACACTGATTCTCAATAAGCTCGTTTGCTTTCTGGCCTTTCATCGTGTGTTGTGTGTGAAGCGAAGCTTCCTACGTAACGGTGATGAGCACTTGGGTCCACCTTCGACGTTTGATTTTCTCTTAAAATGCCTACCACATAGTGCTGTGGAGAACGTCGATGTTCACCTCAGTCCTTCCGCACAGTTGTTTCCAACGAGTAAAAAACAGCCGTGGTCATTGCAACGCTACACACTCGTCGGAGTAGACGACGTAGAGAACTGGCGGGAAAAAAAGGTTGAAATAGGTGCATGGGAGACGCTGGCTAAATAAAGTTTGTGTACACACGCGTATTCTCCGCAATATGCCCCGGCAAAAACCGGTTAGTTACGACTGGAAAGGTGTCGTACTAAAGGAAAGAAAAAAAAAAAAAACAGTATTGTAAAAGGAAAACAGGAGGAGTACCAATTTGAACAGGAGGCAGGCCTTAGTCTTCATACAGCTTGAACCAGAGTACCAAGAAGAAGCACTGGAAGAAGCCCTCCGGTACCCGTCATGCACGTACAGTGACCTCTACCTCAATTCCACGTTCGATACCACGTACATTAAAATAATAGCAATATTAGCATGCGCACACGCGCAAGTGTGGCAGCACGGCGTACATCTCCTCGCTCTACTTTGGTGATTCCGTCTCATTCGTCAATCACCATGAAGCGGCTCTCATCGGGGATGTGCGTCTTGGCGTCTGCCGGCTTCTCAATCGAGCCGAACGGCATCTGCGCAATCAGCTGCCAGTGCTTCGGAATGTCAAAAGCCTCGCGGAGCTGCGCATCGATCAGCTGGTTGTAGTGCTGCAGGGAGGCACCGATGCCGTCCTGCGCCAGCGCCGTCCAGACGGCAAACTGCGCGATCGCCGACGAGTGCTGCGACCACACCGGGAAGTTGTCGGCGTAAGCCGGGTAGGCTTCCTGCTGGCCTTTGATGGCTGTCTCGTCCTCGTAGAAGAGGATGGTGCCGGCGCCGGCAAGGAAGCAGTTGTTGACTTTCGCCTCGCTCGCCGCGTACTGGTCTTCCTTCGTCACCTTCTTCAGTGCCGCCTTCACGATCTCCCACACCTTCTTGTGGCTGGCGCCATACAGGATGACGGCACGGGAACTCTGCACGTTGAAAGCGGACGGGCACTGGCGGATAGCTGACTGAATCATCTTCGTCACCTCGGAGTTGCTCTTCGTGAGCTTGTTGCCGAGGTGGTAGATAGTGCGGCGCTTCGCGATGGCGTGGGTGTAGTGAGAGGACGGCATTGTGTGAGTGCGGTGGAGGTAGAGTGAAATAGGAAAGAACAAAAAAAAAAAAGAGTTTGTGGTAGAGGTGACGGGGGTTGTGTGGGTGTGAATGTGAGAAAGAACGCACAAAAAAAAAATATATATATATATATGTAGTGGAGTGGACTTTTGCGCAAGCGTTAACACACAAAGTGCGAGTCTTTTCGTTTTCATTTGTTTGAGGAGGTTGGAGTGGTGAGGAGAAAAGTGCGAGGTAAGGGTTGGCATCGAAGTGCGACGGTGAGTGCAGGCGGGCGAGAGGGTATACTCACACACCCCATCAATTCGGATGGGACAGCAAAGAACAAAGAGGTGTTCAACTTCAGTAGATGCGTCCTTATTGTAAGGCTATTTGCAGCACGGTTCACAGCGTTGACAATAACCAGTGCTTTGCCGTTTCACGTTCCTTGACACCAGGAACCCCAAGTAGAAGTGCTGGTGACCCGCTCGTCAGGAAAAGAAAACACAACAACAGCAACAACAACGCAGCTTGCACATCGGAGTTACTGCCTGCTGGTTTCGCTTCAGTTCATTTAACGGGCGTTCTTTCTGCCTTCCAAGAAGGCGAAAAACGAAAAGGGGACACAAACATATATGTGCGTAGGTAGGGAAAAAGGGCTACAGACGTGGCCTGCATACGAGCTACACACAGCTTGACGGTGCTGGATAAGTGAGAAAAAGAAAAACCCTCAGCATGCAAAGGTTGATGCGCGCGGAAGTGAACCACAATAAGAGCACACTGATTCTCAATAAGCTCGTTTGCTTTCTGGCCTTTCATCGTGTGTTGTGTGTGAAGCGAAGCTTCCTACGTAACGGTGATGAGCACTTGGGTCCACCTTCGACGTTTGATTTTCTCTTAAAATGCCTACCACATAGTGCTGTGGAGAACGTCGATGTTCACCTCAGTCCTTCCGCACAGTTGTTTCCAACGAGTAAAAAACAGCCGTGGTCATTGCAACGCTACACACTCGTCGGAGTAGACGACGTAGAGAACTGGCGGGAAAAAAAGGTTGAAATAGGTGCATGGGAGACGCTGGCTAAATAAAGTTTGTGTACACACGCGTATTCTCCGCAATATGCCCCGGCAAAAACCGGTTAGTTACGACTGGAAAGGTGTCGTACTAAAGGAAAGAAAAAAAAAAAAACAGTATTGTAAAAGGAAAACAGGAGGAGTACCAATTTGAACAGGAGGCAGGCCTTAGTCTTCATACAGCTTGAACCAGAGTACCAAGAAGAAGCACTGGAAGAAACCCTCCGGTACCCGTCATGCACGTACAGTGACCTCTACCTCAATTCCACGTTCGATACCACGTACATTAAAATAATAGCAATATTAGCATGCGCACACGCGCAAGTGTGGCAGCACGGCGTACATCTCCTCGCTCTACTTTGGTGATTCCGTCTCATTCGTCAATCACCATGAAGCGGCTCTCATCGGGGATGTGCGTCTTGGCGTCTGCCGGCTTCTCAATCGAGCCGAACGGCATCTGCGCAATCAGCTGCCAGTGCTTCGGAATGTCAAAAGCCTCGCGGAGCTGCGCATCGATCAGCTGGTTGTAGTGCTGCAGGGAGGCACCGATGCCGTCCTGCGCCAGCGCCGTCCAGACGGCAAACTGCGCGATCGCCGACGAGTGCTGCGACCACACCGGGAAGTTGTCGGCGTAAGCCGGGTAGGCTTCCTGCTGGCCTTTGATGGCTGTCTCGTCCTCGTAGAAGAGGATGGTGCCGGCGCCGGCAAGGAAGCAGTTGTTGACTTTCGCCTCGCTCGCCGCGTACTGGTCTTCCTTCGTCACCTTCTTCAGTGCCGCCTTCACGATCTCCCACACCTTCTTGTGGCTGGCGCCATACAGGATGACGGCACGGGAACTCTGCACGTTGAAAGCGGACGGGCACTGGCGGATAGCTGACTGAATCATCTTCGTCACCTCGGAGTTGCTCTTCGTGAGCTTGTTGCCGAGGTGGTAGATAGTGCGGCGCTTCGCGATGGCGTGGGTGTAGTGAGAGGACGGCATTGTGTGAGTGCGGTGGAGGTAGAGTGAAATAGGAAAGAACAAAAAAAAAAAAAGAGTTTGTGGTAGAGGTGACGGGGGTTGTGTGGGTGTGAATGTGAGAAAGAACGCACAAAAAAAAAATATATATATATATATGTAGTGGAGTGGACTTTTGCGCAAGCGTTAACACACAAAGTGCGAGTCTTTTCGTTTTCATTTGTTTGAGGAGGTTGGAGTGGTGAGGAGAAAAGTGCGAGGTAAGGGTTGGCATCGAAGTGCGACGGTGAGTGCAGGCGAGGCGAGAGGGTATACTCACACACCCCATCAATTCGGATGGGACAGCAAAGAACAAAGAGGTGTTCAACTTCAGTAGATGCGTCCTTATTGTAAGGCTATTTGCAGCACGGTTCACAGCGTTGACAATAACCAGTGCTTTGCCGTTTCACGTTCCTTGACACCAGGAACCCCAAGTAGAAGTGCTGGTGACCCGCTCGTCAGGAAAAGAAAACACAACAACAGCAACAACAACGCAGCTTGCACATCGGAGTTACTGCCTGCTGGTTTCGCTTCAGTTCATTTAACGGGCGTTCTTTCTGCCTTCCAAGAAGGCGAAAAACGAAAAGGGGACACAAACATATATGTGCGTAGGTAGGGAAAAAGGGCTACAGACGTGGCCTGCATACGAGCTACACACAGCTTGACGGTGCTGGATAAGTGAGAAAAAGAAAAACCCTCAGCATGCAAAGGTTGATGCGCGCGGAAGTGAACCACAATAAGAGCACACTGATTCTCAATAAGCTCGTTTGCTTTCTGGCCTTTCATCGTGTGTTGTGTGTGAAGCGAAGCTTCCTACGTAACGGTGATGAGCACTTGGGTCCACCTTCGACGTTTGATTTTCTCTTAAAATGCCTACCACATAGTGCTGTGGAGAACGTCGATGTTCACCTCAGTCCTTCCGCACAGTTGTTTCCAACGAGTAAAAAACAGCCGTGGTCATTGCAACGCTACACACTCGTCGGAGTAGACGACGTAGAGAACTGGCGGGAAAAAAAGGTTGAAATAGGTGCATGGGAGACGCTGGCTAAATAAAGTTTGTGTACACACGCGTATTCTCCGCAATATGCCCCGGCAAAAACCGGTTAGTTACGACTGGAAAGAAGGTGTCGTACTAAAGGAAAGAAAAAAAAAAAAACAGTATTGTAAAAGGAAAACAGGAGGAGTACCAATTTGAACAGGAGGCAGGCCTTAGTCTTCATACAGCTTGAACCAGAGTACCAAGAAGAAGCACTGGAAGAAACCCTCCGGTACCCGTCATGCACGTACAGTGACCTCTACCTCAATTCCACGTTCGATACCACGTACATTAAAATAATAGCAATATTAGCATGCGCACACGCGCAAGTGTGGCAGCACGGCGTACATCTCCTCGCTCTACTTTGGTGATTCCGTCTCATTCGTCAATCACCATGAAGCGGCTCTCATCGGGGATGTGCGTCTTGGCGTCTGCCGGCTTCTCAATCGAGCCGAACGGCATCTGCGCAATCAGCTGCCAGTGCTTCGGAATGTCAAAAGCCTCGCGGAGCTGCGCATCGATCAGCTGGTTGTAGTGCTGCAGGGAGGCACCGATGCCGTCCTGCGCCAGCGCCGTCCAGACGGCAAACTGCGCGATCGCCGACGAGTGCTGCGACCACACCGGGAAGTTGTCGGCGTAAGCCGGGTAGGCTTCCTGCTGGCCTTTGATGGCTGTCTCGTCCTCGTAGAAGAGGATGGTGCCGGCGCCGGCAAGGAAGCAGTTGTTGACTTTCGCCTCGCTCGCCGCGTACTGGTCTTCCTTCGTCACCTTCTTCAGTGCCGCCTTCACGATCTCCCACACCTTCTTGTGGCTGGCGCCATACAGGATGACGGCACGGGAACTCTGCACGTTGAAAGCGGACGGGCACTGGCGGATAGCTGACTGAATCATCTTCGTCACCTCGGAGTTGCTCTTCGTGAGCTTGTTGCCGAGGTGGTAGATAGTGCGGCGCTTCGCGATGGCGTGGGTGTAGTGAGAGGACGGCATTGTGTGAGTGCGGTGGAGGTAGAGTGAAATAGGAAAGAACAAAAAAAAAAAAGAGTTTGTGGTAGAGGTGACGGGGGTTGTGTGGGTGTGAATGTGAGAAAGAACGCACAAAAAAAAAATATATATATATATATGTAGTGGAGTGGACTTTTGCGCAAGCGTTAACACACAAAGTGCGAGTCTTTTCGTTTTCATTTGTTTGAGGAGGTTGGAGTGGTGAGGAGAAAAGTGCGAGGTAAGGGTTGGCATCGAAGTGCGACGGTGAGTGCAGGCGAGGCGAGAGGGTATACTCACACACCCCATCAATTCGGATGGGACAGCAAAGAACAAAGAGGTGTTCAACTTCAGTAGATGCGTCCTTATTGTAAGGCTATTTGCAGCACGGTTCACAGCGTTGACAATAACCAGTGCTTTGCCGTTTCACGTTCCTTGACACCAGGAACCCCAAGTAGAAGTGCTGGTGACCCGCTCGTCAGGAAAAGAAAACACAACAACAGCAACAACAACGCAGCTTGCACATCGGAGTTACTGCCTGCTGGTTTCGCTTCAGTTCATTTAACGGGCGTTCTTTCTGCCTTCCAAGAAGGCGAAAAACGAAAAGGGGACACAAACATATATGTGCGTAGGTAGGGAAAAAGGGCTACAGACGTGGCCTGCATACGAGCTACACACAGCTTGACGGTGCTGGATAAGTGAGAAAAAGAAAAACCCTCAGCATGCAAAGGTTGATGCGCGCGGAAGTGAACCACAATAAGAGCACACTGATTCTCAATAAGCTCGTTTGCTTTCTGGCCTTTCATCGTGTGTTGTGTGTGAAGCGAAGCTTCCTACGTAACGGTGATGAGCACTTGGGTCCACCTTCGACGTTTGATTTTCTCTTAAAATGCCTACCACATAGTGCTGTGGAGAACGTCGATGTTCACCTCAGTCCTTCCGCACAGTTGTTTCCAACGAGTAAAAAACAGCCGTGGTCATTGCAACGCTACACACTCGTCGGAGTAGACGACGTAGAGAACTGGCGGGAAAAAAAGGTTGAAATAGGTGCATGGGAGACGCTGGCTAAATAAAGTTTGTGTACACACGCGTATTCTCCGCAATATGCCCCGGCAAAAACCGGTTAGTTACGACTGGAAAGAAGGTGTCGTACTAAAGGAAAGAAAAAAAAAAAAACAGTATTGTAAAAGGAAAACAGGAGGAGTACCAATTTGAACAGGAGGCAGGCCTTAGTCTTCATACAGCTTGAACCAGAGTACCAAGAAGAAGCACTGGAAGAAACCCTCCGGTACCCGTCATGCACGTACAGTGACCTCTACCTCAATTCCACGTTCGATACCACGTACATTAAAATAATAGCAATATTAGCATGCGCACACGCGCAAGTGTGGCAGCACGGCGTACATCTCCTCGCTCTACTTTGGTGATTCCGTCTCATTCGTCAATCACCATGAAGCGGCTCTCATCGGGGATGTGCGTCTTGGCGTCTGCCGGCTTCTCAATCGAGCCGAACGGCATCTGCGCAATCAGCTGCCAGTGCTTCGGAATGTCAAAAGCCTCGCGGAGCTGCGCATCGATCAGCTGGTTGTAGTGCTGCAGGGAGGCACCGATGCCGTCCTGCGCCAGCGCCGTCCAGACGGCAAACTGCGCGATCGCCGACGAGTGCTGCGACCACACCGGGAAGTTGTCGGCGTAAGCCGGGTAGGCTTCCTGCTGGCCTTTGATGGCTGTCTCGTCCTCGTAGAAGAGGATGGTGCCGGCGCCGGCAAGGAAGCAGTTGTTGACTTTCGCCTCGCTCGCCGCGTACTGGTCTTCCTTCGTCACCTTCTTCAGTGCCGCCTTCACGATCTCCCACACCTTCTTGTGGCTGGCGCCATACAGGATGACGGCACGGGAACTCTGCACGTTGAAAGCGGACGGGCACTGGCGGATAGCTGACTGAATCATCTTCGTCACCTCGGAGTTGCTCTTCGTGAGCTTGTTGCCGAGGTGGTAGATAGTGCGGCGCTTCGCGATGGCGTGGGTGTAGTGAGAGGACGGCATTGTGTGAGTGCGGTGGAGGTAGAGTGAAATAGGAAAGAACAAAAAAAAAAAAGAGTTTGTGGTAGAGGTGACGGGGGTTGTGTGGGTGTGAATGTGAGAAAGAACGCACAAAAAAAAAATATATATATATATATGTAGTGGAGTGGACTTTTGCGCAAGCGTTAACACACAAAGTGCGAGTCTTTTCGTTTTCATTTGTTTGAGGAGGTTGGAGTGGTGAGGAGAAAAGTGCGAGGTAAGGGTTGGCATCGAAGTGCGACGGTGAGTGCAGGCGAGGCGAGAGGGTATACTCACACACCCCATCAATTCGGATGGGACAGCAAAGAACAAAGAGGTGTTCAACTTCAGTAGATGCGTCCTTATTGTAAGGCTATTTGCAGCACGGTTCACAGCGTTGACAATAACCAGTGCTTTGCCGTTTCACGTTCCTTGACACCAGGAACCCCAAGTAGAAGTGCTGGTGACCCGCTCGTCAGGAAAAGAAAACACAACAACAGCAACAACAACGCAGCTTGCACATCGGAGTTACTGCCTGCTGGTTTCGCTTCAGTTCATTTAACGGGCGTTCTTTCTGCCTTCCAAGAAGGCGAAAAACGAAAAGGGGACACAAACATATATGTGCGTAGGTAGGGAAAAAGGGCTACAGACGTGGCCTGCATACGAGCTACACACAGCTTGACGGTGCTGGATAAGTGAGAAAAAGAAAAACCCTCAGCATGCAAAGGTTGATGCGCGCGGAAGTGAACCACAATAAGAGCACACTGATTCTCAATAAGCTCGTTTGCTTTCTGGCCTTTCATCGTGTGTTGTGTGTGAAGCGAAGCTTCCTACGTAACGGTGATGAGCACTTGGGTCCACCTTCGACGTTTGATTTTCTCTTAAAATGCCTACCACATAGTGCTGTGGAGAACGTCGATGTTCACCTCAGTCCTTCCGCACAGTTGTTTCCAACGAGTAAAAAACAGCCGTGGTCATTGCAACGCTACACACTCGTCGGAGTAGACGACGTAGAGAACTGGCGGGAAAAAAAGGTTGAAATAGGTGCATGGGAGACGCTGGCTAAATAAAGTTTGTGTACACACGCGTATTCTCCGCAATATGCCCCGGCAAAAACCGGTTAGTTACGACTGGAAAGAAGGTGTCGTACTAAAGGAAAGAAAAAAAAAAAAAACAGTATTGTAAAAGGAAAACAGGAGGAGTACCAATTTGAACAGGAGGCAGGCCTTAGTCTTCATACAGCTTGAACCAGAGTACCAAGAAGAAGCACTGGAAGAAACCCTCCGGTACCCGTCATGCACGTACAGTGACCTCTACCTCAATTCCACGTTCGATACCACGTACATTAAAATAATAGCAATATTAGCATGCGCACACGCGCAAGTGTGGCAGCACGGCGTACATCTCCTCGCTCTACTTTGGTGATTCCGTCTCATTCGTCAATCACCATGAAGCGGCTCTCATCGGGGATGTGCGTCTTGGCGTCTGCCGGCTTCTCAATCGAGCCGAACGGCATCTGCGCAATCAGCTGCCAGTGCTTCGGAATGTCAAAAGCCTCGCGGAGCTGCGCATCGATCAGCTGGTTGTAGTGCTGCAGGGAGGCACCGATGCCGTCCTGCGCCAGCGCCGTCCAGACGGCAAACTGCGCGATCGCCGACGAGTGCTGCGACCACACCGGGAAGTTGTCGGCGTAAGCCGGGTAGGCTTCCTGCTGGCCTTTGATGGCTGTCTCGTCCTCGTAGAAGAGGATGGTGCCGGCGCCGGCAAGGAAGCAGTTGTTGACTTTCGCCTCGCTCGCCGCGTACTGGTCTTCCTTCGTCACCTTCTTCAGTGCCGCCTTCACGATCTCCCACACCTTCTTGTGGCTGGCGCCATACAGGATGACGGCACGGGAACTCTGCACGTTGAAAGCGGACGGGCACTGGCGGATAGCTGACTGAATCATCTTCGTCACCTCGGAGTTGCTCTTCGTGAGCTTGTTGCCGAGGTGGTAGATAGTGCGGCGCTTCGCGATGGCGTGGGTGTAGTGAGAGGACGGCATTGTGTGAGTGCGGTGGAGGTAGAGTGAAATAGGAAAGAACAAAAAAAAAAAAGAGTTTGTGGTAGAGGTGACGGGGGTTGTGTGGGTGTGAATGTGAGAAAGAACGCACAAAAAAAAAAATATATATATATATATGTAGTGGAGTGGACTTTTGCGCAAGCGTTAACACACAAAGTGCGAGTCTTTTCGTTTTCATTTGTTTGAGGAGGTTGGAGTGGTGAGGAGAAAAGTGCGAGGTAAGGGTTGGCATCGAAGTGCGACGGTGAGTGCAGGCGAGGCGAGAGGGTATACTCACACACCCCATCAATTCGGATGGGACAGCAAAGAACAAAGAGGTGTTCAACTTCAGTAGATGCGTCCTTATTGTAAGGCTATTTGCAGCACGGTTCACAGCGTTGACAATAACCAGTGCTTTGCCGTTTCACGTTCCTTGACACCAGGAACCCCAAGTAGAAGTGCTGGTGACCCGCTCGTCAGGAAAAGAAAACACAACAACAGCAACAACAACGCAGCTTGCACATCGGAGTTACTGCCTGCTGGTTTCGCTTCAGTTCATTTAACGGGCGTTCTTTCTGCCTTCCAAGAAGGCGAAAAACGAAAAGGGGACACAAACATATATGTGCGTAGGTAGGGAAAAAGGGCTACAGACGTGGCCTGCATACGAGCTACACACAGCTTGACGGTGCTGGATAAGTGAGAAAAAGAAAAACCCTCAGCATGCAAAGGTTGATGCGCGCGGAAGTGAACCACAATAAGAGCACACTGATTCTCAATAAGCTCGTTTGCTTTCTGGCCTTTCATCGTGTGTTGTGTGTGAAGCGAAGCTTCCTACGTAACGGTGATGAGCACTTGGGTCCACCTTCGACGTTTGATTTTCTCTTAAAATGCCTACCACATAGTGCTGTGGAGAACGTCGATGTTCACCTCAGTCCTTCCGCACAGTTGTTTCCAACGAGTAAAAAACAGCCGTGGTCATTGCAACGCTACACACTCGTCGGAGTAGACGACGTAGAGAACTGGCGGGAAAAAAAGGTTGAAATAGGTGCATGGGAGACGCTGGCTAAATAAAGTTTGTGTACACACGCGTATTCTCCGCAATATGCCCCGGCAAAAACCGGTTAGTTACGACTGGAAAGAAGGTGTCGTACTAAAGGAAAGAAAAAAAAAAAAAACAGTATTGTAAAAGGAAAACAGGAGGAGTACCAATTTGAACAGGAGGCAGGCCTTAGTCTTCATACAGCTTGAACCAGAGTACCAAGAAGAAGCACTGGAAGAAACCCTCCGGTACCCGTCATGCACGTACAGTGACCTCTACCTCAATTCCACGTTCGATACCACGTACATTAAAATAATAGCAATATTAGCATGCGCACACGCGCAAGTGTGGCAGCACGGCGTACATCTCCTCGCTCTACTTTGGTGATTCCGTCTCATTCGTCAATCACCATGAAGCGGCTCTCATCGGGGATGTGCGTCTTGGCGTCTGCCGGCTTCTCAATCGAGCCGAACGGCATCTGCGCAATCAGCTGCCAGTGCTTCGGAATGTCAAAAGCCTCGCGGAGCTGCGCATCGATCAGCTGGTTGTAGTGCTGCAGGGAGGCACCGATGCCGTCCTGCGCCAGCGCCGTCCAGACGGCAAACTGCGCGATCGCCGACGAGTGCTGCGACCACACCGGGAAGTTGTCGGCGTAAGCCGGGTAGGCTTCCTGCTGGCCTTTGATGGCTGTCTCGTCCTCGTAGAAGAGGATGGTGCCGGCGCCGGCAAGGAAGCAGTTGTTGACTTTCGCCTCGCTCGCCGCGTACTGGTCTTCCTTCGTCACCTTCTTCAGTGCCGCCTTCACGATCTCCCACACCTTCTTGTGGCTGGCGCCATACAGGATGACGGCACGGGAACTCTGCACGTTGAAAGCGGACGGGCACTGGCGGATAGCTGACTGAATCATCTTCGTCACCTCGGAGTTGCTCTTCGTGAGCTTGTTGCCGAGGTGGTAGATAGTGCGGCGCTTCGCGATGGCGTGGGTGTAGTGAGAGGACGGCATTGTGTGAGTGCGGTGGAGGTAGAGTGAAATAGGAAAGAACAAAAAAAAAAAAGAGTTTGTGGTAGAGGTGACGGGGGTTGTGTGGGTGTGAATGTGAGAAAGAACGCACAAAAAAAAAATATATATATATATATGTAGTGGAGTGGACTTTTGCGCAAGCGTTAACACACAAAGTGCGAGTCTTTTCGTTTTCATTTGTTTGAGGAGGTTGGAGTGGTGAGGAGAAAAGTGCGAGGTAAGGGTTGGCATCGAAGTGCGACGGTGAGTGCAGGCGAGGCGAGAGGGTATACTCACACACCCCATCAATTCGGATGGGACAGCAAAGAACAAAGAGGTGTTCAACTTCAGTAGATGCGTCCTTATTGTAAGGCTATTTGCAGCACGGTTCACAGCGTTGACAATAACCAGTGCTTTGCCGTTTCACGTTCCTTGACACCAGGAACCCCAAGTAGAAGTGCTGGTGACCCGCTCGTCAGGAAAAGAAAACACAACAACAGCAACAACAACGCAGCTTGCACATCGGAGTTACTGCCTGCTGGTTTCGCTTCAGTTCATTTAACGGGCGTTCTTTCTGCCTTCCAAGAAGGCGAAAAACGAAAAGGGGACACAAACATATATGTGCGTAGGTAGGGAAAAAGGGCTACAGACGTGGCCTGCATACGAGCTACACACAGCTTGACGGTGCTGGATAAGTGAGAAAAAGAAAAACCCTCAGCATGCAAAGGTTGATGCGCGCGGAAGTGAACCACAATAAGAGCACACTGATTCTCAATAAGCTCGTTTGCTTTCTGGCCTTTCATCGTGTGTTGTGTGTGAAGCGAAGCTTCCTACGTAACGGTGATGAGCACTTGGGTCCACCTTCGACGTTTGATTTTCTCTTAAAATGCCTACCACATAGTGCTGTGGAGAACGTCGATGTTCACCTCAGTCCTTCCGCACAGTTGTTTCCAACGAGTAAAAAACAGCCGTGGTCATTGCAACGCTACACACTCGTCGGAGTAGACGACGTAGAGAACTGGCGGGAAAAAAAGGTTGAAATAGGTGCATGGGAGACGCTGGCTAAATAAAGTTTGTGTACACACGCGTATTCTCCGCAATATGCCCCGGCAAAAACCGGTTAGTTACGACTGGAAAGAAGGTGTCGTACTAAAGGAAAGAAAAAAAAAAAAACAGTATTGTAAAAGGAAAACAGGAGGAGTACCAATTTGAACAGGAGGCAGGCCTTAGTCTTCATACAGCTTGAACCAGAGTACCAAGAAGAAGCACTGGAAGAAACCCTCCGGTACCCGTCATGCACGTACAGTGACCTCTACCTCAATTCCACGTTCGATACCACGTACATTAAAATAATAGCAATATTAGCATGCGCACACGCGCAAGTGTGGCAGCACGGCGTACATCTCCTCGCTCTACTTTGGTGATTCCGTCTCATTCGTCAATCACCATGAAGCGGCTCTCATCGGGGATGTGCGTCTTGGCGTCTGCCGGCTTCTCAATCGAGCCGAACGGCATCTGCGCAATCAGCTGCCAGTGCTTCGGAATGTCAAAAGCCTCGCGGAGCTGCGCATCGATCAGCTGGTTGTAGTGCTGCAGGGAGGCACCGATGCCGTCCTGCGCCAGCGCCGTCCAGACGGCAAACTGCGCGATCGCCGACGAGTGCTGCGACCACACCGGGAAGTTGTCGGCGTAAGCCGGGTAGGCTTCCTGCTGGCCTTTGATGGCTGTCTCGTCCTCGTAGAAGAGGATGGTGCCGGCGCCGGCAAGGAAGCAGTTGTTGACTTTCGCCTCGCTCGCCGCGTACTGGTCTTCCTTCGTCACCTTCTTCAGTGCCGCCTTCACGATCTCCCACACCTTCTTGTGGCTGGCGCCATACAGGATGACGGCACGGGAACTCTGCACGTTGAAAGCGGACGGGCACTGGCGGATAGCTGACTGAATCATCTTCGTCACCTCGGAGTTGCTCTTCGTGAGCTTGTTGCCGAGGTGGTAGATAGTGCGGCGCTTCGCGATGGCGTGGGTGTAGTGAGAGGACGGCATTGTGTGAGTGCGGTGGAGGTAGAGTGAAATAGGAAAGAACAAAAAAAAAAAAGAGTTTGTGGTAGAGGTGACGGGGGTTGTGTGGGTGTGAATGTGAGAAAGAACGCACAAAAAAAAAATATATATATATATATGTAGTGGAGTGGACTTTTGCGCAAGCGTTAACACACAAAGTGCGAGTCTTTTCGTTTTCATTTGTTTGAGGAGGTTGGAGTGGTGAGGAGAAAAGTGCGAGGTAAGGGTTGGCATCGAAGTGCGACGGTGAGTGCAGGCGAGGCGAGAGGGTATACTCACACACCCCATCAATTCGGATGGGACAGCAAAGAACAAAGAGGTGTTCAACTTCAGTAGATGCGTCCTTATTGTAAGGCTATTTGCAGCACGGTTCACAGCGTTGACAATAACCAGTGCTTTGCCGTTTCACGTTCCTTGACACCAGGAACCCCAAGTAGAAGTGCTGGTGACCCGCTCGTCAGGAAAAGAAAACACAACAACAGCAACAACAACGCAGCTTGCACATCGGAGTTACTGCCTGCTGGTTTCGCTTCAGTTCATTTAACGGGCGTTCTTTCTGCCTTCCAAGAAGGCGAAAAACGAAAAGGGGACACAAACATATATGTGCGTAGGTAGGGAAAAAGGGCTACAGACGTGGCCTGCATACGAGCTACACACAGCTTGACGGTGCTGGATAAGTGAGAAAAAGAAAAACCCTCAGCATGCAAAGGTTGATGCGCGCGGAAGTGAACCACAATAAGAGCACACTGATTCTCAATAAGCTCGTTTGCTTTCTGGCCTTTCATCGTGTGTTGTGTGTGAAGCGAAGCTTCCTACGTAACGGTGATGAGCACTTGGGTCCACCTTCGACGTTTGATTTTCTCTTAAAATGCCTACCACATAGTGCTGTGGAGAACGTCGATGTTCACCTCAGTCCTTCCGCACAGTTGTTTCCAACGAGTAAAAAACAGCCGTGGTCATTGCAACGCTACACACTCGTCGGAGTAGACGACGTAGAGAACTGGCGGGAAAAAAAGGTTGAAATAGGTGCATGGGAGACGCTGGCTAAATAAAGTTTGTGTACACACGCGTATTCTCCGCAATATGCCCCGGCAAAAACCGGTTAGTTACGACTGGAAAGAAGGTGTCGTACTAAAGGAAAGAAAAAAAAAAAAACAGTATTGTAAAAGGAAAACAGGAGGAGTACCAATTTGAACAGGAGGCAGGCCTTAGTCTTCATACAGCTTGAACCAGAGTACCAAGAAGAAGCACTGGAAGAAACCCTCCGGTACCCGTCATGCACGTACAGTGACCTCTACCTCAATTCCACGTTCGATACCACGTACATTAAAATAATAGCAATATTAGCATGCGCACACGCGCAAGTGTGGCAGCACGGCGTACATCTCCTCGCTCTACTTTGGTGATTCCGTCTCATTCGTCAATCACCATGAAGCGGCTCTCATCGGGGATGTGCGTCTTGGCGTCTGCCGGCTTCTCAATCGAGCCGAACGGCATCTGCGCAATCAGCTGCCAGTGCTTCGGAATGTCAAAAGCCTCGCGGAGCTGCGCATCGATCAGCTGGTTGTAGTGCTGCAGGGAGGCACCGATGCCGTCCTGCGCCAGCGCCGTCCAGACGGCAAACTGCGCGATCGCCGACGAGTGCTGCGACCACACCGGGAAGTTGTCGGCGTAAGCCGGGTAGGCTTCCTGCTGGCCTTTGATGGCTGTCTCGTCCTCGTAGAAGAGGATGGTGCCGGCGCCGGCAAGGAAGCAGTTGTTGACTTTCGCCTCGCTCGCCGCGTACTGGTCTTCCTTCGTCACCTTCTTCAGTGCCGCCTTCACGATCTCCCACACCTTCTTGTGGCTGGCGCCATACAGGATGACGGCACGGGAACTCTGCACGTTGAAAGCGGACGGGCACTGGCGGATAGCTGACTGAATCATCTTCGTCACCTCGGAGTTGCTCTTCGTGAGCTTGTTGCCGAGGTGGTAGATAGTGCGGCGCTTCGCGATGGCGTGGGTGTAGTGAGAGGACGGCATTGTGTGAGTGCGGTGGAGGTAGAGTGAAATAGGAAAGAACAAAAAAAAAAAAAGAGTTTGTGGTAGAGGTGACGGGGGTTGTGTGGGTGTGAATGTGAGAAAGAACGCACAAAAAAAAAATATATATATATATATGTAGTGGAGTGGACTTTTGCGCAAGCGTTAACACACAAAGTGCGAGTCTTTTCGTTTTCATTTGTTTGAGGAGGTTGGAGTGGTGAGGAGAAAAGTGCGAGGTAAGGGTTGGCATCGAAGTGCGACGGTGAGTGCAGGCGAGGCGAGAGGGTATACTCACACACCCCATCAATTCGGATGGGACAGCAAAGAACAAAGAGGTGTTCAACTTCAGTAGATGCGTCCTTATTGTAAGGCTATTTGCAGCACGGTTCACAGCGTTGACAATAACCAGTGCTTTGCCGTTTCACGTTCCTTGACACCAGGAACCCCAAGTAGAAGTGCTGGTGACCCGCTCGTCAGGAAAAGAAAACACAACAACAGCAACAACAACGCAGCTTGCACATCGGAGTTACTGCCTGCTGGTTTCGCTTCAGTTCATTTAACGGGCGTTCTTTCTGCCTTCCAAGAAGGCGAAAAACGAAAAGGGGACACAAACATATATGTGCGTAGGTAGGGAAAAAGGGCTACAGACGTGGCCTGCATACGAGCTACACACAGCTTGACGGTGCTGGATAAGTGAGAAAAAGAAAAACCCTCAGCATGCAAAGGTTGATGCGCGCGGAAGTGAACCACAATAAGAGCACACTGATTCTCAATAAGCTCGTTTGCTTTCTGGCCTTTCATCGTGTGTTGTGTGTGAAGCGAAGCTTCCTACGTAACGGTGATGAGCACTTGGGTCCACCTTCGACGTTTGATTTTCTCTTAAAATGCCTACCACATAGTGCTGTGGAGAACGTCGATGTTCACCTCAGTCCTTCCGCACAGTTGTTTCCAACGAGTAAAAAACAGCCGTGGTCATTGCAACGCTACACACTCGTCGGAGTAGACGACGTAGAGAACTGGCGGGAAAAAAAGGTTGAAATAGGTGCATGGGAGACGCTGGCTAAATAAAGTTTGTGTACACACGCGTATTCTCCGCAATATGCCCCGGCAAAAACCGGTTAGTTACGACTGGAAAGAAGGTGTCGTACTAAAGGAAAGAAAAAAAAAAAAAACAGTATTGTAAAAGGAAAACAGGAGGAGTACCAATTTGAACAGGAGGCAGGCCTTAGTCTTCATACAGCTTGAACCAGAGTACCAAGAAGAAGCACTGGAAGAAACCCTCCGGTACCCGTCATGCACGTACAGTGACCTCTACCTCAATTCCACGTTCGATACCACGTACATTAAAATAATAGCAATATTAGCATGCGCACACGCGCAAGTGTGGCAGCACGGCGTACATCTCCTCGCTCTACTTTGGTGATTCCGTCTCATTCGTCAATCACCATGAAGCGGCTCTCATCGGGGATGTGCGTCTTGGCGTCTGCCGGCTTCTCAATCGAGCCGAACGGCATCTGCGCAATCAGCTGCCAGTGCTTCGGAATGTCAAAAGCCTCGCGGAGCTGCGCATCGATCAGCTGGTTGTAGTGCTGCAGGGAGGCACCGATGCCGTCCTGCGCCAGCGCCGTCCAGACGGCAAACTGCGCGATCGCCGACGAGTGCTGCGACCACACCGGGAAGTTGTCGGCGTAAGCCGGGTAGGCTTCCTGCTGGCCTTTGATGGCTGTCTCGTCCTCGTAGAAGAGGATGGTGCCGGCGCCGGCAAGGAAGCAGTTGTTGACTTTCGCCTCGCTCGCCGCGTACTGGTCTTCCTTCGTCACCTTCTTCAGTGCCGCCTTCACGATCTCCCACACCTTCTTGTGGCTGGCGCCATACAGGATGACGGCACGGGAACTCTGCACGTTGAAAGCGGACGGGCACTGGCGGATAGCTGACTGAATCATCTTCGTCACCTCGGAGTTGCTCTTCGTGAGCTTGTTGCCGAGGTGGTAGATAGTGCGGCGCTTCGCGATGGCGTGGGTGTAGTGAGAGGACGGCATTGTGTGAGTGCGGTGGAGGTAGAGTGAAATAGGAAAGAACAAAAAAAAAAAAGAGTTTGTGGTAGAGGTGACGGGGGTTGTGTGGGTGTGAATGTGAGAAAGAACGCACAAAAAAAAAAAATATATATATATATGTAGTGGAGTGGACTTTTGCGCAAGCGTTAACACACAAAGTGCGAGTCTTTTCGTTTTCATTTGTTTGAGGAGGTTGGAGTGGTGAGGAGAAAAGTGCGAGGTAAGGGTTGGCATCGAAGTGCGACGGTGAGTGCAGGCGGGGCGAGAGGGTATACTCACACACCCCATCAATTCGGATGGGACAGCAAAGAACAAAGAGGTGTTCAACTTCAGTAGATGCGTCCTTATTGTAAGGCTATTTGCAGCACGGTTCACAGCGTTGACAATAACCAGTGCTTTGCCGTTTCACGTTCCTTGACACCAGGAACCCCAAGTAGAAGTGCTGGTGACCCGCTCGTCAGGAAAAGAAAACACAACAACAGCAACAACAACGCAGCTTGCACATCGGAGTTACTGCCTGCTGGTTTCGCTTCAGTTCATTTAACGGGCGTTCTTTCTGCCTTCCAAGAAGGCGAAAAACGAAAAGGGGACACAAACATATATGTGCGTAGGTAGGGAAAAAGGGCTACAGACGTGGCCTGCATACGAGCTACACACAGCTTGACGGTGCTGGATAAGTGAGAAAAAGAAAAACCCTCAGCATGCAAAGGTTGATGCGCGCGGAAGTGAACCACAATAAGAGCACACTGATTCTCAATAAGCTCGTTTGCTTTCTGGCCTTTCATCGTGTGTTGTGTGTGAAGCGAAGCTTCCTACGTAACGGTGATGAGCACTTGGGTCCACCTTCGACGTTTGATTTTCTCTTAAAATGCCTACCACATAGTGCTGTGGAGAACGTCGTTGTTCACCTCAGTCCTTCCGCACAGTTGTTTCCAACGAGTAAAAAACAGCCGTGGTCATTGCAACGCTACACACTCGTCGGAGTAGACGACGTAGAGAACTGGCGGGAAAAAAAGGTTGAAATAGGTGCATGGGAGACGCTGGCTAAATAAAGTTTGTGTACACACGCGTATTCTCCGCAATATGCCCCGGCAAAAACCGGTTAGTTACGACTGGAAAGAAGGTGTCGTACTAAAGGAAAGAAAAAAAAAAAACAGTATTGTAAAAGGAAAACAGGAGGAGTACCAATTTGAACAGGAGGCAGGCCTTAGTCTTCATACAGCTTGAACCAGAGTACAAGAAGAAGCACTGGAAGAAACCCTCCGGTACCCGTCATGCACGTACAGTGACCTCTACCTCAATTCCACGTTCGATACCACGTACATTAAAATAATAGCAATATTAGCATGCGCACACGCGCAAGTGTGGCAGCACGGCGTACATCTCCTCGCTCTACTTTGGTGATTCCGTCTCATTCGTCAATCACCATGAAGCGGCTCTCATCGGGGATGTGCGTCTTGGCGTCTGCCGGCTTCTCAATCGAGCCGAACGGCATCTGCGCAATCAGCTGCCAGTGCTTCGGAATGTCAAAAGCCTCGCGGAGCTGCGCATCGATCAGCTGGTTGTAGTGCTGCAGGGAGGCACCGATGCCGTCCTGCGCCAGCGCCGTCCAGACGGCAAACTGCGCGATCGCCGACGAGTGCTGCGACCACACCGGGAAGTTGTCGGCGTAAGCCGGGTAGGCTTCCTGCTGGCCTTTGATGGCTGTCTCGTCCTCGTAGAAGAGGATGGTGCCGGCGCCGGCAAGGAAGCAGTTGTTGACTTTCGCCTCGCTCGCCGCGTACTGGTCTTCCTTCGTCACCTTCTTCAGTGCCGCCTTCACGATCTCCCACACCTTCTTGTGGCTGGCGCCATACAGGATGACGGCACGGGAACTCTGCACGTTGAAAGCGGACGGGCACTGGCGGATAGCTGACTGAATCATCTTCGTCACCTCGGAGTTGCTCTTCGTGAGCTTGTTGCCGAGGTGGTAGATAGTGCGGCGCTTCGCGATGGCTTCAATGTACTTCTTGGAAGAGTCGATGCCGGGGGTTGCCGACTTGGGTGTGTTGTGTCCCCCTTTGTCGACCGTTGATTTCTTTGAAAAGCAATTGAAAGGCATGGTGAGGTGGTAAAGCGGTGTAGGTTGATAGGTGGTTAGATTGTTTCTGTTTACTTTGATGTCAGATGAAAGGTGTACATACAGTTCACCTAGTTGTAGCGGTGGTGAGTGTAGCAAAAAAAAAGAAGTAATAAAACTTGTGTGAATTGTGGATTCTTCTTTTGGAGAAATTGTGACGATCGAAGGTGAATGGTGATTCTGCGTTTGATTGCAGTGCAGACGAGGAGACCCAACAAAGTACGAGGAGAAGGCAAGAATGGTGCTGAAAAAAAAAGTGAATATTTGGAGAGCTGAAACGTAGGGGATGAGCTTCATAGGATCTCTTCAACTCAAAACAAGTGTCACCCTTCCTGAGATTAGTTGGAAGTACGGGTCATTTAATTTATCGTAGGAAGATGGTGTGTTCACTCTCCGCTGCAGACTCGTAGTATCGATTGCGACGGCAGAACCGGTGTATGTCCTAAAACTGACGTGAAGTAGAAGAAAAATGAGGGAGAGTGTTCTGTCGGGTTTGTGGCTTCGTTCAACACAACGCTGTCCGCAGCTCAGGGTAAAAAAAAAGCGTACGGGAAAAGGAGGCGCTGTGTGGAGTCGGTGTTTCTCTTTTCATACGTGTCACTCGTACCGAACGAAACATGGAAATACGTACAAGTTCTACTTATGGCACTGCGGCCACCGTATGTGGCCCCGTTGTTGAATCCTATTCCACCACCTCCATCCCCACCCTTCGGCACTAGGCAATGCGTAAACGAGGCGGCGTCACTTCGTCCGCCCCGTCTGTGCGTTGTCAATGACACGCACCACTTTGTGGTGTGCCAGGCAAAGAAGGAAGAGAACAAGAAACTATGAGTGGGCGTGTGGTATCGGCAGCACACGCAGTCTCCTCGGCTGGGGTGGCTGCACCACGTGCAATACGCGAACTCCGGTGAAACACCAAGGCCGCGTTAGACGGGCACTGACACTCCCCCGCCGCTTTCACCATTCCTGGCTTCACCGGAGTGTTGATAGCCGTCGAAGCCAAGTGACTCACAGCCTGTTCAACGGAAGTGCGTCCCTCGAGGGATGCAGACCTGCGCCAAACACTCCTTCAGGTAGCAGGCAAGCACCGGCCTCTTGGACTGAGCCAACCCCCTCGCAGCAGCTCCTTTGAGCTCCGCACGGAGTGAATCCCGGAATGCGCTCAGCATCAGCACAGCACAGCAATAAAGTGGCGTTGGAAGTCCAAGCGGTGGGATCTGCAACCCGTAGGCGCGAGTTTTTGTGGTTTGGTTCATTTTTATACGTTACTGCAAGTCCCACCGGCCTGGGGCCAAGCCGGACCCGTCCACCGCGCCATCGTCCCCGCAACCTAGCACGGTAGGTTGCAGGCGCTTGGCTTCCCCATTTAGTGGGTACTAGGCCCTGGCACCACGGTGAGGTGGCCGGCATCATCAGGGATTTGGAAGTAAAAAGAAAAAGAAAAACGAAGCGACGCAAGGAAATACGATAGGCGGGGTTGCAAAAAAAAAAAAATGGTTACTGACAAAGATGTGTACTTCAGCTCCACCTGACGTTCAAGGTGACCAATATGCTGCATTTTATCAAGGATAGCACTTTTGATTGATCAACATACAGCTCTGCGTGCCTCAAATGTTAACAGAGAGAGTTACGAATACAGTGAGTTGGGCGGCGGTGTTGATGGCGCAGGCGAACCTGTGGTCTCAGTCTTCTTAACATTCGTTGACGAAAAGGAAGCAGAAGACGGTTGTGTAGCATTCACGACACCTGAGGAAGATGGTGGATTTGCCATTGGTGCAGCAGTGGCAAGAGCAATTGAAGAGAAAACGGTGGTTGCACTTTCTGGCTGTGTTGTTGTTGTCGCTGTAATTACCGTTGGTATTGTGACGGCAGCAGCGGTTGTGGAGGTCGCGTCTTCCTCCCTCGTCATCGCTGCCGCTGCCTCGGAGGCGATCTTCGCACGGGCGGCCACTAAACGCCGCTCCCGCTCTTCGTTGGTGAGGGAGCGCCAACGCTCACCAATCACGCGCATGCGCTCCTTCGGCGCTAAGTGGTGCAAAGAAGTCATTTGCTCCTTTACGAAGATCGCATAGGGTGACACCGGGCCGCGAGCTTTCGTGACCGTTTCCTTGTCGTTCTCCTCCTCCGTATCTCTAGGCATGGCTGCACCTTTCTTGACTGCTTTCTTAGACTTTGCGCTCGTCTTTTGTCTTCTCTTCTTCTTTGACGCCCTTTTCACTGCTGAAGTTTTTGACGGCTTTGCGGTTGCTTCCTTTTTCTTGATCACTGGGATAATTGGCAGCGCTGGCGCGGCAGGCACCTTCGCGCCTTCGGCGTTGTAAAGCTCCGCCCGCCTTACAAGAGCTTCCTTCGCCTTCTCCGGCAGCGTCTCGTAAATTTGGAGCAACTTTATCTCACGTTCGCGTGGATTTGTGGAGATTCCCAGTGCCGGGTTATTGCGCTGCTCCCTCACAAAGAATTCATACGGTGTCAGAGGTTTGAAAGCGGCTGCCGCACGTTGCAGTGCCTCCAGCCGCAGCTCCTCGATGGCGGCACGCTGCTCCAGGTCCTGCAGCGTCTCTGCTGGAAGCTCTTTGAAGGACTTTGTCACTGCCACGCGCCTCTCTGCCGGTGGCAGCACGCGCAGTGAAAAGTTGGTGAGGAGCTGCTCGCGGCAGTAGAGCTGAAATACTTTCTTTTTGGCGGCACATCGGAGCAGTGTTAGGCGGAACATAGTCAGCGCAACCTTCTTTTTTTACTCTTTCTTGTGATGCTGGTTGGTGGCGTTTTCACAGCAAATTGTACGTGCGTACAAAGAGATGAGTTCTCTCTCTATATATCTGGACTTCTATAAGTGTTGAAAGCTCTAGTTTTAACTCTCTGAATGGCGTGGCAAAGAACTTACAATGGGGAGAGGGTGGCCCTAGAGAAAAAGAAAAAGCAACCTTCCCCCCAAAAAATGGTAATAAACTGTGAGGTCCGCTGCCTCGCCTCCAAAAAAGGGGAGAACGTCAATTGTTCGGGTATTTGGATAAAGAAGAGAAATGAATTGGGAAACAGTAGACGTGACAGTGACGAGAAGCGACGTGCAATACTGTTTTAAATACCGCACTGCTGCACTTGCTTATTTGAAGCAGTAGACCTTTACGCTGATTCTGTATTGCACCACTAGTGCTTTTTTACTAAGACTGCCTAATTAGGAACTGCCCTTAGCCCGACCGCCGCATCAAGACCAAATTTTGCCGCACCGTGTCAACCGCATCAATCACTATTCATCAGTGTGTCACGTAGCTGTCGCAACACGTACCGACTTCACCGCATTTCAGTAAATACTCCAAAGCCTTGAGTAGAGAACAAAAGAGGTATATATATATAGGCCTATACCTGCTGGACATAGTTTTCGAAACGTTGCATTTCTCTCTCGTTTGTTTTCGCGTTACTTCGCTCCAGGAGAAAAGCTCATGACAGAGTCGATGCGTTCGCGAAAGAAGCTTCACAGGAAGAACGAGAGACCAAAAAGACAAAAAAGGTGCTTTGTACAAAAGGCAAAACAGTGGCGAAAAGGGATAGAAAGGAAAACAGAAGAAGCGCGCCGTGAAGCTTCGGAAAACACCAAAACGAAGTAAATAACCGCAGTGACGAAGGACGACAAAGACAGAAAAAAAAAAAGACGTACTCTTTTCTTCTTCTTCCTCTAAGCGAAGTGAGACGCTACCAGGTGCGTGAGAGAGAAAAGAAAATCGTCTTTCAGGTTGCTTCTGCGTGCACAAACGTTATCAATCTTTTCGTCACCGATTGCGTGCTGCCTTTGCGACGTGCAATTTTGTCTCTGTGCTGCGCCTTTCTTGCAAGCCCGTTTTTGTCTCGCTCCAGATAATCTAAGGCGGAGGGAGACTCAACAGCGCATCGCAGAATAGTGAATTTGGACATGAGAGGCAAAACCTAATCTGCATAGCAGAAATCCAACGCAGAGCCGATTAATTTCGTCTTCCTTGCTACCTTTGCGCTTTCTCTCCTGCAGGACAATTACAAAGACTTATACTGGGTAAGATGCAACAAAACGACTATTTTTTCTTTTTGCCATCCAGTACGTCTAGCGAGTCTCGCGAATTGAGATGAATCGCAGAAAAGCTCCCTCTCGTTGCACGGTTCAGACAGCCAGACAGAGGCAAAGCGCAACCACTTCTTCGTTTTCCTTTTTAAACGGACGACGGTAGACTAAACACAAGAAACCAAAGACTGATCGCTTTGCGTCACATTCAGCTCCAGAGAACCCAAAGTCGATGTATTTTCATCAAAAGTTACCTATCAGAAGCACTACGTCTTTTTTCTAGCCTTCATTTTTATGAAACTCCGTAAGGCCTTTGCTACATTCACAAAGCTGTGAATGTAAACGACTTGATCCGCAACGCATTCATCGTGTGTGTCTGCAGTCACCAATTTTAACGTCGGCGACATCGGCAACATTGTTGTGCTCTAACTGTTTTTGTTCGTTTGTTTTTACCACAGAAAACACACATTTTCAATGTGTGTGAACGCTTCATCTCTATGACTTTATTTTTTTTTTTGTGTGAGAGTAGCCGTTGACAGAAGACTACTTCTCACTCCGTCATGGCAACTCAACTTACTTGCCGTTGCGAGACTGCTGCTGCTTCCACAGCTTTGCCACCGCCTTCATGCGGTCGAGGCGTGGCAGCTTTTCGAAACGGCTGATGTTCGCCTGCACAAACTTCGCGTACTCGGACGGCGCACGCGATGCACGGTCGCCTTTCGGTGTCTTGACTGCCCTTCCGGGCTTCTCTTTGCGCTTCAGCGAAGGTTGGGCCGCGGCGCGCTTCTCCAGGGCGGCCCTGTCGCTTGGGCTGAGGGCTTTGTACAGCTTCGACGTCAGCTTGCCGCGGTCAGCGATCTGGAGACCTTTCAGCTTCGGGTTGTTCTTCTGCTCAATCATGAAGAGCGTGTAGGCACCAATGGCGAGACGACGAGGAACAAAGCGGAACATCTCGTAGTAGTTGACGGGGTGGAAAAAGCGGGATAATAGTAAATACAGCTGATGTACTTGACAGTGTTTCTCTAAAAAGGAATGCGGCAAAAAGTGCTTGTGTGCGAGGGGAGTGAAGAGAAGAGTAGTTTATAAAAAAAAAAAGTGTTGAGTGCGTGTGTGCTTTTGTCTTCGGTGAACTCGGCGGAACTCTACTACTATTATTAAATACCGCAGAAAAAAGTAAAAATAGGGATTAAAATAGGAGGGGACACAACCGATACAAAGGAGTGGAGGGAGCGTGTAGCTCTCCAGCGGTGCCTCAACTCAAGAAAAGTGTGCACTTCGCTGTGTCACATGCTTTTCTTTCACGAGAAGATCTGCGCTGTTTCAGCAGCATATCAGAGTACCATCAAATTCTGTTGTAGCAATGTTTACATCTTTACTGAAAAACCCCACGTCATCAGCAACGAACCCTGAGTGGAGATGTTCACATCCCAAAGAACGTTCTCGCAGATTACAGTGGAAGCTGAAACGACGGGAAATACGCAAGGCTGCAACGCTTAAACGTATCAAATTTCGAAGGTCCGGCAGGAACAGCTAGCAGGTGTTCGCTTTTTGTCTCCTGGGTCACTTAACTTGCAGCATGTCATTCCAGTTTATTTTCCGCTGTAAGTCATCCGGTCGGGGACGTAAAACAGGAAACAACATTACCTTCCTTACTTTTTTTTTGTGTGTCTTTTGAGAAATACACGTACTTAATAGAAATCAAGAAGAAACACTCTGGAAGCGAACAAAAGAAACACTTTGCATTTTCCTATTGGTGATGGAAGTCGGACACGAACACACGCAGAAGGCGGAAAGTCAAATTAAGATGAGAGCGATTTGGTTACTTGTATAAAAGAAAGAGAACAGTCAATAAACTAATGGCAATGAAAACAGTCTTCATTCATCTTCTTCTTTCCAATCAAACCTTCCGGGATGAGTCAACAGCTGTCTCCCGTTGCGCCTTCCAATTATCCTTTGATTTTCACCTACACTACAACTACTTAGACGGAAAAAAAAAACCCACGAGGATATATATAGATATGAACTTTAACAACAACAAAAAAAGATAGATGAAACAGTCATTGGGCAACGCGAACACCCGCTTGCGTCTTGTTGCACGCCAGCGAATCTTCTCTCTCCGCAGGTCGCTGTTGTCCGCCGCCTTGCTCCCCCATACAAAAGACAACAAAAGCCAACAATAAAAAAAAAAACGTTAAAACTGACGCGGAGTCACAAATTCGTACAGCGCCGTGCACATGCAGCACGTAATTTCTTCTTCATCAACAAAACCTTTTCGAGCGTCATTGCTTTGTCCTTGAATATGGAAAGAAAAAGGTGTACCGCCCGAATTTTCCTCTCAAGGCTGCTGAAGCCATCCCTCACTTACGCAGAGAATTGCTTGTTGCCGTCACCAATTGGCTGAACAGCCTTGACGCGCGGTGAAGCGCATTTATTGGTCAACGACAGTGCTCCCATACGCATAAGCGTTCTGATTTGTAGCTTTCAACGACTATGAATTAAAAAGAAAGAGGATGAACTCACGAGATGAAAAACACCTTTTCTTCACGCACCTTTGACAAACTCATGAAGGGCGAACACAGAACATCCAAAGAAGGTAATAAAGGGCAAAGACTACGAAAACCAACAACTCCAACAAAACGAAGGAAAGAAATAACGTTACAGTGAAAACGAGACTATATATATATATATATATATATTATGCAAAGACAACACAGGAAAAGACGGTACAAGAATTCAGTAAAGAACAAAAGGTTTTAGTGCGGACACAACTGCGAAGGCAAAGCTGCCTCACGGACTGCAAGCACACAAATCAGAAACCTTCGTGTCTACAGGGAAACCAAGTCGAAGAGAGGGAAAGACAAAAAGGGCAGCTGTGTGAGAGTCTGCAAAAAGAAAAAAAAACTACTAAGGCTTCGATGAGACGAGAAGGTCACATGCGAAGCGCTCGCAGCACTCACCAGCTTCCGTTTTCTTGTGTCTATTACTGCGCATAGGTCAGCTTCACGGAGTCGCGGTTGTTGTGCGCGAACTCGCCGCGACCCTTGCAAGTCGGGCGCACTTCCGAAGGCGACAGCTCACGGGTCTCCTGGTTGGCGCGCTGACCGTGACGGTGCGTCTGGCTCGGCGTTGGCTTCGGGTCCACGTTGGGGTCGTAATAGCGCAGTAGGTCGGGGCTACCGGCGTTCTTCTTCGACAGAATCTTATGAGGGCGGTCGGCGTCCGTGAAGACCGGGTCGGGGCGCTTTTTCGGGCTACCGCCACGCAGATTCACGTGGAACGGCTCGACCTGGCGGGAGCTGCGGGAAGAGTTGCGGTCGTGCTCTTGGCCTTGCGCCGGGGTGTGCGCCTGGTAAGCGCGTGGGATCGAGTTATAGCCGCGCGGCTCGCTTTCCTCGTTCGGACCAATGCCACCGCGGAAGAGGTTCGCCGTGTCACGTGGCGGGCGGCAGCTGCCGCGGGCGACGCCGCGCGGGTGCTCCTTCTCCGGCACGCCCCAGCGGCCGGTACCGAGGACGTCGTGCTCTTGCTTCGCCGGCGTGTTGATCGGGTGAATCATTGGCGGCTTGCGGGGCGGCATGTCCGGCGCGACGTACTTGCGGGGACCGAGCTGCTTGTAAGGCTGTGGCTTTTCACTCAACTCCTCAGGGGAGTAGCAGTACAGGTTCAGCACGTCGACCGACTCGTTCGTTTTGTTCGACGTCTTGCGGCACGGCGGCAGACTGCTCTGGAATGCGATATCTTCTTCGCCCTCCTTCAGCGGCGGCACCTGGCCGAACATCTTCGCGTCTTTGTACGGCGGGCGCACGTGCCGCTTGCCAGTTACGGCCGGCTGGTCGCGGGCCGGTCGCGGGTCCTGGTCCTCGAAGTACGGTGCGTCCATCGCCTCCTGCGCGTGCGTGATCTTCACCCCGCTGCGCCACTCCTTCTCGGGTGCCGTCACGATGCAGTTGTATGTCAGGCCGTCGCGGTATGCAGCCGGCGCCTTCGAGTGCGCGTGGCTCGCCTCGGCGCGCTGGGCGTTGCGGGCGTTGCGCGAGTCGCGGGCGCGCATCGCACCCTGGCCGCGCTTCGCCGCAACGCCGTAGGACTGGATGCCCTGAGTACCACCTTGGTGGGGCTGTGCTTCCGAGCAGGTATCGGCACCGTTGACATTGCTGTGCATCATTTGATATTCGTCGGTCAGCATCAAGCCTACCGTGTCGCGGTTCGCGTTGGGGTTGCGGCGGATGCCGGAGCCCTTGCGCGGCGGCTGGCGCGGGCCACTGAAGAACTCACGCGGTGAGGCGTAGTTGTCGTGCGGGGCGTTGCCGTGGCGGCGGCCGGTGTTCGGCCGCACCTCGTCATCCTCGTGCGCCGGCGGCTGGCCGCGGAGCACGCGCAACACGTTCACGCCACTGGTGTTGTTGCGCGCACGCTGACGGGCCGACACGTACTCAGGTGCTTCGTGAGTCATTGTTTGTTTGTTTGGTGAGGATGAGTATGTCTGTGAGCTTCTCTTGAGAAAACGCGGCAGTCAACACAAAGCGGTCTGAAATATGAGATGTTGTTGGCCGTGAACGCTAAACTCTCTAATGGAAGTGAAGCGAAAAAACACCCGATCACTGGGTCTTGGTTGGGTGAAAAGATAAATGACGTGTTATAAGTGGAATTGAATGGCAAGAAAAAAGTACAACTACTCGGCGTTATCTTAAGAGAATTGCTGAAAGAGTAACGAAACACAGCAAACAGAATACAGATGAGAAAAGAGGAGACGAAAAGAAGCCGTAAGCGGTGAAGGGGAAAAGAGGAGGAGAGGCTGTACGGCGCTCGCTCCAAACTGAAAGGTAACGTGAAAAAAAAAATAAGTTGTAGCGGATAGCAACAGCACTGTTTGTTCTACAAAACAGACGTTGCCGGACGAAGTCTTGAAAACCAGAAAAAAAAGATCCCTACAGAAAAGCAGTACCGCATGATAGCTTGAATGGTTTTTTTTTTACTGTTATTATTGTTCAACGTTGTATAGCCACAATGGACGCGGCCATGGCACACCGGCCGCGGTGGCACCAGCAATAGCAAGAGCAGCAACAACAAAACTCGAGAAACAAGGTCGATGAACATTAAATAACCAATAATACAGAACAAAGCACCACAAACCCGCTGACTTCCTGTCTAACGCCAATCTTGCTAAACCTATACAGCGTGAAGAGTACAATGAGAAGTCTGTAGACTCCACCACTCGACACACAGACGTGGCCAGCTTTTCCCTGCACATCGCGCGATACAATACATACGTTTACAGTGTTTTTTTTCTTCCTGAAACACCATCCAAACTACACCTTTCACAGCCACCATCAACCACCGTCACCATCACGATCTTCTACAACAGATGAGGATAACACACGGATTGAAACACCAGAGAGAATCCAGAGAGTTGTAGTTAATTTTCTTTTTATATTTTTGATTTCGATAAAGCGAGCGAAGACAGTCAGATTCTCGATACGTATTGCTACTAAGCGGTTCAGTCATCCATCTTTGCACTCTCGTTAGAAAGCACACACGATGTAAGAAGTAGAGGTAATTAGCATTCTCATCATTTGTCCTACGTTTGTTTGACAAAACTCAAGCAATTTTTCTTCTTTAACGCGCCTTCCGTTCTCAACGTCACTCAGGTAATCTGCTTTACTGTAGATATTTGAACAGTTGGATAATTTAATAGACATAGTAGTTAAAAAGAGGGACAGTTCAATAGTTCTGTTGGCACATGCTCTTCGACAACCGATGAGGATAGCACTGAGATTGAGGGAACTCAAGGAATCCAGAGAGTTGTAGTTACTTTCTTCTTCTATACAGCAAAAAGGGTGTACAGTGCAAAACAAATGTGAAGGGAAATCAGATTCTCGATACGTATTGCTACTAAGCGATTCAGTCATCCACCACGCGTCTTTTTTTTTTTACGGCGCAGTGCAGTGTGTGAAGTAAAGAACTTTAGCTTCCTCATCAATTTTCCCTTAGCTCAATGTGCCCCTTTTTGTTCCACAGCACTACTAGATTGAATGGATCGTCTAAGGTTCCCTACGTTGGTCATGCTATGTGCCGATGTAAACAAAAGTCGATTCACATACGATGGAGAAATTTGTTTCGATGCAGCGGGCCGAAAATGAAGAGAAAAGGAAATCGACAATAGAATGAACGTACAGGGAAAGAAAAACATAATAGTCACCCTAAACTTATAAACGCGTGGTTGCTCGATGGAGAAGGAGCAATTGCTAACATCGGTTTGCATCGCTTCATCCTCGCCGAGGCTCGCAACTTCTTCATCTTCTTTTTTCCCAGTCACGCATTGCAGTGCGTTTTGCTTGTAGTCAACAGTAGTGGTGATGATGAGCACAGTGAAGGTTCTCTGTTAATTGCACTTGCGTCTCTTCAGAATTTAGCGGATTGTAAAAGAAGTGACGACGGCATTTCAGTCCTAGCCCCGTGTCAGATGTCGGGGATCAGAGCTTCGCAGGTAGGCAGAACAAATTAAAAGAAAAAAAAAACAGACCCAATGTAATGGTTGCGCAAGAGCAACGGCACCACACGAACGTAGTGCTTTTTTTTCTTTTTTGTGTGTGTGGATATTTCTTTATGCGTTCTGTGCATGAACAAAAGACTCCCTAAGTGTTTTTTTTTCTTGTGTACTTGACAGGTATATCTCCCCTGTTTCCTGAAAAGGCACTGCGAAAAGTTTGCTGCAAGAACAAATAAAAACAAAAAGAGCTTAGTGGAAGAGTCAAAAAGGTAGCGCAAGGTATGAAAGATGGCATCTTCTATGAAAGGTAAATAAGAGAACGCGGATTCAGCTTCCAACTAAACCAAAGGCAGTTTTATGCTGCGATGGAATAACGAGAAAAAGTAGGAAGTGAAACAGTAGGAAAAAAGTCAACCATCAATATCCGTGGATTAAATGTTCAACGCAGAAACCCTTCGAACGCCAAAAAGCACCAGAGCACAGTAAAGATCACTCCGCGTGCGCCGCCCGGCGAATATACGCCGTCAACGAAGTGAGAAAGGCGTCCAGAGACTTGGAGTGCATGCACAGGTGGTGTACGTGAGCAGGAGTGATGAAGAAATTGTAGCCCTCGTTACCACACACATTCCCGCGAGACGCGTTCTCCCTCTCGAGCGCCGCAATACACTCACGCACCTTGACCGCCTGCGCCACCGACAGCTGCCGAATAGTTTGCTCGTCCAACCTTGCTGTCTCGGAGGATTTGAACTCTTGACGCTGCCAATCCAACGACACATTGTCACTACACACGAGAGCGCTCTCTTCCGAATGCGCATTCAACGAACCGTCGTCCTTTTTGTGAGGGAAGCTCGGCGGCACGTCATCATCTGTGCCCACCCTAGCATACTCACAGACACCAGTACAGAGCGACTTTACCGACGTGGTGGCGGCGCCGTTCGGCAACGCACCCCTCACAAAGAGACGTTCCGCCCCAAAGAAGAGCCCACACAAGCCAATTAGGTCATCCAGCTCGATGTAGTCGAAGCGGAGGTGTGTGGCGAGGCGGCCGGGACGCAGCAGGGCCGGGTCGAGCCGCTCCGGGTGGTCAGCGATCATCACGACAATGCGCCCTGGATCCTCTACGACGCCGTCCAATACATTGAGCAGCGACGACAAGTCGATTGCATCCAGCTTGGCATCCTCACGGGCCAATAGAACCCCCCATCCACCCTGCGGCTGCGCCTTAGCAGCAGGGCGTGTCCTCGTCTGTTTTACCTTCGGCGTTTCAGGCACCTGCGGTGTTGAGGAAGCAGCCCGTGGTGTTGATAGCGTGAGAATGCCTTCCTCTTCTCCACGGCCTCTTTCTTGAACCAAAGCAGATACCTTGTCAACGCGGTGAATCAGGTCGAATAGAGGTTCATTTCCATCGTACTTTACGTGGGAGTCACGCGTTGTCAGCCCTCGTGGTCGCCGCATTCGGGCTTGGTGTGAGCTGTCACGCGCACGCACCACACTACTCTCTGTGTCAACGTCCTCGAGCAGAAAAATAACCTTTTTGCTATTCAGCAATTTCCACTCCTCGGTGCTGCCCCAGGCTGCTTTCTCGAAGTGAAACGTGTTGTACAAGTGCTCGTTCTTGGTGTAAGTCGAGAGGGGGACTCGAACAATGTGCCGCTGCGTGTGGTACGCCAAGGCACGCACGAAAGAACGCTTTCCTGTCCCACGCGGACCGTAGAGGAGGAAGCCAAGCTTATGGGGAAACCCTTTGATCGCGTAGCGGCCTTTCAACTCCAAAAAACGCTGCAGCTGCAGCCGCACCGCCGCCCGCTGCCGAAAGAATATGGTGTCGAATGTCGGTGCCAGCGGTAGCGGAAACGCTTTCACCAATATGCGGTTTTTCATCGGCGAGACACAGTAGGTGCGCAGCGAACAGTCATTGCGGTCAGCGTATCCCTGAGCAAAGTAGAAAGCGATAGCGTTGTCGACAAAGCGGCGCAGCGCCGCATCCGCCTTCGCACCGGCCCCGGTTGTGGCGTCGTCCTTGCGGGCCCGCAGGTACACGTAGCGGCGAGCCTCCGGGTAGCAGTTCTTGACGCGCAACGTCGTGATCCACGTGCACATCTCCACGCCACCCTGGTGCACAGAAGTCCAGAAGGGGAAGATGGGGAGCTTCACCGGCAGCATGAGCTCCTCGTGGTCACGGAACTCCATGTTCTCGTCTGATTCTCCCTCCTCTGGGTCATCTTCTACCGAGTTCGAGTGAAGAGAGAGGAGGTGGATCGTGAAGATCTTGTTGTTCAGCTCTCCCGGCGTCAGCGGCTTGTCGCGCCACAGCTTCTTCGTTACGTACACGATGATCGCGGAGTTGAGATGGTGCTCGAGTTTGTAGGACTCGCGGTACTCGACGTCGATCAGGTCGGACATGTACCAGTAAACATAACCCTTCGTCTGCGGTTTGAGGTCGAAACGGTACCATAAGACGACCTGGCGCACGGTGATGTACGTGAAGACAACAAGGAGGACCGTCCATTCAAACGGGAGAGGGGAAAAGTCGCACACAAGCTTGTAGGTGTAGAGGGCGGGGAGGTGCACACGTGAATCAAAAGTGTGCAGGAGGCTGTGGAGGCGACCGCTGCCGCCTTCGGGCAACACCACCGTTGTGGGTAATAAGTGCTGCATTAAAGCGGGAGGCAATATTACCACTGTAGTTGATTTGTTTAATAGTGCTACGGTTTATAACGCATATATATTAGTACAAGAGAATAGCAAAAAGGACGAAAAGTGAGACGGCTACTAACATACGCCAAGCGAGAAAAATATGTACTCGATAAAATGACCAATAGAACTAGCAAGATGGCATTCTGCGTAGGCAGGAAACATCAGTCACACAGGTGTTTATGCGAAACCAGTGAGAATCCTACACAAAAGAGCAACGAGGGCCCATAAACTTCACTGGTGTCCTTAACAGTACGTGTAGGGTTCTACTTCAAAAAAAAAAAAAAAACGTGAAGGAGAGGTGGGGAAAAGAGTAATGGGAGCGAAACATAAAGCAGCCATATGGAAAGGCAAGTTCAAAGTAGCAGAGTCCTCTCGATATGTAGCACCTTGTTAAGAACGGAAAAAGGCAAGCCTCCAACAAAACCCCTTTATCGCCTTGCCATTTAAGGAGGGGTTCGGAGAAACAATTTCCAACGATGAAGATACATATGTATATCTCCACACATATTTATATATATATATATATGTATATATATATATATATGTGGAGTGCGGATATGTGACACTCTTTTTGTGATCTCTGGCTTCACACATCCAACGACGACAACAGGAAGAGAAAACAGGAAGGCAAATGAATAAAAAAAAAAAAGAAGAGTCCTTGAATTTACATGTGCCCAGGAGGCCGTAGCATTTACTTATCTCTTCTGTTTTTTCCTTGCACTCCAGGTGTAGCCCGCTACTCGTCAAAGGGTGTCAACTTAACTCCTTTGCACTACACTGGTGGCAAAAGGACTTGCCGTGAGAGCAACAAGCAAACAGAAGGGGATGGTTTACATTTTCGCAATGGCAAACATGACAGTCGAGAACTGCGCGTAGTTGAGCGTCGGTGGCGGCGCATTCTGCGCTCCTCCAGTGACGGCAGTGTTGTGGTTCGACGGAGATTCTCGCATTACGCCTAAGAATGGCTGCAGAAATCGCTGTACTCGCGCGCGAGTGATAGGGACACCGCAGCTGTCCAGTGGGCACACCAGTCGCTTCGACGATGACGAGTAGCGACGACGCTTGCCAGCGTCGGCAGACCACTCTTCCGTTAGAACATCCACCAGGGCGGAAACGGGCAGCTGCTGGTCCCGACGTTTCGCGGCTGTGCAGAAGACTGTAAATAGGGAGTAAAGGTCGGCATCACTCACCTGCACGCCCACCGCCTTCGCTTTGGTTATGATGTGCGACGGCAGCGACGCAGCTGGACCTGCTGCCTTGTGCGTGTACAGCGTAAGCGCGCGAGCTACGACCTCCTGGGTGCACAGGGCCAGCTGCTGCGAGGCTGACAAGTTGGCGATGTCCGCCAACTGACCCTTGTCACTGCGGACAAGGGCACGCTCGTTCAATGCCACAGTGAGGGCGGCGGTACCGCTGTTGCCAGCGCCGACAGCGGCAGCTTCACCATCCTCCTCGGCAAAGCTGAGCGTGTTGTGTAGCGCCGCCATTTCGCGCTGCGTCTCGGCTTCGCGCAGGAGCTCTAAAATGCCGTTGCACCATGCAGTAAACGACACCCCATCAGAACCAGGTGTAATGATGTCGCCGGGGCTGCTGCCTGCGGTAGCTTCGCGAACTGCCACCGTCACTTTCCACACGAGTCCGCTGTACCGCACAAAGCGCTCTACCGTCTCCATGGCAACTTGGCACACCAGTAGCAGCGCACGCTTGTAACGTACCTGCGTCGCTGCCGTCGTCGCAGCAGCATTGTGGTCCTCCTTTCCTTCCTCGCTGAATTGCGTAGGGACAGGTGTTTCGTCTTTACCGTTATCGTCATCGCCATCCGCGAGCAGCTCCACGCAGGGCAGCAATAGGCTCACCGGATCTAGGTCCAAGAGGACAACGTGGATGCCGTGCACCTCTGCCGCGATCAGACCCTGCAAAATCCATCGTCGCAGCCGTTCCGCGGCCGTGCTTGCGTACACAACGGCGGAAAATGCAGTTTTATTACCGGCAGCGTCGGACAGCGCAGGAGCCTCGTTAGGCAAGTGGGCCACAATCTCGTTCCCAGAGACCTGTGTCGGAATGTCCTGGTGGGAAGGCAGGAGAAGCAGTCGGGCGCATGGCACCCGTTGCGGTTGCATCGAAAGCCGTGGTTGGGTGTTGTGTTCACCAATAATGATGGCTGCCGCGTTCGTCGCCGTGCTCGATGGCGACTCTTGAGTGCGTGAGACAACCGTTTCCACCAAGTCCAGCTCACCGTCGCGCCAGGAACGCAGCATAGCCTTCGTGCGCTCCGCCACTGTCAGTCGGCTGACGAGGCGAGCACCGTCGCGCGTGTACTGGTAGCTCCATGGATCACTTCTACACCTTTTACAAACCTCTCGGCAATGAAGATTGTACGTAGTAGAAACACTTTCTCCCTTGGTGACCGTTTCACCTGTGTTAGGATAGGTTTCGTTGCAGTGGTGATGGTTACACTCCCCATCGTCATCAAGGCCCACATCGTCATTTTCAGGCTCCCTTTCCTCCTCCACGGCAGTAAAGCGCTCCAAGACGCGTGCAAAACACGTACACAACTTCGACAGCGAGGAACTTTTCCGCACCTCTGCTGCAACCCGCTCCGGTAGTGAGTGTGAAACAGATAAGTTGTGCGCCGACTCTTCCGTTGCGTTGTTATCATCGACAGCGGCCGCCTCCACGCCAGATGCACGCGTCGCCGCGCTGTGTGCGTACCACTCTCGCCGGTACTGCCGCACACGCTGCAGCTCGCCGTAGTAAGTGGCCGACGACACGAGGACGGCGACCAGCTTGTACTCCGGTGCCGCCGCGACATCAAAATCCGCACCTGCCGGGTCTGCTGAGGTGGCTGGGTTGCTGTAAGGGTTCACATTGCGGTAAACGAGGCGAAAGAGCGCCTCCGGTCGTTGCTGCGACCGCGCTTGCTCGTCACCGTCCACAGTCTCGGGCAGACGGTACACAATGAACGTGTACTCCGGCAGCAGCGGGTGGTGTGCCACGGCGCTCGCCAGGTCGAGGGAGCGGTGGAAGAGCTGTTCGTACGAAGCGGCGAGGCAGGCCCCGGAGTCCCCGACACAGGGCGGTACCGCCACCATCACCAGCCGCGTCCCGTCGTGCACCACAATACCATACTGCAGGAGCTGCAGCTGACGGAGCGATAAGTTCTTGCGCCGCAGCGGGTAGCCGCCGTTCATGCGGTGCAGCGTGTGGTTGCATGGCACGGCGAACTCATCAATGATAAAGTCGAAGCGCAGGTCAAGGAGGGCGATGTCGTGGAGAACAGCGTTAGCGGAGCTGGTCGACTTCTCGACGTCGGCAATATCCCATGTGAAAGGGTTCAAGGGAGCAACACAGTTTTGCACACGATCCATTTACTATAGTTTTACTGTTTTAATTGCTTAAATACGCAGATGTGCGTGTGTGTGTGTGTGTGTGTTGCAAACACAGAAAGCACCGTGTTTCAGTTGGCGAAGTGGGTCGATAGGCGCGTTTGATGCTGTGTACTTGCTTTTTCAGAGCAGTGTGAGTAATTTGAGCACGAGAGCAATTAATTACCACTCGTGAAAGTCTACACGGCAACCAACCCAGTAAGTAGGTCAAAAAAAAAAGTGAAAACGGTGGATACAAGCAATACCGATGATTGAAAACTCTGTCCAATGTTAAAGTAGTGTTGGCGGAAGAACTTTACCTCATCAAGAATGAGCCACATTCGAACAAGTACGTACGGAAACCTTCCCACGTTCTCAACAACAATAATAATAATAAACGGAAAACAGGGAACGTGTTCAGAACTAACTACAAGCACCTGCGTTGAATTGACACGCCGTTAAAAACAAGGAGGGACACCCACGCTCACCGTACTTCCTACTTATATACTGTGTGACTACTGCTGTCTTAACGAAGCACAATGAAAGAAGCAGTTCAACTCTGCCATGCGAACGTTGATAACGAAGAACACACAAGAGAGAACAAACTCACAAAAGCAACAGAGTCGCAAGCTCCACGTACAGCACGCCACGCAAACTTAGGCATTTATTAAAAAGCAGGACAGAACACTAAGACACATTTGTGGTGAAGATGTCGTACGCCGCCTTGTAGAAGATATCGACGTTGCGGTCAATCAGCACACGGTTCTCTAAGTTTGTCTGCTTCATCATCAACACCAGCGTCAGCGAGCTCGGCAGCTCACGTACGTAGATGCAGTCCTCATTACTGAGCTGAATCACCGCGTTGGCGCCACGGTACAACGACGAAGTGTCAGTCCCAGCGGCATTGCCGGCCACCGCAGTTATGTGAGCCCCCGATGGCGACGTCACCAGCGCGCCATTGGCTGCGAGGGTGTAGACAGCATCGCCTTGACTGTCGCTGCGCCTTGCGTAGATGCGGCTCATCTTCGCTACCACTTCGATTGCATCACTGCATAAGTCGTACGTGCGCGACTTCAGCCGGTTGCGCTCGTCCACCGCAACGTAGATCTTAGAGTAGCTTAGAAAAAGGTACGAAAGGTCGATATTACTGTTCGAGTTCAGCATCTGCAGCAACTCTGTAATGTACGGCGTCTTTGACTTGATCAGCCTTTGAACGACGAGGGAAAAAGCCTGGAAGACAGAATGGTCGTAGATCGAAGTGAGGTTGAAATTCAAGCGAAGCGGTTGCACGTTTTCCAAACGCTGCTTCGCCTCTTCCTCAACGCGGCGTTGCAGACTCGCCAGCAGATCCGCCTGGTGGTCTTCGCTCAGTGCGTCCACCTTGTGAATAAACACCTCAATGCAGAGCTCTGGGTTGTAGCGGTAAGCCGCGCTAATCGTGTCCAGCAACCGTGCTCTCGCATCGTCGATCAGCTCGCGGCAATCTAGTACGTACACAATGGCGCCGCAGTTCTCCAGCAGTTGGTTCACGTCGTAGCGGCTAGCATTGTTTGGATCAAAAGGATCGTTCTGGCCAGGAAAATCCCATACCTCAAAGTTGACAAAGTCATTTGAGTGAACGGTACTCTTTTCGGGTTGCACAGTGGTGGCGAGGGAGACAGAGTCGTGTGGCTGCATGCCCTCAAAGACGACTTTCTGAATGCTACTCTTCCCCGACTTGCGAAGCCCCATCAGGAGCACCTTCTGCAGAGCAAGCATGTCATTAGACATTTTGAAAGAGGTGAAGCTGATAAGCGGGAAACAACAAAAGACTTTAAACAGCTTTCTAATGCTTGCCTGTAAAGAGAAAGCTGGAGGCACCGATAAAATAAAAAGCAACCAACAGAAGTATTGTCTGTTGGTTGCTTGTGTGAGTGTGTGTTTGTTTGATGTTTGCGGCTGTCGAATAGCCAATAATGGTGTGAGGGGGAAGCGGATAAGCATAAAGGGAGAAAAACAAGAAAAGTTCAAGCGTCGATGGAGAGAGCTGCAGGCGTTTCCTTCTACAAATGTTAAAGTTTGTAGACGTTAGTGGGTGTGACCTTCAAAAATGAGGCTTTGTTTTGTGCTGCTCTTAAGCACTTTGATTGGTTTACTTTTCTGTGGTGTGATGCCAAAGCTAAAACGGAGCTCAGAGATTTTACGTCAAAAGAGAATAAAAGCAAGACGTTCGGAATTCGTCAGTTCTTTTAGAGTTAGTTTCAGAACATGAAGCCAAAGGTGCACCATTAGAAGAAAACAGAAACCAGAAAACAATGCCGATACAGATCTCAACCGTAACAATAATAATCACAACACACTGTAAAACCAGCCTTTTGTTTGACAAAAAACGCCATGCAGATTACAAACGCCCTAAAACACCCTGGAGCTGCGTGATCTTCGCCTGCACAATTTGTCTCAGCAATGGCCGGTGCAGGTCGCGGACCTCTCTGACAAGACTATGCAGTGTATGTAACAGACGCTCCGTTGTGTGACGAACCGTCTGGAGCACTGCAGAAGTGTAAAGGCTCCCCGGCGCGCGGGAGGCCTGCGATGTGAAGTCGTCGACCGTGACAGCGTAGGCATTCAGCGCCAGCTGGACCGTCTCGAGGTGAATTGCCTGCTGATCCGCAGCGTCCTCCACGGCGCCGTCGGCGGTGTAATATTCATCTATCTCTGTGACGGTCTCGCCGTCGTTCAGCGGGCCGCGGCTGGGTGAGCGGCCCGCGCTGGACTCACGCGACGCCGCGCTGCCGGTGCTGGTGCGAATCAAATCAGGCGACCGCTCTTGCGTCGCTGCGCCGGCAGTCAGACGACGCAGCAGCTGTAACTCGCGCACAATGAAGTGACGCAGCAAATCCAATGAGAAGACGAGGGACCTTGGCACGTTGACAGCAACACTTGCAGCAGTACCACTGGCACCACCAGCTTCTTCTGCAACACTGGCAAACTTTGGCGTCAGACTAGCCAGCAGTTCAGGTGCGAAGACAAAGGCAGCGGCAGAGGCTCCGTCACGCGGTAGGGCGTAGTAGGGCTGCTTCAACAAAAACGTCAGTGTGTTGCGCAGTGCGTGCGCCTGTGCAACGGCGACACGCCGACCCTCACTTACTGACGCATCTGCCGTGGGTAGCGACGCTACGCAACACTGCTGCAGACGGGGCTGCTGCAGGAACAAAAAGCCGGCTTGCACACTTGTCAGCAATAGAGAGAGCGGCGCGTTCTGAAGCGCCAGGGCAGCGGCAAGACGAGTCGCCACGTCCACTTCCTCAATTTCCCAAACGAGCAACGCCTGCCGATCGGCGCCCTGCGGACCGGGAAAGACACCAATAGCGCTGGCGAACCGTGGCGTCGTCTCGAGCGCCGCTTGAAGCGGTGGCAGCCACCCCGCTGCCTTTGCGTTGTACGGTCCACACAAGGCGATCACCACGCACCAGAGAGACAGCACCGCGTGCCAGCAGACATGCCAGCTAAGCCTGTGGTGCCGCTGCGTCGCGTGGTCGTAAACAGAAGAAAGCGCAAAGTGGCCAAGTGCGCGCGTGAAGCCCAACAGCGCGTCCTCCGACACAAAACCCAGCACCGCCGTGTTGCGGCCACTGTAGACAAGAATGCTCGAGATGCATTCCAGCACTCTAACAAAGCGGTGGGTGTATGCACACGCAGGCTGGGTTGGCTGAATGAACTGTGACAACAGCGCCGTGTACTGCAGTAGCGTGGGCAGCAGACGGGAAAGGAGAACGGCATCAACGCAGCTCCCGCCGCCGTTGCCGTCGGTACGGGGACGGCCGAAGTAGCGCGCACAGCCTTCCAATATTGTGTCAAAGACGTAAAAAGAGTACGCGCTGTTCAGAACCCCCGGCGTGCTCAGCTGCTCCTGTAACATCGCCTGCACCTCGCGCATTAGCTCCTCAATCGCCGCTTTCTCCGTCAAATTCGTCAGCGGAAATGCCGTCACAATTGGCACCGCATCAGCAAAGAGAACCATGTGTTGCCGGTTTACTTTCACAAACCTGGCGAGCTGCAACATCACCTGCTGGATCGACGGCGCCATCTCCAACTCGGCTAAGTCGCTGCCCATAGCACTCTCGAGGATGCTGGTGGCGGCTCTGGCGAGACGCAGTGCGCATTGTGCCTGTCGTGTCAGCAGTCGGGTGAGCAGCGGCGAATGCGGCCGGCACGCCACGACGGCGCACAGAGCCGACGCCAGCAGCCCCTGTGTGCGCGTGCTGAAGAGGCCAGCGGCGTTTGTGTCAGTACCACTGAACCATAGCAGTTGCTCTACAGCCGTGGCGAGGTCCGCCGATGTGTCAAGGAGGGTGGCGAGGGCGTTGAGGCAACCGTCGTCACCGGTGCCGCAGAAGAAACGCGTGGCAGCCGGACCAACTGGAGTGAGGCGGAGGTAAGGCAGTAAGCTCCCTTGCTGCCCGCTGGTCAAGGAGACGAGCGGTGAAAGCGGCGCCGTGCTGACGTTGGCGATGCCCACGCGCGAGAACGCGGAAGCGAGCGCCGTTGGTGTGGCGTGGCGCACGAAAGAGCCACCGAATCCCAGCATTCTCCTTGCCGATCCAATCTTACCGGAGATGCTTCTGTTGTTTAAGCGGTGTGCACCACTGCGGCTCATCGTGCCATAACGCCAGGGCAGGACAACACTCGCGCTTACACCGTCGCCGAAGCCGCTCACGCTGTCTTCGCTGATCTTGCTACACCGCTGCATCCACTCAAAGACATCCTCGTAGCGCACCTCGCGGCTATCACGCTCATAGGCGGAGCGGCAGCGGTCCATTATACTTTGAGCGTGGCGGAGCAGCTGATCAATCTTGTCTGTGTACTTGGACAGCACCTTGCAGCGGGATGCCATTACAGACGACGCACTGGCGGCTCCGGGTGGCGTGAGAGGTGCGGGATTCAGTCGTTGCAGCGGCGTGTGAACATCCGCTGTGGTGATAAAAGGGCCACTGCGCTCGCTATTGCGGTTGTTGTTACAGTGGATGCTGTTATCTGCGCCTTCAGTTTTTGACATTACCAGCTGCGCAGCAAAGAAGGTGTTGACGTATGCGATGCAAGCCGCAGCCAGAGTCGCCGCCTCCCACTCATCCGTGGATTTATTTGTGGAGGGCGTTGTTGACGCTGCTGCTGTTGTGGCGGCCGCACGGTTTGTGTCGCTGCTCTCCACTACTTCGCTCTCTGACTTTTCGACACCACTTTCTTTCAACAGGGCCGCAATCTCCCTCACTTCCACCACTGAGTGCAGACCAGCGTGACGCAGCACCTGCAGAGCAAGTGCCTTTTCGTGCAGCGATGCCTCCTTGTTACGAATTGTTGACGCAAGTAGCTTTGCAAACGGCAGGTTTTCAGGCTTCGCACTCGCAGCTGCCGTCGTTTCGTTTTCGCTGGCGCCCTCACCATTCGAAAAGTCTCTCCCTTTTCCTTTCGGCCTCCCGCGCTTCTTATCTTCTTCCGCTTCGTTGTCGCTCTCATCGTCGCCCTGTGTTTGAGGACCAAAAAGAAATACGAAAAGAGCTGGGCACCACCGAACCATTGCCAGCCACACTTCTAACCGTAGCGCGTTCGACACGGACCCCACGCAGTTGCCTTTTTGAGCCTCCAGCAGCGCCTCGCGCAGCTGCGCGACTCCAACTGTGGAAAGCGTGTACCGCAACGCTTGAAAGCTTGTTGGGGCGTTTTGCTGCTGTTGTTGTTCCTGCTCAGCAGCCGCTCGCAAAAATGCTACCAGCAGCTCTGCCACGTCCCGGTGTGCTGGCTGATAGTCAGCGTCACACAACACCGTCAGGCACACCTCCAAAACACTGCGTGTGCGACGACCAGGTGCCTCTGCCGTCCACGTGGTCAGAGTCGTGGCAGCAACAGGTGCAGCCGGCACAGGAAACGTTGCGGCACCCAGCACAGCTGGTGCTCGGTACAACAACGTTGTCTTGTACAGCAGCCAAACTGCAAATTGGGCGGATTGCCACGTGGAGCTGCCGCCAGCCATCCAACATCCGCTGCTGTGGCCGTGCACTAAGGTATCCAGAGCCTCTGTGAGTCGGCTGAACAGCCGCGGCAGCTGCGCCACGGTGACGCCGGCAAAGAGTGCGCTCTCGTCCACGACCACCTCGCAGAAGTCAAAGATTGCGTTAACGACCCTTGCAGCGACTGCAGTGCCACCGGGGGTGCAGCGGAAGGCACCGGCAGGTAGCTCCGCCAGCGTCACCAGCACGCGGCTCACCTCTGCTATGTCGCTCTCTTCATGGAATGTGCAGAGGTGCGTGTACAGCTCAACTGCCTCAACGAAATTTGCCTGTATGTATTCAACTGCAGCGTTGTTGTCGTCATCGTTGCTGCCGTTCAGCGAAGTCCAGTTGGCCGGACTCATCAGGTCTGCTACTATGGCACGTAACGAGCCTACCGCAGAGGAGTATCGGTACAGCAGCGAGTAGGCGGCCCACCGCATTTGAAACGACGCTGACGGTGCCTCGGAAAGGATCGTCGTTACTACAAAAGACACGGTGTGTACGAGGTGGTGGGTACCGGTCTGCTGCTCCAGTTGTTGGATGGAGTGCGGGAACGCGCACATAAAAGCGGAAAGAAGGCAAACGCAGGACTCACAGAGCAGACGTCGCTGCCGCTCCGCGTTGCTGGTGCGTTCACTATTAGCGCAACCACCCCCACGAACTACCAGAGATAGATTTGCGCGGAGAAAGTCAACACACAGTGAAAACAGTCGCAAATCTGCGCGTGCAGGTGCACTATTAGTGGTGGCACGTACATGTTCTTCAGCACCTCCTTCCGTGATGGCGGATGCCGTGGAACTTTGTGTTGTTGCTGCTGCGCTGCCGGGAAGAGCAAAGAAAAGCGGCAGCTCGTCGAACGAGTTCAGCAGCGGCGGAAGCGCAGAGGTTACATAGGCTAGAAGTGAGAGGTAGAAAATAAAGCTACGTGGTGTGTTGACCTCAGCCTCGCACTTCAACAGATACGCCATCGGTTCCTCTCGTTCGTTGTCTGTGGAGCTGCCACCGTCTTCAGCGTCATTTGGCACTTTTGTCATTAACGCCTTCTCCGACTGTACCGCTTGTGAGTTTGGTGCCTTTGAGGATGAGTTGCTTTCCTGTTGCTGCTCAACGGCGAGAACCGTGCCGCTCTTTAGTGACTCCATCGACTGCTCAAAAAGCCACGAAGCAGTCCTACCAGCACCGCTGCATTGTTGATCCTCTAATATTCCCAACATGAGTGCATCTTCGTTGCAGTTACTGTTGCCGAGATGCGAAATGCGGTGCTTCACGTAGGCCTCGTGGTACCGCTGAAGTGCACGGTGCAGAAAGTTGATCAGACCCACGTAGCTGGCCGGGTAGGTGGACCACGTCGCACCGTAGATGCCAACAGCATGGCAGATGTGCACCAGCGCGTCCGCCGTGCAGTAGGACCACGCAGCATCCGACATGATGGATAAAAAGTTGCACACCGCGCTGCCAAACTCGTGCATTGCCAAGTTCTGCACAACCAGCACGACTGAGCGGCCTCCGTCAGTGCAGTAGGCAACGTGCACGTCAGCATCGTACATCGTGGCCTGCCGCAGCACCTCCAGAGTGCGGCACTGCCATTCCGCCGACATCGTCTGACACATGTGGGGGACTGCCGCGACAAAAGCCATGTGTGCCATGTTGGCGCCCACACATAAGCCGCCGGTTTCGAGATCGCGCATGGCTGACTCCGCCACCTCCTGTGGCAGCTGTGCAGCGTGGTGGATAAGAAACGCGGTGAGGGAAACCACGCTGCGACGCAGCAGGGCGGGTCGCGATGACTGGAGTGTCCCCGCATTGGTGAGCGATGAGCCCATCTCCTGATTGAGGGCGTACAGCCTGGTCAGAATTGCTGGCGATGCGCAGGCGGGTGCTGAGCTACCAGTAGGTAATGCAGTGTCATCAGGTTTTTTAAAACTACCTGAAGACATTTCAACATCGTTGCGTGCCGTGTCACAGTGGAAAACAAATAAAAGCAGCACATCACAGTAGAGCGCGAGCGCCGTAATGAGATCCACATCCGCACCGTCTGCGCAGAGCTGCCACAACTTCTCCATGTCCTCACAGGCGTGGCCCGCAAAGTCGTGCTCGATCAACAAGTGTAACAGTTTGCTGTACTTGCCTGACTTCTCCAGCGCGGCAGGCGAGCGCTGTAACAACAAACTCAACATGCTTAATACCTTCAGCACAACAGTGAGGCCTTCATGCGAAGACGAGGAGAGCGAAGAAGACGTAGCGGAAGAAAAAGCAGCACCAAAAGTCGGTGTGCTTGACTCGCCTGCTAGCATACTTTTGGTTGTTTTCTGTGAAGCTGCATGTTCTCTCAAATCGGCGTTCCTTTGTTTCTCCAAGAGTGGTGGCAAAAAACCGTAGTTGCCGCTGTTACTGCTTCCACTGATGTTAGCCGACTCACAAAAAAGGCTGAGCGGGGCAGAGCGCAGTGTTCGAACAATGTAGTCTTCTTCCTCTGCCGTTAACGTTTCCTCGATGGAGCTTTGTCGATGTATTGCAGCAGGCTGAAGGGCAACGGAGGAGAGGGGCGGCGACAACTCGCGTGCACTAAAAAGTTCCGCCAGAGAGGCGAGTGTGCACATCTTCGATGCTTCGGTGAAACTGGCGGTGCTCTGGCCGCCAGTCCTCTCCGTTTGTGTTGTGTTCTTGCTTGCAGACATTATATTGTTACGTGTGATTACAAAAGATAATGACGGAAAACAAACAAAAGGTCACGGTGGACTCTCTTTCTCTCTTGGGGGTGTAAAACTCTGAAGCTACTGTGACGCAGAAACAGAAAACAAGACAGGTAATAAGACCGGGGGAATTTAAGAAAAAGTGGAGCGGTGTTCTTTTTCGCGTTGACAATCGGCACCGCACATGTGAAGGCAAAGGAAAAGCTCTCAGACAACGCAGGTGCTCAATCAAGCAAAGCACACTTTTCGGTGCACATGACTGCGCGAAGTGTGTCCGTCTCCAATAATGCAACGCGTCTAAAAGTGACACGAGTTCTTCGCCACTAAAAGGTGTCACATGGCCTCGTTTTTCTCTCTTCGTTCGGTAAAACGTAGGGATGAAAACGTGAGGAACTAACTCATCGTGCGGTGCTTCCATTCAACAAATGCACCCTCGGTACACACACACACACACACACGAAACGAACAAGCAAACCAGAAAGAAGTAAGCAAGAGTACAGCAGTTCTTACTGGTTAATTAACTAGACATTCTCCTACGCTATGTGTTTCATCACGGTCAACTATTACTCGTATCATGAAGGTAAATGTTGAGGACGCAGGTAGTACGCGCTTACCCCCGCCCCACACACAGCCCTCCTAACGGATCGTCATTAGTCGTTCTTCTTAGGTCCAATCGTCATGATAGGGATGTTCAAGTAGCGTGCAATCTGGTTAAAAACCGAGAGAATCATGTGTGTGTACTGTAGCGTCGCACAGAATATCAGACCCACCAGAACCCACCCCAGGGAAGTCTCAACGGTGGCGCGCGAAAGAAACGACACGTCAAAGTGGTGCGCTGCAGACGCCAGCGCCAATGTGGCCGTGTACAGCACGTAGTACAGGTGGAAAGACCGGTACGGCATGCCGCACAAACGGGCTATCGTCAGGCGCGTCACGGTGATAGAGAGCAGTAGGCCGTAGCTGACCTCCAACGCAAAAGGAAACCGCACCTGCACATCTGAGTAAACTACAAAGACATGCAAGACAAGTCCCGACACGAATACGATGGGCAGCGCCACAAGCAGCGGCACCAGCTTTGACGCGTGCACCGTGGGACGCACGATCACGTGCGCGATGTTCGCCACCACAGTTGAGGAGCACGAGAGCACGAAGGTCAAGAACAGCACATCGCGTGCCGTCTCGAAGTGCACCGTACCATTGCAGTTGGGGAAGAAAAAGGAGAAAGCGACGGGGTAGGGGATGTCGTAGGGCCCGACCACCGAAGCGTCCCAGAGCCCTTTCCAGGAAGCGGATAGGCTGAAGATGATGCAGTTAACGAGAATACCCTCCGTCGGCCCACTGATGTAGCCCAGGTCGAAAGTGCCGGTGCTAAACTGCTCCCAGATCGCGGTGAAAAGACCGAAGCAGGTGAGCACGAGCGGCCAGAAGCGCTCTGGTCCGTCCACATACATCGCCAGCGTCACGTTCACTAACACAAAAGGGGTGAGGAAGGCGTCGCAGCCGTGGTCGAAAAGTTCGCCGAGGGGGCTGCCGGCGCCAGTGCGGCGGGCCTGCTTTCCATCGATGGCATCCAACGTCTGGTAGGTGAAGAGCGCGAAGGCCGCGTAGTACAACGCCCAGCTGGGGAAGTCACCGCCCTCAAAAAAAAAGTAATACATCAAAACCAGCGTGGAGGACATGCCTACTATAAACCCAGTGAAGGTGATGCGATTGGGCGCAACCGTCATGGGAACGAGGCTGACAACAAAGTTCCAGTAGCGCTGTAGGACGTAGCGGCTCATGATGGAAAAATCGGCGCCAGAGTACTTGTACTTCTTCAAGTTCGGCAAGTAGGCAGGTGGGATGTACTCATTTTCGAAGGGGTTCAAGCTATGCTTACTCTGAACGGGCCTTGGTACCATTTTTCTCTTAAATTTGCGTGCTTGAAAAGATGTTCTCAAATTACTCGAATGTGTATAATGCCGTCCTTACGCTATTAGAGTGAAAGTAACCAAGTAAATGCTTTGACGGGAACGTCGAATCGAGAAAAGGAGGAAGAGAATAAACCGCAACGCTTACAGGAGGACCTAAAGCTAGCCGTTCCTTTTTCTTTCTGTTTCAAGCTAGTTGTCGTATTCCTTAATTTGTCAGCGCACTCTATAAGAATGAAAGGAAACTCGTTCGTTTTTGTGTCTGTCCTCCCTCCCTGGTGGTGTGTGTTTAGAGAACAATGCTAGCGTAGTATTAAAAAAAAAAAAAGGATACGGAATTGATGCTGTGATTGACTGCACTGCAGACCTCAGCACTCGAGGTCCAGAGAGAACAGCGGGGCAGATAAATGGGAAGGGCGAGTGCGCAAAAAAGTTCAAAGTTCGTCGGTTGCCAAAAATGTAAAGCAATAGATGATTTTGCCCTGCCTACGATATCAGCCCTACTGCGAGCGGAGCTTTGTGTTTTCCTGTTCAAGGAGGGTAGAAAATCAGTAACACACTCTACCAACGATACCCTTGCATCTCTAAGCATAACTTGCCAATCGACATCAAGAAACGAGGTGACGTTACTAAACTGGTAGATGCCTTAGTTTGAACGATCCACACACGTAACTGCAAAGAGGTAGCTAGAGAGAAAACTAACAAAACGCCGTTACACTTGGGGTGTGCTTGTGGCAGTGTAACTATTTACATGAGCACACACAAATACAAAAAACGCAAAGGAATGGCGTTTTTTGTATTTAGCAAAGCGTCTCGTTCACTTAACTTCAGACGTGAACCAATAGAAAGGAGAGTAGAACCTTTAATGATGATCATAAATCTAGAATCCAAGACTGGCTATCAGGATCGAAATGTAAAAGCGGCACACTCAGGTATATATAGACAAAAATATGAAAACAGATAATAATCAAAATGTACACACGCACACAAACACACCGGCCAGCGCCGCTTTTATTGCTTATGTTTGCCTCACTTCATTTATTTTTTGCCTACGCGTTCCTCAGCATCATTAGGGTATCTTCAACAAGCTGCTTGTAATCCACCTTCTCATCCGGCCGCATCAGCTGTGTGAAAGAGGTAACAAAAGGAACGGAGACGGAAAGCATAGTGTCGATCGTAATCCACTCGTTCAGTGGCCGGACGCACAGTACCGGGCAATCGATCGCTCCGGACGAGTCCGCGGCAGAAGCCTCGCTTGTATTATCGGTCAAAAATACAATTTGCAGGTTCTCGGGCGAGTTTATGCGTAGCTTCTCAGCAAGCAGGTTGCGGATGCGCATGTAGCTCTTCAGTTCTAGCTTTGTGCCAACGACGGTAGGGTCAAAGTAGGCGGTGATGAAAGGGTTGAGGTCGCCGTAAGGTGTGTGCCGCATGAGTAGCTGCTGCGCCGCTAAGCAGCCCGTGCTGTAGAGCGCAATGTGCACCGAGCCCCTCATCGCTTCGTGGCCGACATAGCGGAAAAACTCATTCACGTCTGGCCACACTTGTGTACGATGCTGTCCCTCTGCGTACACTTCTTCAAAGATGGCCCCCTGCACTGCCTTCACGTAGGCTTCCTTGCTGCCACTGTTCATCTCTCTTTTAAAGTGTTGACAAAAAAGCCTACGCACGGTGTCGTTGGTGCTTTCATCCGCAAAGTTGGCCGCTTTACTTTTCGAAAAAGCGTCGTGCAACGACACGGCAGGCGGTAGATCGAGAGAGGCTCTCATTGAGGGATCTGCTGGTGTCTCCGCCGCAGCAGCAGCAGCACCAGACGCAGCCGCCGATACATGTTGCACAAAGGTTGCATCAGATGGAAAGTGCGCCTGCGTGTACGCCTCCACGTGGGCCGCTGCGAGGGGCAGCATCACCTGCCGTACAAAAGGCAACGGTGTTATAGTGCCTTCAATGTCGCACAGAAACACAACGACGGGCAGTTCCCCCTCGGAGAACGACGTATTACAACTGTTGCACTCGCACGCGGACTTCTCTGGTGTCTGGAGGCGCACGCCGCGTTTGCGCAGCCAGTCGTAGATGTTCAGGTCTTTCGATTTATTGTTGTTAAGCTTTCCCTCGATTACGCTCATGATCGTGTCGTATGAGTAATTGGCGGGCATGGCATCGGTAAGGTGCGCCAGCTCCGTCTGTGCCTGGAAGCACCGCCAGGCGTTAGCTTGAGGCATTCTTTAGTGTGTTGCTTCGTGTGTGTTTCTTTACTTTCACGTCAGAGGAAGTTCACTGGGCCACACTACGTTTTTAGATAAACTGCGATCCCGTCGTTCTTGAAGAACGTAAAGCGAATTTGGATGGTATGCTCAACAAGAGAAGAAAAAAAAAATTATAAACGCCTTCAAAAACGAAAACGCACTGACAAAATACGCCTTTTATCAGTCAAATCAGAAAACTCTACGTGAGCAGTATTGTATGAAGACTTCTCAAAGACTCAACCGGCAATAATGCGTGCAGTAACAACAGCAAAACTGCAGCAAGTACGTACGCTAGGAGAGCAACGGGTATAAGCACTGTGTAAGCGCGTGACTGAATTAAGTATGGTAGCCCAGCACGCTCTTCGGCGTGTGTTTAAGTGCAGCAGTGATAAGAGACTCCACTGCAGCTCTTTCAATTCACTGTTGTCACTTCGCGCACACAAATCACAGGGTAAACAGATGATCACAAATAGAGGAAGTTGATATTGGCAAAGGAAACAGAAGGTTGAACCATAGGGAAATCGTACTTCAATGTCATTATGAGGGCTAATTGAGCAAGTAGGGAAAAAAGCAAATGCGCTGCTCTTTCCTGGTTCAGCTTCAAACCTAAATAACCTCACACGCATCGAAAGTGCCGCACACAGAAACCCACTTTAAAGGTGCTGACAGGTTGTGCTGAAGCTCACTAAAGCGATTTGCATTAGGTGTGTCACCGCAGTTGTCTTGCTCGCTTCAATCGAGCTCGACAGGAAACACTAGAACACCAGCGCCCATGTCTGCGCACAAAACAGACGGTGTTCCAACAATAGCCCGGGGCTACGAATGGCTATTGACGTGCCGACGCTTTTACGCTCTCCTCAGTTTCACTTTTCCCAGAAGAAAGAATCACTGGGAACCGAAAGCTACAGATAAGGGATCTATATGGCGAAGAAAAGAAACAAAGCCAGAAACGGGAGCGAGCCTAGTAACCAGGTCCAGAGCCTTGCAAAGGAAATGCAGCGGTAAAGCAAACACAGACACCTCCCTCCAAAAAACCTCTACGCTTTGCATCGAAGCCCTGCGAAACAGGAAGCCCGCAACACTCATTTATTGTACCACCGCGTCCACTGCGTATGCGTATATGGGAACAGTGTACTCTTTTGGGGGTATTTTCGATGGGAGCATACCGAATCAATTGGCTTCGTCGTGCTTTCATCGTCTTCCTCTATTGCGCTTGTCGCCCTCAGCCACAAAAGCAACGAGACGCGATAAAAGAAGCCTGCTTACAATTACATGCATGAATGGCGTCTCGATGGAAAGAGGGGCAATAAGGAACAGATAATAAAGAGAATACAAAGTACAAGAGGGACGAAGAGACGAGCGAAAAAAAAAAAAACACAAATGAACAGCAAAAAAAGGAAAAAATCTCCACAACAGCGTGACTCACTCCTACGCGAGCATGCGCACCAACCCAAATCGAAAGCAATGATACAATTGGCTCGAAATAAAAACAAAAGACTCTAAGTAAGAAGAGAGGAAAATGTGACACCAAAGAGGTACAGCGGGAAGGATTGACGCCTGAATTCAACCTTTTCTTACTCTCTTCTTTTCCGACGAGCAGACAGCGCACGGGAAAGCAGAAAATCAACATCGTTGACGTGTGCCTGCTAATTTTAAGAGGTGTGTTTGAACTCCATCCACGTTTATGGAAAGGATACAGAAGAGCTCGAACAACGACTTCTGGGTTCCACAGCGAAAAAAGGGGAGAATGAACGATTAGTCTCACGATAGTTGAGAAATAACAGCACCTTAGTTCAGCTTAAGACTTAGCACTCTTCTCCGCATTTGTCACCTTAGACTTCACCTCCTTCGGTGCCTTCGCCGGTTTTGCCTTCGCCGGCTTTAACTTCGCTGGCTTTAACTTTGCTGGCTTTAACTTCGCTGGCTTCGTCTTAGCCGGCTTCCCCTTTGGCGGCTTTGTTTTCGTCGACTTCGCCTTCGCAGCCGCCTTCTTCACAGCCTTCTTCGCCGGTGACACGCGCTTCTTCGAATTCACCTCCTGGATCGCCTTCGCCACCTGCACGTCCAAAGGCTTGCGTAGTTCATACAGCTGCGACAGTGCCGAGAAGCGCTTCTTGTAGTTCAGGCCCTTCACAACATTGTAGTTCTCGCGCACAAACTGGGAGAACTCGCTTTTGCGGGCCGGCTTTTTGCGAGGTTTCTTGCTGTTCATACTTGGGTGGCTTTGCGCGCGTTTCTGCAGATCCCTGCGCTGCTGCTGCGAGAGCCCCTTATACATCTTTGACAGCATCCGACCACGCTTCGCAATCGAGATGCCCTTCAGAGACGGGTTGTTCTTTTGGTCCATGAGGAAGATCGAAAAGGGGCTCACGCCGCGGAGAACACGGGCCACGCGAAACATGTTATCAAGACTGTATAACTAGAACAAGTGACGAAGAAAATAAGTTCTATAAAACGGTGAGTACAAAAACCAGTAGCTGATAGTTCTACCAAAAGGAGGCTTTTAGTGCTTCGGAAGTGACAGCTACGTTGTTGTCAAAGTCGAGGTGGTGTTTTGCAGCCAACTGTCCTATTTATAAGTACAAGTTATTTGTGAAATGTGGACTAACCGAGAAAAATCTTAGTTTGCTTACAGAAAAAAAAAAAGAGATACGGTGAGATTGACGAATTTGCCTAAATCTAACATGATAAAGCCTTAACCTACACTTCAGGTGCTGTAAGTGCCTGTAGGCAAGCACACTTGTTCCTTGAATTCAGGGAAGATCGTCCGCACTTCGAACAACAGTACCCCATTTAACGATTTGGAGTAACGGTGGTTTTAGAAAGGGTTATCAAACCACTATATTTTGAAAAAAAAAAAAGCGTACGGGAAAAGGAGGCGCTGTGTGGAGTCGGTGTTTCTCTTTTCATACGTGTCACTCGTACCGAACGAAACATGGAAATACGTACAAGTTCTACTTATGGCACTGCGGCCACCGTATGTGGCCCCGTTGTTGAATCCTATTCCACCACCTCCATCCCCACCCTTCGGCACTAGGCAATGCGTAAACGAGGCGGCGTCACTTCGTCCGCCCCGTCTGTGCGTTGTCAATGACACGCACCACTTTGTGGTGTGCCAGGCAAAGAAGGAAGAGAACAAGAAACTATGAGTGGGCGTGTGGTATCGGCAGCACACGCAGTCTCCTCGGCTGGGGTGGCTGCACCACGTGCAATACGCGAACTCCGGTGAAACACCAAGGCCGCGTTAGACGGGCACTGACACTCCCCCGCCGCTTTCACCATTCCTGGCTTCACCGGAGTGTTGATAGCCGTCGAAGCCAAGTGACTCACAGCCTGTTCAACGGAAGTGCGTCCCTCGAGGGATGCAGACCTGCGCCAAACACTCCTTCAGGTAGCAGGCAAGCACCGGCCTCTTGGACTGAGCCAACCCCCTCGCAGCAGCTCCTTTGAGCTCCGCACGGAGTGAATCCCGGAATGCGCTCAGCATCAGCACAGCACAGCAATAAAGTGGCGTTGGAAGTCCAAGCGGTGGGATCTGCAACCCGTAGGCGCGAGTTTTTGTGGTTTGGTTCATTTTTATACGTTACTGCAAGTCCCACCGGCCTGGGGCCAAGCCGGACCCGTCCACCGCGCCATCGTCCCCGCAACCTAGCACGGTAGGTTGCAGGCGCTTGGCTTCCCCATTTAGTGGGTACTAGACCCTGGCACCACGGTGAGGTGGCCGGCATAACCGCCGTAACGCAAGGGGACAAAAAAAAAGAAAAACAAACACTGTTTTTCCACCTGCTCCTTTAAATGCGATGCAACCGAGGCATTAAGAAAGATGCTCAGGAGAGAAAATCTCGTTTTCGTTTAAGTGAAAAAAGTGTGAATAACCTCAGGGCCTTTCGTCAGGCCTAGCAGTCGAGGTCTAGCTTGTTGAGGGCACCGCGCACGCGTTGCGCGAGAACCTCCGCATCTCGCTGCGCGCAGTGCACTTCTCTGTCAACGAGCAATTCGCTTTTCTCCGCCTTTGCGTGGTACCAGCAGCACTGTGGCTTCTTGACTTTTTGTTTAGTTGCCTTTGCCTTTGTCTTACTGTTCTGCTGCTTAACGTGTTGCGGTTCTGAACCGATCAGTCCCGAACTTTCTGCGACAGCAGCCTCCAACACGTTCACGTCGAAGCACCGGATGTCCTCCGCCTCCGGAATCCAATCTTGAGAGGTGTCCAGCGTTTCTTTGCTCAACAGCTCCGTCACATTGCAGTAGCGGTGGCGCTGCCAGACGGCTGCCCCGTAGAGCCAGCGGATGGCCTGCAAGTCCATCACCGTCGGGCTCTCTGGCGCTCCTTTACTGATCAAAATCACGCGAGGGTTACGCACAAACGCGGTGTCCACCTGTCGCGCCTTGGTGCGGTAGTCGTTCGTTAGAAACGTCGCGTTGTGGTAAGGGATGAGGTGGGTTGACAGGCAGGTGTACATAACTGCCTCCTCCTCGCCCATGGGTACACAGCCGGGGTGGCAGAAAAAGTGCGTGTTTCTGATGCGCGTCGGCAGCGGCGTACTGCCGCTCTTCGACGACTCCCCTGCATCGGCGGAAACAACAGGAGCCCTCCCCTTACTTGCCGGTGTCTGTTTGCCGCGTGGTGGACGGACCAAAACAAAGGCGTACTCCGCTGGCAGCGGCACACTATGCGCGCCCACCGTGAAGGCCTCCACGTCGAACGCTACAAATACGACGTTCGCCCACCCACCCGCTGCCTCCACGCAGGTGAGAAAACGTTCCTTGCTGCGCATTAGCTTCGCCGCGCTGCGCGTCCATGACTTGTGCGAGAGGGCTTCTGGTAACGACGACAATGGCCGCTGCGGCGCCCCACGAGCACAGGCACTGTGTGAGACTTTGCGTTCTGGCTTCGTAAAGAGCGGCACATCTGCTGGTGTCGGTGCGCGCCAGTTTGGGTAGAGCTCCTTCAACTTTGACAAGACTTCCACGTTGGTGGAGATGGGCAATGCCCAACCCGACGGTTCACCGAATTTGTAGCCCGGCACCACATCGAGGCCGTCCTCGCCAATACCGGGCATGCCACAGAAGGCCTCGGCATGTGCGGCGCGGAGATCCGCACGGTTACGTGTCTTGTCCACAGGGATCAAAATACAAGTAGTGAAATTTTCGCACAGGAAACGAGACGCCGGTGACGGCTTGCCCTCCCCCACAGACGCGATGTAAGCACCGGAGGGCTGCAGCCCTACAGCGCCGGTAGTGACAGAGGTGATGGAACTAGGAATTGACATAGTTCCATCGTCCATGCCTGGTGCCCCACTAGTCTTGTCGGTGTCAGCGAGAGACGTCACTGTCGTGGTGCCTCGACGACTGTCATCTCTTTCCAAGGTCGCGTTCAGCAGCGCTGCTACGGCGTGAAACCAATCGGGTCCCGACTTGGAGTTCCACCGGTCTCCTCTCGCCGCGTGGTCGGGGATGAGGTCGGCAAAGTTGGCGCGAAAGAAGCCTGTATCGTCGTCGAAGGTCCACGCGTAGGACTGAAAAGCCTGGGAGAGCCTGATGTTGCATGCATCGACCTCCTTTTCCACCAATTCAGTTGCGCTCAGCTCGTCGGTGCTGTTGTCGGAGAAATACTCCTCATAGTTTTCAACATCGTTGTCACTGTACATTGCTTGCGTAAGGATTTAAATAGCTCTGTTTTATGTGTTTGTGTGAAACTTAATTCTGATTGTGTGAAGCGCTTAAATGCGTCCTTTGCTAAGACTCTTTTTGGCTTCTTTTTGAGTTGTGCACAGACAGCAACCCCTAGAAGAGGAAGACAAGCAAGAAGAGTGTGTCTTGAAGAGCTGGGCTTGCGAGCTAAACCCAGCTGGCATGTAGTCTGAAAGTAGACGCAGTCGGTGTTATTGCGTGTGTTTAGTTTTCTGCCACGCAACGTTTTTTTCGGTCGACAAGTCGCAATTTCATAGAATAAGGTCGAAATCAACGGAATAGTTCCGCAGGCTCACGAGTACAAGACTGCTTCAACACAAGCAAGCTTTTCGATTAGTTGTGTGTCCACAGCTTTTCTCCGGTCGTAGTTCTGTTGTGACCGCAGGATTTCCCCCGCTGCCTTGAGTACGTCTCTCATAGGGGGAAAAACCCTGCGCACAACGATAGGGCAGTCATCAAATTCCATCGGGAAATAACAGTAATCGAGGACAGTACTCACATTCATGCTTCAACACAGATACCTAGGACTTGTACCGAGAAGCGGTACACCGAAAAGAGAAGCAGCCGAAACGGTTTTGGATGAACGAAAGCGTCGCCTACTGGAGCGCTCAGCCTGCGTCTTCTTTTCCTTGTCCGCCTGCGTTTAATTTGTTTTCGCCGTGCCTGCCTTACGCTGTCGTCTCCTCGGTTCCTTCGAGCATCTTGGTAACCTTGTCAAACTTGATGATCTGCGCGCGCGTGGCCTCCACCTTCTCTTCGAGCGCCGTCACTTTCACCTGCTCCTTGTCGCGGCTTGCCTTGCTCGTAGCTGCGCGGCGGCGGAGCAATTCCAGTTCGCCTTCAAGCGTCTTCAGTACGCGCAGGTTGCGGTCTTTGCTATACGACGCCGCCTCGTACACCTTCTTCGCTGCACTCAGCTGCGACTGAATCTCGCCGAAGCGAGCCAGATACGCGTCCACCTTCACTTTCAGCGCCTCTTGCTCTCCCTTCGCCTTCGCCAGCTCCTTCGTCTCCGCCGCCAACTGCGCCTGCAGCTCTGGAACACGGCGAATGTTCTCCTCTTTCTTCTCCGCCAGTTTGGCCATCTCCAACTCACGCTTTGCCACGAGCTCGTCGAAGTGCTCTTTGCCAGAACTGGAATGAGAGTCATAGATCTCCTGTTGCTTTAGAAGAAGCTCTTTGCGAGCGTTTGCACGCTGCTCGCGCTGCGCCAAATCCCTCGACACCTCATCCGCTTCCGCAATCCTCCCCTTCAGGTCGTCGGATATCTGCTTGCGCTGTTCGGCATCCTGCTCTCGCACCGCCTTGTACCTCGCCTCCGACTCATCGTTCATCTTCTCCAGCGCGCACTGCACACTCAGGGCCCTCGCAGCCTTTTCTTTCTGCAACTCTAACTCTTTCCGCAGCTCCTCCTCTTTGTATACTTTGCTGTCGAGCTCGTGCTGCTTCGTCTCCAGCTCCAGCTCACGGTCACGGAGGCGCAGGAGCTGCTTTACCAAGCGTTCAGACAAGGCAGACATGTTGTGCTTGTTGTTGTTGTCCGTAAGGATTGTAAGTATGTGATTACTGAAGTGCACTCGTTGTGACCCGCTAAAAAAAAAAAAAAAGCTAAGCAACGAGAATAGCGCCTTGAGACAACAACAACAACAAAAGGCGAAGCTAGATTTGAAACAGTAATAATAATAGTAACAACGGTGTATCTATCTACTGTATTGAAAGAGACGACAACGAAGAAGAAGTCATATAAATTTGCAAATACAGTTCTACGTAAGTGAGAGAAAACAAAAAAAAAGAAAACACATGCAGGTACAGGGTGGGACACGCTGCGTTGCTTCCAATTTTGGTTTTCGTGGGAACTGAAAATGCAATCGCCAAGAGAGATCAGTTTGACCCAAAGAAAAGGGAAAGGGAGACAAGTGACAAGTCTTTGACGGTTGAAAACATGTACAACGACAGAAAAAAAAACACTTATAAAGAATGATAGAAAAGTAGGCCGAATCAAAATACAGCCTTTGGCATTAGCAAACACCCAAACCGTGTCTGTCGTACTTCTCCAGAGCTTCAGGACTTTGCAGTTGAAAATGAAAGAAATTGGAACATTGCAGGCAATTCCGCCGCGCGACTTTAAAAAGACAACTGCCTAGCTCGTCTTGTTACTCTTGGTTTAAGTTTTGAATGGGAGTTGTCGCTGCGGCACGCCTGAGAGACGGAATGCACGTGTAGTGACGCAGGAGTTTATATATATATATATATATAACGGAGGCATAACGGAAAATGAAAAGGGTGGAAAAAGTCGCAAAAGAAGAAAAAAACAAAGCGAGGACGCAGAGCAACGATCGCTGTCAACAACCGCTTTCACGTGTGACTAGGCTTCCGCTCTAAACCGTACCGACTACTCTGACGACAAAGGAGCAGGTGATTGAAAGTGAATTGCACAAACTAACATGGAGAACACAAGGGCACACCCACACTCAGAAAAGAAAAGCACATCAAAAAAAAAAGTCGGGAAACGCAATGGAAATGTTGCTTTTCGGTCACATATTTAACCTATTTTGCTATCACGCAAGTCCTCGGCAACAAATTTCTTGAAATTTGCGCCGTCGCGGTTTGAAATCTCCGGAATCGTCAGGAAAACGATTTTGCTCGGGTGTGTGGCGTCAAACATGTACAGCGTGACGTCGCCGCCGTAGTGTGACATGACATCTTTGGTCACCTTCTGAAGCATGTTCTCGCAAACGCCACACGGGAAGAGCGGATTAGCCTCCTTCTTCACGTTCATACCATGCACAAAGACCTCCCGCACCCCCCAGGTCGGCACGCCGAGGGAAGCAAGTTTACCCATTGCATTCTGCTCCGAACAGCGTGACCCACTCGGCGTGCTGAGTTCGTAATTCACTGCAATCACCGCCCTTCGGGAACAGTGGCACCACGATCCGCTCGGCACCCCAACAACGGCTGCCGTCTCGTCTGGGATCACCGCGTCGATGTACTCGGCGTTCGTGTTCGCCGGGTTGTCGCCGTTGCGGTGGCAACGACATTCGTTTACGTCCACGAAGGTCAGCACGGACGTGACGATCGGTCGCGTCGGGTCGTGCTTGCGCCAGCTGTTGTGCGCGTGGTGCTCGCGAAAGTTCAAGATCATTTGCGTGACGACGCTGAAGAAGGAGTCGTCGTCCTCCTTCTTGAGGTCCACAATGTTGAAGGTTTCGTCCAGCTCGTAGCGGGCACGGATGATCGAGCAGGCGTCCATCACAAAAGGCGCCAATGACAGCTGTGCAAAGGCGGGCGCGGTCAAGTTTAGCAAATCACCGACGCACTGCAGGTAGTCCGGCAGCACCACAGGGTCCTCAACGCGGGGAAAGGCCAGAAGGGCCTCCCGCAGCGGCATCTTCGTGTCGAGGTCGCGCAACGACGACAGCGTCAGGAACGCCTCAGCCCACTGCGGCGGAACGCGCAGTGCAAGGGAATCGAAGGCGGTGTTGCCCAGCACCTGCATATCGCCAACCGTGCGCACCCCCAAGCTCTCTAGAAACTCGTAAAACGCGCTGGCCTCCTTCTGCGGCAGCGCGTCCTCGATGACATACTGGCCCCAGCTCTGTAGCGGTACGTCGGAGGCCTGTTCCTGCCGGTGTCCCACCCCTTTATCTGCATGGATGTACAGGCAGCTAATACCGTTGCGGCACGACTTGTTGAAGCGACACATCGTGGGCACGACGGCCGGGAGGACGTTCGCCGCCTTCAAGCCCAGCGCAAAGAAGTATCCAGCGGTGGGGACAATTTGATTTTGCGAGAGTCGCACGTACTGCCCAGCACGGGCCACCATGAGTGCCAGGCGTGGCAGCGTGTCGAGCCGCATGCGCCACGCACCGGGGCGAAAGTGAATCCGCTCACACCCACAGTTCGTCTTCTCGCAACCGAGAAAGCATCGGTGAACCTTCTTTGGGGAGACGAAGAAGCGAATCGGCGGCGGCTGCACGTCGCGCTTGTGAAAAAGATAGAAGGACACATTGTGGCCCTGCGAAGGAGCAACAGCGGCGGTAGCAGCAGCCGGTGTTGCCGCTGCTTGCACCACCGAAGAGTCAATGCTAATGTTCAATGTGCGCGGTGTACCGCGATTGTTGTTGTCATTTAGGGTTGCGTGGCTGTTGAGCAACGGAGACTCGTCTACATTAGGCGGAGGCGATGTCGTTGCGCTGGGGTGCAGCAGCGGGGTGTGTTGCTCAATCGCGCTCGACTCCGGCGTGGAGGGGAAGTCGGGTGCGTTCTGCTGCTTGTTGAGCCCGTCGTAGCTGTTGAGGGTGTGCAAGGCGAAGGTCTCATTGTCGCACCGCAGAGAAGCGTGGTCGGAGGTGAGCGCGAGGACTACGTACGACTGGGCCTGTTGTGACTCTTTCAGCGGGAGGTACCCTTTGTAGAAAGGGATTGAGTTGAACGTCTGCGCCGCTAATTCGGACATTATGAAAGAAAAGTTGTAGGACAGAAGAACCTGAGGTGCGAACAGGAAAACAAAAGGAGAAGAGCGATGCGCTCTGGTAATTAAAGATCGCAGGTATTTGGTTTCTTTTTCTCTAGATGTTTAGTTCGATGAAATTCAATAGCGTGGGGAAAATAAATAAAGGCGAAAAGACATGGGAGGTTAGAAACCAACCGAGTTAGCACAATAGAGGAGCGGCAAAGAGAAACAGAGGCATTATAAAGCGAGAAGAACAAACACCGATGTGTACTTCTAATCATATGACGTTGTTGTTACGACGCATGCTTTCTGTTGTTGCCATTGATAACAACCGTACTCTTCGGCACAAGCAGAGAGGTTCAAAAAGCCAAAGAAACAAAAGCAAAAAAGGGACATATAGCACATCAGCGTTCCTACTGCCGCCACGCTTTTTCTTTACGAAATGCTTCACCCAGGACGTCGGCGTCGTAGTCAAACAGCGGATCGAGCGCAAACGTCTGAACACAGTCGTCGTGCTCCGCAATGACCTGCAGAAGGTCTGCTGCCACGTCAGAGAACAGTGCTTCCGCTTTCTCGGTTTCCATAATGTGGTGATCGTCGTTAAAACGCGGCGTGCTTGCGCGTTGTGTGTCGTTGTCTGTGGCGTTGTCGAGGCCCGGTAGCACCACGCTGCTTGCATCCGACATAGACCCTGAGAAGGACGAGGAGGAGGACCGGGAGGACGCACCCACTTCACAGTTCGTTGTCACTAAAATGTGGCCGTTCCCGACATGATCAAGAGCTTGTTCGTCTGTATACGAATGAATTTCCGAAGAGTTCGCGGTGTCTTGCAATTGATCCACTTGCGCCCCGCTTTCCAGAGCCAGTATGTCGTCAAGCGTCAGAAGTGCTGACGGTGGTGCAGCAAGGGTGGCTGCAGTAGCTGTGGTGGTTGCGCGCAAAGTCGCAGCTGTTGATTTGTCATGCGCAGCTTCAGAGTATTCTCCAAGAGCGCCGAAAAAATTATCGAAGGTCGTGGACACATCCGTTACACCCTTGTCAAAGAAAGCAACGAGGTTACCGGTGTGGGTGCCGTCCTCGAGCTCCACCGTCTCCAGATCGTCGTCCTCTCTTAAGTCGACAGCGACTGTGTAGGGAGCACAATTAAGCGTCTTCGCTGTAATTCTTTCCTGAGGCATGCCGTTTACATCAATGTGCCTTTCACTATTCCTCTCTCTCTGATGATGTCTCTGCTCCGTGCGTCTCTGCACCCGGTCACACTCCCGCAGACGCCGACGTAATGCTGCATAGTTGGCAACAGGCTTCCTAGTCGCCGTAAGAATTTGGTTTTCATCGGTGCTGTCTTTTTCACCATCGTCATTTTTCCCTGACAGCGCGCCGCCCTCTAACTGCGCTAGTGCTTTCACTTTGTCTTGTTCGGTGAGTTGGGTGAACGTGGCGAGTAGGCCAACCGCGTCTTCCTCGCGCGCATTCATGAAAGCCTCTAAGCTGTCCAACACGGACTCGTTCGTGAGCGGGAAAACTGCTTCGGAAGAAACCCCAGAATGAAATGAGATTGTCGACACACGTTGCATATCAGCAACGCATCGGGCAGAGGGACTCCGTTGCGGTGTAGAGGTGCGTTTTTGTTGGTAGAAGCGCTGCGTTGCGTCGTCGCGACTATGACGTAGCGACGGCTCAGACATCTTCGTTTCTCTTGCCTTTTTACTTTACAAGGGAAGTAACAAATGACCAAATAGGAAAAGACGCAACTCCTCTAGGAACTTGATTGTTTACGTTGCAGCTGACAGTACGTTACGGCGCTCCTGTAACTCTGTGAACAAATCTATTCAGTCCGTTGTACGATGTTGTAACCTCGTTGATACCGCTGCTTGTCGATCTCCTTTTATGATGTTGTAGCAAAGCACCTGTTTCTGTGTGAAAGCCGATATGGAAAAAAAAAGAATGAGTAGACCACAGCGAGAGGAAAAAAAAGCCGACAGAAATAGCGAGAGTTACGCGCCGCGACGACCCTGCAAAGTGCATTTTATTTCGATGACTGTAAGTTTTTGTGTGCATTTGCAACAGTTTGAGCGTATACGTACGCTTGAAACTCAGAGATCAGCTGTTGATTCTATTGTGATTCTGTTGCTGTTCATATCTATGCTTTTAGAATGATAGTCATATTGCTGCACACTTCATCTGCTATTCCTTAACCGACTCAATTTGTAAAGGTGATCTCAAGTACTCTTCTGCACATCAACAAGTCGCGGTTGCCCCACAGCGGTGTCTTTTTCCCCTTTCCCTCTTTCTGACGGCACTGTGACCACTAACTATTGCTCATTTCGATTGTTTTACTTTGCTTCACACAATCGTGTATGCGCGTGTGTTACGAAGAGACTCTTTTACTAGAAAAAGGGGGAAAGATATTTTGCGTAAGAGGGATGGAATAACGGAGAGTTAATATCAATCCGAAAGACAAAGAGAAAGCTGAAAAGCGAGAGGAAAAAAAAAGCGAAGGAGTTAAGTGTACGAAACACGGAGAAATGAGAAGGTGAATTACAAAGAGAGAAAGGACGAGACGAGGTATAAACAGGAAAGAAAAAAGATAAGGTATAGAGTATGCTCATAAAAGCAAAGTGCCAGTGCAACTCAGGACAGTGAAAAGTGTTAGATGGTCTAGAAGGCGCGGAGCTGCAGAGACTCAAGACGGGAAAAAAACGATAATTGAAGAGCGAGGATATTAGCGGTCTGAGAGGAGCCAGAAATAAGAAAAACTAATACGGATAACACACAAGAAGAAAAAAAAAATGAGGTCAGGGAAAGTTCACGCGTCCCTCGTTTCCCTCCGTTTTTCCCCGTACAGTTCTCGCACATAACCACGCTAACAACTGTTCAGCTGCCTTTGAGACTCACACGTGACACTGTTATAGGTTGCGAACAGTTCCAAAGAGAGTTTTTTTTGTTTGTTTGCTTCAGTGATCAAAAAATGTTGAAAAGAAAAGAATAGAAACAAAGATTTGCAAGCTCGTCCGTCCCCTAAAGCGCAATCCAAACAGCAATAAAGAAGTAGCATTGATTCACATCCTTGTGTTTAACTGTGCACGAAGCGATCAAGGTGCCCTCTTGGTCGCGTTTCGAAAAGGGGTGTTCAGCACGTGCTGACCGCTACTATCAAGAAAGATAGTAAGGAAGGAAAGAAAGAAGCATATTTAGAGGTAACGGTGACATGTACATTCAAGAGAAGCAAAAATTACAGCAAGGGTATAGTAAGCCAGCTTTCGATTGCTTTTTTTTTTTCACTCACTTGTTTGTTTAAAAAAAAAAAAAATTGACTCTAACACCGCGGCAATGCCAAACACGTTTGCCGACGTAAGCGTACTATCGCTTTGTCCGTAGAATAAACACGTGTTCTTCTTGTCTGACCGGCCTTTCGTGAGAAGGCTGCATATAAACCTGAACAGGAGGCGGCAAATACAAAAAGGTAAGCGGATTCTTTTTTCCGTTCTTCCATTTCTTTTCTCTTGCACGAAAGACCACGTAGAGAAGCAGAAAGGTATGGATGACCATCATCGAGGAGCAACTGGACGTAAGTTGGCCAAATAGTCTGCTCAGAAAGAATGTACTGCGCTGTTTTTATCAAAAAGAAAAAGAAAACTGCACCCGGTTGTAAGCTCGTTCGCTCCTTCCCCCCCCCCCCGCCCGCACATTTCTCCTCAGGAGATTAAAACTCACTGTCAAAGGGGAGAAGAGTAAAGAGCAATTTCAGAGCAAATCATGATTCAATTTCTTCTCATATGTGAATACGAATAAGTGAAGCTTCACAGCATTGGTGTGGAATGAAATGAACAAGCAAAAAAACCGTTGTGTGAGCCAAGGTGAGGCAACCACAGAAAGAAGACAAATCGAAACAAAATCACTGCAATGACTCGCCACCTACGAAGTTATATAAAATTTATATGCCAGTAATGAGGCTGAAGGAGCGAAAACTCATTTCCAACAGACAAGAAATGCCAAACGTAATATAGCAACAGACAGAGCATTTACGAGGAAACCAGCATTTCTTTTATTTTATGTTTCGTTTCTGGTTGCTGTCGCCGAAGACCCCGTTGTGCATTAAGGACGCACACATGAAAACGCACTTACCCGCTGCCACAACAGTCTTTTCACTTACCTTTCAACGGCACACACGAACGAAGGAAAAAGCGTCTGCCAGCGAAATCAACCTTCCTTCTCCTTTACTTTTCTTTCTCTCATCAGTGCTGAAACAGAGTTTCCCCCTCAGACCAGCAAACGGCACCTGCACGAAAACGCTTAGTGTAAAAATGAAAAGGCAGCATGTGAAACACAAACGAATGAGCAGCTAATCAGCGGCCGCACACAGCTTACGTTTATTCGCCACGCAGATGAAATTCAAAAGCAAAAGAGAAAGAAGCGTCAACGGGAAGAAAAGAAGATGAGCCCCTCCCTTCCAAACATAATAATAATAATAATTTGCGTGAAGTATATAGAGGAAAAACGCATTGGCTTTTCCAGCGTTGCCGACATGACGAAAGTATTACGGAGTATTCACTACATGACAAGTAAAATCACTGTAACACTCTAATTTCCTTTCCAAGAACGCCCACGCGAGCGTTTTTTTTTTTTTTAAGCTCGGATTCGCAGCTCAGTGAACCCGTATTCGCTTCTTTCGAGCATTCAAATTCAATATTCCGAAGTCCTCTCAAAATAAAAAAAAGGGGAAAGGAAGTGTGAGAGGGGGAGCACAATCAAAGAGAAAAATAAATAAGCAGAAAAAAAAGTGGGTTGTTTTTGGACTAAAAACAGAAAACATGTGTGACACGCGGAAAACAACTACGCTCCATTGGGAAAGAACGTTGAAACAAGCAACCATGCGCAACTTTCAAACGCGGTACGCGGGCCTGCTTCGAACTGCTTCATTCGTGGAAAAGCAAAAACGAGGCAACCCCCTTTCGCGCTGTCAGTACGTTTTCCATTGCTGCGATTAGTGTCTTCCTTTTGTTCTATAAACATGTCTTTTCGTCCACAATACACACACCCACACATGCGTTCACATGTGTATATATATATATATATATATATGTGTGCGTATGAAACTCATCGAAAGTTAGCATTGTCGTCTTGAAGAGAAAGAGAAAGAAAAAAACGGAACTGCAGAGGAAAGCAAAATGATACTGAACAGATGTCGTACACAGCGACGCAACCAGAGAAGAAACAAAACCTGGAACAACGGAAAATGAAATCGGAGATGAAAATAGAACGAGGTCATGCATCGATAGGGGATGGGTCACCAATGCTCGATTTCAATAAGAAAAAGAAAAGATAAGGAGTTTTGGTTGAAAAAGGGATCTAAAAACAGGATAAGAAACAAAAGGTAAAAAAAACGAGGCGAGCGTTTTCCCTTTTAATTCGTAGATGTCTTCGAGTTCGTTGTTGTTGAATTCTGTTGCCGCATTCTTTATGTGTTCTTTTTTTTTCTTTTCGCCGTCCCGATTGAGCTGAGACGTGTGCCGTTGCTTGCGTGGATGCAGTCGCTCAAAAAGGAAACCAGAACCCGAAGACAAAAACGAAAAAAAAAAAAGAAGAAAAACGTTGATGATCCTCAAGTGCGGGTCCGCGCAACAGGTCTTGTGCACGGGCTTCGTGTTCGTCAGACTACCTATCCCAAAACTAGAGACACTTTTGTTTCTTTTCCCAACGGCGTATGAAAACACTGCCCCGTCAATAAATGAGTATGGCTTTTTTCCCCCCTGAAAGCACACAGAAGAAAAGAGTACGGGCCATTCCCTAAATGCGCCCAGGTAGCAGGAATACGAATGGAAAAGAAAATAGTTTTGCGCAGTCCGTCCTCCTTGAAAAGGGTGTTACGTTGTGTCCCGCTTCCCTTCTGCTTAACGCGTTCTCAAAATGAACGATAGAGTGACGTCAGGAAAAGGACAAGCGAAAAGGAGAAAGAAACTAAGCCAAGCTACTCCAGCTACCAGTTAAAAACATACTCGTTTACGCAAACAGGCTTCACCACTCAGCTTTCACCTGCTTTAAAGAGAATAAACCCACATTCATTAAAAAAAGTTCTGCTGTTGTTGGGGTGTACTAGTTTCAAAACAGAATTACACGACCCCCTCTCTCACAGAAAAGAGGGAGTTGGCTATATCGCCAAACGAAGACAAAGATGAATAAAGAAGTGATCAATAAAAAAACTGTTTGTTGTTTCCCGTTCTTTGGCATTCATAAGCGAACGAAGGCAAACAAGACTCTCAAGAAACCCAAATAAAACTAGTTGAATAAAAAAAAAAAATGGGCGAGCTGACACTCACAGCAGCAGGTGGTAAAAAAAAAAAATAAAGCATGTTTCCTTATACAGCCGGAAAAAAAAAAAAAACGGGAGACGTGTGTGATTCAATGGGTCTTCCGTGTTTCTTCCTCTCTTCTTGCTTCGTTGTTCATACACGAGTATCTTAGTTTTTTTTTGAAAATAAAACTCTACGCTAGGTCCTCTTTTTGTTCGGTCTGAACTTTCCCTGAAGCTTCTTCTTTACTTTTTGAAGGCGTGCACGGCGTAGTGGAGCAACACTGCACCACAACGCTGGCGTGACCGTTTACCGTCGCGACTGCTTTTTTTTTTTTCACTCTTCTACTTTGTTTTACCCGAGACGTGATGAGGGACCCGCCACGTCGCTACGTCGCCGCACAACCCTCGAAAACAAACAAAAAAAAAGAGTAGAAATCGTACATGATTTCTTTTTGGTACGGTTGTTGTTTGTGCTGTTGTTCCAGACAGCACAAACAACAGTCGGATTGGAAAAATCAACACAGAATAAAAATGGTAAAAGTGGAAGGATGAGATTCGATCGCATGCTTGTCAAGATAATCGTAGTGGCAGATGATGAAGAATACATAAGATAATAATGATAGGGGCTTGACATGCAAATGAAAACAAAACAGAGCAGCATCTTTTTTCCATTCACCGTAGTGAGGAAGGACGTAGGTTTTTTCGCAAAGGAAAACAAACATAGTAGTGTTTTCCTCCTTTTCCTCTTTCAGTTAAACCGACATTGAGAACAGAAGAGAGTACTTTTTCTTCCTGTCTACGCAGGGCACACAATAACTTACTAGAGAGGAAATACGCGTTCTTGACTTAACGAGAGCCGCGCATCTTCAGGTAATCAAGCAGCATAGCCGGCCGGTCGGTCTGCATGACACCAGCGCCAATTTTGTCTACTATGTAGCCCCAGTTGTCCTCCTTGTTGCTCAATGCATGATCGTCGCTATGGCCGCCGCACGTGGTTGGCCAGATCGTGTTGATCCACAGCACCGCCTCCGTGTCCTCTGCCAGCTTTCGGATGTACTGCAAAATGCCCACGTTTTCCTTCTCAAAGTTGATCTCGTACAAATCATGGTGAGGGGCGAAGATGTGGTCAATTTCGTCGTAGGTGGTGTTGCCAGTGACATTAACAATCGGCATAAAGACCACCTTATTCAGCAGCTCTTTACCGTAGCGCTTGCACAGGTTGTCGTACGGGATATCCGACTTGAGTATCGTCTGCTCCACCATGCCGGTTTTGATGAGGAGCTGGTATACTTCGTCCAAGTACAAATCTGCCTTGTCCAGGTTCACAATCACGCGATCTTTCGCGAGCAGCAGAACCTCTTCGACGGTGGGTACAGTGAACTCGGTCATGTTACCAAGGCCATCCTTCATCCGCAGCTCACGGATCTCGGCCAGGGTGTGGTCGCAGATCTTGCCGTAGCCACTTGTGCAGCGCTCTAGCGTCTCGTCGTGCATGAGGACAAGCACGCCGTCCTTCGTGCGCCACACATCGACCTCGACGATGTCGGCACCCATCTGGATGCAGCTCTCCACCGCCTCGATCGTGTTCTCGACGTAGTTTCGCCAGTCACCGCGGTGGCAGGCGACACGGACAGGGTAAGACGAGCCGGGTATATGAATGGAGAGCGCCAGGTGCGGGCGGACGGTGAGAGTGTTGTGCATGAAAGGCTGGTTGGGCGAGTTGCGGCTGGTCTGGTTTTCGTGCGGGGCCGCTACCTGCTTCTGCTGATGCTCAAGGTTGGACATTTTCGCTGATCTTAGAGAGAGTCACTATCATAACAATTAGTCAGCGAGAGAACGATAGAAGAAACGAAGATGGCGAGGACGTCTTCTTCTAGTGACGATCAGACGAAAGACAAGAGGAAAACTGCAACGGGGGAGGAAGCTCCTCAATAAAAAGCAACTTCGCTCGGTAAAAACAGAAGAGAGAAGCCGCGCTATAAAAAGGTGTGTGAGTAACTCTTCACAAGTTGTGGGTATTCCATTAAAGGGCATCGTCTTTCCGAAAGTGAAACAATAGGAATTACGAATACAAGTGGAGTGGATCAAAAAGCGTGTGTGAGTTCAGTAGAAAGCCGAGTTTTGTGTTTTAAGAAAAAGAGAAGCGAGAGAGTGAAGAGATATGAGCAGCAATGACTAGTGTTGCAGTGTAAAAGTAGAATGTGTTCGGTATGAAACCTAATTAAGTACTATTGTGGACATTTTAGCGAGATACCGAAGAACATCCGTTATTTTAATTCAAGTATCTGCAGCACCGAGCAGCCTTGAGTGAAAAAAAAACAAAAAAGATGTGAGCAAGCAACTGCGGCCAAAATGGAAGTGCGGCAACAAGCACACTGACTTCAGAGAAAAACGGAGTGTGGCACCTAACCAGTAGAGAAATAACTACACCGTGCATTGTGTACAGAACCTCGTAGCTGCACTGTCACGAGGTGTTCCGCAAACTACGGACTTCACGCTATTTTACCAGAATGCGTTACTTACTTAGGTGTTCTGTTCCGGCCTTAAATAGAGAAATTGATGACGCATCACACATTGACATCGTAACCAAAAAAAAACGTGGATGCACAGCGAAAACAAAAGAAGGAGTAGAAACAATGGTCAGCTGGTTTTTTTTTTTGGAGTTGGACGGAAAAAAAGGATGAGAGAACACGATGGAAAAACTGCAAGCACCTCACACGATAAGTCACTTGCCTCACTGAAAGAAACAAGCTGCGTAGGCAGTCAACACAAATAATGACTTGTTCGTTCATTACGTTTCAGAAGCACACACCGAACAAAAAGCAATTGCCACTGTAAACGTTGGATTGAACGCAAACGAAGGAGAGAAGAAAAGAAAAGCTTGATAGTTGACATGTTACCTAAACTTAAAGGCAAGCATTTCTTGGTAGCACAAACAGCCACAACATGAAGGCAGAGAATAGCCGTGGAAATTACAATACAAATATCTTCACAGACCTAAAATCAACAACGAGAAAAAGAGTGAGAGAGGAACAAAAGAACGAAAGAGAAAAAAAACTCTAAATATAATGGAGCTGACCCGTGACCATGGTACAGCAAAGAACCAGGAGAAGTGCAAACAACATGCTCTGCTTAACCGAAAGAAGGAAGAAAAGCAGAGGGAAAAAGGCAAAAAAAAAACAGCTTCTCTACAGGCGCAGCCAATACAATTTGTAATCTCACACAGAAGTTGTTTTAGCGTCACAACGACAACAACAAATCCGTATAATACACGCACAACACTCGACGAGATAAAAAAAAAAACGATGGTGTTTTTCTATACAAAGCGATAGAGAAAAACAAAAAGGTGTGGAGTCCTTTCGAAGTACTCAAGTTTTTTCTCCCACAACAGTGCAGTCAGATGTTGGCTAACACGCCGACAAGGTGACAATTACAAAAAAAGATGCACCTAGCGCGTGAGAGAACAAGGTGATAAATCTGGTGGGGAGGGAAGTTCGAAGAAAAAGGGGAAAAACTATCTAATACACGTTTGTCACCGCATTTACCGAACCTGAGCTGGGGCACTAGCTGCAGAAGAAGTGTAGGAGGAAGCGGCGCTAGACGACATGGTCGACGAGTAGGACCCGCTGCGTGTTACGGTGCGCGATTCGCTGTCGCCAGTGTACGCCGACTCAGCGTCCAGGTAGGTGGTCTCCTCCGTGTAGCTGCTCGAGTCGCCGGTGGCGCTGTCCTCCTCCTCTGTCTCCACCGTGCGTGACGCCGGCGTCTCCTCGTCGAGGTATGTGGTGACTTCGGTGTAGTCGTCTGTGGCGGCGCCGCTGTGGCTGCGGCCGCTGAGCGTCACCGTCTCCGACGCCTCCCCCGGCGCGTAGCGGCGACTATCGACGTCGTGCTGGTTACGCGCGTCATCGCGGCTGTGCGAGGCGCTGCTGCTGCTAGTCGTCTCATCGGCCGGCACCTCGTAAATGCGGCGCGTTGTCGTCGTCGTCTTGCGGCGTACCTCGTAGCCTTGGTCACGGTCGTGGTTGGGCGTGAAGTCGCTATAGGTATTCTCCTCGTCGTCCCTTTCGTCCTCGTCGCGTGGGCTGCCATAGGGCAATTGCGACGAGCGCGGCGTTTCGTCGTTCTGAAAGACCGGTTCTTCGTCCTCAGTGCAGAAGTCGTCGTAGTCCTGCTCATCCAGGTTTGCGTCGAGGTTCTCCGGGAAGGCGGCGGACGAATCGGTAAGGTCGTCTACGTCGTCCCAGCCGCGCCGCTGGCTCCCCACCACATGCACTGGTGCCGTATCGGACGTAGTGGTTTGCCCGAGCGTCTTCGGCGCGTCTTCCTCGTTGTCCTGCGGCGGCACCCACTCGCGGTTGATGCGTTTCTCTTCGCTACTGCAGCGGCAGTAGTAAATGAGCAACAAGACCATCGTCACGATGAGGAAGAAGAAGATGTAGCCCAGCGTGATGTAAACTGGAATAAGGGCGTACGCCAGCTTTACCTTCTGCTTACCGCGCTCAATGCGCACGGCGACGAAGTAAAGCGAAATAAGTAAAATGCCATTAGAGAAAAAGGAACCGACGGTGTCGAAAGCCACGCCGATCTTGCTGCGCACGCCGATCGTGTACTTCATCAAGCTGCGCAGACACGCCTCCGCGACGCGGAACCCCGTGCGAAAGCAAAACGGAATGAAGATAATGTACCACGAACGGTTTAGCTTCTCGTCCAGCTTGTATCCGATGAGCACCCACTGAACGATGCCGCACAGCATGTGGAGGATGCCCATGACGAAGATGCCGCGGTAGATGACCGGGTCAGGGCGGTTGTTGCCGACTTCCATCTGCAGACGCAGCCGCCGAGGCCAGCGCCAGATAAGCGAGGTGAGGTAGTAGAAGATGTCGCCCATTATGGGCAAGCACATGTAGGTCAGAAACTTTCCTACGCCGGCGTGGGGGTCGGTGTTGATCTCGTGGCCAATGACAAACGGGATGCAGAAGTAGCAAATGGCGGCGAGTAGGTTGCCGATAGGAGACACGCGATCTGTCCAGGCCATGCCCTCGCGGTAGGTCCGCGGGGAAAGCAGATTTACCAAGACAGCGAGGATAGCGACGACCACCATGATGATGACGAAGACCATGAGCGGGGAGATCACCTTCTCCCACGTCCACGAAATCATTTCCGCATCCCGTGCACCGAGGAAGGCGAAAAAGATGAGCAGCATCGCCACCTCGATGATAAGGATGAAGCAGTACAGCAGGATGGTGCCAACAGCACCAAGCGCGGGCACAAAAGGACCCCACGTCCCACTCGAGATGAAGCCGTACGCATCTTCGCCGATGGAGTCGAAGAGGAACTTACGGCTACGGTTGTATAAAACTAGGTAGGCCTGGTAGTAGTGGTGGCGTAGCGTCACTTTGCGGAAGTTCCACTTCACCTGGCGCGCGGTAATTGGAGTAATGAGGTCTAGGAGGTGGTACAGCCTCCAGTTGCGCTTTTGTGGAGGGTTGTCGCAGCACATTTTTTTTTCCTTGCAAAGAGTAGGAGAAAAAAAAAAGCAAGGAAGAGAGGAACAGACGTCAAAGGAGCACTACTATGAAGTCTAGAAAAAAGAAAGAAGAAGCAACAAGGGAAACAAGAAGAGTGAAGACAAAGCTCTATTCAAACCGACACTGTGAAAAAAAAGAGGAGAAAGGGCCAAGGGTGAGCTGTCGTCTACCTTGTTTGTTGGTTTGTTTTCTTTTCCCTGAATGGTTTCTGTCGTTGGTAATGGTGGTGAGTCGGCTAAGAATTAAAAACAAAAATCTAGGATTTTAACGATCCAAGTAAGGAGAGAAAGAAGGTTACGGGTCCAAATGCGCACGTCCACGCACACAATAAAAAAGAGAGGCTGTGCTTTCTGCCGCTAACCGCACCGTGGTTCACAAAAATGTGAATATGTGTGTCTTGCGCTCGCTTAGGTTTTCAAGGGCTTCTTTCGCGGAAAAGCAAAGCTCTTTAAACACCTATACACAAAGGTACGTGGTGCAAAACTGACGCGTAAAAGAAGTCAGCTAGGGTTTTCAGGAGGCTGCGGAAGAATTATATGTAAAATGGGAAGAAGAGGAAGGGAAAGAAAGAGGTACTGTTCGGGTTGTGTGTGTGTGGCCAGAATGAAAAATGCATGCTTGAAGCGAGAAAGCAAGAGATCTTGCTATACTTGCGCAAATTAACGTAGCTGTCGCCGCTACGCGCACTTGGAAAGATAGCAAAGCCTAGCGCTGTTGTTGTTGTTCTTTTGTAGGGGATTCTTACACGACTACGCAATTCAGTGCTGCAGTGCCTGTGACAGCACAGTTTACGTTGGATGACTGTAAACAATCATTGGAAACAAAACAGTAAAACATCCCTCTTTTTTCAATAAATATCAACGTGAAAGAAAAAAACTACAGCAAAACACTCGCACAGTACCACCTCAGCTTGAGCAGCATTCTCCTCTAGCTTTCGAAATCAACGCTTCGCCTTATACTGCTCCTGCGTCACCGGGTGCCTCCACGTGGTGGACTTCTTGCCGGATTGCAGAAAGAAGTACTGCATCGTGCGACGCGACAACCCAAATTCCCAACCCTCCGGCAGTGGAGGGAACGGCACCCCTGGCGCATGTGTCGCGCCGCCGCCACCTTCTTCGACATCAATGTCGTTAACGTTGCTGTTTTCGGGTGTTGCAGACGCCTCTCTCGTACCACTCGCATCCGCTTTACTAGGTGTGTGATCCGCAACCGGCGTGGTTTCGGTAGCTATTTGAGGGATCGCAACAGCACTTGAATCACTCAAGGCACCCCCTGCCACGCTTGGCGGTTGTTTTAAACTGCCGACCAACTCTCCGTAAAACCGAACGACAAGCTGTGAACCAGCTGTCGCCTGCTGGTGTGCCTCCTGCGCACTGGTGGCGTCTGTGAATTGCACCACACCATAGCGCACCTGGTCCACCGTACGCACTGTCTGCGCACGCACAAAGCCTTTGCACCTGCGGAACATGTACACAAAGCCGTTCTCGTCAATGTCGAAGGGAAGCGGCTTCACAACTAAACAGTCAGCGTGCCGTGCCTTCTGCCACTGCGTCTCCGCTACGCACTTTTCGACGGTCGTACTCGCTGCGATAGGCTTCACGTGTGGTGAAATTCCGACAGATGCCTTCGTTGTCGGCGACACGAGCACCACCGGCAGAAGCAACTTCCACTGCTCCTCTTCACGCAAATGGAGGGCGGCGCACTTGCCGCCCTCGCTACACGTGTCCTTCTCACTATCCACGTGAAACCCGGCACACACCTCGACACTGCTGAAGTCGCCGCTCCGCCGGTGCTTCAAGTAGGTGGCGAGACCCAGAGTGGGGAACAGCCCCCCAGTTGACAGCACACACCATCCATTCGCGGCCTTGGCGAGCACCGTGTCCGTCAACGCTGCGGCTGTCGCCGCCGCCGTGCCGGGTGTGACGGCGGCGGACTCTAACTGGTAAGCGTGAACCCGGTAACGCTCATTCTCCGCCGGCGACAGCGGCGCAGTCAATAGCGACGTCAGCGGTAGACGCTGGATGCACATCCGCGACCACTTTGAGCGTCGCCCGGGCTGGCAGAGCAGCGCTACGCACAGCTCGGCGGCTTCAGCACTTGCAAAAAATACTGTCGCCCAAGCGTACTCGCGTTCCTCGATAGGCACGCCAGGCGGCCCTCTACCTTGCTGCGGTGCCGATGAGGATAATGATGATAACTCCAGCAGCACCCGCTCGACGCTGCTTGTCATCCGCACCGACTCAATCTCGTCCATCACCTGTTCCTTGTTGAGACGCGTGGCCGCACGGTAGACACCAAGGCGCACTCCAGCGCGAACATCCATCTCCGTAATGTCTTTCGCCGCTGCGCTGAGAGTGGGCAGAGGTGGTGGTGGCAGTGCCCAGGAGTCCATAGGCGGTGGCGGAAGGAAGGTTGGTCCGTAGCGCGGCGGCGGGCCAACTGGGGGTGACAAATTTGCAGGCGCTGGCAGCAGAGGAGCAGGAAAGATAGATTTACCACCTCCACTTGCGACACCAGGTTCGTTACCTCTGCTTGGTTTACTTCCCGGGTGGAGTGTTTTGACGACTTCCTCAAGGCGAGGCAACTTCAGCGGTGCCGCAACTTCGTCGTCGTCATCTTCTACGACACGAGACGGCGACGACCGTGAGGAGGTGACAGACGAGGCAGTAGAAGAGGCCGATCGGCTCGAGCGAGACGAAGAGACAGTGCTTTCAGAATTGTCCGAGGAGGTGGCGGAGGGGGAGTGGTCGCCGGCACTTGAAGAGGCAGAGGTCGATTCTGAGTGCGTCGATTCGGTTCCGGACAACGAAGACGGGTAGCTGTTATCCTCACTGGTATTGTCTGTAGACGAAGAAACTGCTGATGTTGACATGGTGTGCCGGCTTGAGACAGAAAAAAAGTATTTATAGATATATATATATATATATATATGTATATATATTAAGAGCGATACCTCCCTAGTCGCAGTTGAGCTGGATGATAGGCTTTGCACTATCCGTTAGCTTTTAGTGCTGCCCAGTTATATGTCAGCAAAGTACTTCACCCTTAATTGAGCAAGAAGAAACACAAAGAAACTTAAGAGAATTCTTGGAATAATGAAACAAAGAAAATCTGAAAGGAAACGAGTAGTCAAGTTTTAGCGACGAAACTCAAGTGAACAACTGCTCAACGCAATGTGCGCTACCTGTGGCCCACAAAAATGAATTGACTATTGGAAGCCTTAGCATAATGGAGCCAGTTCTGCACAAAGTGTTTATAATTATTTCGTATTGCCACAGAAGAAGACGCTTTCCAACAAGTAGCAAGCTCATATGGCTAAGCTCAGTCAGATCCCAGCAAAACTTCTCACTGTCTTTTTTTTTGGGGGGGGTAAATCAAAGAAGAGTCATTAACCTAATGCACACTATGTCTATGCGCTGGAAACAACTAAAGCCTGCGGATGTGTAGCTCACAAATCTCTCCAATATCTAAAACAACTGAGGAAGAAAACCGGAAAAGAATTATGTGGGAAGCGGCTCACAGTGACAAAGTTGGGTGCCGCACTTTAAAAACTCTTCATAGCGCTTTGTTTGCTGAACAAGAAATTGTTGCTACTTACGACGTGGCCCTTTGCTAGATCAGTGGATTGCGGGCAGCAGGACTTGGGCTGGAGCGCCGTCTGCGAAATCGGGTGTTGTCCGGGGTAAACGGTGCCATGAGGGAGTGTTCAGCGTTCGACTTGGTCGCACGCGGCATGGAGGCGTGTCGTGACGTCACTGAAGCCAGCGACTCCGCACAGCTCACAAGGCTGCTTACGGAGTTGGAGCGCACTAACGAGTTGACCACACTGTTGGACCGACTGCGCTGCCGCTCATCCCGCCAGCCCATCCACTCCTCCATCAGCGACGTCGGTTGCCGTGCACTTCCGCGCGGTAGCCGATTCAGTCGCGCCAGCACCTCAGCGATGTAACTCTCGTGGTCATCCGGCGGTCGTTGGTCGGCTGGGAGGTCGGCGAGGTTCTTCGTCAGCGGCGGCGGCCGCTCCTGCATAGGCGTCCGCTCCCACCCGGCACGTACGACGGTGCTGGCCGGGTTGCTGCTGCACAGGCCGGTGTGCGCGTTGCGGTCGGCGTTAGCGTCGTAAAAGCGATGTGGCGTGTTGTCGCGGGTGGTGTTGCTGCCCTGCAGAAACGCACGCGTCATAACGGAGCCGGGCGGTGAGGGACCGCCGACGCGCGCCTGCGGAGATGGGTGCGGCGGTGCCTCCTTCCCCGACGGTGGGGGAGACGCACACTGGCCGCTGGAATGATGGTGGTCCTGTGGTTGCTGTTGTTTATTCGGTAACGTGGCGGTGGTGGTGGTGGTGCGTAGTGGTGTTTGCTGTCGCTGGTTCGGCTGCTGTTGCTGCTGCCATGCTGCGTCAGCAATTGCGTACGGGCGGTGATTGTTCACACACGGCTCGACTTGGGAGGTCAGTCGGCATAGCCCTTCGCCCTCAACCGGAAATGCAATTGGTTCTGTCGCACTCGTCGTCATCGTCGGCCGCCGGTGCGACGGCGGCGTGCGGGCGTGGCGGCCCACTGGCGACCCGTCGAGCGGTACCACAAGTCGCCGCACCCGAACATCCAACGCAGCCTTCTGCCCGGTTGGGTGATAGCGAAAAGGAATGGCGTACTCCTTCCACACACCCAGTGTGTCGGTGAACTTGGCGGGGTCGAGAGAGAAACCCGCTACCTGCTTCTTGTCCTCCCACAGGGAGAAGCGCAACTTTTCGTTGTTAGGTGGCGGTTGCAGTGTGATACATGTCTGCTGGCCTTGGTACTCGACCTCCTTAGGGTTGCAGCACACGGACCGCGTCGTGCTGTACGAGAATGAGCCGTAGCGGATTTTGAGGTTGTAGTCGCCGCCTAGAAGCAGCGGAGCAGGATGCTTGAGGTCGATGCCCTCGGAACGCACTGTGATGCGCTCGAGCTGCACGTCGATGCTTTCGACGCTGTGGCCTACGGTCGATGTGGCGTTGTTGTCCTTGCACGTTGTAGTCTTAACTGGGGGAGGAGCAGCGACAGCAGCATTGTTGTTTGATGAGGGTGCAGGGCTGCTGCGTCGCGGACTGTTGCGTTCCTGGAAAGGAGGAGGTCCGATATTAGCGGTTGCTGACTGTTGCGGTTCGGAGATAGTTGTCTGTGTCCGCGTTGACACCTCTGGGATTCGCGGCGGCGTCGAGTTGGAGTGCAACGAAAGCTGACGTGACGAGGTCGTCTTGAAAAGGCGGTCGCGTGCTGGGTTTCTAGAGAGGGGGGTGCGGCTGCCCTCCAGGGAGTTCGATCCAGGAGACCTTGGCGACCGCACGCCGCTTCTTGCGGTTGCAGCTCTATCCGGTGAACTGTCCTGAGCACCCTCGCCTTCGATTTCATGCACTGCTAAAGAAAAAAGAAGTTTGCCTGTTACTTGCCCCGCCGCGTTGCGCAGTTTAATAGCGTAGTTTTTTTTTGGCTTATCGAAATAAGGATTTGGATCCAAAACGCCTTTCGCAATGATAGGCAGAGCGCCTTCCTCGCTGCACTGCGACGGGCGGAGAGCGAAGGTGACCACCTCCCTCTCCCCGTCGATATGAAACTGGTGTAGCTGTGTGGTAAAGGTGAGGGCCATTTCCGCGCCGAGGGCTTTGAAGTAGATGCTGTCGGTGCTACCACCCACACGCTCCGAGACGCCCGCGGAGACCTGCTTTAAGCGCGGGGTGCGGGACCACGTGCAATGGAAAGCGGCGGTGTCAGGGATGCTGCGGCCCTCCGCATCCTCGGCGAATATGCCGGTGAATGTGGTAATGTCGCACACGAAGCGGTAAAGCACAAAATCTAGCTGAATCATCTTTGTGCGGGTCAATCAAGTATGACCTCAAACTAAAATAAAGAAACGATTGGTGTTCTATCTATATGAAACACAAAGTTACGACACTGGTCTGTCTCGATAAGAAAGCTAATTGATTCGCGATGTAACAATTGCCAACACAACCATTGCAAAGATCTGGCAGTTTCTTTTTTGTGCAAGAGCAGCCAGTGCGCGTAGGGTTAAAATAGTAAAGATGGGAAGATGAGGCTTTAGTTAGCTAAGGCTTTGAAGCGGGTTCTCCAAACGTGAAGAAGAAAAGGGGCAGCAACGGTTCTTAACCGTAAGTGTTTTTGTCGAAACCAAACTATGCCCTGTTTTCCCGAGTGGTGGAGATACTCCGCACCGAGCCACTTGCTCTACAAGCGAAAAACAAACGTTACGCCGAAACCTGCAATATGACTGCCAGGTTGAACACCAGCGAAGCAGTGTGAGTAGAAAAGGGGGAAAGGGAGGGAAGAAGATAGAGTAAAAGAATGATACTAAACGTTTGAGCGCGACGGTGAGGACACATTTAGATGCACCAGATAAAGTGGCAATCTACTCGCAAATACCGACAACTTTTGTTTCTAAAAGAAAAACAAAAAAGAGGAGTAAACCTGTAAAAATACGCCCCCCTTTCAGTGTTGTAGTACTCAGGCCGTGTATCTTGCACTGAAGAAATGAGAAGCGAATCACACACACACACACACACACACATATATATATATATATATATATATATGCTTACGTGAGTGTTTCTTGTTTTTTATCGGCAAGATCGCAACGGCACAATTTCGCTGTGATCGTCCTCGTCGCCGTCGTCCAGCGGCTCTAGGTCTGTGGTAAAGTCTGTCTCCGTGTCCACAGAGCGCCGATGATCCTCTTCCATTTCCTTTGCACTCTTCTCCTGAACCTTCCCCTGCGTATCGTCTGTTTGGAGAGACGCGGACATATAAGTACCGCCAGCAAAAGCCTCACCAGCGTTTGTTCCGCTGCTGCGTAGTTTTTGCTGGATCCACCCGCTGAGGCCCTCCAGCGACGACACTATAGGAGATGGTGAGTCGCTGTCAAACAAGTCAGCATCGGAGCTAGCGGAGACCGCCGTGGTCGGTACATGGTTGTTCAGAGGCAGGGGTCGTGCAGCAGCAGCGGCGTTGCCGGGGGCGGCATTGCTGTTACTACCGCCGCTGACGTGTCGATCAGTCACGGCACTTTCGCTCAACACCGTCAACGATCGCGACGTGGCAGTAGAGGGGTGTGTTTGCTTCAGCACCGCCAACACCTCCTTGAGCGGAAGTGCAGCCAATTCTGCTTTCTCCGGCATGTTTGTTTGGTCTGGTGAAAGCGTCGGCGGCTCGCAGGCCACGCCATTGCGGTGCAAAGCGTTGGTAAAGTCATACAGTGGCGAGGCGGAGCCGTTGAAGATCTGCTTGGAGTGCCCGTGAGAGAGGAAATTGGGTGAGGCGAAAGACGAAGGCAGCGCTGGTGCGACCATTTTATTGCTTATCTGGAGATCTTTAATCAGATTGTCTAAGCACTGTTTCTGCGTCACAAGCCGATGTGCCTCCCTCGTGACGTGGCGGTGTAGGACCTCCACTTGCGCTTGTACGGAGCGTAACGTGAGCTCGTCCACTTCGGCCTGCACACTCTTCTCACGCAGCACCTCGAAGTTAGAAAAGATGTCACTGAGAAGGTGCTCCGTACTGCTTCGGTATTCACTTACCGAATCGACCCACGTCGCCATTTGCGCCGCGAACGCGCCACGCGTAAACCGCAGCACCCCTTGTTTTGCAATTAGGGCTTCTAAGCGTGTCTTAAGGCTTACTAAAGCGGAAGTGGTGAGGGACGCCACAGGTGGCAAATTTGAATTCTGCGCCGTCAGACAGCTTGACAGCTGACTGCGCACCTTCGCCTCCCAGTCAAGTCGCACCGTCCGCACGGTTTCTTGCTGCTCCGTGAGTTGACGGCGCCCTCGCTGTAGCACTTCCGGCCACGAGCGCGTTGACGCCGACACCTCCTCAATCGTTTTTCGAAGCAACTCGCGGTGTTGCTGCAAAGACACAATGGCGTCACGCCACTTCGACACGACGGCATCAAACGACAGCCACGAGCTATTAGAGCTTAATGGCGAGGGAAGCAACGGTGTCCTCTGCCCAGAAGAGAAGTTTAATGTATGCTTAGACCTCAAGGATGAACTGGACTTAAGGGACATTTGCAAACTCTCCTGCTTGGTCCGGAATGTGAGGCCCATCTGATTTAACCGCACAGCCACCTCCTCCAGTTCTCTGCGCAGCGATTCTATGGATGGGGCCAGTGACTGAGTTGCTGCGACTGCTGCTGACGTTGAAGAGCTTTCCTGATGAAACGAAGGGAGTTGGAATCTCTGATTTCCGTTCCCTGTGGTGCCTGACATACGCGTTTCTCGCAGCGACTGGTACTCGCGCTCTGCACGCATCTGGAAGGCACGGCGCTGCTGCGCAAGCTCGTTTAGTCTGCTGGCGAGTTCCTTGACCGCATTGTCACGCTGCACATTTGTAATGTTCACTTCTCGCTCCACCTGTGCACGCACCTGCTGCTCCAGCGTTGCCCGCCATCGCTCCGTCATGGCGTGCAGCCGCGCATGAAAGGCGCTGAGGCGCTGTTCTCGTTCATATTCAGCCTGCCGACGGCGCTTCTCCATTGAAGTTTTCAGCGCACCAAAAAGAGAGTCTGTACGCCTTTGAAATACCCTGTGACACTCTTCATAAAATTCCCCCATGTCTTTATCACGCTGGATCTGGTGGTTGTGAAGCTGCTCTATTCGCCTAGCGGTGTCATTGGCAAAAACTTCGTTACGCTGCTGCCGCGCGGAGTCCAAGAATACACGTGCGCTGCGACCAACTGTCGTGCTGCACTCCTGCGAAAAGTGCTGCTTCAAATGCCGCACACCTTCCTCCAGTCGCCGTTGCAGAGCCTCAAAGGCGGTCGTCTGACAACGTGCTTCCGGCGTGGCGAACATAGCCTCCTCGCACTCTCTCAGCAGAGACGCATTCTTGTTTTTCTGCGCTTCAACTTCGATATTCAATGTGTTCAGCTCCTCTTCACAGCGTTGCGTAAGCTCAGCACGGTAAGCAGCGACAGCTGCATCGACATCGGCATGTGCTGCGACTGACATGGCCTCCTCCTGCGCCTCTTGCTGCACATGTGAATCGTGTGCCTCCTTCCGTCTCTGTCCTTCCGCCTCTTTCGCACGCAGGGATGCCAGAGTTGTCTCCAATTCACGCACCTCGGCGGCTACCGCGTGACTGTCCCCTTGTAAAACCTCCACGTGTCTCGTCGTGTCAGCGAGTTGCTGCGTGAGCGCTTTCAACTCGTCCGCCAGCGCACGCTTTCGTTGACGCTCCTCCTCCTCCAGTGCGGATGTGGAAGGAGGGAAAGTTTGTGCCATTATTGAGGGCGTTGGCTGCATTATAGGTGAAGCCCATGGCGGTGTGGTCTGCCGCTGTGCGGCCTCCTCACCGAGTAGAAACGCTGGCAGTCCAGCATTTTTGTCCAACTCAGGAGAAGCGGAGGTGGCACTGAAGGTGGTGGACGAGAACGCTTGTGGAGACGTCACGGCAGGAGAACAAGAGTCAGCAAAGGTAAGGGGTGAGGCCTCTGACGTGGCGGAGCCAGGGGCTGCGTCGTCCAACCACGACGGCACACCTGGCGAGGCTGCAGAGTTAGTGGCGGTGGCATTGGCGGCTGTGTTAGCTGTTGTTGTTACTTGACCTTTTCTACGTCCAGCAACGGGTACGGACATGGTTTCTATAATAAAAACTTGAGTATCTAAATTAAGTGTAGTGTAATTTCTACAGCTGTCAATTATATGGTTGCTGATCAAACATGTGTGTAAAACGTTTAAAAAACCGCGTTTCAATGTGCATCTAATCGAAAGTAAAGCACACGTGTATTCTCAATTTCCGTGTGTTGTTGCTTATCTGTCTCACGCTCTGGCATTACTACCTGAAAAAATTTTCAGGCCAGACGAAAACGGGGAACGAAAAGAACAAAACGAAAAGTAGTTAGAGCGAAAGTTGCATTGCAGTGGGCAGTCTGTCCTCAGTGTCGCGTGATCGCTATTGAAAAACACACAAACTCAAAAAAGTACTATCTGCTTCTTTCAGAACCTGAGCTACGCAACGGTTTCCTAGATGTGGTAATAGGAAAGCGCCTACACGTTAGTCAACCGTGCATAACGGGAAAAGTGCATGGAGGCAAATAAGGATCTTTACGCTTTGAGTTAGTTCCGCCGGCCTCTGGGGTCCATTATGAATAGCAAGCTGAAATGGTAAACGGTGCGAAAGTCAAACATAAATGCAGAGCAAGTAGAAAAGAGTTATTCAAGTGTAGCAAGTATTAGTTTACATTCAAATTACAGCAAAAAGCTACATTACATAGCATTCAGGTCCGGTTAGTACTTCCTCGTTTCCTTAGCTGCAGCCGACGTTGCTGCACCGAGCCTCAGGACTGAGTCAAAAAAGTCGACGAGTCTGCATCTTGTTTGAAGTGCGGCATGTTGGCGCCCTCAGGTGCCGCAGTGTTCTTTCGGGTTCCTATCTCCGCATTTGAACGACTTGCGGTTGTTGCTTCGGCGTTGACCCCTCCCCGGCGTCGGCGCTCACCTTGCATCCGATTGAACATCAACTGGATAACACGCTCCTTGTCGGCCCAACTCAACGACGCAACATCCACATCCTTCAAATCCTTCCACGTCACGGGGTTTGGCAATCTATGCAGTAAAGGCAGGTGAGGGTCCTGCGGGGCCGCCATCCTTGACGAGGCAACAGCAGCTTGCGGCGGTGGGGGCCCACGTGGTGCTGGCCTACCGTCACAATTACTACTGTGAGCGCCCAGAATGTAATCGGCCACGTCCGCTCGCAGATACGCCGGCAGCGAATTGGGTATGGAGATGAGTGTCCCCGTGCCGTCGAGCTGAGCCGCCGGTGGAGCAGAGCGAGGTCCCCGTGGCGTCGTCGCTACCGGTGGGAGGGGGGAGTGGGAGAAGGAGCCGTTGTCTTTCGCCATTTGTGCAGACGAAGTACCTGCCGCAGCACCTGCTCCGCGCTTCGGGAAACCTTTACAATCCAATGTCCACCGTCCGTTTGCAGACGTGGTCTGCGACGCGCCGGGGCCACCGCCTGTAATCAAAAGGCGCCCAGTCGTTTCTAAGCGCAGCAGCGACGTCGTTGTCTGAGCAGGCGAGTAAGAAGGCGATGCAGCAGCAGCGACCCTTGTGTCCTGTGCAGTCGACTCGGGTTGCACAGCGCCTATCGACAACTGCTGGCGACGCTCCTCCACGACGCGCTGTCGAACCTCACTTAACGCGGCGTAGAAAAAGTCGTCCATGTCGCTGCGCTGCGACAGAACATTGGCAGCGGAATTGCGGAGTTGATTGAGCTCGCGTTTGAGCAGCAGCGAGTCACGGCGGGCGTCATCGCGTTCCCGCGTGAGGGTGTCCACTACCGCCTGGTGTTGGCGGTCCTGCTCCTTCAGTCTCCTGTCGTACTCACGCACGACAGCGTCTAAGTTGTCCTCACATGTCTTCACCTGCTGCCGCAGTGCAGCAATTTGTTTTTTCTGCACCACGCTGCGTTCCAGTAACTGCTTCTTCGCGGCGGAATCGAGGTCAGTCTCGCGGCGCAGCTTGTTGTAGCTGTCCAACAGCTTCTTGTATTCCGCCCGACACCCCTCGACCTCCTGTGCCAGCAGCAGCTTCTCCTTCAGCAGCTCAAAGTTCTCGTCGTGTACTTCTTTCGTGTGTGCCGCCAACAACTCCGTCGCCTTTGTCTGGACGTCGCCGTCGTACTTACTGGCCAGCTCCTCCTCCATCGAGCGGTACTTCACTCGACTCTCCAGCATTTCCAACCGAATAGAGCGGACGGCGTCGTCGCGGCGCTCCGCCTCTGCGGCAATTGCTGACTTCATCGCCTGCAATTCCGCCGTGGCATCAGCACGAGCGTCTAGGTGACGCAAGGCGTTATTTAACTGCACACTAAGCTCCCCCACAGTGCGACGCAGACGGAGCACCTCTGCTTCCTTAGCGCGCAGTGCTCGCTCGCGTACGCTGGCATTCGTTTCAGCTGAGTGCGTGTGAGAGAGGTCCCCTGCTGCCCCATCGCGCGTCGAATCGGAGGCGCCTGCAACAACGTCGTCGCTGGCGTCACCACCAATAAATGTGTCTGCAGCGTTCATTGTCTGGGTTGGGCAGGCAGAGGATGGCCCTCTGGGAGACTGCGGCAACTCCAGACCCTCTACACCATCGCCTGGAACCAAGAAAGATGACTGCATGGCTGGAGAAAAGACAGCAGCGTTGAAGCTGCTACCCTGGCGCTGTTCACTCAGTGCAACGTTTTTTTTATGCATCGGGCCCCCGTTGAGCAGCTGCGGAGACACGAACTGCCCTTTTGCAGTTGGGGCGGTGCTGTTGTCAGGTGAGCTTGGCACCCTAAATGTGGTTTCCGTCATATTATGTTCTCTAACGAAAGGGGGAAAGAGGTTGGTCTAAGTACAGTATGTGTATTAATGAATGATACAATCTTGATTCTGTCTATCAGTGGCTTCTGTGAGCTGTAAAACCAGTACAGCACGGGGTACGTAGTTATCAAAATAGAAAAGGAAAAAAGCCAGGTGTTGGGGAAAAAAAAACGACGAGGGGACGCAACAAAGAGGTGATTGCTCATGTACTTCATTTGTGTCTGAGAACCAGAAAGCGCATCCATAAAAGAAGCGCTAACAAAGGTCCTTCGTCAGATTCAAACTACAAGTGTCGAACGGGGACTACTCCAAAAGTGTCAACAAATCAGAAACACAGAGGTAATATACGTGCTTTCAGCTTGACCCTTTTTTTTTTACTGAACGACGCTTCCCGCCGCACTCAATGAAAAAACCTCTAATAGCCTTCGTTTCCGCCTCAAGAATTGGTTTCACCCAACGCAGGGCGCGCCCAGAACAAAACCGAACAAAGCTGTAACTAGCCACAGTGAAAATACCAGTAATAGCGGCGAAAAGAGGTGAAAAAAAAAAGAGAGAGAATGAAGGGATAATATGATCTTTCTCCGTCTCATGTAGAGTTGCCTTCCTTCATCTTTCTGCCTTCCTCGGCGACGAAGCGTGTGGCGCGCTGCAGGACATTATCGTCGTGGCTACTAAACAGCGTCTGGTCGTCCCGCTCCGATGAGGAGTTGTACGTCGGGTTCATGGCGATGCAGTCGTAGTGATTGCCAGTGTAAACAAGAAAGACACGCACCGTGTAGCCCATCCCAGTGCCGAACTTCTGCACTGTAGCTGACTGCAGATCCAGCGCGAAGATCTCTGTCTTGTAAAGGTACGACAGAATCTCCAACTCAATTGCGCCGCCCCACGTATCCTTCTGCGAGATCCACGCCATGTACTCGACCGGGTCCATGCCTAAGGTGTTTATATTGAACATCTCCGGGTGCTCGCGGATTGCCCTCACGCACTCCTGTCGAATTAACGGGCCATCGCTCCGGCTCTTGTTGTGCAGCACGTAGGCGCAGGCATGAAAGAGGCAGCTGTTGTCAGCAGGACAGCGGCGACGTGTGAAGTGGGCGCGCTCCGAGACGGGTGGGACATAGCGCTCTCCCGTGTTGCCCAGCTGCACTTTTGCCTCGCCTTCTTGGATGGTGAGCATGTCATTTTGCCGCAGCTTCAGCTTCACCAGCGGCGTGGTGAACGCCGCTTCGATGGGCTTTGGCGGAAACCCAGCGAGCACGCGCATCCGGTTAAGCACCACGCCAGACTTGAGCGAGAGGAGCGAGGCTGCCTCGCCCCACGTGCCGTCGAGGTTGAGCTCCGTCAGCACCGGTGTGCTGCTCTTTGGAACGCGGATTCGAACAGTAATAGACATTATGCGTAAAGTAACAGTTTTCAAATGCGTGAATACGTCCTGTTTTGTAAAAACAGCGGTGCTCAGCTTTGTGGACTTTCCCAGAGAAAGACGAACAATTGTAAGGGAAGAAGTAGTACAAGCAATTGTAATCGGAATCAACACGTGTGTGCCAAAATGCACGGCCAAAAATCGATGAATAATCCTGACTCGTGCACGCAGAAAGGTAAATGCCAACGCGATTGAAAAAACAGAGCTACTGAGTACCCAGAAAAGAGGAGGCGTCTCCACAGAAGGGCGTGATACAAAGAGACAGAGGAAGGAATAAACAAAAAGTAGGAAAAGCGGAATCAAAACCGCACGATCAAATGTGCCGAAGAAGAAAGCGGTGCACTGCGCCTCGTTGAAAAAAAAAAAAAAGAACCTACGCAGCGCAGGTTAAGTGTTGTGTGTTGCGGTGCAAACGAATGTTCAAAACACGTGTCCCTGCAAATTCGAAACACCACGATGTGATGTTTTAAGCGCAGCACGCACAGCACGCGTTTCTCCAAGCTTTATTTTTGAGAGCTTTGATGTTTCATGTGTACAACTTACGAACATTCTGTACATACTACCGTGCATCGTGCATCCAAGTAAAGAGAAAAAAAAGGCAAGCGAGACAGAAGCGCATAGCCGCAGTACTGAGGAAACAACAGTCGGAGGCAGGTGTGAGATTTGCGACACACCACGAGCTTTCATAGACCCTTCCCCTCCGCAAAAAAAAAAGGTCGTGCTACCAAGGAAAACAACGCAGCAACAGCAGCAGCTTAATTTCAAGTACTGTAGAATGGGCTCGGAAGACTATTGAGATGGCTTATCTGGTCTGCGTCAGCATGCACCTCTTCGTACGAGGCACAGCACGTCTTGCACCGTTCCTTATCGTCGACTAAGATCACACTCGTTCCAGCCGCACCATTTTCTGCCCCATTCCCGGCTACCTGGCGATAGAGGGTGGCGCGCTTGCGGAATAGCTCAAAACTCGCCTTGTACGATTCTGACTCAAAGGTGCTAATGGTAGCCGGGTCACGGTGTGCCTTCAAGTACAATGCGACGTACTTTAGGGCAGACTCCTCGGGCGACAGGCCAGGGTAGATGGGCCGCTCCCGCCCCACTGCAAGTAAAGCTTGCGCAATCGGGTCATAGAGCTGCCGCTGCAAGTACTCCTCTGCGTCCACAATGGCAGACGGCTTCACGCCCTTCGGTAGCGGGCGCCGCAGCACCGGTGGCAGCTGAGCTCCCTCCGCGTACTGCCAGGGGCGACGCAAAAAGCGCCGCTGGTGTTCCGCATTCAACATTGCGTATTTTTGTCCCTCGTACTCCACTACGAAGTCCAACGAGCCCTTCTTGGCGATGGGCTGCCGCACACCACGCATGCCGCGGTAGTCGCGGGTGTCATACAGCAGGACAGGGCAGCAGCCCTCTAGAGCGAGATCGGCCTCTTGAAGCTGCGCCGCAGCAACAACCGCAGGGATAGGTGTGGGCAAGTGTTTCGGCAGCGGCTTTGTTGTGCCGGGGTCAGTGACCACTGTGGGGTTCCGTAAAAAGCGCTGGAGGTACTCAGCTGAACTGAAGAAAAAGTACTGGCCAAGATACTTGGCCCCCAGGCTGAGGTCAATCGACCCGGCAGATAACGACGAGAAGTCCAATGGGAAGCACTGCACCAAGTCATCCTTCTCGACCCACTCGTAGGGACAAAAGGCACCAAACTCGGAGAGGTGACGCCGAATATGGTGGTAGACTTCATACGTATCCCGAAGCGCAACAGGGAAGGCACGGGCATCGCGCAGACGGGCCTCCTGCGCCGCTGCACAGAACGCCTCGACGCCGTGTACAGCCGTCACTAAGTTGCTGCTGTCCAGCGGCGCGTGCGGGTGCGGCAGCGTTAACTCAACAGAAGCGTACGTCTGCATTGCCTGCACTACAGCCTGAGTACTTGTGGCCTCGTCCGGAAGAACATTCATCACTTTCACAATAGGGGACGTGCAACCCACAGCTGTCAGCACCGCCGCAGACGATGAGATAGCCGGCAAGTTGTGCAGGACGGCACCGTCCCTCTTCGCCTCGGCGGATGACAGGTACAACACGAGCAGCTTCTGCGTGAGGGACACATCCACTGCGCACTTCTGGGCCGCCAGCATGCACTCCAGTCGCAGCGATTGCCAGTGACGGTGCACAGCACCCCAGGCCAATAGCGACGACGTTGACACGCACTTTGTGTGTAGGTTGTAGGCGACGGAGTCGGCGAGACAGCGCTGCTTCGACCCGTCAACCTCAGACTCGTAGCGCATATCGGGTTCGAACACTGCCACAACGGGGGCCTGCGGAAGCGTCGGATTCGGTGGGGGTTCCTGGATGAATGGCCACGGGTTGCGCATAAAGCGCAGCAGCGTTGCGTCGTTGTCGAACGTGTAGAGGCGATGGTGCACGCGTGCTACGCGACGGGAGGCTTCGTGACGGGCGCGGTCGTCACGTCGTTGCACCGCATTGCGCAGCTCTTCAACGTCGTCAGAGGCGACCTCGCTGAGCTCCTCTGGCTCTTCAGGCAGCTGCCCGTCCTCCACATCATCTGCATTGTTGTCCAATGGGTTTGCTGCGTTGTCGCTCTCTTCGCCGTCAAGCTCCGGTGCCACGCGGATACCGGCCGGCTTCCACTTGCATGCCGTGCGCTGCCCCTCGCGGCGGTAGGCATACAACCGCACCGGGTCTTGTTGTCCAAAAGACGACCAGTCACACTGACCGTTGACCAACCGCGCTGCCGCCTCTGCGGGTCGCAGCACCTCCGGATGGTAAAAGAGCGAGGCGCGGTGAGCAAGGTGGCGTCCGAGGGCATCGACAACGGCGCGTCGCACCGTCTCTTTCGGCGCCGCTGCGTTGATCTTCACCACCTCAACACGGCGATCCTCGATGAAGGTCATGAACTCCTCCAGCGCATCTTCCTGTGCTTGCCGGTCCGCCTCCGCGTCAACTTCGCCTTCTTCCTCGGCGGACTTGTTGTTGTTGCCGTTCGTGCCTCCCGCAGTGAGCTCACTGTTTTCATTGTCAGCGCTCTTGCCATCGATTGCTGCGCCACTGCCCAGATAATCTTTTTCTTCCTCCAGGTCCGACGGGAGGTCAGCGTCGTCAGCGCCGATATGGCGACGTCGCCACTTCGCCAGCGCCTTCTCGCGTGCGCGTTGCACTCGAGTCGCCTCACGTGACGTCTGCCTCGCCAGCAGCAGTGCGGCGCGCTCCCTCGCCGCCACATCGAGGCTCTTCGCCCGCTGCGCCGCTTCCAGCCGTGCCGCCGCTCGTAAGGTGCTGCGCTGGTTGAACACCTCTTCGTCGATGTTCAGCCGCACCACCACCTCCGGGATGCCGCCCTCATCGAAGAGGACGTCGAGATCGCCGTCAGAGAACGGGGGGCAGATCATGACGTAGCCTAGTTTGTCGAAAGGACGGAAGCGCGTGACGCAACTCGCGATGCGGAGGTACGCCTCGCTCAGGCGCACCTGCTTCTCCTCCTCATCCTCCGGCTCAAAATCGAGCTTTTCTTGGAGCGCGGCCTCCTTCTCTTCCGTCCAGTCGTCGTCGTCTTCGTCCGCTGCGTCGTCGTCCCCCTCGGAGCCACCAACGTCTACTCGGGCCTCACGTTTTTCCATTTTCCGCACGTGCTCTTCTAGCAGCCTCTCCGCTTCCACCTTCTCAGCCAGCAGCCTCTTCTCCTCCCTCTCCTTGTCATGAACACCCTCTAAGAGCGCAAAAGCGCGTTTCAGGTAGGAATTCGACTCTTTCGTATCCGCAGGAATGTACACACCTCGCACCATGCCACCACCAGGCGTCAGCGCAGCCTCGACGCACTCCTCGAAGAACTGGCGGTCGTAAACAAAATACGGCACGCGGTACGCTTCCTGGAGACCGGCGGCCATCGTCTTCTTGCCGGACTGCGTGACGCCGACAACCCACACTCGCGGTGGCACGTCTTGCGGCGGCAGCTCACCCACATAGCGCTGTGGGCAGCGCGCAAAAGCGTCCCGCGCCTCCTCCGAAACGAAGACGTAGAGGCCGTCAACGTAGCGCATGCAGAATTCCTGCTTGCCACGCACCAGAATACCGCGATTGTGCAGGGTAACTGGGCAGTAATCGAGCCGTGAGCCGAACTGGTGCAAGAAGCGACGCATCGGTTTGACGAGCGGATCACGCGGCGCACGCGGGATTTGAGGTGGGCGGGGAAAACCTTCCGGATAGAGCAGGGTCTCGTCCTCCGCCGCCGCCTCCTCGTCCTCCGCTTCACCGTCGCCTTCGCCTCCCTCCTCAACAGCCTCGCCGAGGGTTTCGTCCACCACGTCTTCGGTGGCCACAATGGACAATGGGTTCAGCTGTTGCATGACGTCCGCCACCACCTCCGCCACGACGGAGGAATCTTCCACAGGAATGGTGTGAACATCGTACGGCGGGGCAGCACTGGTGCCTTCACTGATCTCCGCCTCTTTTGCGGAACGCCAGTCCGCCGTGGGGGCGGTTTCCAGCAGATTTAAGATGCGCTGAAATAACGACGCAGATGGATCTAAGCTGTTGCGGGCTCCTGTTGCGTTGACCGCCATTTCCTCGCCGTCGTATTTATTGTTGTCGTTTCGTCTCCCCGCGTCTTGCCATTCAGCATCTGGGCCGTCTCGCTCGTCCGCTGGTGACGCCGCACTTGCATTGTTCTTCGTGTATCGCAGTGCGACCACCGTCTCCGGCACCAGCTGCTCCTCCACTAGCTTCTGGAAGAGGCCCAGGTCAAGGTCAGTAGGTGTCATCGCCGTCACCAGCAGCGGCGCACTCAACGACTTGCGCTCCTTTGCTACGTCGATAATTGCCTGCTTTTCGTCCGCGATACTCTGCGGGCCTTCCACCACCATCGCACGCGGCACCCGACGCCGTCCACCGGGGCTGCCCTTGTGCAGTTGGGACTGGCTTGTCTGCAGGGAAGAATTGCGGCCACCAGAATCAGACAAGCGCTTTGCCTTCGGCTTCGTGGGTTCTAGCTTGCCTTTCGGCTTCCTCGACTGCGCTTTGGCGGCTTGCTCCTGGCGTTCGTGGCGGGCCTTGCGTGCGGCAGCCTCCGCCTTGCGCCGCACCTCCTGCGCTGCCGCACGTGCGTGCAACAATTGCTGTCGCGGCTCGAGCAATGTGGCGTATGTCGTTGCAGTGAGCGCCGTCAACCGACACTGCACAGCAATGTCGCTCGCAACCTGCTGCAGCACCTCCTGCTTGGACTCGACAATTGCGTCGTCTGCCAGCAGCAGCACCGCTTTCTGCTCCGGGAAGGCTTGACGGAGGTACCGCGTAGGGTGGTCTACGAACGCGTCGCGCTTTTCTTTCGAAGCAAAGTAGTAGTAGCAGCCACGGTAGACACAGGCATAGCACGCGGCGCCTTCAATCAACACACCGTCCACCACAGCCGTCACGGGGCAGAAGCGCTTCCACACCGGAGACGCACTCAGACCCCTTTCAGCTACCGTATCTTCGATGATACGGCAGTGCTCTTTGTCTTCGGCCAGCGAGGACAAACGGCCGGGTGCGGCGTCGCCATCGGCAGCACCTGCGCCTGCGGAGGCAGATCGAGTAACGTTGCTGCCGTCCGTTTCCGCTGCTACCGTTAGTGCCTCTTCGTTTCCGGGAGCTTCAAGCACCTCTGCGAGGTCGCATGGATGTAAGTTCAGTGCGTGGGTAATATACGACACAACGTGGGCGCTGTCGGCGGATGCGATCGGGTCTACAGAGAGGTGTCGGCCGATGGCTTTAGCACCCTCAATGCTCTTGCGCCAGCACGAGGTCCAGTCTTGAGAGCCGAGCGGAACAACGGTATAGATGTCACTCCCCCCCTGCGAGCCTGCTGCCGCTGTGTTGACAGCAATTACACCGGCGGCCTTACGGCCTTCGTAGATCAACGCGGCAAGTCGCAGCTGCAGCTCCTCATTTTCCCGTGTAGCATTCGCTTCCGGTGAAACCATCTCCGCACCCCTCATCTCATCTTCTGCAGCTGCTGCCCCTTCAGCAGTGTCCTCGAAGTTGTCGGTGTCCTCCGCGTTCAACGCGTTGATGATTTCCTGTGCCTCTACCGCTTGTTGCCGTGCCGTTTCAAGCTCCCCCGCCGGCACCTTCTTTGGCCCCGCATTTTCAAGCTCGACGAGGTGGGAAATGATCTTTTCACAGTTCGCCTTCATCTGCTGCTTCTCCGCAGCGCGGTGACGCTTATCTACATCAGCAGCCACCGAAAACGACGCAGCGGCTGCACAAACACGGGAAGCCGCATACTCCTCGTACACCTCCGGCACGGCGCAGACGAGCTCAACGACGTGATCGGGTCGAGCTTCCTCCAGTATTTTCAGCGGGCAAATAAAATGCTCTTTAATCTGGTCTAGCTGATCGGCAGCCGTTGACGTGATTGCGTCGCTAAAGACGTAGCCGCGGTACTGCGCTCGCTCGCTCAGCATCGCCTCCCGCAGCAGGGTGACCTGCACAGACAACGGAAGCGGTGTGTGATCCCGCACGCAAGCCGCTACGGCGTCGCGCACAGAGCTCTGACACATCTGTTCCCTGTTCCGAGGCCGCAGCGCAGCCACTGCTAGCTCCAGTACATCGAGATGTAAGCAGTGCAGCGCTTCTGCAAGTTGGTGACCCACTGCGCTCTTCCCAATCCCGATAGGACCGGTGAGGAGGATGCGTGGACTCATGTGGCGGCGGTAGCGCTCCGCCTCCTGCTCAATCACTCGCAGCTCATCCGGTAAATACAGCTGGGTTGGGACCACAAGGTCGCGTTGCCAGGCGGGCAACGTCACCTTTTCTGGGTGGAGGAAAAAGTCGGCACTTCCGTCGTTAATTGTGGCGCTGGCAAGACATTCGTTTCCCTGTTGCGCACTGGGCTTGCGGACCTCCGGCATGACCTCCTCGGTGCGACGCACGAGCAGCTGCAGATAAGCAGCGGCGTCGCGGCGCTGCGCGTACACGGCGCACAACTCTTCACACACCAGTGCGAACTGTGAGACAGTCAATTCACCGCGTGCATCCTGGTAGCGGCGGTACAGGTTGTCCGCAGCCGCATTAGATCGTGGCAGATTCGTGTTACGGAAGTGGATCGCGTGGAACCAGTGGAAAAAAACTCGAAACTGAGAGAGGGAGAGACCGGCAACGGTGGCGCGGTGGTCCAGGTAACGGAGTTTGGAGAAAAGGGTGTCGTAGACGGGTGGGTACGGGCGTGTAGAGGACAGGCTAAAGTAATTTGTGAGGGGCAACTCCAGCTCGATTGCGGCCGTGGTCCGCTGCAGCGTCAGTACTTCGGAGGGTTGCAGAAGGTTGTGCGGCGCCTCATCGTTGACGATGCACTCGATTAATTCTAAATTAAAATCCTCCCAAAGCGAGTTGCAGGCGCTCAGCTGCACGGCCTCCTCTTGTGCAGCCACCAAGTCTGGAAGCCATCGTGCAGGAACGCTGTCCAGAAACGCAGCAACAGCTGCTTCTGCGTACAGTGGTATTGCCTCAGCCGCAGTGCGCAACTCGGACACGCCGCTGTCGATATCCGTCATTACGATTGTTGCCGCAGTCTGAGCATCGTCGAGTGTAGCATTCGTATGCACGGCGCAGTAAACGCACGAGATGAGCTGTTCCATGTCCGCCCGCGTCAGCTCCAGCGGTGTCGCCGGTGTGGTGGACCTTGTATGTACATCCGAAGACATTCTGTCAACGTGTTGCCCACCCTTCGGCCTGTTTTCATCTGCGCTGTTAGGTTGTGTGTTTATGCCGCATCGTTGCTCATGCGTGACACGCAGCGCACGCCAAAGCCTCTCGCGGACTTCTTGGAGGTACGGTGAGGTCACTGCCGCGCCACCCTCTCCAGTTGTTGCAGTGGGGACATACAAATCCATCGTCATTTATGGTAGTTGACAGTATTCCGTTTTTTCTCTCTCTAGTGTGGATTTAACCAGGTTCAAAAAGGAGAAAATAGGTTTCTAACTGATTTTTCTGTTTGTTTCACACCCGTCTGCTAAGCAGGACAGCCCCACTTCTTGCTGACTTAGACAGATTGGTTGAAAACAAAAGACCGGAAGAAGAGAGAAGAAAAAGATGCTTAAGGATGCGTCGTGGGGGAAAAGTACTTAAAAAGGAGTTTTCAGATTGCAAGGTAGAACGGTGGCGAATCCTTCTGAACGTAGCCACAAGGTCCGCTGTCTATTTTTGGTGCTCGGCTTCTAAGAAACACTACAGTGGACTCAAAGTAAACGACAACGTTTCAAATACCCAACGTCTTCATTAGTTTCAGGAAACAAACGGATCTCAATAGTGTTTAGGCGACAGAATACGGCCACTGTTGATGGAAAACAATAAACCGTCGTTTGCGTAGTACACCATACAAAAAGAGAAGACTCACTACCCTTTGTTTTAGACCCGACCTAAGAATTCAAGGGCACACAGCGGTTGAAAAGGGGATGCAGGCAACTGGAGACAGCCTTTCTGAGCACTCCTTTGTTTCTTGTCGTTTCGCGGTCACCGCACTAGGCTTCCACATCAGGCGGCTCGGGAATGTTGGCGCCTTGAATCCACTCTGCACGACGCAGCAACTCAAACGCAGGCGCAAAGGCAGCCGTCGCTGCCGGCTCCGCCACACTCAGAGGCGGCTGCTGTGCAGCCTCCCACAGTGCACGGGCGTCTATCCAGAGCTGAATCGTCATCTTGTCGCGATCCGTCGCCGTCTCCAGCGTAGCCCGCTGTTGCAGTTGCTGCAGACCCGGTGTGGACGCCCCCTCCGCATTTGCCTCGGCCGCCCCGGCACCCTCCTTGCGGCGGCGCAGCTTCTCCCAGCTCTCCTCCGTCCTCTTCGCCGTGATGAGTGTATCCCTCGCGAGTAGCACGAACTGTTGCACAATGGCACAGAGCATCTCGAGAACGCTTTCGTCTCGTGCAGGATCCGCGAAGCCGCACCGCTGTGCTTTAAAGGCAAAGTGTCGAAGGGGTTCTAACACTGTTGCGACGTACCACGATGCTGCCGCTGGCAGTGTCTTGCGCGTGTGCGAGTAAACAGAGCGGATGGTCTTGACTGCCTGCAGCGGCCCCATCGCGGCATCGGTGACGTGCCGCACGAGAGTCGTGCGTGCCCGCTTCACAAACTGGTCGCAGACGGTTTTGCCGGCAAACTCGATGACGTCCGTGACGAGGGCCGCCGTGCTGCGCTCCGACTCGCACGGGGGGTGAGGAACAGAAAACGAGATAGAGGAGGTGTCAGTAACAGCATGCGTTGTCGATGTGTCAATCCCTGGTACTTCCGGTTCCCCGTTCAGCAGCTCTAAAATGAGGGGCAGGAGCTGGTTGGTGAGGAAGCTGCGCAGAAAGTAGGTGTCGGAGATCGCGAGAAGCAGCATGTCGTCGGCGGAAGAAGAGTCGGCCGCATCAGCTGTACCATACAGCACAACACCGCCGTCGCCTTTTGCAGATGAAGTGACGTCGGCCACGTTGGTTCCTAGTGAGTGCGCTGGAGCTGTCGCAATAGCCTCACCTACGCGCTGCAGCACGCGGTAGCAGCACGCCACCGTCTGCCGCAGGAAGCGCGGGGTACACAGGTAGAGGAATACGGACGGAGAGAAAAGGTGCAGGAGCTGCTGACGCAAGATGTAAAAAAGGCGGAGGTGGTAGTTTCCTTCGCTCGACGATGGCAGGGGGTCCAGCGGGGAGGCTACCGACTGCAGCGCCTTGTCCATCTCGCTGACCCGCAGTGCGGCGTACACATCGAGGTTCCACTTGGCATTCCACAACACTACGTCAGATGACTGCCGCAGTGCCGTCAGCTCGTCGAGGTCAACGCACGCAGCCTCCACCAGCGCTAGCACGCTGTACGCCGCCTTGTACTTGACCTGAAAGTGGTTCGGTATGCCAACCTCATAGAGCGAAGGTAGCTTCTTCACCAGGGTCTCGCTCAGGACGGGCCACACGATGGTGGCAACAGGGTGCAGCGGGGCACCGTAGTTCTCGCGCAGCAGCGGCAGCAACGGGAGGTATTTGGTGCGCACGATCATTTTTATTTGCTCCAACAGGGCCACGGTACCCTCCGCGCTCTGGCGCGCCTGCGTGGCGGCCTTCCACGAGACGATCGCCTCCAACGGTGGCCGGAGTACGGCATTACGGAAGACAACGCAAAACTGCTCCCGCTCGCCCGCTTGACTGTAGAGCTGAATGATGCGACCCAGCAGCTGCCGAGCTGCGGGAAACGGTGCACCTTCTGCATCCAAACTCTCTCCCAACGTTGAATGCAGGTTTTTCGCAGACACCGCTACAACTTTAGAAGTGGTAGAATCAGCTGCAGTGCCGGCACTACTACTACTATCCTCACCAGTGCGAAACCCAAACGTCAAGCGGCTCACGTGGACCAGCACCACCTCCAGCACACCCATCACCGCCTGCTCAGCCGCCGCGACGTAGCCGGCCATGTCCACTTTCTCCTGTTGCCGCGATGGGAGCGCCACAAGCCGCCGACTCACCTCCTTCAACTCTTGAAAGAGTACCACGATGTCCTCGAGCACGTCAAGCGACCCGTCCGAGAGACAAGTGTCCGGTGCCATGGTGTAAACGTCCTTCTTCGCACCGCCGATGTTGCTGCTGCTGCGGTTCTTGTTTCCTGCGTCATAGCGAATCCCACTAGTGCCAGCCACCGTGCTGGCTGTTGAACCCGCGCTTGCTGCGGATGATCGCGATGGTGTTGTGTCGACGGTGATGTGCAGTAGCTGTGCAAGGTCGTCCAGCTGGTATGCGATTGTCTCATACGTGATGATACCGCGCAGGTACACGGCATCAAAAGTGCGCTCCATCTCTGCTGTACAGGCTGCCTCCACTTTCGCTTTCACCCCTTGAGACGCCGTGGACAGCTGGGCAACGGCGCCAGATAATTTCTCCATTGCGAGGGCGAGGGGGCGCTCCATGTAGGACAGCTCATCCCGCATGCCAAATAAGTGACCCGACACGTTCACGAAGGCTGTATGCACGTCGGTGTTGACGCATGCCGCAATCTTGTCTTCGAGGTACTGCGCGTAAGAATGAAGGTCTTGCGATAAGACCGCTAACGGCACGCCGTGCTGCAGCTTTCCTTTCACAAATGTCAAGGGGTCATAGCTCGAGTAGTGATGGTGGTTTCTATGGCGCCTACGGCAGTTATTGCCTTTTTGTGCGGGACGCAGGGAAGAAGAGTCAGGAGCACTTGTGCTGTTTTTCAATTCTGATCGCGAGGGGAGAAACGACTCGCTGCTGCTTCTGCTGAAGCCAGACGAGGAGGAAGACGATGATGAGTTGCCATATTCGCCTTTTTCATCGACCACAATGCCAAACTCGTGCTCCGCAAAGCACAGTTGGATAAGTTGCAGCTGCTGCTTCAGCAGCTCTGGGTCTGCTTCGATATTTGCTATACCATTTGAGGCAGCTGGTGCTCCCTGTGGCTCTGCAGGTGAGGCTCCGTTGGACGATGCGTCAAATATGGGAAGCTGCTCAGCGGTCAAGCTTTGAGCGAGAGACGAGTGGGGCGAAGAAACCACCGCAGGCTCCGCCTCTGGGACGACGTGGGCTGTCGTGCCTTTCGCGGCTTGGCTCATTTGACGAAAAATGGAACGAATGCAATAGCCGCAATGTAATGATTACGTAGAAACAGAGAACAATGATGTGTGTTCAAGTCGGTGACGAAAACAAACAACGACAGCTAGATTACGATACCGCGTGTGGAAGAAAACAGCGATATAACCTAGCAAAAGACGCAGATACAAAGGGAGTAAGAGAAGAATCTCGTACTCAGATTGTGAAAGTAATAAATGAACCGTCAGATGGACTTCTTTAAGACATTCGAAGAACGGTACAACAATGCCTCACCAATAGTGCGTTCTGTGTAGTTTTCGATAGCTAAATTAACACAGCTAGCAGCGACACTACAGAAAAGATTGCCTGCGTTTAACTTGTTCCAACTTGTTCAGAATAGGGTGCCGGCACATCGTTTAACATTGAAGAAGGTTTTTTTTTGCCCCTCACTTCGTCTGCCTACTTGCTGATTCTCCGCTGACAACTGTGGATACTTTGAAAAGCTGTTGATAAAAAACTCAACCTTACGGCACCTCAACTACTCAATCTTCCGCGCACACACCAAATGCGCAACGCACGGGCACATGCATTGAGGAACAGCCTGGGCTACTTTTGCTACTCATGATGAGCAGCTGCCTGTACCGCCGCAGCCGCCTTGATCTTCTCCATGTGCCGCCGCCGTGCCTCACCGGAATTCACGTCCGCACGAAACGCCTCGCGGGCCTCGTGGTGCCGCACCTCGCGCAGCCACGTCAGGTTTCCTTCCACCTTCTCTTCACTGCGCGGCTCGTAGACGGCATTGCCGAATTGCCAGTCGAGGTGGTGGCCGCGCTCCCACTCCCGCACGACAGCGTCGCGATTGTCGGTCGGCAGGGCGTGCACGTAGCCCAGCTCCGGCTGCAGCGGATGCGCCTGCATCACCGCACGGGCGGCCTCAGTAATTATACGCCCCTCCGGCTCCCGGGCCACTGTGACGTGCGTCAGTACAAAGTCGATGATATTCGCCACACTCTTCAGCTCCTTGCGATCAGCCGAGGTAGGCACGAGGCGGAAGACACCCTCCACCACCTGATCCAACACCCGCTCCCGCAACGTCTCCTCCTCAAAGACGAAATTCTCAATGATGCGGCGCTCCGGCAGCGCCGTCAGCGGCTTGCCTTCGAAGTCCAGCCGGCGCAGCTCGTAGCCGTCGCGCTGCGTCTCGGCAAAGATGACCTCCGTCAGCTTGTCAACCAGGTAGCTGCGTATCTCGTTGTCGTCCATGCTGAGCACCACCTCCGCGAACTCATTGTCCCAGGCAGGTGGGCGGATGCCACGGGGCGTCGGGGTGACATAGTCCTCTGGCGCGACATTCGGCAGCCACGGGTACTGCGTGTGCCACCACTTCCATGCAAACGCCGAGGTGCCACGGGTGAGGCCGACGCTTTCCGGATTAAAGCGCTCCACATAAGGCTGCGGACGGTGGGAATGAGACTGGTCCCACTTGCTGATGCCCTGAGCCTCGCGCTGCCAGCGGTTTAGCTCTTTGTACTTCTGCATGTGAGGGCGGCTCCTGCGAAGCACATTCTTGTGCTGCGACTTAAACACCACCACGGAGCGCTGCAGCATCCTGCCAAATGCGTGATGTTTGTTTGCCTTTCTTTCTCTTCGAGTTAGAATATTTTCTCAACAAGTCAAGTGCGCTCAAATCCCGAGCACCCAGTCTTGCAACAGCTTCGTGAGATCAATAACAACGACTATACGTAAAAAAAAAAAAGAGTTGCAACAAAGAGATGAAGCGAGTAGTGAAGAACAAAAGAAGAAAACGAGGCAACGAATGTTGAACACGCCTGTTGTTTTCACCACACAAGAACATTTATACCCAGGGATATTAAGTTGGTGAATATTCTTCAAGCGCACAGGAGGTGTGATCTACCAAAAAAAAAATGTATATGTAGATACATCGGCTTTGTACCATCAATGCATTCAACGGACTTGTGCATCATTTGTTTCGTGATTCCGGAGTGATATTTGATCAGACGTGACTGTCGTTTTGAAATGAGCACCGTGACCGCCTTCTCCATGATGCGTTGCTTCGCAATCTTATATATATATATATATATATATATATATATATATATATATATATGAACGCATCCTTTTTTAATTTGTTGTTATACCCAAGCTGTAGTACAACTTTAAATTTCAAGAACATTAGTTAGGAGGAAAGATTAAAGAAAAAAATAACGGCTTGCTTTTTGTGGTGTCGGGAAGCGAACAGCCGTGTAGGATCGAGAAAGAGAAAACAAGAAAAAAAAAACGATGCGTGTAGGCATCGCAAAACAATTGTCAAGCATTTGAACGTATGACGCTATACGCACAGAGGAATCTCAGCTTCGCAGTAAAGCTGAACAGGTGACAGAGCTCTACCCAGCCGGGAAAATTTCCTCCATCTCCGCCACAAAAGCCCTGTACTTCTCGTTTGAGCAGTTCTCCGATTTCCACTTCTGTACGTCATACTCTGACACAAAGCCTTGCTGTAGCAGCTCCATGATGAAGTCGGACGAAATGTCCTTCATGAACGGGCGCTGCTTCACCGACGCAATGCAATTAAGGATCTCGCTTGGCGACTCGTGGTTGTCTGGGTGCGTCGTCTTCCACGTCTCTAGGATGGAGGTCCACACCTCCAGGAAGTCTTCCTCCCATTCCATCTCCGCCCCTTCCAACGGGATGTAGAGCGCGTCGAGGTAGTTCGCGGTGCGGGCCATCACGTTGCTCACCATCGAGAGGAAGTCCATCGAGGTAGTTGCTGCCACGCACGCTACGAAGCGGCTATACACGCGCGGAAAGTCCTCCTTCACGTTGTTCGCGACCGCGTTCGTCAGACACCACGAGTAGCCGCGGGTCAGCTCTTTTACGTCGAACATCCCACTATTAAGTGAGTCCGTGAAGAGCTTGCGGTCCTCGTCCGACGACGTCTCGGTAACTTTCTTGATGATGACGTAGACGGCGCACATGCGGCACATGTACGCAGCGTCCTGCGGCACCAGCTCCACGATCGCCTTGCCGGCCGCCGCCCAGTCGCCGTCCGTCGCCGAGTCGCGAATCGTGCTCAGCACCTTAGACGCGAGGTCTTCGTCGACGCATTTGGGCGGCGTAGCCAGCGCCATCAGCTTGCGGTCCTCCTCGTTCAGCTGCGGCGGAGACGGAGGTGCCTGCGGGGACAGCCCCGACGCCCCGCCATCGCCCGGGAACGGCGGCGGCGGCGCGTTAAAGGGCGGCGGTGGCATCATGTAGTCACTGTTCGACGCAGAAAACTGACTGAGGTCGTTGAAGCTGACGACGCGGTCCTGGCGGTTGCCGCCGAGGCCACCGCGGACAAACTTGCTATCGCCACCGTCCACCATGCTGTTGGCACGCGGTATGCCGCGGCTGTTGTTGTTGCCGCACGCAGTGTTGCGGTTGTTATTGCTCGTGTTCTGGTGCTGCCACGGCTGCCCACTGCCGACGCCACCGCCGCTCATGTTCGTCGATGACGGGTTGCGGTGCATGTTGCCACTGCCGCCCTGGCCGACGACGTTGTTGTTATTGCCACTGGAGCGGTGAGAAGGCCGCTCATTGTTGTTGCTGCTGTTGCCGGCCTCCGTGTTATCAGCGTCGCCGCCAGAGGAGCCCTGAGCCGGCGGCTCCTTCACCTTCCAACCCTCGCTGCGCCACTCGAGCAAGTTCTGGATGAGGAAGCGGATGCGCCGCGAGAAGCGTGGATCGTTCATCGCCGAGTTCAGCGCACGCCAGATCGTGTCGTGTGGGTGCTCAGAGCCGGGCGCGTCCTTGGCGACGTTGTGCGGTGCCGTCGACGCGTTCTCATCGAACTTCTTGCCGATCACGTTCATCAGATTCACCACCATTTCCAGATCGACGTCCGTTGTCACCATCTTCGAGCTCGCGACGAAGTTCAGCACGAGCGCCGTGGAGCAGATGGCGAGGATGACGCGGTGGAAGATGAGGGAACGCATGTACAGCTCACCGACGAACTTAATGTTCGCCATGTTGCGTTTGCGCAACTGTTCTGCAGCCTCAGGGTCCGTCGTCGGGGGCTGATTCACGAAGTTGTCGTGGAACTGCTGGCAGCGTAGAATCAGGACGGTGCGCACCCGCCCGCTCGCAGGAGGCTTGCCAGCGGCGATGTCTGCCTCCCGCAGGGCGGTGACACGCTTTCCAATCTCTGACTCCGGGTTTGCCTCGGCTTCCGCGACGAGCTCCTGCTCGTAGACGTTGATGCGCTGGCACAGCTGAGCGTAGATGCCGGAGAAAACGGGCTCAGCCATGGCCTTGTTGAAGATAATGTCCACCGCACCCTTCAGCACCACCGGGTTCAGCACCAAGTCAGGTGACAGTGTTTCCTCGACGACGGCGTCGAAGTTCTTATCCGTCAGCTTGTTCAGTGATCCCTGCACGCGACGCAGTTCGAGCTCCGACTCGTCCATATCCTTCTTGTCCCGCACGCGAAAGCCGTTCTCCGACATGACCAACTTCGGAATCTCCGCTTTGCGCTGCTTCTCCATGCGGGCGGTGAGGAGAACGCGCTCGAGGGAGAAGCTCGGCTCGGGGATCTCCCTCCACGTGTCGCGGAAGGCGAGGATGTCGGCGAGCGTCATCTGGTTCTTCACCTTCTCCTCTCTCTGAACCGCACCACGTAGGTTGAACAGCATTTTTCCCTTCTTGTTGTTTGCTCGCTGAATGAAAGAAAGCTTGACTTTTGTCAAAAAGGACTACAGTTGTTGAAAGGGGCGAGAAAGAAGAGAGCAGTGATCTCAAAAAGGGTGCAACAAATTCGGGTAAGTTACACACAGACACACAAAGCCTTCAGAACAGAAAAATGAGTTCTTCTCCGAACGAGAAAGAACTACGCTCCTAAGCTACTAACACGCAGAGATTCTTCCGGGGTTGGTGAATGGGAATTAAAGATTTGGCAGACAATAACAAAGAGGTGAGAGGGAAAAGAAAAACAAGTTCACATCACTTTGCTGAGAAGAAGATTAGTGGAAAAACGCATGAACTGTAACGCAAAGAAGGACGGCCATTCTAGTCACTGGCATCGATCCACAAGCAGCGTTACAAGAGGGAACTGCAATCCAACTAGGTGGTGCAAGAAAGATCCCCATCGATTAGAGCTCATGTCCTCACTTACCTTTCTTTTTTTTTCGCTTCTTCTTCAGTTGAAGCGGTGCTTGGAATTGCTTTTGTAGCCCTTGTGCGCTTTGACAGCAGTTAGAATAGCAGAAAGAAAAGAAAAAGAACAGGCCTCTTATTAACGGCATCGATGCGCTCTGTAAACAGCTAATAATGAGAGCATCGGGGTTTCATCAACAGAGTTTGAGCGACTGCCCTCTGATTTTCACGAACAAAGCAAACTTGCAAGTAAAGAAACGGCACGTTCACGGGATAAAGGGAGGCCTCGTCAAGCTTGTCAAAGCTTGAGTCGCGTTGAGGCATTGCCGACCTTCCATACGAAACTCAAGCATAGAAACTGTCGGATGACCTGCCACGATGAAAAGCCTCTGCGTCAATCTTGACAACTCCTCTAAAAACTTCAGCTGTTGTCGCTGCGAGTGCTCCTCGGAAACGCCTTGTGCCCGCTCACCAATACTAACACTCCTGCACTTTTGCGTTCTTGCCAGAACGAGTGTAGCTAGGTGAGAACGCTCCCGCTCAACAAGAATGCGCTCGTGGTAGTCGTCTGCGGTGATGCACTTGTAAAGCTCTTCTGGAGAGACACAGTCATATATTCCAAGAGGCGGCGGCTTCTTTTGTTTCGCAGGTCTGTAGTCACATCCTCTGTGTTGTCTGGACGAGGATTGCATCAGTAACTGCGCTTCCTCTCTCAACGCGAGTAAATTCACCCGAGGTAAGTAAGTAAGTGTGTGAGTCAAGAAAAACTAGACTACGCAACAGATGAAAGCACTGTGGGTTTCGTTGGTTGTTGATCGTGAGTACTGCGGGCGAAAAGAAAACTTGGCCGAGGGGGATTCCACAATCAGTCATGTAAGGAAAACAGTACAAAATAACAATGAGACGTTGAAAGGTACTTCAACAACAAAATCGGAGTTTTTCCTTCGGTTCCCAGCCGCAGCAGTAGTTTTTCGATAAGGAGAGCTGCTCACTCAGTTCAGGCTCAAGCCTTTCATCACCCTCGAAGATGGAACGCACGCAGCGCATCGAAAAGGAAGACCCACTCTCTTCGCTGACTTGTAAAGTACCACACCTTGACAAGGGAGGTCGTTCCTGCTTCTGTCATTTCCAACTTCTTTTATCGTTTACGAAGTGTGGGCAGTAGTAGTAGTAGTGGTAGATCACATGCAAAAAAGAAAATGCAACTTACCCAACCAATACGCAAAATGGAAAATAGAAGCAAAAAGCTCAACGAGGAAATTTAAGCGCCATCAGAGGCCCTAACCAGAAGTGGAACAGAAAGAGACGGGAAAAGGCTATCTCTCAACCACTGGCGATACGTCTGTATGTATGTACTTGTGTGTGTGTGTGTGAAATCGAGGCGGTGACACGCCGACTATGCCGTTACACTCCGTCATCGGGCGTGAGAGCCGGTTTGACTAGGTACGTATCGCAATTTTCCTTTTCTTTCCGTTTATTCCCACCCCCTAGCTTAGTCACGGTGAAGCACGCCCATCTTCTCCCAGTACTCGTCACCGTAGCGGTTCAGCTCGGCTGTCTTGAACTTGATGCGATGAGCGCGGCGGAGCAACTCACGTGCGTCCTTGTTGTCCTGCAAGCTCTTCAGTGCCGGCAGCATTTCCTCAAACGGCAATGACAGCAGGTGGGACTCCTCCCACTTCATCAACGCAATCCCAGTGCGGAAAATGATCTTCCAACCCTCGGAAAAGAAAATGTCCCAAATGCGTAGCAGGGCACGGAAAGGGAAGTGGGCGACGAACAGCGTAAGGAACCACTGTGAGGCGTAGTAGGACGGCTGAATCTCCAGCTCGTCCAGTCGCTTTGACAACTTCGGCAGCAACCGAGCGAGGAGGCGCTTCAGCTGGTAGAAGAACTGCTGCAGCAGCGGAAAGCTGGGGCGGAAGAGCTCGCGCATCTTGTAGCGCTCGTTGAACATCATCTCGTGCAGGGCCCAAAAAGACTCCTCCTCACCCATCTGCGTTGACAGGGCTGCGACGAGGAAGCCCATGCCCTGCACGTAGCCCACCTCCGGGTCGCTGCCCGCGTATGCGTGGAGGACGTTGCGTAGAAATGTCTGCCCGGCACCACCGGCGTCCTGGAAGAGGACATGATTAGGAAATGTGCGGGCCAAATCACGCGAGATGACGGCATCTACTTCTTTGTCCGCTAGCTTCTTATCGCGGAGCGCCACAAAGACGCCTGCGTTCTCGTCCGAGTTAAGCTGATGGAAGGAGCCGAGCAACAGCTGCCAGGCCACGCCCCGGAAGCGGCTGGGGATGCCTTTGCGGCACCGCTCCTTGAGCTTTGCGTGCATCTTCGTGTTCGTGCGATTCCAGTCCGCCGCCATGTTCGCCCACTTGATTTCGCGCCGCACCACCTGTTTGCCATCGATGCGACGGATGTACTTCTCATCCTTCTCCTTGGCATCCTCGTCGATTACGAAGCCGAACTCGTCGACGAACTGCTGCTCCGCCTCCCGCTCCTCAGTGTCGAGGACGCTGTCGTTGCCTACAGCAGGGCCGTTGGTACTGCCGCCCTCGTTGTCGTTGCCGGCTTCCTCCTCCGTGTCGGAGTCGCTGCCGCCGGTCGGGGCGGCACGCAGCTGACTCTTCCGCAGCGGCTGCGGAAGCGCGGCACCCTTCACCACGTGTCGATTCTCGGGAACAAGTGGGGCGTGCCGCGAGGAGACAGTCGACGCCGCGGGAATAGAAGTGTTCACCGACATCACCGATGTGTTGGTCGGCCCGAGGTGGACCTCGCCGACGGGCTCCGGCACGATCCGCAACGGCGAGGACACTACCTCGACTTTCTCAGAGTGGATTGAAGATACGGAGGTGTCACGCTCTTTTTTGCTGCTGTTTGCACGGTGAGAAGAACCCAGCACGGCCGCCGAGGTGAGAACGGCCTTGCTATTAGAATCGCCGTTGGCTCCGTTCTCGGTGACGATTCCGGGTGCTGCTTGCTTCGCTGGTGCAGCGGGCTGTGGTAGTGCTCTGTCTTCACGCAGGACAGAAATGTGTAGCGAGGAACTCTCAACGAGGTCGTGCTGTTGCTGCTGCTGCTGCGCGTTATCGAGGTCATCCGTCGCAAAGGCGGTACTCTCATCCATTATGTTCCACTTAGCTTTTCTTAAAAAGGCAGAAGTTGCAAAAAGAAAAAAGGTTGATTGTAGCCAATCCTGCACGCAAGCAAAGGCTATTGGCAAGAGGTGAGAGAGGCTAATGACAATAAGCAATGACGTTCAGAATAATTTGTAAATTATCTTGAAAAAAGAACAGGCTGAGTGTCCAGACTACGCTAAATACAATCTGTTTCAAAGAGCACCAAGAGAGGCGAGCTTTCTCTTTCTTGAACCTCGGAAACGAAGAAAGCATCTGCATGAAAATGATAAAGAACGAAAGCACAGCAAAGAGGTGACAGAAACAAGGAATACAGGATCTGCCACTATTAATAGAGTCGGATGACCGAAACTGACAGTAGACTCTTGGATCACTGTGGTGGCCAACGAGAAACACATGTGGAATGCATAAAAACTCTCTACATCACAAGCAAACACAATAAACCGCAATTGGCGGCACTCGCTTCTCGGCCCTACTGCGGGTGCACCCCGGTACGTCTTCTTTCTATTAGTCGAACATGTACATATATATATATAAGCACTCGTTTTTATTTTTGGTAATTAGACAACCACAAGGTTGTGTAGCAGTCAACTTGGAACTAAAAAAAAAAAAACAGAGCACTCACGGAAAAGGGGGATTGGGCTTCCTGAGGGCTACACGCGAGGAGTAAGAACAGAAAAGCGGACAAGCAGTGAACGCAACTTTCACTTTTGCTGTAATTGCTGCTGATACTCCGCCGTCAATCTATTGATCGCATTGGTCTTGAACTTGATCTGCGACGCCACCTTGAGTAACTCCTCCGGTTTCTTCGCTTCCTGGATCACCTTCAAAGCAAGCAGAATGTCCGTTTCTGTGCTGAGGCGCAGGAGGCTCTTCATTTCAATTTTCATAAGTGCCAGAGCAACACGGTACACCGGTTTCCACCCCTCGCACAGAAACATGTCCCAAATGCGGGAGACGAGGCCGAAGTTGAAGTAATACGTGAACACTGTCATGAACCAGTGCGTAGAGTAGAATGATGGGTGTATTTGGTTTTTCGTGTGCAGATGCTTGTACAGCGACGGGAGCTCCTTCTTCATGAGACCTTCGAAGACGTAGAAAATGCGTTGCAGCTCTGGAAAACCCGACGCAAAAACTTGATTCATTCGGTATTTTCTTCCTTCCATCAACCCCACAAAGGCCCAAAAGGCGTCCTCCTCCTCCTCAATTTGGAGGATCAGCGTTGCGGCAAGAAACCCCATACCTTGACAGTAGCCCACCTTCGTGTTGTAGGCCGCGTAGGCGCGCAGGATGTTGCGCAGCATCTGCTGCCCGAGGCCATTAGCACCATCTGCAAAGAGGCGATGCGTTGGGAAGGTGCGGTCGAGGTCGCGCTCGATCACACCAGCGATGTCTTTCGATTCCAGCTCCTGACTCCGTAGACGAAAGTACAGTCCGGGGTAGCGCTCCTTGACGCCCCAAGACTGCAACAACCGCTGCCACACCACATTCCGCCGCGGTTGGGGGATGCCACGGCGGCAGAGTCGCTTAAGCTCTAGTGGTTCCGCCGTCCTCCAGTGCGTAATGATATGCTTCCAGCTCACCAGGTCCCTCTCTCTGTACCCGTGGTGGCGTCGTGCGAAGTCCTCGGCGGCCTTTTCCTCCGCGGTCACGCTGAAGCCGAACATGTCGAAGCACTGATAGCGTACGTGGTGTGTAGAGGCCGCGGCAATGGCGTCGTTGGTCGTGCTCGTCGAGGCTCCTCGGTCTGCTGCGTGATTCTGTTGTGGCAAAGCACCTGCGCGTCCAGCTGCTGCTGAAGATTGTCTACTACCACGCAGTGTACTTGGCACCGTCGACAGTCGCGGCTGCGTCTCCGTTTCGTTTGTTGCCTCGTCTGCCTCGCACCCAACAATTTGGTTGCGGCGACCTGTGGTGGAAAAAATGGAAGTCATCGGCGCTCCTTCAAACAGCTCCACCTCCTCTGCGTGGGGGTGGATATACAGGCTGCCTCGTGCTGTAGTAGAGCCGATCATGATGCTGACACCACAAGTGAAAAACTGAAACTCGGGAAACAACAAACAAAAAAAAAATCAAGATAGGGAAAGTAAAATGCTAGAAAAGCAAAAATGACGAAACCAAGCGAGGAAAATGCAGTAATTCGAGTTGTACAGTCCAGCTTAGTAGCAAGACAACTAACTTGAGACGAACCAATCGTGTTAACCCGAATAAACAAGTTTGTTTCTTCTCTTGCTTGTTGATAACTGTGTAAGCAATGAAGAAAACGGTTTGAATCTTTCAAACAACGAAAATATCGCAACGACGTCGTTGCAGTCTAGATTTACAAATACGAAGTAAAACAAAGAAAGACGACGAAATTAACTACAAACAAAAGATAGCTTCAACGTCGCAGCTAGCTGCATGCTCATGTCTACGCAGCGGCGCAGTTTCAGCGCCAACAGTGTTTCCGTCCTGGAACGCAAAGCTAAATCCGAGTACGTAGCTGGAAAAGACTACGGATTCAAAAAAAAAAAGAGAAGGTAGAAAACACAAATTGGAGAGGTGTGAGAATTAGACAATGGGGATCGGATTGATGAAACGGAGAAAATGTGACATCGTCTGCCGACTGACGATTCACTGACTACTGTCTCCTTAAGTAACGGCAACGTTATTCAAGTTGTTCAAAAACCCCTTTGACCTGCAAATGAGAACAGGGGTAATCAGCAGTCAAATGAGCCTCTATATTCTATGGTTTATGTGTGCGTATATATATATATATATATATATAGCTTGTAGATGGACATTGTAGCAGCTGGGGCAGTACCACTATGAACGTGTAACAAAAAAGACTCCTATAATGCACCTGGGAAGCTAAAGCAACGACCTGGGCTCGACAAACTGCAACTCTTCTTCTTCTTTTCAGGCCTCATTTGCATAAGAAACCGCGTTTCTTTCACAACACTTTCTCTGCTTCGGCGTGGCGCTGCACGTAGGTGCACCACCGAATCGTGGCCTGAATATCCACTTCCCACGGCTGCACAGCTTCCCGCTTCCACTTCGACACATCTGCACTCACCACGCTTGCACTACCGTCCGGCGCGCTGAGGCGGCAGACACGCGACAGCACCAAGTACTTTGACCCGTTGACAAGCGTGGTGGCAGGGCCGAAAAGACTCTGCAGCTGTCTTTCTCCCACCGTGAGAGGCTCATCGGGCACGATGGTGGCCTGCTCCGTCTTGCGGCACAACGTGGTCGCCTTGACAGTGAGGTGGTAGAAATCATCAAGATCCACCACCGATACGTGCAGAGGTTCGAATGGTGAACACGCCATGGTCACCGCTATCCCGGCACGTGTCCAGCCACTGCTTTTCTTCAGCTCATCCTTCATCGAGCTGATACCAGATGTTGTCGGCGACGCCACTACCTCCCGCTCCTCCCGTGTCGGGGTCGGAGATGGGACAAACTTGCAGAGAGAATCTCGTAGTGCTGGGTAGCCTGAATTAGTTGTCAGTAGTTTTGTCCACTGTGCCGCGGGCAAACACTTGAGACGGGCAAGTGTGGTCCATTGCAGCAGCGGCATCGTGGTGGCATCGTGGATGTGTACGAGTACAGGGGCGTCGCAGTAGGACAGGATGCGCTGGATGAGACTGAAGGGCAGGCAGCGCAGAGGCAAACGTAGTGTCGTGTTGTCAACGTCACCTCTCATCGGTGTCCCCCTCTCACCTAATTGTGCCTCAGTGTCAACGAGAACTTGACGTACTGCTGTATTCGGTGCCTCCCCCTCATCTGCCTCTAGGCGTGGCGGTGGTTCTTCCGGTCGAAGGGCGAGCTTTTTGAGACTGCGAACACTATTCAAATCCATCACTGGAGATGTGGAAAAAAGGGAAGAGGAGAAGGATGAAGACGCGCTGGCCGCAGTTCCTGGTGATGCTGATGTTGATGCTGATGCTGATGGGGACGGACGCGGCGTTGTTGAGAATTGCGGTGGCGTAGCAGCGCAGATCGCCGAGGACGCGCAGGATGCAGCGGAAGAGGTACTAAAAGGGAGAGCAGCACGTGGCGCAGCAACGGCGGCTGCCTCATTCGCGGTCGCTGCTGCTGTTGCGGCTGCAATCGTTGTGTTTTCTGCACTCAGCAGCAGCTCATCGCACAGTTCCACGCACCGCTTCTTGTTCCCATTAACGTACGCCAGAAGTGCCTCCGACCACACGCCGATCCAGCTGCCCATCTGCCGCAGCTCCGCGCACAACCGCGTCGCCTCCGCGTTGTCTGTGGCAGTCTTCATGTTGAGGCACTGCATGATGCGAGCCCACAACAGGTATTCCCGCAGCGCAGCACACCGATTCATGAGGACCACTAATGCTGGTTCATACGGCTCTGCCAGCAGCTCCAGGGCGTGTAGGTCGTTCGTGGTGATCTGTGCGGTGTAGGAGCACCCGCCGCGGCATCGCAGCCACAATGAGCGCAACACGTCGCGCTGACCGAACAGACAACCCACATGCGCCACTTTCAGCATTATCGTACGCGGCGACGATGACGCGTCCTCTGCGCGAGTGAGACGGTCCTTCATTGACGTCGGCAACACCCGGCCGCAGCTGCGCAGCAACAACTCCAGACTTGCTAGTCTCACACGCACACTGGTCTGCGTCAACGCCAATCCGTCCGCGATCGACATCATCTCCAGAAACGCACCGGTGCCGAGCGCGGCCGTCAAGAGCCTCAGTGCTCCACGTCGATTCGCGTCGAGCATGCTGTAGAAACGAATGGCAAGTTCTTGACGATAGGACACCTGCAGCTTGGCCCAGCGGATGTGGCAGCGGTTGCACATCGAGTCGTGCTTCTGGCACATGGCACACCGTAGATGTAGAGGCATGTCAAAGACTGTGGGCAGATGCGTCCGCGGGGTCATGGCCAGCACTGCGTCAGCCAGCGCAGTCTGCGAGGAAAAAAACGAGTGGGTTGCCGAATACGCAGCGTGGCGCTCCGCCTTGTGCCTCTTCAGTACGGTGGTGATGGTAGCTGCGCGCATGTGGGTGCTCTCGATGAGGTACGGGTCCTGGTCAGGCTTCCCTATCACCGCCATCTCCACAACGGCTGGCACAACAGGGGGAACTAAGTGGGTGGCCCGAAGGGCGTCGAATACCTGCAACTCGTGTGGCCCAGCGGCGTCTTGCAACTTCGAGTGCGATTGTCCCGCTTTCGATTGGATGTTCTCTGCAGCAAAGCGTCTACGCTCTTCAAGGAAGCGTTGCAGAAGTGCAAACGTGGTATACGCGCTGCCCTCTTCCGGCTGCGTCGTCACGGCGGCATCCTCGCTCGCTAAGTCCGAAAAAGCGGTGAAGGAAGACGTGGGCCGGCACGTGAGCCTGTTCACGGTTGGGCACGTGCAGGGCAATATGTGATCGCTGGAGACGCTAGCGCGAGAGGTGGCGGAGACCGGGGCGGAGTCGTTGCTTTGCATCGGCTCACGTGGAACGATGGCGGAAATAGCGGAGTACTCAACGTTGTCGCGCTGCACGCCGCGGAAAAGAGAGGAAGAGCTTTCATCACTGCGGCTGACGTCATTAAGGTAGCCGCCACTCGTTGCCTGCCCTCCGCGCAGGGCACGGGGAAGAGAAGACGGTGGAGACGGAGACACGTCACGGTGCCGCGCGCACATTTGGAGTGGTGTGACAACCTCAGTTGTGTTAGTTGCGGAAATCCTAGTGGCCATGCGCGTGTCGAATTCCGCGTGAGAGAGCTGCGCTCCTACTTTTTTGTACGTCGTGGTAGTTTGTCCAGGTATCTTGCACTTTGTGGAACCTTCAAGTATGCCGAACAACTCGTCAAGTGAGACGGTGCATGACGGCGTTGGCATCCTTTCATAACGAGATGTTTAGATGGTTTCAATTGATTTCAGTATTAGAACTTTTTTCGTGTGAGAATAACTTTGGGAAAGATGCACTGTTATGCTCCTGTTGCACTTGTGTCCCGAGGACGTTTTTTTTTTCCTTTCAAACAAAGACGATGGCGCAAGATAAAAGAACGCAACGGAAGGCTTCTGAACCCCGAAGAACCAATTCACACTATAAATAATCGGTTTCGAGAATGCACTTGTTTTCTCCGCTGCTGCTGCACGTCTTACCGCTTAACTTTGCGCAGAAAAGGCCTTGTACAATTGGAAGTTGAAGTAGAACGAGTTTCTCGGTTGACCTTTATGTTGCGCATTTTGACAACGCATGTCTACACGCTGTCAGTCCGAGTTGTACACGTAGTTGACAGTACTGCCGGAGTGTTTTGTAATTTTTTTTCTGGCAATTAGTTCAACAACCTCACAGATTGGTAGCATCCTCTTTGCTTAGTGTCACGTTTGACCGGCACAATTCGCAACGCACGTAGGCAGGAAATGACGCTTATTCTCGCCCTCTATTTTTTTTCCTCCGAGGGAGCTCACGAGCTGGACAGAAAACGAACGCAAAGTAAATCAGCCGTGGAAGTTGAGATAAAGTGAAAGATCAGAAAATCTGTAAGGAAAGAGAAGAGTGAACTGACAAAAAGAACAATCGGTGTAATAATACCAGGTGGAAAAAGGAAACACACTCGGTCACAACAGCCCGAACACCATAAAGTGCAATCCAACGTCGTGGAATCCGAGAGCCCCAGTACACAAGCTTACCACGTTACGAGAATCAAAGAGGAGCGCGCATCACTTATTGTTTTATGTAGTGTAGAGTATATGTACAGCAAGCTTTATTGTTAATGCTAAATGTCGAACCAGAAACAACAGTCAAGTAATTTGACTCGCCATTAGTCGAGCACGTATCTTTTGTGGACTTTGCGTTCTCGACTTTGTTTTTTTCTTTTTACATGCACAGTGCCCCTTCTTTACCAGGAGCTCATGCGGATGTTCTTGTTCTTTTCAAAGTACTCCCGCATGCTGTCCTCCATGCGGCCCGTGAGAATGCCGTAGTCGCGCTTAAGATTGTCAATTTTCGTCTTGATGACATTCTTAATCACACCCTTCGAGAGGTGGCCCTCGCTCACGAGCCACGGTGCGGTGTGGCGCACCATGTTGAACTCTGGGTTGAGGTTCATGATGAAGGACTCTAACACCAGCACCGCGAAAAGCAGTGAGACGTACGGCGGATCCATCTGTACGTTGTTCACGCGAATGCACTCGAACACAGACTGCAGAATGTTCGTCACGGCGTTCTCATCGTTGCGAGTTGGGCGGAAGTGCTTGAAGAGCTCGGAGAGATCCATGCGGAACGCCTCGGGGTCGACGTACTGTTGGTGGTCAGACATGGCGAGAAGACTGTCTGCGCACTGAATTGGGTTCCACCGCACAAAAGATTCCATCAGGTCGTGCGTTATCTCGCCCTCGTGGTCTGTCAGCTGCTGGCACAGACCGACATCGATCATCGTCACCTTCGGCTCGTGCTGGTCGGAGCAGTCAATCAAGATGTTGCCCGGGTGCATGTCGCCGTGGATAAAGTTGTCACGCAGCAGCATCTTGCACCATGTATTGAGACCTTTGTTCGCCAGCACGTCGCGGGCATGAGGCGGCAGCGAGGCTAAGAACTCAGGGTTGGCCGGCTGGCCGTCGCAGAATGTTTCAACCAGCATGCGTTGCGTTGACATGAGCGGTTCGGGAAAGTCCACGTAGCGCTCGGACTTGAAGTTTTCGCGAAACTGCTCCAAGTTCTGCGCCTCCACGCGGAAGTCGAGCTGTGCGGCCAGATGGCTAGAGAATGCCAGAGAGAGGGAGGGCAAACGGTAGCGGTCAAGGATGGGGAAGCTCGCGTCAACCCACTTGGCGAGGTTGTTCAAGATGTTGAAGTCCAGCACAATCGTCTCGACGATTTGCGGGTGCATCACCTTCACCACCACCTTGCGGCTCGAATTCTTCAGCTTCGCCAGGTGAACCTGCCCAATGGAGCCGGACCCGACGGTTTTCGGCTCGATGGTCTCGAAGACGGTGAACGGGTCGGCGTGCAACTCCTCACCGAGGATTTTCAACGTGTCCTCGTAAGGGTGGATGTCGACCTCGTTGTACAACCGCTTGAAGACGCGGCGGAACTCCGGGGCGAAGATGTCCTCGCGGGTACAGCTCCACTGGCCGATCTTCACGAAGACGGGACCGGCGCGTTGCACCGCCGCCAGCAGCATCTCCAGCCACCGGTTGTACCAGTCCTGCTTGAGCGACATGATGAAGTAGAGCGCGGCGACAGGGAGGAAAATGAAGGCGAGCTGCACGATGCGCCAGCACACGGCAGTACGGGACGGAGAGGCGATGATCTGGCCTTCCAGGATGAGGTTGCCAGATTCATCCACCAGGGGCTTGAGTATGCGTACGTGGGGGCGGGTGCGCTTGCGGTACGACACGTAGAGGGTCAAGCCACCGGCACCTACAACAGGCACGCCAACCGCTACCGCTGCGGCCTTCGCGAGGCGCGAGCGAAAAAGCTTCAGTGTCATTAAATACTTTGTCGTACCTTCTACTTCTGTACTGTACCCCCGCGCAAAGTGGTTAAAGCCGTCAATTGACAATAAAACAGATAGCAAAACACGAGCTTTAAAGGTAAAGGTCGCGCAAACCCGACCAGCAGTTTGACAATTGCAAGGCAATATGCTGGTGTCGCAAAAAAGAGATTCGGGCACAGCCACTTATTAAATGACTCTCTAAGGCAACAATAATCTAACTATTAACTGATGCTGCGGAGCAGTTCGGGAGCCTTCATTAGACAAAATGTAAGTGGAGAACGAAAGAAAATGGCAGAGTAAAGGTGTTGCGAAACGATTTAAAAAAGGTAAAAACTAGTGTTGGGGCTGTCAAGAAGGAGTTTTAGGCGTCTATGTACGCGTGTGTGTTTCTCTCTTTAGATTAAAAGCCCGCGTGAATAGCAACGGACAAGTGCGTTTTACAGCGACGGATGAGTAGCACAGGGAAAGCCTATATAAGATGTTTGTTCACAGTTGGTATCCTGCGCTGTGCTGAAAAGTGCGGTGCGAGGTGTAGAAACGATCAACTCGGGTGTTTGTTAAGGAATGTTCTGAAAAGCGTCGGAAGGCAGCAGCTAGGTTTACGACCGTTTAAAAGGCAAGGTCACTCACAACAAAAGAAAAGGATGTGAAAGGCATTAAGCTTGGGGAAATAGTTATTTACACATCACGTTATCTGCCAAAGCAAGCAGATAGAGAATAACGTTGCAGTTTTCATGACGCAGTGTGAAAATAACTTCGCAACGAAATAAGCCTGAATTAACTGTTGACCACAACCTTACCCCTGTAGTCCAAGCAGTAGAAATTGCTCCGTGGTGCCAAGCAGATGTGCTTTCAATGCCTTCGAGGATTTGAGTACCCATAGCGAAAACATTTTGCAATACAAAAAGAGAAGAGCGCGAAATTGAATAGAAAGGCTGATATTAGTATCTTCACCTTGTCTCCTCTTTAACTCATTGATCCGCACAACTCGAAACTCACTGGCACAAATGCGCGGATTGCTTCATCACTCTGTTGGTTTGCTTCGTTGTTTGCTTTTTTACCCGCGAAAACCGCAGTTGTAGCGAGGGCGACCTCTCAGAGCGTCTTCACGACTCTGAAACAAGAAAATACACAGATTCAAAGCTAATGTAAAGGAGAAAGAGGTAATCGAAATTTTATAGTAGTCAAAGATAATATTGGCAACGTGCCAGCATCAGTACAACTCCACCGACAGGATAAAACAGAGCAAATAGATTAAACGCACGAAAAGTACAAAGCATGAAAAGTCACACAAGTGGCTTTTCAGGGGCTACTGCACGTGTAAAACGAAAACAGACAAGCAACGAAAGCACATACGCGCGTTGGGCTCTATGTCCACGCTTCGCTCCCGCTACCTAAGCAGCCGAGATACACGTTGGGTAGAACGTAGCTTGACACCGACGCTGAAGGTGCTCACAACACACCATTAACAAACCGTACTCAATACACGGGGAAAAAAGAACGCTCGTTGCGTATGATGACGACGTATTGTACCTGCGACCCTCCACCTTACAAACTCCACGTAATCCTCGCCATCCACTCCGCCGCCTTCTCTTGATTGCCCTGCGCGAGCTCCAGGAAGACCTCGAGTGTGCAGTAAGCAAACATCACATCTCGCTGCGGTGTGAACTCCGTCGTGCCGGTCGGCGCCGCATCGTAAATCTTCCGCAGCAGCGACTCCATAATAGAGTGTGCTTGGTTCCACGACCCGGTGAGAATGTGAGAGACGGTCAAATTCACAAAGAGTGCCTCCACACGGCTGCGCTGCGCCGCATCGACCGGGTCGCTGGCCGAGCCCGTCACTAGCGCCGACAGCGATGCCCGGCGGAGAATCTTCATGGCGCGTTCCGGATCGTTCAAGTGCACCAGTGCCTCCACGACGTAGATGAGCAGAGTGGCGTGTAGGTTCGACGGCAGGAGGTGGCGCTCGTGCGCGTTCAACAGCTCCTGCCCGGCCTCCGCGGCGGCCATGTAGTTGCGGCGGTTCAGCTCCAGTGCAATCCAATACAGCATGGCGTACTGCAGCAGTGCCTCCTCGTGCGGGAAGGCCTCGACAACGGTGCTGAAGGTATGGCCCTTCGGCACGAGCAGAAACAGCGCGTTCTGCACCGCCGCCGTAGCGATCTGCTCCAGTGCGGTCAGACTCGGTAGCTCCTTCACCGGGTCCATCACGGGGCCCGGGACGCTGGTTGCGCTTGGCAGGAGCAGGAACTCGAAGTTCGTGTACACCTTGCCGCTCTGAAGCAGCGCACTGAAGGTACTCTGTTGGCGCTCGTACTCGCCGCGGCGCTGCTTGCGCGCCTCCTGCTGCACGCAGGACACGGCCGCCTCGGCACAGCGCACCCAGAAGACGGCGGACGATTTCATCGCGTCCTGCAATGTCAAAAACTCCTGCAGCGCGCCTTCGTAATCTTCACGCAGCAGTGCGCAGAGGCCCACGTTGTACTGTATCGGCACCATGTAGTGCCTGCCAGCGTCGTTGCCTGCTACAGCGGCCTCAGCCTTTGCGAAACACAGGCTCGCCACGTTCAACTTATCCTCTGAGAGAGTAAAGACACCTAGGTTGTTGAGGTAGACGGCCTGCTTGACCGGGTCGTTTTCACAGTCCTTGAAGCTGTCGTGTAGGGAGCTGGAATCGGCAAAGGCAGACGACATCAGCCGCACCAGCTCCGGCTCAGAGTTCAGCTTCTCCATGCACATCTTCAGCACCTTCTGCACCAGCTCTTCATCGTTGCGGCTCGCCATGCGCGCTGGTGATTTGCGCATCGGCTTCGTGAGGGTGTTGAAGAGGCACACGGTGTAGACTAACGTTGGCAAGGCCACGTCATCGGCGTGCTCAAGGATGCGGCGCAGCAGCAGCACGGCCTCGTGCGCCTGTCCACTACGGGCGAAGAGGAGTGCCTGGTTGTACACAGCCGTCTCGTGTCCCTCATATTGTAGCATCAGACCCGGCGCCTTTAGATTCGGGTCCTCGCCGTTGCCATCAGCGCTCGCCCGCAGCGCCGCCAGAGCCTGCTCGCCCGTCAGCTGGTTCTGCAGGTAGCGGATGGTTACTAAGTTGTGCTGCACTTTCATGTCCTCCTGTGGCATAGTGCGAAGTACCTTCTCCGCCTCGCTATAGTTGCCCGCGTCGAAAGCGGTCTTTGCCTCTGCGAAGCGCGTTTTCATAGCTTCAGTCATCCTGGTGATAAGACTAAGAGAGGGTGCTGGGAAAAAAGAATTACTAGGTTGTCGACCTCCCTGTTTGAATCTTCTCCTCTTTAAGGCCTAATTGTCAGTTTTCTTCGTTTTCCCTTTAAACAAAAGTCCGCGTGTTCTTGGTTGTTGAATGGACAGAGGGTGATGAAGCACTGCTAGATCACGAATTGGTGTATATATAGTGTGGTAAAAAACAGCAGGACAGAAAAAAAAAAATGTACGTGCTGCGTAAACGCCAGCAGATGGAACTCGTGGAAACACCGGAATAAAAGAGAAAAAAAAGGCGAAAACGGACTCGTTTAGTGTAAACAATTACGTTTGTTAGATAGCACGAGTTGTTTGCAGGCGAAGACTTTGAAGCACTTCAGCTTAATTCCTTTTTTTTCTTTTTCGGATTTGATTGAAACTGAAGAGGCAAAATAATACGAAGAGCAAGTAAGGAAACATGGAGAAGAGCTCGAACGCATTATAAAAACCTACTGGGCTACTCTGTCAGAAATGCATCAATATGTGGCAATTTCATTTCTCAGGTTCTTTAAACTCAATATAGCAGCTCCAAACAGAGCGTGGTAAAAAAAAAAAAGAGGCGCGGCACAGTCATTAGCGTTCAGTTCCTTGAATAAAAATAAAAAAGAAATATCTATTTTTATCTTCGACTGTTTTGGCGCGCACATGGCTTTACGTGTAATAGTAATGTGGGCAAATACAATACAGTAAGACAAAACATCGGGGGATTTCCCAGCGACATTTGAATAAACATGTAAAATACAGATGGAGCATTTAATATGCATCAACTACCAAGAAAAAAAAAACTCTTAATGCTCAGGTTCGAGCATTTTCTTGAACTCCTCACGTGAAATCTGGTCGTCGCGATCAATCACGTCGCATTCGCGGATGAGATCCTGCAGAACTTCTTCTGGAATATCCTCACCAACCTCTGCCGCCACCCGCTTCAGGTCTTCCAATGTGATATATTCCGATTTGCCATCCGTGAAGAGCGGAAACGCAAGGTCCAGCTCCACGCCGTTATCCTCCGCAAAGAACTTCTGCCGCATAATGTCTTCGAACTCGCTCAGCACAAGGTTGCTCGAGACGCCGCCGCGGTCCATTTCAGCCACCAGCCTGCGCACCGCGTCCTTGTCGGTTCGTAGCCTAGCGCACGCATAGCCACCTTCAGATCGTTCGGCGTGATGGTGTTAACGCCGTTCACATCTAGAACGTGAAAGGCTTCCTCAATGTCTTGTTTTTGCTGTGGTGTCAAGTCGCGCGGGAGCCGCTGCTTGTCGGCGGTGGAATACGCTGTGTTGTTCATCTTGAGAGTCTTTTTTTTTTTCGCTTATCTAAGCAGTTCTGTGTCTGTAAACCTGATTTTCCGAATTGCTTTGTGCCGTCAATATTTATGGAGCAGCTTATTGAAGCTTTGCGGGCGTAGGCTCGTGGGCTTGTTGAAATGAAAGAAGCAGAAGGTACATTAGAAAAGCAGTAGATAAAATACTAACGTGTACTGAAAAAGCAGCCAGGATTTACGAGAGTACTCAATTCTATAAAGACTACTCAGAGTATTCTCTTTCATCCTGGATTGCATTGAGCACGCGGTGCGTGCAGCGTAAGAATCTCACACCATACCCTGCAGAAACTAGCGTATTTTGCCAAGCTGAGTTTACAGCTGCTAATCAGTATGAGGATCGCGTACCTTCAGCGTAACCATTAAGTCTACACATTTTTTTTCTGATCCTAGCACAATAATAATAAATGGTAAAACAAAGCAAGAAAAAAAAAAAACTGTCGAATTGCCAGAGCATCCAATTTCTTACAGCGTTTGCACACAATAAAAACTCCAGTCAGGAAATTCACAACGAGAGAAAAATAAATGGATGTTTTTTTATTTTTAAGCCCAAAATAAAAAAAACCAGTAAAATGCATTGTAGACAAAACGCGATGGCGCGTCGGAAGTCAAACCGGGTGGATTCTATTCGGTGGCAGACGGTGTGAAGAGTAAGACAATCACAGCAAATCATGTAGGCTGGAATCGTAAGAGTTTCACCTTGAGAAATCATGTATAATTGCTCTAAAGATCTGTATTTTCTTTGTCCAAACGCCGGCCCTGTGAACTCCGCTCTCTTTAAATCCCTCCACAATCTCAAGAACGGCACCGCGAAGAGAGAAAGGGGAGAGAAACCGCCAGGAAAGGTGGCAAGTTTAGGGCAACTACAAGCAGAAGAGCAGAAGCTAGTTTTTTCCCCGCAAGCTCATCGCTGCCGTAATGGCTAGTCATGTCACTTACACTCTGCTTCTCCGAAAATGGCCACGGTAGCAACCAAAAAAAAAAAAGAACAAGGGCGCGGAGAGAAACAAACCAACAGCTTGAAAAATAAAAGAAGACAGCGTACGTGAGACATTCAGCAGGCTGGAAAGAGAAAAAAAGCAGGTCATTGCATTTTGTTATTCACCGATAAAAGGTAAGCCATACAATTTTTTTTTATTCATTTCCTGTACTGAGGATTAGTACAGAAAACCCTCTTTTCCTTACCGCCGACAACAGCCGCCTGCACACCCGCCGTTGCTCGGTGGCTTTGGCAGCGAGTGAATGTTACCGCCACGACGGTTCACCGCCGCAGCCCAGCCGCTATCGCCGTTGCCACGATTGTTGTTACTGCCGCCCAAGGTCTGACCACCACCACGGTTAAATAGACCTCCCAATGAGTGCATCAGTCCTCTGCTGGGGCTGTTAGCACTCGGCGTCGGGTGTTGGTACTCTTCGATTGCCTGTGACATCGGTTGGAGGGAGAAAAAGGTGTGCAAGAAAAGCAGCAGTGCGGACCAGAGGGAGAGGAAGAAGCCTTTGAGGGTAAAAGGCTTCTTCTCCACCACTCGGCCATTGTGTATGTAGACCATATAAATACCTCTGCGAATCGTGAGAGAAAAAAAAGCGCAGTGTGTACGAGTTGTCATTGTGGAAATGGGGAGAAAAAAACAGTAGAAAAAACGTCGAGAGCACAAGAACACGTCTGCTAAGCAAATTAAGCCGTGATACAAAGCGTTTCTTGATAACTAAAAACGGGGGCTCTTACGAAGAACCCCCGGTGCCAAGCAACTCCTACTTTAGGTTTTGGGAAACGTAAGACGAACTTGGAGGCTTGAAATGAAGTCATAAAACTGTCTGTGTTTGTTTGTTTGTTTTTATGCAAAGCGTGTGGAAGTTCAGTAGTGCCCGTTGTAAGATGCGACATTCGGCCCAACTAGCCAGTACAACCAAAGTGCAAAGAAATACAGCTTCACCAGCAGAAGTGATTTACAAAACCGGATGCACTTTAAAGCGCAACTGCGTCATGAGCAGTGAATCAGCAAAGAAAAAAGAGTAGTGTCCAACAGGAAAAGCAGGTTGGAGCAGCGGAGAGAGCAGTTTTCAAACAGAGACGCCTATGTGTGCAAAGAATGTGTGCATTTTCGGGAGATTGCATTGACGCAACATCTCTACACCTTCGTGCGACGCAGCGCGGCCGCCGGGTCGCCTCTCTCTAACGACTCTAAGAGCACGCAGGCACGGCAGAGTCGCTGGCTCGTCACGTAGCCGCATTTCTCGCACGGCTTCGGCGCCCCACTAGTTGGCACGGCATTCTGCGCCTGCACCTCGAGGTGCTCCCCGCTGTACACCGTGTCTGCAATGCTGCGCGGCCGCAGCGCCTCCATCTCCTTCACCAGCGTCCGCGCCGTGCCACGAAACGCCTCTTTCGCGTACGTGCACTCGGTCGTAAAATAGTCTAGCTTCTTGAAATGCGCGTACAACACAATTTCTTTCTCGTAGGCGTATTTCAGAGGCTTCACACGTGGCAAAATGCCGTCGCCGGCACTCACGGCACACGTACAGCGCGACAGCCGCGGCGCATCCGCACGCAGAAAATTCATCAAAATCGTTTCCGCCATATCGTCTGCGTTGTGGCCCGTTGCAATTTTGTCCGCCTTCACCAACTCAGCACCCTTCTCGAGTGCCTGGCGACGAAAGACCCCACAAAATGTACAATTGTTGCGCAGCCCGACGACACGCACAATGTCGTCCATTGTCCAGCCAAAGATATCCTGGTAAGAGAGAATGTGCAGCGGTAGTCCGTAGCACTCGGAGTTGCGCTTCACCGTCTCAAGGCTGTCGTCGCGGTAGCCAACAATGCCTTCGTCGATGCTAATGAGTTCAATGTGTATGCCGTAGCCATGTCGCCTGTTGAGCGTGTCGAGTAGGTGAATCAGGACAGTGCTGTCCTTCCCACCGCTGGCCCCACAGGCCACGACATTGCCAGAACTGAACAGATTCTCTCTCACGATGGTCTCGTGAACTTCAGCCTCAAAGAGATCAAAGAAGCACTCACGGCACAGCAGCTGGCCGTTGCGGGGTCGCTTCAGCGCAGCCCGCTTTTTTTGGCACTTGCTGCAAAAGTACTTGGGTGGCATTTTTCGTTCTAAATAATGAGTTCTGAAACCGGTTTTCTGTGAAATTAATGGCAACCCCACAAAAACGTTGTTGACGCCAACGGCACGCGCATGTTAAGTGAAAGGAACACGATGAGTGGTAAAGGAAAGGAAATGTAAGAGTGAAAAAAAGGTTTGTGAGGGGCGAAAGCGTAATGCGGGCAAAACAGATCAATTTGGCTCACTGAATCCCAGTGAGAAAATTATTTCCTAAAAAATGCGCTTGCGCCGTGCACTCATGCACGTCCACAAACCTCAACTTCCATTGCAACAGCTACGTTCAGCTTTATCACTGACATTTGTCGCCGGTATAAAAAAAAAAACAGCTCACTTTGACACTCATAGTAGATACCAGTACTCATCACCGAACTCACCTCCAAGGAGAGTGCTGTATCACTACGTTCGGCTTTGCGTGCAACATGGCCACCACGCGATCCTCTATCAACGTCCTTCCGTTGTTCTGATCATGCTGCTGCTGCACATCCATCGGAAAAGGAGAGAAGCGGGGCAGCGTTTTAGAGCAATGCACCGTATGCGAGGGTGAACTTTCTCGTAACAAGGAATCTGTCAACCAAGTGACGGGCTTGGCCAGGCCTGGTGGTTTCACGACTTTCCCAGAAGTGTCTGTGCAGGTAACGGCGGGGATGTGTGCAAAGACGCCGCGACTGGCATGCTGCACATCCGTCACCACAGACGTGCGAGGGCTCGCCCCGATGTGATGCACGCTATTGTCCCCCGTTGCCATCATGGACGACGTTGTAGTCATCACCGCCGACACGCCGGCAGAAAGATCCGGTGTGTTGTGGTGAATGAAAGAGGCGATGTCAGAGTAGTACGCACTCTCCTCCGCAGGTGCAGCACGCTGAACGAAGATGGCGGAGGCAGGTGGATGTGTAATAATTTCTTCAGGACCGTGCTGCAGTTGTGGTTCTGGATGCTGCTTGTATAACGTCTCAAGCACAGAAGCTGTTGTATTGAGTATCTTGTTTCCCTCTTGTTTGAACGACGTAGATGTATTACTGGGCGCGTGAATGTGCGATGAGGACAATAGTTGCAGCGGAGCAACAGGCTCAGAGGAGGAGGGTGTCGTGATGGCGTGTTGCGGCAGCCTTTGCTGCATCTCCGCCATGTTCGCCCACAGCGCAGCGACGGACTCGTTGAGTGCGGCCTGCTCGTTGTGCCACACACGTGTGTGTTGCTGCAACGCCACCTCCACCGCCGCCGCCTGCTCCAACGAACGGCGCATAGCGCCATTGCACGCGCCTTGCTGAGCGGACACCTGCCGATTTAGATCCGCGTGGGCGTGCAGCAGGGCGTTGTACTGCTCCTGCTGCTTTTGAACGAGGTGCTGTACCTGGTGAAGAGACGCGCGCAATTGCGACAGTGCCATCGTGAGCTCACGTGGCGCAGGTGCACTTCCTGTTCAGAACTTCTGTCCGAGTCGACTTGAACCGCTCGTACGAAGCCTTCGGAGGTGCGCTCTTCCATTTGATGCACAGATGAGCTACCGCTCCCGCGCAGTCGTATGGCGAAGCTGCTAACCTGCGGCGCTGGCCGATGCGATGGCGCCCGTGACGTCGACGACGCCGCTGCTGACTCCACCGATGCCCTTTCCCGTAGTCGTCCTCCACCTCCCCTTCTTGCCTGTCCTTTGTTTGTCTCCATGGGGACTCTTGCATCTTGCGAAGTGCTTCGTCCTACGCATAAAGCAGCCGAGTTTTCAACAGGATACGAAACCAGTCGCCTCTCGGTATTACCTTCCGCTTCCTGAAGTAGCTTTGGCATTGGTACAGGTGCCGCCGCCGTTGCTGCGGCTAGTACACTTGGAACTACGTCGCCTCCAGAACTCTTCGAATGGTTACTGCGCGAAGACGCACTTGTGACTGGCACATTATTCATCCATTCAGCACTCTGCCTCTCAGCAGCGGACGGCCTTGTGAACCCAAAGGTTGAGCGGTGCGACCACGCGGCAGAGTGTCGTGAGCGTCCCTTTCCCACTTCGACTTCTCCGCCTTGACTAGTACCCTCTTTGTTGATTATCTTGTTATTTGAATTGTTGTTATCGTGAATATAGTCGTCTGGTTGAGTGAGGCTCACATGCACCGCCGGGGGTGGGGGAGAAACCAGCGGAGAGATGGCCTGCATGGCGCTTGGCGCTCCCCACGAGCCGGACCGCAGCGACTGCGTCTCATCACCGAGGGGCTCATTAAAGTAAAACGACGGCGCTGCGGAGGTTGGAGAGCACGATGGGGCGACATCGATAGTGAGGGCCGCACTCGGGTACATGAGTTGACGTACAATGGCTTCGTCTTGCTGTTCGGGTGAACTTGCTGCAGAGGCGGCTAGGGGGAGATGCGTCGCTGCTGCTGCCGCTCCTCCTCCTCTGCTGCCACCCTTAGACCGCGTCAGCAGACTCAGTTTGTTAAGATGGTTGTAAAACTCTAGCCCGCTCACGGGCTTCTCCTTGGGTCGGCTGAGCAACTCGGAGGCCGGCGATTGCGGCTGCGACTTCGAGAAAGGCGAGCGACCTTCACAGGAACGAAAGTGTTGCTTCATGCTATCGAAGCGCATAGCCTCGCCACAGTAGGGACACACTGTCAACGTGCTCATGATGAATACTAAGGGGAAAAAACGCGTATTTAAAACCACGAATTTTGTGAGCGTCAAAGAAACGCAATCTAAGAAAAAGATAATTGTAGCAAACCATTGGCTTAAGTGAAAAAAAAAAAAGACAAAGTCGCGCAAGGAAAACAACTGGTGCGTCTAACGGACAACTGAACCTTCAACATTTACACAATCTACGGAGGAAAGCCAGGTTTGCGTTCAACTCGAAGTAGATGGGGTGTCAACGCACTGATTTCCGCTGCTTTTAATTACAAAACGTCGCACCTTTCTTTTCGATACGCACATTTTCCGAGCGATGGTGGCGACGACAAGTTTAACCAGACAAAAACAAAAAAGCAAACGAGACGGAGGTGATAAATGGGACCAAAGACACAAACGCAGTAAAAGTGGAAAACTGGAACAGGTGGTAGTTACTGCGTGGTAAGCACTTCAGCCGCTGGCGTGAAAAAAAAAAAATTCTCTGGTTTTCTTATGCACTGGTTGTCTTCACCTGCGCAAACGAATGACTTTTCACACGTGAAGCCGAGTTCAGGCGTCCATATGAGACGCAAAGTGTGGGCGTTTTTTGCTGTACATAAAATACAGAAGCAGTATTTAAGGTCTCTAAATTGGATCAATTGTAACGCTGCAACAAAAACAATCAAGAAAAAAAAGGGTTGAAAGGTACCATTGTGCGGAGCCCTCCGCTTCAACACTTTTTTCTTTACCTCAGGTGATCAACGCTGTGCGGTGGTGAGACGCTGAAGAACGGCTTTTCCGTTCTCAAGAAAAGCGACACGCTGCGTCCCTGTTTATTGTCGATGCGACTTGACGAACGGTGTGTAACCGTGCGCTGTTGTGCCGCGCTGCGACGCGGGCACCGCTGCCGACTCTTCCTGTGGTGTGGATGAGTGCACGGCCGTCTCTCGCAGAGGTGCCAAACGCGCCTTTGGCACGACCTTTTCCGTTCCATCAATTGCAAACGTTTTGGGCGTCCTCGAAGTCTTTTCCCCTTGTTCAACGTGACTTATAGAGGTTGCACTGCCGATCAAACGGTTCGGCGATGTGCTGCTGTCTTTGCTGCGATTTGTGCCTCCACCGTCGACGCTCCGGCGGCGCTTCTCTTGCGTGAGTGCTGCTGCAGTCACTGGTGAAAGACGGCCGCGCCCCCTCGGCGTCTTCACGTCCGACATTTCTTCTAGCTGCGGGCTCACTTGCGTCCGCCGCCCCCGACGTGGACCTTCCCATTCACCACTGCCCTCAGCGTCGTTGCTGTGATTATGAAGCGGAGCCGAAGGAGCGAAGGGCGAGGGCATACGCTGCACGTAGGGAGAGCGTGAGGCGGACCGACTCCGCAGCTCCAGCAACTGCAAGGCGTGGTTGGCAGATACGTTGGCGTTGGTGTTGAGCTGCCACGGTGGCCGCCGGGCACGCAGTGCGTTTCCGCGCGTTGTTTTCCGTCGGCTTGAGGGAGAAGCGGAGGACGTGCTGCAGTTGTTGTGCGACTTGGCAGCCCCTGCCGTTAGTGTTGTCTTGTTCACAGCAGTGTCACCGCCAGTACAACGACTACCACTCGTGGAACAAGCCGCCTCAGCACGCGCACACTCGCTGGGTGACGCCGTTCGTCGGCCTTTGCTCACCAGTGGCTGAGCAGTCGGCGGGCGTTGCCGCGTCGCCGAGGTCGGCTTCGGGAGTGGCAGCGCGCTTAGTTTCACCTCCGCTGGTGACTGCATGAGTGTTGTGCGCAGCGGCGGCGTCTTCGCCCATTTCCACCCGCTACAGACGTCCGTGCGCAGCTGCGTTGGGGAACTTCCATTTGTGAGGGCGGCCACATCGCCCGTCCGTGCAGATCGTGCCCGCTGCTTAGCCGCCAGCGCCGCGCCGTTGCGGGAGACTGGGATTGGCATGCCGAGAGGTACGTCTTCAATGGGTGACAGTACAGTCCCCTGCACACCTGCCGTCGACGGACGTCCGTGCCGCCGTGGCGGATTGCGCTTGGCAGGTGGCACACGCGTCGGCCCGGCGGTGTTCTCCCTACCAAGCCTCGCGGGAGAGTGTGCCTCGTGCGCTTTCAATGCACCACCACCAATGTGGCAATCAACGTCGTCCAACACCTCCACCTCCAGCGAGTCGTCCGGCACCACGGTGAAGGATTGAGATGGAGGTGGAGGCGGCAGCCCGCTTCCACCACCACCGCCGGAGCGCGGCGTACGTGCAAGCGGTGACGGATGGCGGCCGTCGTTGTTGCCGACCTCCGCGGTGCTCAAAGACGTCTGCGCAGGCGATGGCGACGACGACCGCAGTCCCGACTCGAGCACCCACTGCCGCCGCTCCCCCTGCGCCGGCCAGAAGGGCGTCACCATCCCACTTACATCCTTCTCGTCCTCGTCTTCAGCCCGGGTCAGCGTACGCGACGCGCTCGCATCGGTCGTGGATGCGGGATCCAACGAGGTGGCCGGTACATTGACAGGTGAAGTTGCTGTGGAGATGTAAAAGGGCACCACCACGGTTTCCCACAAATACTGGAAAAGCGCCGCCTCGCCGTCCGCGCGGTGGGCAGTCCACCACGCCTCCGTGTAGTGTGCATCCACGCCGGCCGTCTCGCCTAGTGTTCCCGCCAGGGTGTGCAGCGCCGGCGGGTGGAGATCAACGCTGCTGTGGTCGAGCATCAGCACATCCTCGTCATTCTTTTGTCTCCTCTTCCGAGCTTGGGCGTCACGTAACTTCTCCGATTTGTGCGGGAGACGGTCGAGGCTTGTGGTGTTGGTGCTGTTGATGATTCCCGCTGCAACTGATGTTACTGCCTTACCTGCCATCACGCCGTGCACAACACGTGTGACTGGTTTGATCGCGGTGCCGCGCAAGTAAAGACTGTCCACAGGGATCATCCTTTTAAACTCCGCCACCTCGCTGTTCAGCACCTCCTCACGGACCTCCTGGCCCCCGCGGGTCGGTCGATACGGGTTCCACTGTGTACGAGGTCCCTCAAGTGCTGTGACCAACGCGAGTTCACTGTGAGCCGCAGCCCACAGCGTCGCCCACAGTTGCTGCAACTCGGCCTCTGCGCGGGACTCAATCTCGTGAGAGAAGTCGATGGAGCAGCGCCACTTCCCCGGCAAGAGAGAGGACGAATCGGGTGGAGCCTTAAAAGCACTTTTCGCGGCACCATCACCACCGGCGTTTACAGAAGAAATGCCTCTTGGCGTCGCCGAGTCATCAGGCAATAGGGAAGAAGAAACGTCCCACCACACCGGAGGCAGCACTTCCTTCCGCACGGCCGTCGCCGTAGCGATCGCTGGTTCACTCAAGAGCAGTGGCGGCACAGACGATGCCTCGAGGGACAGCGAGGCTGTGTCGCTGCTGAGGTCGATGGAAGACAGTGTGTGGTCACCTGACCTGCTCAGAGCGGGGCCGTGAGGGACAGAGGCTAGGGAAGGCCGCTGCATGTCGGCGTTGCCGGTGCTGCGGATCCGCTGGCCTTCGCCTACGGAAGTGAAAGGGCGAGGCTGGCGTGGATGAGCAGGGGCAGCGGCGGAGACGGCGCAGCGCAGCGGGCGTTGCTGCTCCGTGCCATTCATTCAGTTGAGAACAGAGTGTCGATTCAGATTACCGTTTAAATCTATTGGGTTTTAAGAAATAATTATGTTACGTAAGTCGAACAAGCAGTTTGTAAAAAAGTTTTTTTGAAGAGCTGTTGGCATTGTCGCCGGTGGAGATTTGTTTCCCGTGTGAGGGTGAGTGTATTTTCGGTTTGCTCTTTCTTTGCGTGTGAAAAAGTGGGTTCTCGTAAAAAAAAAAAAACGCGTATTTGAAGGCTACTTGATGCAGCTATATGGTGGAGAACATGCGTACGTAGATAAAGCAGATAAAGTCGCGACAGAGCATAATCCAATGGTTAAATTTCCATGCATACGGGTTAATGAGAACCTTGAGTAAAGAGGTGGTTACTCACATCTCAACATCGTTTGCATCAACCGCAGAAAACCACTCCCAAACAAACTGCCATCCCTTATAGCAAACGTACAAGCAGTAGGTACGCGGAGTGCTGAAGCGTTACTCATTTAAAAACGGATTATCGCTTGAGGAGGGATGGACTGTGCTCATTGCATGAAAGAAGCAACACCCACCCAAAACCCAGTGTAGCAAATACGCTACTGGAAAATAGAAACAAAAGAGGAAGGAAAGTCACAGCAAGACAACACCCAGAGCAATCTCCCAAAAAGGTTACCGTTGGCAAGTGCCACAAAGGAGAGAACTACTAAAGAAGACGAAGACAAAAGGCTAGCTGCTGAAGCAGAGAAAAATAAGCAAAGCAGTTCATTTTTTACAACATAAAATGGACAAAGAGACACAATAGAAAAGTAATGGTACAACCGCCTTACCCAAAGAACAATCCTAGAGGGAAAAATGTCTACAGTGTAGAGCAGCGCATAAATTGCGGTGCCGGCAGATGGATAGGCTTTCAACTCAGAAACCGACTCCATGAAGGGACACAATGTTACGCCAGTCGAGAAGCTAAAGACTTCTTCGGCTTCTGGACGTCTTGCCGCTGCTCTTTCCACAGCCGCGCGATCGCCACGACACGCTTATTGTACTTCTCCGTCTGAAGCTGGTAGGGGCTCAGTTTTCGAGGAAGCGGGCGGCGACGGCGACGGGACGTCGATTCGGCAACCACAGCGCGGGATGTCGCACCCTTCTGTGCAACTTTCACCTTCTTTTTGTTGTTTGACTTCTTGCTGCTACAGCTTTTTTTTGGGGTAAGCTTTGCAGCTTTTGATATAGCGGATTTTCCCTTTGGTGGCCAGCATAAAGTGCTCCGAGAAGCGTCATGCCACGCGGACCTGCGCGCTACAGAGCTCCCGTTTCGAGTGGCCAGTCTCAAGGCTGACCGTGAAGGTACCGCGGCAACAGCGACGAAACGATTAGGCATTCTTATACAGTGACACAGTGCTCTGACGAATACCATATTTGCTGAAAAGTATGGTTGGGAACGGAGAGAGTGGCGACACACAGGTGTGGTGTTGCCTACTGAAGCGCGTCCAAAAACAGTACGAAGCATGGTGAAGTGGAAGCGCATGCAATACGGTTGGCGTTACTCAACGGGGGAAAAAAACCAGCCAAAATGTGATTAAAGGGAAAAAAAAGCTGGTACTTTCAACTACAACAGTGTAAACTGCAGGCGAAGTGGTTGCAATGAAAACAAAAGTAAGCAGCTTTAATATGGGTAGGAAGTAAGACGGGAAAAAAGCTTTTTGATGACATTAACCTTTAGCTCGTAAAATACAAGAATTCTAACACTTTCAATGAATGGTATATATATATATATATATATATATTTATATTTATATTTATATTTATATATTTATATATAAAGTAAAGTGCGCTTTTGCTCAAATATATCAGAATATCAGCCTTAATGAGGCTATCATTTTGTTTGATCGGCACTGCTATCGTTTTTCGAGGTCCTGGCGTCAAAATCAGCAAAAAGTCAAAGACGATTGGTTTGCACCGATATTAGTTTCTGGTATAAAAATAGTGGTTTTGAAAGGTGAGGGAATCACCGACTTGACGAAAAAAAAAAGCGTCAAAAACGGTCACACGATCGAGAAGAAGAGAAAGACATGCTTGTCGGTCCCGTTGGATCAGGAGTGTCAAATACGCGAGAAACGGAAACGCAAACCACCCAGTAGAAAGACACACACAAAAAAGTTTAAGTGCACACCAACTCGTCCCTCACTTTCGCTTTCATTTCCTTTCGGCACACATGTAGTCAAAGAAAGAGAAGTCCCAACGCGAGAAACGGGACGGTGCGATACACCATGCGACTGACGTACAAACGGGCACTAAGGAGCCGCTTGAGTCGCAGGCCATCCTTATTGTTCGGGCTCAGCCGCAGCATGTTATTCGTGCAAAAGAGCGCCCTGTCATTCGTGCGCAGCTTTGTGTAGCCAACGGCAAGGTGGTAGTAGCACTGTGCCAACTCCTCATTGCTTGCAACCGTAGCCGTCACCTCGGTGACGGAATCGGTGCAAAACGTACTCGCCGACGCCGTAGAATTAGTGCCCGCAGAGCTGTCGACATATGGACTCGTGTAGAACAAGGAGGTAGCAGTCGTTGACGTGGTTGCGTTTGTGGTTGTTGGCACCTTTGTGTCCCGGATGCCAGCCACGGTCGTGGAGGACGCCGTAGCGAAAGACGCCAATCGATCGAGCAGAGAAAACCCGCTTCTGTCACGCGTGAGGGACGGTGGAACGGAGCTGCTCGCTTCGTCCTCCGGTGGTGGCGGAGCGGTGGCGCCGCGAACCGCCGTACCAACGAGAACTTTTTGCGAAACGGCTGCAGCATTTTTCACGAACGTGGCTTGTGTGCCCGTGTCTGCCCGCTGATCCTCGATGTTCATCTCTTCGCCCACCACCCCCTCCACAAGTGCGCTGTCCATCCCCTCCTTCTGCTGCCCAGTCACCGCAGACCAATGCAAGCTCCACCGCTCTTTCAGCAGGTACTCCATCAGTTGAATGCCCTCCTGGACCGCGTATCTGTCCTCGTGCCACAGCAGCGCCACAGCGAGGTCGAATGCAGTCTCGTCGCCAGCCTCGTCGATCGTGTCGTTGTCAAGCTGCAAACGCAGCCCTTTGATGACGGCATCAAGGTCTTCGATTTGGTCGTTAGATGGGTGAGTCATGGACATGTAGTATGGGTCATTGGAACGGAGAATGCGGAGCGCCTCCAGCAAGCTGCTGGGCTCACGAAAGTCATCTCCTGCTGCCTCCGCAACAGGCCTTTTTTCAGAAGTGCACGACATAGTATTTCCTCGCTTTGTATTTGTTGGAAATCGTGACTACCATCACGGTGAATAGAGCAGGAAAAGGGCTGAGGCACTAATACGTTCTACCAGCAAAACGGAAACAGTTTACAGCGGAACGCGAAAGAAAACAAAAGAGCTCCAAAAAGGGCAAAAGATGGAAAGTAACAACACGACGCAGCGACGAAAGCTAAGGAGCAAAAAAAAAAGTCCCCTCCGAACCCTTAAGACAGACAAGTTAGCAGTAAACGCAACGAGTTTTACCTCCCTGTTTTTGAAAGGGCCGATATAGATTCATGTGTGTGATAACGTAAAGAAACCTGCGTCCCACTGCGACGAAAACACTACAACGCAAAGGTACCGTGGAGAGGAAGGAAAGAGGCAAGCAAAGACAAAAGAGAGGCTTCGTTATAAGATCCAGTGACACGCTATCACTTCTTTTTTTATATTCAAATTAAAGAAGGATCCACTGCAATAAAGGTACCAACGTTTGGCAAAAGTCACAAAAAGGCCGAGTGCCTCAAGTGTCAATTATACCGTAGTCCAGCAAAAAAGCCACGAGGCCCCTGCCTTCCTGTCAGCAACAAAATTTGACTGTTACTAAGGCGGCATTGATGTTGTCGTTTTTTTTTCTTTCTTGGAAGCAGACAGAAGACAACCTAGCCAAGAGCATTTATGCGTTGTCGCTGAACCTTCCAAAGCAAGAGTAAATATAGCCAATTCATCTTAAACCTGTGTTTAGGAGGACTTGTTATGAGGTTTATACTTTTTTTTCTGCCGAGGTGGAAATTCGTTGGCACCGACTAGAGTTACAGAGGTTTAACCGCAGATCTCAGGAAACAAAAGTAATGAAGATGTCGCTTCTTCTTTTTTTCTTTTCGGAATCGTCACTAAAAACACTCCAACAGTAGCACCCGTGCCTTCATGCGCTACAGCAGCTTCTCCAGCTTACGGAGGCTTAATTCTGCACGCAAAAAAAAAAAGAAACACGAAAAGCCGAGGAGTCAGATCTACTCCGCTTTCGACACCTCCTCGAGGACCTTCTTCAGCTCTTCGGAGAACTTCGTCGTGTTCGCCTCCGCGCTCGGCCCTGTAAATTTCAGCAGGAAGGTGCACGGCCCCTCCACGGTCGCGACAAGTAGAATCAAGTGCTTCGCCTCTGTCTTGGACAACGAGAACGAGTTCTTCTTGATGGTCGCGTTTAGGGAGTAGCCACCGCGCACTAGCAGGCGGTAAATGTGTGTCGTCGGGTCGCCTGGCTTTGCCTGCGAGATGAGTTTCGCATCGCCCACTCCACGCTCGGCCCAGCGTCCGGCCTTGCCGCCCTCACCCTTCTCGAAAAGGTACAGCTTGGACGGCGCCGTGGCGAGCACGTCACGCTCTGTTTGCTCCACAATCTCGCTTCCAAACCCAGCCGGGTCGGGCTTTTCATCTGCATCGTCGTTGTTATCATTGCCTGGGCGTTTCCGGTCCACCGGTGCCCCTGCAGTGCCGTCAGTCGTCACCTCCTTCGCCTCCTCCTGCATCTTCGTGAGGGCAGCCACAAAGGTGTTCACAGCGGTCCCAAAATTAAATGATCCGGCGCCGAAGACCATCTTCTTGTCGTCCGTGGGCTCCTTCGCCTCGGCGCTGGGCTTCGATTCTGTAGCAGTGGCGATAGTAGTGTTGGCAGGCAGCCCGAAGTGGAAGCTCATAGGAGGCTTTTTCGCTGCAGCAGCGGCATCTCCAGAACCCGGTGGGGCGGCACCGAAGGAGAAGGAGGTGTTGTTGCTGTTGTTGCTCTCCGTCTTCGCACCGAAAGAAAAGACGTTGGTGGTGCTCGAGGGAGAAGAGGACGAAGGCGCCGCGGTGGCGGTGGCTGTGGTAGTCGTCGTCGCGCTTGGTAGACCAGAGTTGAAGCCAGAGGAAGCACTGGTGGCAGGGGCAGAGGAAGTGGTGGTGGTGGGAAAACCAGAGGTTAGCTTGGTCGGCGCCGTCGTCGTGGCGCCAAAGGAGAAAGCGTTCGCCGATGCAGTAGACGCACCGTTGCTGCCGTTCGCGCCGAAGCCAAAACCGAAGACGGGCTTTGCCGGAGCAACACGGCTCGCAGCCGTTGCCGCATCCTTGAAGAATCCAGAGTCGATAGTCCCAGAACTGGAGGCACTGGTAGTGCCCTCTGGCCGCCGCACCCTCACCACACGGCGCGTCGCCATCTCAGACTGATCGGCGATCTGCGGTGTCGTGATGAATTTGTCCTCAGCGTGGTCCTCGCCGTCGTCGTCGCGGGTCAGCTGATTCTCTGCGGCACGCTTGTGGGACATCGTTTTCTGTCTTCTTTCCTTTGGCTTAAAGGTCTGTAAACGCTAGAAAATAATTAAAAGATGGCGAAAAGAAAGCTCGAACAGAAAAGCTCTGAATATGCATCACATATATGACCATTCTAAAACACAAGATAAGAAGTGGGTGCGCAGTAAAAAGGCCACAAATAAGTGAGCCTCGCAGGTACAGTAAAGAATGGAAACGAGGGAAACCATTGATGAGGAAACGAAAAAAAAAAAACGTGCAGCATAACTACGATTTCCATGTTTACTAGTTCATTATACCCTTTGAACAGATCCAACGAGCACAAGCAAACTATCAGCGCACTCACATTTTTTTTCTATAAAACTGCTGCAACCGACTTAAGGGCCTCTCGTAGTTATTCTGAAAGTAAACTTTGACGTCAAGCCGAAGCTATCCGTTATGAAAAAAATTGTATTAGCAACGATATCCATTGGTGTTCCCTTCTCTTTCCGTTATAAAGTGCTTCAGGTTCTAATAGAGCTTACAGTTGCCATCGCTGCCGAATACTCTGGCAAGTACTTCGTGGTAACGGTGAAAACAGCCCGCATTTGTGAAGCGATCATGTTTACTTGTTGAGGAATGCAGAAAATGGCAGTCAAGGTGTAAAACCTAAGGAGAGAAAGCTATTAAAAGCAAACAAAGTAACACCACACTTAGTGGAGATACACACGCACGCACACGCCGGCATCTGACAAATCAAGTAAATAGTTGTGCGCCAGGGAAAAAAAAGAGGAAAAGGTTGCAAACGGAAAAATAACTGCTCTGCCTCCTTCCGTTGAACATGACGCCTGTAGGTGCGTGTGCAGCAGCTGAGGAAAGAAAGATACGCTCCTCCGTTACACCTGACGCCTTAAACGACGAAAACGCATCTGATGCAACGATCTTGGACAAAGCAGAGATTGTCAGCAAGTGGGAAAAGGAAGAGGGATAGAAAAGGGGTAAAAAAAAAAAAAATAAGATACAAGCTACTTTCCCTAGTACGCCTTGGGTCCCATCCGACCGCGAATGCGATTCCTTAGGGACTCTGGCACCTCCCCTTTGTCCTCCCTGATCGCTTCCACCACCGTCTGGACATCTTCCGGCTTAAAGAGTCCGTAGCAGATGCCACCGTGGCGGCTATAAATGAGGACATTACCGGCGTAAATGTGGCCGCCGACGTGGGCGCATGGGTAAACCGTCACCCTCTCCGCCCCGCCCTCACCCATCGCCTCCTTGATCGCGTGGCGGAAAAGGTCAATGAGAACGGAGCCGCAATACCCACAGCGCTCATCGCGGTTAAAATGAGCACAGATGAAAATAAAGTACTCGCCAGAGCGGTCGACCGCAAGTTTGCCTTTTGCATTCCACGGCAGCTCGTACGGCTCCGTCACGCCGCTGTACTGCGTGATTACGACCGCCCTCTTTGTCTCATCCACCTTAAATTGCAGAATGAAATCGTCGGTGTCTCGGTCAAGGTGTGAAACCGTGAACGTTGCATCCGGGCATTCAGCCTTCACCAACTTCGACAGCTCTGGGTAACCGGGCACGTTGCTTGTGTGCTTGTCCCATTCCGTGGCCGGCATGCTGGAATTAAGGAAAATGTGCTCCTGCAGCTTCATGCTGCCGATGATCTTGGCCGGAATCGGGCCGCAGCACTCCTTGCGACCAAAGCCGTATTTGTCGGGGTCGAGGCCCTCGATGTCCCGCAGTGTCTGCTGCGTCAGCAGCGGTTTCACCGCCTCAAACGAGTTGGGATCCAACGTCATTCTGCTTTTCGTTGAAGTACGTTTTTTTTTTCTTTTGCTGTTGTTGTTTATTTGTTGTTGTTGCTTGCCTTCTCGAGAGAAAGTAGGTAACTTGGACAGCAGTCGCCTAAATATCCTTGTTAATGGGTGTGAATAAAGATAACAACGGCAACCTGTTCTCAAGCAGTAAAACTAGTAAGGGAACGCCACGTTAGGGATTATGTCAAAAGAACCTTTTCAAGTCGACCTGCCGAAACGAGTTTACGGAAGGAATAACTTCTTAAGTGAAAAAGAAAAGTGAAGTGTGCTTGAGAGAAGGAAATAAAGGTAGAAACGAAAGGGAACAACGGAGTTGAATTGTGGGAGAGATAAGGAAAGACCGGCGCACCGATTGCGCTGTGCACGTACGCGTATACTTCAGCGTGTGAAACAAGTTTCGACAGAATAGAAGACGTTAGGGAGACATTCAAAAGGACAGTTGGAAACAGAACAGAAATCTTTAAAACCAGAAATAAATAAAAAACATTTGGGACAACGGTGTGCAGTAAAACGCGAAGATGTTCTTTGATTTGTGATCCAAAAATAAAAGAAGAATTTTGTGATGCAAAAGATCATTCTTTTGCTTGTTGAGCGACCACATGGTACAGGTTGATTGGCGTTCCCCATGTTTGTCGCTTGGAGAGAGCAAATATTTCTCCTGTTTATTTTTTTTTTTGTGTGTGTGTGAAAACTCAGGGATAATCCGAGAAAGAAATTGGCAAGCAACACTCAACAACAAACAGCGCTCCTCTCTTTCACAAGCAAATAACAGCGAAGATAAAGTGTTCAGCTACATATAACTCCTTCCCAAAAAAAGGAAAAATGAGACGGCCCTACGCAGAGTGATCGCTGCGGCTGTCCGTCATGCTCTTCGCACTCAATGGATCGACGACGCACGGCCGCACCAGCATCTTCTTCGGTACGCAGTACGGGAACACTAGAGCGTTGCACACCGGATTGAGCGACTCTTTGCAGCTTACCGTCGCCTCCCAGCTCTTCGAACGCCGCAGCTTGCCAATCTTGGCCAGTGCGACTTGTCGCTGACGATAGGCGGAAAGGCGGTCCTGAAAGAGTGTCACCACCGGCGGCACCGCGAACTCAAACTCGCGCTCGTTGAGCGAGCCGTCGGTTTGAATAACGAGCGTCTTGTGCATCCGCGGAAACCGAGCCCGCTCAATCGCGAGCTCCTCGCGGTACATACCGCGATTCTCAATGTGCTGCATCTCGCTCAGGTGACGGTCTTTGATAAAGCTACGCAGGACGTACGGGACTTTGTAGTCCGCCGGACGGAGCTTTGGATTTGCCGGAATGACACGACCGAGCGGACGGAGGCCGGCGGACGGGGGTGCGCTTTTCGTCACCACAGCCCACTTATTGAGCACCATGACGCTAGCCGCAAACTATTTGTACTCTTTTCCCGTTATTGTGGTTGTTTTGTTTACTTTTCTGATACAGGGAGTGGGTAGATCAACGCGTATAAAGGGTGAGAAAACAATAGAGGGCGCAGAATAAAGAGGCGGCGACCGCAACGACGCTTTGCAATTGAGCAAATAAAAAAAAACGAGAAATTTAAAGGGAAAGAACAAGCTATGGAAACCCTTATAATAATAGAGATAGCACAGTCAGTGAGTTGACGTCGATCACACCAATTGAAACCACGTGTTCAGACTACCCAGCATTCTCGTTCATATGTGTCACTGATGGAGTTCTTCCTTCCACCTCGCCTGTGAATGTGAACTCATCATAGTACACTTTGAAAATATGTGAACAACGGTGCAGCACCGGCTAAACAGAAAAAAGGGCATCGAATCAACATGTCAAATGCAAAAGAAAACAAAAGGATCAGACAACAATGCATAATCGTCAAACGGAACCTCGTGGCTGCGAAGGTACGGACTTTGCAAAACGTGCCAACGCTCTGCTGTTCAGCTGGTAAAAGAGCAACTTCTCCTCCACCATCCACCGCAGAAGCGGAAGAGAGGAAAACTCTACCTGATGTGTTTTTGCAGCAGCCTCCATCGTAGCTACGAGCCCCCCCACACTGTCACCGCACACGACATCTGCCGCATCAAAGATACCGCCGGCTGAGGCGTCCAGCTGCAGTGCAGCGATCGACGACACATTCACACTCTCCGTAGAAAGCTTCGTTGCTTCACGGCAGAGTACATGGCAGGCTGCATTGAGCACCATCAAGAACGCCAAACCAAACCCTAGACTCGTTGCCTTCTCTACCCCAAACTTAGATGCGCTCTTCGGCACGCCAGCTTGCTTTATTATACTAGCAACGTCCTCGTGCAGCAACACCAACGGAAACAGCGACTGTTGCAGCTGCTGCTGCCGAGCCACTGCGTTCATGGAGGCGGACGCTTGACCTTTCAGCAACTCTTTCTCAGCGTTTTGCACAGCCTTGGCCAGCGCAGCTCCCACCTCCGACTTTGCCGTCGCCGAACATGGCCGATGCCACTTCATTGTCACGTACTGGACTGCCGACATCATCTCGGGCAATGTGCAGTCATCCCGAGACGCAGCATGAGAAACCTCACCACACGACGAACGCGCTACGCTCACCTCCACAGTTTCGTGCAGCCACGCAGCTTCGCATGGATGGACAGTCGTCGGCCCGTACGCTGCATGAACCGGCACAGCCAGACGTGCAGAAGACCTTGTCAGCGAGGCGCACTCGTCGACCTCCTGTGGCGTGCCGGCGAGCAGCACCGTCACCGTGTGGTGCACACCGGTGTCGGCGAGGTGCAGCGAGGCAAGGAACTTCAGCCGCTGTTCCAGCGGTATGGCAGACTCGATTGCCAGCACCACGTCGGATGGCTGTTTCTTTATTGAACTCGCGAGATCAGCGACAGACAACTGCACCAGCGTCGAGTTTGACACCTCCATCACAAACGGTGAAGAAGTGACGAGTTCGACTGGAAGAGTACGTTTGTTGTGATTGACTGTGGTGGCGGAGGTCATCGGCGCTTGAGTGGGGACAAAAGGAGCAGCAGTGGTGGCGCGTGCGTAGTTGCGTTTGCACCGCAGCAGCGGGGCTGCTCGCATGGCGCGCATCACTGCATCTTGAAGGATTGACGTGTTTGTTGTGTCGGCCTGCAGCACGGTTTTGCACATCCACGACCACACCTGAGCCGCGGTGATGCACGCTGATAAGGATGCTTCAGAGCCCACCTCAGTCGCGGGGAGCGCAGCAGCCGTACTTCCTCCACGTTGCTGCGCAAAAACTACCCATCGCTGTGACAGGGCGGCGTAGAGGTTGTTGATCCAAAGCTTTACCTTATTCCGTCTTGCAACTACAACAGCAGTTTCTCCCGCTGTGTCGTCGGTTTCGGGGATGTTGTTTTCCGTGCTTCTCGCGGCGAGCAGCAACGTTGAGAAGCTGGTTGGCAGGAGGTGCAGACACAAAAGCGTGTTGGACGTGTGGTCCGTGGAGCCACTGACGTCTGCGCTAAAACTCTCCAAGAGCTGTCTGGCATGTTGTTCATATTGAACAAGCACTTTCTCGATAAGCCGCTTCACACGGCGTATAGTTGTCGGTGCAGGGAACATGCCGACGCGAATGCCGCTGAATGACAGGTGCACCGGATCTTTGCTATTGCCGCCCAGCCGCACGGTCAGCCGTGATACGTGCCGCACCTCGTGCGCGTCACATGACAGCAACAGTTCCGCCGCGAAGTCCCGCAAAACCACCGGCGTAGCAGCCTTTGTCGTATTGTTACTTGTCGTCTGCACTTCGGCTACAAAGCGCAGCCTGCGCTCCTGCCCATTTTCCTGCATGCGCCGCAGCAACCTCTCCTTCATAAGTTGCACCCTCACCTTTTCCTCCGTTGCTGCCGTCACTTCCGATAGCTCCTCACGGGCACATAGAAAAGAAAAACCGGTACAATAGGATGCAGGCACGTCCATACACAGGCGGACTTCACGCACGCCCGGAGACGGGAGCGGGGGCAGTGTTTCAGCAAAAGTGATCGCCTCAGATAGAGCCTCTACCAGTTCACGCAGACTGAAGGCGGCACGCGACGCGACCACCACCACTGCAGTGCCGCGCAAGCGGCATTTGAGCAACGGCGGGAAAGAAGCAGAAGAAAGACGTGCTGCAGGCACTTTCGTTGCTCCTGTTGAAGGCGTATTTGACTGTATGGCAGAGGCCGCTACCTGGATGCCTGATGCGGTTGCGGACGCTACTGGCTCAGCAACGGACGGCAACGCTGCAGAAGTCTTGTCATCCGCCTTAATGGCAGGCTCGTCAGAAGCCCTTAAAGTTTGACCCTTCTTTAACACTGCACTTGTATTTGTTTCCGCGGTACTTGCAACACGGCTGATCGCATTCTCTTCTGTCACAGACGGAGAAAACGGTTTAGCAGACGGCACAGCAGGAGCTGCGGGGGGAGGCGGGGGAGGAGGGGCAAGAGTGGAGCTGGCGGCTGTTACACCTTCGCTGATAACATTACCCCTACTCTCCACTTCCGCCTCAACAAAAGGAGAGAAGAGGGTGTCTTCCAGCTCCTCGAGCGTCAAAGCCACCTCCGAGGGTGCGATGTCCAGAGGGGAACGCAGGCACTCCCACGTAAAAGCGAAGGGCGGCGACCACGACAACGGTGGTGGCAGCTGCGATTCACTTGGTGACGCTTTTGATGGCGCCGCTGGTGTCGATGCAGCCCTCGCAAACACTGACCTCACACCGCTGGGGAGACGGGCACGACTTGCTGCTGCGCATGTTTCCTCTGCCGTGGGGACGGACAGGATTGGTGGCGTGACGTTAGCATCAACTGTGGATGCGGCTGCCGGTGTTACCTCCTTCACCTTCACGCCCTCCGCCGCCATCATCTGTTCCACTGCCGCAGGCGACGACAGGGATCGTCTGCCATCAGCTGCATGGGACACAGATACTTGTCCAAGCTGCGAAGCACAAACTGACAAGCGATGCCGCTGCTGCTCAGCAGCAACTTGCTTCTCCAGGTTAAAAATGTCCTTCAGTAAGCCGTCCGTTTCTCTGTTGCTACTGCCGCCGCTATCGCGGCGCCCGTTGCGACGGCCGCGTGATGCGTCTGACTTTGCGCTGTAGAAAGATGATACGGCACCGTGGCCAGCAGTAGCTATAGCGATCGAAGTCTCTTTCCCAGGAAAATGCGTGGAAACCCTTGCATCGTCGTTGGTGGCTGACCGTGAAGACGACTGCCATCGAGCGGCTTCGCAGACAGCGGTTAATGGGAGCCGACCACAGTTGCTGCTACGGAGAAAGGCAATGTGCTCAGTTAGGTGTTTCATCGCCATTGTCAAGTAATATATATATATATATATATTAAAAAAAGATCGATCTCGCTTTCTACAACACTACTCTAACGCCCAATTGGTGTATCGGGTCCAACTATCATTTATGGAGAAAGTCAGGAAGGCAGCGGGAGCGGAGAAGCAAAAGGTGTCCCGGAGGTGGAAGTAAACCACCAAAACCTCAGGAAAAGATGACACAACAGAGAACCAGTTGCGCTATTCAAACAAAAGAAATTACACACACAAATTGTCCTCGATAAAGTTGGCCTCGTTCAAATAAGAAGTGTAGGATATTGTTTGCGGTTCCAAATCGGACTTCCACAGAGATCGAAAGAACGCCAGCGGCCCAGTTGCTCACCGAAAGACCATACTTAGAACTGAGATGGTCATTTTTTTTTTGCTGTGCACTTGAGAGAGATTTAACTGTTACAGCTGTGAATTGAACAAGTGTAGTTGACTGCAGAGAGTTATTTAGCCTTGCGTCACCTCCACCAGCGCATATTAGCACACCTGCTTCTCGTGCATCACTTCGTCGTTGTTGTTGGGCTCCACTGCGATGTTGAGGATGTCGTTGTGGGCAGAAACCACGAAAGCACCGCCTCCTCCGACGACACCGGAGCAAAGGGCTGACCGCTCTGCATCGCCGCGGACACGGACGTCACCTTCGTGCATGTCAGCACGTCGTAACCGAACTTCTCCACGTTCGCCTTGAAGAGCATCAAGTCCGACGTGGCCGCCGCGCGGTCATCTAATGCGGAAACGGGGATACGCAGAGTTGCCTCGCGCAGCATGACGCTCAGCATACCAATCAGTGGCACTATCACACCGTCCATGTCTGCAGGCGGCAGAAGCGGCCGAAGCGCACGCATGAGTCGCGCAACCTCGCGCAGCATCGCCATAACCCACTCATTGCCACCAACAGACCACTGATTTTTCTGCACGCTGACGGAGCCGAGGCCCTCCACCTTGCGGTAAACAAGCGAACCCATCTTGGAGAAGAACTCGTCACGGTGTGTACGGCAGTTCTTCAGCACTCTATTCCAGTCGTTTTCGACGAATAGCTTCGTCTTCTCTGCACTGCCGCCGTCAGCAGGCGCTGCGCCATCATTAGTGCCACCCTCACTATTGCCTCCGGATTGTGTGGATGGGCTGGGGATCAGACCAAGCGCACACGCCACTGCCACCGCGTCACACGGCGCTTTATGTGCCCGCGCCGCTTCCACCACCGTGCCGTTGTTCATAGCCGCCGACAGGTGCGCCTGCAGGGCCGGAATAAAGTCATTTAGGAAGGACACGCACTGCGAAGCAACACACAAGTGCTGCGTGGTGATAGTGGTGAGCGTTTTCTTCTCCACGGCACGTGCCCCGAGCACCATAGCCGCCGTCTGTTTCTCGTAAGCGTCAATAAGCTCAATCATGCGCGATGCGACGTCGAAGGCGAGGAAAGGAAAAGTTGCGATGTAGGCGTGGTATTTGTGTAACAAATCCATTAGTACGAGCAACGAGTTCGCCACCAGACGGCCGTCCTCCATCTCCTCGTCTCCCTCGTCTGTGCGGATGACCGTTGTTGTGCTGGCATTGCTGTTAAAGGGGTACGGCATGGAAGTGCTCGGCGAGGTGGCGGTGGCAGCGGAAGAGCGCGGCAGCCGCACGTACAGCTTCGTGGCGTCGGTGTTCAGCACCTCCTCCGTGAAGTCCACATTGCCAGATCGCGAGATGCCAGCGGCGCCGCAATGATAGGTGCAGTTCACGCTGCTGTTGTTGCTCTCGCCAATACCATTGTTGTTGTAGGTGTTGTTCTCCCCTGTGGCAACAGTTGTTAGGATCCTCACCGCCTGCAGGCGGAACTCCTCCAGCGCCTTTGCGTTTAACATGCACATCTCCTCCACCTCGCGCTGAATGCTCGCGTCAACGGTGTCTTTCGCCACCCACATCTCGCCTTCTGTCACCATCGTTACCTTCTCCCTGTTGATCCTGTGCTGCCGGCGGAAGAAATTCTTGGCGAGACGCTGAATAGTGATGCCGATAACCTTTGTAGGGCGGTAGATGGTGAAACCGATGGGCTCGCCTGTACGTAAAACTCCACTGGCATTAGGACCAGCGCCAGCGACGTTGCTGCTCTCCTTCTCGATGCCTTCCGCGAGAGGCTCGCGACCCGATGCACCTTTCAAATTATGGGAGACCGAAGAACAGCTGCTACTAATCCTACTGCCGCTACACATGCCAAAGAGCAGCGAGGCGAGCCGACCAGCGACCTCGTTCGTGACCCGAAGAGGAAACTGCGTGCTGATGCGCACCAGCTGCTCCACCTCCGCCGTTGAGGAGAGCTGATCGCCACCCGTGTACACCTCCAGCAAAGCCGCCAGAATTGATTCTGCCTCGCCACAGATGTGCGTCAGCAACTCTCGTGTCGCCTGCTCCACCAACACCTCCCGGTTGTCGTACATGGCCAGTGCCTGTCGCAAGCCGCCTGTGACGAAAAAGCCCCATTTCTGCGACACTTGCGTTGTAAAATCAACCAGGACATCGACGAACTGTCTCAGCACCTGCACGTACACGTGAAAGCGCAGGTTTTTCGCACAACTGCAGAGTTGCTGGCGGACGTCGGGCAGCGCGAAGGCAACTGCCTTGCTCGTCACGATCGACAGCAACTCATTTGCGCTCTTGTCATCGAGCGTACCCGTGTTCATAAGTAGACTTACAAAAGCTTCTTGTGCGGTTATCTGCAGTGCCTCGATCACCCGGACGTGGTAAAGCTGGTTTGCCACGTTGAGGATGCCAAGTCGGGTGGCACTTACGCAAACAGCCTCAATGTGCTCTTCTGCACCGCCGTCGCTGAAGTCGCTCAACAGCGCACGCGTGTACTCGTCCAGCACTACCTTCTCCAACGCCTTGCGCGCCGCCTTCACCCGTGTCGGCACCTCAGCCAGACACTTCAGCTTCGACAGTGTGAAACACGAGATGCTGCCAGCGCTGTCATCGGTGTTCTTGCCTGCCGCCTCGAGGTCGACCAAGTCATTGACGATGATAAGCATCTCACCCAAATCACGCTCCGGCAGTGCAGCCCAGTTCTCCACGTCGCCGAGGCGGCGTAACACCCGCTGGACGGTGACAGTGGTCCGCTGCAGCTGCACGAAGTTCTGCCGGCGGCGGTAGAGCTGCCCGATGCGCAAATACTCGGAGACGAAGTGCTCACCGGCCCGCAAGCAACCCTCACGAGCGATCTGTGCATCCTCCAGCACGCTTTGGGCGTCGCAACTGAGGGAGCCGAACTGCTGCGAGGTAGCGAAGAAGTCCTCGGAGTGGTGCTTCACGTGCAGCAGCAGGCATTTCTCCACCGCCGACTCCCACGCTCGCAGTTCCTTGTTTCGACTCTCGAGGTATTCAAAGTCGTGTATAAAGGTGGTGTTGTCGACGATGCGGCTGAGGGATGGCATGGCCGCGTCCGCTGATGGTGCGGAGGTCGACAAGGGAGAGGATGAAAGGTCAGCAGAAGTGGCAGCCCGTGATGAAGCGCCCGCTGCTGTTTTTGCGGTTGCTGATGGTGTTGCTACTGCAGCTGCACTTTCAGGTCGCTGCTGAGAAAACGAGCTTGAGATGGTGGCAGTCGTCGTTGGTGCTGGCGGAAACGGAGGCGCGGAGGGCATCGACTCTCCCACAATATCCGACATCCTCAGCATCTCCGCCGAGACATCGTATTCTCTTGCAAAAAAGAAGTCCGGCACGCCGTGCGGCCACGGGTCACCGCCGCCATCGTTGTCCATTAGCGACACCCCGACGCTGTGTCCACCGTTGCAAAAATCGGCTGCCTCCCCTCTCCACTCATCTGCATGGTTCGCCATCCCCTCACGCCGGTTCGATTGATAAGCATCGGAGATGAGTTTCACGTAGGCGCTGAAGTCGTGATTCGGCGGGTACTCAGTCAGCAGCGCTGCCGCCGACTCTGGCCCCACCAGACGCTCTTTGAAAGTATAGATCATGTCCTCAAGGTTGCCCACTCGGCCGTTAAAGTCGAAAGCGTCATAGAGCTTGCCACCCAGCCAGGTGGTCCAGTCTACGTTAGTTGTCGGCTCGCCTGGGTCATTAAGAATCGAAATGAAACTCTGCCCCACAGACTGCTGCAGGTTTGTGAAGTGCGCCTGCGAGACCGGGTCAAGCGCCGAGAAAGGTGAACCGTCGACACCATAACAGGTCACGATGCCGTTGCGTTGGTACCGATGCTTCTCGATTTCATCTGCCGCGCAGTCCTCTTGCAACTGTGCAAAAAGCTCGTTCGGTACACGCAGCTTCTGTGAAGAAGCGGATGACGACGACGACGTGACCTCGTAGAGCCAGTTTCGCAGTTGTGCACGCAAAGTTGCGGAAGAGACACCGTTTTTAATCGACTCCTCGATCACCAGTGCAGGCAGTCCCACCGCGTGGGCAATACGGACACGGCTGAGGTCGTTGCACACAATAAGATGCGCGCAGATGCTCGCTGCGGCGTCGCGACTCGTGCGAGCTGCGTTTGCGCCTGACATGTTTCGCTGGGTGAAGGACGTCAGGGTGCTGGGGCGCCTCACAAATGCAACGAGCAAAAACACACAGAGGAACGATACAAATAAGCACTAGATAATATCTGACTGTGCGTTTTTCTGTTTTTGTTGTTGTTATTCGGTCGAAAACCAAATAGCCATTTTTCGTTTTGTCAATTGCGAACAGTGTTGCATACGTACCCGCAGAGCACAGGAGATGAGCAACTTTGTACCCCTATTAGAGAAACGCAATAAAGACGGAAACACGGGTATGACAATAGCAGTCGCAATTCTTGGTCAGCACAAATACTAAGAATAGCAAAAAAGCTATAATTAAAAAAACGCTCTTTGGCTCACTTTCCTAACCTTCCATAATAGACGGGTGCCATGAGAAGGTAGAAAAACAAGTGCAAGAAACGCAAAGGAAACCAATGAAGCAGCTAAAGCATGAGGATGAAAGCCGTTTAAAAACGTTCCGCGTTCAAACAACACAAAGGCGTCCACTTGCTTGTAATCCTTGTTTATCTCAAATGCGTGGGAAACTTGAAACTCCGACAAAAGACAGTGTTCTTTTTACTTCGAGAAAGTCGAGCTGCACACCCAGTCAGTTTCTGGCTCCACCCCTTGTGGAATGGATCGCTTTAGATCCTTTTACGTTTTGGTTTTTTGCGCTGTCTTGTAGACTAAGGTTTCACCGAAGTAATAACTGAACTATAGCAAAGCAGTCAACTCCTTCGAGTCGGATGTCTAATTAAGAAGAAGCTAACGGAAAGTAATGGATATAGAAGCGTAATGCACGGTTTTACAGTCGCCAATGCGACTAGACCTATGTGGCAACGGCAAAGTTCTTTACGAATGCCTGATAAAAAAAAAAAATTATAATGCGACCGGAGGCTACTCGCCTATAACAGCTTATTTACGAGTACACGATGTACGCCCGGGCAAGCAAATAAAAGCTGCTTTTTATTATTTCGGCTCAACCAACACGCTCGACGCCGCGGACGCGGAGTAGCGCAGCGCCGTCGCCTCAATCTGCGGCGAAGGGACGTGGTGGGGCCCTTGTAGGCTGAACTCGCTTGGAAGCCGCACCTCCGGTGGCGATCGTGTCTTCTCCACCGTCCCACCCACCACCGCGGGTGGAGTGGAAGAGAATGTGTCGTCACCATCGTCGTCGACGTCGTCGTTTTCCTCCTCCATCAGATCCGCCCCAGATAGCGTGTGTTCATCCTCTGGGGTAGAGTGCATGGACAGGACGGCTTCTGCTGACCGCACCGCAGCTGCTAAGACACTCCCTGGTATGTTGTCTTCTACATTTGCAGAACGCGGTAGGGAGGGCGGTGGAAGAGGAATGGCGATGTGGGGCGGCAAGAGCCCAGCCGCTTCAGATGGAGGGGGAACAGTTCCGGATGGATGCGGAGGGGCAGATGCGGAGGGCGGTACAAGCGCTTTCACCAACGACGGCAACGGCAACAACGAAGCTCCTGCAGGGGCCGTGACGGATAGGTTCACCGCGTCGCCTGGCTTCGTGTCTTCCTGTGTGACGTCGGCATGTGGCGGCTCAAGAGACTTCAGTTCGGCTGCTGTTGCCGCGGGTAAGGGCTGCAGTTGACTTGTTCCCTCGCTCGCATCTGTACCTACCTCCTCAGACGCCTGTGGTGTGACCCTCATACCACCCACGTCATCTACTGCAAATGGGGATAGCGTCCCTTCTTGCGGCAAGGTCTTTGGGATGGGGCTCAGACTCACATCACTGTCTTTGCTGGAAAGCGAAGAAACCACAGGCTGAAGAAGCTCCACAACGGGGACGCCACCATTTGTGCCATTGCAGTGGACCCCTGTCGACGGCGTATGTGCCTGCTGCAGGTCCCCGAACTCTTCCGCTTCTGCGTGTGCCGGGCCATCGACGGAGAGTACAGTTACTACTTCCTGTACAAATCCCCCTTGCGCCACGGGTTCTTCCGACGCCGTTGCGGCAAGTGACGGGGGAGGAAGCGCACTCTTCTGCTCCGCCGGTGCGGTTACCTCCTCCTTCTGTTTTTCTTCTGCAGTGCTTTTACTATCAGCATCGCCGCTGCCACTTCTGCTAACGTTAATTGGTATAGTCGATAGCACGACGCTACTCTGCCGCCGCGCCTCCGGCATCAGCGGCGGTGACGGCGTTTTGCGCAGTCCCGCAGCCCCAGCGCTCATCGATGCATGGCTCGCGTTCAGACTAGGCACCGCGCTGGGGAAAAGCGACGCGGCCGCCGCGCCAGTAACACCGGCGCCGCTGGGCAGCGTGGCGGGCGAAGTCTGCTGGGAGAGGACGATGTTGTTCTGCATGTCTTCTAGCCGGTGGCGCTCCGCCAGTGGGCCGACGAAGTCAAAGGATGCGTTGCCGGAGAACTGGTGAGTGAGGTCAACGCTGCTGTGGTTGGCGCTCTGTAGCCGCGGCGAGGCCCCACCCCGCGGAGGGCCGCCACCGCCGCTCTCGCCGACACCGCCAGCGGTGTTGCTGTCCTCCAGTGTAAACGACGGCAGGAGGTGCGTGCTAATGGTGCGTGGGGGGTAGAGGCTGGAGGTTATGAGGGGAGTAATGGCGGGAGGAGAGGGGATCGGCGCGGCCTTGTTTGATGCTGCACACGGTAAATTTGTGATGGAGTTGTGCAACGACGACGGAGCGTCGTTGGGGTGAGGGGGGGTGTGCACCGTCGCCCGGGCCAGTGGGTAAACTTGCGTTGCTGAAGGTGCTACTGTCGCTGTTGCTGCAGCTGAACTAGCGCCTGCATGCCCCGGTGACTGCATCAAGGGAGCGGCAGCAGCGGTTACTGGAACTGCGCCTGCACCAGCGGCAGCAAAGGCTGCCGCAACCGATAACAGTGACTCCGCCAACTGCGTTGGCCGTGTCTCCACTGGTGAGCCCTTCATCTGGATCGGCAACATCGGACGGATGATGCCGTCCAGAGCCGACTGCGACCCAGGGTGGATGGTGCCGGTCCTGGACTGTGACGTTGCGCGCAGGGTCACGGCGGCAGCCGCGCCCGTTAGTGGTCCTTCAGTAGCTGTATTCGACACAGCTTCCGTATTGCCTTCCTCGTTGTTGTTGGCGATGTTGATTGCGGCGGTCTCTGATTCCGTTTCTTTTTGCTCGTGCACTGTTGGAGCAGACAACCGGGCAGCAGCTACCGAAGTATCGGTGGCGGAGCAAGATGACGAGGATGACAACGATGAAGATGAACCGTCTTCGCTGTTGCTGTCTGTCAGTGTCAGTTGAGACTGCGTCGGGTCCGACGCTGTCGTGGTAGTTTGCTGCGGGCTAGTGCTGGGTGAATGCACCACTGCGTGAAGGTCGCTCACGAACCGCAAGCCGTCCATGGAGGTTCGATTGATCAAAATAGACACGGGGTGGACAATAGCGATGGGCGGTGCCGGAAAATCAAAGAAGCGTCCGCGCTGACACAACGAGGCGGTGGCAGCGAAGTCGTTCTTCGCCTCCGGGACTGCCGTTGACGCTGCGCCCTGCGACTTTGAATAACCGAAGCCGATGCGCAAGACACTCGACTCGTGTGTAGGCAATGACGAATCGCTCGACGAGGCGGAGGTGGAGCCTACCGCCTTCTCGATTGTTTTGTCCAGCCTGTGCCCATCATCCCGCGCTGTGTTGCTGCTGTTGCTGTTGTTTCCGTCGCTGTTGCTCGCACCGATGTTGCTGGTGCTGTAGGAAGTCACTGCATCATCATTGTCCGTCAATTCGTCGCCTTCGTCTTCCTCGCTTAAACTGACTAGCTCTTCCTGGTGGGCAACTATTGAAGCTCCGTTGGTGCTAGCAACATCGCTGCCGTGCTGCCGGTTTGAAGCGGTAGTAGCAGGGGTGTTTGCTAACACCTCCCTTGATGACAGGTTGCTCGGCGTGCTACGAGTGACAGCCGCCAGTGTGTTTTGCTCGTCTTTCTGTGCGTCCTTTTCTTCCCTATTTTCATCTTCGTTGTCGTCTTCGGATTCTGTCAAGGTCTCATCCGTTGATGAGTTCGCCGTGTCAGATGTCGGCGTCAACGACGAGTTGATGGAGTCCTCCTCGTGCACTGCAGTAAGCAGAGTGGTGGTCTTACGTACATAGGCGGAGGCAGTGACGTCCTTTGCCTTACCTACCTCTAAAGAGGAAGAAGCACCAGTAGCCGACGAAACCTCAGAGTTTCGCACTAACGCATCAACCGACTTGTAAACGGACGACTCCGTATACAGCGATTCAGAGGTGCTGTCAGTGGAATTCACCGCTGCGTCGGCTGCAACGCTAACTGTTGTGGTGGAGATCTTGTTGTCTGTTGCGCTGCGCGGTGCGGGGGCGTTGCGCGGCCCATCACATGACCGCGGCCGCGATGACAGCGACAGGCTGCGTAGTGGGCTGCACGACGTGCTCCCTCCGCGCCCCGACGGCAGCGTCTTGTGAAGCGTCGCCGTTTCATTGCTGCTCGTACCGCTGACGCCACTACCACCACCACTACCGTTCACGCTGGCGTCAGCACTATTGTTGTTGTTGTTGTTGTTCGCCTCCTCTACGCCGCCGTGGGCGGCTGACTCTAGCAGCCGCTCTGTCAAATCCACTTCGTGCTCGTTGGCACTCTCCGCGAGCAGTGCCTCGTAGGCCTCGCGCTGAGTCTCCAACTGACGCTCCAGCGACTCGACCTGCTTTCGCAGCTTTCGTATCGTCTGCACCTGCTGAGCCTCGCGGTCGCGAGCCATCGCATGTTCCTCGTCGAGCTGAGCCCAGTACTTCGCCTCCACCGCTTGTACTACCTGTTGCTGACTCACCTTCATTTCATCTCTGATGCATACCTGCTGCTGCTGACTCTGCCGCAGCAACTCTATAAGGTGGTCACGTTCCTCAACAACAGCACGCAGCGTTGCTGGGGACTGAAGAGTGTCGAAGAGCTGATGAAAGCTCTCCACCTCGCGGTCGGATTCTAGCAGCTGTGCATGGGTTGTACTAAGTTGCTGTTGCAACCGGGCCAGCTCCTGCGGCAGTGGTTGCAACGCCCGCCATTCCGCCTGCATAGCGTTGTAGCGGTGTGTCAGGTCCTCCAGTTGACGAGTCGACGCGATCAGCTGTGCGTCTGCTCTTTGGTACTGCTGCGTGAGCAGGCGTAGTCGCTCGCGCAAGTCACGGATGAGTTCCTCTTTCTGAGATAAATAAAACTCATCAATAGCTGAAGGGGCAGCGATAACCGGATCGCGCTGCGTTGCCCAACGTTTCCCTACAGGGCCTGAGGCAACACCAGCCGCTTCCTCGCCTTCCTCTTCATTGCTCTCATTGATTGCTGCGATATCGTCTAGCCTCGACTGCCTCGTAGTTTCCACTGCATTGTCGCTGGTCATCGCATCGCTCGACATTTGCACGGTCACTGGCCCAGAGCGCTGACACGGCCGCTGCTGACGGCGGCGGTATCGTTCCAGCTGCCCTTTCATCACATCCAACTCCTGCAGCAGCGCACGCACTTTACGCCCACGTGCATCGCTGCGCAGCTGTTCAACTTCAGCCGTAAGTTCTTCCTGCTGCTTTTCGAGAAAGTACGCCCGTCGCTGCCAGTACTCCTTTGGGCGTGGCTCATCAGCTGTTGTTGCTTCCGCTGACTCTGTCCTTTCACCTCCACTTTCGTTCAGCGCGGCTGCTCTATCTATTCCTTTAGCGTCGTTTTCATTTAACCATTCATTCTCGTATTCATCGGCACCGCCTACACCATCACTAGCAACACCATGCAGGGTGCGCACGAGCACTTGTGCACGGCGCAGCTGTCGCTGCAGACTTCGCACCTCATCCTTTCTGTCAGTCAATTCACGCTGGAGAGAAAGCCAGGCATCCTCACTACGCAACGCACGATCGCGAGTGACGGTAGAGGGGCGGGCTCCTGTTGGGCTGAGTGCGTTGGCTCCTGGACGCGCTGAGGGGGACAGCCGCGCGGCCCTCACCTCGCACCGCAGCCGATGCGAAAGGGGCGACCGAGCACCAGACCTAGTCATCCCAGCTTGCCGCTGCCCTGAAGTAGGGTCGAGCACTGTTCGTGAACTTCCCGGTGCAGCCTGCGAAGAGTGCGTGTACCGCGCTGCTGTTGACGATGACGACGGAAAGGCAGCAGCAGCTCCGCTCGTGTTATTTTCACCAAAACAGAGCTGAACAGCTTTGCCGTCACGAGTACGAGGCAACAGCACACTTGCTGACGGCGGTCGGCGAGGCACGAGGCCGTTGACGTTTGGGTGATTACGGGATGCATGATTGTTCCGGCCGCTGTGTCGGCTGACGTTGTGTGGCATCACTACTGCCGTGTTTAGCGATGTTGCGACTCGTTGCTGTTGTTGCGCGGCCCGAGAGCCGGAGTAGTACTGTTGCTCCTGTTCATTAGCAGTCGCCGAAGCGGCAGAAAGCGGGTGAAAGCCGCCGGTTGCGCCACCAGTCTTCGCATCCCCAAGGTAGACACGCTTGAACTCTGTCATGTTCAGAAAACGGCTGCCGGGAAGGTACTGGGCAGCTTCTTCAGCTGCTGTGATGGGTGAGCGCGCGTACACGGCGTCGTCATCTCGGATACAAGACGGTGGGTACGGTGACCCAGACATGTTGTTTGCCAACTAATAATATAAACTTTAAGTACGGAGATATTTTGTGTCACAGTAAGGACAGAGAGAGAGAGAGTATCTACTGTCTGATGTAAGCTGTGTTTGCCCACTTGGTTCTCCAGCTGTGCAATTTTGTCGCTGTTTTTTCCTCCCCATAGAAGAGAGCTTTGGTGATGAATTAGAGAGAACTCTTAAAAAGGAAAAAGAAGGGTGGAGACGAGTCAAAGGTGCGTTCAGAAAAAGAAGGAACTCGGCCGTCAAACGTGAACCAAAAACGTCGTGGTACATTTTGCACACTTTTTTACCCCTGAAAATGTTTTCCGCTTGTCTGCATTTAGAAAAAAATAGTGTTGTAACCTGAACCGAATGAAAGAAGATAAACCCGCACTCAAAGCCACCTCACGCCTTAAATACCAGCTGCTGTATCTAAAGGCGCTAAAACCCGGTGATTGTTGTTGTTGGTGTTGTTGTTGTTCCCCCACCCCCACCCCCGTTTTGTTTATTCATTTGTTGTTGTTGCTGCGTTTGTATCTTTATCTCCCTTTTCGGTTTCGGAGTACAAAAGTGCAACTAATACATAAAGGCAGCGAAGAGAAATTGGAAAAACGTCAACCGATATAGAGAGAGAGTAATGATAATATACAAGGTAGAAGGGGCTGCAAAGAGAGAAAAATGTTTTTTTTTTTCGCAGCGGCTCAAAGCGACAAACCAAAACAATCAGACCACCTGTAGCTTCGCAACAATATCAAGAAACAGCCGATGAAATGAAACCAGCTGCTGTGTTGTTGAGAGAAGAAAAGCACGACAGCCGGTGTCAATCACCCCGCCTCACTTCTTGACTTGTTTGACGGCCCAGCTGATCCCCTCATCGAGACCTTCGCCCGTCTTCGCCGAACACGCCTGAATGTGCCATCGGCGATCACGCAGGTCCGACAAGTTTAGCGCCATTGTAACTTCCTCCACAGACATGGCTCCAATTAAGTCTTGCTTATTTGCCAGGATTAAGACCGGTACACCAGCCATCTTTTCCTCCTCAAGGAAATGCTCCAGCTCATGACGCGCTTCTAAAATACGGCGAGGGTCCGCCGCATCCACAACGAAGATGATGACGTCGGACTCCTTAAAGTACTGCCGCCAGTAGTAGCGGGAAGCGCGCTGGCCACCGGTGTCCCACACATCTAGCTTAATACCACCGGCGATGAGCTTCTTGATCTTAAAGCCTTGCGTGCTGGTGACGTGGGTAATGTCCTCGTCACTCAGCTGTCGCAGAATACTGGTCTTACCCGCGTTGTCTAAGCCAACAAATACGATGCTTGCATGTCTGCTTATGGGGCGGATACGCATGAAAAAGTCGATAATGCCCATTAGCACCACGAAGTGTGAGTAATCTCGCACTAAAGAACAGAAGAGTTTTGTTCACGTGCTCGGCAACTAAGTGACGAACAAACGTGAAACAGAGCCATAAAAAGTAAGGAAGCAAGTACGGACAAAGCCGTTCGCTTTTAGTTGTATACGTCCGCTTTGCGGCTCCCTAGGAACGGCTGGAAGCCTTTGCACGGAGGGACCAAAGGTGCAATAAACACGAATTGGCAAGGAGAAGAGGGGGAGAAAAAGCCAGGATTACCGAATATCAATGGCATTCCGTAATAAAAGAAAAACCGTGGATTTTTGCACACGTTTCTGTCTTTCTTACCTGCACGATGGAGAAAAAGAAATCCTAATCAAGTTTATGATGGCGTGGCTTTTTGTTGTTGTTGCTGTTTATTTCAATTAGCGTTGCACTACAAAAGTGAAACAATAAGGAAGCTCAAAACTAAGCACTGCACTAAATTCTGTTTGTCCTTTATTATCATTATTATTTTTTTTCTTTTCTCCGCCGTCTCCCAAAACGACGCATATTCAAGTTCGAGCTGCGAAGAAAAGAAAAAAAGCTAATAGGGATAATGGAGCAGCGACACACTAGCGTATTAAATGGCACAAAGCAGCGGTTACTGCACGTATTCGACAGTTCAAATAAAGGGTGAGAAAAGAAGGTGCTGATAAAGGCGAGATTGACATACACACTGGGAAAACAAAAGCCCTTTGCTGCAAAGGCCTATGTGAGCAGAAGCTCGAAACTGCCATCGTCTCCCACACTACCGGCACGGCTTGCGGGATGCTCATCCTCTGTGCTTCGGTGCACGCAGTGCTTTTTATGCCACTCGTGCTCGCAACCACCAAATGCACTGTCTTTTGAGGTTCGATGGTGTTTTGAAGTCTTTTTCCTCTTCAGTTTCTCACCCGCCGTCTCGCTAGGGTCTCGCTCCAAATCACAGCCTACACTTGCTGCGGCTCCCAGCAGCCCCTGGTATGAATGATCACGTTTTACATCGCTTTGCGCAGTCGGCACGGCAGAGGACAGTACAGCCGTCATCGCGGCTAAGATGCTCGATACCTCCGCCTGAAGTGCAGGGGTGGTCTCAGTGCTGGTGGTTGCGGGTTGCGCAACGGCCGTCCTACGCACCATGCGCTGCGTACAGAGCGGGCGTGCTCGCAGGCCTTCCTTCTTCTGCACTGCCGCCCCCGGAAAGTCTGTTGGCAACGCTTCTTCTTCATCTGCGGGCAAAAAAGGCGACCGTTCCTCCACTCCCGCAATTTGATCCACTACAGTTTGGTTCAGCTGGCCCTTCTGTGCACCGTCCCGAGGTGTTGGACTGCTCTCTTGAAAGAAGTCGTCTGCGGGTGCATCGGCATCGTGCACCATGGTTGTCGCGAGAGTGCGCATCACCTCCTCATCAGGCAACCGCGCAGCACCAGCAGTTGTGTTCCTGTTCTCAGTTGTGCCGGGATCCACCTGTGTTTTCCGGGCAACGTCTGTTAAAGTCCTTGTTGCTTCGGAAAGACCGGAAGGTGCAGAAGCACCGATAGCAGCAACAGCAGCAATGCCCGCCCTCTTTTCTGCCTGCTCTCTTCCGATTTCTTTTTGTAAGGAGGGCTTCTCTGAGACACGTGGTTCGCCAGTCAGCTTGCTAGGAAGTGTCTGACGGGCATTTAGCATAGCACGTACCCTGTTGTTGTCGTTACTGTACGTAACACCGTTCATCCTGGCAATCTTGCTGGAAGAGGGTGTCGACGCAGAGGAAGAACGCGAAGAAGAGTTCGACTTGCCGCTGCTACTGACATCGCTTCCGAGAAACAGCTTCATAGCCTCTGCATCGCTCAGCGCACGGGTCGGGATTGTACCAGTGGCACTTGCGTTCGAAAAGAGAAGCGATTCGCGTAATCCTGCAGCAGCACCGCCACTGGTGGACAATGAAGTCATTGGGCGGTGCTCCATGCGCAGCGCGGTTGTCTTATTTGCTGCCGTCGCCGCCCCTGGTCTTGCTAGGTTGTTTACCGTCTGCGTATGTAACTCTTCCGCTGCCGGTGAAGTTTGGCCGCGACTACAACTCGGACTCGTTTGGACACTTAGCAAACTTGTCTTCCCTGACGCGTCCTTACCAGGAGCACTACCGGTCGCCTTCCCTGACGCTGGCGACTCCGGTGTTGTGTTCGTGGGCGGCTCAGACAGCACTACATCGTCGCTGAGCTTGACCGCCTGTTGGCGTGCCAATAGCTCAAACAGTCGTGTCACCCGCACCTCCTCCGTGGCAATGCGCAACAGTGTGCTAGCAACGTGGATAGCGCGGACGACGCTCATGATGCCAGCTCCGCTGAGCGTGCTCAGCACCGCCGTCATGGGCCGCACAGAGAACTCTTCGGGTGCTTGTCGGCCTTCCAGCAGGTGGTGCACTACGCCGGTTGTTGCCCGCCGCATCCGCGCACACCATATCTGCACCTCTTCTAGCGACACATTTGCTAAAGGTAAAGATGCAGTTGATGGAGACGATGACGCTGATGGTATCGCGACGGCGTCAGAGAAGTTGAGGGCGTAGAGAATGCAGCAAGTCGGTGGAACGTGCAGCGACTCCTGCTTCGCATAGTCCCATGAGGCACGCTGGCGCGGATCGATCAGAAAGATGGTCAGGTGTGCCCCGGTGTAGATGTTGAGCAGACGCGCATCGGCCGCAATACGCAGTGCCTCCTGCAGCTGCGCGGACGGGACGTGGCGTGCGGCATTCTCCGTAGTGTTTGACGCAGACAGCGAGGCCGGTCGCTGCCGGCCTTCCTCCGCCACTTCCCAGATGTCTACTTTGGTGCCCTCGTTGGCGGCGCAGTTTTCGCCTTGCAGACGCATTGTCGATGCCACAATTTCCGTCGACGGCGTGTAGAACGGCGGCAGCGGGTGGCCGGTGAGGCGGGCCAGCAACGTGCTTTTGCCGGTCGCCTTTGTGCCACGTAAAATGACTTTCATGTTGTATCGTGTCCCTTTCTTCATCTCCTCGCGCATCTGAGGTGACAGCGGCCACACGCCGCTGCCGATCTGCTGCGCGGAGGCGCCGCTGCTGCTGGCGTTGCGAGCCGTGGCGGCGTGCGAGGGGGAGGGTGATGCCTCTGCGTGCGCTGCACCCCGTACGGATAGCGATGATGGAGTGAAAGGGCTCCACAATGATTGTACGTACTCCATAATGGGCATTTACTGCTCATGCTGGGGGAGAGAAAGAAAAAGAGAGCTCGCTTGTTTTGATGCAATATTGGAGAAGTAAATGGCGAAGGAGAGCTTTGTCCCGCCTCACTTTTTTGGACGTGACAACGTGAGCAAAGCAGATAAAAGAAAGAGCGTATATATATATATATATATATATATATATATATATATTGTGCTTTTAGCAGGAGTGGTGAAGAGAGGTAAAGGCAGTGAATTTTGACTGAGCAAAAGGGAAGTACAAGTGGGCATCAGACTGTTGAAAATTAGCTTTTAGTAAAAGGCCGAGTTTCCAAGATTGCGCAGTGTGTGTTTCAGAAGTGTGTCACTCAATCCGTTGGCAGGCAGCCAGATCAGTGCATACAACTCAATGTTTCGTGTCTCTTCAGGTTAAAAAAAAAAAAGACTTATAACGATAATTAAAGCCCAATAGATGTGCTTCCCTTGAGCTGTTTACCTTTTGGATTGATATACATAAGATGCATAGCTGAATTGAGTGTCGTGTAGTAGAAAGCAAAAAAAAAAGGAGACATAAATTTTGAACGAAAGCACCATTGAAAGGGGGAGACACAGAACACCCGCATAACGTGTCAGCAGCATCCTCTTGAAAATTTTTTGAAAACCCCCCTCGACTACGCACACAGGTGTATAAAAACGCAAGAATATGAACGCAACAAATTAGGAAAAGAGTGATGCAAATCGGCAAAAAAAAAAATGGACAGGCAAAACACTGTCGGGATTGTTGGAAGCGACGCAAACGTGAATTGTATAACGTGAAACGGCTGTAGAGCTGATTTACAACCAAACAACTATGACAAAGTCAAAAGAACGTTTGCAACTTTCATTGTTTTTGCCGTGTTCTACCGATAGGTCCCGTGGACATCGTTTTGCAAATTGCAAACGGCAAGAACGAAAGAGAGGCACCAGGCACTGAGCAAAAGGCTATCACACTACGCCCTTTCCAATAAGTTCTATAAAACAGTAATTTAAATCCCTGCCGCGCTTTTTGTGGCCATCGGTCGAGGATCCAGCGTTGTGTCGGGTCACTTTGAAGCGGTGCCATTTCTTTTCTCTTTTTTCCTCGCCACTTTCGAGTACAGATACAACAGCATAAACTGTCATGCACTACAGGCGAAAACTACAGTAGCACAACAGAAGATCCACAAAGTGTGCGCAACAGCGCCTGATCTTGATTCTAACCCAGATAATAATAGCAATCATCATTCACTTGTTTCAGCTAAGCCCTCAATGTGACAAAACTTTAGGCGGTACGTGTTATGACGCAACAAAGTAAACGAGACACGCAACATAGCTGACGCTTTTTTCCTTTTTTCCCAGGACATATGGAACAGAAGCGAAGAGAGTGAAGCGGAGGGCAAATTCCCTCAATAAAGTGAGCACTTGAACTTCTTCTTGCGGTGATGCTCGTGGGCATCAGGCTCGTTCAGCGACACCTTATTCTTTGCCGGTGACGAGTTTTTCTCCCTGCCTAACTTCGGTTTCCCGCCCAGCCCCACAGCCTGTGTCGTAGCATCCTTGCCCACTTTCGCAGTACCAGATGGTACAAATGGATCCGCCTCGGGGGAGGCGCCAGTGGTGGTCGTTACAGCGATTTTATTGGCAGCAGACGTCGGCAGTCCGGTAGGCGACGGCGAGGTGGACGGCTTGTCGAACCCCGCCCATTCCCTCGCTGTCGGTTCGCCATCAGCAACACCGCTCGCCTCCTGTCGCCCGCTGCCCACGTGCGAGCCGCTTCTCTCCGTTACTTTGTCCTCACTCACAGCGGCAGCAGCAGCCCCCTCTACGCACTGTTGTGCCGTAAACTCAAACAGCTGTGTGACATTGAAATCGTCTTTAGTGGACACGCGAAAGAGGGGAATTTCTAGCTGGCTTGCCAGCTGCTCCGCCTCCTCGTTTGTGATGACAGCCTCGTGGGAGAGGTCAAACTTCGTCTGGCACAGCACCATTGTGATGGGGCCGCAGACGGACTCAACGCGCTGTTTCCATCCGGCAACGTTCATGAAACTGTCGCGGTCTACCGTGCTAAAGGCGAGGACTGCGGCACCAGCACCGCGGTAGTACGCCTGCGTGAGAGCGTTAAACACCTCCTGCCCGGCTGTGTCCCACAGCATCAGCTTCACAGTTGTATCAGAAGAGCGCAAAAAGACGTCTTTTTCCATAAACTCTGCGCCGATGGTTTTGCGGTACTGCGCGATGAAGTCTCCCTTCACGAAGCGACGCAGCATGCACGTTTTGCCTACATTGCCGTCCCCTACAATGATTACTTTAATAGTCTCATCCGAATTGTCGAGCATTTTTCTGTATATGGCTTCTGCAGGCGCTAGCAAAGCATACAGTGTGAAAAGGAAGTCGGCTGAATAACGGGATACAAAACGGCAACAGTTAAAATAGCGAAGCAACGCTGCGGATGTGCGCGTTCACTTAAGCGAAAGAAATTGACAGAGAGCGTTATTCCGCAGTGTTATTATAGCACAAGTTCTTTCTTTTTTTTTTGGTGTGTGTGTGTGTGTGTGTGTGTGTACTGATGATGTACTAGACTCTTTCGTCAGCGACAACACCCAAGGCAGACAGAGTGTGCGAGAAAAGATGCACGGTGGAGTGTGATGTAGGCAGAAGAGGGGACAGGGGAACTGAAAATGGTGATCTGCCCTTTAAGGGTGCGCCAACCTCAAAAAAAAAAGGAGAGAAAGAGCAACAGAAGTAAAATCTCTGATGATTCTAATGGCGAGTGTATTACGCACAAGCACAGGGATCTGTTTGCGTGCAGTCTTTTCGAACTCCTAGTACTTTACCGCTAGTTGTTGTTGCTTGCACGTTTGCGCGCGTGTGTGTGTGTGTGTGTACGTGCTCGATCCGTGATGTGCGTGCACAGTTACAAAGCACCTAGAAGGGGGTGGGAAGACAAAAAGCGAGTGCAAAACAAAAAAGTAGAGTAGGAAGCTGTAGAAAAGATCATTGAGGGGTGAGACCGTGCATCCTCGGCTGTAGTGCTTTTCAGCAATCGAGAAGGCAACGCCTTGGCACTGTCGCAGTTAATTTCAGATGCACCAAACAATACATTTTAGAGCTTGTTTGCTTTCAATCGGAGTGTTTCAAAACTATCGACCACATATAAGCCAGCCCCTCAAAAAAAAAGCGCTTTATCTTTCGTTATACGCCAGAAGAAACAAATCGTGGCCTTAGGCGTATTTTTTTTAGCCGTTATTACTCTAATTAAACGGTAAGGTTTCGCTATTGTTGGCCACCACCGATGCACGTCGCACATATAACTTCACATGCACACACACACACACGTAAACACATGCATATGGATATGTGTACATAAAACCAGCGAAGAAAGATAGCAAAAGTGGTGTTTCCAACTAAGTGCACACCAGAAAGAGGGAAAGAAAAGACAAGGTTAGAGAAGCGTGGGCAAGTTTGAAGAAAAAAAAAAAACACCTGTTTGGGAAAAGAGAAAAATAACAGGTGCATGAAGAGAAAACAGAAATCTATGGGACGCAATATTGGCTGACAAGCAAAAGGAAACTTGGACGCACATACACACGGACACGCGCACCACATAAACGCAATTCTCGCAACACGTACCGCACATTAAAACAACAACAACAATAAAACGAAGAAGAGGTTGTAATTTTACTCAGAACGTCGCGAGGGTGAAATAAGATAAAGATAATAACGAAGACAGCTTGAGTGCATGAATACGCTCCGCCGCATGACATCAGGACTTGCAGTCTCCGCGACAACCTCCCAGCCTTCAAGCACACCTTCGCTTCTCATCTGTAGCTTTCGTTCAGCCAGAATTATTCCCGTGAAAGGAAAGACAACAACATGAAAAGAAAAATAAGAAAATCAAAGTGCTTAAAAGGGAGAGTGAAGCCAAAATGCAACACCAAGAATTCAACCCAAGGAATCAGCAATCAGTCACGAACCCCCAAAAGAAGCGAAAGGAATAGAACCGATAAAAAATGTAGGGCGCTCTGGAAGAGGTAGAAAGCGGAATGAGAGGATTAGTTGCTTTTTATTCGGTTTCACCGTTTCTGTCTTTCATGGCTCCTTCTTAATCCGTCGGCCAACGCGTGCGTACGCGTGTGTATGTGTCTGTGAGGGTGCGCTAAACGGGCACCCACAGAGGCGAAAAGAGAGAAAGTCCAAGTGTACGTGCCTTAGAAGGTGCATTGCTCTACCAACCGCTTCGTGTCGTCCGTGAGTGCATCGGGCATGTCCACTTCGATTGTCACGTACAAGTCACCGCGGCGGCCCGTCTTGCGGTCTGGCATGCCCGACCCACTCACGCGCAGCTTGCGGCCGTTACGGCTCACACCTGTAAGTGGGAGGGAGATGGTCTGCCCGTCGATGCCCTTCACCGACACCGTGCTGCCGAGCAGTGCCTGCTTTAGGTTGATGTGCAACGTTGTGTACAGGTCTGCGTTGCGGCGCTCAAAGCGCGGGTGAGGCCGCTCGTCCAAAATAAACACCATATCCGCCAGCACGTTCGGCGGGTAACCCTCCACGCGCCCGCCCTCGCGCTCGAAGCGAATTTTCGTCCCTTTCTTGTACCCGGGCAGCACCTTGACCTCGAACATCTTCTTCTCTGTGCCAGACGGCATGTTGCGCGAGACGTTAAACTTCTTCGTGCAGCCCGTGTAGATTTCCTCGAGGGTGCAGGCGAAGGTGTACTCCATCGGCGGCACATCGTAGGCAGGAGAGGACTGCGGGGTGCCGAAGCCGGAGGCAAAACCGTCCGGTCCACCGTAGCCGCGGAAGACGCGGTGCAGGCCCGGGCCGCCTCCGCCAAATGCCTCGCCGCCGGCGAACGGGTCCGAGGAGCCGAAGAACTGATTAAAGATATTGAAAGCATCGGAGCTGGAGAAGTGGTAGGTGGTGCCGCGCATCCCGCCTGGCATCCCGCCGGCGAAGTGCATACCGGCACCGCCAGGGCCCGCGCCTTCCTCCGGCAGACCGCCTTTCAGGCCTTCCTCGCCGTAGACATCGTAAATCTTCTTTTTCTTCTCGTCGCTCAGCACGTCGTACGCCTCGCTGACCTCTTTGAACTTTCTCTCTGCCTCTTCGCGGTTGTCGGTGTTCTTGTCTGGGTGGTACTTCAGCGCCAGCTGGTGATACGCCTTCTTGATTTCATTCAGCTTCGCATTCCGGCTGACACCGAGGATCTTGTAGTAGTCTACGCCCATTTTGTTCTTCTCTTCTCAACAACAAGCGTACGCAGTCAGATCACCACTTCACAGAAAAGTCAAAAAAGTAAAAAAAGAACGACAGGGTGTCAGCGACAATAATAATAATAAGACAAAGAGCTTTAGATTGTAAGACCGCAGAATGATATATATATATATATATATATACGTGTGTTGTAGTTTACTTTCAACAAAAGAAAAGCGTAGGATGTTAGATTTGGTCAGCTGATAGTCATAGCAGCTTACCTTTTGTAAGCGTACCGCGTCTTTTTTGGCCGGGAATAGATAATAATAATAGCAACAGTAATAATGGAGGGTGAGAAACACAAGTATGCAGAAAGGTAAAATATTTTCGGTGTTGTTATGAGTGTTGCGTAGAAAAAAAAAGAGGATCCTATTCTGTTGAAAGTGGTAAGCGGCGTAGAAACACCAAAGCACATAAACCAAAAAAAAAAGCAAAAGTAAAAGAGCGAGAATAGAAATGGTAAATGGCATCTTCGATAACGCCAGAGAAATGCAAATTCTCTACTTCACTAGCAGACGCGATGATACAGGAATTCGTCACGAAAGCCACTGAAAACCGGACTTCACTTCTGCCTTTGCATGGCTAGTGGGAAAAACTGGGAAGGAGTGGAATCGGCAAGAGAGATTCACAGCCCGACACAACTACTCAGCGCACATCTTGCGGCGAAACCAACGTTCTGACGAAAGAACGTTTAATGTCGCTTCTTCAACGCAATGAGGCGAAGCCCTGATCTTTTTTTTTTTTGCTTACTTGTTTGAGTCTCAGCTCTACTCTGCCGCCGTAACAGTCCACTCAAATCTTGACAAAATACAGTAGAAATAAAGGGGTAAAAAAAAAAGAAGACTTAACAGAGACGGTAGGCATGAACTGGGTCTTGTAGCAACGAAACAGTGGTGCGAAGAGATGAAAAGTGTGTCATCTGCCGCGGAATCGAAGACAAAACTGCGTTAGTAACGTACTACGATCAGGAAACACGCACAACACACCTAGCATCGCATACACTCGTCTCAAAAAAAAAAGGGGGTAAGAGAAACGAAGAACCAAATAGAAGCCACAAAATCCGGAACAAGCTAAAATGGTAAAACAAAAGAGAAAATACCTTTTGAAATCTTTTGTCAACGCAATCAAACGGTTTAATTTGCCGATTACATAGAGTAAGGTAAGAGAACGGTTGATGAAAATTTGAGAAATGAGTGGAACTTGAATGAAGCGTACGACGACAGACACGCATACAATTCCTGTCTACTAACCAATGCCGTAAAAGGTCGAGGAGAAACAGCTCACGTGCAATTCTGGGTAACGGAAAGAAGATCAACTCACGTTACCCTTACAGGTTCCCTTTTTCTGGCATCAAGGCGTTCTCCAGCGTTGCTATTAGCCACGCAGGAAACATCTAGGAAAAAAAGAAAACCCTGCAGATTGATTTGCTTTCCAGAGAGGGAACAAGGGTGGGCGAGCACCCTTCTGCAAGGACGAGCATAACAAGAGGAAAGATAAAGTTCCAACCGAGAAACAAAAAGAAGCCACCCTACATTTTCTTTTTGAAAAGGCAAAACAATAACGTTACGGAAAGGGGAAAAACAACGGTTTAAAGAAAGGAAAGCGTCTTGAAAATTTAAAAACAAAGTTACGAATTAACAAAAAATGTAAACCTTAGGAAACAAACAAAACTAATTGAGTAAAATGCGGTATGCAGAAATGTGACAGTGCACTAACCGAAACCGATAACACACGGTTCGAGCAGCGTAGGCAGGCTACCAGTCACCAACGACATGCACATTCTGCACTCAATTAGAGTGAAACGGCCAGAACACCCATTTGAACGTGTCCCGCGAAGCTTCCACACAGCCAACAACATCATAAAAAAAACAAAACCAACACCGTTTGGCTAACACACACCACGCACCTCCGTCAGCGAGATGGGTAACAAACAGACAGCAAAGTGCACATACAGCGACACACAATTTGGAAGCCACGGCACACATCAAAAGAGAGAAGACCAGAAAACCATCATAGCACAAAAAAAAAGTAATTAAATTACAAATCAATGAAGAAACGTGTACCACACTGCCACGCCCTGATCACTTCACCACGCGTCGCACCTCCAGTTTTACTGAGCAAGCGCCTTCTCAGCCTCACGCACTTCGGGGGCCACGTTCTTCTTGCCATCCTTCTCCTCGTCCCACGGGTGCAAGAAGAGGACCTGGATCACAAAGCAGATGAAGCCAAGACCACCGAAGAAGATGAAGGCAATAGACTGACCCTTGTCCTGGTTGCCGGACTTGCCGCCGGAAATGCGCTCCGTCGCGATCGGGTAGCACACGTTGATGATCAGGTTGTAGATGAACTGGACCACCTGCGTGACCGACGCACCACGCGGGCGGAACGACGGCGGGAACATATCCTGCGTCAGCACGTAGTAGCACGGACCGACGCACACCTCGAAGCCGAGAATGTACAGAATGATACCAGTGATGGCAACACCGTCCTTCGCATCACGCGACGACACATTCGGGTATACCGGGATACCGCACAGGAACATGCACATGCACGACGTGAAGATCGAGCCGAACAGGAACAGCTGGCGCATCGTGAACACGTACGACAGCGGGATCGAAATGAGCGTCGTCACGAAGTTCCACACCATCACGTAGAAGTTACCCACCAGCGGTGCAAGGCCAAGGCTGCCCATAATGGTCGGCGCGTAGTTCATCACGGCGTTGATACCGGTCAGCTGCAGCGTACCAGCCATCACGCAACCCATGCCCATGCGGGGGAGCATCTCCACGAAGCTGTACTCGTTGGGGTCCAGCTCGATCGCATCCTCGTCGTCGCCGCCGTCGAACTTGGCGCGGGAGTCGTTGACGGTGATGCCGAGACCAATCATGACGATGCTGAGGAGAGTCGAGACAGCGCACAGGCCCTGCATGCGCGCCATCAGCTTCTGGTCCTTGTCACGCGAGTAGTACACACTCTGACCAAGGGCGAGACCCATCGTGGCAGCGATGAAGATACCGAACGTCGTGAACACCTGGAACAAGCAGCCGATCGTGCGCTTCCACTTCGGGTGCGCGTTCTGATCAGTGTACACGGGGCACGCAACACCGATCACACCCAAGAACAGACCGATGGCAAAACGACCGACAATCAGCACCCAGAACTCGTTCTCGGCGCACGACACGTGGTACATCACGGAGCTCACAACGCCGACAATGCCGACGAGGAGGAACGAGATCTTCGCACCGATGGCAGTGGCGAGCGGACCAGCGAAGACGGAACCGATGAGGCAGCCGGCAATCATCGAACCGGCAAAGATACCGTTATCCGACGACGAGTAGCCGTAGGGGTTCTGGCACTCACCGTCGCTGTACGACCACGAGCAACGCTTGTCAGCATTGCAGTTCGAGATCGCAACAGAGTTTTTTGCGCCGCCGCTTTCTTCGTTCGGATACCTCTTGCTGCACGTGATGCCGGCCCAACCGCAGTAGCCGGCAGTGTTGTTAGCAGAAGGGTACCACTTGCAGTTCGCGTTCGGCAGCGTCGTGCACCCGGCCTCGTAGCGGTATTTGGCGCAGTTCGTGCTCATGCCGTACATGGTCGAGTACACACCGACGAAGCCGATGCTGTAGCCGTTAAGTGTACCACCGATCGCCTGCACAATGCATACACGGATGTTGCCAGCGGACAGCATCGAGTCATCGTCTTCCTCAGGCTTCTCATGCGGCTTCTCGTGGGCGTCCTCCTGAGCAATCTCCTTCTCCTTCTGCGACATCGAGTCCGAGTGGGGCTCGTTGGAGCCGGCCTGATGAACGCTCATGATTGCTGTTTAGTTGCCTCCTCCTTCGTTTATTTAGGCAATCAGCACACTCTAGAAAGCGTATCGGGGAATAGGATGAGAGATGTTTCCGAGCGCAAGGCAGGAGCTCTCTGTTTGTTGCGTTCTCCCTATTGCAGGTTTTTTTGGTTATTTGGCTGTTGTTATCTCGAGAGGTGACGGTGTTGTTACAGCTTTACGTCGGGTGTGGTAATGAAGCCGGGGGCCGACATTAAAGGTAAGAGGGAAAAAGAAGGCACGTTCACGAGCAAATATGAAAGGGTGGGGAAAGATGGTGAACAACGAAGCGAGAGTTGTTGTGTGGCGTAAAAAAAAAAAGGAGCCGGCAGGAATGCGTTTGTGTCGATGCAGACGCATCCTTACGAGTAGTCGCCGCCCGAATAGGGCCTTGCACATAAGTCTTTGGCTTTCAAGTCAGTTTTGAGTTCACGAAGGATACACAAAATTGCATTAATGCGATTTTGTTTGTTAGAGTGCGGCATCGAAGGACGTTACTTTCCCACACATGAGACAAAAAAGCGAGAGAACCAAGCGCATGGCTACCCGGCATTGACCTTCTTGCTTTTCTCCCGGAAATACACATACAACACCGCTACTTACCTTCTTTAATTTCTTTCGTTTTTTGTTGTCGTTCTTGTAAGCAAGAAGCACGGAGTCCACGTCTATGTAAAAGGGAAGAGCTACAGAAAGATCTTAAAAACGAAAACAAAAGTAAGGCTTAATGCAGTTGTAAACAGCGTTCCGACTTTGAGAATCGGTTAAACATACAGCTCTTCAGCAGGTCCACGCACTCACTAACAAAATCAAACGAAAACTTTCAAGTCAAATCGCGCAAGGTGTGCAGTTTATTCATGCAGAATACAGTAAAAAATAAAAACCGTTTTGAAGTCTTTTCAAAAGAGCTTGCGCAGTTAACCAATCCACAAAGCCCTCAGAAAACCTGAAAAAGAAAGGAGAAGAGTTCTTGCGCTTTGATCAATCACTGCGGCAGATGAACTCTTGAAGCATGAATCGCTGAAACATCATTCACTGTCTCAGTGAAGCGAGTTTCGTTTAAGAAGCAACAGCGGCCTCCCGCCACTCACTTCTCGTTTGCTGTAGGCTTTAATCAGCGGCACCGCACAGATTGAAAGGAAAACCAAGCAAGCGTATGCTCAAAACTCAAATCTCAAGTAGCACGATTTAAGGGCGCGCTTGCGCTCAGCTATCTTGGAAATGTTGTTTTTGGCAACAAAGAAAGGGAGATATACGTAAATACTTAAGAGGGGTGGTTTTTAGAAGAGAACAGAACGAGAAAAAAGGCGTCTTTGAATTTAAAAACAAAGAAAAAGACCCGTGCTGACAAAATTCACGATTACCTGAGACGAAAAAAAAGTTGAGCGGCCCAAAAGTGGGGCGGCGCCGACCATCAGTAAAAGCAAGTATTGTAATAAACAGCCGACAAAGGCTTAGAAAAGAGGCTACTCAACACTTTTTCTTCGTGTGTGTTTACCACGTCGCAGCAATACCTCCTGTGGGATGCGAAGTGTTGCGCGTAAGCAGCAGACCGCTTAAAACAAAACAGGCCTTGGCAAGCACATGAAAAACTCCCAAGATACTACTACTGAGGTAGCAGTGAAGATGCAAAAGCGGCATTGTCAGCAACTACTCTTACAGGCAGTGCTTTGACAGTTCTGCTGCGCACCAGAACCCCCCACTGTAACCGTTCGACGGACTGGGTGAAAGCCTCACACCAATGCTCAGCGGCCACACCACGGGCTTTTGAATTTTACAAAAAAAAACTTTACACAGACAGCCCACTTTTGCACTCCTTTCGGCACCAATCTAAATGTACAAACGCGCATGGCTTCCGGAGATGAAAAATGATAAACTATTGCTATTGGGGAAAAACACTGGTTTAACAAAGAGCATGCAGGCGCGGACGGACACATTGAACGGCACACACTGCTGTCACGCCTTCACCGTTTCAGGACGCGTCGCACCTCCAGTTTTACTGAGCAAGCGCCTTCTCAGCCTCACGCACTTCGGGGGCCACGTTCTTCTTGCCATCCTTCTCCTCGTCCCACGGGTGCAAGAAGAAGACCTGGATCACAAAGCAGATGAAGCCAAGACCACCGAAGAAGATGAAGGCAATAGACTGACCCTTGTCCTGGTTGCCGGACTTGCCGCCGGAAATGCGCTCCGTCGCGATCGGGTAGCACACGTTGATGATCAGGTTGTAGATGAACTGGACCACCTGCGTGACCGACGCACCACGCGGGCGGAACGACGGCGGGAACATATCCTGCGTCAGCACGTAGTAGCACGGACCGACGCACACCTCGAAGCCGAGAATGTACAGAATGATACCAGTGATGGCAACACCGTCCTTCGCATCACGCGACGACACATTCGGGTATACCGGGATACCGCACAGGAACATGCACATGCACGACGTGAAGATCGAGCCGAACAGGAACAGCTGGCGCATCGTGAACACGTACGACAGCGGGATCGAAATGAGCGTCGTCACGAAGTTCCACACCATCACGTAGAAGTTACCCACCAGCGGTGCAAGGCCAAGGCTGCCCATAATGGTCGGCGCGTAGTTCATCACGGCGTTGATACCGGTCAGCTGCAGCGTACCAGCCATCACGCAACCCATGCCCATGCGGGGGAGCATCTCCACGAAGCTGTACTCGTTGGGGTCCAGCTCGATCGCACCCTCGTCGTCGCCGCCGTCGAACTTGGCGCGGGAGTCGTTGACGGTGATGCCGAGACCAATCATGACGATGCTGAGGAGAGTCGAGACAGCGCACAGGCCCTGCATGCGCGCCATCAGCTTCTGGTCCTTGTCACGCGAGTAGTACACACTCTGACCAAGGGCGAGACCCATCGTGGCAGCGATGAAGATACCGAACGTCGTGAACACCTGGAACAAGCAGCCGATCGTGCGCTTCCACTTCGGGTGCGCGTTCTGATCAGTGTACACGGGGCACGCAACACCGATCACACCCAAGAACAGACCGATGGCAAAACGACCGACAATCAGCACCCAGAACTCGTTCTCGGCGCACGACACGTGGTACATCACGGAGCTCACAACGCCGACAATGCCGACGAGGAGGAACGAGATCTTCGCACCGATGGCAGTGGCGAGCGGACCAGCGAAGACGGAACCGATGAGGCAGCCGGCAATCATCGAACCGGCAAAGATACCGTTATCCGACGACGAGTAGCCGTAGGGGTTCTGGCACTCACCGTCGCTGTACGACCACGAGCAACGCTTGTCAGCATTGCAGTTCGAGATCGCAACAGAGTTTTTTGCGCCGCCGCTTTCTTCGTTCGGATACCTCTTGCTGCACGTGATGCCGGCCCAACCGCAGTAGCCGGCAGTGTTGTTAGCAGAAGGGTACCACTTGCAGTTCGCGTTCGGCAGCGTCGTGCACCCGGCCTCGTAGCGGTATTTGGCGCAGTTCGTGCTCATGCCGTACATGGTCGAGTACACACCGACGAAGCCGATGCTGTAGCCGTTAAGTGTACCACCGATCGCCTGCACAATGCATACACGGATGTTGCCAGCGGACAGCATCGAGTCATCGTCTTCCTCAGGCTTCTCATGCGGCTTCTCGTGGGCGTCCTCCTGAGCAATCTCCTTCTCCTTCTGCGACATCGAGTCCGAGTGGGGCTCGTTGGAGCCGGCCTGATGAACGCTCATGATTGCTGTTTAGTTGCCTCCTCCTTCGTTTATTTAGGCAATCAGCACACTCTAGAAAGCGTATCGGGGAATAGGATGAGAGATGTTTCCGAGCGCAAGGCAGGAGCTCTCTGTTTGTTGCGTTCTCCCTATTGCAGGTTTTTTTGGTTATTTGGCTGTTGTTATCTCGAGAGGTGACGGTGTTGTTACAGCTTTACGTCGGGTGTGGTAATGAAGCCGGGGGCCGACATTAAAGGTAAGAGGGAAAAAGAAGGCACGTTCACGAGCAAATATGAAAGGGTGGGGAAAGATGGTGAACAACGAAGCGAGAGTTGTTGTGTGGCGTAAAAAAAAAAAGGAGCCGGCAGGAATGCGTTTGTGTCGATGCAGACGCATCCTTACGAGTAGTCGCCGCCCGAATAGGGCCTTGCACATAAGTCTTTGGCTTTCAAGTCAGTTTTGAGTTCACGAAGGATACACAAAATTGCATTAATGCGATTTTGTTTGTTAGAGTGCGGCATCGAAGGACGTTACTTTCCCACACATGAGACAAAAAAGCGAGAGAACCAAGCGCATGGCTACCCGGCATTGACCTTCTTGCTTTTCTCCCGGAAATACACATACAACACCGCTACTTACCTTCTTTAATTTCTTTCGTTTTTTGTTGTCGTTCTTGTAAGCAAGAAGCACGGAGTCCACGTCTATGTAAAAGGGAAGAGCTACAGAAAGATCTTAAAAACGAAAACAAAAGTAAGGCTTAATGCAGTTGTAAACAGCGTTCCGACTTTGAGAATCGGTTAAACATACAGCTCTTCAGCAGGTCCACGCACTCACTAACAAAATCAAACGAAAACTTTCAAGTCAAATCGCGCAAGGTGTGCAGTTTATTCATGCAGAATACAGTAAAAAATAAAAACCGTTTTGAAGTCTTTTCAAAAGAGCTTGCGCAGTTAACCAATCCACAAAGCCCTCAGAAAACCTGAAAAAGAAAGGAGAAGAGTTCTTGCGCTTTGATCAATCACTGCGGCAGATGAACTCTTGAAGCATGAATCGCTGAAACATCATTCACTGTCTCAGTGAAGCGAGTTTCGTTTAAGAAGCAACAGCGGCCTCCCGCCACTCACTTCTCGTTTGCTGTAGGCTTTAATCAGCGGCACCGCACAGATTGAAAGGAAAACCAAGCAAGCGTATGCTCAAAACTCAAATCTCAAGTAGCACGATTTAAGGGCGCGCTTGCGCTCAGCTATCTTGGAAATGTTGTTTTTGGCAACAAAGAAAGGGAGATATACGTAAATACTTAAGAGGGGTGGTTTTTAGAAGAGAACAGAACGAGAAAAAAGGCGTCTTTGAATTTAAAAACAAAGAAAAAGACCCGTGCTGACAAAATTCACGATTACCTGAGACGAAAAAAAAGTTGAGCGGCCCAAAAGTGGGGCGGCGCCGACCATCAGTAAAAGCAAGTATTGTAATAAACAGCCGACAAAGGCTTAGAAAAGAGGCTACTCAACACTTTTTCTTCGTGTGTGTTTACCACGTCGCAGCAATACCTCCTGTGGGATGCGAAGTGTTGCGCGTAAGCAGCAGACCGCTTAAAACAAAACAGGCCTTGGCAAGCACATGAAAAACTCCCAAGATACTACTACTGAGGTAGCAGTGAAGATGCAAAAGCGGCATTGTCAGCAACTACTCTTACAGGCAGTGCTTTGACAGTTCTGCTGCGCACCAGAACCCCCCACTGTAACCGTTCGACGGACTGGGTGAAAGCCTCACACCAATGCTCAGCGGCCACACCACGGGCTTTTGAATTTTACAAAAAAAAACTTTACACAGACAGCCCACTTTTGCACTCCTTTCGGCACCAATCTAAATGTACAAACGCGCATGGCTTCCGGAGATGAAAAATGATAAACTATTGCTATTGGGGAAAAACACTGGTTTAACAAAGAGCATGCAGGCGCGGACGGACACATTGAACGGCACACACTGCTGTCACGCCTTCACCGTTTCAGGACGCGTCGCACCTCCAGTTTTACTGAGCAAGCGCCTTCTCAGCCTCACGCACTTCGGGGGCCACGTTCTTCTTGCCATCCTTCTCCTCGTCCCACGGGTGCAAGAAGAAGACCTGGATCACAAAGCAGATGAAGCCAAGACCACCGAAGAAGATGAAGGCAATAGACTGACCCTTGTCCTGGTTGCCGGACTTGCCGCCGGAAATGCGCTCCGTCGCGATCGGGTAGCACACGTTGATGATCAGGTTGTAGATGAACTGGACCACCTGCGTGACCGACGCACCACGCGGGCGGAACGACGGCGGGAACATATCCTGCGTCAGCACGTAGTAGCACGGACCGACGCACACCTCGAAGCCGAGAATGTACAGAATGATACCAGTGATGGCAACACCGTCCTTCGCATCACGCGACGACACATTCGGGTATACCGGGATACCGCACAGGAACATGCACATGCACGACGTGAAGATCGAGCCGAACAGGAACAGCTGGCGCATCGTGAACACGTACGACAGCGGGATCGAAATGAGCGTCGTCACGAAGTTCCACACCATCACGTAGAAGTTACCCACCAGCGGTGCAAGGCCAAGGCTGCCCATAATGGTCGGCGCGTAGTTCATCACGGCGTTGATACCGGTCAGCTGCAGCGTACCAGCCATCACGCAACCCATGCCCATGCGGGGGAGCATCTCCACGAAGCTGTACTCGTTGGGGTCCAGCTCGATCGCACCCTCGTCGTCGCCGCCGTCGAACTTGGCGCGGGAGTCGTTGACGGTGATGCCGAGACCAATCATGACGATGCTGAGGAGAGTCGAGACAGCGCACAGGCCCTGCATGCGCGCCATCAGCTTCTGGTCCTTGTCACGCGAGTAGTACACACTCTGACCAAGGGCGAGACCCATCGTGGCAGCGATGAAGATACCGAACGTCGTGAACACCTGGAACAAGCAGCCGATCGTGCGCTTCCACTTCGGGTGCGCGTTCTGATCAGTGTACACGGGGCACGCAACACCGATCACACCCAAGAACAGACCGATGGCAAAACGACCGACAATCAGCACCCAGAACTCGTTCTCGGCGCACGACACGTGGTACATCACGGAGCTCACAACGCCGACAATGCCGACGAGGAGGAACGAGATCTTCGCACCGATGGCAGTGGCGAGCGGACCAGCGAAGACGGAACCGATGAGGCAGCCGGCAATCATCGAACCGGCAAAGATACCGTTATCCGACGACGAGTAGCCGTAGGGGTTCTGGCACTCACCGTCGCTGTACGACCACGAGCAACGCTTGTCAGCATTGCAGTTCGAGATCGCAACAGAGTTTTTTGCGCCGCCGCTTTCTTCGTTCGGATACCTCTTGCTGCACGTGATGCCGGCCCAACCGCAGTAGCCGGCAGTGTTGTTAGCAGAAGGGTACCACTTGCAGTTCGCGTTCGGCAGCGTCGTGCACCCGGCCTCGTAGCGGTATTTGGCGCAGTTCGTGCTCATGCCGTACATGGTCGAGTACACACCGACGAAGCCGATGCTGTAGCCGTTAAGTGTACCACCGATCGCCTGCACAATGCATACACGGATGTTGCCAGCGGACAGCATCGAGTCATCGTCTTCCTCAGGCTTCTCATGCGGCTTCTCGTGGGCGTCCTCCTGAGCAATCTCCTTCTCCTTCTGCGACATCGAGTCCGAGTGGGGCTCGTTGGAGCCGGCCTGATGAACGCTCATGATTGCTGTTTAGTTGCCTCCTCCTTCGTTTATTTAGGCAATCAGCACACTCTAGAAAGCGTATCGGGGAATAGGATGAGAGATGTTTCCGAGCGCAAGGCAGGAGCTCTCTGTTCTTTCGCTCTGCCTTCTAACTTGTGTCGTTGTCTGTGTAAGTAATGGCTTAGTTACCGCGTTACTGTACACACGGAGACAGAGTGGGGAAAGGGCGGCGGGAAGGATTGTTATTGAGGGGTTCATCAAAAGTGAGAGAAAGGAAGTAGGCAGAGAGCACTTTCATCAGAGAGGAGAGAAAGAAGCATAGAGCAAGTCGACCGCGATGCGCTTGCTTCTGGATGCAGGCGCAGCCTTATAGACAGTCGCCCTCCGAAAGACGTTTCACAGAAGAACCGTTAACATTTTGTGCACAGCGAGCAGAACGGGGGAACTTAGCACAAGCCACAACGCTTTACAGCCTGGAGTTGCCTGTCAAGCTAATGCAACAGACAGGGTTGCACACAACCAAATGGCAGCATCTGCAGGATGGGTGCCTTGGCACTGCGTCTGGCAAATCCATTCACGTATAACTGCGTTTTCTCTTTAACGGCTATGGAGGCACTATTGAGCGCAATGCGAGAGATTGCAACAGTTGAGAATACTTGCAAGAGAGGCGCACGAGCTCCATGCTTCGATCAAAGGGAAAAAAGAAACCGTTCGACTAAAGCCGCTGGGAGCGCAGTTCTGGGAGTAATTGGTTATCAGCGTTAGTCCGTTTTTCTTTGCTTCACGCTTGATGTGCTTGCGCTACGTAAAAGCAAAGCAGCACACACGCACAGACACACACAGATATAGATACATATATACGATCAGAAAATCCGCGCGTGGCACGTGATAAATTGCCTAAAAAAAAATTTACCTACTCTCGGTAAGGAAAAGGAGACCTGATGGAAACAAATGTGCCAAACTGCCAGCATGCTTCCATTTTGTTTGTGTTCCTCTTATGCTATGAATCTGTTGCAGGGGCCAAATTGAAAGAGGCAATGCACACCGCGCCTCCTGCAACTTGTTTGCAACCCCAAACACCCACATGAGAGGGCAGCAAAAAAAAAAAAGCAGGCTACTAAGTTTGTTGCATTTAAAGTTCCAACATGCTCGTTTGATTTGTTTGTTTATTAACGTAAACATCATTTGTAAGTTCATGAGAGCCTCGCTTCGTCCCGCCACCATCATTCCGGTGTTCAGCGCAAAGCGGTCTTTTCCCTGCACTTCCCACTATTGGGACACTTGCAGAAATCCTCAAAGACGGAGAAACATCATGCAACTATGCCTTACAATGCGTCAGTTAAGAGACAAAAAATGAACGGCGCATTAAACTTACGAAAAAAGCGTCTGAACCGCCAAGGCGAGTACTCGCCATCGTTTGGCAGCCTTAGAAAAACCAAGTCGTTCGAAGCGAGCAAATCGCACACCAGAAAGTGAGTGAGCGATGCTACTTATCTTTTTGAAACTAAAAGAAAGCACTAAGCGTTAAATAAAATCTAGTGAAAATACTCAAGGACCAACCCTACAAAGCAGGAGTGATCCGGGAAGAGAAAGATAATAAGCAAATCGTCAATAAGCGTTTTTTTTTCTTGAGCTTGACAAAAGAAAAAACTACAGTTTGTATTGCCCAGAAGTAAGGAAGTCAGAAGCTTCTTCAACTGTTTAGTAAGCCAGTTTACCTTTTGTTGGTGGAGTGTAAAAAGAAAATTGCCGAAAATTCACGGCTGAGCTCCTAATTGGAAAAGGCAGGAATCATACTTTTGGTTTGTTCAAAGATCTCACTCACAACGGGTCGCACCACCTACGGACTTTGTTGCGATGTGGTGCTCAGGAACAGCTGTCGGCGCTCTGCACGCAATGTTCGGAGTCAGGGGTATGCCTCTCACAGCCTTCGTTGCAGAGTAACACGCTGCAGTTAATTCACGAAACAGAGACGTCAGGAGCGGCCCCATACTTTTCGGCGCCAACAACACTAAAACAAAGAACACCATGTGAGGCCCAGCTTTACTGAAGTAAGGCTCTGGTCGGCAACAGGAACAGCCAATTGCCTTGCAAGTCCCTACTCATTAATAAAAACAACGCACAGAAGAGAGCACGGGCAATGGGAAAAAAGTAGGAGCGCAAAACGTAACTCCCAACGACACACCAAGAGTAGAACCGATTTCATCGAAGCGCTCCCCCTCAACGTAATCCTAAATAGGAGCACCACAGCCTTTATTACTCAGCAAGCGCCTTCTCAGCCTCACGCACTTCGGGGGCCACGTTCTTCTTGCCATCCTTCTCCTCGTCCCACGGGTGCAAGAAGAAGACCTGGATCACAAAGCAGATGAAGCCAAGACCACCGAAGAAGATGAAGGCAATAGACTGACCCTTGTCCTGGTTGCCGGACTTGCCGCCGGAAATGCGCTCCGTCGCGATCGGGTAGCACACGTTGATGATCAGGTTGTAGATGAACTGGACCACCTGCGTGACCGACGCACCACGCGGGCGGAACGACGGCGGGAACATATCCTGCGTCAGCACGTAGTAGCACGGACCGACGCACACCTCGAAGCCGAGAATGTACAGAATGATACCAGTGATGGCAACACCGTCCTTCGCATCACGCGACGACACATTCGGGTATACCGGGATACCGCACAGGAACATGCACATGCACGACGTGAAGATCGAGCCGAACAGGAACAGCTGGCGCAGCGTGAACGCGTACGACAGCGGGATCGAAATGAGCGTCGTCACGAAGTTCCACACCATCACGTAGAAGTTACCCACCAGCGGTGCAAGGCCAAGGCTGCCCATAATGGTCGGCGCGTAGTTCATCACGGCGTTGATACCGGTCAGCTGCAGCGTACCAGCCATCACGCAACCCATGCCCATGCGGGGGAGCATCTCCACGAAGCTGTACTCGTTGGGGTCCAGCTCGATCGCACCCTCGTCGTCGCCGCCGTCGAACTTGGCGCGGGAGTCGTTGACGGTGATGCCGAGACCAATCATGACGATGCTGAGGAGAGTCGAGACAGCGCACAGGCCCTGCATGCGCGCCATCAGCTTCTGGTCCTTGTCACGCGAGTAGTACACACTCTGACCAAGGGCGAGACCCATCGTGGCAGCGATGAAGATACCGAACGTCGTGAACACCTGGAACAAGCAGCCGATCGTGCGCTTCCACTTCGGGTGCGCGTTCTGATCAGTGTACACGGGGCACGCAACACCGATCACACCCAAGAACAGACCGATGGCAAAACGACCGACAATCAGCACCCAGAACTCGTTCTCGGCGCACGACACGTGGTACATCACGGAGCTCACAACGCCGACAATGCCGACGAGGAGGAACGAGATCTTCGCACCGATGGCAGTGGCGAGCGGACCAGCGAAGACGGAACCGATGAGGCAGCCGGCAATCATCGAACCGGCAAAGATACCGTTATCCGACGACGAGTAGCCGTAGGGGTTCTGGCACTCACCGTCGCTGTACGACCACGAGCAACGCTTGTCAGCATTGCAGTTCGAGATCGCAACAGAGTTTTTTGCGCCGCCGCTTTCTTCGTTCGGATACCTCTTGCTGCACGTGATGCCGGCCCAACCGCAGTAGCCGGCAGTGTTGTTAGCAGAAGGGTACCACTTGCAGTTCGCGTTCGGCAGCGTCGTGCACCCGGCCTCGTAGCGGTATTTGGCGCAGTTCGTGCTCATGCCGTACATGGTCGAGTACACAGCCACAAAACCGGTACTGTAGCCGTTAAGTGTACCACCGGTCGCCTGCACAATGCATACACGGATGTTGCCAGCGGACAGCATCGAGTCATCGTCTTCCTCAGGCTTCTCATGCGGCTTCTCGTGGGCGTCCTCCTGAGCAATCTCCTTCTCCTTCTGCGACATCGAGTCCGAGTGGGGCTCGTTGGAGCCGGCCTGATGAACGCTCATGATTGCTGTTTAGTTGCCTCCTCCTTCGTTTATTTAGGCAATCAGCACACTCTAGAAAGCGTATCGGGGAATAGGATGAGAGATGTTTCCGAGCGCAAGGCAGGAGCTCTCTGTTCTTTCGCTCTGCCTTCTAACTTGTGTCGTTGTCTGTGTAAGTAATGGCTTAGTTACCGCGTTACTGTACACACGGAGACAGAGTGGGGAAAGGGCGGCGAGAAGGATTGTTATTGAGGGGTTCATCAAAAGTGAGAGAAAGGAAGTAGGCAGAGAGCACTTTCATCAGAGAGGAGAGAAAGAAGCATAGAGCAAGTCGACCGCGATGCGCTTGCTTCTGGATGCAGGCGCAGCCTTATAGACAGTCGCCCTCCGAAAGACGTTTCACAGAAGAACCGTTAACATTTTGTGCACAGCGAGCAGAACGGGGGAACTTAGCACAAGCCACAACGCTTTACAGCCTGGAGTTGCCTGTCAAGCTAATGCAACAGACAGGGTTGCACACAACCAAATGGCAGCATCTGCAGGATGGGTGCCTTGGCACTGCGTCTGGCAAATCCATTCACGTATAACTGCGTTTTCTCTTTAACGGCTATGGAGGCACTATTGAGCGCAATGCGAGAGATTGCAACAGTTGAGAATACTTGCAAGAGAGGCGCACGAGCTCCATGCTTCGATCAAAGGGAAAAAAGAAACCGTTCGACTAAAGCCGCTGGGAGCGCAGTTCTGGGAGTAATTGGTTATCAGCGTTAGTCCGTTTTTCTTTGCTTCACGCTTGATGTGCTTGCGCTACGTAAAAGCAAAGCAGCACACACGCACAGACACACACAGATATAGATACATATATACGATCAGAAAATCCGCGCGTGGCACGTGATAAATTGCCTAAAAAAAAATTTACCTACTCTCGGTAAGGAAAAGGAGACCTGATGGAAACAAATGTGCCAAACTGCCAGCATGCTTCCATTTTGTTTGTGTTCCTCTTATGCTATGAATCTGTTGCAGGGGCCAAATTGAAAGAGGCAATGCACACCGCGCCTCCTGCAACTTGTTTGCAACCCCAAACACCCACATGAGAGGGCAGCAAAAAAAAAAAAAGCAGGCTACTAAGTTTGTTGCATTTAAAGTTCCAACATGCTCGTTTGATTTGTTTGTTTATTAACGTAAACATCATTTGTAAGTTCATGAGAGCCTCGCTTCGTCCCGCCACCATCATTCCGGTGTTCAGCGCAAAGCGGTCTTTTCCCTGCACTTCCCACTATTGGGACACTTGCAGAAATCCTCAAAGACGGAGAAACATCATGCAACTATGCCTTACAATGCGTCAGTTAAGAGACAAAAAATGAACGGCGCATTAAACTTACGAAAAAAGCGTCTGAACCGCCAAGGCGAGTACTCGCCATCGTTTGGCAGCCTTAGAAAAACCAAGTCGTTCGAAGCGAGCAAATCGCACACCAGAAAGTGAGTGAGCGATGCTACTTATCTTTTTGAAACTAAAAGAAAGCACTAAGCGTTAAATAAAATCTAGTGAAAATACTCAAGGACCAACCCTACAAAGCAGGAGTGATCCGGGAAGAGAAAGATAATAAGCAAATCGTCAATAAGCGTTTTTTTTTCTTGAGCTTGACAAAAGAAAAAACTACAGTTTGTATTGCCCAGAAGTAAGGAAGTCAGAAGCTTCTTCAACTGTTTAGTAAGCCAGTTTACCTTTTGTTGGTGGAGTGTAAAAAGAAAATTGCCGAAAATTCACGGCTGAGCTCCTAATTGGAAAAGGCAGGAATCATACTTTTGGTTTGTTCAAAGATCTCACTCACAACGGGTCGCACCACCTACGGACTTTGTTGCGATGTGGTGCTCAGGAACAGCTGTCGGCGCTCTGCACGCAATGTTCGGAGTCAGGGGTATGCCTCTCACAGCCTTCGTTGCAGAGTAACACGCTGCAGTTAATTCACGAAACAGAGACGTCAGGAGCGGCCCCATACTTTTCGGCGCCAACAACACTAAAACAAAGAACACCATGTGAGGCCCAGCTTTACTGAAGTAAGGCTCTGGTCGGCAACAGGAACAGCCAATTGCCTTGCAAGTCCCTACTCATTAATAAAAACAACGCACAGAAGAGAGCACGGGCAATGGGAAAAAAGTAGGAGCGCAAAACGTAACTCCCAACGACACACCAAGAGTAGAACCGATTTCATCGAAGCGCTCCCCCTCAACGTAATCCTAAATAGGAGCACCACAGCCTTTATTACTCAGCAAGCGCCTTCTCAGCCTCACGCACTTCGGGGGCCACGTTCTTCTTGCCATCCTTCTCCTCGTCCCACGGGTGCAAGAAGAAGACCTGGATCACAAAGCAGATGAAGCCAAGACCACCGAAGAAGATGAAGGCAATAGACTGACCCTTGTCCTGGTTGCCGGACTTGCCGCCGGAAATGCGCTCCGTCGCGATCGGGTAGCACACGTTGATGATCAGGTTGTAGATGAACTGGACCACCTGCGTGACCGACGCACCACGCGGGCGGAACGACGGCGGGAACATATCCTGCGTCAGCACGTAGTAGCACGGACCGACGCACACCTCGAAGCCGAGAATGTACAGAATGATACCAGTGATGGCAACACCGTCCTTCGCATCACGCGACGACACATTCGGGTATACCGGGATACCGCACAGGAACATGCACATGCACGACGTGAAGATCGAGCCGAACAGGAACAGCTGGCGCAGCGTGAACGCGTACGACAGCGGGATCGAAATGAGCGTCGTCACGAAGTTCCACACCATCACGTAGAAGTTACCCACCAGCGGTGCAAGGCCAAGGCTGCCCATAATGGTCGGCGCGTAGTTCATCACGGCGTTGATACCGGTCAGCTGCAGCGTACCAGCCATCACGCAACCCATGCCCATGCGGGGGAGCATCTCCACGAAGCTGTACTCGTTGGGGTCCAGCTCGATCGCACCCTCGTCGTCGCCGCCGTCGAACTTGGCGCGGGAGTCGTTGACGGTGATGCCGAGACCAATCATGACGATGCTGAGGAGAGTCGAGACAGCGCACAGGCCCTGCATGCGCGCCATCAGCTTCTGGTCCTTGTCACGCGAGTAGTACACACTCTGACCAAGGGCGAGACCCATCGTGGCAGCGATGAAGATACCGAACGTCGTGAACACCTGGAACAAGCAGCCGATCGTGCGCTTCCACTTCGGGTGCGCGTTCTGATCAGTGTACACGGGGCACGCAACACCGATCACACCCAAGAACAGACCGATGGCAAAACGACCGACAATCAGCACCCAGAACTCGTTCTCGGCGCACGACACGTGGTACATCACGGAGCTCACAACGCCGACAATGCCGACGAGGAGGAACGAGATCTTCGCACCGATGGCAGTGGCGAGCGGACCAGCGAAGACGGAACCGATGAGGCAGCCGGCAATCATCGAACCGGCAAAGATACCGTTATCCGACGACGAGTAGCCGTAGGGGTTCTGGCACTCACCGTCGCTGTACGACCACGAGCAACGCTTGTCAGCATTGCAGTTCGAGATCGCAACAGAGTTTTTTGCGCCGCCGCTTTCTTCGTTCGGATACCTCTTGCTGCACGTGATGCCGGCCCAACCGCAGTAGCCGGCAGTGTTGTTAGCAGAAGGGTACCACTTGCAGTTCGCGTTCGGCAGCGTCGTGCACCCGGCCTCGTAGCGGTATTTGGCGCAGTTCGTGCTCATGCCGTACATGGTCGAGTACACAGCCACAAAACCGGTACTGTAGCCGTTAAGTGTACCACCGGTCGCCTGCACAATGCATACACGGATGTTGCCAGCGGACAGCATCGAGTCATCGTCTTCCTCAGGCTTCTCATGCGGCTTCTCGTGGGCGTCCTCCTGAGCAATCTCCTTCTCCTTCTGCGACATCGAGTCCGAGTGGGGCTCGTTGGAGCCGGCCTGATGAACGCTCATGATTGCTGTTTAGTTGCCTCCTCCTTCGTTTATTTAGGCAATCAGCACACTCTAGAAAGCGTATCGGGGAATAGGATGAGAGATGTTTCCGAGCGCAAGGCAGGAGCTCTCTGTTCTTTCGCTCTGCCTTCTAACTTGTGTCGTTGTCTGTGTAAGTAATGGCTTAGTTACCGCGTTACTGTACACACGGAGACAGAGTGGGGAAAGGGCGGCGAGAAGGATTGTTATTGAGGGGTTCATCAAAAGTGAGAGAAAGGAAGTAGGCAGAGAGCACTTTCATCAGAGAGGAGAGAAAGAAGCATAGAGCAAGTCGACCGCGATGCGCTTGCTTCTGGATGCAGGCGCAGCCTTATAGACAGTCGCCCTCCGAAAGACGTTTCACAGAAGAACCGTTAACATTTTGTGCACAGCGAGCAGAACGGGGGAACTTAGCACAAGCCACAACGCTTTACAGCCTGGAGTTGCCTGTCAAGCTAATGCAACAGACAGGGTTGCACACAACCAAATGGCAGCATCTGCAGGATGGGTGCCTTGGCACTGCGTCTGGCAAATCCATTCACGTATAACTGCGTTTTCTCTTTAACGGCTATGGAGGCACTATTGAGCGCAATGCGAGAGATTGCAACAGTTGAGAATACTTGCAAGAGAGGCGCACGAGCTCCATGCTTCGATCAAAGGGAAAAAAGAAACCGTTCGACTAAAGCCGCTGGGAGCGCAGTTCTGGGAGTAATTGGTTATCAGCGTTAGTCCGTTTTTCTTTGCTTCACGCTTGATGTGCTTGCGCTACGTAAAAGCAAAGCAGCACACACGCACAGACACACACAGATATAGATACATATATACGATCAGAAAATCCGCGCGTGGCACGTGATAAATTGCCTAAAAAAAAATTTACCTACTCTCGGTAAGGAAAAGGAGACCTGATGGAAACAAATGTGCCAAACTGCCAGCATGCTTCCATTTTGTTTGTGTTCCTCTTATGCTATGAATCTGTTGCAGGGGCCAAATTGAAAGAGGCAATGCACACCGCGCCTCCTGCAACTTGTTTGCAACCCCAAACACCCACATGAGAGGGCAGCAAAAAAAAAAAAAGCAGGCTACTAAGTTTGTTGCATTTAAAGTTCCAACATGCTCGTTTGATTTGTTTGTTTATTAACGTAAACATCATTTGTAAGTTCATGAGAGCCTCGCTTCGTCCCGCCACCATCATTCCGGTGTTCAGCGCAAAGCGGTCTTTTCCCTGCACTTCCCACTATTGGGACACTTGCAGAAATCCTCAAAGACGGAGAAACATCATGCAACTATGCCTTACAATGCGTCAGTTAAGAGACAAAAAATGAACGGCGCATTAAACTTACGAAAAAAGCGTCTGAACCGCCAAGGCGAGTACTCGCCATCGTTTGGCAGCCTTAGAAAAACCAAGTCGTTCGAAGCGAGCAAATCGCACACCAGAAAGTGAGTGAGCGATGCTACTTATCTTTTTGAAACTAAAAGAAAGCACTAAGCGTTAAATAAAATCTAGTGAAAATACTCAAGGACCAACCCTACAAAGCAGGAGTGATCCGGGAAGAGAAAGATAATAAGCAAATCGTCAATAAGCGTTTTTTTTTCTTGAGCTTGACAAAAGAAAAAACTACAGTTTGTATTGCCCAGAAGTAAGGAAGTCAGAAGCTTCTTCAACTGTTTAGTAAGCCAGTTTACCTTTTGTTGGTGGAGTGTAAAAAGAAAATTGCCGAAAATTCACGGCTGAGCTCCTAATTGGAAAAGGCAGGAATCATACTTTTGGTTTGTTCAAAGATCTCACTCACAACGGGTCGCACCACCTACGGACTTTGTTGCGATGTGGTGCTCAGGAACAGCTGTCGGCGCTCTGCACGCAATGTTCGGAGTCAGGGGTATGCCTCTCACAGCCTTCGTTGCAGAGTAACACGCTGCAGTTAATTCACGAAACAGAGACGTCAGGAGCGGCCCCATACTTTTCGGCGCCAACAACACTAAAACAAAGAACACCATGTGAGGCCCAGCTTTACTGAAGTAAGGCTCTGGTCGGCAACAGGAACAGCCAATTGCCTTGCAAGTCCCTACTCATTAATAAAAACAACGCACAGAAGAGAGCACGGGCAATGGGAAAAAAGTAGGAGCGCAAAACGTAACTCCCAACGACACACCAAGAGTAGAACCGATTTCATCGAAGCGCTCCCCCTCAACGTAATCCTAAATAGGAGCACCACAGCCTTTATTACTCAGCAAGCGCCTTCTCAGCCTCACGCACTTCGGGGGCCACGTTCTTCTTGCCATCCTTCTCCTCGTCCCACGGGTGCAAGAAGAAGACCTGGATCACAAAGCAGATGAAGCCAAGACCACCGAAGAAGATGAAGGCAATAGACTGACCCTTGTCCTGGTTGCCGGACTTGCCGCCGGAAATGCGCTCCGTCGCGATCGGGTAGCACACGTTGATGATCAGGTTGTAGATGAACTGGACCACCTGCGTGACCGACGCACCACGCGGGCGGAACGACGGCGGGAACATATCCTGCGTCAGCACGTAGTAGCACGGACCGACGCACACCTCGAAGCCGAGAATGTACAGAATGATACCAGTGATGGCAACACCGTCCTTCGCATCACGCGACGACACATTCGGGTATACCGGGATACCGCACAGGAACATGCACATGCACGACGTGAAGATCGAGCCGAACAGGAACAGCTGGCGCAGCGTGAACGCGTACGACAGCGGGATCGAAATGAGCGTCGTCACGAAGTTCCACACCATCACGTAGAAGTTACCCACCAGCGGTGCAAGGCCAAGGCTGCCCATAATGGTCGGCGCGTAGTTCATCACGGCGTTGATACCGGTCAGCTGCAGCGTACCAGCCATCACGCAACCCATGCCCATGCGGGGGAGCATCTCCACGAAGCTGTACTCGTTGGGGTCCAGCTCGATCGCACCCTCGTCGTCGCCGCCGTCGAACTTGGCGCGGGAGTCGTTGACGGTGATGCCGAGACCAATCATGACGATGCTGAGGAGAGTCGAGACAGCGCACAGGCCCTGCATGCGCGCCATCAGCTTCTGGTCCTTGTCACGCGAGTAGTACACACTCTGACCAAGGGCGAGACCCATCGTGGCAGCGATGAAGATACCGAACGTCGTGAACACCTGGAACAAGCAGCCGATCGTGCGCTTCCACTTCGGGTGCGCGTTCTGATCAGTGTACACGGGGCACGCAACACCGATCACACCCAAGAACAGACCGATGGCAAAACGACCGACAATCAGCACCCAGAACTCGTTCTCGGCGCACGACACGTGGTACATCACGGAGCTCACAACGCCGACAATGCCGACGAGGAGGAACGAGATCTTCGCACCGATGGCAGTGGCGAGCGGACCAGCGAAGACGGAACCGATGAGGCAGCCGGCAATCATCGAACCGGCAAAGATACCGTTATCCGACGACGAGTAGCCGTAGGGGTTCTGGCACTCACCGTCGCTGTACGACCACGAGCAACGCTTGTCAGCATTGCAGTTCGAGATCGCAACAGAGTTTTTTGCGCCGCCGCTTTCTTCGTTCGGATACCTCTTGCTGCACGTATGCCGGCCCAACCGCAGTAGCCGGCAGTGTTGTTAGCAGAAGGGTACCACTTGCAGTTCGCGTTCGGCAGCGTCGTGCACCCGGCCTCGTAGCGGTATTTGGCGCAGTTCGTGCTCATGCCGTACATGGTCGAGTACACAGCCACAAAACCGGTACTGTAGCCGTTAAGTGTACCACCGGTCGCCTGCACAATGCATACACGGATGTTGCCAGCGGACAGCATCGAGTCATCGTCTTCCTCAGGCTTCTCATGCGGCTTCTCGTGGGCGTCCTCCTGAGCAATCTCCTTCTCCTTCTGCGACATCGAGTCCGAGTGGGGCTCGTTGGAGCCGGCCTGATGAACGCTCATGATTGCTGTTTAGTTGCCTCCTCCTTCGTTTATTTAGGCAATCAGCACACTCTAGAAAGCGTATCGGGGAATAGGATGAGAGATGTTTCCGAGCGCAAGGCAGGAGCTCTCTGTTCTTTCGCTCTGCCTTCTAACTTGTGTCGTTGTCTGTGTAAGTAATGGCTTAGTTACCGCGTTACTGTACACACGGAGACAGAGTGGGGAAAGGGCGGCGGGAAGGATTGTTATTGAGGGGTTCATCAAAAGTGAGAGAAAGGAAGTAGGCAGAGAGCACTTTCATCAGAGAGGAGAGAAAGAAGCATAGAGCAAGTCGACCGCGATGCGCTTGCTTCTGGATGCAGGCGCAGCCTTATAGACAGTCGCCCTCCGAAAGACGTTTCACAGAAGAACCGTTAACATTTTGTGCACAGCGAGCAGAACGGGGGAACTTAGCACAAGCCACAACGCTTTACAGCCTGGAGTTGCCTGTCAAGCTAATGCAACAGACAGGGTTGCACACAACCAAATGGCAGCATCTGCAGGATGGGTGCCTTGGCACTGCGTCTGGCAAATCCATTCACGTATAACTGCGTTTTCTCTTTAACGGCTATGGAGGCACTATTGAGCGCAATGCGAGAGATTGCAACAGTTGAGAATACTTGCAAGAGAGGCGCACGAGCTCCATGCTTCGATCAAAGGGAAAAAAGAAACCGTTCGACTAAAGCCGCTGGGAGCGCAGTTCTGGGAGTAATTGGTTATCAGCGTTAGTCCGTTTTTCTTTGCTTCACGCTTGATGTGCTTGCGCTACGTAAAAGCAAAGCAGCACACACGCACAGACACACACAGATATAGATACATATATACGATCAGAAAATCCGCGCGTGGCACGTGATAAATTGCCTAAAAAAAAATTTACCTACTCTCGGTAAGGAAAAGGAGACCTGATGGAAACAAATGTGCCAAACTGCCAGCATGCTTCCATTTTGTTTGTGTTCCTCTTATGCTATGAATCTGTTGCAGGGGCCAAATTGAAAGAGGCAATGCACACCGCGCCTCCTGCAACTTGTTTGCAACCCCAAACACCCACATGAGAGGGCAGCAAAAAAAAAAAAAGCAGGCTACTAAGTTTGTTGCATTTAAAGTTCCAACATGCTCGTTTGATTTGTTTGTTTATTAACGTAAACATCATTTGTAAGTTCATGAGAGCCTCGCTTCGTCCCGCCACCATCATTCCGGTGTTCAGCGCAAAGCGGTCTTTTCCCTGCACTTCCCACTATTGGGACACTTGCAGAAATACTCAAAGACGGAGAAACATCATGCAACTATGCCTTACAATGCGTCAGTTAAGAGACAAAAAATGAACGGCGCATTAAACTTACGAAAAAAGCGTCTGAACCGCCAAGGCGAGTACTCGCCATCGTTTGGCAGCCTTAGAAAAACCAAGTCGTTCGAAGCGAGCAAATCGCACACCAGAAAGTGAGTGAGCGATGCTACTTATCTTTTTGAAACTAAAAGAAAGCACTAAGCGTTAAATAAAATCTAGTGAAAATACTCAAGGACCAACCCTACAAAGCAGGAGTGATCCGGGAAGAGAAAGATAATAAGCAAATCGTCAATAAGCGTTTTTTTTTCTTGAGCTTGACAAAAGAAAAAACTACAGTTTGTATTGCCCAGAAGTAAGGAAGTCAGAAGCTTCTTCAACTGTTTAGTAAGCCAGTTTACCTTTTGTTGGTGGAGTGTAAAAAGAAAATTGCCGAAAATTCACGGCTGAGCTCCTAATTGGAAAAGGCAGGAATCATACTTTTGGTTTGTTCAAAGATCTCACTCACAACGGGTCGCACCACCTACGGACTTTGTTGCGATGTGGTGCTCAGGAACAGCTGTCGGCGCTCTGCACGCAATGTTCGGAGTCAGGGGTATGCCTCTCACAGCCTTCGTTGCAGAGTAACACGCTGCAGTTAATTCACGAAACAGAGACGTCAGGAGCGGCCCCATACTTTTCGGCGCCAACAACACTAAAACAAAGAACACCATGTGAGGCCCAGCTTTACTGAAGTAAGGCTCTGGTCGGCAACAGGAACAGCCAATTGCCTTGCAAGTCCCTACTCATTAATAAAAACAACGCACAGAAGAGAGCACGGGCAATGGGAAAAAAGTAGGAGCGCAAAACGTAACTCCCAACGACACACCAAGAGTAGAACCGATTTCATCGAAGCGCTCCCCCTCAACGTAATCCTAAATAGGAGCACCACAGCCTTTATTACTCAGCAAGCGCCTTCTCAGCCTCACGCACTTCGGGGGCCACGTTCTTCTTGCCATCCTTCTCCTCGTCCCACGGGTGCAAGAAGAAGACCTGGATCACAAAGCAGATGAAGCCAAGACCACCGAAGAAGATGAAGGCAATAGACTGACCCTTGTCCTGGTTGCCGGACTTGCCGCCGGAAATGCGCTCCGTCGCGATCGGGTAGCACACGTTGATGATCAGGTTGTAGATGAACTGGACCACCTGCGTGACCGACGCACCACGCGGGCGGAACGACGGCGGGAACATATCCTGCGTCAGCACGTAGTAGCACGGACCGACGCACACCTCGAAGCCGAGAATGTACAGAATGATACCAGTGATGGCAACACCGTCCTTCGCATCACGCGACGACACATTCGGGTATACCGGGATACCGCACAGGAACATGCACATGCACGACGTGAAGATCGAGCCGAACAGGAACAGCTGGCGCAGCGTGAACGCGTACGACAGCGGGATCGAAATGAGCGTCGTCACGAAGTTCCACACCATCACGTAGAAGTTACCCACCAGCGGTGCAAGGCCAAGGCTGCCCATAATGGTCGGCGCGTAGTTCATCACGGCGTTGATACCGGTCAGCTGCAGCGTACCAGCCATCACGCAACCCATGCCCATGCGGGGGAGCATCTCCACGAAGCTGTACTCGTTGGGGTCCAGCTCGATCGCACCCTCGTCGTCGCCGCCGTCGAACTTGGCGCGGGAGTCGTTGACGGTGATGCCGAGACCAATCATGACGATGCTGAGGAGAGTCGAGACAGCGCACAGGCCCTGCATGCGCGCCATCAGCTTCTGGTCCTTGTCACGCGAGTAGTACACACTCTGACCAAGGGCGAGACCCATCGTGGCAGCGATGAAGATACCGAACGTCGTGAACACCTGGAACAAGCAGCCGATCGTGCGCTTCCACTTCGGGTGCGCGTTCTGATCAGTGTACACGGGGCACGCAACACCGATCACACCCAAGAACAGACCGATGGCAAAACGACCGACAATCAGCACCCAGAACTCGTTCTCGGCGCACGACACGTGGTACATCACGGAGCTCACAACGCCGACAATGCCGACGAGGAGGAACGAGATCTTCGCACCGATGGCAGTGGCGAGCGGACCAGCGAAGACGGAACCGATGAGGCAGCCGGCAATCATCGAACCGGCAAAGATACCGTTATCCGACGACGAGTAGCCGTAGGGGTTCTGGCACTCACCGTCGCTGTACGACCACGAGCAACGCTTGTCAGCATTGCAGTTCGAGATCGCAACAGAGTTTTTTACGCCGCCGCTTTCTTCGTTCGGATACCTCTTGCTGCACGTGATGCCGGCCCAACCGCAGTAGCCGGCAGTGTTGTTAGCAGAAGGGTACCACTTGCAGTTCGCGTTCGGCAGCGTCGTGCACCCGGCCTCGTAGCGGTATTTGGCGCAGTTCGTGCTCATGCCGTACATGGTCGAGTACACAGCCACAAAACCGGTACTGTAGCCGTTAAGTGTACCACCGGTCGCCTGCACAATGCATACACGGATGTTGCCAGCGGACAGCATCGAGTCATCGTCTTCCTCAGGCTTCTCATGCGGCTTCTCGTGGGCGTCCTCCTGAGCAATCTCCTTCTCCTTCTGCGACATCGAGTCCGAGTGGGGCTCGTTGGAGCCGGCCTGATGAACGCTCATGATTGCTGTTTAGTTGCCTCCTCCTTCGTTTATTTAGGCAATCAGCACACTCTAGAAAGCGTATCGGGGAATAGGATGAGAGATGTTTCCGAGCGCAAGGCAGGAGCTCTCTGTTCTTTCGCTCTGCCTTCTAACTTGTGTCGTTGTCTGTGTAAGTAATGGCTTAGTTACCGCGTTACTGTACACACGGAGACAGAGTGGGGAAAGGGCGGCGAGAAGGATTGTTATTGAGGGGTTCATCAAAAGTGAGAGAAAGGAAGTAGGCAGAGAGCACTTTCATCAGAGAGGAGAGAAAGAAGCATAGAGCAAGTCGACCGCGATGCGCTTGCTTCTGGATGCAGGCGCAGCCTTATAGACAGTCGCCCTCCGAAAGACGTTTCACAGAAGAACCGTTAACATTTTGTGCACAGCGAGCAGAACGGGGGAACTTAGCACAAGCCACAACGCTTTACAGCCTGGAGTTGCCTGTCAAGCTAATGCAACAGACAGGGTTGCACACAACCAAATGGCAGCATCTGCAGGATGGGTGCCTTGGCACTGCGTCTGGCAAATCCATTCACGTATAACTGCGTTTTCTCTTTAACGGCTATGGAGGCACTATTGAGCGCAATGCGAGAGATTGCAACAGTTGAGAATACTTGCAAGAGAGGCGCACGAGCTCCATGCTTCGATCAAAGGGAAAAAAGAAACCGTTCGACTAAAGCCGCTGGGAGCGCAGTTCTGGGAGTAATTGGTTATCAGCGTTAGTCCGTTTTTCTTTGCTTCACGCTTGATGTGCTTGCGCTACGTAAAAGCAAAGCAGCACACACGCACAGACACACACAGATATAGATACATATATACGATCAGAAAATCCGCGCGTGGCACGTGATAAATTGCCTAAAAAAAAATTTACCTACTCTCGGTAAGGAAAAGGAGACCTGATGGAAACAAATGTGCCAAACTGCCAGCATGCTTCCATTTTGTTTGTGTTCCTCTTATGCTATGAATCTGTTGCAGGGGCCAAATTGAAAGAGGCAATGCACACCGCGCCTCCTGCAACTTGTTTGCAACCCCAAACACCCACATGAGAGGGCAGCAAAAAAAAAAAAGCAGGCTACTAAGTTTGTTGCATTTAAAGTTCCAACATGCTCGTTTGATTTGTTTGTTTATTAACGTAAACATCATTTGTAAGTTCATGAGAGCCTCGCTTCGTCCCGCCACCATCATTCCGGTGTTCAGCGCAAAGCGGTCTTTTCCCTGCACTTCCCACTATTGGGACACTTGCAGAAATCCTCAAAGACGGAGAAACATCATGCAACTATGCCTTACAATGCGTCAGTTAAGAGACAAAAAATGAACGGCGCATTAAACTTACGAAAAAAGCGTCTGAACCGCCAAGGCGAGTACTCGCCATCGTTTGGCAGCCTTAGAAAAACCAAGTCGTTCGAAGCGAGCAAATCGCACACCAGAAAGTGAGTGAGCGATGCTACTTATCTTTTTGAAACTAAAAGAAAGCACTAAGCGTTAAATAAAATCTAGTGAAAATACTCAAGGACCAACCCTACAAAGCAGGAGTGATCCGGGAAGAGAAAGATAATAAGCAAATCGTCAATAAGCGTTTTTTTTTCTTGAGCTTGACAAAAGAAAAAACTACAGTTTGTATTGCCCAGAAGTAAGGAAGTCAGAAGCTTCTTCAACTGTTTAGTAAGCCAGTTTACCTTTTGTTGGTGGAGTGTAAAAAGAAAATTGCCGAAAATTCACGGCTGAGCTCCTAATTGGAAAAGGCAGGAATCATACTTTTGGTTTGTTCAAAGATCTCACTCACAACGGGTCGCACCACCTACGGACTTTGTTGCGATGTGGTGCTCAGGAACAGCTGTCGGCGCTCTGCACGCAATGTTCGGAGTCAGGGGTATGCCTCTCACAGCCTTCGTTGCAGAGTAACACGCTGCAGTTAATTCACGAAACAGAGACGTCAGGAGCGGCCCCATACTTTTCGGCGCCAACAACACTAAAACAAAGAACACCATGTGAGGCCCAGCTTTACTGAAGTAAGGCTCTGGTCGGCAACAGGAACAGCCAATTGCCTTGCAAGTCCCTACTCATTAATAAAAACAACGCACAGAAGAGAGCACGGGCAATGGGAAAAAAGTAGGAGCGCAAAACGTAACTCCCAACGACACACCAAGAGTAGAACCGATTTCATCGAAGCGCTCCCCCTCAACGTAATCCTAAATAGGAGCACCACAGCCTTTATTACTCAGCAAGCGCCTTCTCAGCCTCACGCACTTCGGGGGCCACGTTCTTCTTGCCATCCTTCTCCTCGTCCCACGGGTGCAAGAAGAAGACCTGGATCACAAAGCAGATGAAGCCAAGACCACCGAAGAAGATGAAGGCAATAGACTGACCCTTGTCCTGGTTGCCGGACTTGCCGCCGGAAATGCGCTCCGTCGCGATCGGGTAGCACACGTTGATGATCAGGTTGTAGATGAACTGGACCACCTGCGTGACCGACGCACCACGCGGGCGGAACGACGGCGGGAACATATCCTGCGTCAGCACGTAGTAGCACGGACCGACGCACACCTCGAAGCCGAGAATGTACAGAATGATACCAGTGATGGCAACACCGTCCTTCGCATCACGCGACGACACATTCGGGTATACCGGGATACCGCACAGGAACATGCACATGCACGACGTGAAGATCGAGCCGAACAGGAACAGCTGGCGCAGCGTGAACGCGTACGACAGCGGGATCGAAATGAGCGTCGTCACGAAGTTCCACACCATCACGTAGAAGTTACCCACCAGCGGTGCAAGGCCAAGGCTGCCCATAATGGTCGGCGCGTAGTTCATCACGGCGTTGATACCGGTCAGCTGCAGCGTACCAGCCATCACGCAACCCATGCCCATGCGGGGGAGCATCTCCACGAAGCTGTACTCGTTGGGGTCCAGCTCGATCGCACCCTCGTCGTCGCCGCCGTCGAACTTGGCGCGGGAGTCGTTGACGGTGATGCCGAGACCAATCATGACGATGCTGAGGAGAGTCGAGACAGCGCACAGGCCCTGCATGCGCGCCATCAGCTTCTGGTCCTTGTCACGCGAGTAGTACACACTCTGACCAAGGGCGAGACCCATCGTGGCAGCGATGAAGATACCGAACGTCGTGAACACCTGGAACAAGCAGCCGATCGTGCGCTTCCACTTCGGGTGCGCGTTCTGATCAGTGTACACGGGGCACGCAACACCGATCACACCCAAGAACAGACCGATGGCAAAACGACCGACAATCAGCACCCAGAACTCGTTCTCGGCGCACGACACGTGGTACATCACGGAGCTCACAACGCCGACAATGCCGACGAGGAGGAACGAGATCTTCGCACCGATGGCAGTGGCGAGCGGACCAGCGAAGACGGAACCGATGAGGCAGCCGGCAATCATCGAACCGGCAAAGATACCGTTATCCGACGACGAGTAGCCGTAGGGGTTCTGGCACTCACCGTCGCTGTACGACCACGAGCAACGCTTGTCAGCATTGCAGTTCGAGATCGCAACAGAGTTTTTTACGCCGCCGCTTTCTTCGTTCGGATACCTCTTGCTGCACGTGATGCCGGCCCAACCGCAGTAGCCGGCAGTGTTGTTAGCAGAAGGGTACCACTTGCAGTTCGCGTTCGGCAGCGTCGTGCACCCGGCCTCGTAGCGGTAGTTGGCGCAGTTCGTGCTCATGCCGTACATGGTCGAGTACACAGCCACAAAACCGGTACTGTAGCCGTTAAGTGTACCACCGATCGCCTGCACAATGCATACACGGATGTTGCCAGTGGATATGACCGGGGTATGTAGTCGGTGTTCTTCTTCCTTTGACGTCCTGCGGCGCCGCGTTGTTTGTGTTCACTGCTTGTCCCTTTCCGCCCTCTCCTTTGACATGATTGCGCCTATGGTAGTGTCGTCTGGATACTGGGATCGTTAATGATGTTGTCCAAGTGTGTCAGCCGATGGTTCTACCATTGCATTGCGGCGCGCGGGGCTATGTGGCTAGGGTCCCCATTACCTTTTTCTGCTCTTTATCCTTCGGTACTTCCTTCCGAAGTCGCACACTGTTGTGTGCATTTGAGAGCTTTACAAACAAGCCCTCGTCCCCGGCGTTATGGGTGTACGGTGCGGGCGGTGACGAAGGCTCAGCCGGTTGCGGTGCTGAGGGGTGACACCGAGCAACCCCTCTCCTGGTGGTCGTGCACGCCAGTTTGGCGTATTCTGTGGCATCGTCTCTCGTTTTATAAGTGGTTATGTGCCGAATAAATTTCTTTCGAAAGCAGTTGTCGCGTCCTCGTAAAGAAGTAGATTTTGTTGTTGATAAAAAGAAAAGAGGCCTTTTAGTTTTGACTTGTTTCTGTTGGCGTGAGGGAACATAGAGTGTTTGACATTGGTGCGCGTTCTTCTATTCGTTTCCTGGTGGCAGGTTTTCTTTTCGGTACTTGAAAGGAGCAGAGGTTACTGTGAGGGAAAACCACGAGTTTGGGCGACTAACTCCATCAGAAAAGATGTTGATCAAGGGCGACTCTTTTTCATTGGTGGGGCGTAGTAAGTTGGATATTACATTACGTTAGTTGTGGGTGAAGTAATTAATCGAACTGTGTGTATTCGAATGGTTTTTAGGTGTGCGTTTTCTAAAAGATTTAGTACAAAAAAATAATTGTAACAACGGGCTCAAGTCAAGACAATAATCAGAAAAGAGCCTGTGTGTTTCTTGTGTTCGTGTATTCAGTAGTGCACACTCAATTATTTGATGCGATCCACACCGTTGTCGTTGTATTGAAATTGCCCTCGCAACACAGTCTTCTGATACCATGCATTCTTTCTATCAAACAAAAAAAAACTGGTCTCTATTGGTTTGGACGACCTCCAAATTGAATTATCGATAGTTTTCGAAAACGAGGTGATCTTCAGGACCTTGATGCATCCTGTTGAACTTCAGCAAGAGTCACTTTAAATAAAGAGAATGATGCTGCTCGAAAACTCTTGACGTTTTTCCACCGTGAGGTTGCTCCAAGAGTTCCAAGAATAGATAGTGAGCTGTGCTTGTAAAGAGGCGCTGATTATGTCTGTGAGCCTCCAACTCTGCATCTCAACACGCAACAAATTTCATCGTTTTAACCTACTCTCAACACATTACTACCAACGTAGAAGTGGTTTACAGCGATATTACAAATAGATTGGGTAACCCGCCCACTTGCAAAAAAAACGGAAACCGCAAAAAACTTGGTAGTTCGTACTACAGGCTGGTGCCAGACTTAAGTACGAGCTAGTTAGTTCCTCATCAAGCACACCGTTTCCCTACTTTTCTTCGAGAAAGTCACACGATGTACCCTGCTTCCTTCAAGGCGGAGGCGGCTGCCGCAATCTCAGCAGGTCCGATGCGGCAACATCCGCCAATCAAACGTGCACCGTGCCCCGCCCACTCCGCCACTAGTGCTTGTAGACGGAGCGTTGTGCTACTGTTCTGCGTGAGGTGCCACATCTTTGTTGCGGCATTGTAGGATTCACCGGCATTCGTGTATACTACTAGCGGCATCTGCGTCAGCTTGCGCAGGTGTGCCAGCGCACCTGCGGCTTCGGCCATTGGGATGCAGTTGACACCCGTCGCAATAATTTGCGGTGCAGCCTCTAATCCAGGAATGATGTCGGCCCACTTTGTGCCATCGCTGATTGCCTCCGCAGGCGAGGTGCGCGAAGTCGTGAAGGACACCCAGGCGCGGCTTGTCGGGTGCTCCTCCTGCAGCAGCGACACTATCGCACTCACCTCGACAGCATTCGGCTGCGTCTCGATCGCCAACACGTCCGCCCCAGCACGGAGCAGCGCGGCGATGCGAGCGCGGTGAAAGTCTTTGAACTCGTCGGTTGTGCGCACGTAGTCGCCGCGGTACTCGGAGCCGTCCGCGAGGTAGGCGCCGTAAGGACCAACGGAACCAGCGACGAAGACCGGACCAGCATTGGGGTGGCGCTGCAAGAAAGCGTTACGTGCCCGCTGCGCAATTCGGACCGACTCTTCAATAGCGGCGACGGCGGCCTCCTCGCTGAGACGGCGGTGTTCCATGAGGCTACGCGGCGTGATTTGATAGCTAGCCGTGATGATGCAGCGTGCCCCAGCCTCGAGATACTCTTCCTCTATCTCTTGGATTAGCTGCGGCGAGTCGAGGAGCACCTTGCCTGACCACAGGGGGTCGAGAAGGTCGCAGCCGCGCTTTTCAAGCTCTGTAGCGAGGCCGCCGTCCAAGACGACGGCGCGCGACGGATCCGACAAAAACGACTCCATATATTGAGACACTAGATTGTGTTTGAAGGCTCGGTTTAGGTGAAACTAGCCCACAGAATATGACGGCCAAAGTAAAAAAAATGTAAATTAACTGAGCGGCGAAGGTGTCGATAACGCGTGCACGTGTATCACGCAGGCCCATGTCACAATAAAGAAAAGGTTAGGATCTGAAAACGTGGAAGTGCAGAATGTGGTATGAAGACGATCTCCAAAAAAAAAACTTTTAAAGTACCACGTGGGCACTTGGGGTTCGGTACTTTTATTGAAGAAGAAAACTCAAGTTGGTCCACAGAAATTTGATGAGCGGCGCTATCCCGTGCTTCTATTTCGTTATGGCATGTTTGTTGTTGCTGTTGTTCGCGTTTCCTACAGACGCTAGTGAGAAAACACAAGTCATCAAAGTTAAAGAGCTCTGTAAAACAACAACTCTTCATTTGTGAGCGTTGCACTTTTACTCCTTACGTACGATACATAAGAATTTATTGAGAACTAAATTAACACCCGTGTAATGTAAACATGCGCTCGCACAAACACCCAAAAGGTAGTTAAAACATGCCAGTATGACTAAGCAAAGTACTTTTCCTCGACGCGCAGAGAATCCCGCACTCGAAAAAAAAAAAAGAGCGAAGCAGATGACCACGACCGCCTAAACGAAGTTGAGTTGAGAAGGACACACCGAAACAAAGCAAGAAAAGAGCCGCACTGGTGTGATTTTACCACCGCGCCCTTTTACCAGAAGGGGCACCACCCTTGGAAGTGAACGCAGAGATTTTCGTTGGAGGTTGCCTCGAGGATCAGGCGCGACACCTGCGCCTGCACCGACAGGCCATCGTCAGTGTTGTCACCCGGCACCACCGCCACATCCGACTCGGTCACCGACAATAGGTCCCCCTCCTGCCCATCCTCCTTCGCTGCGTCATCCAGGCCGATGGTTGTGTGCGGCGTCCCGCCCAGCGTCGCGCGGCGGCTGGCAAACTCGCGGCCCTCCAACTTCTCACGGATACGGTGCACCACCTTCTTCGCTTCACTGGTCTGATTTGCTGACGTGTTGCTCACCATTCTCGACGACTTCACACTTGCGCCTGTCTGCGCGGCCGCGACGGGGACGCCCGAAGTGACGGAGGCGTGCGGGGCACGGAGGGAACGGCTGCGCGACAAGTACGAGCGCGGCACCGGCGTGTGGGACGCAAAGGCGCTGCGGGACTTATGGAAGGACTCGCCAATTACGGTGTACGCGGCGCGCTGCGAGTAGTCCCCACCCCCCGGCGCCGCCATGTCCGTCGAGAGGATACCGCTGCTCGGAGCCACGGAGGCGGTGGTCGTGGCGCTTGCGCGGTCCTTCGACTCATCGCGCCACCATGAGACAAGCGGGTCGTGCACGAAGGCCTCGAGAAGCGCCAGGATGCTGCTGCCCTCCTCCCGCAGTACCCCCATCACAGTAACACAGCCGTGGCGAAAGAGGCCGTCAATGCCGCCCATCTCCATTGCCTTCACCAGCATGCGGGTAAGGCGGAACGGCACTTTCTCAGGGAATGCGCTGCGGTTCTGCGCAACATCGAAGCAGTCACCGAAATCGATGTGCACGACGCGGCCGCTGAAGGAGTGAACCATCAGGTTCGACGGGTGGCGGTCGCCAAGGCCTAGAATATGGCCGACCATTGACATGGTCGCGAGGGAGCAGACGTACGTCGTACGCCGGTCAAGCCACGACTCCGCGCTGGGTGCACGCATCCAGAGCGAGTTGGCGAGATCGGTACCTTCCGTTTGCTCCAGCGCGAACTCGAACGGCTCGACGTGTTGAATTACCTGCAGGCGGTCCAGGTCCACGTTGAAACTCAGCATCAAGTTTACCTCTATCGACAAATACTTGGAGTGTACGCGGTAGTCTTTAATAAGCTGATGCAACGTGTCGCAGTTGTCCACCCAGCCGACGAGACCGGCGTTTTCGCTAAGTGGGGTGACGGAGAAAACTTGGATCATGCAGTCCCGCCGCTGGATAGCCGAGTGCTTTTCCAGCAGCGTGTTCACGAACGCGAGTAGCTGCATGACACGTTCGTCCAACCGCAGGTCTTCGTGGCCTTTGAGCAGAAACTTGTACAGCACCCCATCCGTACCGTTTACGTAGAGGCGGCGCGGGTGTTGTTTCGAGTTCATCACCTTAAGTGTGTTCTGGAAACTGGAGATGCACGGGTAGACGCCGCTCTCGCTGTACTGCCCGGGCACCACGAGAGACAGGTCCTTGCCGCTCTGCATTAACCGCGGGCTCACCAGCTGCAGCGCCAGTGAGGCCATTCCGCTAATCTGTTCATCCATCCGCTTCACCGCCGTCTTGAAGCGGCTCCATGCCTCCTCTATGTAAATGTTATTTCCCGTTGAGGCGGCTTTCTCCACATACTCGCACGCGCCACTCAGCAGCTCGCCAAATTCGGCAACGAAGTGTGACTCGGCCAGCGTATCGGGGTGCGACAGTTGTTCCAGCAGCGGCTGCAGTGACTGGAAGACGTTGTGCGCGTTCTTGTCGCGGCCCCACTGAAACCACACCCGCTCCAGCTCGTCGAACCAGAGCTCCGTCCATAGCACAGCGCACCGCACCAGCTCCTGGCAAACGAGGGCGGCGTCCTTCACCATCGTGCGGCCGTGGTGGTGCATCTCTTTAATGCGGCAGAGCAGCCGCTGCGCCGCCAACTTGCGCTCCATCTGCTCCGTCGTGTTGGCTTCCGGGCCCTGGACGCTAGAGTTGAACGCCACATTGAGGCTGTAAAGCAGCGCTTGCGGATGTGCCTTGGCGACGATCACGAGGAGGTGGAAGACGGACTCCGACACGACGGCGTCGCGTGAGTGCAGGCGGGCAATGATCTGCGGAATTACCTTCAGCCACACGGTCGGGCTTACCTGCAGGATTTGCGCCTGCAGGGCGGCGTTGTTCTGCACCTGCGACAGCGACGCGTGGCTGAACCACAGCGACAGGAAGCCCAACACGTCCTCCAGCTCCTCAGAAAAACAGACACTGCGGACGTAGCCCTCCATCGCAGCCACGATGTGGTTGACGTGCTCCTCGCGGCGCAGCTCTAGGGTGGCGGTGGTGGTGTTGTTGCTAACGGCCGCAGCGGCGGCGCGCGAGCGGTGGCTGACGAGGTCGTGGTTGAACCGTGCCCACGTGTGCCAGATAGAGCCGTTCGTGCTATCCAGGCACGTCGCCTTCTCGAGGTGGTGGCGAATGTAGTTGCGGTAATCGGTATCGAGCGCGTGACGCTTCTTCGCCTGTGTGAAGAGCCAGCTCGCGAGCTTCGAGTGGCACATCGCGAGACTTGCCTGGCTGTAGCCGCCTGGGTAGGTAACGGGCGACGGCAAGTCGGCGTTCGCCGCGAAGGCTGTCTCCGCCTTCTCCATACGCTTCAAGTAAGCGTCCAGCATGTCCACCGCTATATCGCGCTCCTGCACCTCGTACATGTGCTGGAAGGCAGCGAGAGCGATGGTGGGCTGCGGCAACTTTTCCTGCTCCAGCGTCGCGCCAATCGTCTTCTCGCCCAGAAGGTCGTATAATATGTCGCGCGACGTCCGCTCCCGCCCGTGCACGCGCGAGAGCGCCACGAAGCGCAGCCACATATCCAGCTCCTGCGACGGTGGGATAACAAGCGTGTGGTCGGCCAGCGTGCCCGGCCAGCCTTCGTACGCCATCGCGGCCAGCCGTTTTTCCCATAGCTCCTGCCAGTGATTGAGGCCCTGCGGATTGTCAGCGACAAACGCGAACTCCTCTAACTCGCTGAGCTGCTGGATGCCGACGAACAGGCCGTAGGCGCGGTCGTAGCTCTCAGCCACCAGCGCCGACAGCGTGGAGTCGAGGCGCTTGCGGCAATTTTGGATGATCGGTAAGGCACCGTGGAACTGGTGCTTGTGCGTGGCAAGCACCGCGCGGTAGAACACCGCAGTGGTGCCGACGTAGCCCTCGTCGCTCATATACGCCGTAATCGTCTCCATGTCGTCCCAGCGGCGCAGCAACCACGCGGCGTGTGCGCCGTACGGGGCCAGCTCCGACGCCTCTTTGCGGGTTATGCGCGGGAAGAAGAGCTTCCACGACTCGAGCAGGCGGCCGTAATCGCCGAGGTTGTCCAGCGAGCGCATGAAACCTGCCATATTGCTGAACTTGTTCGGCTCGGCCTGCAGACCTTTTTCGTAGGCGCGCAGACTCTGCGACCACCACTGCAACTTCTCGAAGAGCTGCGCGTCCATCATGTGCGGTAGCTCCGACTGCGGCCTGCCAGTGAGGAAGGAGAAGTTACGTTGGATGTACTTCAGCATACCTTCGGCGCTTTCGCGGAGGCCGAGCAAATTGCAGAGGTAGATGCTCTTCTCGCACCACTGTAGCAACTTCGTCCACTCCTCGGGAGGCAGGGGGTGCGCCTGGCCTCGCATCACGCTGCGCTCGTACTCGTAAGTTGCCTCATAGAACTGAATCTCTACGTAATGCAGCGCCTTGGCGTACAGGTTACACCGCTCGCTGTTACCCATCAGCGTCTTGAGATCGAACAGGAGCCCGGAGTAGGTGCTGCGCGAGCCCTCTTTAGGGTTGAAGCGCATCTCGAGTCGTTCCATGTACTCGGACAGGTTCAGCAACTCCTGCAACACCTCCAAAGGCACTCGCTCGCTGCGCAAAACGGCCCCGAGCAGCGAGCGCACCACCTCTTTCGTGTGCGGCTCCATCTCCGCGTAACACACTGCAAAGGCGGAGTGCAGCATATGCCGCGCAAAAGGCTCGTGCAGCTGAGCCAGGGAAAAGGCGAAGCCATGCGCGTTGGAGGGGCTGGAGCGGAGCAGCTCCACCGCCAGCTGCTTTAGCCACGAGTTCCACTCCTCCTCCGTCTCGCGGTCTCGGGCAACAAGGATGCTGCGCAGCTGCGTAAAGTTATCCGCCAGTGCCGTCTTGCGCCGCTGAGCCAGCTGTTGGGTGTTGACGCGGTAGTGTGCGGCAGCCTCCTCGTCCTCAGCCTGCGAGTTTTCTGATGCCACGACGCGACCGCCGCTGCGCAGCGTGCTCAGCACAAACGATTTCACATCTTTGCCATCATCGCCGTACGCATCGAGCAAGGGAAACACCATTGGCGTATACTTTTCGAAGTCGCTGCCTAGGTTGCGGGCGACGTTGCGCACCGCATCCAGCGCGACAGCCACGAAGGTGCGCACGTCCGTCACGACTGCCGCGGATTCGGCGGCAGCGACAGGGCCCGCCGTGGCGACGCTGCTACCAGTGCAGCCGACCCGCCCGTGGTAGCTGGCAGCCGGTTGCTGAAGTTGTTGCTGTTGTTGGGAGATGTCTAGGGTTTCGTTCTCCATCTCCTTCAGCACACGGCATAAACAGTGCACGCAGCGCGACGCATGGAAGACAAGGCGTGGCAGTCGACGGGCAAAGTGGCGAATGGCGTCTAAAGCAGACGTGCGACATGGCACCGGGTAGGCCGGGTTGCTCGCCACCTCGCACACGCACGGCACGGCGTTGTGTAGGTAGTCGTCCAACAAGTGGCCCATCTCGACGAGGAAGGCGAAGACCGGCTCGCCGGCGTGGGCCGCGTCTGCCTGAACAGTTTGAATCAACGGTGGCAGTACCAGGGAGAGGGAGGGTCGGAACTCTTCCCGCAGTGACCGACGCAGCTCGCTCAGCAGGCACAGCACCTCCACGAGCACCCCACGCTTCGCCGAGCCGAGAAGGTTAATGCAGGTGACGACGAGCTCGTCGAGGTAGGGACGGATGTACTGACCGTAGAGGTACACGATACGGGTCATGGCACCGAGCAAATTCTCGCGAATTTTTGCCTGGAACGTGAACTGCTGCAGCACCGTCTGAATAATCTCCCCGTAGAGTGGGATGAGGCAGCCGTTGGACGCTTCTTTGAGGGAAAGCGTGTTTGCGATCACCTGCACTGCACAGAGGCACTGGTCGTCTGAGAGGGAAGGCAGCTGCAGCACGCTCAGCACATTTCTCACCACATTCAGCATAATTGCATCCTCTCCACGCGAAGACGAGAGCTGCAGGGAAGCGGGCGTACCCGCGGCACCGCTGCTGAGGCCGCTGTCGCGTAGGTTTCGTGTTATCTCCTTCACCCGCACAGGGTCGACGGCACCGATAATGCCCATCAGCTTCAGCACATCCAGCCGCACCGGCCATGTCTCCTTGAAACCGCCGTGCAGGGCGGACAGGAGCACGCGCAGCAGCTCCGGGTTTGTCTCGTAAACATCGACATCCTTCGTAGTGCGGATAATGTCGCCGAGAGCGCGAATCGCCTCGAGCTTCTTCTGGATGCTGGAGGAATCAAGGATGTGTCGTATCACGCACGGCCGAATCGCCGCCACCACCGCGACGTCGTCTGCCTCGGCGTAGCGGGCCAGTTTGCCCACGAGGGAGAGGAGGGCGGTGAGGACCGGCACCTGCTGGTTGTCCTCTTGCAGCCGCTGCACGCAATCCTGCAACAGAGAAGAAATGTAGGGGCGAGTCATGGCCGGCGCGGCCTCGACCACCGCGCTTAGCACCGCTGCTGCCTGCTCCTGTCGCTTCGGCACCTGGAAGAGACGCATGTCCGCGACGCACTGCACCATGACACGCCGCAGCATCGGGAGGATGCAAGACGGATTGCGGCTGGACAGGCGGCCCAGCAGGCGCACCGCGGCGATGCGATTTTGATGGTGGTCGTGCAGTGCTGGGAAGAGTGCAGTGCAAATTCCCTGCAGCGCCAACGTGTAATCGTACTCATGTGTGAGGTGCTCCAAGGTGTGGAGGCGGATGTCGCTCTCCGTGTCTGCCACGGCGGCGCTCACGAGCTTCTTGATGACAGTGTTCACCAGCCCCATGTGCTCGCGGCCACGGTGGATGACGACGCCGACATCAGTGCGCTCGCACGGTGACTGTGAGCAGCCAGAGAGGGCCAGCTTGAAGCAGAGATCAATCGCACTGCGCCGCACCTCCTCGTGCGGGTCTGACACATACCGAATTACCGCGTCGCATAGGAACTGCAGCGTCGAGTACCCGGTGAAGTCGAGGCTGCCGAGTGAGTTGAGGTTCCGCACAACCGCACTGTGGTCCGTCTCGGGTGTCAAATTTTCGTGGCGGGGGCGGTTGCGCATCCGGGACAACTGCTCCGTCGTCGCGTCGAGCACCTTGGACAGACAGGTGGAGCGCAGCTCGGGAAATGCGGTGCAGATCTTGGCCACATCGCGGGCGAAGTGCTCCGTAACGGAGCCTGCAAAGAGCGGTCCGAGCAGGTGTCGTAAAAAAGGTCGCACCGCGTTCGGCTCCACACAGGAGAGAGTCGCAAAGCACGTGACGGCCTCCGGGCAGCGGTCGCGGTTGGGCCGCGGCGTCAGTGAGGCCTCGATGTATTTCATCATGTAGTCGAGGAACGGCACAACGAGGCTGGGCAGCACGGTGAAGAGCTGCGCAAAGACCCGAAAAACGTTCGCGCGCTCGTCGGGCCCGTCTGTCCCACCGAAGGCCACCGCCGCCAGCGCACGCACCTCCTTGACGGAGATCTCTTTAAATGTTGCGCCGTCGTACTGTGCAAGCAACGGCAACGAGTTGAGAATCTCCCTGCGGACGTCGTTGCTGTGCGGTGTGTGCACAAGGTTGCTATTTACAAAGGCCCACAGCTGCAATATGTGTTTGCGGCCTTGGTTTGAGAAGCCGACGGAGCAGCCGTCGGCCTCGCGGGTGGCGGTCCCAGAGAGCACGGCGTTGAATGCCAGCAGACATCCATGCAAAACGATGTCGCTGCCGTACGTGATGCTGCGCTCCGCATCTTCTAAAAACGTGTTCTGCCACATGCTATAGAAACCCTGATCGGTGGATCGGTACGCGATAGAGAGCGTGTGAAAGAGCGCATCACCAGCGCTGACGCGCACCAGATTACTCGTGTCTAATATGGCCCGTCGCAGGCACTCTAAGATATTGTTCACGTGTGGCGCAATCGTCGAAGGGACGCGGCGGACGAGCTGCTGAATAAAAAGACAACCCGAGAGCTTTGTGGCTTGTGGAAAGAGTTCTTCGTCTGTGACCGAGTTGTCGGCATCACGTCTGCCTGTGGCGCCGTCCGAAGGTGGTGAGAGGGGAGAAGGGCCACCACTGACACTCGCACACCGCCGGGCATCTGCGGACTTGTTCAAAAAAGCTTCATCATGGCCACCGCGCATGAGCAATGCCAACGAGAACTGCAGGCAGTTGTTGATGATCCCTTCGACTACGCTGCTGCCGTTATTTAACAAAAGTCCCCACACTTCTCCCGCGGCAAGGGCGGTTTGATAGTCGCTTGTCTCTAGTACACAGCGTACCAGCAGCTCCGAGAAAAGCTTCGTCATTTCGTTCAATTCTACGTATTCCACGGGGAGCAGCGCACGCAGCACCTGCACACCTGTCATGTGTGTCTGCGGATTCTCAAAGAGATGGCGCAGCTGGGCATTGAGCCAGTTTGGGAACACACGCGCATTTGTCGTGTAGGACTTGACGGAGTTACGGTGGAAGAGCGCATCCTTCTCCTCTTCGATCACGTACTCAAGTTTAAGAATGGTGGAGGGGAGTGTCTGCGGGGTAACCGTCTCGAGCTCTTGAAAGATGGGCCGCAGCTGACCGATCAGCGGGTGTCGGTTGCCGCCGCCTTTAGAGCTGTTTTTTACTTCCATTTTTATCTTACTATGCCTACTGAATGTCTTTTTCTTTTTCCAAATATAGGGGAAAAAACTAGGCAAGCAAGAAATGCAAAAGAAACTAACAGGTTCGCACCAAGGCACACGGACAACTAACGCTACTACTACTGTCGTTCGGCACACAATAAAGAAAGAAATTAAAGAAAAGTAGACAGTGAATCATTAAAAAAGGAAAAAGATAGTTGACAGCGGTAAGAGACGAAGCGTTCACGTGTCTCTGCAAAAAAAAAAAGTCTCACCCGGAAGCAGCGAAAGCAAAACACAAGGAATATAACAGAAACGTCTAAAACGCGGAAATTATGAGTGGGAACCATACACAAGAAAAAGCTACTTCTATCAGGAAGCGGTAAGGAAAAAAAAAATGTGACCAAGAGTAAAATAGAGCAAGCGTTGCGCTATTGAAAAAAAAAAAAGTCAAGCAAGCAAGTAATGAACTTGAGGCGATATCAAAAATCGTAAAGATCACCGCAAAGACAACGGGCAGAAGGGAGAGAGAGTTTGAGCTACAAAGAGTCGGGAAGACGACACTTTCTTTTTCTTCTCAACGCCAAAAACACAATAAAGCATGATACTGCGACGCCGAACTTACATGAAAGCAACCGAATACTAGCGCACTTTTTCGAAGAGAAACAGCTATGTAAAGGAGCAGATCCCTGTGTGCACGTTATTAAGCAAGGCAGAAGAGCAGCTGAAAAAATGGAACTACGGTCAACACGCCCAACTGATGTCCAGTTTCGTTAAGTTTCGCGCGGCTTACTTGTGGTGATGTATGTCAGTCAAAAAGCACAGGTTGGTAGTCTCTTTTTCAGCTCTTTTTCTTTTAGTTTGTTGTCTTGCTGTTCGAGTGTTTGTGGGCGCACAGAGTCTGTCGTGCCGCGCCTCTGCTCAAAATGAGCAATATTCTTTCTTGTTGACTTTGCTGACGGAGTTCACAGCGAAACCAAACAGCTCCCGTTCAAGAAATAAAAGAAAAAGAGAGGCAAGAGGAGTTGAGAAGGGTATTTGTTAGTCTCCAAGGCATTTATTCTCCTGAATTTGATGATCGTGGAGATGCTAACACTGAAATAGCTATAGTTGTTCTCTGTTTTCCTTAACGCCACAAAGAACGGTAGAGAAATCAGAAGAGGTATGATTTCACTAAGCCTTCAAAGCAAATGGAAAACCTTTTTTCGCTTTACGCTTTTAGCTCCTTGGTGTTGTTCTTTCTTTCTTTAACGTGGCAACAAATGCGCAACTTCTGTGGGATTGCTGCGGCAATTTACTGTGCGGTCCAATACAAGTAGATCTAGGTGGGCGTGAATACCTCAACTTGCATGAATGGTCAGAAAGCGATTAAAAATAACCGCCCTCCAACGCGCAAAAGAGGGGAAAGCGCCCGCCGTCTTTACTGTTATTGTTACTACTATTAGAACACAAAACCTAGCTGTATGAGGAGAAGGGGAGCCAAAAGAGGTAGTTGAATAAGCTGCACACGTTAATCACGCCTGTGGCGCTTTGAGGAGGAGAATTCCGGGCGAAGTACAAAAGCGTGCCTAGTGAAGACAGCAAAAACGGCCCCGCTCTGTTGTCTTTTCTCGCTGTATTTTGCATCGCTGATGCGTGTTCTTCCATATCCTCCCGGGCAGTGGACTTCAACGAAAACTACACCCACCAACTAAGGCGCTTGGGAACTGCTAACACGAGTTACAGTTCCACGTTTATTTCTTATTTTGGGGGAGTTGTTATAGTTAACGTTTACGGTTTCCTAACACGTATGATAAGCTGAAGTCAGCAAATGAAGTAGATACACTTGTTGATGCAACTGTCTCGTCGCAAACGGGTGAGTTCCATACATGAGAGGTAAGTGTCCCGCACTCGAGCAAAGCCGAAATTAGAGAAAAGCGAGAAACAAAAAAAAAAGATTAAACGCGTTACAATAATGAACAGTAGAATCAGAAAAGACTTTCTAACTAGAATTGTTATGAAAAAGAAAGAAAGCACAAAACAAACCCGACAACGTCAGACACGCCCGCAATTCCATAGCCAGGACAAATACCCATTTGCATCAAAAAGAAAGAGAAAGCAAGTACTTCACACCCGATGGGAATCACCGAAGAGGAGTTGAGGGGGGGGGATTGCGGCAAATGAACCGACTGGACATCAAAGAAGCTTGAAGAGGAGCTTCTTTCTATAGACAAATTGAGAACAATAGTATATTTGCTTTTTTGCTGCTGTTTTGCTTGTGCTGCACAAGCTCAGCGAAGTCCGTGCAACATAAACCTCGTCCTTCTACACGCATTCCCGACCGCAATTCCATACACATCTTACCCCACATAATGTACAAAGGAAAAAAGCTATCAAAACCCATAAAGAAATCGCAAAAAAAAAAAAGAAAAAGAAAAGGAAACTAGTGGAGTTGAACTTCTACCCACCGGAACCCCGAACACAAGCAAAGCGCGAGGAAAGGCATATTTGTTTGTTCTTCTCGATTTTGCACGGGTGAACACTACATGGCGAGCAGGTTTAGCACAGCCTTGGTTCTTCCATGAATAAAATCAGAAAGAAAGCTAGACAGGCAGCCGGCACTCCGAAGACTCAGCAAGTTGAGGAAAACTACTTGCATTCTGTATGCGACGGGGGGCGATATGAGCAGATAAAGCAAGGAGTTTTTTCCGTTCATTCAATCTGCTTTTTGGGTACAAAAAAAGGAAAAGGAAAACAAGGTCAAAGGCACAATACCGGAATGAAGCACGCAAATGACGAGGAGCGGAAAAGCTTGCGCAAACTGCTATGCCACTCCGAATACGCAATTAGCAGTATTTATTTGAAGCAAGCTAATCACCTCCATGGCTTTTCGTAGTTGGTGGTGTTGTGGCAGCAGGGGTCGCACACAGAAATGGAGAAAGTAATATGGAAAAATCGAAAACGGTGCGCGTTGCCCTCCACAGCGATCTCCTCATCAAGACGCGCTGAGAATAAACAAGGGAGCAACATTACGTTCGATTAGCAGCCCGCTCAACTTCTGCCAGCGTAAAACCCGGGAAATTATAAACACGTTTCTGTATTGGCTTAATTCGCCTACCACCGCCTGTCACCGTACCCACACGTTATCCTTAGTTGCATTCTCTTTTTGTTATACGTAAGTCAGTGTAAGCAAAAAAAAAAGGTAAAGCACCAAAAAAAAATGAAATGATCACTCAGAAACGGCAAACACCAGCAACAATTCAAGAGAAAAAAAAAGAGATGGGCACACCAAACACTTGTCCAAATAAATCCTAGAAGCAGCAGAGAAAGAAAGTCGGAGCACTGCGCTTTCCACAGTCTCCAAACCTCTCTAAGTGCCTGTATCACTTTCATTTTTTTGAGCATCGAATATAAAAATTAAAAAAAATTAGGAAAGAGCAGCCACGATGAGACAAGTACGCTTTCGTGCAGATGCCCCTTTTGCACATTCCCATTTTGCTCAGCAACGATGTCTCTTTACCGTGTCGGTGAGAAAGATGGCACGTGCTGCTCGAAATCTCATCCTTGTACGCAACTACGCCCCCCCCACCCGACCGAAGAACGTAAGAGAAAAGGGAAGTCAGATCAGACAGAGTAAGGTAGGGGAGAAAAATCGAGTAAATGAGAAACCAAAAATAAAAAGTATATAGGTAGATTGCTAGATGAATGAAAGTCCGTTGTTTCAGGAAGGATAATTGCTCGAGCGCGCCGGTTGTTCGTACTGTTTTTCGATCGAAGGCGGCACCTCGTGCAAGGTGCCATTCGAGCAGTGCAAACGCTCTCATCTCCGTCGATTCATTATCTGTCATCGGCAACGGCCCCGATTATGGAGATAAAGAGAGCCGCGTTAGTTTACTACCCGTCATCGGCGCTAGCGCCGCCCTCGCTGCCTCCGCCCTCGCTGTCCAACGCGCACATGGCGCGCTGCAACGCATGCTTGTGGCCGCAACGCTCACACTTCTGCACCACCCGCGTCAGGGGCGGCAGCACGTAACGCGTGTCCTTCCACACCAACCACACACCAATCAGCCCCGAGGTGAGGCCGCAACAGTACTCGAGCGTCTTGATGGGTTCGTACCCAGGAACCCATTTAAAGTAGACGTACATGTCGCACAGTGTGCGCATGATCAGCGCGTTCGAAACCTTCATATCGAGATTCGCGTACATGTGCTCCTCCTGCGAGACGGCGCCGAGAATTGCCGCCTTCAGCGCAGAGCGGCGCGTCAGTTCCGCCAGTAGGCAGCATGTCAACGACCATGACTTGAAGAAGCGGTAGCAGAAAGACAGCTTCTCGCGACTCCATTTACGGAAGACGATCTTCTGCAGGTAGTTCAGATCACCACTCAGCTGCTCAGGGACGCGCAGGAAGAAGGAGAGGCAAGTGAAAAACCAGTGCCAGAACTGCATGTCATCACGCTTCTTTAGCGCGCACAGGCCTTGGCGAAACGTCAAGCCCGGGCGAGCAAAATTACACAGCATACGGCACTCCACAATAGTATCCGCTAGCTTGAAGAACTTCTTCTTGTCCGCCGGATCGGTGCTATAGAGCGTGCACAGCCGCGAGACGTTCAGTAAGGTTTTCAACATCATGTCGACACCGACACCTTTCTTTTGGTAGTCAGTGAGGGCGGAGAAAAACGTCACCACGCCCACCGAGCTGCTGTGGGCGGAAACAATATCGGACATTTTGTTTCTGTGAATGTGCGTGTCCCCTCGATCCTGAATTAACGCTGCAGCGAATTATACTCAACAGCAGTAATTCTTAAGAGGATAAAAGACAACAAGCTAAACCAACAAATTAGAGAGCTTGTTATGCGATCTTCGAAAAATGTTCTTCGTTCTTGAGCATAAGAATAAGGAACGGACTAGAAGGAGCAGCAAAACTTCTTTACGTACAAAAGGTACTTTAATGAAGACAAAGAAAAAGAAAAAACGATCGAAAATTGTGCTAATGAGTCAAACAAACAATCAAAACAAGAGTGAACTACTTTGAAATTTCTTTTCCCCTGTGTACACGGTGACTTTAATATTATCTTACGTCGGTACTTGATAGGAAAAGCAAAAAGTGATAATTTTTTTTTGTTCCTTCTAGAGCACACGTCCTCGAGGGAAACGTGCGTTTGGACTTGGAAAAAAAAGGAAAAAAAAAATGTGTGTGTGTGGTTCGCTTCCAGTGAGATATGCGTACGTGCAAGAAAAAAAAAAGATTAATTCTTCACCTTGTTCGAGTGAAGGAATACCTTTCAGTTATGAAGAGAAAAAAACGCGACTTTCTTGTGGTTGATCGTGTTGTATGGAAAACAGTAAAGCAGAAACCAGCTTGATTTCTTTTTTTTTTTTTTGATTGCTGAGGCGCGTACGAAACTGCGCACTCAACGAGAAAGTCTTTTTTTTTTTGAGGGAGATACTGAGGTAGTAGATTAAATCGTTTGAAAGTCTCTTTTTTCCCTGCACAATTAAGCTCTCAAGACGCAGCCTTTTTCTTTTATAAATGTTAACTTTTGGCTTTGATGTTTACGTTTCAGCAGTGAAAAACCAGCAAGAGACTGATTAAAGCCAATCGTCGCAAATCCAAATGATAAGAACAGACACAACAAAAAGGGAGGCCAGAGAAACGGCCGAAAAAAAAAAACTGAAAAACGCTTCGAGAGAGAAGCAAAAAGAATACTTTTTTAAGAAGGGCAACCGATGCGCCGCTGAAAAGACGACGAAGAAGGTGAAGCCCACCTCACGCGGCGATCAAAACAAGAGCCAATAGCAAGCGGGCAATCAATGTTAGTATGCCGGGCAGAGCAAAATCAGTCAAGAGCAAATTTAAACTTTTGTGTGAAAATGGGAAGAAAAAGGAATGAGTCAATAAAAAAAAAAAAAAACAGAAAAGGGTAATTATAACTAAAACAAGAAAAAAACTGTGTGGGAATGACAATGCAGAGGTTTCACTTGTTCTGGCTATTATTCCTAGAGTAGCTGTTGATAGACTTGGGTTCTTTGTGTTTTTACATAAGGAGAAAAAAAAAAGACAAGTGCGAGCAGAGTGTTGGCGTCATTGATGTATTCAAATACGCAAGCAAAGCCAACGTGAGTGGCCAGCGAATACAGGCAATCAAATAGAGAAGAAGGGAAAAAAGAAAACGTTAAATTAAGCGAAAGAAATGAGAATTAAAGAATCATTGCATTACAGCTGCCTGTTCGTGTCGCATCCAAGCAACTTCCACGACGAGTAGAACTCTCAAATAAAACAATGTTAAGCTAGCTTTATTTACATTTAGGTTGTGTTGGTAAGCAGCAGTTGACGGATAGTTCATGCCTTAAAATAGAACCCGTTGTTGGACACCTTAAAGAAACATCGGCGTCAGAGCAAAAGTCACATTGTGTAAATTGAGATGAGAGAGAAGGTGATTGCTCTAACATTTGAAAAAGCACAACAGAGGGTAATGTACTGCACATAAATAAGGATGACAAAAAAAAAAAAACAATAGTGTTGTAAAATGACAGAAAGATATAAAAAGAGGTTTGTGATACCGTCTTTTTACTGAGACGCAAAGGCCCCAAAGCTGATAGTTCTCTGCCGCATAGCCTAATCATCATCAGAGTTGAACTGTGCAATCGCATCGGGCTGAGCCTCCTCCAGCGCCATCGAGAGCTGCGGTGCCTCATCCTCATCGACCATACGGGCATTGAAGTCGGTGTCCATGTCTGCGCAGTTCTCGATGCTGTAGAAGAGCTTCTGCTTCATCACCTCAAGCGAGCTATAGTCGGGTAGCTCCACCGCGAAGAAGCACGTTGCCGCCCGCGGCAACACCGTGTCGGGGTCCGCCTGCGTGGTGAGAGGGAGGACACGCAACTTCACTGGCAAGCGATCGCGGCCCGAGACGAAGCGGAGAAAAAGGCGGCGCTGCAGCGGGGTAGCCGCCTCCAATGCCTTCCACAGTAGCTGCACCCGCCGGTCCTCGCTCGTCAGACCTTCGTAGGAGGCGCCTTTGCGCAGCTCCTCAGGCTTGTAGTCTGCCTGCCCGCAGATGCGACGTTCCAACTCCTCGGGAGTCAAAAGCAGCACCGCCACCTCTGGCACCACGGACAGCAATCCCTCGCGCAACTTGCGCAGCTGCACATCAAACTCGTGCACCCTCGCCTGCAACAGCGCCTCGGCGTACTCGCGGCTGCGTGACAGTGTCACCCGCACCTGCGCCCCACCCTCGATCAGCTCCTTCGTCGAGTGGTCACTGAGCTGCGTGACGAAATACTCTTCGCCAAAAACGTCATCGAAGAGCTCAGCCGGGCTGTCACCGTCGCTTTCACCCTCAACTTGTGACAACCCTACGCCGCCCGGGGCAGCAAGCTTTCGGAACTCGCGCACACACTGCACGCAAATCGCGTCCACCTGCTCCACCTCCACCTCCGTAATCGGGTAGGCGCACAGGTAGCGCCAGACCAGCGGTGGCAGGAAGAGGTCGAGAGGGTCCTCACTGCGGAAAGCGCCGCCCATGATCCGGCCAAGGAAGGCGAATGCCTCAAGGTCATATGGAGTGCAGGCAGATGCGGCCGGCACGAAAGCCTCACGGTGGCTGCCGGTGTTGTGAACATGGTTCGCCGTCGGCACGAAAAAGGGCAGACGGGTCGACATCAGCTCCCGGCACATCTCGCTCAGGTGCTCGCGGAACGGCCCGCCTGCGTCCTCGGCGCCTTCGCCCAGAAAAACGGTATTCCAAAAACGCTGGCGTGTCTGAAAGATGCGCGACGGTTGCCCACCCAACAGGGCGAATGTCTGGCCGAACACCGACGCCTTCACCGAATGCGGGTCGGCGCGGGCCTTGGCGCGATTAATGGAGACGCGATACAGCTCCGACCGCAGCGATGACACCGCCAGCACGCTCTCTACCAAATCGCGGCGCACCGCACGGAAGAGCAATGTGCGGATGTTGAGGAACAGCAGCGTCATGAGGGACGGATGGGTGGTGTTAAGCGAGAGAAACGGCAGCAGTGCGTTGGTGATGTTACTGACGGCCTTGAGGACTTTGAACATCTCCCACGACCGCTCCGCCACCACCTTGCCCATCGCGCTGGTTGTATCGGGGTAGTTGTAGCTCGCGAGGTGCGCACGCAGCTTCTCCTCGCTGCTCTTCGTGAAAGCCTTCATCCCGTCGTCGGAGAACTTGTCTGTTGCCTGCACAACCAGACGGTACGGCAAGAGATGCATCTCGAAGTCGTCCATGCTTTGTGAAGCAGACTTGGCCAGAGAGCTGGCGTCAGCGGCACCGGTGTTATTACTGTGGCGGAGCCCAGCAGCCGGCCCAGCTGCGAGGTCCTGCGTGCGGTGCGCGCGGCTCAGCACCCGCCACACCTCCTGCATCGCCATAAGACGGTGCATGGTGCTGGTGGCGGAGGCGTTGTTGTAGAAGGTGTCCATCCGCTCATTCCACGAGTCCGGCACCCCGAGCGGGTTGAAGCCATCCGGCTTGTATTTGAAGGGCGAGGAGCCGAAGTTAAAGCTGATTGCGCCACCGGAACGGAGCGAGACGGCGGGCACGTAATATCGCCCTTGCGGAATCCCCTGGAAAGTGCACGTCTCCAGTAACGGGGATTCCGCCTTCAGGGTAAGGACACCCGTGATGGGTCGCCCATTCAGTAAGAAGCTCAGCTCGCCGTGAGCGACGTCGAAGGCGCAGCCCAGAACGTCGCCGGCGGTCCAACGGCGCGGTACGTTCACAGGCTCTGGCACTCCGCGGTGCCACATAACGCGACGAAAGAGGTCGACAGCCCACGAGGTGGACGAGTCCCCGACGCCGCTGCCGTTGCCGTGCAGCGTCTCGCCGCGCTCCATCCACCCAATCTGCAGCACGCCCTGAGTCCGGAGGGTGACCTCGTAATACCATGCCCCGGCCCCAACGGCACAGTCGCCCATGACTGTCTCGAAGGCCAGTCCGACATTCTTCACCTCTTCCATATTCACCTGCACGCTGGCCGAAGCGTGCACAGAGACATGCGCCGGCCCCACCCGCTCCGTCGAGCCGGCAAAAGGATCCGCCTCCTCGTAGTAAAACGGCGGCAGGGAGTAGCGGCCACCAGAAAATAGGTACGCCGCAATGTCCTGAAGCGAGCGCATTTGATTGTACGGGAAAACGGTGCCAATGGACAGGTTCGCCGGGTCGAGCGGCAGACAGCCGGCCGGTGGCTCGTGCTCGAAGTAAGCTGCGCCGAAATTGAGAGACACAGAACTTGCCCGTTCGATGGATACATACGGGTAGTACGTCGTAGACATCGACGTCACAAGGGGGGCACTACTCCCTCGATACAGTGTATTGGTAAAGCTGGTCACCCTGTCCCTTATCATACGCGCGCCGCCGACGTCGCTCAACGAGACTTGCTGTTCAAAAGACGATGCGACGTCGTGGGGGGACACAGCAGCAGCAGCTCTCTCGTTAGCGGCTTCAGCGCCGAAAGAGAAGTGCACCGCCTCAACGCCGTTCACCAGGATGGTGCAGCGCTGCGCCGTGGCATCGATGATAACACCCAAAAAGTCTTTGTTAAACCACAGTGGTGGTGTATCGGGACCAAAAGGCTGCCGCCGCTCCACGCCGTCGTGGAACACGCCCCCGTAGCCGTTGAAGGCGACAGGCTCGCTACCTTGCAGAATCGCGTTCGTGAGCGGAAATGGCATCTCGTGCTCCGCACCCGGCGGCATCGAGACGGGCAACACACCGATGGAGATATTCCCTGTGCCACCCACGCGCGCCTCGAAGTACCACTTCCCGGCCGTCAGCGGCGCGCCGGCAATAATCGACCCACCCGCGCCATCGCCGCTCAAGATGCACATGCCCTCCGGAGTCCACTCGTGTTCAAAGTTCTGCGAATGCCGCAGCTTCTGAATTGATACCCGGTCCTCGACGCTATGGCGCTGGCGATACAACTGCAGCTGCTCCTGCCGCTGCCGCGTAAAACGCGCCACCTCGGGATCCTCTGCTGGGGAGAGAGTAGCGGTAGTGGTAATCATAGAAGTGGGAACGGCAGTAACAGCAACGTCATTGGCAGTGTGACTCGGCGTGCTACCCAACTCGGGCCCGTGACGCTCACCGGTGACTGCAGTAAATTCTAAAGAAGTCCCCTGACCAGGTACGCTGTCCTCCGCTTTCGGCGGGGCGTACCAGCACTGTGCCGCATCGCGTTGCATGACGCAGCTTTCCATGCTGAGTTGAATAAAGCGGCCGAGCACGCGCTGCGTCGGCAGGCGGCGGCGGTAGTGCCGCACAGCCATGCGACGCATGTCATGCATCAACAGCGGCATCGCCTGCGGCGGCGGGACTGTGTCAAAGTGCTGACCGAAGAGGAAGAGGTCGTTGAGACAGGTGAGGGCCAGCAGCCGCGTCTTGCTCGTACTGCGCTGCGCCACTGCACGTAACGCCATGAGGCACTCCACAGACCAAATGTACGACGAAGAAGCGCCATAGCCACTACTATTACTGCTGCTTCTGCCGACAGTACTGAGCACGGCGGAGAGTGCGCTGCGAAACAGTCGCATGGCGCGGAGCTGCAGCTGGCAGTCGTGCACCACGGTCAGGCGATGGCCCCAGTTCGTGGCCTCGGCAGCGGAGCGCATCGTAAGGAAGAACTGCGGCAGACGCACTTCGAAGGAGGATAGCACCGTCGTGTAGAACTCGGATAAGACGGCGCCCATCGCCCGATCGCGCGAGACGGTGAGGAGGCGCCAGCGGGCCACACTGCGCTCGTCGAGGAAGACACTGTAGGAACCCTGCTCCGGTGCGTGCACCTCGTACACGTCAGTTGCAAAAGGACGCTGCGGGTGAGCAGATTCAAAGGTGGAGAGGTGCTGCGACAGCTGGGCTACGCGCAGCAATTCGGCGAGCACGGCGTCTCCCATAGCCCAAAGCGCACCAGCGTTTGGTCGACGCGTCTGCGGACCTTCGTTGTCGTCACCGTTGCTTCTACTGGTGCTGCAACTGTCGCATAGGCATGCCCACACTGCATCCAGTTGAGACGCCATGTCGCTATCCGACGCCGACACAGCCCAACGAATCAGACGAGTCAAGCAAGCGCCATCCCTCATCGTCTCCGCCACAGTTTGCAGCACCGGCGACGGAAGGCGGTCAGTCGACTGCGCCACGTGGCGTACGGCGTAGACAAGCGCGTGTGCGCTATAAAACGAGGCGAGCTGTCGGTAGTACGCGCCACACGAAGCGAGCAGCTCGTTCAGCGGCCGATTGCGTGTCTTGCGCCAAAGCGACCCCTGCCGAGACGGCAGCGGTTCACTCAGCACGCGCAGGTCCGCTTCCTCCGACTCGGCGCTGAAGTCGATCTCCTGCGCACACGACTGACGGGCGTGCCGGCGCCGCGCGGCGGTCTCACTGGAGTCGTCCAGGTAGCTCACGTCCCCTTCCGTGGAAATATCCAGCACCAACGCTGCGAGAGCACGGGAGACGTTCTCCACACCGCCCCGCGTCGCCTTCAGCGCCAGCGCGACGTGAGACTCTAAGAAAGTTGACAAGGGCGAGTTGAGCCGATGCAACTGCTCCACCATTGCCGGCCGCAGCGCCAGCTCGTAAACGCGGAAGTTGCGTATGTCGCCAACGAAGCTGGTGAACGTGAGCTGCCCTGGCACCCCGCCAAGCTGCAATTCCTCTTGCAGCAGAGGCCCGCCCCCGACCTGCATCGCGCGCGTGTCCATCAGCATGCCGTTGCGGAAGAGAGAGAGTGTGGTGCCGGACTGCACAAAGGTCACGTGCATCCACGTCCGCAAGTCCTCCTCCGTCAAAGCGAAGGTGCAGATGCACGCGAGGTCGGCAGGGTCGCACTCCATCTCCTCACCTGGGGAGCACGGCAGCCAACCAAACTCGACGCCGCCATGCACAATGCGAGCGACCAACTCCAATGGATCTGCAGAATCACCACCGCTGTTCATCCCGCCGCGCAGTACCTGTGCAAAAAGAATCTGGTGCCGTTCACTGTCCACAAAGCGCAGGGTGAGGTCTACCGTGAAGCTGAGCCCCGCTGCCGTGTTACCACGCACTCGCACACACCCTCCGTTAAAGTGCACCGTGTCGAATATCTCACGCTCCGCGAGGTTCAGAAACGAGTCGGAGGTCGACGAGGTGGACAGCTGCGACTGATAGCGCTCCACCGCTGCCGTCACTGCACCCACCCGCCCGACCGCACCCGCATCCGCAGTACCGATTCCAGCACCAGCAGCGGCATGCACGTCATTGTGGTCATCTTCGCTATCGTTGCAATTTTCACCATCGTCATCCTCATCATCGTGTTCGGCGTTGTCCTCGTCCTCATCCCCGCGGCGCTGCCCGTACCCGCTGCCCACCGCGACGTCCATTCCGACCTCGTCGTCGACGTCGGTGTCCTCATTCTCCTCCTGCTCCTCTGCCTCGTTTTCGTCGTGGTTGCTGCGGTCCTCTGCCTCCCCGTAGTCCATCGCGGGCTCAGCAGAGCCGTCCGTCAACTCGTGCTGTGCGAGGAGGTCTAGTGCGGCAAAAGTGCGCAGGCGTAGCGAGAAAGACGTGAACTCCCGTGAGGTGGCCGTGCCGACCTCAAACAGACCTCTGCCTACATAAGAGCTGGAGATGGGCCGATCCTCTGAACCATCATCGCCAGCACTGTTGGTGCAGTCGGCCGACGCACCGCTCGGCAAACCACGTGGCAGACCACGTCGCTGGCGGTACTGCAGCAAGCCCCACAGGCTCAGCACCAGCTCCAGCCGCACATGGTCCATGTCCGATGGCGCCTCCTCCGCTAAACCCGTCACGGCTGAAAGGGATCCGATGAGCTCTGGCGGGATGACAAGCATGTGGCGCTTAGCGCAGCGTAGCAGCAGACAGGATAGCTGCGCCACTAGACAGCACACGTCCCCACCAATGCCTGCAGCAGGTGACGTACTCATCAACGGAAACCACTGGTGTGCCAACCGGGCAACTGCATTCACAAGCGTGAGATGCGACGAGTTACTCCTCATGGGGAACGTCTGCGCTGCAGGCTCGTCGCCGTGCACTGTAGCGCATACAAAGCGGAGAGGAAGCTTCTTGACGACATATGATGGTAAGGATGCTGATGACAACGGCTGCACCGAAGTGTCAGCGAGCGTGAGCGGTGTGCCTATGAGTGATGGCGGTGATGAGAGCGTTTCCAGCACGTCGCAGATCTCCTCGGACCACGATGTGCGCAGCAGCGTCACCGGGGAGACGAGGTGCGTGCCGAGGATGGCTGTGACGGCGTCACCAGGCACAGCGAGTCGCGGGACGCCGCCCAAAATGGCCAGGCCAAGCAGCGCGTCTCGCAACGAAGCGCTTACAACGCCTTTGTCGCTGTTTACCACAGCGTGAGCGGAGCACTTGTTGAAGGCAGTGTGCAGCCAGTCCTGCAGCGCTGCCCGCCACGCGTGGCACCCCATTTCACCCTGGTCATTGTTCAGTCGCTGCAGAAGTGCCAGCGCGAGCCAGTGCACAGTGTCGCAGGACGTCACAGCAGCCCCTGTCGGTATGCTGAAGTCCAGTGCGTGCCGTGTTTCAGAGGCAGACATGCGAGTCTCCTGAGACGTGAGCACGCAACCGGCCAGCTGTAACAACGTGTCGAGAAAACAGTGCGCAGGCGTCGCGGTGCTCAAACGCCGTTCCTTTTCTGTGCATGCCCCGCTGTGGCAATGGCAAGTTTTGTTGGAGGAGTTATGTACATGGCGTAATACCACGCTGTGAGCAATGCCGTCGTCATCTCGCTCTCATCCTCGGTAAACACGACTGCGCGCGACGTCGCCAGCAACCAGCGCATTGCCATCGACTCCAGTAATGCGGCGACGGCCGAGGTGTGCGGCGCGACCACATCCTTCGGCACATCGCGGAGCAGTTTGCACAGCACTGTCAGGTGCCCCAACAATGTCGACACGTACCGCGCCGACAATGGAGACTGCGACAGCGGCGACACCGCGGCAGGTGCGAGAGCGGTGACGATGGCGTCGAAGCAGCTACCCACCGGCTGCACCAGTTCAGACAGCGACGTCACCGACACCGCGGGCTGCGGCCGCGCACACACGGCAGCAATTGCCGTCGCGGCTCGCATGGAAAGCAAGCGGAACACGTCCCAGCCATCGCGGACCATGTCGGCGGCGACGCGTGCGTTGGTGCGCAGCTGCAGCACCCGTGACGACGGTGGCACGGCCGTTGCAGCGGCGGCAGACCAATTGTGAAAGACGAACGGACTCGCCCCAAAGTTGACGAGTACGCAGCCTTTCCCCTTCATGCCGATAAGGGGACTGAGCTGTGGTGTCGTCACAGTCGCCTTTACCGCGTGTATCAGCCTGCCGTTCCGAGTCCAGTAGATCTCACCGGCGTCCGTGTTCCACCCGCAGCCAACGACGTCGCCCATGCCAAAGGTAGAACCGATCACGCGCGGACTACGGTTTGAGTAGATAGAGCCTTCAAAACCGTCGTAGGCAAAGGAGTCTGCGTCCCAGCCCGGCATTTGCGAGAGACTGTAATCCGCAGAACCGAGGCCGATGCTGACGTAGCCGCCCTGATACAAGTCCACCACGTACACCTCGTAGTAAAATCCAGCGTCGCAGTGAGATGAGCGCGACCGTTCCCTCCCCTGCGGTACCGCCCAAATGCATGGCGCGACGCAACTGCCGCGGCCGCCTGAAGAGCGGAGAGTGAGGCCGGCAGCTCCCACCGTCATCGTGCTGGCGCAGCATTCCGGTGTCAACTTGGTGGCACGCAAGGCTGCCGGCACGCGGCCATTTATGCGCTGATACAGTACCGCTTCTGATTTCTCGCTACTCCAGAGGCGATGCAGCACGTCCGCTGATACACCGACGGATCGCAGCCTCAGCAAATCGGTGCGACGGAATGGGCAGGACAGCAAGGCAAACAGAAGCAGCCCCCACGATTGTACTTCCTTTATGGTCGTGTACGCCTTCACTGCGGCCCGCATGAGGTGGAAAAAGGCGCTCTGCAGCCGTGTGAGATGCTCCATCGAGCAGCCGTCAACACCGTCAGCGTAGTGCCACCCGCACAGGGTACGTGCTATGATCGGGTGCAACACGCGTGCCAGCAACGCGCTATGGCGCGCCTCCTCGGTCAGTTCCCACAAAAGCTGCAGGCCAGCAAAACGGTACCGGGCTTTCTCGGAGCGCCACAGCACCACTGCCTTCATCTCCTCGGTGCTCACATCACTCTGAAAGCACGCAATCACCTCGGCGCCGGCATTCAAGTCCGCCATGTCCTCCCGCGAGGCCATAAGCGCCTTCAGCTGGCGCATTGCCTTCCAGCTCTTGAAGAGTTTTCGCCAGCGCTTCCGCTCTGCGGCGCGGGCAATGTGCGGGTCAGTGGCAGCGCTGACGGCTCGCCCTCCAGAGCCCCGAGCAGTAACAGAGCCGATAGCAGCAGAAGCGCGGGCTGCGGCGCCTGTCCCATCCTCCTCAACGTCGGCGATGGGCTCGAACAGAGCCAGAAACACGGCTCGTTCTCGCACCGTGGCAACGTACGCTCTCGATTCCTGCCGTTTTGACAACACCCATAGCCGGAGCTTGAGCACCAGCTGAAACGCAGGTTGTAGGCTCTCGCTGCTTGCCTCTCTCAGCGCGCTCGTCGGCAGCAGCAGCGCGCAACACGCGGCCATCACCTGCCGCTCCATCTCTCGCAGCTCCTCATCATGTACCACCCGCAGGGCCGAAACGTCCTTTCGCTGCAGCTCGTCAAAAACTTTGCTGATGGCACCAACGCCGCCCTGTAGGTTTTTAATTAGCGTGTCACGCTCCGTGCCGGGACACCGCTGCCCGCTGCGGAGCAGGTCTAGATACGACGACTTCGCAGACGCGATAGAAGGTCTGTCAAGGATGACGGCTTGGCTGGCAACGGGCATCCCCATGTGCGCAGCAGGCTGCGGATCGAGCAGCGCGCAGCCGAGTTGGGCAAGAGAGTAAGCAATAGCGACGCACAAACGAAACGACCACCGCTTCGCCTCTTCGGAGGGGAACTGATCCGTCAGGACAAGGAGGGATTCGCGGCACCGCTGCAACAGCGACGCGCACGCCTCCAGCGCCGACGTGGGCAGCAGCGGCAGCGAAACGGAGAAGGACGCCAGCAGTGCGCCAACAGGGCTCGATTGCAGACAGTGCAGGAGCACTACCTCTGCACTGCGGTTGTGTCGCAGCGTCGCAGCCACGGCATCAACGATGCTGCCGCAGCACTTGAGAAGTGCGGTGCTGAAGGTGCACTGCAGCGTCTCTCGTCGAACCACCGCGGCGTCTCTGCTGTCACTGGTATTTTTGTTGTCATTGTCGCCGCCGCCGGCAAGGAGCACCTCCGCGATGACCTCCAGGCAGTGGGTAGTGCGCTGGAGAGCCTCAGCGCTCTCCTCCCAGAAGGCGTGCTCTACATAAAACGCTGTTTCACGAAATAGGGCAGTAAATAAGGTTGTCAACTGCTCCGCAGGCAAGGCATCCAGCATGTCGTAGCAGATGTGCAAGGAGCTGTAGAGCGAAAGGAGACAGGCATACACGGTGTTCGCTGAAGGCGAGCGCTGCTTGCCCGCTTGTTTTTCTAGAAATGCAACGCGGCACGACTCACTTAGAAAGCACTGGCAGCAGCAGCGAAGCAAGGCGGAAGATAACGCCTGAGCAAAAGCTGGCTTAAAAGCCAGTCGTGTGATCGCCTCCCGCAACCGTGGTTGCGAATGTTGAGTAAACTCAGCACTGTCACCACCTTCGGCTTCCCTCTCAGTTGTATCCGCTTCTTCCTCAGCGATGTCCAAAAGCTGCTCCACGGAGGCGTAGTTCTCGCCAACCTGCTGCGCAAAATCCTGCTGAGACCGATAGAAACGCGTCATGAGATTTAGCTCAAGCAAAGCTGACACCTGCTGTGCAAACGCGAGGTCTTGCTGCGACGTCGGCGCCGACACACGTCGTGCAAGGCCAAGGAGCTGTGCCAGAACCTTCTCATCTGGATCCAGCAGAAAAGGCGGCACCGTGGACGCCCACGACGACTGATCCGTGATGAACTGCCCTGCGCCGAGGAAGCGCTGCGCGTGGCGAGCACTGCGCCCCAACACCGCTTTTCCACTCATCCACGCCGTCGTCAACATCGGCGCCGACTGTCCCTGCGACGACAGCGGCAACGATGGAAGTGGCAACGGTGGCTCAACGTAGCCTACGTAGGCCCACATCTCCCATAGAAACACCTGCACCGCCGTGCTAGTCTCCTCTGTGGCCACCGCCGCTCCTGCAGTGGTAGGCTTCGGGGCAACGGCGCAGCAGACTAAGGAAGGCCGAGTGGCGTGACTGGAGACGCTCCTGAGACACCACACACTTGGCAGCTCCACCGTACGCTGTGACACCAACCTGCGGCTGTGGCAGGCGTAGTCGAAGACGCACAGCGTATGGTCGGACCGCACGCCGGCGACCGTGAACGACTCCGACGACGCAGCGAAGAAAATCTCTTCGACTTCCTCGATCCAGACGAGAGGCACAAAGTCAGGCACATGCAGCATATCACGTGGGTTAGCCAGCACAGGGAAAGTTTCAACGGAGCACCAATAGACCTCGCCTAACGGCAAAAGTGCGTGTTCGTGGTGCGGCGCGTAGTCCATGACGACATTTCCGTGCCCTTCATTGAAAGGAAAATAACCACAAAGCCCGTCCTCACTGCCGGTGAGAGGGCGCCGTGAGTCGCGGATGAGCTGCGCGCCGGTCCGTGTGTGCTGCCAGATGCGCACCTCCGCTACCATACCAACGAAGCTCTTGCCCACAACACACTTCGCATCCATGATCGCATGCGGCGAAACTAGTGCAGGTTGGCGGGACACCAACTCGTGATCCAGCCACAGTTCCCACGACGCGCCGTCGAAGTTCAGTGCTACGTGCCACCATCGCTCCAGCACCGCCAATTTCCCCGGTGAAATAAAGGTGGCAAACGACGAGCCGAGGTGTGGCGTCCGCGCACCACCGCGCCACCTCACGCCGTTCCCGACAAGCTCCAGTCCGAGTAGTACTTCATCCACGCCTTTGTCGCCGATGGAGAGAAACGTTTGATCTTTGGCCACGCCGCGCGGGTACACCCACATCTCAACACAGAAAGGGTGGAAGAACTCTTTCACTGTGACACGCCCGATCGACACGGAGACGGACTTTGTGAAATGAAACGCGTTGTACCGCGACGCGGCGCAGTTGAGAGACGGGTTGCGAAGAAGCGGCTCGAGCTCCATCACAGCAACGTCGTCCTTTGGTGCGGCGTGTCGAAAGGAGCTGATAGGCACCGCGCCGACGTACATGCAGCTCCGTGTGCGCTGCGGTGGGTGCGAAGAGACCATGCAGCACAGCGTTGCAGCCTCGCTGATGCAGAAGTGAAAACGCACCTCGGAGAGGGAGAGACCGACCGTGCAAATTGCTAATCGACCGATCCGCCAACTACCGTTTTCACTATTTTCGGAATAATGTGTTGAGAATAGCCAGCACTGCTCACCTCGCCCTAGCGGTTTAACGCGGAGGGTGGCAGTGTTATCGACCTGCAGTACTACGTCGCCGCGATCGCCAGGCAGCACACCGCTGCTCCGGTGAAAACAACGAGTTTCCATAGTTCCCATTGCCTCGAAACGAGCAACATGTGTGCTACCCAGGAAGTGCACCATGCGGCCACTGTAAAAGCAGCGCAAGCTTTCTCGTAGGTGGAACTGTGGCGGCAGAAAGAGCGACTTCACAAGGAAGCTGGATATTGTCGTAGAAGAAATGCAAATAGGCTGCCATGGTTCTGTGGATGAAATCAACGCAGGTCCAAGTTTACGAGCGCTGTCGTGTCCAAGAATGCAGTTTAATAAGAGTGATAGCCGCCCACTGCGCAGAGCAAGGTCGTACTTAGCGCGCGCAACCGCTGCCTTCAAACTTTCAGAGAGGGTCGCCTCCTTGGCGTGTGCATCAACAATGAGAAACAATTCTTTGCAAGATTGGGGAGAAGCGAGTTCCCATTTGACCTGGGCGAAGCTGTCGAGCAGCATGGACGTGTACGCCTCTGCCTCTTCGCTGTTTGTGAGAGCTCCGAGGAGGGCGATTGTGGAGAGCAAACTGGTGTGCTCGGTGTTCGCTGGAAGAGACACAGCCATAAGAGCAAGTGCGTCGTCGAGGCGCTGGCGAATCTGTCTGGATGATGAAATCGAGACTTTCAGTTTGCGAAAGCGAGCAGCAAACACTTGCTCGACCTGTGTGGAACCAGCGCTCAGTCGCGCCTTCACGCTGGAGAAAAGCACCTGCTGCAGTTCAGGCACAAAAGCGGAATCGAGAAGAAAATACGGCGTGTCAGCCTCTTCGTAATTTATCGCCGCGTCACTTACAGACGGAGCGTTCTTCAACTCCTCGCAGTCGACATCGCCAACAATGACGTCAGCGACACTAAAGATACCCCAATCGTCCATCATTGGCACTTCTCAGATATGAGCAGAAAAAAGTATATAAAGAATCAATATCCTTCTTTTCCTGTGTTTGTTTCGCTCACTTCGATAAACTATTACACATGAAATTGTCAAAGCAACAAACTAAAATTCAGGAAAGGGAATTAGAGAAACAAAAGAGTACGTGCGGTAAGCTGTATACGAGTACAACAGAAAGGTCGAATTCGCAAAAGAGCGAACTTTAACGTGCAAAAAGAAAAATTAATAATAACAATATATAAATAAACGAGTGTGTAATAAAAACTCAGAAAGGGGCTCAGGCATTCTCCTATCTTCGTCCCGCATTTAAATTAGTTGTAAAAAAAAAAAAGAAGTGAAAGAAGCGTGGAGGAAAATGTGAATTAAACTGCCGTATCGATAATCAACCTAAAGAAGCACGTTTTACGCTTTTTCCGTGCTGTTTGCTAAGAAGTGGTAAGCAGCAAGAGGCCGAATTCAGACGAAGATAATTTACCGTGCAATTTAAAGCTCATTAACTACATTCATAGAGGAAATTAGTTAGTGAGTATTTGTTATCTTTAGACATCTTCCTTGTTGCATTTCGAAGTAAAACCGTTTACATCCACTGGACAAAATTCCGAGATGGCAATAGCGAAGCGTAAACGCAGTTGACGAGTTGAGACTGAAAGGAAGCAGGAAGTGTGGCAGAGTCTACTTCGATAGGGTACAGGGCACATGCCGCCAGCAAACAGGCACGAGCGCATGACTCCGGAAAAAGGCAGAGGAAGCTGTTGTACAGTTCCTGGGCCAGGGCAAGAGCAATGCGTGTAACAGGCTCGCGAACACTATACAGACTAGCTACATGCATAGTGAGCGTCTTTAACTGTAGTCGCAAGCAGCTTTCGATCAAGATCGTATGTGGCCTTACGTATTCAAATATCAGCGCTTCGATCACGGCTGCTTCCACCTCACTTACGTTTTTTCGTAGCTCCAGCAGGCCGGGTAAGCTTGTGCTGGCACAGCACTCTTTAAGTGCGTAGGAGATGCAAGCAGCAAAGAGTAATTTGCTCTCGAGATCAATTTCCAGCTTTGCACGCGTCATGTGGTAGATGACAGCAGCTCGGTTCCATACGCTGCGCGGGCATTGTATATTGTGTAGCTCTTGGTCGATTTCACAGTTTTCAAGCTGCCCTCTGGCAGTACTTTGTGTTTCCGACATTTTGCCAACCTTTTTTGTTGTTGGAGGCCGCATTCGGCACTTGAGAAATAGAAGATGGGAGGAAAAGCAAGAAGCGTAGTGTCTAAAAGAGAAAAGGAAAATGTTATTTAGACCATTTTCGTTTCTCTTACAGGAAGACCTAGTTATCACGTCAATGAACCATCCAGTTTGCAGCTATGCGAGGCACACTCTCACTTTTTCAAATTGCAACCAGGAAATAACTGGCGCAGAATTACGTCCGTTTCCTTCCGAAATGGCATGTTAGCAAAGTAACATAGGTGGCACGTACGCCCTAAGAGTTGTTGCTCCCCTCTCAATTGAAGAAACAAGGACGCAGAAGGACGAACTCGAGCAGGTAACCCCGTAATCAAACATTTTTTCAACTCTTCAAATGGTGAGATTCAACACAACAGTTAACCCAAGCCTGTGCGATGCAGAAAGAAAACCAGTTCCAACACGACTAAAAATCTTCAGGCAAAACAAATAAAGAAAATTAGGTACAATCATGACGACACTCACATCGCGTCACAGAAAATGAAAAGAAAAACAAATCAAACAATGCAATCAAAAAAAAAAGGAAACAGATTAGTTGTTTTCCGTTGCCGCTTCGGTAATCGTGTCCGAAATTTGGATGCCCTGCATCATGTTCAAGCCAAAAGAGAGAACGCCAACGAGGGCAACACCAATTAGGAGACCGGTAGCCGTGGTACTCGACATGGCAATCATAACATCAGTCGACTTTGTGGCGTTTGTCGCGGCAGCAGCTTGGCGCATCAAATTGGGGAGTACAGTAATAAATACTAACGAAATGGGCATCATTGTATTTCTTTTTTTTTTTCTCGAAACAGGCGCAAATGGCAATAAAAAGAATAGTAAAAAAATCACAGTACGCTTTACAGCAAAAGTTGCTGATGTGCCGTACAGTAATGATGCTATGAGAATTTATTATTAGCAAAAAAAAAGAGTGTAGGAGAAATGCAAAAAAAAAAAAGAGAGAGAGAAGTGGAGTGTAACGAGGGTTGAAATAACGAGATCCAACTGTTAATACAAAATAAATCCGTTACTACTATTATTACTAGTTGCAGAAACATCGCTATTTTATACCCAGGAAGCACTTCTCTTCTTTACCCGGCAAGTAACAGAAAAAGCTTTGCAACACAGTTTGCATTTTCTTACGTAATTAGCGCAAAGCACCACCTGCCTGGATCACTTTATTTTCAATATTATTATTGAATTTAGGGGTTAACCCTTGTTTTCATTATTGATCGGTGACAAAAATGCAGCAGAGTTACCTACTTTTCTTACAATTCAATTTTCCGCAACTCAGTCCCCCTTTTTCTTCTTTACGTGGCGTAAATACCACGCCGACCAACTGGTTCGTTCATTTTCTGGAATCGATACGTAACTTTGGTAGTCAGCCGTATCTCGCTTTAGTCTAAGCCAGTTACGCAGCATTGCCTCATGTGACGCGTCATCATCACCGAGAAGTTCGTTGTCAAGAAGTGGTAGGTCACTAAACTCTACGTGCTGCAACCTGTCAAGAGCATTTTCATCCTGCAACAGGTCGTCCAGTAATTCGTCTACAATTCCGGTGTGGCTGCTATTATTACTAATAACGTCGCTTCTGAGGTAAGCGTCCTTGAACAGAGTGGGGCAATGAATGTCGCTCGTTGCCTTCCGGTTAAAGATTGCCCTTTGTCGAATTGCCTCATGTACTGGTACGCGTTTTTTCACGTCACCAAGGAATTTTAAGGCAGTGTCTCGACGTTCTTGAAGATATCGCTGTTTCCACTGGAATCCGTCCGTGCCATCCGAATACTGTGAAAAACTCCGATGACTAAAACAGGCAGCTGCATTGCACCTGTAAAAGGAATCCACTGAGCGGCCTCGATGCATCCCGTATCCGCAGCTGTAAACTACGTGTGAAAAAGTGCATCAAATAAGTAGACAAACGGACAGAGAATTATTTTCGATGACGTAAACTTGCCTACTTGTAGATGATGGCAAAATGCAAATGAGTTCCGGCTTTCATCAGTTGCTGAAATTTGTTTTCAGCATTGCAAACAAGACGTGAATTAGAAAGAGTCGAGTTGCACCATAATTACGTGCAGCAATGTTAAAAATACAAATCAACTGCAGCAACAGCGGCAAAAATGAGTCGTATACGTTGTGAATAATACCCTCAAACCTTTGTGCTCCTTTCTAATATTAACTTTGTGCTCAATAAGCGTCGCAAGTACTGTAAGCCTTCGTTGATCAGTTCCTGATGTAAGGGCAAAAGTTTAAAATTAAAAAAGACTCATCAATTCAAAAACTGCAAAAGCAAAACAGAAAAGTTATTTGTAATTCGAAACAACTTTTTTCGTTGTACATTTTACGAAAGGGCAGCAGAAATGCGTTCGTTAACAAGTTGCAGTCAAACTAGTCATAAGCAAAATTGCTTTACCATTGTGACATAGTTTCAGGATCGGTTTGGCTCGTTTTCAAGTAAAAAGGCAGTCCTTATAACCATGAGGAGACAAACAAAATTAAACAAAAAACAAATACATACCGCTGCGTAAAATGCATGCGTTAATTAAATATTCCGGACGGTGATATGAGACAAAAGCTCTACGTTTGCATGTTCACCATCACCAAATGTTTTTTGGCGTATTTTTTTGAGGCGTTCGTGAACCTGTTCTGCTGACGTCTCGTTTTTGAGGCGCACGCAAAACGATGTGAAATTTCTCGTGCCTCCCTGAACCTTGAGGCCGTTTACTGAAAATGAAAGATTCTGCTTGTCAACTTCGTCACTGGTGGGACAAAGCGTAACTCCTTCTTCTGTTAGGTAGAAAAGAGATTTGATGTCCTCGCAGAAACACGGGACATCCGATTCCAATACAAAGGTATTGTTGTTCACAAGCTGGTCCGACGTGTCGACGCACATGTAATACACACTACCAAAAGCCGAAATGACATTTTTCGTCCGTGTCGTGACGTCGCCGTACAAATCACGAAGAATGCAGAAAGCTACACCGGTCATGTAAGCGTCATAAGCAGCTTCGTGCGCTTTGTTTTGGGTCTTGATGACTTGGTCATTGTAGTTGTAAAAGCCAGGTGGGAGCCGAAATTTGCAGGGAAACGTGTCGGGTGACAATCCGCCGCGGCGACGGCATTCACGATAAACAGCTTCCAAGTGTGTGAGCTGAAATGACAAATCACCAGTTAAATTCGTGACAATTGTCTTCGTGTCGTAAATTTCCGGGAAATATTTATGTAGCTGCTGCTTAAACGCGGAGTATTCGTGTGGGAGTGCCTCTTGATGCATGTGAAGCATGAACATGACGTCATGCATGAAATTGTGCCCAACGATCGGCTTTTTGCTATCAACTAAAACTTTCCAAAATTGTCGGAAACCGAGAACCTCCGCACGTTTACGTTCTTGCTGCAGTTTTTTTTGCTCCTTTTTGTTCATCCACTCTGCTGCATTCAATTTCTTTAGCTGAAATTTGATTTTCTGGGCCAGGTTAGGTCTTCCGTCATAAACCGCGGAAACTTGATAATCGGAGTAGCGCTCAGCATAAAATTTCAAACGGTGTGCGAGGTCGGTAGTGCATGATAGCTCCATGAATAACGGTTCACCATCCGAAGCTAGACATTCTTCGACCGCCGCAGTGAATTCGTCAGCCACTCTTTTTTCTGTTTCCCCAGTAAACGAAAGTGTATCCGCGGCCTCAAATGCTTTTTCTTGCAGCTCATTGCAATAATTCATCCCTGACGTAAGCCATGTCTGAAAATTCATGTTGTTCGATGCAAGAAACGAAATTGCAGAGAGGCTGAGGCGCAAATCACCGGTGCTGTTGAGAAGGTAAAAATTGTATGGGCGAACCTCGTAAAAGTTGCCGTCAACTTTTGTGAAAAGCGCTATGCCCATTTGAAAGGCGTTGTACGCCTCCACTGCTACACGTTTGGCGTAGTAAACCTCCTCCTGAGAAGCCCCCATTGGTGGGGTGGCGCCAGGTACATCCACACCGGTCATTTCCTGGTCAATGGCGCAGTAATCACATCGGCTTAGTTCCTTGGCAAAATCTTCCAAGGCAATAAGCTGATTGAACTTCGTAACGTCCATAGTATTCGTTACAGTCTTGCGTATAAATAATGCACAAATGTATATATATATATATAAATAAATAAATAAATATATATATATATATATATATATATATATTTATTTATTTGTATGTATTAATAGTAAGTGAGTACGTTTAAATTCATAAGCGCCAATAAAAAAAAAAAAGAGAGACCGTGATAATTGTAAAACACTGAGCTAATTTTAAGGAAGTAGGTATAGTAAGAAACGTTTCCAATCAGTGACAAATCGAAAATATCAAGCTACTACCTTTCGATGAAATCAAGTGAATGTGAGTTAGCTCTATTTTGTGAAACTATTAGTGTTGGATTCGCGGAGCAGCCTCAAAATTGGTTACGTGGCTTTGGCTATTTCGTTAGGGTTGGGTCTGCTTGGTTGCTGCTGTATGTGTTTCTCCACCAAAATGGTTCTTGTTTGTTGTTTACTTCGGACAGTGGTTGGATTCTACGTGAAACATACCTCTATACCAGCTTTACTTATTTTTCATACTGTTGCCCCTATTAGACGAGACTTACACTGTCAATCACGCCGGTGACAAAGTCAGTGGTATTATTTGTGACGTCTTTTGTGTGGATAAAGAACGAGTTAAACTAAAAATAAGTAAATTGCCTTTGTGGTTTTTGAGGAGAAGGAGGGGGGTTACGGAGATAGGCACTTTCACTTGTCGATATTTGTACTTGAGCTTCTATGCGGTTTCATTGCGTATTTGTTTGTAAGTGTGTCGGTGCTACAGAAACACTGCAGATTACACGCGTGGCACTTTTGCATCCGCATGTGGCCCCGTTGTTGAATCCTATTCTACCACCTCCGTCCCCACCCTTCGGCACTAGGCAATGCGTAAACGAGGCGGCGTCACTTCGTCCGCCCCGTCTGTGCGTTGTCAATGACACGCACCACTTTGTGGTGTGCCAGGCAAAGAAGGAAGAGAACAAGAAACTATGAGTGGGCGTGTGGTATCGGCAGCACACGCAGTCTCCTCGGCTGGGGTGGCTGCACCACGTGCAATACGCGAACTCCGGTGAAACACCAAGGCCGCGTTAGACGGGCACTGACACTCCCCCGCCGCTTTCACCATTCCTGGCTTCACCGGAGTGTTGATAGCCGTCGAAGCCAAGTGACTCACAGCCTGTTCAACGGAAGTGCGTCCCTCGAGGGATGCAGACCTGCGCCAAACACTCCTTCAGGTAGCAGGCAAGCACCGGCCTCTTGGACTGAGCCAACCCCCTCGCAGCAGCTCCTTTGAGCTCCGCACGGAGTGAATCCCGGACTGCGCTCAGCATCAGCACAGCACAGTAATAAAGTGGCGTTGGCAGTCCAAGCGGTGGGATCTGCAACCCGTAGGCGCGAGTTTTTGTGGTTTGGTTCATTTTTATACGTTACTGCAAGTCCCACCGGCCTGGGGCCAAGCCGGACCCGTCCACCGCGCCATCGCCCCCGCAACCTAGCACGGTAGGTTGCAGGCGCTTGGCTTCCCCATTTTGTGGGTACTAGACCCTGGCACCACGGTGAGGTGGTCGGTATAACCGCCGTAACGCGCTTTGCAGAAGGGGAGCAGGATTACTGCTTGGCCTGTCGCCCGTGAAAGTAACTTTTTCACCAGCACGGGCGGGTAACGACGGATATGCCGAAGGGAGGAAAAAAGGAAGTGTTTCCACCCCTGGAAGGGTTGTCAAAATTTGGTTACGGTTTTGGTGGCGTTGCTTAGTAAAAGTCGAAGCAACGACTCCGGTGTTCTGTTTACTTATCTGAGGGCATTTTCTGAATAGTTCTCGCTAGTATTTTCGTTTTGTAGTGTGATCCGTGTTTCCTCACGATATCGTCGTCGGATTCATAGCTCAGTGGTAGAGCATTCGGCTGCAGTCCGAATGGTCCCCGGTTCAAACCCGGGTGGGTCCTTTCTTTTCACAAGGAAAATGTGATGAGAGTGGGGTTTGAACCCACGCCCTCGAAAGGATTGGAACCTTAATCCAACGTCTTAGACCACTCGACCATCTCACCTTTCGTATCAAATGTTGTGACACACTGACCTCAACCTTGCCAGGTTGGCCGAAAGGTTAGCACCGATTGGTTTCGATCCAACGACCTATGGGTTATGAGCCCATCGCGCTTCCACTGCGCTACGGTGCTGCTGATGAGTGTCTTTAGTTGTTGAGTTTACGGTAGTTGTGGTGTATGTCAAGCTTTGGCTTTTATGTGTCGTGGTCGTTTGGTCTAGTGGTATGATTCCTGTTTTGGGTACAGGAGGTCACGGGTTCAATTCCCGTAACGACCCTTTTCGGGCGAGGAGGGGGTGAAGTTTTTTTTTGTGGGGGCGGGTGTTCGCGGTCGTTGCGCTGAGGGTGCCCTTAGTTCGTATGGTCGTTGCGGTTCGCCGTTGGGTTGTGCCAATGAGGTGTTTGGCGTGGCTGGCATTATGTTTTCTGGTTGTATTGGGCGTGTCGTTTTCTGTTGTTATCACACGTGTTACCATCAAATACAGACACACACACCACACACATACTTAGTTACAAACGGCGAATTGCGAGGGCGGCGCCGCGCTGCACCTTGAGACGCCTTTGCCGCTTGGCCTCCTCGCGCACCTTCGCGCGGGCTTTGATGTCTGCCAGTGAGGCTTCCTTCTTCACGGACAGGTTCTTGTCCTGGTTTGCAGCCGGGAGCTGCGCGGCGTGGAACTTGGCGGCGCGCTTCGGCAACGACACCGGGGCGTCCTCGCGCACTTCGGCAACCGGGCGAAGTCGTTCCGATAACTGCGCCAGCGCTGCTCGCGACGGGGCTAGCCGGTTCGCCATTGAGAAGCTGACGGAGCCCACCACCGCCACTGTCTCCTTGGTGCCGTCCCAAATGTCTGTTAAGATCTCAACGTCGTCGGCGTCGGTCAGGCTGGGAATGCGCAGCCCTTTTGCGGATACCAGCTCATCCATCTCCAGCTGGCGCGTTGCTTCGAGTATCTTGATGCGGCCCTGCGGCGGGTTGCGCTGCGCCTTCAGCTCCGCGACCTCTTCGTCGTTACGCTCCACATACAGCTGTGCCAGAAGCGCGACCTCATCCTCCGGCACCGCCTTCGCGGTGTAGCCGAGTGCCTTACACTGCTCACGGAACCAAAAGAAGCGCATGAGGTGCAGTGTTTGCTCCGTTTTTAGGCGCGTTTTCTGCGCATCGAGCCGAATGGCGCGTTTCTCCTTCTTTTCTAGCTGGCGGACAGAGCGGTCACGCGGGTGCGGCACCGCTCGCTTGTCGCGCACTGAGTTTAATAACGCACGCCGCATTGCTACAGTGAAAACAAAAAAAAAAGGTGTGATACAGAGGTAATGTATTTTTTTGGGTCCGGGAAAGAAGGGAGACTCGGATTCCTCAGCTACGGAAGCAACACAGCACAGCGAGAACGGAGGCCGGGGCGGTTTGACGTTAAGGGGTGGGTGCGTGTGTGTGAGGAAGAAGAACACTCGCTTGGTCAAAGGAGGTGTACAAAAGATCCAAAACTTGCAACTCTTGTCAGCAGCACACTTTCTGCCGTGAACGTTATTTTTTTTTCTCTATGTGAAAACTGTATTGTTGTCACAAGCTTCAAGTTAAATTCTAATACTATTCGTTGTGTTTATCAGTTCATATATTTCTTACAAAAGCAATAAGAAGCTGAAGTAAATACCAGTGGTAAAGCGTCTTAGGCACAGCGGCAACAACAAAAAGAAAAACAATAGAGGAAAACAGAAGAAAAGACATATACTTTAGCAGACTTACACGTGAAGGAGAAGCAGAAACTGCCTTCTGCGCACACCCACTTACTTCTCGTTCTTTCGTACAGCTTTCAGCATCAGTTAAAAGGTCGTGGCTTTAACGCTGCCAGAGTACCACACGTAGTTCAGTGAGTAGGTGCACAACACAACCACGGCCATGATTGCAGCGTTCTCAACAAGAGTGAGAAACGTGGCATTGTGCGGCAACACAAACTTCCGCAGTCGTGGCAAGGCCACAGCGAGCCGATGCGACACCCACACTAGCAACAGCATAAACACGCCAAAGTCACACAGGGGGTGGTCTCCAGGAAGAAGGCGGAATGTATAGAGTGGACCACCGTTGGGACCGGTCGTTGCCATAAACACGTGATTGTGCGCAATGTACGCCTCCACGGCAAAGGTGCCAAGGAAGGTGCACAGGGGCATGTAACAATTCCGCACCGTTTGAAATACACAGCGTAGCGTGACAAAGGACAGAATCGGTGCCCACGAGATGTAGGGCAAATAGTAGTTGTAATCAACGGTGTCTGTTTTCTCCACAAAGTAGGTGTACGTGACCACCACGCACGCCGCCCCCGCGGCGGTAACGGCCTTGACGGCCGTTCCCGCCGGCCGCTGGCTGTCCAGGCGGCGCAGAAGCCCGCTCAGGAATGACGCGCGGTTCGCCAACAGCACGCCCACCAGCCAAATCCAGTGGTCCAGGCCGCTGCGGAAATGCCATTCATGCAGCGGGTCGACGCCGACGATGGGGTTGTCGTAGCGCACCAACCACTGCACCGGGCTCCAGAAGTGACGGAACACCGCTGGTGAGTACGGCGTATCCCACAAGGCACACCCAAGCACCGCGGCCACTGCGACCTTGGCGCCGAATACGCGAGGGCTGCTCCGTGGTGGCGGACCGACAACCATCAGGAGGAACACCGCTACTGTCACAAATGTCTGGACGGCGCAGATGTGGTACAGCATGTACTGATCGCGCAGCAGCGCACAGGTGGCCATCACGAGAAAGTTCAGCTTCCACAGCGAACGCAAAAGGAGGACGACCGACTGCGACAACGTCAACACGCGATCGGTGCTACCACAGCTATAGTCGTCGTAACGCGCGTAGGTGGTGAACGCCGTTAGGAAGGTGAAGGAGGACACGCACACCCGCATCAGGCGATATATTTCCACATTGTGAAAGTAACCGTACATCACGTAGAGCAGCTGCATCCATCCTACCCACTCCTGCACATGGTGGCGCGTCAAAAGCGCCGGGGACGTCGCCGACTCTATACCGACGGGGCTCGCAGGCGGCAAATCCACCCGCCCGTGGTCGCCGTCAGGGTGTGCGGAGGATAATAGGCGGATGTGTCGCCCTGTCCCCAGAGCTGCACAAACAAAAGCGAAGGCGACGAAGGAGAAGAAGTCCGCGTTGAACGCGCGCGGCCGCCGCTGCAGCAGCGTCGTGCGGTCGCACACAAAGAAGAGCAGCAGGTACACGCCGACCTCGCTTGCTGCACGTATCGTCGCGGCCGTCTCGCGACTGCACCGCAGCCATGTGTACACCGAGTTGGACAGGTGCAGCTCAATCGAGAAGAAGCACAGGGTGAGTGCGGTCAGTTGCAGCGACGTGAGGGCACCGGCAGGGAACTGGTCGGGGTGAACGCGCACCACTAGCGACAAAAGCCACACCGACACGATCGCGATTCCATAGAGCAGCGCCACGGTGACGAGTGAAGTCACCTCGGTGTGGGCAAGCCGGCGGGCCACCGACGCGACGCCGACGGTGTCCTTCTCAACGCTGGCATCCTCGTACGCAACATTGACGGCGAAGCTTGCCCCTAAATTGCTCTCCCCGTCACGGAATTGTGACCCATTCGCAAACGTGCTACTGAGATGCTTCGAAGACGATTGCATCGTCACACCTTCGGAGAAAAAAAAAAGATGAAGGAGGAGTAGTTACAGTATCTTTTGCAAGCTGCCTTTCAACCAGCAGGAAAAGAACAAAACCCAATTGACAGCAATGATAAGTTAAGAGCCTTGAGTACTTTTGAATCAAAAGAAAAAGAATTAATTCAAAACAGAAACAACAACAAAGAACTGGGAAAAGCTGCTTTCATAGTTTTGTTACTGTTATCAAAGTAGCATTCCGACTTTGCCCAACTAAACAAATAACTGAAAACTATGAATGCCGACTTGAAGATCAGGTTTCCGGATCGAACTAAGTAATGTACACGCCAAGTTTCTATTTATTTACTTTACGTGTAGACTGTTTGACAAGCTTCAAATGGCTTGTTACAGGAGGACCTGTTACCTCGAATGGTGGGTAAAATGAAAACAACAAACAAGCCGATCAAAAGGGGCAGCTCTTTTGAAAGAAAACTTACAACAAAAAAATACATAAGGTGAGAAAGGAGGGGTGGAATGAAATGGAATCACTGTATTACTAGATAGAGATGGGCATCTGAAACTACGGTGTAACTGAAAAGACCTTTCCTGAACAAGATCTCACGCGGCACTCTGAGTGATGCGGGGTCATCTTTAATTGTCAAAAGCGAAAACCATGGCGGACATCATCACCGTCGCGTCAGTACAGAGCGGCAAAACGGTGAGGCTGCTTGCCTTACCGGCTTTAGTTTTTCGGTTAATGAATACACACTTGAAATGAGAACGACAACCAAATAAAATGCTTAGAAACCGAATTAATGAGGGGAAAAAACAGCTTTTACAGTAGCGGAATCAATAGAAACGCTGCAAAGGAAGAGGCTGCTAGTGTTTTTCGGCTGGCTTGTCAGACTACGCACTCATTTCAAGAATCTTCAGTACTTCTCGTACTCAAAGTCTGGCTCAACGGCCTTGCAGCCGTCGCATACGGCACCGAGGTCGTCGTTCCACCATTTCGGCCGGTTCTTCCCACACACTTCGCACGGCTCGAAGGTCTCTGTCTTGGGTGCGCGCTGCAGGCGGGGCTCGATACGCTTTGTGTACACCTGACTGCGGATAAGGTCAATACTGCTGCCGTCCTCGCCGAGGTCGATCGACGGCGCACGGGCCAGAATGGTCAGCACGTCCTCGCGATCGGCGACGCGCGAGTCGAGGCGCATAAGTTCGTACAACCCATTCGCCTCGGTGGAGCTCTTGATGGCGAGGAGGTCGGTGCGGAAGTGCTCCACGATGGCGAGGCAAAAGCGGATCAGGTACTGCATGCCGCCCGCCATGAAGGCGTCGAGAAACTCGAAGAGTTCGTTGAACTGCAACACATGGATGCATAGACCGGTGAGGATCTTCTGCAAGTACGTGTCCGGCCAGAAGTTGAGTACCTCCAGGTGCCTCGCCACCTCCGGCTGCAGCTTCTGCATGAAGTGCTCTACTACCCAGGCACTCGTCGCGAAGCCCACCGCCTCAGCGGCCCAGTGACCTTTAATGTACTCTGTCGCCACGAAGCGCACCACCGCCGCTGTCTCGTCCTCTGTTAGTACCAACATGCACAGCCCGGCCAGGTAGCTCATCGCCTGCCCGTAGGCATGGAACTCGTGGTACATGGCATTGAGGAAAGCCACCATTTTCGCGCGGTGCTCCGGGTCGAAGAAGGTACGGTCGGCGTCCTTAATGATCACCCGTATCACTTCCTCGTCCTCGTCCTCGATCTCGACGTACCTGACGGGCTTACGGTAGAAACCGGCCTTGGCCACCCACTTCTCCAGGCGGGGGCGCAGCTCATCCTTATGAGCCTCCAGAAAACCGTTATTCAGGTTCAACAGCGGGGCGCGGCCCACCACCTCTTCCTGCCAGAAGCGCGGCATGTCAAAGTACGGACCTGTAAAGTGCTTCGGCTCGCAGTACATCACCGGCTTCTTCTCCACCGCTGCGGCAGCAGCCTCGGCCTTCGACTCCGGGACCACCGCTGCCGCCGCAGCTGGCTTTTCCACCGCTTTGTCAAATCCAAAAACCGTCGCTGGTGCCGCCCCCATTGCTGTCGTAGTAACACTTGGCGAACCCGTCTTGGCGGCCGCACCGAATCCGAACGCCGGCGTAGCGCTGGGTAAGCTGCTGGCTGGGGAAGGGGCCGCAAGAATGCCCTGCGTACTCGGCGCCACACCGGGCACAGAGGGCTGAATCGTACCGAAGCCGAACACTGGCGGCTGCTTTGACGTCGTCGTTGCTTTAGGCGCTTCCCCGAGGACGCTGGGCTGTGTTGCCGCCGCCGCCGGGGTCGCACCAAAGCCAAACTTCGGCGGCTCTGCCGTGTCGGGCGCCACGCCTAGAACCGACGGCTGGGATGCGGCTGCCGCTGCTCCGAACCCGAACTTCGCCGTCCCCGCCGCCGGATCAACGGTGCCGAAGCTGAACGCGGAACCGGTCGCTGCAGCTGCGGGCCTTGCCTCCGCCTCCGCCGAGTACACCTTCCAAACCTCTGCGTCCGACTTGCCGGAGGCGTTCTTCAGCTCGCGCGCCTTGCGGTAGATGACGCGCAGCTCGTCGTTAATCTTCTGTGCGTTTGTGTGGGCCACCTGTGTGTCCTGAAAGTAATCCGTCGGGATGGACGCATAGGACTGGGCGAAGGAGGCGAGAGCGACTGGGTAGCTGCCAAAGGCGTCGAAGCATTCCTTCGCACGCGCCTCCTTCAGGCCGGTGATCCTCTGCAGGTGAACAGCAGTCCTGGACATGGCGTCGCAGAAAGTGAGGAATGGTGTGGAAGCAGTACGGAAAGAAGAGTTTGGGGTAGCTAGTGAACAATACAGTAGATTGCTAGAAAAGAGAGGGAAATACAGTCGAGATGATGGGAAAGTTTGTTGATAACACCTTGTCAGATGTAAGTAAAGTGCAATTGCGCACCCGCTAAAAGCGCGTTTTTTTTTGTGGGTACTTTAAATGCTTATATATATATATATATATATGTATGTTTGTAACGAAGTACACAACGGTAAGTAGACATAGTGGCCTCGAACCCTTGTTTTAGAGTTTCGATCGCGAAAAACCCAAAGAACGACAAAACAACACTGTATGAAGGGAGGTTGCACTATCCCAATAGAGGCAAGGGAGCTTACCTCTTCCAATACATCGTCTATGTTTCGTTTTCTTGTTGTTGCTGTTCTTGTGTGCTGGCATTCATAGCTGTACATGGTCCGCATACACTTCATACTGCAAAGATGGAAGGAACAACAGAAGCGAATGCCTGATTGCTTCCAACGTTATTTACATAAAAACACCGCCATTTAGAAGCCAAAGAGACGGAAAGCAAGGGCCGCGGAAACAGAAGATCACCAAAACAACTTCAAGCTTTTCGTTAAAAGGTAGCAACAACAATCGAGTAGTCTAAAAAGAAGGAGTCCCCACCTGCTGAAAACGAAAAAGCAAAACGTATGCAATCTCACTTTTCTGTACCTCGGCCTTACAGGAGAAGGATGCGCTGGATTTCCTGCACCGGCAGGCGCCGCGCTGTCCAGTCGTTCAAACCGGGGGCGTAGTAGAAGTGGTACAGAAGAGCCCCAATCTCGTCGTCCGTCATCGGGGTCTTCAGACGATCCTTGACACAAGCCTGAAAGTCGGCTATACCCAAGTTGCCGTCGTACGTCGACTCTGACGCACCGCGGAACGAACGGATGGCCAGCGTCCGGCGCGCCTCGATCAAGCTGAGGAACTGCCGCAGCGCCATCTCTGCCTGCACCGTGGCGTCCGCCCTCTTGCTGAGCATCATCGCGCTCTGAACCGGGCCGCGGCGCACCGTTGCGCTGTTGCGGGCGTCGCCCCAGGTGCGGTGCGACTCGCGGGGCTTGAAAGTCGAGATAAACTGCTGTTGCATGAGCTGCTCGGTGAAGTCGGCCAGCGACACCCATCCGTCTTGATCGTCATCGATCCGCGCCATCACGTTCGCTATCTCCGCCTCTGTCACGCGCACCCCGGCGTCGCTTAGCAGCTCGCGCACGTTCGCCTGTGTTAAACCCTGAGTCGAGGAGGACGCGTAGTGCCGGAAGGCGTCCGTCACCCTGGAGAACTGCTGGTTCAAGTATGGCGGTACCTTGCTCAGGATCTCCTGCGTGCGAAAGTATGCCTCTTCCATGTTGGGCATCCCCATCTCTAGGTAGCGCTTCGTCCGGGCGTCCATCTCGGCAAGGACGTAGTCGACACCGTCGAGCCTCACCGTGGCGCCGACCTTCAGCGAGGACGGATCATCAATCGTGTCGACCGCGCGCCGGGCAAAGATCTTGCCCCCTAGGTGACCGCTGTTATGCACCGGCAACTCGTAGACTGACACAGTGTCATCCGCCAGGTAGTAACAGATCATAAATTGCCGCCCTTCGTTCTCCGGCGACGGATTCAACAGATGCGCACCAAAGCGAAAAACGTCGTGGGCGTACCGCGTCAGCTTCAACGCGTCTTTCTCCGCGCCGGAGTCCTCGAAAACCATTGTGGAGGCGCCGTAGCGCTTGCCAGACTCCTTTGCAACGGTTCCGCGCGTCCGCTGCGACTGCGCCAAGCGTGGGCGAAGCTTTTTCACGGTGATCTCGTCCTCCTCACACGGCGGGGTATCGACGACTGGCTGTGGGATGCCATGCGCCTCCATGTACGCCCGGGTGTGCTCGTCGCAGTCGTAGATGTAGAAAGGTCGGGTGAAGATATCCACCACGGTGCCAGTGCGCAGGTCCGCCGCGGCAAGAAAGGCCGGTGCGGGCCCTTGCGGCCGGTTGAGCGTCTCTGACGACAACAGCGCTGCACGGGCCTCTTTTGGGATTTGACGGCGGCGTATAAACACCGTGTTGGGGTCGCGACCATCGTTCTCGGCCTTGTCAAACAGCACCGCCATCGTGTTGTCGGCGAGGTAGTAGAAGAGACGGAATTTCCGTTTTTCCCACACGGCGTAAAAGCGCAGCACGTTGCGATCGTGCTCGAAGAAACTACGCGCTTTGGCGCGCTCCGCTGGAGTGAGGAGACTGGCGTGCGTGCCAGTCCGCGCGGCGGCCTGCATCTCAATCACGCGGCGCATCTGCGCGTGGTGCTCGTCCACGTCGGCGGGCGGGTGTGCGGCGCGGGCTTCAAAGTCATCACAGGGGTAATCGAGCGACTCTGGCTGCGGCATCCCCATCACCTCGAAAAACTCCCGCGTAGCGGCGTCGCAGTCGACCAGGTGGTAGTCTAGGCCGCGGCACGTAATAAAACCGCCGATGCACATTTGAAAGACGTCCACACCATCCGGCTTGAAACGCGACACCGTCGTGCCTTTCTGAAATCCGCTGTTCTGCACCGTCGGTGTCTCGACCACGCTGAGGGTACCATCGGCAAGGAAGTAGTGCAGCTTCACCTTGCGCACTCGCCAAGTCTCGATCGTGCTGTCGACCACGTTTTCTGTGTAGTATCCAAAGAAGCGCAGGACCTTGTCGTCCAGGGTGCGCCAAGTGGGGAAGTGTTCAAGGATGACACGCACCGGAATCCCGCAACCTTCAGTAGGCGCCGCCGCCCCAGCAGCCGACGCACCGCTGTTCGAAGTCGAGCGTGCCGGCACCTTCACCGTCCGGGTGCCATCGTGGTCCACCGTGCATAGCTGCTGACGTCCCCTCGTGGCAGGCTGGTGCAGCTCCTCGAAGGCAAAACCGGGCAGCTTTGGGAGCGCATTATACACAGTTTTTTCACCGCTTCTCATTGTGAAGTGATCGCGGTGACTACGAAGGTGATCCTACTGATGGTTCGCTACAGTTGTGCGCTAGGCGAGCATGCTAGCAATAAAGGAAGAGAAAGAAGTAGAACACAAAATGATCAGAGGATAGGCAATTGATGATCACAAAGGGTTTCAGTTGTACTACGCAAATAGAGAAACCAAAAGCAACCCGATAAACTGTCCCGACACAGCTTCCACTCATCGCACATGGCAAGCATGAGACCTTTGTCCCCACTAAAGTAGTGTGACATAACATTTCTGCAAGATCAGCTCATGGCACAGTTTTCCTTTCGAGGGGCTTCTACTGCTGTTGCTCCTGGCACGGTTAAAACCGCCGCGAATAGAAAAAAAAAACATCAACTAACCGAGTAACTAGACAGATAACAATATACGTGTATGTTGCTGCACACCCACACACGCACACACGCACACACACAGACACACAGAACAAGAAGAGAAAAAGAAAGTGCTTAGCAATACATTAGTCTTAACGAGGCGGGTAAGAAGAAATGCAGATTCGTTATTTCCAATAAATTAAAGAAGGGGAAGAGAGAATGAAAAAAGGACAACATTGACAAGTAGATGTAAAAGGGGAAAATAAATGAAAATAGGACCGGTGGGACAGTCAGCGTCACATTCAAAGTTTCCGTACTTGATGCCTACGTAGTAAAGCTCAAGTGTGCATTTCCCATTTTTTCTCCAGTTTCGGTACTGGGAAATAACAAGGTAAAGCTTAAGGTGAGCAAAAAAAAAAAAGAGCTTTTATGTGATTTAGGACATGGTAAATGTAACATGGGACCTGTCGGTAGAAACGGTAAGAAGAGGGGGGGGGGCTGGATCCACTAACAGTATGTAAGGAAAAACGACAACAGTTATAATGATAACAATATGTTTCTTTGAATCTACTAATTCACTTGGTTGCGTGGGGACGCTTGTTTCTATGCAGCGTCTGCAACCGTTTCTCTTTTATTTGCGGGGACAACTATCGCTCTGTGAGGCTTGCCGCGTAGACGGTGCACAACTCTGCCACTAGGGTTGATTTATGAAAGGGTGCCTAGCAAGTTCAACAGCGGTGATGCGGCGACACGGGTCGCGCTCAAAACACCGGTGACAGAAATCGAGTGCCTCACGTGACAGTAACTTCGCCTTAACGGGAAAATCTCGTGCTTGAATGTGGAGGAGCAGTGCGTAAGGGGTCAGCGACTTCAATGCGCACCATGGCGGCTCGGCGGTGAGGAGGTGGTACACGGTACACCCAATTGCCCACACGTCCTGCGCCTTCCCCTGCAGCGTCCAGTCAACCGTCGCCTGCTCCAAACACGTGAGCGACTCGGGTGGCATGTAGGCGGGGGTGCCGGAAATGCTGTGGATGCCGTTGGCGGTCAAGCTACTCACGCCCCGCATCGCGCAACCAAAGTCGCTTAGGCGGATGGTGCCGTCTGAAGCGAGGAGGATGTTGTCCGGCTTGATGTCGCGGTGGCTGAGGCCACAGTCGTGCACATAGCACACGGCGTCGACCAGCTGAGCGGCAAAGCGCCGTACCGTCCGCTCTGGCATCCCACATGGGAAGTCGGCGAGGAGCGGACCGAGGGTGCCGCACTCCACCAGTTCCATCAGCATCAGCACGCGAATCAACGACGGTGACACAGATTGCCGGCGGCACAGGTGCGAGGACGGCTGAAGCGGCGCGGGGTGCGTGATGTCTAGGTTGCGCTTCCGCATTTCCTGCTGCTTCACGTCAAGCGCATCGAAAGCATCCGGGGCGCCGCTGGCGTGTGATGAAACGACGGAGCTCTGGAAGGACGAGACGTAATTGTCCTCCACAGCCTCGACGCGGCAGCCAAAGTACTCGACGATGTATGGATGGCGCAGCGCCGCCAGCTGACGCAGCTCGTTGCGCACCGTCGCCAATTCGTCGGGTGCGTTCTGGTTAATGAGGGACTCCTTCACAGCGAGCTGCTGTCCGGTGCGGGTGTCAATGGCGCAGTAGACAGTGGCACTCGTGCCCAGGCCGAGTATGTCCCGCGAGCGCAGCACCCTCACGTAGCGCACGAACGCGTGGCGTTGCTGCAGAGTAAAGACATCACTCTTCTCCACCGCGGTGGCCACAACATCCGTTTTAGAGGTAGGTGAAGCAATGAAGAAGCTACCGTCATCCTCAGGGATCCAGTTGCTGCTTCTGTTGCCCGAATCGGAGTGCGGGGCTACCAAAAGAGACGTCGCGTAAGGTGAGCTGGCGCGACCGTCACTGATGGAGCTAGTGTTGTCACAGCAACTCTTCTGCTCAACGCAGGTGCCGCATTGGGGACAAAACTTCGCTCGGTGAGGCAGTCCAGACCTGCAAATGCGACACGCCGTGAACCTAGTTCTGTGCAAGGTCACGAAGGCGAGTGTCTCTCCCACTTCAGAGGGCATGTAGAGCGGCGGGTATGTGGTAGCCGATGGGTGGGCGGGGAAGCTTCGACTAAAGTTGCAGAAGCTCGCGTTCAATCCGGCAAAGCCGCGCGAGTAGGCGAGCTCGAAGTCGTCGAGGTCTGCTAGGAGCATTTCGGGGTGGGTAGAAGTATGATCAATCTGCACGACATCAACGTCATCGGGTGTAATAAGGGCGTTCGTTGGCGCGTGCGCGTTGTGACACGAGCACTTCTTCTGCAGAGTCAGGGCAGGACGAGTGACGGTCGACTTGGATGCGATTGTGTTAGCCTCCGGGCTAGCATGCTGGGGTTGCAGCTCCGCATTTTTGGAAAACGTCGGTGCCGTGACGGCGCGGGGATCACTGGTTGCGATGGCAAAATTGTGCATCGATGCGGTGTGGGACAGCGCGCACGAGGTGCTCACGCTCTCCCCGTCTTTTGGTACAACATGTGGCAGCGTTCCGACCTCGCTCGAGTTGCGAGCTGCTCTTTTGGCGGAGTTGTGTTTTATGCTCGAATCGGACAGGCGAATGCCTGCTGTGCAACATTTATGCGGGTCCTCGCTTCGGTGCTTTCCGTCGTTGCTCACTGGAGCACTAATGAAAACACCCATGTGCACTTGAAACAGTCGCGGTGCTCCTAAGATTTATAAATAGGTTTCCTCAAAAGAAACTTCAGGCATTAAGAAGGGTAGAAACTGCAACCAGCTGCATACACTTTATGTCCCATTGATCAATCATGTCACCGAAAAGAAGAGGAAAAGGGTTAGCAAGTTATACAAACTTGTCACGCAAAAGAGCTTTAGTAATGGGGAAAACTCCAAAAGCAGCAGATTGTATTGCTGCCGAAGTATTTACATGAATAAAGTATAAATTAGAAGACAATTGCCGATGGAGAGCAATAGAAAACGCCCAAAAAAGAGGGGAATATCCATGTAGTCTTGATGATGTGCGAAAAGATGTAGAAGCAGAGTGAAATCAGACAAGAGAGTGAGTTTAAAAAACCACAGGTAAATACGAGAAAAAAAAAACAGTGGTAAAAGGAGGGGAAAAAAGGAAGTGAAAAGACAACCCCAAATGCTCGAGGAGACAACGTTAATTAGGTTGGCTAAGACGGGTTATCACAAAGCAGTAGTCCAAAATTTACAAAAGGTTGTCCATAAAATGTGTGTGTTACACGTTTACTTACACAGCAAGAGCGAGGGAGCAGGTGAAAAGGAAGGAAAAAAGTGGATTAAAAGAAAAAAAAAGGAAAAAAGTTGAACTAGCACGTCTCTCAACAGTCGACCCTGTGAAATCTACCTAGGCGAAGCCATCCTGCTAGGTGAATCTCAGGTGTTGAAATGATCAACATGGATACAGTTCATTATTGTAACAGAAGTGATATATCGAGAAGAGAGCCAAGAGAAACAGTGAGCTTTTATAATCAAATTGGTGCGGGCACTGAAAGTGCAGGCGAATGAGAACTGCACAAACCACTGAAGAAGAAACGCTACACCACAATATATATATATATATATTCTTTAATCAGCTTGAGTTGCACACGTAGCTTTCAAAGTTACGAGAACGTTTTTATCCCCTTTAAAGTCTTATATCTCAGTACTACTTTTACGCAGATTTCTCTTACTCCCTTTATTTATAAATCGAAAACAAGCAGGTTAGCAGCACTTAGTCGTCCTGGAAAGACAACCAGAAGTAAATTATGAAAGACATGCAGACGAGTTTTAAATCTTGCGAGGAAACCCGATATTTAAAAAGGGTTAAGTGGAAAGCCACACTACTCACACCAACAATCTTCCACCATAACAGTGGCGTTTCATCGCTTTTCACTTGCTAGAAAAAAAAAGTACTTCAGCACATATTTAACGCTTTCCCACGCTACGTCGCGAAAGGCAAACGGCATTGATCGCACGAAAACATTGAAAAACGCTCCGTAATGCAGTAGCTGCTACCCATACAATGGCCTACCAAGCGTTCCACATGCACTTGCCGACCGTGACAAAAGAAGTAAAGAGACTGTAGTTTAGGGAAAAAAGGGATACCGTATACGTGATTATACAATTGCCCGTGTTGAAACGCTTTCAGTATTTGGATAAAAAAAAAAAGAACAAGTAATGACATACTACCAGTCACACTGCATCGAGATTACCAGGATGACAGTTTACTGTGAGGCTGTTGTGTGCGTATGCGGTATTAATTATTGTTACCATGTTTTTTTCTCTTTGATTCACACTATACTTTGCAGTCGGCGAGCGCTACCGCGGCAGTCAAGCCTGCTCTACGTGGATGCCCAAACCCTGCAGGACTTTGAAGGTCTGCGCGGTGTTGTTCAGCGTGTAGAAGTGCAGGTGGTTGTACTGCAAACCGGCATCGCGGATGTAGTGGATCATGGAGAGGCACTGCTCGACGCCGTATGCTTTCAGGCCCTCGTGGTCGTCCTTCAGAGCCTCCACCTTTTGTCGCACATCTTCCGGGATACGCGTCTTGCACAGCTGCACGATGCGTTGGAAGCCGGCGTAGGTTGTGATGGGCAGTAGGCCTGCGAGTATTGGGACGTTGATACCCGTCTCACGACAGCGCCTCACAAAGGTTACGTAGGTGGACGGGTCGTAGAAGAACTGGGTGACGATGATGGCAGCTCCGGCGTCCACCTTCGCCTTCAGGTAATCCAGCTCGTCCTGGTAGTCCTTCTCTGAGATGGTGCCGTCATCGGCAATCTTGCTCGGGTGTCCCTCCGGGTAGCCGGCCACCGTGACGCAAAAGAAGTCACCAAAGGTCTTGTGGATGTACTCGACGAGGTCCTTTGCACAGGCAAAACCGTCCGGGTTCGCTTTGAATTCCTCCCCCCGTGGGGCGTCGCCGCGGAGGGCCAAAATGTTGCGGATGCCACTCTCTTTCGCGAATACCAGCCCTTCCTTAATGAGGCCAGCTGGCATATTTGCGCAGGTTATGTGCATGTTGACCGGGATGTCTGGGTAGGTTTCCTGCAGCTTTTTCGACAGGCGCATCGTCGTGTCGCTTGTGCGGCCGCCAGCGCCCCACGTCAGATCGAGAAAGACGGGCGATTGCCGGGCAGCAGCGGGAATCTGTACGCCCATCAAGTCATCCTCAGCCTTCTCGGAGCGGGGCGGGTAGAATTCGAAGGATGTGTACCACCTGTTCGGGTCTTCATCAGCAAGGACTTTGCTAATTAATTGGGCCATGGTGTGTACGTGTCGGGAGTGTGAAAGGTTATTAGATTTATTAAAAGATAGTTACTGTTTCTCTGATGAAGAATAATACAGGAGAACGGCCGTGAAACAGCGGTTATGATCAGGAATTAAGATACTATCAACGACACGAGAAACAATAATGATGATGAGGGCTTAACATGAGGATAGTGGAGGAGTGTTTGCTAGAGTGAGAAAAGCTGTGAAGAAGACTAAGAGCTACTTGGAGTCTATTCTTTAGTGATCAGGGTTTTACCTGCAAATTGTAAGTCACTGGGGATTTGGGTGCGCCGTAGGCAAACAAAAGGTAGAAGAAGAGAGGAAAAATAACAGTGATTATCAAGGAAGACAAGATACCACGAGATTGCAGATACTCCATGGTTGCAAACAAACAACAGCTTGCATTTCCGAGTCGACAGTTCCGTCGTTTTTAGCTGCCAGACTATCTGTCAATTTGTACCACTATCCGCGCCAGTGAAAACGTGCCACTTACAAGAAGACGTTGAACCCGCCATCACAGAAAGCCCTGTCGTGCATTTGTCCCTATCCCAGTATTGAGAAAGTGTTGAACAGTAACAAAACAGTCTGGTAAACATACAAACAAAGGGACGAAGAACAGGAGTAAAACGAGAAAGCACTTACACGAGAATTGTTGGGTGCCAACAGCCAACACCTGAACCTTAGACTTTGAACACTTAAAAAGCAGTGCTGCGGTGCCTTAGCGACTCGATATTAGAAGATCACACATAACAGATTTAAAGAGTTATTATATATATATATATTTTTTCCTTTCTCCTTACGCGTGTGCAACTTCGTATTTAAACCAAACACCTCTTTCTTCTAAGCCGAAGACAGTTTAGATTATATATATATCTTGACACATTATCCATACTTATAGCACAAGGAGACAATGGTAGACGTGAACAACAAAAACGGAGAGCATTATAACACAACTGTACTCGGGCCCGAATACAGCTGCTTTTGCACAACAGAAACCTTTATCTTTTCTTTCGAATCAAGGTGGTTCCCCCAAAAGAACATATAGGTAGTGGTCGCCATTCTAACGATCAGATTATCTTCGTTCCGAAAACACGAAACAGGATTCCACCCCAGCCTGTTCTCTTGTACAGGTACTACGGTTTTCTTCCGTTGTGCAGCAGCAGCATTAGCGACTTACAAAGAAGCGCGTACACCCACAGATAACGTGAAGGGAAAACAAAATAAAACACATAGCAAAGTCAGTGAAGCGGCGGAAAAAAAAAGTAAGAAGTCCATTGACGCATCAACCTTCACACACAAATGCCGGCGACATCTGTTGATCTTTCCACTGAATCGCTTTCTTCGCTGCACATTACCACTTTTTTGCGTTGTACTTCCCCTACCTTGTTAGTGAGGATGCAACCAAACTCACAGTCACAACATCAACGACGACAACTTGCAAGACACATGCGTTTACGTAAAAGACTAACGGAAAGGCCTGAGGCTCAAAAGTGTGTGCACCTAAACAAGCAGCACAGCGTTGATGCAGCCGTCATTCTCCGGATTGTTTGTCACTTGCGCGTATTTGCCCCACACAACCTTCCCCGATGGTGTCACGAGCCCTAATTCCGACACGTTCACCTCGATGACGGATCCCTTAGTAATGACACCGAGGCCGGTGTACATCTTACCCTGTGGGTTCTTTTTTACAGAGATGATAGGGAGGTAAAAGGTCGCCTTTAGTTCCGGGTGCGTGACGTGCGCCTTCTTGAAGCGCAGCGCCATCGGGCGGATAAAGCGCTCCATTTTCGGCATGCGGCGCGTAAAAGTTTCACCAACAAACGTTACCTTGTTGACGAGACGCTTCCACGACTTCTTGCCGCGCTTGCCGGACGTGACAGCTTTCAGCATCTCGTCTTCCGACACCGTCTTCACCTTCTCGATCGGCACGGCCCACTTGCCCGCCTTCTCCTTCCGTTTCTGTTTAAGTGAGTTGGACAGCACCTTGGCACGGTCCGCCTCGCTACGGTCCATTAAGAAACCAGGCAGCGCGTTCTTCGGGCCTTTCTCTTTCACCCTCTCGTTCGTTTGTTTCTCCTCGTGCTCACGGATCTTCTTGCGGATTTCGGCCTTCTCAGCGTAGCGCGCCTTCTGCGCGAGCTTCGCCTTCATACCACGCACGCGCTTCAGGAAGGTTGCGTCTGTGTGGGCCTTGCGGGCCTCGCGCTTGCGGGTGCGCTCGACATGGTCGAGGCGGCGACCGTAGCGCTTCTGCGCCTGTTCAATGTACTCGTTCTGCGGCATGCTGAAGATGGGCTAGGTGGTATCAAAAGAAAAAAAAAGAGTAAGGTTGCGCTGGAAAAGAAAAAGAAGTACTAACGACAACAAAAGAAAACGTGGAAGCAGGATCTCAAAGAGGAGGAGACAGTGACGCTGAAGAACTAAGGAAAAAAGAAGAGAGGCAATTGCAGTCCTGCAGGTTCAAGCAAGGTGTTTCTCTGCGCTTGTACGCAGAGCGTTTTCTTTTGATTAGAAACGGAGTGGGGACCGAAAGTGAGAAACGTGTTGCGAAGCGGGGGTTATAAGCATTACCAGGAAAAGAGGGGAGGGCAGAAAAACGTGAGAGATCATATGTGAACAGTCGGAAGCAATTTCCAACTAAGGTAAAACACGATATAGCACAGCCATGTGGAAGTAGTATTGCCCAATCATGTCGGGCTTTACCACTAAAAAAAAAGTGCCACATGGTATGTGGGGTCGACGTTAGACCAACAGTTAGAAGCGGGCCTTCAGGTGTCAAAAGTGCAGTTGCAGGGGCTTCTATCAACGTCATTTATCGTAATGGAAGTGTTAAGCATCGGGCGCCCGCTGTAATTGAAGCGCAAAAGACGAGGCGCATTGCTTTTTCTAGACACAACACGATCCTGACACTCCTACAGACAGCAGTGCAACGTAAGGTGAAAACAACCAACAAGTACAGGGCTTGGGAAGGTGTGACCAAACCCCAAACAAGAAAATCAGGCGTAACGGCGAGTTTTCGCCTTGGCTTGATTTTTCCGTTATATTCTTCCAACTATTGTCCTTCGTTTTTGGAAAAGAAGAGCACTTCCGTGAACTCACGGAGTAGCGCGTCCATGACGTGTTGCTCGTGTTTCGGCAGCTTCGCCATACTGAAGGTTGGGTAGGAGCTACACGGCGGTGCTACCCCGGTGTTCGGTGCCGCCACATCGGTTTGCTGCTGTTCGCCCATGCCTGAAGGCGAAGGATCTAACGAATGCGACAACAGATCCGGCGGACGCAGCACAGGCGTAGAGCTGTCAGGGTCGCGCGCTGCGTACCGCTTTGCTGAGGAAACGGCGCGGCTGCGCTTCACAATGTTCAGCCGATCTTCCACGTTTTGCGCTTCGTCTGTTCGTGCGGTGGCAAAGACAGGGGTACTGGCATCGCTTGGTTGAAGAGATACCGAACGGGCCACAGGGGAGGAACTGGGCCGCTCAAAAGCGGAAGGTCCGCTGGGTGCAAAATTATTCACGGTGGCGCTAAAGGCAGAGGACTGGCGTGGGCTGACGGCGCCGGTGCTGCTGCGCCGTGATCTAAAGAGCATTTGTTTTCAATATTAAATGAAAGTGTGCGTATGTCCAATAAGAAAGTGCTAAGGGTGTTACGAATACTTCCACTACGCTCTTTATAATCAGTCAGGTGTAAGAGATAGCAGCTGTGGTACTTACAAATGTGAGGGAGACGCACTGTTATATATATATATATATATATATATATGTATATATGTATAGATATCTCAGCTAATTTGAAGGCAGTGAGTGGAAAGGAATGGAGAGCGTGGGTGAAACAACTCTTTCAACGTGAGACAGTAAAAGTGCAATTCTTCATTGTTGCTAAATCTAACAACGCGTTGTATTTCCGCTGCTCAAATCAAATGAACATTATATAAATAAATAAATACGTGTAGGTGAAAAAAGAAAAAGGTTCAACAGGTTTGGATGAGATGCGGAGGTGAGCGCTGTGCACGATGAATGTGTCAACGGGGAGATCTTTCGTAAGACGCTAAGCGACACTTGCTCTCCTTCCTTGCCGTTTAGTTGGGTAAAAAGTTCCTTCGAGTGACGGCTAAAAAAAAAAAAAGGCGCGCTGAGAGAAATTCCTCTCGTGCAGAGTAAAACCTTAGTTTATTGAAACCAAAGTCTTCCGCGTTCGCCTGAAAATCTGAAGACAACCAGCTTGGACGATTCAATGGAAGGAAGACGAGATAGCCGTGTATCACGTTCTTCATATAGATCTAGTTCTATGCTTGAGCAAATAGCTCCGTTTCAATACAGCACGCAAACAGGAAAAGCTGACAAAAAAAAGATACAGTCAAATATCACCTTGAGTACCATAGGCATATGAGCTGCAGGACAACCGAGAATTCAACAATCACAGTGTTAGCAACGAAAACAACAACAGCAACAACATTAACTATTGTTCGCGAACTACACACTAATCTCTCTCTTTTTTTAAATCACGGTACTGGAGAAGACTGCCAACGTGATCATCGAAAAAGTGATTTCCGCCAAAGCGTTTACGACCGAAACGATACACCTCTTCTCGCTGCTGCTGAGTTTGCTCACGCGGCGCAAACACGTGTGATCGATTTTCCTGCTGCAATTGGTTAGACGTCTGCATAGCTTTGTGCCCAATTTCCACGTTGTCAACCCCGCTGTCTGCCTTGTGGGGAGGACTATAGATTGGCGATGGCCCAGTAGCTGATGACTTAGGAACAGGCGCTTCGTGCAGCTGCGAGTAGATCAGATCGCGCGCAGCGCACGTTTCGTGATAGGTGCGGCGCGAGATCGGACGACTAAATGGCTCCTCCTCGCGTAAAACACGCTCCAGCTCCGCGTCCTTGTGTGCCAACGGCCGCTTTTCCTTCAGGTTTCCCTCCTCTGTAGTGTTCGCGAAGTGGTTATGATCCTCATCGTCGACCATTTCAATCACCTCCACTTCTGGTTCGCTGCTCTCAGGAGCGCGGTTGCGGGGTAAGGGGGCGTGCGGTTGCTTCTGGCGCCCGAACTGGTGTGTCAGCGCAGGAGATCGGGCGTCCCCGTCTGCAAGGATGTGGTAGATCGACTCCCCAGATGTACTCGGTGGGCGTAGCGACGGACGGTGACCACCGTCATCATTTTCATCTTGCATATTAGCTTCGTGATCGCCCTCTTCGTAAGGGTGCATCTCGTTTTGCGTTGGATCGGCGTGATAGGCGTCCCCCGGGAGGTCGTGCTCACCGTAAGTGTAATAGTGCTGGATGCGCCGGTCCAACTCCTCTTGGCGACGACGCATCACTTTCTCTACTTTGGCAGCCTGCTGCGCTGCCCGTCGCCGCTGTTCCTTCTGCTGAGCGATCTCGTCGAAAGTACGACCGGAAGGTGATGCGGCAACGAAAACGGACTTCTTTCCCTCTGCAGCTTCAGCTGCCGGCTCGGGAGCGGGTCGCCAACTCACGCGTGACTGCCGTGACGTCGAGGGTCGTGAAGACTGCCCCGACGTCATACCAGAAGCCGGCATCACCGCGAGGTCCTCAAGCGCCTGGAGGCCCTCTGCCTTCAGCTCCGCCGCCCACTTGCGGCTGTCAGCGGCGTACAGGGCGTGACGCATCTCCTCGTTCATCGTCAGCACCACCTTCTGCTGCTTGATGGCGATGGTGGCAACACCCGGAAGCGCGAGGTGAAAGGTGCGTCCCCGAGATAAACCTTCGCCGATGTACAGGAATAGCTCCTTTAGTGCTGCTGCTGCTGTGTGCGCTGGTACGCTGCAGACAGCGACGATGTCCGCCATGCTCACCCGGACATAACCCGCTCCGCTGCGCCGCTCCAATGGTACTCTGCTCGTGTCCACACCATAGCGGTTCGCGTAGTTTTGATTGATGCCGAAACACAAATTACGTGTGGTATAGGGGCGCTGTTGGCGGTCGCGTAGCAGCACGTAGTCCTCCGTCCACAGCGCACCGAAGGGTGGAATTTGCACGGCGTGGCCGTCGAGCAGAAGGCGGCGAGCAACGACAGCGACGGACACCCAGACTTTTTCTAATTCACTCAGCAGGAAAACGTTTTTGTCTGCCTTGTTTTGCCCTGCAGCGCATTCAAAAAGGGCGACGTTGGTAGAGATGGCTCCGCGTGTGCTCAACATCGCCGCGAACAGAGATTTTTGTGTGTTTGTATTTCTGTACGCTTGCACAGGTAATTATAGTGATTACAGTATAACGCGCACTCTGTGATCTATGTAAAAGAGAAACCTGCCGTTTTGTATACGTTAAAAGATCTGAGCAAGGTAGCGGTGCAATTCCTCCTGATGTCGCCTGTATGTATGTACGGTGGTGTGAAGGTGCACTTAACAAGGTTAGCTCTTCTAGCCAGGCTCAATAAAAAGCACCCCACAAACCGGAGTATATCTACGCGTCTCCACTCTGTGCAGCTTCTACGCGACAAAGAAAGTGAGAGAGGAAAAAGGGCTATGAAGTACCAAAAGGATGGTAAAATCAAATCAGTTCCATAACGAGTTTGCTACCCAGCACGTAGGGCAGGCAGTTCAAAGCACCGCAGCTGGGAATCTGGCATACCAAGAAGCCAACCCCTCTTTATTGCATCATACATTCTTCTCAGTTCAAAAAAATCAATAGGTGATGACAGATGAACTGCGGAGGAAATCAAAGAAGAGCATTCAAAAACACAAGAAAGCAAGTAATTGAGTAGCAAGATCCAATGCACTTCATTCGCTGTTGAACCATTACGCCTTGTTGCGCGTCTGCAGGCGACTCAGTTGTTGAATGGGGTTGGGTCATATGCCGTGAGGCGGACGCGGTTCACCTTCGTCTCCGGCTCACGGTAGATCCGGTTTGGCACACCGAGCCCCACGTCCGGCTCGCTGCTGTCCTCCCCTTCACTCCAGCTAGGCTCTGCATCGTTGGGGTTATTCTGCTCAGGAGATGCTTTAAGTATCTCGTCGGAGCCGCGAGCAGCTACTCGGGGTGCAGTCGAGACGTCGGCGTCACTAAAGAGAGACGGCGGCTGCACGGGCCGAGGCCGGGCTGGGGGAGGGGACGGCGTGAACAACATCAACGGACTCAGTGGACGGGCGGCATTCAGGCGCGGTTCTTCTTCCACCACCGCAGTCGTTGGAATCACACGGTTGCTGCGTGCCTGAGACATGCGCTGTGGTAGCTGGGCCGCTGGCACCGTTGTCGTCGCGGACGCCTCCAACAGCGTCTTCGCTATGCTGGCTACGGCGGCTAAGCCACGCATCAGCCCCGTGCTAACATGCGCACCGTACTGCATCAAGCCCGACTCTCCAATCGTCTCTACGTGGCAGACCACAATAGAGTTGATTACAGGCGAGTAGTTGTCGACGAGAGTGGCGAAGAGCTTGCGGTACACTTGTGTCGCGCCAAGGAGACGGGGATTGGCAAAGTAGAGGGCGAGGACAATGCGGGCGCACAGGTACAGCCATCGCATTGCGATAAAGGAAGAGAGTAGGATGATGTCGGCCACCTCCAGCAGCCAGGCGAAGATGAGCGTCAGGGTGACGTTTGTGACCTGCAGGGGGTCGGGGCTAGGGGAATGGCAGAGCTGCGCACCGTAGATGACGGGCTGCACAAAGGAGAGGTATACGAGGTACCCTCGCAAAAGAACTTCCAACATTCTCAAAGATTATGAAAAGGTAGCTGTGGAGACAATTGGAGGAAGAGAAGAAAAACAAAAATGGAAAGAGCTTAGTGGTTCCTAGTGTCGGAGAAGTTTTTGCCAGTGAGCTGTAAAACTATGATAGATGTTTGGGTGTGGAGAGGCGGTTGTGACGTGAGGAAAGGTAGTGCTGCTTTACAGATGTTGAAACAAAGAAAAGAAAGATAAAACAAAAAGATCAGTTAGGAAACCCATGGACGTCGCCAAACGGCACTAAATCAGCTTTGAAAGGGCGATACCTTGTCCATAAAAAAAGAAAAAAAGGCGTCTTGAACCAACAGGAAGGCGGCTTTTATTTTGTGGGGTTCAGACCGATAGCTGTCAAGAGTCTGAGAAAAAAGCGGAGAAATTTTTTTTATTTTTTCTTTTTCGGTCGCTTAAAGACCGTGTGTCGAACTGCAGCGCAGCAGGACATCAAGCTGATAAGAGGCGCCTCTATCCAAAAAAAAAAAAAAACAACAACAACACTTTCATTACTAGGTTTTTGCTCAGTTCAGCAATGAGGCTTAAGAGAATGAAACAGGGGGTCAAAACACAAAATACACAAACAGCAAAAAACAGCCGTATAAGGTCAACGATTCGGTTCACCAGCACCACCCAATCCAACCTTCCGGTCTTCACATGTTGCATGTGCGTGTCGCAGAGCGAAAAACTTCGACGTTGAAACACACACACCACACACCACACACCACACACTACAACGCAAGAAGGAAACAATGAAGATAAAAAAGGTGGAATTACTGCGCAGAAAACGCAACGACACACACACACACACACATATATATATATATATATATATATATATATATACATACGTACATGTGCATACCCGGCAATAGCTGCAAGCACAAAATGACATTCAGATAGAGGAAATGGCTCGGGTTCCGTCTACTTTGTTGGTTTTCATGCGTATGCGCTGCTCGATTCTCTTTCCAGCTGTGTCAGGTGTCATGTCCTCGCCGAAGGATAGATTACAACAACCGCCGTCCTTCCCCGAGTGTCTCAAAAACCCGGCAGATATCCCTCAGCTTTAAGGAAGAAGCTGTTACGTATGTTTTTCTTTTGAGGAGATTGCCAGCCCCCTACTGAGAGACGGCGAGTTTTTTTAGGTGTTGCATGAACACCTGAAGCGAGGCGTCGTCAGTGTAGACCAACTCGCCTTCCTGAGACCCGTACGCTCCGCCCTCTGTGGAGGCGTAGGTACGGCTAGGATTGATGCGGTTGTACAAGATACGCGCATCAGGGTCGTCCTGACACACGTTGATGAGCCGTGGCGTCGGGTAACGGGAGCTGATCAATACCTGCGCGTCCGCCATGGGCACCTCCAGAAACTCCTTGAAGTACGCGTACTCCTCCTGCTCCGCGTAGCCAGCGTTCTTCCACGCGGCGATGGTCGCACCATAATGCACGAGCACCTCGAAGAAGGTGTCAAGCAGCAGCACGTTGTCAGGCTGAATTGCCGTGCTGTCAAGCGGCACCGGCTTTGGGTTGCCGTCCATGCGGTAGCTGTACAAGGTCGGCTGGATCTGCACGATGGAGTCCTCAACGTTCGACTTCAGCAGCTGTAGCCGCAGGAACGCCGTCTCGTCAGGACTCGAGTTGAAGATCTGAAGGTAGCCAGAGCGGCGCAGATGGTACATGAAGGCGGGGAAGTAGACGAACTCGTTGGGTAGCCGCAGCGTGTCGGGTTGGTCCTTTGTGAAGGTGCCAAAGCGGGCGACGAGGCGCACCACTGTACGATCGAGCCTTCGCAGGACGTCGAAGAGCGGCATGCTATCCGTTTTATGCACCGCTTCTCGAGCTAGCAACACCGCCGCCGTCTCCTGGTCGAAGGCGGCCACGAGGTCCTGGATCGGCGGGTTCTGCGCCTGCCGCAGCGTTAACGTTGTCACACGTGTGTGAGTCTCCTGCCCAATTTCGTACCGGGTGATGACCTGCGTGAAGCGCAGCGGGTTCCTCGCCGCCTCGCCGGAGGGCGCGCTAGACGTGTCGAAGTAAATGGCGAAGGTGGTGGTGGCGTCGAGTTGGCATGTCGTCCACTGGCAGGTGCCACCGAGACCGATTTCGTATTCGGCCACCGATGACGACTTCTTGCCGGTGCCGACGCACGGACCGATGACACCTTGAACTTTCCACGTCGGCGATGTGATCACGTCGAAAGTGGCGTTGAGGCCCATTTTCAGCACCCCGTCCTCGCGCCGCGCGAAGAACTGATTCAGCGAGATGCGAAAAGGCTCCTCCAGCCATGACTCCGCATTCAGCACAACACCGCCGGAGGACTGCACGCACGTTTTCATCTCCGCTAAACCGCACTGGTCAAGCGACGCGATGAAGCAGTTTAGCGAGTGGCCTTGCGAAACCATGCGGTGCATAAGCTTCTCGTAGAACGCGCAGGAATTGCTCCAGTACGCCGCGGCGGCCGTCTCGTCTCGGATGTCGGCGTGCACGCGGATCATTTTCTCACGGCTCACATCGACGACAATGCCGGGGCCGGAGGTGCACACACCGGACATGAACGTCAGGATGCAAGACCCGGTGTTTGGTGAGACGACCTGCAGCAGACTCGACGCGACAGAGAGGGCTGCCCCAGTGCAGCGCAGCGGACGGTGGTCCTTCATCACCGGCCAGAGGTCGCGTGTCATGGCGGAGATAAGCTGTGTGACGTGCTCAACGCAGCTGCTCAGTGGGGCGACAAAGCGTTCCGGGTTGGGCAGGATCACCTTCAGCTGTTCCATCGTCATCTCTTGCGTGCCGCGCAGCACCATGGAACGGGGGTAATTGACGTGACCGGCGATCTCGTGCACGCTGACGGTTGCGCCGTAGGTGATGAGCGCCACCTTCGCATTCTCCGGAATCATCTGTAGCGCCTGCAAGAGGAAGTCGTGCAGGCCTTGCAGCTCCTCGTCTGTGTCGAGACAGGTATCCACCACCAGCACGAAGGTGGGTGGGTTGCGGGCCGGCATGCGCGCCACGTACTCCACCGTGCTGGACGACGCCTGCATCTCGGGAGGTAGGTTGTATTCACTGGCCTGCTGGTGCTGCGGAGGCAGACTGTTCTTGGAGAGGCACAATGGGCAGCTCCAGGTGCGGCTACGTGGATCGAGGTTGGCGTAAGGGTTCAGCACCCCACCGCAGACCGTGCATTGCGTGGGGGCGTAGTTCAGCTGCAGGCACGTGGAGGCTAGTGGAGAGTAGAGGCAGCCGAGGGGGACTACCATGCGTGCGCCGTCGATGCGGTTCATGGGGTAAAGCGACCACGACCACCGCGCTGGTGTCTCCGTCCCGGCCCGCGCGTCGTATTCGCCGTAGTCCACGACCCCCATGGCGGGTTGCTGCTGCTGCGAGATGTCTTGCTGGTGTCCTTGCTGCGCGAGAGCTTGACTCGAGTTCGTATAGGGGCTGTACTGCTGTTGACCACCTGCGGCGGGCTGCTGCTGCTGAGCGTACGCATTGGTGTGCTGTGCGTCGTACTGCTGGTACGCTTCGTTTTGAGCCTCGCCGCCATAGCCGCCGTACATGCTTGGGGCATCATACCCGTAGTTCTGTGCCTGTGGTTGCTGGCCGTACTGCGTACCGTAACTGACGTAACCGCTGTAGCTTCCGCTCATTTTTTTTTTCAATTTTGTGTGTGTTGGTTTTGCTAGCGCTGTTTTGAATTATAATCTTTGGAGTACACACAACAACGACAATGCAAGAAAAAAAAAATTGAGAGCTCAAATTGTTACGGGTGCTGATTACTACACGCAGATACAACTAGTGACGCCGTGGATGGCGGAGAAAAGTAGTCGGCGTTTTTCAAAATGCAGGTTGACCGAAAGGGGGAGACACAGCAGTATCGATTAGAACAAGACGACAACAATGGATAAGCGACAAAAGCTGTACAGAGCACAGTAAATCAACTTTGACAAATTATCCCAAATCGCTTTCGTACGGGTCCTTCCTTTTCGTTGTTTTCTTCTATGAGTTCTGACCAGGTTGGCAGATGTGTGAAAGAGAAGAACGGGAGCGGCAAAGTAAATAAGCGCGTGTGTATCCGAGAGAACATAAGTAGTCATTTTAAAAACATGTCAAGGTTGTCTTCACGTGACAAAGAGCACGCAAGAATTCCTTTGCTTCATTAAATACTGGCCTTTACATTTTTTTTTTTCAACTTCCAGTACTTTTTAAATGCGACAGAAAGTGCAGTTGCGCGAGCGAAAAGTCGTTAAACGCCTCAATTGCGGTAAAAATGGGGCTTAGTTAAGTACCGCTTTTTTGGGGGGAGGGGGGGGGCAACGAAACGTGTAATATTGAACAGGAGTGCGTTTTACTAGAAGAAGGAACCCAACACGTCGTCGTCGTCGTTCCCATTGCTCGCAACACCGATCTCTTCCTTCACTAACACCGCCGCGTTGGCCCCGCTGTGCGACGGGGTGTGCGCCGCTGTGGCAGAGGAGGCAGACCCTTGCTCAGTCTTCACCATCCCAACTAAGCCGCCAGGTTGCATAGAAGCGGTAGCTCGGCCCTCTAACTCCGCACGCTCCGCCTCGCACCACGCCAGAAGCGCCGCGTTACGCTCAAAGCGACTCTCCACCGCCTTCCGGAGTGCCATCAAGCATCGGTATGCCGCGTCGTCGACGAGGGCGCTGCTGGCGCCTATACCACCACCCGCACCACCGCTGCTAGCGTCTTGCCCGGTGAAAACAGTACCGGCACCCCTAATAGCGCTGGTGCTGCCATTGATTGCTGAGGTGCCCTCCTCCGCCTTGATGCGTTTATTATACCGCCACACCTCCTTCGCGTGCTGGTAGCGTTGCATCAGGGCCGCCACCTGCAGCAGGGCAGCGGGGACGGCGGTGTTGCAGCCGACGGCCTCCTGCACTTCCTGCGCCGTCCGCTGCAGCTGTGCGAGCCACGCGCCCGGGAACAAATTCAGCATTGCCCACCACTCCGTTGCCTTTTGCAGAGCGTTGACGAAAGCGCTGTGGTCAAGTTGTTTGTGCCGCAGGGTGTCCTGCACGGCGCGGGGCAGGGTGCGACTGACAGCTACGAGTATGGAGCGCTTTGCGCTATCGGAGACGCCACGGGTGGCGCAGGTGAGCAGCAGCTCGTGGATAAGGTAAATAAGTGACGCACGCTGGGCGTCCGACGTCTCCTTGTGCTTCATTTTCTCCACCACGTAGGCCATAATAGCGTCCGCCTCGGCGCCGTGCAGAGCACACCAGGTGGCCACGCTGACGATGGCACCGGTGGACGGGCCAATGAGGTCCACACGCCGTGCGATTTGCTCACGGTTCATTTATTTATTTACTATTTTGTTCGTAGGTGCGATCTGCAGCGAGACAAAAAAAATAGACAGGGGTTCTGTATAGCAGAAGTCTGCTAGGGCTTGAGAAACAACAATTAGATTGCAACTTTTCAGAACTTCGACGGGGAAAGAAAAGGAAAACAAGGGGAAAAAAGAGGGTGAGTGAAAAAGCTACTTTGTCGTGTATCGTAAGAGGGCACTCCACGAGATTTCACAACGAAGAGGGACTATTAGAGGAAAGAAATGACACGACCGTGGAATCAATCGGTAAAAGGTACTTGTTGGCTAATACCGGACTGTCTTAAGAACACCAAAAAGAATAACGTGCAAAGCAAGCAAGAATTAGATCGTTTTGTTGTTGTGTGATCAACTGTGATGAACGCGTAAAACTCCCTGAAGCAGTAGTCATGTGCTTTAGCTTCAGCAGAACTCCCGCTTACCGCAACAGCCGCAAAGCCAACTATAGCCAGGTTCCAAGCATCTGACTTATCAAGAAAATCACAACTTTCTACACAGACACGCATGCACACATGCGAATCAGCTTCACGTGATCAGAAATCGTTCAGCGCATACCGCGCACGGGTGGTAAACTGGCGACTATTCTCCGTCGAAAACGACCACCGTGGATCCTCCTTGCGCAGCCACGCGATCATGTACGCCACTTGTACATCATTTGGAATGTCGAACTCCATATCGGCGCGGTGCTGTCGAATCTCGCCCGTTTGCGTCGGCCTACCGGCCGCGATGAGACCCAAGTCATTCGCCGCACGCAGCGAGAGGCGCATGTCCATCACCACGTTCCCCGACGCGGGACACTTCTGTACGGTGTAATACCGCCGCCCTTCGGATTCCAACACGAGCCATTCATGCTTCTGCCGGAAGAATTTGGCCATCGCGTTTGACTCACATGGCGCGTAGAAAGTGTAGACGTGACGCAGCACGTCCTGCGCGTTAAGGACGACATCGCGGTGGATGTAAACCTTACCTTCCTTAGCGAGGCAGTCGCTAGTGAAATCAAGGGCGAGGCCGCAGCCAGCACCGGTGGCGATGATCATGAGATGATTTGCCAGGGTTGTGCGTGAGGGCACAACGGCCATCGACAGCGCCGTGCCGAGGAGAGTACCTCCGCCCAAACCTTGACCCATACGGGTATGTTTTTCGCTTTCGTTTTTGAAATTCGGTCTGATAAAACTGTGAGCGGAGTTGCACAGGTGAGACAGAAAGACTCTAATAAGTGAGTTTTTGCTATCCAAGTCAAGCGACAGTGTACTGCAACTGATCAATAAACAACAGAGGTTGCGGCCGTGTGGTGAACACCACCCAGAGGGACAGAGAAAGACGAAAACAAAATGCTGATCGAGGATAAGACATAGCTTTACCCTTGGCGAATGCCACAGCAGCGTTTTCCTTTATCGCCAACTAGTTGCAAGGGGCCGATACTTTTCTCCCTCTAGAGCTCTTTCCTGCAAACATAAATCGAGAGTACGTGCGGGACTTGTTGTGTGTGCTTTTGAAATTGCATCAGAACCATGGTAGTCAAGTTATCCATGTAAGGACGGAACTGGCTGAGAGAGGAAAAAAACAGAAGGTGTTCGTAGAAAGTCATCCCCACGTAATTCTACAGTCGGACGCACAGGGAAAACGAGAACAACAAAACCTCGACAATTGCTTAAGGAGAAACAGGGAGAGAGAGAGAGAGACTGGGAGGGAGCGGCACTGAAAAAGGAAAACAAGGACTGTTCTTACGTTCAGTGACACAAAAAGCAGTAGTATGATAGTCACCAAATGCAAACGTGGAAATGAAAAAAAAAAAATAAAACCGTTGCTTGGACTCTGCTGAATATTATATGACAGTGGGGTACGGTGGAGCGTTTTCTTCCGTCTCCAAATCGCGCAGGTCACCCAGCGGCACCCGCACATGTACGCCACCCTGATTGAGAACGAAGTTGTCATTGTAGTTTGCCACCAGGTACGTGGGCTGCACAGGTGTAGCCAGAGGTTCGTGGAGGATTTCATCTACAGTTTTCTTTTCATATGTGTGTGTTGCGGGGTAGGTGCGTGGTGGATGCGACGCACTGTAACGCATTTCCTGGAGTGGCAATGGGGGATGCACGACGGATGCGGCCGCCAATTGTGACGCCACCTCTGGCGGTACCCGTTGCGGCCGGTCGTATTTTTCCTGAAGGGAAACCTGAAAGGCGTCGCCGAACTGGCGCTCTAAGAAGCCCGCAGCATACCACGAGATGGTCGCCGAGGTGGCCGTGGACGACGGGACAAAGAAGACAATTTGCAGAATGAAAGAGGCATCCATGAAGTTGCCTTTTTGCCACCCCACCTGCAGATAGGCGTGCGTTTCAATAATGAACAGCGGCAGGTCTTTGAAGAAGAAGACGAACCAGAGCCCCACGCATAGACGCCACATGCGCTCGGCGTGCGAAAAGCTGTACTTGGCCGACCACAACCAGAGCACGGAGCTCACGCAAAAAAATGCAACGGCGCCGATAACGCAAAATGACAGGTGCGCGTCGACGAGTGCGTTGGAATAGATATTTTTGCGTTTCTGGAAGTAGTCAGCGGTATTTACAATGGAAACAACTACGGCGCCTAAATAAAGAAAGATGAGCGCGCCAGGCAGCAATAGAATGCCCGGGTCTACTAAACATTCACAGAGAGGCATCTCGCATGGAGAAAAAAATATGTAGGAAGACGGATACGCAAACTGGAAAGAGCTGGGTAGCCCCCAAAGTCCACAGAAAGTTAAAGACTAAAGGTTGAAGTAAAGTAATGTATAAACGGAATAGTGCAACTGAAAACAGTGAGGGAAGAAACAGCAGCTAAGCATGTTCAGAGCAACGAAATAAAAGACTTGACAACAAAGTTGTGTGAAGAGGTGCAGTGGTAGGAAATAAATAAGAAACAGGAGGATACAATAAAAGCAAATGTTAGCGCATACTAAAAACTGGGCACGTGCACAATTCTGAAAAAGAAGGTTAGTGCGATTACCCTCAAAAATCTGTGTGTTATGACGAGGAGGAAACAAGTACAGTAAAGTAGAGTGGCGCAGCAAGGAACTTAGAAATAGGAGAGAAGTTATTAACAAGTGGTTTAAAGGAAGACACAACTGTGAAGGTGTGCACAACCATGTCTGTCTCGAAAGCCCCCCGTGACAAAAAGTTCAATAGTTGTTGATCTTCACTAGTGAAGTTGGATTTGTGAAGGCGGGGGCAAAATAGAATAATGGTAAAGGCATTTTTTTTTCTCTTATTATTATTGTCATTTTTCTTTTTCTGAGTTCAGTGCTGGGTAGTAAAACAGAACCAGTAACTGACAAGCAGCAAAAGAAGCCGCGATAGCAGTGGTAACAATTGAAGTACGTAAGCAAACAGAAAGAAATATACATATATATATATATATAATATATATAGCAGACCCACACACACGCACAGTTATGCAGGGGAGCCCAAATGCCAAAAATGACTAGGTTAATGAGAACTTGGAAAAGGGGGAAAAATGGCTCAGAGCTGCGTTAATTGAGGAGGTTTTTTTTTTCTACTGTCATTTGTTGCCTTCACCTCCGCTTAGGTAGGACCCTGCCGAGGACAGCAGGGAGAGCTCCTTCACCGTGTGGGTGTCCTTGGTTGGCGAGGTGAAATCTACCGATGCGGCGCTGTGTTGAGGCATTCTCGTGCGAGCAGGTGCGAGAGGCGAAGATGGCCATCACTTCGCCCGCCAGAATCGGGAGGGACGGGTCGATGGGCGACATGGATGCATTAACGATATCGACAAGTTCTGTTTAAGAAGGGGAGCGGTGATGGTGCGGCAGTGGCAACAGCGACAGCTGTATCTTACGCGGAGATGGCGATGCACCGACAACAGCACCTGTTGTTGCTGTTGTCGGTGATGTGGCAGGTGTATTTGAGTGTGATGGTTAGGGCGGACAACAACTGGCCATGACCAGGTTGTGGTGGATAATAATGCGCCGTCAGGATGTGCCGCAGTACAAAGGTGCCGAAGAAGGTCTCACCCGAAAGTATGTGGGTCGCATCATTATTATCAGAGTCGCCAGAGGCGTGGGGGTCTGCGTTGGAGTTCAGCGTGAGAGTGCTGCTGCTACAATTATAATTGAGATCGTCATTGTCACGGACTAGAGGGCCTTTCATTTCGGCTCTGGTGCGCGCGTCTCCTCCAGTGTTGCGAGGAGTTCTCATAGCGAGTTTTGCGCACGACCTGGGCGGCGGAGGTGCGGGCGGCAGATGGCGGCGCGGGCTATTTTTGTTTTTCCGCTTGTACCACGTTCCCTGTCGTAAATGAGCTTCTTCGCTCCGTCTCCTTTGACAGCAACGAAGACGCCGGTACATTGATGCTGTTCCCATTCCGATTGTGCCTCTTCCGCTGCCACTGCCGCTTTGGCTTTGGTCGCGGCGCAGCTTGCGTCTCCGCATCGACGCAGTCACGATAGCAGCCTCGTGACGCCGTCTGCTCAGCCTCTTCTTTGTTACCGAATCATACTTCGCTCATCCTCATGGAGCATTGTGCGCGCCTTGCGCCGCTGGGACTGGCAATCGGGCGATAACATGTCACTGACGCGGCCCCAGGTGCAGATGACCTGTGCCGCTCTCACGTCCCAGCAATCCGGCCGCGCTTGCAAAAAAGCCACGAGCTGTGCCTGGGCAATGGAAACCAGTTGAGAGACGGTGTATCTGGTCCTGGTGTGGTCAACCCTCCATTGTTTGTCTGAGGACCGTGAAGACGATGTGGCGGCATGCGTAACAGGGATATGATAGACACACGCACGCAATGTTCATGTTTGAGTGAACCTCTCCTCGTGGTGCCGTTGTGTGTGTGTGGGGGGGGGGAAGGCGGGCGGATAGTGTGTCTAGTAATTCCTGAAACGCGACGAAAGCGGAAAGGGTTCGCTCAAGTGATCAGTAACGTCTCGAATACGAAAATGAAATTTGCGTTTCTCGCCGATAAGATGTTACTAGACTTCGAGTACGTGAAGAGTTAATGAAAGAAAAAGAAAAAAGGGTAAATGTGAAAAGCACGAGGACAAGGAACGTGTCCTCCAAAGAACCCAAAAAGGACGCCGATATCTTTCCAATGTACGCACGACGTGTCAAAAACCAATGCGTTAGCGCCGCAAAGCACACTCACAATGTAAAAGATGTGAAGCAAATAGCAACGGTCCTCCGAACTTGGAATACAAGACGAAAGATAAGTTGAAAACGTTCGCTTGGGGGAAAAAACAGAACTTTTCTCTCTCCTGTTAAGATGGTAGGCGGCGTTTTTGCCTACCGTAATGATGCGATGGGAACACAAGACGATATACAAAACGAGCAAAAATGCGAAGAACAGCAACAACGGAAAGAGACCGTATGTCATAATGAAAGCGGAGCAATTTTAAACATGAATTACTACCAACGGCAAGGGATGCTATGCACATCAACCGCCCATAATTGACCTCTAGTACAGGTCCGCAATGTGGTGTCGGTACTTCAGCCCGATCTCCTTGTACAAAGCTGCCTTGTATTCGTCGTTACTGTAGATGTGCTCGTCCACCAACGGTAACACGATCGGCTTGAGGTTCTGCAGTCCTTCCAACTCACCTGGTTGTACAAACGGCGCCACGTACGGGTGTTGCAGCGCCTCAATCGCCGAAAGACGTTTCGTCGGATTGAATACGATCAGCTTTGTCATGAGGTCCGCCGCCTCGCTATCCTTCAGATCTTTGTTTTCAATCAATGGAGCAAAGGACAGAGGGATAGGCAGCGATTCCATCAACTTCTCAATCTCCGGCGAGCGCAGGCTGCGCACATCAGCTTCACTGGGTACACCTATTGCCTCCACGATTAGTCGGAGTTGGTCTAAGGTGCTGCGACCCTCGAAGAGCGGATGCCCCAATAGCATTTCCCCAATGACGCAACCTATGGCCCACATATCCATCGCGGTAGAGTAGGCCTTCGACTTCACCAAAATCTCTGGAGAGCGGTACCACCGCGTGGCAATGTAGTCGGTCAAGTCTAAGAACTCTTGTTCGTTGTCAAAGCCACTGCGGAACGTTCGGGCAAGACCGAAGTCGCCGATCTTAATACTGCAGTCACTGTTCACAAAGACGTTTGCGGGCTTCAGGTCTCGATGAATAATGTTCTGCGCATGCAGCTGCGCCACGGTCTTCAGCATCTGATAAGCCAGGTATCGTTTGTGATCCCGCTGCAACAATTTCTTGCGAATAATCGCGGTAAGGTCCGCCTCGATGAGTTCGAAGACTAGGTAAAGGTCAATATCGTTCGCTGCGCGAATCACGTTGAGTAAGCCGACGATTGAGGGGTTGCTGTACAACTGTTGCAGCAGCATCACTTCCCGGTAAGTGCGCTGCGCATCTTGCACGTTGCCGAAGGCGTCGTAGACTTTTTTCAGCGCTACGTAGCGGCCTGTGCGGCGGTCAACGGCACACCAAACAACACCGTAGGCGCCGCTGCCAATGTGGCGGAGAATGCGGTAGCGCTGCTCGACCTCGCCATCGATGCCATAGGAGGCCATCTTTTATTACTATTAATAAAAAAAGCAGCTGAAAACGGAGGGTACAGTTTAAAAGCGCACAAAGGTGCCCCGGGAGAAACAATGGAGTCAACAAAGGATGAGAAAACAGCAAGTGGCAGCAATGTGAGGGTCTCTCAGCAGGGGGAAGACAGCGAGGTAGCCCTGTGCTACGCATTAAAACTGAAGGGGTAGGAGCAGAGAAGTTCTCTTTTTACAGGTAAGGTACGTCGACGATGCTCTTGGAAAGGAGTCGGTACCACCTTTCGTGTGAACAGCATGAGGAAAGAAAAAGAGTCGAAGAGATAGGTGGGGGAAAGAGGAGAGGAGGGGGAAGGAGCAAAAACCCAATCTGAAGACCAGAGCTACAGGGAGAAAGAAGGTAGTGAACAACGTCGTGCTCCGTATAGCACAAGGGGTGACTTAGTGATTGTTTTTTACGCTTCATGCAGAGGCATAAGACGATCTAAACGACGTTTAGTGGCTGCTCCGGTCACGTACCCAGAAAGAGAGTGGTACAATTTACGTTTTCTATGATGAGTTTCTTTCACCCCCAAACTCGGCCAATTTATATTATACACATTGTTTAATAATTTTATTTTGTTATGTATCACCGAAAAAGGGAAGATAAACAACGTGCGTCTTGAGGCGTACAAATTTAGGGCAGCTGAGTTTTTCTTTGGACCAAAAAGAAGGCTATAGTTAAATAAAATGTGCAGTTGGGCTTGGTGTGAAAACGACATCAACCAACCCTTGCTTTTGAGTTTCAGCCACTGTCGGGTACAACTATTCTTAGTAATATACCCTACACGTTTGCTTTGTGGCAGACGAAAATGAGAGAGGTGTCGAAAATAGTACGGGACAGTGCGAACGCAAGGCGAAATGGAAAAGAAAAAGAAGAACGGTCTGACGCAGTTACACACCTTTGCCTTCGCATGAAACGTTTTAGAAAGAAAACGCTGCCTCCAGCAAGACGCGAAGCTATTAAAATTAACATCAGCGCGCGGCAACAAAAGCGAACTACGTAAGGTAGTTCAATCGCACGAGTAGTGCGGTCTTCTCAGCGATGTTAGAGTCCCACTTCTTCGGGAGGCGAAGCCACAGCCAAGACTACACGTAAAAGAAGCAAAAAAAAGAGAATTTTATGTCCGTAATCGTCCTTCGAAGACGGAACCAAATCGACAGGAGGACTGTGATGGTGTCACAAGCGTCATACAGGCGCTTCAAATGCCGAGCACTTAATAGTGAGATAATTAAAACAAATAGATCATAAGCTCAGAAAACAACTGCGTTTTGTGATTAGTGTTGTTGCTCCAGCATACAACGTGCATGTACAAACGTATAGCCCGTTGATTCATAAATTACCTAAAAAAGAAAAACGGGAAAGAAGAACGGAAAAAAACTACTCAAGTACAACGTTTCCCAGTACTTTCCCTAGAAAGTGCTATACATAAGAATAAGAAGGTTAATAGGAAGCCTCAAATTGCAAGCGTCGCATTCATGACGGTTTACACATCATACATTAAAAACAAAAAAAAAAAGCTTTTGAATTTGTGTGTACCTGCGCAAATACACACAAAAGTCCATTGAAGAACGTCAATAATTCTCTCGAGTGGAACATCGATAAGCAGTACCAGGAACAATGGCCACGCTCGCGCATTTGTGAATAACAGAATTCACAGATAGTAAATACACTAGAAGAGTTCATCAGAAAATTTCCATCAACGTGAAGAAGGTCCAGAGACACCACCATAACAGGCAGAACCTCTAGCACAAAGGAAATGGAGGAACGCGTTACGTGCTTTACTATTTATTTGAAGTACGGTTTTATCACTTAAAGTCGTTTAGTGCGCGAACATCGTGAGTTCTCATAAAACTTAGGCAACTGTCTTTTTCCAACGGAGCTCAGATGCAGGGTAGCAAATGGGCTTTGCTAATGAGTTAAGACGATCTAACCGTACTTCGCTATACACGTGTGTACCTGTTCAGACTCACTCAACCCCTCTACGATCTGGTGGAGGTGGTATCAGCTCTGGAAAACTTCGTGCCACGGGTCGGGTAACATTGGTAATCCGTTTGCGCAAGAACGTAGCCGACCGGGCAGGCACTCTCAGAGCACACATGGCGGTAGATCCAACAGTCCTTCGGCACCGGCGCACCAGCCGCAATCGTGCGAGGGCACTTCAGGTTTGCGTACTGCGCGGCCGACATCTTGCACTGGCCGTTCGCCACCGTGGGACGCGAGTAGTCGACCATGCGGCGGAAGCTGTCGAGCGGGCACACGCCGGTGCTGGCCAGGTACTGGTTGCCCGCGGAGTCCAGACAGTGCACCTGCATCTCGCTCAGCTGGAATTTGTAGCTGCCGTTGGCCAGCGGCACCGGGTTGCCGCGCAGCAGGCGCACATACCAGTCGCTGGTGGACTCCGTGTCCTGCAGCAGCTCCACGATGATGGTGATGCCGTACCGGGGCCCATCGTGGCGTCGGTGTGGTCGCCGAAGGTGATAGCAAGCGGCGCTACCACCGTGTCGTGCGTGCTGAACTCGTACAGCTTGAAAGATGGCGACAGCTTGTGTGCATTGATGTTGGCCAGCATCGTCTGTGCGAGGTTCTGTGCTGGGGCACCCTGCATGGCGTCAAGTTCAATGGACTTGTTGTAGTCGAACACGAAGCGGTACCACGCGGAGGTGTACGCAGCGAGGCCTGGAAACGCCGCCTCGAGGTTCGGCTTCGACGACAGACGGCCCGACGCTTCAAAGGACATGGCGATGTCGTAGAGGTTGCTGGCGCACGTCGCACGCTGGTCGTAGTCCTGGCACAGACCGTCCGCGTAGGCGTCTGCGGCCGCCGCCTGGATCTGATCCCACGTCAGGTAAGTGTCGATGACAGCGTTCATGGCGGCGTTCTGCACGTTCATCTCCAGCCAGCGGCGACCCATCACGGACGGCACCGGATCGGTGTTCAGCAGCGTGTCCGTCGTGATGTTGTGCGAGTACACCACTGGGTAGAAGTAGTCGTCGGGGAAGAGGCCGCGCAGGAAGGCGGTGGCGCTCTGAATGGTGCGCTGGATCCCTGTAGAGCGGGTGTATACCACCGAAGAGTTGTAGCGCGTGGAAGGGAAGAGCTTCTCCTCCACGTAGGAGAGGTCGTTGTAGCGGGCACGCACAAAGCGGCCAATCGAGTTGAGCATCTCGATGCCCACACCAGTCAGCTCTCCACACGGGTACTCGGTCCCGCAGATCTCAGTGATGTTGTCGCTGACCAGCGGACCGCGAGCGCCGTGGCGGTGAGCGACCTGCACCATGCGCACCACGAAGCGCGCCTCAGCGGACACAGCTGCGGTGACCAGCACCACGGCCAGCAGAAGCTGGATGGCTTTGAAGGTCATTGTGGTGTTTTTTTCGGCTTTAATGGACTGCTCAGTAAAGTACTTGTTTTGCTGTTGTGCGGATTAGGTGGTCGTTAACAGCGGTGGAGGAAGTCACTCGAGAAAAAGAGGTTGTTTGAGCGCGGGTACGTTGTGCTGCGCTAACGTAAAGGAAGTAGTGAAAAGAAACAAGATGAAATTAAGGGGATGAAGTCAAGTTGCTTGTAGGCGTTGAGTCCGACGCTTTTAATGACAATCAGCTGGTGGGTGTGCTCAGAGTAGGGCAATCACACTACGAGCAGTAATGGGAAATTATTCAGAAGCAGGTACAAAGCTAAACCGTCGGACGTACCACAGCACTTTTCTGGCATGAATTATCGAGAAAAGCGCCATTTTGTTTTAGAGCTTGTGAGGTTTGTTACACGTTGTTATGTTTAAGGGACGTGGTACAACAACAAAAAACTCCCCCACTTTTGTATTGCTCCAGCAGCAGTAAGTCAAAAAAAAAAAAAACGATAGTGAAAGTAATGCTCTTATGTTGCTGCCGTTGCGTGTGTGAGTGCACGTCAGGGTCTTTTACAAGACTTGGCCTTACACACCTTTTTGGATCTTAAAACAATACGACCGGAAGGGATTGAAAAAAAAAAAAAACTTGTGGTCTGAGGTTATAATATGAAAGGGTACAGAGTGTTTAACACTTGGATTTTTTAACTGAAAGAAGGGCGGTTGTGCTGCGGCTGCATGTAAGTCCGCTCACTAAAGATGAGTCAGATCTTGACTTAAAACTTGGAAAAAAAAATAGGAAGAAATGGCAACAGAAGAAACCTGTGCATCAGCTTACAAAAACATGTACAAATATATAATAATAACAAACAACATTTTAAATGGGAAAGCAAACGCTACTACTGCCTTTCCAATTGTCGCGTCAGTATGCGTGTCGCATGAAACACAGAGCTGCCGCGACAGGTCATTAAAGCGCCGTCGCAGTGCCCTCTCTGACTGAGGAATGATGATCTCATAAGATAATTGTTACTCACGAGTTTTCCAAAATGTGTCGAAAGCAAGTCGTAAGCACTTTAAGGACAAGAGAGAAAAACTTTTTTTTCTTTTTTTTTTTGAGAAGTTACCACTGCGCCAACAGAAGAGGACAGTGAGTGGCCTTTAGTGCGCTCAGCGATCAATGAAACAGGCGAAAAGACCTGAACACCGGAGGAAGCAAATGGAAGACCAGAAAGGAAGTAATTGTGATTACACGTCGCATTCTTTGCCTCACGGGAACTGAGGTCAGGGATTGGTTTCGCATATATATAACATTTAGAAAGCGCGTCAGAGCCTGTAAAAAAATTCTCGACTGAGTTTTCTTCTGTCCCCTTTCGGGGGTGGCGTCGCACAAGGCAGACTCTCCGACGAAACAAGTTTTTGGCGGCGTGAGTTTGACACAAGTTGTACTTGCACCCAACGGCGCAGCCTAGGTTCATGTTCGAATATATATATATATATATATATAATCTGGTCGTCGTGAAGAGTCGAGACACGCCACACCGGTATAACAGTAAAAGATAGAGAGAAAATACAGAAGCCGATTAGACACTACGCAACGGAAACGGACCTGAAAAAGTTCCTTTCGGTAGATAGTCGATCACTTTACCCTTTCCTGCTTACTCGTTCTGCTCGCGAATAGCCGTGCCGAGGACGACGCCGTTGTTGTTGCCGCGCACCAAACCGAGGGCGACGTGACCCCTCTTCGGCGTCGCAATGCGCGGCGTCCACGCCATGGGCTTCAGAACTGTGTTCGACTGCGGCGCGACGGTGGTGGTGGTAATGGGCGAAACCTGGGAGTCTGAAGACGCCGCGTCACGGGTCGGGTAACATTGGTAATCCGTTTGCGCAAGAACGTAGCCGACCGGGCAGGCACTCTCAGGGCACACATACCGATACACCCAGCAATTCTCCGGTACCGAGGCATTTGAAGCGATGGTGCGAGGGCAGCCCATGCCGTCGTACTGAGCTTGTGTCATCTTGCACTGGCCGTTCGCCACCGTGGGACGCGAGTAGTCGACCATGCGGCGGAAGCTGTCGAGCGGGCACACGCCGGTGCTGGCCAGGTACTGGTTGCCCGCGGAGTCCAGACAGTGCACCTGCATCTCGCTCAGCTGGAATTTGTAGCTGCCGTTGGCCAGCGGCACCGGGTTGCCGCGCAGCAGGCGCACATACCAGTCGCTGGTGGACTCCGTGTCCTGCAGCAGCTCCACGATGATGGTGATGCCGTAGACCGGGCTCATCGTGGCGTCGGTGTGGTCGCCGAAGGTGATAGCAAGCGGCGCTATGGTAGTATCGTGTGCGCTATACTCGTACAGCTTGAAAGATGGCGACAGCTTGTGTGCATTGATGTTGGCCAGCATCGTCTGTGCGAGGTTCTGTGCTGGGGCACCCTGCATGGCGTCAAGTTCAATGGACTTGTTGTAGTCGTACACGAAGCGGTACCACGCGGCTGAGTAGATCGCAAGTCCTGACATAGCTGCCTCGAGGTTCGGCTTCGACGACAGACGGCCCGACGCTTCAAACGAGGCACCGACGTCGTACAGGGTGTCCGCACAGGCTGTGCGTGCGTAATAGTCTTGACACTGACCGTCCACGTAGGCGTCTGCGGCCGCCGCCTGGATCTGATCCCACGTCAGGTGGGCATCCAAAATTGGATTCATGGCATTGTACAGAACGTCGGTTTCAAAGTACCCACGTGCCATGCAGGAGGGGACGGTGTCGGTGTTCAGCAGCGTGTCCGTCGTGATGTTGTGCGAGTACACCACTGGGTAGAAGTAGTCGTCGGGGAAGAGGCCGCGCAGGAAGGCGGTGGCGCTCTGAATGGTGCGCTGGATCCCTGTAGAGCGGGTGTATACCACCGAAGAGTTGTAGCGCGTGGAAGGGAAGAGCTTCTCCTCCACGTAGGAGAGGTCGTTGTAGCGGGCACGCACAAAGCGGCCAATCGAGTTGAGCATCTCGATGCCCACACCAGTCAGCTCTCCACACGGGTACTCGGTCCCGCAGATCTCAGTGATGTTGTCGCTGACCAGCGGACCGCGAGCGCCGTGGCGGTGAGCGACCTGCACCATGCGCACCACGAAGCGCGCCTCAGCGGACACAGCTGCGGTGACCAGCACCACGGCCAGCAGAAGCTGGACGGCTTTGAAGGTCATTGAAACTTGCGGGGTGAGAAGGACAGTTAAACACAAAAAGAACGGCGAATATAAACGTTAATTTTAGATGTATGATAAATGAGGGGGTTTCAGCAGGGATAAAGCCGCTCGCGGTATATTCAGTGTGTGCGATTTGACTTTCAAACTTTAAATTTTGTTGCTTATTTCAAACACAATTCCATGAGTGATGGAGTGAAGGGAAAGAAAGAATCAGACAATCGAAAGTTCATTTACCTTTTTGTCCATTAAAATTCTTAAAGGGGGTTTGATTGCTTTTCCCCGTTAAAGCAACATTAAGGTGCCTGGTTGTGAAAACAAGAGTATGTTTTCTCCAAGTTTTTTTTTTTTCCCGCAACGTAATCTCTTCGAAAGTTAAAACTGGGGGTTTTCGTGTCACAAGTTAAAAGAAGTCGGTTTTTTTTTTTTTTAGCCACCTTCATTGGAGAAGCAGGAGCGTGTGCAGTAGATGTATATATATATATTTTTTTTTTCCTTGTTTTGTTAAGTGCGTTTATTTCCGACATGTGCTCCGTGCAAAAAGCGGTTTTCAACATGTGGAAGGTACAATCATGCGCAGTGTATATTTGTGCACTAGTGTGACGTGGAAGAAGAAAAACGTTATAAAAAAAATGACGTCAGTTTTGCTTAAAGTCACTTAGGTACCCCAATCTCATGTCGTCGTCAACCCCCCGTCCCCCTTCCCCCAGCGACGCCAGTTGTCGAACGATAACGGGGAGTTGGACAGAGGTTTAACGTGCGGGAGAATCGAGACCGACTTGATCAGGCAGTCAGAAAAATACTATATATATATATATATATATATATGGCGGAGGGGGGGGGATGCGGCTATGCTACACGTGTACAGGTCTGGCCCACGTCCAGCGCGAGCGCTTCTCACCACGGGAAAACGGCACTTTTGTTTATGGGGTAAAATCGCTGTAAAAAATGGGATTAAGCACTTGACAATGCCACCGTATTTAAAGCAAACAAACAAAGCAAAACGACGTCGTTTTTTTTAATTTTATTGGTAAGTTCGAAATACTCTTTTGCTTTTTATTCTTTTGGTACTGATTAAATTCTCAAAAGGTGTGTAAAACGTCAACATAATTAGTTGAAAATTGTCCTCAGTGTTCAAGCCAGTGAAAAAAGAGTTGTTGCTATCTCCAGTATACGCGGCAATGTGCTTTAACGCACTCTGTTACTGCTCGCATGGGGTTATGGCTACAGATCAGAGATTTTTAAAAAATCACAGTTCATCATTTGAAAGCCGAAGTAGAAAAGGGGAAAACAGACAAACAACAACTCATGATCGTCGCATTCGATCGCGCAATGAATGCTGACGTAATTTAGACACACATTCATTGTTTTACTGTTGCTTAAGAAGTAAAAGTACGTACGAGAATAATGACACTGACATTATCTTCCTTCCGCTTTTCGTCACTGCTGAGAGGCCGAAAGGAGCGGTAGTGTAACCTGCATATGCTCACGCGCTGTAATATGTGGTTTAAAAGGAGGCAACGTTTAACTTTTTTTTTTTACACCTGCGCGTTGTGTGACGCCTGCACAAAAAATGCTAACTGCTTCGCACCGTGTCTGTGGGATTATTCGCGATAAAACAAAAGAGTTGAGGTGAAAGAGCAGTTGCGGTTTTTTAAAACATGAAGTATAACAATTAAAACGCCAACGGTGAGACTCCGGGGGGGGGGGGAGGGGATGCGCAATCACTCGACAGAAAGGAGACGCGAAACGGTACAGTGATAATAAAAAGAAATGAAAACAAAATCGTTTTGATTGCCCTTCAGAGGCATTTTTTTTTTTATGTCCAGTAAATTCAGTAAAGAAGAGGGAAGGAAAACAGCGGCTTATCTTTTGGTCACGTGGCATTATCAAGAACGCGAGAGATTGGGGGTGGTGACTACGTTTCTTCTTTAATACATGCTGCTAAACGAATGGCAGGGAAAATCGCATGAAACAGCAACAACACTAATGCTCGAGAGCCACGGTAGAAATGACAATGCTTTGATTGAGCCGAAAGCTCCTCGCGGCCACGTTCTGGACACACTCAAAACAAAACAAAAACGCATGCGGTCTCAGGACAACAGCGAGCGAGACATGCAAGCAATCAACAAACGGAGCGCAAAACGAAATCGGCATCGTTCTTGGAAGCTTATTCTGTCTTCAGCCACTTAACAACATAGGTGCTGTGGTAACCGATTTCTTGCCTACTCGTTCTGCTCGCGAATGGCCGTGCCGAGGACGACGCCGTTGTTGTTGCCGCGCACCAAACCGAGGGCGACGTGACCCCTCTTCGGCGTCGCAATGCGCGGCGTCCACGCCATGGGCTTCAGAACTGTGTTCGACTGCGGCGCGACGGTGGTGGTGGTAATGGGCGAAACCTGGGAGTCCGAAGACGCCGCGTCACGGGTCGGGTAACATTGGTAATCCGTTTGCGCAAGAACGTAGCCGACCGGGCAGGCACTCTCAGAGCACACATGGCGGTAGATCCAACAGTCCTTCGGCACCGGCGCACCAGCCGCAATCGTGCGAGGGCACTTCAGGTTTGCGTACTGCGCGGCCGACATCTTGCACTGGCCGTTCGCCACCGTGGGACGCGAGTAGTCGACCATGCGGCGGAAGCTGTCGAGCGGGCACACGCCGGTGCTGGCCAGGTACTGGTTGCCCGCGGAGTCCAGACAGTGCACCTGCATCTCGCTCAGCTGGAATTTGTAGCTGCCGTTGGCCAGCGGCACCGGGTTGCCGCGCAGCAGGCGCACATACCAGTCGCTGGTGGACTCCGTGTCCTGCAGCAGCTCCACGATGATGGTGATGCCGTACGGTGGCCGCATCGTGGCGTCGGTGTGGTCGCCGAAGGTGATAGCAAGCGGCGCTACCACCGTGTCGTGCGTGCTGAACTCGTACAGCTTGAAAGATGGCGACAGCTTGTGTGCATTGATGTTGGCCAGCATCGTCTGTGCGAGGTTCTGTGCTGGGGCACCCTGCATGGCGTCAAGTTCAATGGACTTGTTGTAGTCGAACACGAAGCGGTACCACGCGGAGGTGTACGCAGCGAGGCCTGGAAACGCCGCCTCGAGGTTCGGCTTCGACGACAGACGGCCCGACGCTTCAAAGGACATGGCGATGTCGTAGAGGTTGCTGACGCACGTCGCACGCTGGTCGTAGTCCTGGCACAGACCGTCCGCGTAGGCGTCTGCGGCCGCCGCCTGGATCTGATCCCACGTCAGGTAAGTGTCGATGACAGCGTTCATGGCGGCGTTCTGCACGTTCATCTCCAGCCAGCGGCGACCCATCACGGACGGCACCGGATCGGTGTTCAGCAGCGTGTCCGTCGTGATGTTGTGCGAGTACACCACTGGGTAGAAGTAGTCGTCGGGGAAGAGGCCGCGCAGGAAGGCGGTGGCGCTCTGAATGGTGCGCTGGATCCCTGTAGAGCGGGTGTATACCACCGAAGAGTTGTAGCGCGTGGAAGGGAAGAGCTTCTCCTCCACGTAGGAGAGGTCGTTGTAGCGGGCACGCACAAAGCGGCCAATCGAGTTGAGCATCTCGATGCCCACACCAGTCAGCTCTCCACACGGGTACTCGGTCCCGCAGATCTCAGTGATGTTGTCGCTGACCAGCGGACCGCGAGCGCCGTGGCGGTGAGCGACCTGCACCATGCGCACCACGAAGCGCGCCTCAGCGGACACGGCTGCGGTGACCAGCACCACGGCCAGCAGAAGCTGGACGGCTTTGAACGCCATGTTGTGCTGCGGTTCTCTTCTGGATCTGTAGTAAATGGAAGAAGCAAGTGTGAATTCGCGCAATGGCGGTTTTCACGGTTCGAAAGTCGTGGTGTGTGTGGTGTGTGTGGGGGGGAACGTGCTTGATGTCGTTTGTTTTGGAAACAAAGCTGTCGGCCGGTTGAAAGCGTGCCAGGGGGGTGGGAGGGAGGTGTTTGGAGAAGCGAAAAAAGAGGCGAAGGTAAAAGAAGCAGCAGTAGGTTTACTAATCGCATTTCGCAAAGCCGAAGCACGTTTTGCGAAAGCAAGATTTTCTTGTGGTCGACATGTGCGTTTTCTACGCGTCGCCACTTGGGACAGTGCAGGCGTAATATCTGTGTTGATGCGTTTCTGTCATTATCTGCACGGACGCGGCGGTGTACGACAAGTGTGGGGGCCGTTCTGATCAGAAACATTGTCATGTACTGATCCACTTATTTCGTTCAAAGATTCTTGTTTATTCAACGCAAGTACAGCCATTACTAAGGTAAGCGACTTTTTTAGTACACACGGAAAACCTCGTAAATACAAAGGGAGGAGGAAACAGCGTTGCGCGAAGTCACCCTCCAAAAACCACCAGGCGCTAACCGTTGACGGAGGTCCGAGCAACGGAATTTACGGGCGCTTCACACCACCACCAAGTGCCCGAAGGCGCATCCCACGCAGTTCCTCCGGGCTCGGTTGTGTCGCTAACGTAGCAGCAACAGAGGCACCACTGGACGCATCAATCGGGGATGCGGCCATTGTACCGCGTAACGAGCGGCCCGTACCACTAAAGACGGCTGTCTTGTGGTCTTGATGGGAGGCTTCTGTAGTTGCTGCTGCGCTCGCCGAAGACCGGGCGGCGCCGCTGGAAGCATTTGCGGTTGCTTGCGACCCTCCCACGGTCAGTTTGTTATCATCCGTCAAGCTCGGCGGCTTGAAGTTGAAGGGTGTGAACTGCACTCCGGTTGGGCTGCTCGCACCAATTACGTTCGAGCCTGTCGGTGAGGCCACGGGGTTCAGGCTCTCATCCGGAGGGGAAGGTGGCATGTCGAGAGGTCGCTCAAAGTCCACCTTCAGCTCCACCGGAGCCCCGTCAGCGCGCACGGTGAGGATGCCGTTCACAGAGCTCTGCTTCATGTCAATGATGTCCATCAGGTCGAGCCGAAACTCGCGGTCCAAATAGCTAATCACGATGGTAGAGCCTTTTGTCAAGACCGGGTACTGCGCTAGCCGGAGCTCGAGCAGGTGTCTTGGGTTCTCAAACATTACAAGTGCCTTCTGATGCGGCCGCAGCTTGATCAGAGAACCCGGGGGCAAGCTGCAGCTCTGAACCTTCACAATCATCATGCCTTTCAGCGCAAGGTGATCGAACATCCAGTCAGGCAACACGACGGAACCCGCCTGAGCGTTGAACTCGAGGACGGCCGCGTATACCCGCTTCCGCGCTGGGGTGATGATCTCGAACTGAAGCGGGTAAACCGTGGTAATTTTGCTCAGGTCGTCGAGCACGCTGGAGGGGAGCAGAACACGGCTACCGTAGTTGATGCGCTGCTGATTAACGGTGGAAGCTGCCACCGCCGCCAGCCGCGTCTCGTAGTGATCAAGAAGAGCAGCCATGTGTGTGTGTCTTCTTGTATTGATAAATTAAGCGGCGAAGAGATGTTAGTAGGAATAGGAATAATAATAATTACTGGGTTTACCGTGCCTAGAAGAGACTCTTTAATACCACGCTTCTGAGACACGTGCCTCCGTCTCCGTTGCCGTTGCTAAGACTAAAACGACTAGAGTTTCGTGTGCGGCAAACACTCTCTCAGTTATAACTCTTTTTTTCTCCTTTTCCAGAGGAAGTGAGAGCAATTTTGACGATCTAGTTCTTTTCCCAAGCACCACAATGAGAGAAGAAGACGGCATAAGGAAAAACAATAGTACCGCTGCTGTGTTCTACAACTTGGCACTTAAGTTACAACATCGACGACAACAGGTCGTCAGAGACTGACCGTGGTGGGCTATCTTGATAGTTTGCCTCTTTCTTTTACCTTTTGCCTGCTCCCCGTAATACAAATTCTTAAAGAAGAACGGAGTAGCATTGCAATAGCAGTTTGTTCACTTTGGCTGATTGCCAGACAACTATTGGGTCTTGCGCATTAAGTTCTGTACCCGGATCTGGGTCTATGAAATGTCAGAAGGACCTCGGAAGAGGCTAAAAAAGAAGATACGTAACCGGTATGATCGAAACCCGAAAAGACAAAGAGCTGTTGCAAACAACACATTCGTCCTTCCATTATTTTATACCCTTCCCTTCCTTCGGCAAACAACTTCGTCCAACAAAACTCGTCGGTACCGCTCCAGTTCGCGTGGAAAGACGGCACAGTCCGTGTACAGCCACCGCACCACAAGCCAGCTACCTTCCCGAATCCGCACGCCGTACACACACAGGCTTGTTTCCTCTGGCGCCGCGGCGAGTCCTTCTATTGCGAAAACTTCTTGCCCCACACTATTCAACGTGTGCTGCAGACGACTCGGCGTCAGGAATAGTGTCTCCAAGTACGCAAAGAAAGTCTCGATATCGTGTTTATGAAGTCCGTTCATGCAGCGCAGCTCCACTTCAAATACGTTTGCCGCCTCAGCAGAATCTGTCGTTGCGATGAAGAGAGTGATGTACGGGTCGTGCGCGTGCTCGCACACGGTGGTGCGAAACATCTCTGGCGGTGGTAGCGGGATAGTGAGAGAGGGTGAGACGTAGGCGTTGAGTGGCGTCGCAGCCTCGCAGTCATATGTGCGGCGCGCGTTCACCATCTTGAGAGCTTCAGCAGTGCCCATATCAGCTACAGCAGCGGTTAACAGACGCCCTTGGTTAATTGTGAGCGTGATGACCACGTGTGAGTCTTCTAGAATTGTTTTTGCCCCGAGCGGGGATGTCAAAGATGGTGAGTTCAACGGTCGAACCTCAACCTTTGCGCTCCAAGCACCGTTGTTCTCACCGCTGTTGCATGGCGTCAATATCAGTGTGTTGCGATACTCGCTGGTTTGCGCCTCAGCACGCGCCACAAGGCCCAACGGGACTTCTAGTAAATAAAATTCCTCCACTCCCTCCGCTTGCATCCGGAAAACGTTGCGTCCAACCTGGTTGCTGAGGTTGCTGCTGTTACTGCACGTTTGCACGCGTGCGCTCTGGGCGGTGTAGAGCAGGTCTGACAGCCTCTCCTCGTACACACCCGAGTGTGTCTGCAACTGAATTGTGTACGCCACGCCGTGCGACACTAAATAAAAGCACGCAAAGATCACCGGTGATGGCCCTACGTGCGCGTTCACGTACGACTCCATCATCGTTGTGGCAATGTTGCGGGCAGCGGTAAACAGCTTCACTTTGAAGTACGCTTTGGTGGCGTCCGCTGCGGCGTGGGCGCGCGCTAGAGACTGCCGCACGTACACCTCCGTCGTGATGGGTCCCTCGCTCTCCACAGTAAGGAGGCTCTCCGCCATAATGCTGAGCCGTGAGCCGTCCTCGTGCAAGAAGCGCAGCACCTCGAGGGGGTAGCAGTAGGTGGCAGACTCTTCTGTGTAGCCGCGGGTAATGGCAGCAGACAAGGCAGCGATGTGAACTTGAAGGGCTCCGCCTGGGGTACGGGAGCGGCTGCGCTCCGGTGAGATCATTTCCGCAAGTGTCTTCTCTTTTTTGTCCACATTGATGAAAAGATCAGGCGTGAGGCAAATAGAAGAGGAGCGGGTAGCCGTCTTTCTGCTTGACGCCTCGCTGGCGGACACGGGGGAACCAACAATTGAGCGCGGTCTAGCGTCGCGGTTGACATTCGTTGTCAAGTCTCTCAGACTTGCATTGTTGCTGCTGCTGCTGCCACGCAGCGCCTCGACGAGTGTGTCAGATGCAGCGTGGATTGCGCTGGAGACACTGCAGAAAAATCGGTACAACCGATAGATGATGTCACCATCACTCCGTGAGTTTAGGGGGTTGTGGGACTCGCCGAGACCGCTGTGAGAAACCTCACATTGCGAAGTCGAAGGGCTGCTACGATCTGCCACACGTGCTCTAGGGCTGGGTGGGGTGAGGGCGGTGCGTGGTACAACGCCGTCCAGGAGTTCAGAGCGGGTGTAGCCTTCATTCAGTAGCGTCCGCGGCGATACGTCGTCATACAGTCGCTGTAGAACTTCTCGTCGCCGGGGAGGTGCATCAGTGGAGGGCTTCAACGTAGCGCAGTAGTAAGCGAAGGCGCCGACGGCGACGATAACAGGAAGGGTCCAGCTGCCTTTGCTTTTGAAGTCCATCCGCGCCTCTTAAGATGCGCGTGCTTGTGCTTGTGCGCGACTGTTAGCTGTGACGACTGTGAAAATGCAACTATGCAACGTGAAAAAAAAAAAAAAAACGTATTACACGTGAACGCTCGAGCGGGTTGTTCCAAGAGAGGCACTATGAAGTGTCCGTCCTTGTTGCGGTCAACGTTGACAAAGCGCAGGTAGGTGACGAGAAGGGGAAGGAAACCGCTGCGGACGTGGCTTTAGTAGTAAAATACAAAGGACGAAGAAGGACACTTTCTGTAGTGAGAGTAATACATTGTTTTTGTGAAGGCTGGCGCGGTGGCGGTGCTACTACAACAGAGCAGACCACGTGCAGAATGCAAACGTTAGTTTTGTTTTCTTTACCGCACAAGCAACAACTGTTGTAACGTCCGGTTCTTTAGCAGCGAAGAGTGGGCGGGAAGGGACAAGTCAAAGGAGTCGTGACCGTAGAAAGCATGTTATGACGTGTTCATCCTTGATCAAGTCAGGGACGCGATAGTGCAAGTAAAACGTATTTGCTCGTGCTTCCCTCGCATTGGGTTTGCAATCAAGCGAGGAAGACGGGTCAATCTCCGAACGGCCATGTAGATACCGCTTTTGTAGTACTTGGTCTTAAATCAAGTGCTTTTTTGTACGCGTGCGTAACAAATGGGCTAGTGAGATGTAAAAGGACGACGAGAGAAGCCGTGAAGCGAAAAAGCACTTTTGTTGCAATTCCCAGTGAAAACCTCACAACCCCACAACAGAAGCACAAACCAATCAGCAGGAAAGAGAAGAATAATTAACAGCAGCATCAGCAGTAACACTAGTTGCAGCAAAGAGAATCGAGAGAAGCAAAAAAAAAATGCAAAGGTCAATTTTCCGCTAGGAAAGCAACTTGGGACGGGCTGCTGCAATGAACACCGCGGCCCTTGCAATTCGCGTAAACACATCCGCGTCTGTAATTGCCTGGTGTCGCTGGCCCGTTTCCGCTCCGTCGCCGAACTCGATGAAGCCTGTATCTTGATGAATGGCAACAGACAGGCGCTGCACGCGCACCATCTCCACCAGCAGGTCGTACAATTCACCTTCCGTGAGTTCGTCATCATCCATATGTACGCACAGAGAGCGCCAGTGAACGCAGTCGAACGTGTTGGCTAATAGAACGATGTTGTGCTCACGCAGCGCGTCGCGGAGGACTTTCTCCGGCACAAAATCTTTCGCAGTCTCCAACACCGCTGCTACGTCTGACGCACGGAAAAGCTCGCGATTGTATGCCCGCTGCACATGTGCGTAAAGCGACGGCATAGTCACAGCGCTGCTGTGATGTAACACTTCTTGCAGGGCCATCTGTCGCATCCCTTCGCTCGTGCGTATGCACATCGCACTCACCGCAGCCCGACAGAGCACCTCGGGTTGTCTGCTGATTTCGTACAGCACAAGGAAGGACTGAAAAGCACGCAGGTAGTCCTTCTGCGTTTGGCGGTAGAAAGCGAGTTCGAAGAGGTAGGCGCACAAGACTACGTTGAGTTGTCCCTGCTGCTGCGCCACGGAGGGCGAGGACGACCACGCTGACGACTTGGCCAAGCTGTGGTACAGCGACATACCTTTGTGTACCGCAGACTCCACATAGCGAGTGTTGCCTGTGCATCGGGACGCCGTCAGCATACGTACCACGCACGCCAGCCGGTCTACCGCCGTGAAGCTGTCATAAGAGAAGAAGGCAGGTGACTGCAGCAGCTCGCGGTCAAAGACGAGAACTTTTTCGTAGGTCTGCAACGTCATGTACGCCGTGGCTAATGCAGAAGCGAGAAGCAACGCTTCGCCGGACACTGACGAAGAGGACGACACGGCCGATGGTGAAGAAGAGCTGGCGCGGAACTCTGGCATCATCCACAACTGCTCACCTGCCTCCGCCACACAGCCGGCGCTGGCTGTGTTGCGCGCGCGACGTAGTAACACAGCGTACAGCTGTGTGAGGAAGTTCTTGCGCTCATCGTAGGCAGCGGCGCGTAGACCCCCTTGGGCTGTGGTGGCGGCTGTTTTCGCATCACCCCGCTCGAGCGCTTGGTCAACGCTGTCCCAGCAAGAAACAGAGGACGAGGACATAATTGCCTGCTTATGCCTGCAGAGTTAATATCGGTTTACTTTACCTGAATAAAATTTTCTCTTTTAGATAACTTGCATAGCTCTTCATTGATTGATACAAATGCAAAAGAGCTTAGAAAGACAAGATACGGTGAAGCTATCTGAAGTGAATGAAATACACGGCAATGGCAAACTTTACAGTAGCGCATTAATTGTTCTTGGTTGGCAAGACACTTTGCAGAGGAATACCTATCAACCCCTAGAATAGTAATAGTCAGGCTTTTTCCCGTTTCCCTGCACATGTAGTTGGAGCGACGTACACTCACAGTCGTCATCTTTAACATCGTTCGGCGCAGTCAATTAGTCTGCCTTTTGATATTCTTTTACGTGTTAGTCGCTTAAACGTCTTTCCGAAGTGAAGGGAAAATAAAGTCAGTTAAAATGCAAACTTAAGCCAGGTCCAAACACTCGCCTTAACCTATAGGTTCATTTATCCGAGTCAATTGTCTCAAACGAACACGCCTCTGCAGTCAACAAATGTCTGCACTACTTGCGCGACTTTTTTGTGAGGAAGAAGTCCATCGTATCGTTCAAAGAACCCTGAGAGGTACCAGGCATCCCGTCGCCTGCGCGCTCGCGCTTGCCTTGGCGCGCCTTGGCGACGGTGGAGGCAAATCTCGCCACGTCGTCCGCCACACGCTTGTCCTTCTGCGCCACTTCGAGGTGGAAGCGCGGATCGGAGAGTAGCTTCGACTTGAAGCGGTCATCGATCTGGTCTATGGCCTTCTGTGCTTCTTGCTCACGTCGCACGTGTTGCACCTGCTGTATCACTCCGAGCTGATTCGCTGCCCGCATCTTCTTCTTCGCTGCGCGTTCCTCGGCGAGGCGCTGTTTCACTTGCTTTGCGTGAGCTTTCCGTCGCTCCTTGCCACTGGTCCGTACGGCGCCGTCGTCCTCAGTACCCAACAGCTCCTTCAGCTTCTGTCGGTTCTCAGCCTGGCGTTCCGCTTGCACCGTCCGCTCGGCCTCGCGCTCCTGCCGCAGCATGTCCTTCTTCGACTTCTTCATCTCCTTGCGGCGCAGCTTGTACTTCACCTCCGCCTGCTTGGCGAGGTCGGCAGACTTCAGTTTCTGCTTCAGGCGAGCATCGCGCTGAAGCTCCGCCGCCTTCGTGTCGGCATCGAGGTCGAAGGTGGTTTCCATGTCACCGGTGACTTCGGCGTCGTCGGTTTGCTTCGCACCATTATCCTCATCGTCATTTTCTTCCTCATCCTCGTCCATTTCGACATCACTGAAACGATTGAGGGAGTCATCGTCGCTGCCGCCGTCTTCCGAGGCGTCACCACTGAAGCGATCTATCTCGCCCCTCTCTTCAACATTCTCTCCCTCATCTTCCAGCTCGTCTGGGAGGCCACCCACCTCCTCCAGCAGCGCGGCGTACTTGCGACGGATCTTCAGTTTCTCGCGTGCTTTTTTCTCCTGGTCCACCGCGCCGCCGTCCGCCTCATCGTCGGAGTCGGCTGGGGCGAGGTAAGCAGCGAGGTCGTCTTCCTCCGTTGTGCCAGTGAAACTGTCTTGCACGGACTGGTGGCGGAAGACGTCATCCTGGTCCCACGAGATGCGGAACTTGCTCTGAGTCATCGCGCTCATTTTAAAGGAGGCAAGAGGGCGGAAGTTGGCAGGGATGTGATCGGCGCGGCTCACCGGATTCTCAAAAGTCTCGTTGTCGTCGATGTAGCGCAGGTCCAGCACCACGCCGCTAGCCTCGATGTCCATGCCGTCGAGTTCGTTGTAAACCGCCGCCGCCGTGTCGGGCGAATCGAAGGTGGCAACAGCGTAGTAGTACTTCATGCGGTTCATCTCGTAGCGGCGGAACTTGCCGTCGGAGAAGAACTCACCGTCTTCGCCCTGCTCGTGCAGCATGTCTGGGTTGTCATCCGTCCACCCGTCGCTGCGCGGCTCGCTCACCTCGTCGTCGGAGGCTTCCTCCGGCAACTCCACTGCCTCCGGCGTCGCCGCAGCATCGCCCGCGCCCTTGCTGCCTTCCTCACCATCCACTGACGTCGCCTGGTCCGCTTCACCAGGCTTCACCCACAGATCGGGGCCGTGCATCTTCTCATGCTCGATCATCTTCTTGCCAAAGTCGCTCATGTAAACACAGACGTGGTGTAGCTGCCCGCCGAGAGGGAGGGCGTGGAAGAGAATCGCGTAGAGGTCCACGGCGCGAATGTGGTCCCAGTCGCAGTTGACGATGGCAACGCGGCGGCGCGCCTCAATAAACTCGACCTCGTCCGGTGCCCACGCGTTCACTTCGTCGTCCAATGCGGCTTCCTCCTCGGAGGGCAGAGAGCCGACTTCACCTTCACCGCCCTCCGCATCGCGGCCCTCATAGCTCATCACAGATGAAGAATTGTCCGCCAAAGTGCTGTTTTCTTCCTCCTCTTCACTGCTCTCAACCTCTTCGTCCTTGGCAGAAGCCAAGTGCTTTGCAAAACGCGGGTCCTGTTCGGCGGCTGTCACGGCGGAATCGCGCTGGCGGCGGTGCAGCTGTCGACCGACCTGTGCGGACACCTGAAACCGCGGGTCGGTGAAGCGGGCGGCGAAGCGGCGATCGCCATTGTCGCGGCCCCGTCCACGACCACCAACGCTGCTGCTGTTGCCGCGTCCGCCGCCACTACGTCCGCTGCGACCACGGTAGTTTGTGCCGCGACCGCGGCCCCGGGATGAACTCTGCAGTGTCTTCATACTAACCTGAGTTGATACGTACCGTCCTCTTTGATTGCTGTGTTGTGCTCTGTCTAGTAAATTGAAATTTTACAACATTAGAAGAGGGAGAGGAGGCAGGAGGAAATCTACTAAATTAAAGGCGATTGTTTCTACATGTCAAGAATTATATCCGCCCCTATAGCCTTTCACGCTTCCTTCTCGGTTGTTTGCCAGGCGAAGAGTCCAGTATTAGTGTTAGGAATCTGAGTACCGCAAAACTACACATGTGTAAAATGGCTTTTAGTTTTTCCTTTTTTCCTTCTCGGTTTATAGAAAAAAAGTGGAGGCAGTCTGCGAAGTGCTCGTTGTGACCGCGGAGCTCATGACGCAAACACATATGCAAGGAAAACTAAGTGAAAAAGGCTCATATGCACTGCAATGCAAGTCTAATGTAGAGCTTTCAACACCGAAGGTTGGGGGACGTGTCGCGAAGAGGGCGAGTTGAAAGACGTAAAAAAAAAAGAAATGAAAAGACACAATAAAACAGAACTGGAGCGCACATCGTAACAACGGAATACAGACAACAGTACGTAAAGGCAACAGCAATACACATAAGCACAAGAGGAAGAAGAAAAAAAAGAGAATGGTAGCGGCTTCAACACCTGCAGTACTTCGGCTTTCACGTGCGGAAAAAGACAGCGTGTGCCAATTTACGCATGTTTCCTCTTACGAATGCAGTCCTGAAGGTATGTCACAGCGCCATTCACGTTGGCAATCAAGCAAACCCAGAAGAATACGATGGCGCAGCCCCAGATATTGTAAATCGGATATATGGCGACAATGAGCATGCATGGACCAAAGCAGATGAGCAACGAAGCAACTAGAATGTAGCCCTCGTGCTTGCGATACCAAAGCGGGTCCTTCGGAATCATGAAAACCGCCGTCACACCCCACATTGTGAAGAAGGCGGCGATGCAAAACAGCGAGGGGTAGAGGTAGTAGTTGTTGGTGCGCTTGGCCGAGATACACTCCTGAATCATGCCAGTGGAGTAAATGATGCAGAAGAGAACTATGGAGATGCAGGAGCGCCGCAGGAAGCTCTGCGCCGATTCCGGGTCCATTTTGTTGACTGTGTTGGGCTGCATAGTGACTGGTAATACTAGATGCGTTTTTTTTTTTAGTGTTTTCTTTTCAGAATGGTGCGTGCTTGTGAAATTTCATCGAAACAGTTGGAACACCACGAAATAGGTATGCGCACTATAACGCATCAAAGGGAAAAAGGCGATAGTTATGTAGAAGGGGAGAGAGAAATACGAATTGGCCACTCAGGAAGTGAGAAAGGCTCCGCTTTTCATTCCAAGTGTGAATTACCACTTTTGATATTCGTCCAAACTCATAATACAGGCGCCTGGAACGAAATAATAAAACAACGTTGGCTATAAAGTTTTGCTTTTCACTCTTGTTATAACTCAACGTGGACAAGTGGAAGTGAAATAGGAATCTCTGGCAAATGCAGATGAGTAGGAAAAGAAAATTGAGTGTATATTGTACATAACGTGAACCAGTTGAGTCGCAGCCTTGAGCGAACCCTTACGTCGTTTTCTCAAAAAACGCTGTGTCGGCGCCTAGCGCCTTGAGGCGTCGCAGAGACACCGCCTCGAGCAGCTCCATCTCTTCTGGATTCAGCACATCGGCGCTGAGAGCTGTCACTGGATTGCCTGTCGGCGCCCCGCCGTCCACCGAGGCAGGCACCGCCGGAGTGAGTTCCACAGGAACGTCGAGGCTGGTGAATGACTTGAAGACATCCACTGTAGCAGCAACAGGAGCGAGGGCGGCAGAGGGCGCGGACGCGGGGGTGGTACCACTTGTATTCTCTTTCGTTGTCGACAGAGCAGTACGTTGTGTTGTCCCTGCCATCGACAGATGCGTGGCGCTAGCGGATGAAAGGAGAGAACGTTGCGCCCCACCGCCTCTGACATCCTGCGCCTTCTGCAAAGCTCCCACATCACGCCGTAAGAGGTCTTCTTCCAGCATGCCGATCTCTCTCTCCAGCCTCGCAGTCTGCTGCACCGCAGAGACCCAGTTCGCCTCCATGTTCGTCGCATGCTGACATAAATCTTTTACATTTGCAATGGGCCGCAACGGAGTGGATTTGCGCAGTGCGCTCTGCTGCAGCAGCTTCAGGGCATCGCGGGCCTCGTTTGCGCTCTGCAGCTCGCGTGGATCGCTTATGGTGGTGCGGTATATCAACAGTGGCGGTGCCATAAAGTCATCCATCACCTTTTCATCCGGACGCATATCAAGGTTCGCCGTGTACTTCGCCGTGGCGTGCAGCGTCGTCGGCACGTAGAAGCGATTTGCCCACTCCGCCATCATCGCATCGTAGTAAGAAGAGAGGATAAAGGAGAGCAGCGTGGCAGTTTGCGCGGTGGCCTCCTCGTTGTGTCGGTGGAACGGCACGGGGTGCAGCGGGGAGCCGATGAGGTGAACCACCGCGATGACGGAAGCGAAGCCCGCTGGCGAGGTACTCGTACGCGAGGCCGCCGTGACAGACGACACTGCTGCTGCTGCTGTCGCTCCAGCAGTTGTTGTAGTAGCTGCATTATTATTTGCCACGGCGTTGCGCTCGGTGTAGCGGTCGTACACAGGCACCAGTAGCTGCGCCGCATTCGTTTGCTCCATCAGCTCCGTCAGAGACATGTCAGACGCCAACGCTTTCATCACCGCCGCGGGTGGGTTTGGCCGGGGTATCATGTTCAGTGCCACGCCTGTCTGACACACCACACAGGGCACCGACGCCTCAGGGGTGCTGTATGGAGCGGAGTGAGCCAGAGAGGAAAGCTCGCGACCCACCACAAAAGGGGCGACAAGGCCCGACGAAGCGTTTTGGCGCGGCCGAAGCCACAGTAACGCCACACCCGCTCGGCACTGCACCGCGAGACTCTCTAAGATGTTGAACAAGGTGGCGGAGACCAAATCAAAGGAGTTCGCCATGCGTTTCAGCTGATATGACGGTACTACTCCGTCGAACGTCTTCAACGGCGGCGCCGTTGTGGTCGTGTTGGTCAGCAACATCATTTCCTGCTGTTGCTGCTGCGGGCGAGTCGCACCAATGGCGGTGTTGCCAAACGTGTCGTTCATCATGCTAGCCGCAGCGGCGGCATCGCAGAGTTCGTATGAGTGAACGTCAGCACATCAGCGCCAGCTCTTGTGCTGGTATTTGCTGTGTTGCGCGCGTTGCTGTTGCTGTTCGTATTGTTGCTACTTCTGCCATTGCCAACGCCGCCGACACCGCGTCCGTCTTTTTGGCGCCCCTGTAGGAGCTGCACCTCCTCTTCCATCATGCCGCAAAGTTGTTGGAGCAGTTGCCCGAGCTGCACCAGTCGATGGGTATCGGCACTCGTCTTGCCTTGTGTGTCGCGTACCAGCTGCGAGGTCTGGCTGAGGTAGCGACCGACGCGGTCGCTGAAAGAAGCGGATTCCATCAAACTGTCAGGGAAGCTGTGCCTGCAGCTTGCGCAGAGAAGAGTGCTCATGCTAGTCTTGAGAGAGAGATTATATTTTAACGAAGGGAAGAGGCTGATAAGGTGACCTAAAATTTCTGATTGCGTGCCACTTTCTTGTGAGCGTAGTGTACAGACTCGAGGTCCGGAAGTCGTTTCAAATTGCCTTCGGGCCTGGACAAGTAATACGAAAGCAAGTGCAGGGAGGCGAGTAAGGTGGAGAAGAAAGAAAAATAGATACAGTCATCTTTCAGACAGCGCCGTCTTTAATCGCTGGGGTTTTAAGGCAGGCCAAATGCGTCGTACTCATAGTGTTTAACTGAATAGAGTCCGGAGATCATATTAAACTACTTAATAAGAAAAAGGAGTTATAACATGGTTGCCGGCAAACTTGGGCAACGCAACGGAACAGCGGCAATCAAAATGTACTTTCCTTTCTATTACTTAAAATTCGATAAAAAGAAGACGAGGCCTGTCGTAAATGAGAGGAAACAAAGGAGTGCTGCTTTCTTGACGTTTCGAAAGCACGCAAACAAATGTAAGTTTCTTTAATTCGAAGCGTGTCAGTGTACAGTGCACACGACAGCGACAAGCGGACAAGAGAGAGAAAAGCTTGAAAACGGAAAACGAAAAACATGAGCTAACACAAGTTAACCCACACTTTTTTCTTTTTCAGTCAAATGCGAAGTCGTCGGGGTCGTCCAGCGGTGTGGTGGCGGTGGGCTCGTAAAATAAGCTGCCCAGCGGCGTATTGGCTTCTCGATCGTCCTGCATCGCATTGTCGAAGAGCGCCTCGTTCTCCCCGCCTTTCTCCTCTGAAAAGTACGACGGGTCTTCCTTGGCCTTTCTCGCCCTCCCTGTGTTTCCGTTTGCTCCATCCGCCGCAGTGTCGCGCTTACGCTTCCGCGACGCGGACATCGTGGGGGCAGCCGTGGACTCATCCCCGGCCTCCAGTGCCGCCGGCGGCAGCATCGTCTCTGCCTCTCTGTTACTGTTTAGCAGAGGTTGGGCCGACGTCGTAGATGGTGAGCTGCCCAATATGCCCTTCTCAATTTCGTTCACCAAGGCCAATTCCTCTGCGTTCAACTCTTTTGTCTTGACAGCCACATGTGCCTCTTTCTTCTTCGCTTCGTAGCGCTCCTGGAACACCTTCATGTCAATGGGGTTCTTCTGATTCAGCGCCTGCTGCACCTCCTTCGGCTTCTGCCGCATCTCCCTTTGATAGAGCCGCTTGATGTCGCTACGGCTCCGTCGCGGGAAGAGCACTGCAATCGCACTGAAGTCCGTGCCGAACTGCGATAGTGCCTGGTAGAAGCTCCGCACTTCAGCTTCGCTCCAGTCAATGCGCGCCTGCCTGCCCGGGTAGGTCGGAGTCGGTGTCGTTGTGGGTACACCGTCACTCCGCTGACTCGAATTGTACCCGATGGAGCTGTTGTTATTGACGTGTGTCAGGATGTCCTCCGGTATGCCGGCAATATTCTCATCACCAATATGGTATTCGCCATCCAAGGAATCCGAGGGCTGGGGTGGTTGCCCGGTGGAGAGGTACAACGAGTGGGTGTGCGACGTGCTCGTTCCTGCGTAGGATGATGCTGTGGGTAACGGGGTGACGCTGGCAGCGGCCTGTCCGCCGCTGCCATGCTGACACGAGGTGGTACGCATGTGTGCAGTGGAAAGCGCACCGCGCATCATCTGCCCAATGGAGAAGTTCTGTGGATTATTCGGCTGCGTCGGTGGCAGCTGATCCACCGACATATGTGCCAACATGCTGAGCGGTATCGTTTGCGTAGAGGTGAACGGGACATTGGGTGGTGTGGGGACAGGGGCAGGAAAGGTTGGCAGGTTTGATGTCATGACATCGTCGAGTTGATCTGGCGGGAACTCAAACTCATTGTCGTCCATTTTACCTTCCCAGTAATTAAAGTCTGCTAAACAGAGTAATAATAAAAAAAAAAGACCGCGTCGGCGGAATGAATGAGTTAGGGTAACAGAAAGAAGTAGGACACAGTAGGAGAAGAAAAGAAAAAAAAATAAAGCAGTGATTTGTTTCTTTTATGGGTCCACTCCAACTATGAAAGCCGCCACCGAGGTCTGTTGAACGAGAACACGCTCTTTTTTCTTCTTCGTATTTGAGCGTTTCAGTTCGCATTTAAGCAAAGATTATGTAAGCACAGAAAAGTGTTAGGGAAGAGGTGGAAGAAAGAACCGGTCCTATTAGAATTCGCAAAATTTGTGGAGTCGCTAGTACACAAAGGACTGCATATCCCAAAGTTAAATGGGACGGAATCAAATAAGAAAAGTGCTGCTTCACAAGAAGGTACACCAAAAGCATAGCAGTAACCGAAACGGTGGCAGTAAGTAGTATTAACAGGGTGGGTTCTGTACCAACTCCTCAAGTGCGTTGATAAAATAGCGGACGAAATTTCGTTTCGATGTTGTTGCAGATTTGCTTTTTAGCTGCGGGACTCAGCAGATTTCCTATTACTTGGTGCTTATTAAACTGAAAAAAAAAACGCACCCTAAACATCTAGAGAATTTGTGCTGGTCTAAACTCCCTAACTTGGAAACCAAAATCAAGGACGTCACAGTTTTATTAAGGAGGGGGGGGGGGTCAGGGGAATTGGAAAACGAATACGGCGATAGAATAGATCGTTCGCCGTTGATGAGTTGTACGTTTTGGCTCTTAGATGAAGAAACGCAAACAAAGGTTCGAATCGGTAGGTGAATTAGTAAATACGAAACGAACAAAACAGTTTGTTTTGTCTTTTCCATTTGCTCTGAGTGATGTAGTTAGTACACAAACGACCATTTGCGAAGAAGAGCACAACTGCTGTTAGAATGCGGAAGGTATGCTTCCCACGTAATCTTCCGTAACAAAATAGAACAGATTAATGATGCAAGTTAGTTTTTGGCGTTCACCTGCACCTCCGTGTAGCTGGGAAGAACGAGTTCTTTTACTTATTTAAACAGACTTCCGTGTTCCGGACGCACGCAATAGAAAGATCAAAAGGTCGCTGAAGGTGGACGGCCCGTCTTCAGGGTTTGACCGACGCGATGTATGTATGCGTGCGTGTGTGCGCGAGTGAGTCCACAAAAGGCATTTGGTCACACAACCGAAAAAAAAAAAAAACACACACAAGACTGTAGCACCGCGACCGATAGGATCTGACGCGCGTCCAAAAAGACACACGCATGCCTTAAAAAATCCAAAGTTTCCGTAGCAAGGGTCTCGCAAGTGGACGAGCAGAAATAAATAAACGAAAACACACGCACATTCCATAGTAAAAAATCTCTTTTCCTATTGTTGGGGTAGACATGATACAGAAAACTTTGTGATTCGCGCATATTAACGCATGCGAAGACGCAAACACAAACACAAACACAAACACACACACACACACACACACACAAACCGTTCTTTTCGTGACTAGTGCAACGCCTTCTTGAAGAATTCAAATGTCATACGGCGCGCCTCCTCCACCTCCTCCATCTGCTCCGGTGTGTACGTGTCGGGATCGAAGCGAGCACCAAAATAGCCGTGCGGGATCTTGTCAAAGCGCTTGTACATGTGGGGCTCCTGCGGGTGGCTGTTCACGGCCGCTTCGACAGCGTCGAAGTTCGGTTCATCCTGCGATGGCATCACCAGAACGGGTGTCTTGGCGGATTTGACGACGTCGGCAGTGAAGAAGGACGGGTGGGCCGTAGCGGCCGCGTCGACGGTGCCGTCCGCCGCGGCCTGGAAGGCGAGCACGGCACCCCAGCATATGCCCACAACACCGACTTTCGCGCAGCCCAGCTTGCGCAGGAGCTGTGCGGCATGGTCGACGCGTGAGCGGTGCAGGTCGAAGTTCATGGCATAGGCCATGAAGTCTTTCCACTCATTCGACTCGAAGTCAGCGGGCCAGTTGTGGTGGTCCCACACCCTGTCGCCGAAGAAGTCCGGCATGACCGTCAAGTAACCCTCCTTCGCGAGAATGTCAGCCAGACGCTTCGAGTTGGGTAGCATGCCGAAGATGTCGCTCACAATAATCACACCCGCCTTGCTGTCCAGCGGACCCGCCATGTAGAGCTCATCGCCGGTGGGGTTGTACACGCACTTAGCAGCCGTGGTGTCGGTTGGGCAGCAGCGGTTGGAGGGCTCAGACGGCATCCCTTTTGTAGAAAACGTGTTGCTGTCAGGTAAGTTTGACGAGAAAGCGTGAGCAAGAGCGAGTGGAAAGAAAAACTGGGGACTAAAGTGAGTCTAAGAAGTCAGAGGGCGCGCCGAAAAAGAGACGTGGCCATGTGTTTCGGGTGTAGCGTTGATAAGAGGCAAGCTGGCGTGCGTGCGTTTCAAAAGGAAAAGGACCGGGCGTAAGAAAGAGGAAAGGCAAGTTAAAAGCTTTAAATGAGAGAGTTAATCATTTGTCATTACCATTGACTTCAATGGTATTGAACAATGTCCTAGAATAGAGCTAGCGAAACTGCTTTGCACCGCGACCTTTCTAAAAAATAATAAGCTAGTTAACACGGAAAAACAACAACGTAGCTTTCCGAATGTGGCTTTCCGTTCTCTCCTTTAAGAAAGTCCGTTAACATCGAAGCTAATATCGTGCTGAAAGCTGGAATTTGCTTTTCCAGGACAAGAAAAAAAAACTCATGTGCGCAGCTGTCAATTGCAAACAATGGATTCTCCCCCTTCAGAAACGTTTCCCTCTCTTCAAATAACAAGTGCCTTCCTGTTTTCATCACGTCTCGGCGACACGACGGATAGACAACTCGATGCCGACAGCGCAACCACGAATAAGTTGGTTTTGATCCATTCAAAGGGTGACGTCGCAGTAGTAGGGAAAATAAACAACAGTAATAATAGTAAAGGTAGGCGGGAAAAAAAAGGAAATACACTTCAATACCGCCGTGTGAGGCAGTAGGGACATGCCCAGACAATGTTTAATATCGTACTGAGTTGACTTCACAGTGGTGGTAACTTTGAAAAGTAATAGACTACGAAGACGCTCAGAGGAAACACGAACTCACGCAGGGGAAATAAGTTCGTCTCAAATAGCGAGATTCAACTAGTGCGGGACGTACGGCAGAGGAAAGAGAAGTTTCATGTGACTGCTGGAGGTGGCGTTTAGAGTAAATAGTAATGCACCCCACTTAAAACTACGGTGAGCGCATCAAAGTGTTAATGGCAAGTAATGCCAGCATCATAAATACTAGTTTTACTTGCTGCGGGGAGGAAAGAGAGTGTTGATGTGGATGCAACCGCGACAGTGAGAGAGACTTCACAGGAGTAACCTCCAGTTACTCACTGTGCATGGCTCCACCATCTACTAGTAGATGGTTTCCGCACCACACCACCTCTTTTTCGTGACTAGTGCAGCGCCTTCTTGAAGAATTCAAATGTCATACGGCGCGCCTCCTCCACCTCCTCCATCTGCTCCGGTGTGTACGTGTCGGGATCGAAGCGAGCACCAAAATAGCCGTGCGGGATCTTGTCAAAGCGCTTGTACATGTGGGGCTCCTGCGGGTGGCTGTTCACGGCCGCTTCGACAGCGTCGAAGTTCGGTTCATCCTGCGATGGCATCACCAGAACGGGTGTCTTGGCGGATTTGACGACGTCGGCAGTGAAGAAGGACGGGTGGGCCGTAGCGGCCGCGTCGACGGTGCCGTCCGCCGCGGCCTGGAAGGCGAGCACGGCACCCCAGCATATGCCCACAACACCGACTTTCGCGCAGCCCAGCTTGCGCAGGAGCTGTGCGGCATGGTCGACGCGTGAGCGGTGCAGGTCGAAGTTCATGGCATAGGCGATGAAGTCTTTCCACTCATTAGACTCGAAGTCAGCGGGCCAGTTGTGGTGGTCCCACACCCTGTCGCCGAAGAAGTCCGGCATGACCGTCAAGTAACCCTCCTTCGCGAGAATGTCAGCCAGACGCTTCGAGTTGGGTAGCATGCCGAAGATGTCGCTCACAATAATCACACCCGCCTTGCTGTCCAGCGGACCCGCCATGTAGAGCTCATCGCCGGTGGGGTTGTACACGCACTTAGCAGCCGTGGTGTCGGTTGGGCAGCAGCGGTTGGAGGGCTCAGACGGCATCCCTTTTGTAGAAAACGTGTTGCTGTCAGGTAAGTTTGACGAGAAAGCGTGAGCAAGAGCGAGTGGAAAGAAAAACTGGGGACTAAAGTGAGTCTAAGAAGTCAGAGGGCGCGCCGAAAAAGAGACGTGGCCATGTGTTTCGGGTGTAGCGTTGATAAGAGGCAAGCTGGCGTGCGTGCGTTTCAAAAGGAAAAGGACCGGGCGTAAGAAAGAGGAAAGGCAAGTTAAAAGCTTTAAATGAGAGAGTTAATCATTTGTCATTACCATTGACTTCAATGGTATTGAACAATGTCCTAGAATAGAGCTAGCGAAACTGCTTTGCACCGCGACCTTTCTAAAAAATAATAAGCTAGTTAACACGGAAAAACAACAACGTAGCTTTCCGAATGTGGCTTTCCGTTCTCTCCTTTAAGAAAGTCCGTTAACATCGAAGCTAATATCGTGCTGAAAGCTGGAATTTGCTTTTCCAGGACAAGAAAAAAAAACTCATGTGCGCAGCTGTCAATTGCAAACAATGGATTCTCCCCCTTCAGAAACGTTTCCCTCTCTTCAAATAACAAGTGCCTTCCTGTTTTCATCACGTCTCGGCGACACGACGGATAGACAACTCGATGCCGACAGCGCAACCACGAATAAGTTGGTTTTGATCCATTCAAAGGGTGACGTCGCAGTAGTAGGGAAAATAAACAACAGTAATAATAGTAAAGGTAGGCGGGAAAAAAAAGGAAATACACTTCAATACCGCCGTGTGAGGCAGTAGGGACATGCCCAGACAATGTTTAATATCGTACTGAGTTGACTTCACAGTGGTGGTAACTTTGAAAAGTAATAGACTACGAAGACGCTCAGAGGAAACACGAACTCACGCAGGGGAAATAAGTTCGTCTCAAATAGCGAGATTCAACTAGTGCGGGACGTACGGCAGAGGAAAGAGAAGTTTCATGTGACTGCTGGAGGTGGCGTTTAGAGTAAATAGTAATGCACCCCACTTAAAACTACGGTGAGCGCATCAAAGTGTTAATGGCAAGTAATGCCAGCATCATAAATACTAGTTTTACTTGCTGCGGGGAGGAAAGAGAGTGTTGATGTGGATGCAACCGCGACAGTGAGAGAGACTTCACAGGAGTAACCTCCAGTTACTCACTGTGCATGGCTCCACCATCTACTAGTAGATGGTTTCCGCACCACACCACCTCTTTTTCGTGACTAGTGCAGCGCCTTCTTGAAGAATTCAAATGTCATACGGCGCGCCTCCTCCACCTCCTCCATCTGCTCCGGTGTGTACGTGTCGGGATCGAAGCGAGCACCAAAATAGCCGTGCGGGATCTTGTCAAAGCGCTTGTACATGTGGGGCTCCTGCGGGTGGCTGTTCACGGCCGCTTCGACAGCGTCGAAGTTCGGTTCATCCTGCGATGGCATCACCAGAACGGGTGTCTTGGCGGATTTGACGACGTCGGCAGTGAAGAAGGACGGGTGGGCCGTAGCGGCCGCGTCGACGGTGCCGTCCGCCGCGGCCTGGAAGGCGAGCACGGCACCCCAGCATATGCCCACAACACCGACTTTCGCGCAGCCCAGCTTGCGCAGGAGCTGTGCGGCATGGTCGACGCGTGAGCGGTGCAGGTCGAAGTTCATGGCATAGGCGATGAAGTCTTTCCACTCATTAGACTCGAAGTCAGCGGGCCAGTTGTGGTGGTCCCACACCCTGTCGCCGAAGAAGTCCGGCATGACCGTCAAGTAACCCTCCTTCGCGAGAATGTCAGCCAGACGCTTCGAGTTGGGTAGCATGCCGAAGATGTCGCTCACAATAATCACACCCGCCTTGCTGTCCAGCGGACCCGCCATGTAGAGCTCATCGCCGGTGGGGTTGTACACGCACTTAGCAGCCGTGGTGTCGGTTGGGCAGCAGCGGTTGGAGGGCTCAGACGGCATCCCTTTTGTAGAAAACGTGTTGCTGTCAGGTAAGTTTGACGAGAAAGCGTGAGCAAGAGCGAGTGGAAAGAAAAACTGGGGACTAAAGTGAGTCTAAGAAGTCAGAGGGCGCGCCGAAAAAGAGACGTGGCCATGTGTTTCGGGTGTAGCGTTGATAAGAGGCAAGCTGGCGTGCGTGCGTTTCAAAAGGAAAAGGACCGGGCGTAAGAAAGAGGAAAGGCAAGTTAAAAGCTTTAAATGAGAGAGTTAATCATTTGTCATTACCATTGACTTCAATGGTATTGAACAATGTCCTAGAATAGAGCTAGCGAAACTGCTTTGCACCGCGACCTTTCTAAAAAATAATAAGCTAGTTAACACGGAAAAACAACAACGTAGCTTTCCGAATGTGGCTTTCCGTTCTCTCCTTTAAGAAAGTCCGTTAACATCGAAGCTAATATCGTGCTGAAAGCTGGAATTTGCTTTTCCAGGACAAGAAAAAAAAACTCATGTGCGCAGCTGTCAATTGCAAACAATGGATTCTCCCCCTTCAGAAACGTTTCCCTCTCTTCAAATAACAAGTGCCTTCCTGTTTTCATCACGTCTCGGCGACACGACGGATAGACAACTCGATGCCGACAGCGCAACCACGAATAAGTTGGTTTTGATCCATTCAAAGGGTGACGTCGCAGTAGTAGGGAAAATAAACAACAGTAATAATAGTAAAGGTAGGCGGGAAAAAAAAGGAAATACACTTCAATACCGCCGTGTGAGGCAGTAGGGACATGCCCAGACAATGTTTAATATCGTACTGAGTTGACTTCACAGTGGTGGTAACTTTGAAAAGTAATAGACTACGAAGACGCTCAGAGGAAACACGAACTCACGCAGGGGAAATAAGTTCGTCTCAAATAGCGAGATTCAACTAGTGCGGGACGTACGGCAGAGGAAAGAGAAGTTTCATGTGACTGCTGGAGGTGGCGTTTAGAGTAAATAGTAATGCACCCCACTTAAAACTACGGTGAGCGCATCAAAGTGTTAATGGCAAGTAATGCCAGCATCATAAATACTAGTTTTACTTGCTGCGGGGAGGAAAGAGAGTGTTGATGTGGATGCAACCGCGACAGTGAGAGAGACTTCACAGGAGTAACCTCCAGTTACTCACTGTGCATGGCTCCACCATCTACTAGTAGATGGTTTCCGCACCACACCACCTCTTTTTCGTGACTAGTGCAGCGCCTTCTTGAAGAATTCAAATGTCATACGGCGCGCCTCCTCCACCTCCTCCATCTGCTCCGGTGTGTACGTGTCGGGATCGAAGCGAGCACCAAAATAGCCGTGCGGGATCTTGTCAAAGCGCTTGTACATGTGGGGCTCCTGCGGGTGGCTGTTCACGGCCGCTTCGACAGCGTCGAAGTTCGGTTCATCCTGCGATGGCATCACCAGAACGGGTGTCTTGGCGGATTTGACGACGTCGGCAGTGAAGAAGGACGGGTGGGCCGTAGCGGCCGCGTCGACGGTGCCGTCCGCCGCGGCCTGGAAGGCGAGCACGGCACCCCAGCATATGCCCACAACACCGACTTTCGCGCAGCCCAGCTTGCGCAGGAGCTGTGCGGCATGGTCGACGCGTGAGCGGTGCAGGTCGAAGTTCATGGCATAGGCCATGAAGTCTTTCCACTCATTCGACTCGAAGTCAGCGGGCCAGTTGTGGTGGTCCCACACCCTGTCGCCGAAGAAGTCCGGCATGACCGTCAAGTAACCCTCCTTCGCGAGAATGTCAGCCAGACGCTTCGAGTTGGGTAGCATGCCGAAGATGTCGCTCACAATAATCACACCCGCCTTGCTGTCCAGCGGACCCGCCATGTAGAGCTCATCGCCGGTGGGGTTGTACACGCACTTAGCAGCCGTGGTGTCGGTTGGGCAGCAGCGGTTGGAGGGCTCAGACGGCATCCCTTTTGTAGAAAACGTGTTGCTGTTGGAAATGCTGTGTAGAGATGGAAGAAGGGGAGAAATGTTGTAAATTGTTGATGACTAAACTTCAGGTGCCGTATAAGCGTAGAGGTGAATAAATTGTGAACCTTGGGCACAAAAAGTGCAAATAATGTTTAGTGGCAGAAGCGGAGGTGACGGTGCGGGGAAGTTGCGGTAAACAGAAAACGGATAGTCGAGGGTAAAGAAGAGCGAACTGTTAAAAAAAAAAACAGCAGATGTAGTTTGTGTGGTGTGGTGAATGGAGCCCGAGTTCCTGCTAAACACCGCTATTGACGTTAGTCAAGCTGCTTTAAGATCTCTATTGGTAGCAGAAGGGTGCACAATGCCCTTGAAAAAGCCGTCAAGGTACTTGAAGGGGCTTTACCTCCTTTTTGCGTTAAGGGAGAGGCGTACTTTTTTTTATATCCTTTTGAGCGTCAGTAAAGTCTACGCAGCTGCAGCCCGACAGTCGTTTTCACTGGAAAGACGGAGGGAACAAGAGGTATGTGCTAAAGACAGGAAACACAAGATAAAGCTCCGGGGAAAGAAAAAAGGAAATGAAAAAGGTCCTACGTGTAATTACGGTCGATCAAGCAGCATGTAAGACGCTTTGCTCCGCCCGGTTCACTTGATATGTGGTGCCATTAATGGAGAAGGCCGCCGTTAAAACAACAACAAAAACAAAAATAAGAGCAAGTGGAAAAAAAAAAGAATTTTAAGTCTAGAAATACCTTTTGTTGCTTGGGGTATTTTCGAGTTTTGTGCAAGTAACGCGCCACTGGTTGAAAGAGAGGGGGGGGGGAGAATGATTAAAACTAATACACAACTGCGTAAGTAGCGTTTAGGTTTATCCGACGAGCAGTAGATCCAATGTTTTTTGCGTCTTTGCTTATCTCTGGAGCAGATTTTGAAAGTGGCTGCAGTGCTACTGTGCACAAAAAGCCACTACGGGTCGGTCAGTTCAACGTCCTCAGGAAGAAATCGAGCAGCGGTGGACGCGCTTCCACCGCTTCCTTTATCTGCACCCTCGTATACGTCTCGGGGTCGTCACGCAAGCCGAAGAAGCCGTGCTCGATGTTCTCAAACGAGCGGAACACCTTCGGCTCGATCAGGTGTGCCTTGACGGCTTCCCCTACCTCTCAGTCGGCACACTCTTGTCCACGCCGCCGAGCACCAGTCCGTCCGTTTTGGTAGCAGCACATCAGTGCTGCTTAAGTAGGTGAGTGCGCCGTAGCCGCCGCCTCCACGGGACCGTCCCTGAGGAGGATAAACGGCAGCAACGTGCCTCAGCACATTACAATAGTGCCGACCTTCTCGCAGGCCATGTGCTGCAACGGCTCCACCGCCCGCGCCGCACGTTGCTTGAAGAAGTCTGTGTGGCGATTATGCTTCACACGTGCCTTCCACCGCTCGCCATCGAAGTCGGCCAGATCAGCTTGCCGAAGGATTCCGGCATCACGAGAAGGTATTCGCTCTCGGCGAGATGTCCACTAACTGCTTCGAGCTCGGCTGCATGCCGAAGATCTCGTTCATCACTACCGCGCCCGACTCGACCTTGTATGGACTGACCGCGTAGAAGTTAACCTCGGTGGGGCTGTACGAGCACTTGTCAGTCGGTTTGTCCGTCGGGCGGCAGCGGCCAACGCTCGGGGAAGTCATTTTGGTGTTTCGGGTGTGTGGGTTTGATGGGACGGGAGGTAGCGACACTGTGTGTGCATACGGAAAGAAGGGAAGTGGTGTAAAGTCAAAAACGCGGTTTATTGGAAAGAAAAAGAAAAAACTGAGGGATTGTAATTTCGGTCTACACAGTTGAACGCGGGAGAACGAAAAACAAGATGAAGTAGGGAGGCTGCTTGGCTGCTGACAACTATGTTTAAAAAATACACAATGCACTAGATTACTATTCCTCTTGAAATAAAACAGCTGGGAATGCACATGCTTTTTTCCTTTTTTAACCGCTTACGACCCCGCAGAAAAAAGTTTTTTAACGGCAAAGGCCAAGACAACGTTGGACGTGTCCATGACAATGCGACTTGAAGACCGTGCATATATTTAGTCTTGAGTGCAACCTAGAGCCCTTGTTAACTATATCAACATAGTGATCCAATCGGGAAAACGAAGTGTACACACACACGCACACACCACACACACCACACACACGAAGAGAGGAGGGTAATCTTCTATTACCCGCTAGAGCATCACAATTTGTCATGACGTGTACGTGGCTTTGTTAACCCTTCGTGGTGTCGCGCTTAACGTACTTGTGGGTCCGTGAGGAAAAGAAACGTCACATCAACAAAGGAGAACGAGGGTAGAAGGGACAAGCAAGGTACCCGAACTCCTCCGGCAACGGGTGCTGCATAACGAAGCCATAAGTTGACAGGAAAAATAGAATGGTATTGTCTAGGGATCGAGCTCACGCTCTTCTCCGCCATTGTGGTGGCGTGTTCTGGCGCCGTAAAGAGAAATTGAAAAGAGAAATAACAGTTCTGGAGTCTTCAAGAGCGGAGAGACACTCTGAAAACAAGGTCGAAGTTATAATTGCGGATTGAAAAAAGCGAGGGAAAGCTCATCGCTGGTAATTTATGTGGAGGATCGGAAATACCCCGATGCTGTAGTGTCCAGGGAAAAGCAAAAAAGAGGGTTGTTTTTCAGGAACACTGTCGGGAGGTGTAAAACGACAAAAAAAAAATGGTCAAAGGCAGTCCCGAATTGCGCTATCACAAAGAAATAAAAAAGAGAGACGTGGAAGGTAGAGTCTGTTTGAGCGGCTTACACTATCGTAAACGCAGATTAAGCTACACTGTTTTATTGAAAGTGGCATATAAAGCAGATCTAAGTTTCTTTTTTTTTTTTACCAAGTCCACCTTGCGGCGGAGCGCACAGAGAAAAAAAAAATGAATTAGAATCACTAGGGATAGCACGACTTGTTTTGCAAAAATGGGAGTTATATAGAAGCGTGGTTCCAACTGGAGCCTCGAATTTGGCAAATCAATTGCCTCGGCTGCCGTCACAAAATGGTCTCTCTTAGGTTGTGAGCGCGTTTGTCTGTTCGCCGAATTCCCCGGATAAAAGGTGCGGTAAAATGGAGTGTCACCGCAGTAACCTCCTGACTAAAAATCACTCTTGTTCTCATTCCGGTCAAGTTGTTCGTCCAACGACGTGAGAGGCACAAAGCGAACGTCGCACACATGCCGCATTGACACCTCCCCTTCCGCGTTCTTCGTGAAGACGCGCAGCTCCTGCACTTCGGACGGGTGTCCTACCGGAATCACCAGTGTGCCACCGTTGCGCAGGAGACGCAGGTACTCCGGCACCACGGCGTGTGGCGCCGTTGCACCTACGTGAATCACGTCGAAGGCGTTTCCGGGGCCGATGCCTGCCCCCGCAATCGACTGCGGCTTGCGGCCATCGCCGTGCACCAGCGTGACCCGCTGCTCCTGGACCCAGCTGGAGAAATGCGTGGTTAGCACCTTCTGCGCGTGCTGCAGCAGTTCCGGAACGTGTTCCACGCCTACCACATCGAACATCGGCGTCGCGCCGTCGTGCCCGGCCGCCTCGCACAGCGCAGCGAATGCAGCTGTCATGTACCCGCTGCCGCAGCCAATGTCCAGCAGACGCAGCGGCTGACGGTAGCCTCGGTCGAGGCACTGGTGGTTTAACACCGAGGGACTCACCAGCTCCAACATCATTGCATGCATGTGCGGGGCGCTGATGGTGACGCCGTAGCCGATGGGGAGGGGCCGGTCAAGGTAGGCCTCGGACCGGTTGGGCACAAAAAAACCGCGGTCCACCCGACGCATCACGTCGGCCACCACGGTAGTCTTTATGATACCTTCACGCTGGAGTGCAGCCACCATTCCGGCATTCGTCGTTGCCGAGCACTGCCACGCCATGCCTGCGCAAATAAGCGAAGGGGAGAGGAGGATATGGAATGAAGAAGAAAGCAGTCAAAGCTTAACAGACTTGTTGTTTGTCCGTGAAAACCTAAGTCTTTTTACGTGTGGTAGGAAAGAAAGTCCAAGAAGGCGAGCAGCGGCAAAAGAGCTTCGAAGTGGTAGTAGAGAAGGCCACAAAAAACCATGTTATGAGCGACGAGTGTTTGGAGAAGGCAGAATGAAATATTTGCTTCTATCTACACAAGCAACTCCTGACAGCTTAGAGCGAAGCAAACGAGCGACAAAGGCAATAGTGTTGAATTCCCCCTGCTAGATAACCAGCAACACAGCACTCTTTGAGGCGGCTTTTTTGGGGGAGGGGGGGGGGAATCATGAAATGTGGGACGGTTAGAGAGCGTTTTGAAAAGCACTGAATAGAGCGCATGCGCGCAAAAAGAAGGATAATCAGGTTCGTTGGTAGAAACGGGGAAACTGCAAGGACAGTAAGCTCAGGAAGCGTGTCCGTAATTTAAGTGCACATTTTCGCAGAAGGTTAGTTAAATCACCAGCCAAACCACAATGTGCCCGCGTTAGAGTGGGCAGGGTCGTGACCCTCACAAACATCGTTAACGATTATTGTATCACGCGGTGCCCGCACCGCAGCCTCTGTCAATGAGCGAGCAGAGAAGCGCACTGGCGGCGGGATGATCGGCACGCGCATTGCCGTGCCGTGATTCGTCCATGCAGGTTTTAACGGTGGCATCGGCATTGGAAGTTCCTCTGCATGCGGAGCGGTGGAGTGCCGCTCGCCATTGGGCACCGGCTCGCGTGCTGCTCGAAGTGCCTGTCGTGCTTGCATGAGCTGTACAGCAAGGTATCGCAGGTTGTCCAAGGAAAGGGTGGCGTGTGCCACGATGTCGCTGTCCCACCCCTCCATCTCCCCAGCAGGTATAGACGCAACTGCAGGAGGGAAAGGGGATACCGAGGGTCCCGGTTGCGGCTTTGCTATTTCTGCGGGTGGGGACGACAGTGGCGCTGTGTGCATTGTATTCGGCGGAGGCGATAAATTGCCGGCGACGCTCGTAAACTCGTCTCCTTTCGGTTGGTTTTCTGTGTTTTGGGGTCCGCTGTTCGTTGGTGCTGGCGCAACTGTTGCAGTGCCTTCCACCTTCAACTCTCGCAGACGGGCAGGCCAGTCGACCTTTGCCTTCTTCAAGGCTTCTGCCACTGCCGCATCGTCGTCGTCGGGATGCTCCAGCGTCCATAACACACGCTCAAACTGCTGCACAAAGAACACCATCGCCTCGAAGGTGGACATGCGGCCCAGCTGCTGCCACGCCTGATGCTTGTGTCGCTCCCTGGTATACCACATGGACGGCTGCGGTGTCGTGCAAGGTCCATGCTCAGCTTGCTGACGCAGTGCGTAAAAGAGAAGTCGCTGCTCGTTCGTTAGCACCGGTGTCCGCTCCAGATCGCCGATGTAGAGGTCGAAGTACTTGGAAACCTCATAGTACTTTTCTGGAAACGCTAGATCCATCTTAGTCAAGTGGGTGGTGAGGGTTTTGGATTGAAGAGGGGAAAAGTACAACTTGTCCCTTAATAAGGCAGTGAGAAGAGGAGGTAGGGAAGCCTTGTTGAGGTGATGATACACAAGCACTTCTCTATTAAGGGGAGTTTGAGGTTTTGACGATTCGAAGTACTCAAAAATCTTTTTTTTTTTTTGGAGGGGTATGTAAATCTGTGCTGGTATGTAATCGGTAATCAATGAAGTTGGAAGAGAAAGGGTGAGTGTCTAGCGATGGGCAACTTACGCTGTTTACGCGTGGGTGGAGGACTCTTACTTTAAAAGTAGCAACGACAAAGAGAAGTACACACACACACACATATATATATATATATATACCCACCTGTTGAACAGGAGACGAAAACACGGTGGTTAAGAATCGTGCGTCGCTAAAAAAACGATGTCGGGAAAGTAGCAGATGGCTGGTAAAACGGAAAAATAGTGAAGACGCAAAGTCACTGTAAACGCAAAGTTAATCGACGTCTGCAGAGGCACAGAGGGGGAGAGAGAAATCGTGCAAAGCTTGGTAAGCGCATCACATGAACACGAAAAGTGTTATTGTTCTTGTGTTGTAACGACGGCCGGCGCCGCGGAAGGGACTTTATTTTCGTGGGGTTTCATGCTCTAAAGCACTTCATTTGAGTTGAAATGACAGCGTTTTCGCGCTGAAGACCGTAAAAGAAACTAAGACTAAAAACGTTGTGAAGAGAGTTAAGCCGAGTCCTCCCTCTTCTACGTTTATTCCCTCTTTCCAGTAGTCGTCTTTTTCTGTTAGCGTGTTTGCTTGGTGTTTTGTGGAAAGTCAGTGAGCGTATATACAAAAAAAGAGGTTGTAGCAAACATAGTACAGAAAACAATAGACCGGGAAACCGTAAAACGAAGTAAGCATTCGCTGCGCGCGCAGTTTGCGTAACCGACAAAAACAGTAAAAGTAATTCGACGTTTCGAAACTAAATGCCGAGGGAGCGTTTTATCCAAAGAGAAAGAGAAAGAAAACCATACATAACCAATACGTATTTTGCCGATTCATTTAGTCTTGAAGAAGCTTCACGCGCTTCCGACAAATTTTAAACTAAGCAGGTCGAACATTTTTTGGGCATGGCACCAGGTACTGATCAAAGCAATTCAGCTGTATTTTCGTTCTCTTTTTTTTTTCTCGGTTGATTCTCACTTCTCGTTGCTTTGGTGGTTCGTTGGGTTGTGTCGAGCGTAACTTTATCTTTATATTCCAAAGCAGATTACACAACGGTAAGAAATACAAAAAGAGAAAAGTGGCACGTTGGTAATAGGAGAGAATCGAGCACAACCTTCCGTTAAAGTTCTTCACAGCAAACATACATTTATCACCGCCTACAAACTACCGCCTTCCTACCATACCTCTCTTGAACCTCTGAGCTACACACAGTGCAAAGCAGCGCTTTGCAAAACACACTGTGCCTCTCTGTCACGTTTTGTTGCTGACAACACTTTACGTCCGATATTTATTTGTTGACTACAGGTCAGAAAGTCTGATGTTCGCCCTCATTCTCAATCAAAGCCAGACGCCGTGCGACCTTCCACTTTCTTCTATGTGTGTGTGTGAGTGTGTGTGTGCGTATCCTTTTTTTATTTTTATGTGCATATGTGGCAGCTCAATATGCTATCAGCACCTTCGCTGCAAGGCGTTTGTGAAAGCTGCGAGTTGCAGGAAACAAACGTTGCTAAACAACAAGACAGTAGAGCTATATCTAGCATGGCGGAAGTAAAGAAGCGCACGGGCTTGAATAAAATGAAGCCATGCGACGCACCAACCGCACCGCACAGCAAAAAACAAAAGTTATGAACACCTGAAAGAGAAAAAAATGAGGAGAAAAAACACTATTTCGGTAAAGGCGGTCATTCATTTATACAAAAAAAAAGGGACTTCCGGCGCGCTGTTGGTCCTTCGTCTCGGTCGACCTTTAGGCGGTCTCGAGGGTGTGGGTCCGTTGTTGCCCTCGCCGCGAAGTACACTTCACATCACACATCCTCGTGCACGTCAAGTGCGGCGACCAGGTAAACGACAATAGAAAAGTCATTTGTTTCACCCAATCACGTCTTTTCGTGCCCACCCTGTCGTAGTACATGGTTTCCTTTTTAACAGTGCGGCCAGTGTGAGACGAGGAGGGACAAACGCTAGTATTGCACACCGGAAAAACGTACTTCATCCTTACTCGGTAACGTACATGAACTGGACTCAACTGTGCACTACCGTTTGTTTTTCTGAGGTTTTGATTCGACATCTCACAATCAAAGAGACGACAGAAAACCGCTGGGAAGGGTAGGTGAACGAATGATAGAACGTTGTACGGAAGCGGCAGAACACGATTTGTTTCCGCGTTCCGTGCCGCCTACACACCGTTAAAAAAAATAATCAAAGAAGGTGTGGAAGGCTTGAACGCAAAACGAAAGGCGCTTATAAGCCGGCAGGGTAGACAATAAGAAAGAACAACAAAAGTAGAGGAAAGAGGAGCAGAACGAAGCACGGCAAACGATGTTCGCATCTAAATAATAATAATTTTAAAAGACAAATAAATAAACATATATATATATATATATATATGCTTTTTGGGGAGTAAATTCAGTACGGCCGGTAGTACTGAGGCAGAGGCGCGTAGCCGCCACGATACGCTTGCGGTGGCGGCGGCCCGTACTGGTAAGTTGGAGGGTACGAAGGGTAAGGTCCACCACGACCACGACCACGGCCGCGACCGCGACCACGACCGCGGCCACGGCCACGGTACGGCGTGATGTCCGCGTAAAGGTCCACCTCTTCCTCTGGGTCTGGCATGGCCGTTAAGACAAATGCTTCTTGATTTGCCGGTGGCTGTTGTTGTCGCTGTTGCGGGAGCAGCGGACGCGACTCGCTCCTCACCTCATTCGTCATATCGGGCACCAAATCGTGGGCCGGGGCAGCGGAGGGCTGTAAAGAGGGTGTTGGCGCGGCGCTGGGTCGGGTGGAGAGGTTACGCGACTCCGTCGGGTCCGTCTCACCCGTCGTCGCTGTATGCGGTTCCATCTTTTCTGCCGTGGCAGCGGACTTCGTGGCGGTGGCGGCTTCAAACGATGGAGCGCGTACCGCAGGCGCTGATGCTGGCGTTGCTGCTGAGACGTTCCCCCGCACGGAGGTGGCGGCAGAGGCGAGTTCGGTCACCGCCTCTCGCTCTGCCTTAAGCTCGTCGCGCTTCTTCGCCATTCGAGCCTTGAAGGCGCTGAAACTGAGAGCTGCGGGAGCGGCTGCTGATGTTATTGCGGAACTTGACTGTGGCACAGATGATGATGGCGAAGGGGCAGCCTCTGGAGAAGTCTGCTGGGCCGCGGTGGACGTCGCGCTTCCTGCATCACCTCGACCAGTAATAACCGTTGCTTCAGCCTGAACCTTTTGCTGCAGTGCGTCAAGGAGTTCTGGCTTTACGTTGGGGTGGCTCTCGAGGAGGGCCTTGAGGGCGGTGAGGGTGGCGCGTGTGATGGCTGCGGCGCTGGTCGGCAGCGACGCAACGGCGTCGGCAACATCTTTTGTGAGCGCCTTCATCTCCTCCACGTCGATATGGCCCTCCGCTTCGTAACTCTGGAGGATCATCTTGATGTGCTCTCGCACATCGCGCTTGTTGGAGATGGACATGCAGTGCGCTTCTGATGAAGGGGTAATTTGTTAGAAGCTACTTTAGTAAACTACCGTTTCCGTGCGTGAAAACCGTAACAGCAGCTGTTAGTCTAAACTGTGTGACGGAGTTAGTGAAAGCGTGCGTCAAGACAAGAGCTGCTGCTTCAAAGCGTATTTAAGAAAAGAAATGAGCAAAGTGAGCCAATTAAACAAGAGAGTGGAAAACGCCTGTCAGCTGCAAGGGGCTCTGTGCAGCAAACAATGGAAAAGCCAAAAGTGGTAAAAAGAGAGAAGACTGAGGAGCGACAAGCGACACTTTGACGAGCGTGCACTTGAAAGAAAGAAGAGGTTTATTATTATTATGATAACACTGCTGATCGAAGTGCAAATCAGGCTTCACGGTAGCGCTGAGGTGTGAAGATGGCAAGTCACAGAAATTCTGCTGCACCGCATAAAAGTGCATGCATTGACCACATCATGTTGGGAACAGTTTAATAAGCTCAACAAGGGCTTTGCGCATTGCCTTGAAGCCCCGAGGTGCAAAAGCTCAGTGAGCACTTTGCCACTTTTTTGCTTACTGGTAAAAGAATACTCCACATATAAAACGGTTGCAAAACACAGTATTCAACAACAACAAAACGCTGCGAATACAAGTGAAACCAAAACGCAAAGAGAAAGCAGTAGCAGACTGCTTCCTGCGAGTATAACTGCAGCTGTAATTTGAACCAAATCCATCACCAATAACCGCAGAGGAACAATCATGTCCCAACTAGTAGATAGACGAGCATTCGCCTTTTTTTTTTTTTGCACTAGCGAAGACAAAAGACAAAACAAACTCTCATTTTGTTTACGCAAAGCGGTCGGCCACCTGCCATGTCTTGATACGGTACTCCGCAACAGGGTTGGTGACAAAGTTCTTCTCGTACAGCGCCTCCCGCACGCGCTGCCGATCGCGCTGGTAACGCATCTCGTCGTGCGAATAGATCTGATTGCGCTGGAAGTCGCGCTGGAAGTAACGCTCACGAGCCACGTACTTGGTGAAGTTGTTCCACATCAGCATCACGCCAAAGCATGCCCAGAACGACCATCGCACCGAGGTGCCGCTTTTATTGAGAAAACGGGTGTACAGAAAATTTGCGAAGGCGGCGCCGAAGAGGCTTGTGACGATGACGGGCGTGCAACGGGCGTTCGTGTTCAACACGGTGCGTAGATTCCAGTGCGACTCGCCGTCATCCGGCTTGAAGACGCGCTCCACTACACCGGCGCTGGGGACTTCGTTGTTTTCCAAAAAGAAATCAAACTGGCGGAAGTTCGGCGTGAAATTGTTGTCCACCATCACCGTCGGCACAGAGCCATGCCAGTTGAAGGACGTCGGACCAAAACCTTGACCAATGGTCGACTGCCCCTGACCTCCAAGACCGCCGGACATGATTGCTGTGGGGAGTGTTTTTTGAGGGGAAAAAAAAGGTTTTTGACTAGATGGTACTGAATGGCGTATTTCGGAATACGCAATAGCAGTAAAGCAGTTCAGAGGACGGAGAGGTCAATAGGATTCAAGCAGATTATAATTCAACAATGCGGTACCTACTACTACTATTGGTGGAGTGTGTTAAGTTATTGCGTAACTATTGTACCTTTTCCCTTCCCGATATGTTTTGAAGCAGGCATACAGACGGAGTGATGCAACAGCTGCTTTCAAAAAAAAAAAAAAAGCACGTGAATAGTGTATCAAACAGATAGGATATATATATATATATATATATATATATGTATATTTATTTATATGCGTAGATGAATGTAGCAGAGAGAAGTAGTGAAGTCAATCAGATTAGACGAAAGGACAGATGCTGTTTGCCCAAAGATAACGCAGCTGCCCGCTTTATCTCATACCAAGCAGGTGTTACCCTGCCGTTCATCCTTATCAGCGGTTAGATAACACTCATGCTCCTTGTGGCGCAGGCACTTTCATCTTTTTGTTGTTGTTGTTGTACTGCTCTAATGCTCAATAAATTGAGAAGGTCAAGAACGGGGATAAGCATACATAGACCCGCTAGTAAGCAAAATTCACATTTTTCAACGCTTTTAATTAGCTGGGGAAAACACGTGAAACGTAAACAACGCAACACTACTTTACATTACATCTAAGCCACCGAATATATCGTGCTTGCACAGGGGAAAGTAATCCCCCCCAAAAACGCGGAGTCGTCAAAAACGTTCTCGCCTTCAAAGGCAGCGGAAAGAGAAGTATCATGACGGCGATACACGGGGCTGCGTTGCAGATATCGTCTGCGCAAAAAGTCGCGGTGGAGCGTGCAGCTCGTAGTTGATGCCACTGTGCATGTACTGCCGAATGAGGTCGCGCAGCTCCTCGTTCTGTGCGCGGAGCGTGTCTGTCTCGCTGATGAGCTGCTTGCGTTGCTGCAGTTGTGCGAGGTACTGACTCAGTCCGTCCTCTAGCGCCTCCCAGACCTGCAGGTGGTCTTTTGACACGGTCGCGGCCATGTTGCGCCAGTACTCCCTCTCCGCTGCGCATTGCCGCTCTTCTGGGGACGTCTTCGCTACCGTCTGCGTCAGCGAGTTCCCCGCAGCCTCCTTTGACTTCACCTCTACGGCAGCCCGGTCGCTCAGGTACGCTTTGAGGGCTTTCAGCGCTTCCTGCGGGTTGATAAGGGCGACCGTCTCGTCCTCGTGCTCCACTATGAAGTATTCGAGCATGTCTTCCACATCGCTGGTTTTGTTGAGGCGCAGAGTCGTCAGGATGCCTTCGACGTTCGCCTGCTCTTCTGTGGTGCCTTCCACCGCACTTATTGCCGCACGAATGTTGGCGTCCACGAGGAAAGGCGCCTGTGACTTGAGAATCGAGAAGAGCATCTGGGCCGCCTCGGACAAACTCACCTCGAGGGCTGGCTGAGTAGCCTGGTCGTCCGCCTCCTCCTTCGGCGCCTCCACTTCTATCTCCTCACGTGGCCAGTAGTGCAACGCCGGGGGCTGCCACGGCATCTGCAGCAAATCCTCGTAGACCACCCGGTCCGCCTGCAGGCATTCTTGGGCGAGGGCCTGGCACTTGTCGTGATGCATCTTCCACAGCTGCTTATATTTCTTCTTGTCCTTCTTTTCAAATGCGGCAAACTTGCCCTGCGTGTCGGTGTATTGCTGATCGGCGCGGTGCAGCTGCGTGGAGAGCTCCGTGTTGGTGCGTTGGTACCGCTTTTCGGCGTCTTGGTAGCGCGCAAGTAGCGTAGCCAGCGTCTCCTGCAGCCGTGCGATCATCTTCTTGTATTGCGCCTGCGCGCTGCGGTTTTCCTTCACACGCTCGCGCAACACCTGTAAGTTGTATGTGAGTCGCTCACCGCTGAGGAGATAGTCCGCCTTCGACTTCTCCAACTCCACCCGCAGGTCGTGCACGTCAGTTTGGTGATCCCGTTTTGCGTCATTGAAGCTTTCGTAGCCCGCCTCGTACCGGTCCTCCAGCTGCGCCTGCGCTTCCGTCAACTTCAACTCCCTGCGCTTCCGGTACTCCGTCTCCTTAGTGCGCCGCGTCTTCACGAGTTCCTTCACCTCCTCCGCGCACTTATCTAAAAACGCTTTGCGCTCTACCTCGTACATCTTCTCGAGTTCTGCCTGCTTCGCAATGTACTGTTGTATGTAGTTATCCGTGCTGCTGCGCATCGTGTCGACGAGCTGGCTCACCTGCGCCTTATTCTTACGCAACAGCTCTACGTAATCCTCCTCGCGCTCGTGCAGCTGTTTGCGCAGCTCAGTAATGAGCTTCTCCTTCACGTCTACTAAACAAGCGCAGTCCTGCTGCTGTGCCTGCAGGGCTGCGTGCAGATCGTGCGGTACGCCGATCCGATACAGCGCCTCGAACTGCAAGTTCAGCGCGCCGTGCTGCGCCTCCACGCTGTCCGTGGCCTGCAGCTCCGTCACTAAGGCGTGCGCCTCTGCCGTCTTTTGCCGCCGCGCCGCTTCGTCAGCTTCAGCGGTGACGTGCATGTTCGTCGCGGCCGCCACGTTTGCGTTTCGTAGCGCCGCCATGGCGTACCGCACGTCCAAAGCCCGCTGGTCGACAGCGGAGCGGGCGGATGTCGCGGTGGATGCACCAGCCATCGTCTCGCCGTCGCTGCTGCGGCCATCCTTGCGTCTTTCAATGCGGACTCGCTGCGCTGCGATGCGCTCCTCCTGCGCGGCAGTAACGTCGTCCATCGGGATTGCTTTTTCTGTGCACTCTTGTTCAGTGGAAAGATGGCGAGGTGCTGAACGATAGTTGACTGCAGAGTATCGAGTTTTGACTGACAACCTCGGTGCTCGTAACGCCGATCTTACACCAGGTGTTAGCTACCTCAAAAGTAATAGATTTAGTTGCAGACAGGGAGATGGGAAAGAAGAGGAATTATGGGTTAAAACTGTGAGTGAAAAAGCAAACCCTCTTTTTTCGGTTATCAAGTAGTAAGGTGCCAGTAAATACACGATATTATTATTGTTATTATCGTTATTCCTCTCTTAGTGTGTTCGAAGTAAGGAAAGCAGCTAAGCACTTCGATCTTCTAGCAAGCAGACAATTCAGAGCAAACGCGTACACTCCCCATTTGGTAAACTGAACACAAAGTGGAAGGTAGCGTGTTGAGCTCCCTCACTGTTTAAAAAATCTATAATAACTCTATGAGGAAGCAAAGCTGGACCTTTCTGATGTATTTAAACCTCGTTTTTGTTGTTGTTGTTGATATTCGGGCTGGTGAATCACGTGGCCGATGGCATGCTTTTATGAAGGTGATTTATATTGCAAAAGGAGCACATCAGACGCGATGAATGCAACTAGAAAAGGCCCAAAACAAACGTCCAGTACACCCGCAAAAAGAGAGAGAAGAACAAAACAAGACGGAGAAAGAAAAGGAAAAAAAAACGCCTTCTCTCAACTACTTCTCTCCATCGTTTTGTCTTCCGCAATTTACTACGCAAATGTAAATGTAATCAACAAGAAGATATGGCGCGGCGGAAACAGACAGAAGAAAAACGAAACAAGCGTGCGGGTGTTCCGGAGCTGTCCCAAGCAAATGCAGCAACGCGTGGGCTATAGTGTCTTAGAGGAGACAGTGAGAAAAAAAAAGAAGGTGTTAAACACAACCCAAACACAACTCCCAACTGCGGACGGCTGCTTACGACTCTTCCCACTTTTTTCGCTGAAGGCCTGTATGATCTACTAAAAGGGGCATCACCAGAAAAAGAAAAGAAGTGAGTGCACTAAAATGCCTTGTTCGGATAGTCTTGCTGTGTTGTGACGCGGCAACTGTTTTGCTTCGCTAGTAAACAAAACGCTTTGCACTCTATGAGCCTTTTTGCGAAGGTAAGCCGTCAGCCCTTATGTCCCCAGTTTTCAAGCCCGTGAGTAAAGGAAACTTAGAAAAACAAAAATCCACGCACTGTGCAGACGCGAACACCCCGAGGCAAACTCAAAACCTGCCGCCGTTCGTTCCCTCAAAGCACCCATAGGTGAAGAGTAAGAAAAAAAATCTATACACTGGACAACGAAGCCTCATCATCATATAGAAAAGTAGCGCAAAGAAAACCGTAATCGCAGTGCAAATACTACCATTAGGTGTGACGTGGCTCCTATCACTCTTCTACCGTTGCACCGCCGCCGAAGAGCTGAATGCCGCGGGTGCTGTCCCGCGTATACGAGGAAAGACCGCCACGCATCTCGTACAACGAGCCGCTCTGCAGGGTCGAGCTCGCGTACGGTGAGGCGGAGAGGCCTAACTCGCTGCACTGGTGACTCTTAGCCGGAGTCTCGTCCACGTAGTTCTTCGCCGGAGTGACTACATCGAAGCTGCTCAGTACGTACCGGCCCAACTCTGTGTCCGTGCAGCTCGCCAGACGTTGGCGAACCAGCGGCAGGTGCGCGTTGGCCTTCACCACAAGCGCCGCGTGTGGCACCTGCTCGAGCGTTGGGTAGCGAACCAACTCATCTATCATACGCACAATCACTTCTTCGCTCGGCGGTACGCGCAGCAGCACGCGGCCGAGAGCGTTGAGGGCTTGCGGAATCTGCAGCAGCGGGGCCAGGTCCAGCACGCGCCGCGGCAGCTGCGTCTCCAGCGTGTGCAGTGCCGTCGTTAACGGGATCGAGGGCAGCGGGACAGAACGCGACGACGGGCGGCTGCTACTCGCTTCGCTACAGTGGGTACACGCGCAGTGGAAGTAGGCGTACTGCGGCCGCTCCGCCGAATCACCGGCGCTCGGCGGGTGGCAGGACGCACAGAATGCACACAGGGGAATGAGGACGCCATTCGGCAAGCGGTACGTGTGGAGAAGCTGGTAGGGTGAGGTGGTGCTGACCGCAGCAAGAGAGGACGGCCTTGCTTGCGAGCAACTATTTGCCATTGAAACAGCACTGCAGGTGTGCAGCTGCGGCTGCGGCATCTCTGCTCCCGTTGCCGCTGCACCACGGAAGCGGGGGTCATTAAAGGCCAGCTCGTAGAAGCAATCCATGGCCGCCACGTACGCCGCCGGGCTTTGTGTCCGTGTGAGCATGTCTAACAGGCTATGAAGGAGGACAGTGCTAATGAGGGCAATGTTTCCTGGGGACTGCTTCGACAGGTGCTGGACGACGCGGTAGACAGCCACCTGCGACTCCGCGAGAGGGGCGGCAGCGGCGAGGTTGCCCACCACCTCAAGTGCGTCGATGTTGAGGAAGGTGTTCTGCACGCGGTGCAGGTCGACCTCCGCGAGTGTTGCGAGGGCCTCGCAGAACACCTTCGAGAGACTCGGCGAGCCGGCGCCACACAGCTGGTCGCGGATGGGCTGCAATACGCTGAGGTCGAGACGGGTGTCCTTAATGCACTGCTGCAGCAGCTTACCACCCATGTCGGTTGTGTAGAGGAAGAGGCGGCACAGACGTTGCTTCTCTAAGGGGACATTCGAGTGGCAGAAAGTGACGGCGGGTGCGGTCAGCACGGGCGGCTGATCCAGCGGCTCTTCGCGCAGCAGCAGCCGCAGTCGCTCGAGGGCTGCAAGGGAGCGGGAAATGAGGTGGACGAAGGAGGGGGACAGCCGCACCCGCCAGATGCACGTGAGGCAGTACGCCGCATAGAGGCAGCGGGCCAGAACGTCGCCGAACAACGGCGCCATGGTGCTCTGCGACAGCCGGAAGTCAAACTGCGTATCTTCGAGGTCCATCCGCTCCACCAGCTTTGCCAGTACGAAGTGCAACACAAAGTGAATGTAATTCACGATCGGCAGCGGGTCGGGAGTCACGCGAAAGGACCGTAGTGGCACCTCTACAGTCGACAGCAGCGGATACATGACAAGCGCGCTCATAACGATGCCGTAGGCGTCGTTGTTATCCAGCATCTCCATGCAGTCCTCTAACAACGTTTTCAGCACCTCAAACTGCACCGCCCCACTCGCGATGTCGTCGCCCAGCTTGCGGTTGTTGAAGTGCACCTCAGTCAACAGCTGCATGCTCCGGCTGGTGTGAGGGTGTACACAGACCACATGTGACTTTTTGATCCAGCCACCAGACGCAATCCGGAAGTACACTTCATCCGGATCGTTCTCGTCCTTCGCGCTGCTAAGCACGCGCATCAGGCGGCCGCCGTAAAGCATGGACAAGCAGTAGCTGTTGGGCCGCGGGCGGGTGCGGATGGCAGCGTCGGCGTCGTCGTAGTCCAGCACGGATCGCGTATCATCACCTGCGGCTCTTCAAGCAGCTCTTCTTTCACATTGAAGCATTTTTCACAAAGGAGAAACTCACATGGGACAGCGACGCAGCCGAACCAGCGAACGTCGGAGCCGTCGGAGAGTGCCTTGCAGACGCTGCAGGCCCGCCCGCTAGGCGCGGCAGGCAGCTGCTCGAAACCGTGGCAGGGGTGGGAACCGTGACGGAGCACCATTGTGATAGATGGGAAAGGGTGAAAAAAGGAAAGAAGATCGCAACTTGAAGCGATATGAGCAACAAAACCCAACGGTATAGGTAAAGGACACAAACAGTTGCAAGCCAAACCCTTCCGGTGCCTCCTGGGTTGAATGATAAATTCAACCACAAAATATAAAAAAAAGCTCTCAGGCAGATAGCTAGGTGGAGATTCGCAAGGACGAAACAACTGCCAGTACGGTTGTAATTAATTTTGCAAGGGAAAGAGGCAAGCAAAGAAAAACCGCAACGGAGAAGGTGAAAGCAAAGCTAGGAGAAGTTACACAAACTCCGGTTCTTATAACGGAAAACAAGGAAAAGCTGAAAATGTAGAAAAAGAACCAACCTTCTCGAAGTGAAGCGTGTTTATACGTATGTCAGTCTCAAAGAGACGGGAAGAAAAAGGGGAGAAGACACTGGATCGGATTGAGTGTGTCGTGATAAAGCTGAAGCCGAGAGGTAGCCAGCTAGAGACGTAGTACGACCTTTGAATAACACGAAAAGGAGAAAAAAAAAGAAAGAAAGAAAACAAAAGGAAACGAAACTGGTTGCCTTAATCTTCTTCGTATGCAAGTTGATACTGAAGAGATTCAAGGAAAAGTGGGGGGGGTGAGGAGACTTGTTGAAAGCAAACAAGCAGACACAAAGGACTTCTATGACTAACAAATGGTAAACTGCGGTTTTACTTTGTCAGTTGAATTTTACTGCGAAAGGAAAAAAAAAGTAATAACAGATTTTACAACGTTTTACCGCTTCGAGCTAGACTGCTTTTCGCTGCTAAAGTTTTGCTGTATGGAATTGAGAACAAATTGCGTGTAAATGTACACACAACGTTATTAAAAAAAAAAAAACAGAACTGCGGAAGTTCTCTTGTTTGTTTTCTACTTGTCACGTCACGTCGGTTCGGGGACCAAAGCCTTCTCTGTGTCGATAGATCACCGTCCGAATAAAACTTTTCTGTTTATCTGCGATGCCGAAAGAGAAAGAGAGAGCCACTGCGCGGGAAAAGTGAGGGTAAAAGGTAACAGACGAAGAAAAACTAGCGAAAGCGTCGTTAAACGCGCTTTAGTCGGCACAGTGAAAACAACACAAAACGGGTATCTTCCCCAAAATATGTTAAATAAACCTGACACGGAAAACGAAAACGAAGCGAAAGACAGAAGTCTATAAGTCGTGCGGTTAAAAACGTATAAATAAATAAATATATATATATATATATATATATTTGAATATTTGTATCGTAGAAAGATAAAGAAGGGGGAGGGAAGAAAACTGAAAGAGAAACGATACCTGCACGTAAAGAAAGAAATGCTCAGCTAATTGAATCCGTGATTACTCCCCTCGTTATTATTTTCTTAGTTCTCGGCACCCAAAGTGTCTCTCGGCTCTTCTTATTCCCGCTTCTTCCTAAGATACCTTTTAGAGCACTTGTGAGGAAACCGTAGATAATCAACGCGATACCGTAGAAGACGAAAGTTGAAGAAATTCTTGTGATAATCGAAGAGCGACACGGAGAAGAGACAGTCTAATACCGCTTGCCAGAGAAAAAGAGAAGAAGAAAATCGGGTGAGATTTCTATGTTGCACGCACTTCTTCCTTTCGTTTTTTCCAATTTATCACTTGTCTTTTCTTCTTTCTATGATTATTTTTTCTTCTTTTGGGCTACGTTGCGTAGTGATATCTAACTTGAGTGACAGCGCTTTTCTATTGGGTTTTGATAGCTGCTGCTCCTACTTCTTCTTCTCCTTTTCTACAATAATTCTTACGTCACACGCTACCGAAAGCGTTTCGGGGTCGAAGCCGTTGAGACCAGTTACGTTTTTGTTCGCGTGAGTAGCTTCAGAATTATCCAAAAAGAAAGAACGCTGTGAAGTACAACTAATGCAACACAATCTGGAGAAAAGGGAAAACCAGAGTGGTACACACTCTACTTCTACTAAAGCACCAACTCGTTTGGTGCAAGCTGAACTTCAGAACGAAGAAGGATTAAAGAGATAGACCGAGGCAGAGAGAGCAAGGCAAATGCACGTCACAAGGCGCAATTCACTACTCCCTTTAATTTGGCATTTGTGTAATTCACAAGTTCAATAGCAGATTGGTGATGGTGCAACTCGAAATAAAAAACGTAAAGTGCGCCGCCGAAGAGAGAAAATAGGGTGATGAGGAGATGAGTGGAAAATGACGCAAGACAGAAGGGAATATTAACGACGGTGTCCATGTTCTGATCACACCCAAATGTGTCCAGCCAAGTAAGTAAACTGTCTACGATAAGCTTGCACAGAGTGTTTAGCGCTCTTGCTATCGTGAAAAATAAGTAAGAAATACTTTTCTTAACAAAAATTAATATCTGACTTAATAAGGCTTCCCTTTTCCACTTTTAACTACGTAAACTGTAAGAGAGGAGCTGCTTTTCTGTGGCGTAGATATACTTCAGATTCGTTAGGAGAAAAACAAACCAGTTCAAACGTGAAAACCCTTTCCTAGCAGCACGCGCTCTGCGTGATGTCGGAAAACTCCTTTGCGCCTTCGTATGTGAAGCCGAACGCGCAGCCACCGACTACACCGACCAGCAAATTACCACCTAGTCCTTTCCACAGCGCGCGCGGCCCCTCATTTTTCAACACGTCCCGCATAATGTGCCACAGCGGGAAGTGCACACCATCCATGCGTTTCCCAACCTGCAGCCGCAGCCGCAGCACATAAATCGGGTTCATGACAACGCCGATCACCATGCTGGCGGCCGCCCCGACGCCGGCGTTCACGAGGACGTTGTCCGTCGTCGACGTGCAGTGGTGTGGCAGACGCTGCTGCAGCGTTTGTGGCACCACTGCGGAGAGGCGCGCCGCAATCGCCGGTGCAGCGCCGTAAACCATGCATTTGAACGACTCGTACACAAACCACCACGCACCGGTGAGCGGTGCCACCACCATCGTCAGCACCGTGCCGCGTAGCAGACAGCTTACTCCTTGCTCCCGCACCAGCGTCACAGTGGTGCGCCAGGCGGACATGTAGTTGTGCCCGTGCGATGCGAAAGAACTGCCGGCGACCATCTGGATCTGCGAAATGACCGCGAAAGGGTTGAAGACCGGTGTGGAACCAAGGTCGGCGAGCAGGCCCGCGCCAAAGCTGCGCCACTCACGCTCCTGCAGCGGCAGTTTCTCTTTCCAGTACTCGACCACAAAGTAGTAGACGAGTTCGCTCAGCACCGTACCGGTGACAGCGGCGCCGGCGCCGCGGTAGAGACCACGCAGCCCATGCGCCTGCACAACGTCGCGCAGCACCTTCGATGCCGACACGTGCGTCGTACTACACTGCTGGCGGGCGATAATCAGAAAGAGTGGATGACCGAGAAAGCTGTAGGTGAAGGACGTCGCACCAAAGGTCATCATCAACTTCAGCGGGTCCACGTCGGACCAAGAGCGCGTGACGGCGGAGGTGATCGGTGGTGGGGGCATTTCAATAGTGTTGTGCAACCGTGGCAGCGACTCCATCTCATGCAGAATCCCCTTTGGTGACAGCGGCTGCAGAGCCGGTGGGGCATCCCTGTTTCTGTCTTTAGTGTCGCTCATTTTTTTTTTTGCTTCCTATTCTTGTATATAATCGTTTGTGACAAAGAAAACAACAAGGCTAGAATACACACTTGCGCCGCAACTCTCCCCCTCCCCCCCTTTTCGTGAAGAGCGGTGCACGTGAGCTTACCAGATTTTCAGCTTTTATACTAAAAAAAAATCTGTGAAGAATATAGGGGGTCCGCAGTACAACAAATAAAAAAAAAGCGCAGCACGCCAATTTGATATAAGATAGATTAGAAACGCAATGACAACCACGAAACTTGTCTTCGAATTGGTACTCGTCACACTTTCAGAGATCACGGTACGGTTTCTAGGCGCACTAACACCTCCAAAGATACTGCTATTTTCTATCAACGTCCTTCAACTGCCTCACAATTGGACCATCCGGAAAAAAAAACGAAGGGAGAAAAGAGGTGTAACAAAAGTGATAACTCTGACAAGCTGGAGCCGCGGGCTTTTGCACGAAATGCTGCCGTACTTCGTTCAGTGGTATCCTAATTGCAAATCGTCAAAAAGGTGCCTGTACGAGAACAAAGTGGGAATCCACCAAACAAATAACGCTCCCCCTGCAGCTTACCTTTGGTAGCCCATGGGATTCAACCAGAAGAGAGAAAACAGCAGCCACGCAAGTTAGTGTAAAGCTGACGCAATGAACCGAGAAAACTCCACTGAGAGTTACAACTGAAAAGAGACGCAACAAAGAAATAAGTATCTACTGATATGGAAAAAGAAAAAAAAACGTCAACGAGAAGAAAAAGACTCTATCAACGGTAGCTCTATCTAATAAAAAGTGCTTATCGGTAGATCAGAAAGTAGACGGTGGGCTCCGAGTATCGTTCCTTCACAACCAGAAAATAAATGTGGTTTACGTTGCGCACTTGAAGCGTCTGCGAAAATGAGGCACCAACAAGTAGATGCCAATAATAACAACCCTGAATGAATGAGTGAGAGGCGTAACCGACACCTCTATCAGCAAGCTGTTGCGGAAGCACAAACTACTGGCTTTCCAAGATCAAAAGCTAATCGCTTGAAATTAATTTGAATGACCCTGCCTCGCGAATGCAGCGAGAAAGAAAAAACAAAGAAGTGTGTATGACCAAGTAACTTCTTTACCCTCGTGGTGTACTGTGAACAAGAGACAAAAACGGAAAAGAGTGAAAAGAAAAGGAGGAAGATGATTAAAGAGAGAAAACAAGTCTTCACAAGCGTAATCTGCATAACAGTGTTGTAGCACTCAATATCACAGTAATGGGGATTGGATGACATCACGTCTACTTGCAATGTGAAAAAGAACAGGATTACAAAGCACCCGAAACTTGAGACTCGCATAAGGAAACGGCAAGAAGGGACGTTCCGAATAAAGCCAACGGGCCATCCCAGTCGATGCTACATTTCTTTTTTTGTTTGCTTGTTTGCTTTGGTATTAACGATGGTGGCAACGAAAGCACTTCAAAGGGAAGAGAGAAGACTGTAGAAATAGGATACAGTTAGACAGATTAGAGGTTATTCAAGTAATTAAATAAAAAAACACTTATGAAATAACGGTTTCTGCTGATGGTCAACAATAGCTTCACGCAAACAGTTAATTTAAACGTGCATAATTACAGAATGATAATATCTGCCGTAACTTCGCGCCCGCTGCCAAAAAGCTCCCAACCGAACCGACGCAGGTACAGTGAGACTGCTCCGCCGACGGCACCTAACCAGCACAACAGCAACACAAGACCTGGTACCGCCGCAGGGATGCGGCGCGTCGTCAAACACAACGAGACGATAGACGTAAAGGCGACAATGAGCATCGACCACCTGATAATCTCTTCCAGCACTTCAATCGTAGATGTGCGGCAGAAACAAGTGAAGACGAAAAGGCCGACAAAGAAGAGCGCCGCGATTAAGTATGCCGCGATCGGGTCCATGAAAGTCGCCGCTGCCACCGTCACTTTCAGTGACCACACGACCAGCTCGCTAAAGAGGCCGTCGAGACGCGGCTCCAGCGCGTAGTACCCCACCGTCCGGCCGCCCAGTAGCCGCATATAAATCATGCCGACATCAAGGCATATGTACGAGACCGCCACCATGAACCACCCAAAGAGGGTCGCCAGAAAGTGCGTACCTGTGCCACACGTGTCATTGACCTCCGTGCTCAACTGATAGCGTCCCAGCGGGCCGTTGCAGAGAAGCAGACGGCTGAAGACAAAGAGGGCGAGTAGTAGCAGCGTCAACGGGAGCCACATTATAAGACGAACCCACACCCGCACGCGATTCTGCGGCTCGTCGACATAAATTGGGTTGCGACCGCCAAGGGGCAGCTGTACGAGGGAGTAGCAAAAGCCCGTCACCACCGCGCACAGCAGCAACCCAATACCGAAAGCCACAAAAGGGCTACCGAGACCCGTTGACAAGCCGAACATGGCGAAACCGTACACCGTCTTTCGGGATGTGAAGTGCGTGAAAAGGTACAGATACAGCGGCAACCCCACCGTGAGGCTCGCGAGTGACATGATGACAATCCATGATTGCCGCGTATTCGGGAGCAGCCGAGTAACTACAGAGCCAACACGGTCGTAGCGGTAGCTGCCGATCTCGCTGATGAGATACGGTGACAGGCGCCGCAGAAAGCTTGCAAGCAGCACGAAGAGAGAAGCGCAAAAGATTACCGCTCGTTCGAAATTACCGCTGCCCGTTCCTTTGTACATTAGAAAAAGAGTGATGTTGAGAAAGATCGCGAGTCCGTGCAGCGCAAAAGGAGCCCACGTCTGCGTGTAACGGAAGACCTTTGCCGAGACGGGGACGATGACTGCCACGTCCGGAGTGACACTGTCAAAATTCATGGTGATACATGTGAAACGTTGCTGTGCAACTGGATCGTAAAACGTATATATCGCGAAGTAAATGTGCACAAGAAACACGCGCAATATAGCTGATAGGAATAGAAAAGAAAGATTGCTAATACACGTGAACAAAATGACACTATTCCCTCTGCTCCGCCAGGCTAGAGTAGAAAGCGACGAGCCGCCTTTGCCGAATATATATCTGCCCTTTGAACAAAAAAGAAAAAAGCAATAATAATAACAATACTAATAATGTACGAGAGCAGAAGCAAAGGGACGAAGTGATTTTAAAGAAAAGAGAACCTTGAGAAGCGCTAATTGCACTGAGGTGCAGTTATGGTGGAAAAGGTAGAGTGGAAAAGCAAATAGCTCAATGACATTTCCATTTTTTCCAAACAGCAAGATAAATAAGCAAATCTTCACTTTTTGCCGAGTCTTTAGGTACTGAGGAGATGTTGCAAACGTGCAAAACCGCCCCTAAAACCGGTTAATTTTTGTGTGTGCTTCTTTCTTGCTTATTGCCCGGTCCACTGTGAAAACGCAATAGAACAACAATACTCGTGTCCACATGCATAACTCCAACAAGTGCCCTGTAGAAGGCAGGTTCCGCTACACAACCATGCTTTACAACAACAGGGCAGCGCTCTTCTGCAGAATAAACTCACACGCAGTCACGTGATCAATGCCACACGTACGTACCTTGCTCCGTGACGCGGCGTTCGAGCAGCCCCGCTTGTCTCAGTCGCTTAAAGGCTGCTGGCGCTCGCCGCTGCAGCTCGACCGGCAGTTCCAGAATGTAGTACTGGATATCTTTTCCAGGCAACGCCTCGACCAACGCCACAATAGCACTCTCCAGTTGCATGTGCAGCGCCTCCTCCTCTTCGTTCGCCTGCACACTCGCAGACAAAGAGGATGGGGTGGCCGTCCCCGTCGCGGCATGAGTGGTGATACTCGACGCCGCGGCACCACTGGGCATAGCTGGCGCATCCGGTGCAATAGGCGGTACCGGCTGCGGCCGCAAAAACGACAAATCCTCTTCCTCCGGGTTGTGAAGCCGCACGTGGTGGCGGTGCGGCGTGGCAAACAGCGGGTACCACCGGGGCGGCGCCTCGGCTCCGTCGGTGCGGTCGATGTCCACTTTGCCGCTGCGCTTCAGCACACTCCAGAGGATGTGGTTCAGCTGCATTACGTTTTCCTTGCCGTAGTAGCGGTTGGCGTAATAAACAGTCGTCATGCCAGGGTCGTTGCGAATCGTCGCGAGGAGGCTGGCTGGGGTGATGGGGCGGGTGACACCCGCAAACAACACGAGCCCCCTGCGCATGATTGACTACCTGGTACACCCTTGTTGATGATGGAGTCGGTGAGAAAAGGACGTGTATATACCGTCGATAATTCTATTTGAGTGGAGGTTCGACTAGAAGTAAGTCGACCGTAAGATAATCACTCCTTCCCTGGCGTTCGAAGGACCGATCAAAAACTTTTCTTTTTTTTTTTACTGCAGCATTTGTGATGTGTGCAAGGGTGAAAAGCAGACGAATAGATCCAGGATACGGAGAAAGGAAGGAGATGACGTAAGATACTACAGGAAGAAGGAAAAAAAAAAAAACGTGGTTTGATGCAAAGCGCACCTCTTATTGAATTGGCCTCTTGCAGAACACAAGCTGCGCTGTCGGTGGTAAACACCAGAAAAATGCTAAAGGTAACTCAAGGTAAAGTGCTAAGGTAAAGGTGTGTTCCACACATGCTTATTGCCCGCGCTTAGGGTTTCGTAAAACAACAATCCGACCAAACAACAGAGAAAAGGACATCAGAAGAGTCAAGTGCTTCTGTACTACCAAAAAAAAACTGAACTCGTTTTTTTGCTTTCATTACAGTACATCGGTATCACCACACAACAGTAGAAAAGGCAGTAGCAAATGAAGCGACACAGAAAAACAACACATGTTACACCAAACAACAGCAAACTCTAAAAGACGAGAATAAGAAAAAAAAAAAGGTTTGCCTCGGTTCAAATTGCAGCAGCTCTCCCACCGGCCTACCATCACGAAACTGAGCGCAGATTTTAAGAAAAACAAAAAAAATAGGAAGAGTCAAATAAAAAGAAAAATCGAAATCTTTGCACAATAACCGTTATAAAAGGCGGATGCACTGGCTCGGAATACCTGACAGCAACACGTACGGAAAGCTGCGGTGTATGTTAAACCGGAAGCTATTGACGAAAGGTTCTGTGCAGCGCAGACGCTAGTGGTGTAGAACTGAATAGCCATTCAACTTCCACAACTGCTCACTTCAGTTGTTAATTGTCGCCTCGAGACACGCAATTGGGGCGAAAGACGAGGGGAAATAATCAAAAAAGATCTGCACGTTTGGAGTCTTCTCTTGTGTCGCTGAATACATAGACATCTGTGTGTGCGTGCGCGCGTGTATGTGTATGGATGTAAAACACTAAACTTAACGACGGCCCGGGCCGGAGCGCTTTATTTGCTCTGTCACCAAATCCAACCGCGCACGCACGGCGCTGTAGCGGTACTGCGCCTGTTCTCGCACCACTTCGGGCGGCGATGCACGGAAAGGTAGCACTAGCACGCTCACCAGCTTGTACTCTAAGTTCTCCACAAACTCCAAATTGGCGGTCCCGTCATCACCCAAAAGAAGGGCGGCAATAAAACGGCCGGGCTCGCGGATGCAGCGATTGAACATCTTCAGCAACGTCATGAGAAACTCCGAAAATTCGCAGACCAAGTTCTGATCCTCTCTCAACCGCAGGAAGCCCTGGTCGTTAATGATGCATGTGTAATGGAAGAAGATGTCCGACTCCGTTGTCACCTCAACTCGCAAGCTGGCCAAGTTGCGCTCCTCGCCGGTGGTCAGGACCTTAATCTTCATCGGCTCGAGCGAGCCGGCGGAGGATTCACCACCACGCATGGCACGCAGCTCGCACGGCACCTCGCGATCGTAAACGAGGCGGGAGCCATCCGCTAATGAGGGGTCGGCCTGTTGAATCGCAATGAAGTCCTGCTCCAGCTGAGATAGTAAATTTGCCATTGTGTCCGGCGTATCGAAAAAGAGGAGGGGTCTATATTGGATTAAAGAAGACAAGCAATTTGCAGCGCGCGCGCACACAACAGATAGCAGTGTAGCTGGTCGTTTAACAATTGGATGGCTTCGGTGTGGGATGAAAGGAAACAAAGAAAAGACAAGAAACAAACATGTGAAACAAAGAGGATAATGAGCAGGGGATGAGTTAATAAAAGATCTCCTAGTTCTCGTTACTTCACCAACTGAGACGATTCTCTTTTGTCTAAAAATTGTGGTTCACTCAAGGAATACGAAACAAAGGGCTGCAAAAACAGCCCTGCGAGCTTTTGGAATGCAGATCGTTGACTTAGCAGCTAATCCAATGCAATCTGTATTTACTGTCGGCCGGAGCACCGCCACCTATGAGGAAAAAACCTCGGAGCGCCATTTAATACAATTTGCGGGAACTGCGACAGTGTCGTCTTTTACACTTTCGTGCGTTTTCAGCTGCTATTATGAACACACACACATATATATATATATATATATATATACATATGCGTGTGTGTGTGTTTAACAGCCTGTGAAATAGTTTTGTGCTAAACGTCGATCCCAACAAAAGAGAGACAATCAGCGGCGCTCCTTTCAACAACAGATTAGCGAAAAACAAAGAGTAAGTAGGGTTTAAAAGAACGAGAGCAAGTAAAAGGTTCGGTGTCCTTCACTTACCAAAATGCGAAAAGGCAAACCCCTGTCAGAGCCACACGGCCCGTCGACGCGTCGCAAAGGACAATCAAAAAAAAAAAAAATACACCTTTAGTGACAGCCATAGGAGCAATAAGAAATAAATAAAAAATGTAGTGCGTGTGACTCGTTTCCGTTTTTACACGCGTGTAGAGCGCTACCAAACAGAAAAAGCACGTGGTTTTACAGGCGGTAACCCTTGTGTGCCGACTCGTTTTTCTTGTTGAAGTAGACTTCCTCCACCATCTCCCGCTGTCGAGCGCAGTCGATGCAAACACCGTTGCCCTCCTTCTGGCGGTCGGAGTTCCACTTGAAGGTGTAGGCGATCCCGGCGAAGGCGAAGAGCAGCGTAACAGGTAGGACAAAATTCATCCACTTGGGCAGCACACGGCGACGCGAACCCATCGCCACCATCCGCGGTGAGGCCGCTTGCGGATTCGGACCAGCATTCAGACCGGGGACTTTCATCTTCCTTAAAGGGGTTAACAAGAGGAAGAAAAGGGAGCTGCTAGCACTTGGAGACGCCACACAGTGTAATGCTGCCCTTTCGGCTTCTTTGTGTGTAATTGAAGTATCGTCTTTCTTTTTTCCGCACGTAAAGGCGTCGCAGTTTGCACCGAGCTTTTCACTCGCCTTCCTCGGTTTTTCTCAAGGTGAATTTGAAGTCGATGGCGCAATAACAATAACAACGAAAAAGGCGTAAGTGAAAGAAGTGGAAGGTCGTGGCAGAAGATGGCAAAGTGAAGTAACACATGTTTGTTGTAGGCCAAGTACAGTTGATCCCTCGTTTTCTCTCTTTTAATGAGATCTACAGCTATTGCGTATGTTGCCTTTGGTACTTCTTCGAGGTGGTCTGAGAACTGAAACTACCCCCCCCCCTCAACTTTTGCTTGCCAAGCAACTGAGAAAAGCACGGACGCTCTTGTTTTCACTTGAATGTCGTCGCTGTATTGCATCCGTGTACAACCAACGTTAAAATAACGGTGAGTCCCTCTCGGAACACACTGAAATTCGTATAGAAATATATACACTGTTGTTGTTTGTCGTTTGTTTGTACCTCGCCGCGCAAAGAGAGAAAAACAAAGGTGTCAAGTGGATTTTTCTTCCGGGAGCTAACCCCCTTCAGAAGCGACTGGTTGAAAAACGGTAGTTTTAGGGAGTGTGCATACATGCTTCTCCTTTTTTTTTTCTTGACAATCATTGAAATCATAAAACTTCTCGCATATCAGTCGACCTAAAGAGTTTCTCTTTTTCAAGTCGCTCGTGTGTATATAGAATAATCAAAAGGGTTCGAGAGAAGAGAAAGAAAATTTGTCGCTTGCTTGGAACTGATCGTGCAGAGGAAGTTATTATCGTTGATTTTTGTCTGCTTCGATTAGGTTATGACTCAAAAAGTTTTTAGAAGATAGAACGTAAAGGAAAACAAAATAAATAAACAAAAAAGAAACTTCATTGCTCTGCTTATTAAGTATGTGCTTTGCAACCTGAATCCATGAGTGCAACGCGAATGACACAGAAAAAGAAAAGAACAGGGCCTCTCACTTTATTCCATTGCATTCGTTTATGTCGACGTTCCACCCCCGATAACGGCAACAGATTTTAATTAACTTGTGTTACCTTTTGATGTGTGAGGAAACGCGGCAGCGACACATACAAAAAATGGAAAAGCAAACAACAAAGGTACGGGAGAGGTGAGAAGGGGGGGGGGCTAAAAAACTGTATTTAAAAAGTAACAGATATATTATACATATATATATATATATATATATATATAATATCACCGGGCCCGTTATCATAATAAAATTGTATATTGGTTTGCTTCAGCACCCCGCTGCACAAAGGAGCACCTCTGCTTCTTCGCCTCCCTTGGCTTTTCATCTTTATAATATATTCGTGTCTAGATGCCAGTCATTTTTTGTTTTTCACGATAAGCACTCTCTCCCTTTCAGCCCTTCCTTTCTTTCTTTCTACAGTCATTGAGCGTAGAAAAAAGTGGGAGTCTGTGTTTACCCCTCTGCACTCAGTGCTTTTCCTCTCATTTCAGGCTCATTCACGCCTGCGATCATCTCTCGTGTTCGTCACACACACACACACACACACACGCAAACACACTCACACTCACATGTGCACGCTTACTTCGCGACGTGAATCAGACTGGGCTCGTAGTCCTCCGGCGCCTCAAACCCGAGCAAGTTGATGAAAGTGGCCGTGACGTTGGCCAGACCCGCCATCGGCAAATCGGTGCGCATCTCCACGCGGGGGTCGAGCCCCGCCCCGCCGATGTACACCGGGACCGGGGCCAGAGTGTGCGAAGTCAGCGGTAGCACCTTGCCCTTCTCGTCCTTCACCGGCTTGCCTTTCTTGTCACGCTGAGCCATGTCGTCCGAATTGCCGTGATCAGCCGTTATAAGGAAGATGCCGTTGATACTGTCCACTGCGGCGGCCAACTTCGCCAGCGACTCATCCACTGCCTCGACGCCGACGATGGTGGCGGCGAGGTCACCGGTGTGGCCGACCATGTCGCCGTTCGGAAAGTTAATGCGCACGACGTCGTACTTGCCGCTCTTGAGGGCCTCAATAGCCGCCTCGGTGATCTCAGCCGACTTCATCTTGGGCTTCTCGTTAAACTGCACGCGGTCGCTCGTGATCTCCTTGAAAGACTCGTGCTCGCTGTCCAACTTGCCGCTGCGGTTGCCGTTCCAGAAGTACGTGACGTGACCGAACTTCTGCGTCTCAGAGCAGGCGAAGATGTTCACGCCGGAGCCGCAGAGGTACTCCTCACTCACGCGCGTTAGCTTTGGCGGCGGAACCAGGAAGTTGTTCGGGATGCCGAGGTCACCGTCGTAGCGCATCATGCCGGCGTAGCGGATCTTCGGCACGCGGACGCGATCGAACTTGTGGAAGTCTTCCTCCTCGAAGGCGCGCGACATCTCAATCACGCGGTCGCCGCGGAAGTTGAAGCACAACACGGCGTCACCGTCCTCGATCGTACCGCGAGGCTTGTCGTTCTCGTCGACGACGACGAAGGGTGGGTAGTACTGGTCCGTCACCTTCGGGTCCTCCTCGCGAAACGTCGTGATCGCCTCCTTTGCACTGTGGAAGTGGCGAGCGTCGCCGAGCACCTGCGCGCGCCAGCCGCGCTCGACAATCCTCCAGTCGGCGTCGTAGCGATCCATCGTGACGAACATGCGGCCACCGCCGCTCGCCACCTGCGCGTCGCAGCCTTCCTTGCGTAACTTCTCTAGAACCGCCTCGAGTTCATCGGTGAAACGAAAGGAGGAGCCGTCAGGCACGTCGCGGCCGTCGTAGAGGATGTGCACACGAATCTTCTTGGCGCCATCCTTGGCAGCATGCTCGATGAGGGGGTAAAGCTGATTGTCGCGCGAGTGCACACCGCCGTCGCTCAGCAGGCCGATGAGATGCAGCGTGCTGCCCTCGTTGCTGAAGGCGCCGTGGAGGTAGCGGTAGCCTTCGCTCTGAAAGATCTCGCCGCTCTTCAGGGCTTCGTCGACCAGCGACGCACCCTGCAGCGCAACGCGACCCGCTCCGAGGGCGTTGTGGCCGACCTCGCTGTTACCCATGTCCGCATCCGTCGGCAGGCCAACGGCGGTACCGTGGGCGCGGATGGAGCGGAAGTGCTTCGCGTTCTTGCGCATCGAATCCATGAAAGGCGTCTTGGCCATGTGCACAGCGTCGTACTCGTCCTCAGGGCCGATACCGACGCCGTCCATCACCACCAGCAGCAGCTTGCGGCGGGGAAGCTCATTGTGCAGTTTCAGGGTCAGCTTGGACATATTTAGTTCCTCTGAATTTTTTCTTTGGTGAGGGATGAAAAAGAGTTAGAAGCTCTTGTGTGGAGCGAACGTTTGCCAATAATCGTGGTTATTCGGCAAAAGTAGAACACAGGAAACAGAGAGTAACTCTTTCGTGGAGGGTATAACAGAGAAGGAAACAAAAAGGAAGCGAGAGATTACGTGTGATACTAACGTGATAAGCAAGCAATAACAGTTGTTAACCTGTGGTGCAACGAGGCGGTGTGACGAAATATCAAAAACAGAGAAGACAGGGAGAATAAAGAAAGGTACTTCTAAACATGCGTTTTGGATAGAGCATTTAAGTCCGGTGGCATGTAGTGATACGCAACGAGTGTCGGCTTTAGCTTACCTTCTTGTGCACGGGAATGAAAACTATGCAGCACACAGACGCCGCGCACGTGAGTCGGTGTCAAGACTAACGGAGCATACATGGTCCCCAAACAACAGCGATTACACTTTGTTTTTCTTCATGTGGACCAAACGATAACGATGTGCGAAAAACACACGCTTACTGAAAACCAGCGTCATAGACGAGCATCTGTTTCTTACAAGACAGCTGCGTCGGAATTCATATTGCTTAATCGTACCTTCCTTTTCCGTGTGTGTACTCTCACTCACCATCGCCGCCCTCGTCTTCGGCAGAAGCGGGCTTTTTGTCCCCCTCCTCGTCTCCTGCTTCTTCCCGTGCTCTCTTTGTTCCAACGCTCATTTCCGCCTTCGAGGCTAACTCTGCTGCCACTCCCGGAGCGGCGTTAATAATCATCTGCAATGCGACCTTTTGGTTTGAGGCAACAATGTTGTTCATCTCACGCACGTCTGCCATGAAGACGGCGTCCTGTAGGCACCACTCCGCCGGCATCAACTCTGGCACGTGTTCGTTGTCCATAAAACCCCTCTCGTAGTATTCGTCCAAGTAATGACTCCAACCCTCGTCGGGGAAGCCTTGGAAGCCCACGCAAACCAAGTAACGTTCGCTGTTGACGACGCGGCTGTGGCGCGGCTTCGCGATGTGCACATGTGCGTAGAGGAAGCACGAGAGATACAAGACAGCGCGTGAGAGCGGAGAGAAGGTGTCAAAGAGCTTCAGCACAAAACAGCCGCCCTTCCGCAGCAACTTCAGCGCCGCCAGCCACTGTCCGTACAAAAGGCGCGAAGAAATTGTTTCCTGATAATTTGCGACGGCGAGGTCGACATTAAAGCCGCCGTCGGCGACCACCAACAGCAGCGGGGACGCTGAGACAATAGAAGCAAGGCACTCAATGTTGCTCAGCTTAAAGATGTCCCCCGTACCGTCGAGGCCGTAGGTGCAGGTGAAGCGTGGCGATGTAAGCAAGTGTTTGTACCAGTCTAAGCCGCTGACACCAGCGAGAGTCATGCCGTAGCCGTGCATGCGCTTCCAGCCCTTGCGGCGACCGGCGTTAAACAACGCCTGGCTGAAGGCACCAGGCCCGCCACACAGATCCGCAAAGACCAGCTCGCGGTGCTCTTTCTTCGACTTGCCCTTCAGAGACTTCGCCAGTTCCATCCAGACGCCGGTAGACTCCATCGACTCTAACAACTTGTGTCCGGCACGGTTCGAAAAGTACCGCTGCTCTCCGCTAACAGACAGGGGGAAGAGCTTGTTGCGCGTGGTGGTGTAGGTGTCCAATGGAATTGTGTCGAGCTGCGTCTTCAGTGCCCATACCTCCTCGCGTAGGGAGGCTTGTTCGCTATCAAAGGCGTCGCGCCAGTCATGCTGTATGAAAGTCTGCCCGATCAGCGACTTCAGCGGAGGCAACGCGGCATCGGGGCTGCGTCGCAAAATAAATTCCAGCGAGCGGTCCACAACAGATGGTGCCATGGTGCTCATTGCCGTGCAAGGTGCAAGCGTACCAACGTTACATAACACGAAATACGCCCCAGCGTTCTTGGATGATCCCTACCTTTTCCCACACCAACGGAAGCAATAACAGAGAAGGCGAGGAAAAGGGAGGAAGGAAATGAACGGCGGTTGCCAGAAAGAGTGTTTTATTGTTAATAAAAAAAAAAAGAAAGAAAAAAAAGAAAAAACAGACACCTTATTGTGTGTGATTGTCGTAAATCCAGCGATGAAATGATCAAATCAAAGAGAATGCGACGTGTGAAAGGATATTTCCCCCATGGCGGCAACGGTGCTTCCCTGTTCTTTGTTTCCCTTTTCAGAAACGCGGATATAACAAAATGATGCCACTAAGCTTCGAGGCTGTGGAAGTGGTTACACAAGCAAAGCAACAATGGCCACTCAACAGTTTTCGGCTTTCTTTTAGCAAATTAATTTTACTCTCGGAGTAGTAAACTACATTTGACGGATAAGGTTCAGACAAGTAGGATGATAAATAAGTACGAAACAGAAGAGGGGGGAAACAGAGCTCAAACGACAGGCCACAGCTCACTGCTGTTTAAACGTGTATTGTGACTTCTCAGCCTTTCATTTTTGAAGCGGTACGAGTGATCTCGTTGTCCGGTTCGTGGGCAGACACATCAATGTGACAGGTAAGAGAAGATAAGCAGCATACAACACAGACATACACACTTACACACACGAAAAAGATAAAAACACAAACACCTGAGAAGGGCACTTCCATAAACGAAGCGGCTCGCACTTACACAAAACGGTATGCGTCGTCAACCGCGTTATCCCTTTCCTTTTTTGTGTGCTTCTCCTTCCTCTTTACGGAGTGAATAGCTTTTGGCGCGCGAAGTACTCATCGTCCGGCTCAAAGGTGCCGACAACGGGATACTTGCTCTCGAACTTCGCTTCCCACTCATTCAGCGTCTGCATATGATCTGGTAGAAGGTCGTCCCAGTTCGCGTTGGCCTCCTCGTCGCTGATAAGCATCTTGCCCAGGCAGCGCGAAACTTCCCGCCCTGCAAAGACGGCGTACGCCTTGCCAGGTCCGTAGAAGGCGGCGCCGCTCGTGCAGTCGTACACCTTGTTTTTCACGGAGACGTAAATTGGACCACCATTCTCACCCGTGAACTGCGCGAGATCCCTTGCGGTGAATTTCTTCATCTCACCGGCAGGGGTGACGGGCGGTGCGATGGTGGTACTGGTGTCCTTCTCTCCTTCGTCTTCCTTGGTACGTTGTGAACGAGACAAGAAGTTCAGCCAGCCCATTCGTGAAACCCTTAAGGGGGCCCGAGGAGCGGGAAAGAGCAGAAAAAAAAAACAAAAAAAAAAGAAAGGAGAGCGATTCGCAAATTATATATTTTCTGTAGGAGGGGAATCGACCTTTGTGGGGAATGAAATAGAGACGAGCTAATCACGAGTAAAATTAATTTAACAGATACGCGCAATACACCTTTACGCAGAGACGATGAGATGGAGAGAAGATAAAAGAACAGGCAGGAAAGTGAGAAAAAAGGGTGCACTATTGAAGGCAGAGACAGAGGGGAAAAAAAAACAGCCTGGTGCTGATTTAGTGCACTAACAACGTGTGCGCCTAGCGAAATACGTTTTGCTCAATTGGTAAATGCCGTTTCAGCTCTGCAAATCAAATGAAACCACACAAATCCTTTTTCGTCGTACTATTACCTTAATCTTGTTTTGGTGTCGTGCGCGTTAGCTACAGCCTTGTGTACATTGAGTAGTACCCGAAAAAGGGGGAAAACAGTAGTAAATAAGTACAATGAAACAACGGAATTAGGCGTGGCAGATGCGACCAGGAGAGCTGGAGTTCAGTTTGGCCGTGGAGCAGTCGATATGACATAGAGCTTGTGCACTTTTGAAGTGCATCAAGCTGAAGAAGTGCCGTACTTTTGTGCTAGTGTCTCTTTCAACTGCAAACCAAAATCCAGCGCCTTGGCGTCCATGATGGACTGCTGTTCTGTCACTTTCGCCTCCCATTCCGCGAGTTCCGTCTGCTTCCGCTGTGTGAGTTCTTGCATCTTCACACGAAGTGCCTCGTTTTCGGCTTCGGCCTCCTGCACTACCTTCTCCATATTCGCATGCCGCTGCCGCAGCTGCTCTAAGTTGGATGCCGCATAGGTCGCCATGAACTTCATTTTGTCATCCAGGTCGCGGCCCTCCTGCTCCGTCGCCACCTCCGTCTCCGCGATGCGCCGCTCGAGACCGGCGATGTCGGCGTTCAGTCGCAGTTCCTGATCAGTGCTGATGGCAATCATCTTTTCCACCGCAGCGCACTGCTGCGTGAGCAACTCCAACTGTTCTCGGCGGGCCGCAAGGACTTCCTCTGGTGAGAGATTTTTTGTCGGCTTCTTTGGCGGCATAGCGAAATTGCTGTTAATGGTTTTTTTTTTTTTGGATAGTAACTCTTGTGTGAAAAGATGGGACTATTTGGGAGTTTGTGAGGTCATTATGGGGGCAACAGATGAAGGTAAAATGATATAAAGGACAGAGAAGACACTGTGAGATTGGAAGGTTATTGCGTAGACTCATTGAACTCAATACGCGATAGCCAACAACACACAAAAAAAAAAAACGCAATACTGCTTCGGCTTCCTCCATGCACTGGAAGCATTGATAACACGCAAATACAAGTTGGACTTCCCGTACTATCTACGATCAGCCAAAAAACGTCAATGCAAAATATGACTGCCACTGTTAACTGGGTATTTAAAGTTATTTTTGTTGTTGTAAGACTGCCTTTCTCTTCGCTTGACTCGATTGCTGGATCGGAAGCGACTCAACAGAAGGGAAAGAGAAAGCACCAACACTTCCTTACAAAAGTTAGAAAAAGGGAAAAAAGGAGTGTACACAAACACCAGGTTATGGATTCCACATCGAGTATTTACCGATTTTTCTGTTGTTCGCGATTGCAAAACAAACAAAAAAAAAGAACTGTGGTAGCGATCGCACAGCAACTGGTAAGTACTAACGGGATAAAGCGAAGCAATTCGACGATGACGACAATATCAGCAGGTTAGGTCAACACCACGTTTATATTAGTAGAAGACTTGAAAATGACGTATTACGGGACAGACTAAGCACAGCAGACAAAACGGTGAGCAAAAAGCTTAGAGCTAAAAGTAATAACAACACTAGATTAAGCGATGCTACCGGTTGTGAATAATGTCACTCACGTCCGTCAGGATATCCTCATGCTTCAGCGTGTATTTTAGGTTTTCCCATACAGAGTAGCGGATCGGCGGGATTGTGTGGGCCTGCAGACCGTCCTGGCTCCACACGTCCTCAATCACGCATTCATTCGCACCGCTGTTTAACATATACTCGTCGCTGCCAAAGCAGTACTTGTGCGCAAACGCAACAAACATCATTTCGATGCAGATGAGCAGGTTCTGCAGTGCAGCTGGGGTGTCGTCAGTCTTCCAGTACGGAAACGCTGGCAGCAACCCGACTGCCGAGATCACCTGAATCAGTAATCCCTGCCAAAAGGAGAGGAAGATTACCGCCTTCACGCAGAGGAACTTGAGTAAGGCGTTGCGGCCTTCCATCAGGTCCTTCAAACCTACGTAAAAGTACAGCAGGGCAGTAAAGGCGACGGTGACAGAGATGTTGTAAGCCAGGTAGGTCCAGAAAGTACCCTTTGTAACGTCGAGCATGCTTGTGCCCATCGCATCTTTAGCTGTGAGGATAACCACAATAATCGTAATAAGCGGCTTCAGCAGCATGAACTGAAAGAGGCAGAGCCGGCAGTTCTGCACGAAGGTCGGGGTGACTTTGATAGGGTCTAAGTAGCACAACGGGAAGACCTGCGCGACGGGCGGGCGCTCCTCGATCATGAGGGTGCGGTAGACGGTATCGATGCCGCCCATCAACGCCATCATAAGCTGGAAGAAAGAGTAGATGACGTAGCTCTCGTACGTGTCACGGATCAAATTCAAGTACTCCGCCTCACCAGGGACAAGGAGGCTGATCCACGAGATCATAGCGAACAGCGGCACCATAAAGAGAATGCGCACAATTTTGGTTTGGCACTCCGGGTCGGAGAAGCAGGTGAGGTGCTCGAGGATTTGAAGGCAAGAAAGCATCGTCGCAAAAATGGCGCAGTAGCCTGCTACGAAGGAAAGCACCACACGCTGCTTTTTTAGAACGGTAGAGAGCAGAATATATATCAGCGGCAACAGTCCCACAAAGCTTGCGAAGGTGCCGACCCAGTAGTACACCTTCCGCCGCTCTGTCTTCCACCTCATGAAGACAGAGAAGAGACTCATACTGGTGACGACGAGGACAGAGTAACAGAACTTTCTTTGTGTTTTCGGTTGTGAAACTTGTATTTTGCTACCAGAAGTACTCACTTGTTGTCGTTTCGACTGATGACGTTCAACCTGTAATGAAAATAGAACTAGCCAACAGCAGATGGAAAAGTGAAGATGAAAAAAGCGGGCCGAGAGAAGTGTCTGCCGCTACTGTAACAAAGAAAATGGTGGAGCAGCGAAGCTAAAAACAGCACAGCAACCCTCAACTAAAGGTGGTACTTAGAGTAGCACCCAATGTCTATCGGCACCACGAGACGTGAACTTGCGGAAGATGTAAGAGAAGCCCTCGTGTCAATTCCGTGAGTGGGAAAAGGAAAAAAGACCCGCAGAAAGAATGAATGAAAGAAGACAGTAGAGATACTGTTGAGGAAGCTAAAACAAAGTTTACGAGTCAAATCACTGAACTTATGAGAAATGTGCGAGATGGGGCACAGTGACGTCAATCAAGGAGCTTCCTGTAAGCGGCCCACTTAAGCACTTAGCATAATTCCCTCAAAATAATTACTCATTAAGCGTTAGGAAAGGCAAAGTAAAGGCCAAGTCCAGTTTTCCTAATCTCTTTTGAATTGAAACTGTCGAGAAAACTAATAAGAAAGATAACAATAGCAGAAACAATGCTCGGTGATGATCAAAAATTAAGTCCGGTGCTACGACGGAATCAGATCGAACAGGCTCAGCGAGAGCTCACGCGCCAGCTGCTGGGCAGTGCTCACCGGAATCCAGCAGTGGTAGGAGCGGTGCCGCTGCGTCAACACTGGGGTGAGCAACCCCCATACAACAAAGCCCTGTACATACTGCAGTGCCACATCCGCCGTGGCGAACTCCAGTGGATCGATGTGTGGCACACACATGGAGAGCATTGACTCGTACAAAAAGGCAAGACGACGTACCGTGAGCACGTGTGCCGAAGCCGTCAACACAGCCGCTTTGTGTGACTGTCCTTTCGTTTCGGGACGCAGCGCTGCCTTGCGTTCGCCAGCTTGCATGCGGCCGAAAACTTGGTGCTGCTTGCGCTTTGGGACCGCACCGGCGTAAAACGCGGCGAAGGCGAGGAGCACCGCCGAGTAGCCGAGTCGCTTTAACGCGGATACCAGCGGATCCTGCGCAAAGGGCTTATGCCCATCGTCGCGCGTTGCGGGGCCACCACCACCGCTGCGGTATTGGCCCCATGCCGCAGCAAAGTGACGTGCGTTGAGCTTTCGTTCCTCTGTCACTGATTCAGTGGTGGTGAACCCAGTGGCTGTTGCCGCGGGTGTCGCAAAAGATTCGAGGAGAAGCGGGGGTAGCAGCTGATACACGCGTTGTACCAGCAGGCGCACATCACGGCTGACGACGGAGGCTCGCATGGGCTGCCGGGTGGCGTAGTACTGAAGCGCCTCCAGCACCACACGCTGAACCGCGTCCGCGCTCACCGTGATGAATGATGGCGACGCTGCTGCTTCTAACCGTGCGTTGTTTTTGCTTTCACCCCCTACTAACGGTGTTGCAGGAACAGTGACAATTCCCTCTTTTTTCTCTTTATCTTCGTCCTCCTCATCGCTTTGATCATCAGTGCACACACGCCGTTCCTCCTCATACTGCTGTTGCAGCCACTGCACGATGCTCTGCGGCTCCGGGCGCGCCACGAAGTGAAAGCGAAAGCAATTCGCAATGCGCAGGGGCAGCTCCGAAATGAGCCACAGTATCACCGTGCGCGTCTGCGTAGCAGGGGAGCACAGACAGTGAGAGAGCCACAAATTGATGTCTTCCGCTTCATAGTCCAATAGGTCAGCGTCGTCGAGGACGATGTGCAGCTCCGAGCCGTCGTCGTGTGCCTCAAGCCACTGAATAAGCGACGCGCCGAACTCCAAAGGTGTGCATTCGTAGCTGAGACGGCGTGACCGAGCATCAGGGTGCAGACAGCGCATGATGCAACGAAGCAACTCATTCGAAGCGCTTCGGGCACTGATGTACTCCAAACAAAAGGTGGGTGTTGTGGGAGTGTCCTTGACCGCGACAGCAGCTGTGGTCTCATGGTGAACCGCGTTGAACTGGCGTTCACGGGCGACGAGGTAGTTCAGGACGAGTGTTGTTTTGCCGCTGCTAGGGGGGCCGACCACGCAGATGTAGCCGGAGCCGAAGACGAGACTAGCGTCCAGCTCGTCACGGAGGTCCTCCATAGCGCGGCTAAACTCGTCGTATTCGCAGTTCGCTGGTAAAAATGTCACCGTGTTGTCAATCCGCTTCAAATGGGCGCCGGCTCAACACAATTTACGGTTCTACAAGAGAAAAGACGAGTGACCGTGTCTTAGCTTTCTGGCCTTGCGAAAGACCTCCGTTTGTAGGGAGCGCCACTCGCGGGAATCGAAATTTACTCAGTGCCGCTGCGATAGGAAGGAAACACCGAAGGTAATTCAGAAAACACACAACTTTATTGTCAGTTTTTTTTTTTCCTTTTCATTTAACGGAGATTGTTGACGGCTGTCTCTTAGACGCATCTGACACATTCATCACAGCCTGTACAAAATACCTTCTTGTGCACATAGACTCTGCTTTGTCTTATTTTTTTTTAAGTTCCCAGTCAAGCGTTTGCTCCACCCAAGAAGGATGTTGCCGTTAGGTTACAGCCGGGCATTCGTTGAAAGCACCAGTGAGACACTCGTATTTATCGGTTAATAGTTTGTAAGAGCGAAACCAAGTTCACACCATGTGAAAGACAACAAAAGCAAAAGTCAACAACTGCAAGCTGAAAAGGCCCCCCAAACCAAAGAACCAAAACACTTCCCACCCATGCTAGATCACACACTTGTAGGAAAACAACAATCAGGGACTACTTTTGTTTTTTCTTTCCCTACGGCATGTCCTTGTAAGCTTGTGTGTAGTTCCACCGGTTCGTCTTGAAGTGGCGCCGCTTGCTAAAGCGGTTGCGTGCATCCGCGGCAGCCTGGTGCGACGGGTGGAAGCGCTTATCACGCATGAAGCGATGGCGAAACTTGTGTCCACAGAACCAGTGCGCAATTAAGTTCACATTAGTCGGCTTAAACACCATCAAACTCAGCGTGGTGGGGCGAAACGCCACCCAATTGGCAGCAGTGGAGCGGAATAACATTGCTCCGTGACTTCGCGGACGTACAGGTGGACGTTGTTGTGTGTGCGACTTTTCCCAGTTTCAAGAGCACGAGAGTTTGTGTGCAGGTAGAAAAAAGGAGAGAGTAAAGCGATAATAGAACTCATTTTTTTTTTTGAATGAAATAGAAGGCAAGAAACGATGATTTCGGAAATTTGCACGCTAGGTCCAATATTCACTGCTGTAAGGAGCCATACAATACACCTTTTTGAGGAGGGAATCTCGCTGTCCTTGAGTTCGAAAAGCGCCTCAGGCTGTGAAATTAAAAACGCACTAAGCACAAATGCAATAGGCCACAATTCACACTATATATATAACCACTTCAGAGAAATCGTGCATCAATGGACGACCGCATACTGAAGGTTTTACCGCAAGCTTTCTGCTTTCAACAAATCCCTTCTATGGACCGAAATGCACATTCCGGGTTCTAAAGCAAAAAAAGGACATCACTTTCAAGCACCACCGCTTTCACCATCGTTCGTCGTGCGCTTTACCTCCGACCGATCATGCTATCTTTGAAAGTCGGTAAGAGACATCACTACGGAAAGGCACAACGAGGGTAACGACAAAGTGCAGATTTTATGACTGCTGCTTAATAAGCTTCATGACGCCAGCAACAAATGCCTCCAAGTGCAAAATTGGCTTCGTGCCCAGCTTCATATTGTGATCATACTTAGCTGCTAAATGAATCAAGGCGGCCTGATGTTTGGGAGGCACCGCAAGCAGCAGAATATCCAACAATGTGCGCAATATCGTCTCCCCAGATATACACTGCGCGAGCAAGTCATAGAACTTCAACCGCACCTCGTGCAGCTTTTTCGGCGTCTGCTCGGTCAAGATGTCGTGCGAAATTTCGTCCAGAAACAACTTCCAGTCCGCCTGCGGAATGGCTGCGCCGTTGCCGCTCCAGTCTACCTTTGTCATCGCCGCCGCCTCCAGCATCAACAGGCCGCGGCGCAGGTTCCCGTTTGAGCGTAGCGCTAGTGAGTTGAGAAACGCCGGCGACGGCAACGGCCGCGATTCGCCCTCACAGACGCGCTGCACCGCCAGCTTCAGGTTGTCCTGTGAGTGCGCCGCCACGCGGATGCCAAGACATCGCGACCGTAACGGTGGAATGAGACGTGAAGTGGAGTTGCAGATGAGGATGAGGCGGCACGTGTTCATGTATTTCTCCATTGTGCGGCGCAGGGCATGCTGGGCGCTGCGGCTCATCTTGTCCACCTCATTCAACACGACCACTTTGTAGGGTACCGTCTTGGTGTTGTTGGCACTCGAGGTTGTGTGCAGCGGAACAGTCTGGGCAATCTCGCGAATCATCTGCATGACAATCACGCGGTCATAGCTGCCTGCGTCGGAAGGGTTGATGTCGATGTGATGGGGCGAGCTCAAAGTCGCGATGTCGACCACCTTGCTGTCGGATACCTGTACGCTCTTGTGCTCCAACCGCACCGAGTACACGCTGGGGCCATAGATCTCGTGCAGCACCGCCATAGCGCGCGTCTTTTTACCGCTACCGGAGGGGCCGTAGAAGAGGAGATGGGGAAGGTCCTGTGCCTTGGCGAGACGACCAAGCACCTCGTTCAGTTCCGGATACAGCTCCACCTCCTTGAGTGTCTTCGGACGGTAGCGATCTACCCACAGCATGGTTCTAGAAGACGTGAGAGGAAGTGTAACTAGTCTCGGTTGCGTTATGTAGAAGAAGTTCAATGTGAGCAGTGTAGTTCCAGATGCATGTATGTGTAAGTAGATAAAGCAGTGTGCTTCCTTGCGTATTTAAGTTGGAAAGATGGAATGGAGGAGGGAAGAAGATACGTGACTTTGCTACTTCCCGAAAGAAACTAGTTTTAATGCAGGACAATGTAGAGTGAAATCTTAGGCCCCTTTTCAAATTTCGTGTTTTGGATGTGGTCTTGCAGTATACAAGAGAGAGAAGTCTGGAAGGCAGGCTTATTGTTTACTTCATAAGCCCCGAGCACTTAAGCAATTCCGTCTTTGGGGGGATAACTGGGATGTTTTGTTTGACGTTTTAAGCGGCAGCCAAACGGAAAGCGATTTAATGAAGATGGACGAAAACCCAAGACCTGCTGCATGCACTGCTTACCGAAAAGAGAGAAGCAAGATAATTAGAGGGGTTGGAAACGGCTTGACAAGTGTTAACCTGTCGAAACAGTAAACTTGACGGTTAGAGAAACTCACTCGCACTGGAAAGAACAACAACCGCACTAATCTTTGTTTTTCTCCTGTGGTCACAATGAAAGGCACTTGACTCTTGGGCGAAACCAGGCACAGCCCACACACGAAAACTGAAAGAACACAACAACGTAACGATTAAACAACAAAAAAAAAAAACGATTTGTGGCTAGGACACTACCATCCCCTGCTGATCATGAACGATGTGGTGAGTTCAATCCCAAGCCACACCGAGGCGTTGGCAGGGGCGGAGCGCATAATGCATGCGGTATAGCCCTTGTAAAAACCGCGAATGCCATTAGCCTTGTAGGTGTCGCGGATTACATCAGGAATCGCCACGCGTGTTCGCGAAGCTTGCACACGTGTCTTTACAAAGTCGCATGGATAGTTGCTCGTCCAAAAGCACATGCCAGCCACCACGCCGCTCAGCATCGGCACCAGCACCTCGCGGCCAGTGTGAGTTGAAGCTAAGCGCGACTCCAGCAGCGTTGTCCGGGCTGTTTGGTAACCCATGAAGTAGAAGGGCAGACCGATGAGACGAGACATGAGGGTCGGGGTGTAACCGGACAGAACGCCGCGGTAGCCCTCCGTCTGGATGACGCGGCGCAAACATGAGATAGGCCCTGTGACCGTTGACGACTCGTGGCCGCCTTTCCCGATCATCTGCAGCTGCACCTTGACTTTCTCCACCGGTGCCACAGTGAGGACATATAGTGGGGCCGTCAGTTGCGCCGCCACAGCGGTGCGCCACAGCGGCAGCGGGGTGCGGCGGTCGTGGTCAGCCGGCGTCATGTAGTTGTTCATCGTCTGGTTCAGGCTAAAGAGGACTGAGTTCTGAAACCCGCAGAAGAGAAGGGGCGGAGTGACACCGCGGTAGAAGCCGCGCAAACCCTCCTCCGTCCAGGTGTGCCGTACACATGAGGAGATAGAGGGGAAGAGGCCATTTTGCACGCGTGATTTGATTGTGTCGAACGGGTGGCTGGAGGCGGCCTGCATGACACCGCCGATGGTGCCGCCGAAGAGGCGTCGCAGAACGCGGTGGTAGTCTTCGGCGGATCCTATGTGCGCAGAAGTGGCGGGTACCACCGCAGATGTCGGCGCGGGAGCCGCAGCAGAAGTGGTGGCGGTCATGATGTTTTCTTTTCCCTAATTTGTGTGTGTGTGTGTGTGTGTGTGTGTGTGTTTTTTTGTCGTTGTTCTGATTCAAATGGCGGCTTCTTTCTCACGTACGTAGAGAGAGAGAGAGGAAAAAAAAAAAGCTGGAATCACAGCAGTAATGCGCACAACAGATGAATTCGCTTCACCAATGACAAACGAGAAAACGCCGTAACACGTGACAATTTGTTATGAATCAGAAGGAATTGAGTTTTGAGAGAGTCGTTTAATTTAAGACACAAGAGAATCACTGAGAAATTATTTATATTGCGCGACATCTGAACAGCGAGTTTTCTCATTTACGTGCTTTCTACGGTGCAACACCTGTTTTTTGTAATGTTGCTTTCTAACAGGTGGTCCTTGTTGAGCTTGGGCACTGTTGTCATCTCAGTAAATTGCTTTAGCATCGGCATTTGCACCTCACATTGTCTAAACTGCAGTACACCAAAGAAGACTGTTCCCCCCTCCCACCCCGCAGATACACAAGACTTCTTAGTTGCTGTTAACCGCTGAGTGAATACATTTTTACGCAGGGCTTTGTAAGGCTGCCGAGCCACTGTGTAACATACGAGTGCGTGAGAAGTTCTTGTATTACACTCGTTTGACAAACTACTCTACATTTTTTCTCCGAGCCCCGTGTAGACAAAGGGAGAGAGAGCTCAGAAAAATAATTAAACGTTTACATTCCTCTGCAGTTTGTATTCGAAAACAGAAGAAACGCGAATAAAGCAAAAAGGCAGCAGCTGAATTAAGGACATCCATTGCAGGCACACACATTGGAAATTAAACCACTAGTGCAACGAGGTTGTGCTCGTGTCTTTACTACAGCGGTTTTCGCTTTACAAAAGTACGGCGGCGGTACAGATCAGCATGGTTCAGCATCTTTCGGCCGATGGATGACAGACACACATCTTCAAACGAGAGAGTTGACGCCGCTCCAAAGAGCAGACGCAGGTTCACCTTGCTGCAAGGATCAGATTGACTCATTGCACGCGCGTTCGTAGCCTTCAGGTGGCAGAGCGCATCCATCTCTTCCAGTGTCACACGCGCCGCAGCATCAGGAGGGGAGAGCAGCTGGAAAGCCTTCTGCGCACCGCGGATCGGCTGCGGATCGGCGCACAAGAAGCCCAGCAGCACGTACGGGTCGACCGTCTGCGTCGCGGCCCGGCGGAAGGTGCACCACAACACTCGCGTGTACGCTACTAGCGTTAGCTCATCCAGGTAACGGTCGTAGAAGAAGGGCAGGTCGAAGAACCGCTCCTCCGTCAACGGGGCATAGCCAAGGTTCACACGCATCTCTATAAGGTCCTGCAGCGACACCTCCGGCACATCACTGAGCACAGAAGCAGCAGTTGCAGCGGCACCTTTATTGTTGTTCTTGTTGTCATGCACAGTGGATGGTGCTGGTGTGGCGGGTGCTGGCACGACCCAAAACAGCAGATGGACGACCAACTCTCGCCAGTCGAGGAAGCCGCAGCGCTGCGGGTCAAAGGAATCAAAGACCTCCTCGCAACTTTTGATTGTTGTGTGTGCCGTGTCCAGGCGCGTGGCGACAGCGACAGCGTAGTCGCTCTCCCGCACGAGCACGAGGAAGTCAAAGCGGCTCAATTGGTAGTCTGGTGCGACGCATCGGAACTGCCGAATGAGGTCGAGCAGGCGAGCTGCACTCAGGCCGGGGTGCAGCGTCACCTGCGGGTCATGCAGCTGTGACGACAGCGGGACATCAGTAATGAAGCTACGCCGCGCCTCCGTGCCGCCGCCGCCTCTGCGTTGTGTCACGGCAAACGTTGTACAGCCGAGATGCATTGGGGGGCTCTTCTGTTCTATCTCCACACAGCCACGCAGCACGTATACCGCCGTGTTTACCGCCGCAGCCTCTTTGGCCATCTGTGTCACTAGCGTCGACTCGAGTTGCGTGCGGCGCTGCTGGGCGTGTGCCTCGGCCTCGCGCAGTAACGTCTGCATACATCCGTGAATGGCAGCCACCCGACTTGCCGTGACAGCGCGCTCTGCCTCCATCAACTCTAAGCACTTTGCCGTGGCGTGCGAGAAGTGCGCCGTTGCAGCAACGCATGCGCTACCGGCCCCACCACTGCCGCCACCTGTGCGCTTCTGCCCTTTCGCTTGAGCGTCTAGCATGCCTTTCAGTTTGTCGGTGACAAAGGCAGCGCCGCTGAGCACGCTCTGCACCGCATCCGCGAACTGCTCCTCCACCGACTTCTCCTGCGATTCTTCCGCCGCCTTGCCATGCGTCTTTTTCGACGTTGTGGTGCGCTTCTCCCTGCCGGAGCGGGACGTGACGTTGGCGACCGACGTCGCTGATGCCTCCACTCCGGACGCTGTCGCGGATGCTGAGGTCCCCGCTGATGTGTGCGCCGTGCGGTCCGCCGGGCTCAGCGTCAGCACCGGCATCTCAATCTCTACCTCATCGAAGGCAAGCGGCTCGCCAGTAATGGCACCGAAGAAGAAAGTGAAGAGGTGCAGAGCGAGGACGAAGCGGTCCGCCTCGCACTGCAATAAGCGCAAAAAGTCCTGGCACACCAGTGACTCCCACCCTACCAGGAAACTGGCGGGGCTGCACAGAACTTCGATGAGACCTCTCGCCTCAGCATCGCGCAGCTCAATGCAGTGATGCAAGGCGTCGTTCAAGTCATCTATTGAGAGGTGTAACTCCGCTTTGCAGCCCGCTTGGGCACGCAGCTGCGCCGGCACGGCGTCGAAGGAGTTCTGGAAGCGCTGAAGCATCACCTGCTTGTCGTCCGGCCGCATCCAGTAAGCCGCCACCTGCTCCTCAGCTCCGTTGAAGTACTCAAGCAGGAGTTTGGCGAGCTGCGTCGCCCGCAGCCACATCGCACCATACTCCTCTTCGTACTCGTCCGTAAAGTCCGATACGGCCTGTAAAATGACGCCAGCGGCCGGCGCGCCGAGGGAGGCAACCGACCGACCGGCACCCTCAACCGGCGTCTGTAGCAGCGGCGGCAGCGCCACACCCTTCTCGTTGTACGCCGCAGCCAGTCGCAGCCGCTCGCCCTCCCGCTCCGCCATCTGAGCCTTTTCCGCTGCCTCCAGTTCCACCAGCCGGGCTGCCGCGGCGTCGCGCTCGGTCAGCACCTGCTGACTGATACGGAAGTTGTTGAAGATCTGCTCGACGGCCTGCAGAGCGTCCTCCTGCACATGCGGGACCGCACTGTCCCCAGCCAGCTCGTAGACCCGCGCGAAGACGGCGTCGGGCGGCTGCCGGCTCAGCCAGCGCTGCACTGCGGTCCACTCTTCGCGGTGGCGGAAAACCGCCTCATGCAGGTCCACAGACGATACGTCTGGCCTACCAAGGTTTACGACGTGCGGCAGCCGCTCTTTGGGCGGTGGGTTGTAGGTGAGGTGGTAAACTGTGCCAGTCTCCACGTCCAACCGCAGTCCGGCGAACCGGCGGAAGATCTCTTCTGGCGAGCAATCTATGTGCAGCACGCCGGAGAGAACGGCAGGGAGCGTGGAAAGCTCGTGGTTTGCCTGCGCCACAAAAGCGCGCTCTTTTTCCTGTTGCTCCTTCGTATCTGTCACTTCGGGCAGCTCTGGCGGCGGCAGGGCAGCGAGGTCGACCTTCTTCAGCGGACGCGCCTTGGGCTCTAGTTTCGCAAAGAGGTCGTGTTCTACGGCAAGCTGGCTCTGCAGGCGTAGTATATCGGGCACGTCCGACGCAATTCCATGAGAGTTGGTAGTAGTTGTGGTGGCGCCAGAACTACTCATCGTAGTATTGTGCAATGACTGCACGGATGCGCCTCCTATAATTGCAGTTTGTCCATCCACAGCAGCTGTCACTGTGAGGTTCCATCGCTGCCGCAGCGCCTCATAGGGGTGTGTGGGTAGACTTTGGAAGCGCTGCGCCAACACCTTGTAGCTGTCCGCTGTGCACAAGACCCCCTCCAAGAGAAGAGCATCGTAGGGCAGCACCTGCGCGCTGTCAGCTTGCAGCTCGCGGAGGCGAAGGTACAGCAACTCACTCACTGTGGTCGCGCTGACGGATTCGCCGGAGAGGAGGGCCTCGTGGATTCGCTGCCCATGCGCCGCCCATTCCGCTGTGAACTTACTACTGACGTTGTCTCCTGTCGCAGTCGTCGCTGCCCTAGAATCATCACTGTTGCCTTCCTCTATCGCGTTCTCACTGTCACCCGGTGACGTGCCGTGGTTCTTTTCTGCTGCCTGCAGTGCCTGTCGCACAAGGCCCTCATCAGAGATGCAGAGAAGTCGGTACTTCGACTTCAAGAAATCCGTTAGCAGCGTCTTTCCGCTGTACTTCGGACCATCAACGGCGAGAATCGGGACAGGGCAGAGGTGTAAGACGTTAGCTAGCGGCACCGGTACGTGGTACTGTGTGTAACAGTACTGAAGGAGGGCGAGGAGGCCCGCGCTGGATTGGGGGTAGGGGGACCCGTTGAATATATGTCGAAACGCCTCCTTCGTGGCAGCGGGGGAAGAGCGCAGTGGCTTCCCTTCCGCCGCCTCGCCTGTAGTTGTTGTTGTGAGAGCGGGAGAGGGAAGCAGGCATGCGTCAGCCGCCAGCGCGACGAGTAGCTCCGTGCCAGCGTGGTCAAGACGACATCGATGGATTGTCGTGAGGCACTGCGCGGTACGGGTCCAGATGTCGCCGACCGCGTCCTGCACCGCCTGGGCACGTGTCACTTGCAGTCCTGCGGCGTGGCGCATGTTTAACTCCTTCCACCGCGTTGTGTCGCTATCCTCAATATTCAGCTGTTCCAGCACTTCCCGCTCACGGGTGCGCTCGAGGTAGGCGGCATCGCAGCTGGAGTGGTCGCGCTGCGCCGCCTCTATGTCGAGCTGGCGGGTGATGGCGCGATCACACACCTCGGCCCAGCAGGCAGCGGTGGTGCGGAGCGTGTACATCACGTTCTCCTCTGCGATAGAGCGGCGGGCAATGTGGAAGTGAACATCGCTCAAGAAGCAGCGGTGTGCGTGAGCCTCGCGGGCTCTTGTAACTCGCTCCTGCTGTGCGTTTCGCAGCGCGCGACGCCGCTCACGGCTTTCGGCCTCCGCCTGCCGGGTACGTGCAATGGAGGCCTGGTAGTGGGGCTCCATCTGCACTCGGAAATGCCTATACACTCTGCTGCTAATACGGTGTGTGTTTTGTGTTCTATTTTTTTTAACAGAGGGAGAAGTTGCCGCCCTTGCAAGAGAGGTGATTCAAAGAGGTGGAAGAGAAGAGCGGGCTCAGAAAGCGTGCAATGGGAGAGATGTCTTTAAAGTTTCAACAGCAAGACAGGCCAGTTTTTTTTTTTTTGGGAGGGGGGTTTGTTGTTATTGTCTAAACCCCAGGAACGAACTCTGCCCTATCAAAACTAGGCGCACGCAGAAAAGAAAAAAAGAAATGCTGCTTACTTCTTGTTTGATGTAACCATTCTACCCGAAGACGACGCAGCAACGATTGTTGGGCCGCTTGAGGTTGACAGTTCAATGTTAGCTGACACACGGACAGACCGCATGAAGGAAACATGGAAGCAACGAAAGTGTGAAGAGGTAAAAGTCAACAACGACAGCAAAGCACCGCAGAGGGAGAGCAGTCTTACAGGTTCCTGCTCCATGGCTGCGCGCCCTTCGGAGCCGGCTTCACCAGGTTAATCCGGCGCATCGCCTGATTGTACTCATTGTATGACTTGAAGAAGTTTAGCATCGGGTGTCGCACCTGCTGCCACTGCAGTCGGCCCTGCCACCACAGCCGCAGGTCTACCGTGAGACGCTTGCACGACGGGTGGAAGAGGTAAGCGAAGAGCAGCGGCGTGACGTAACGGCATGTATCGGAAATGAACGCCCAGGCCCAGTTCTCACCGGTGAAAACCGCCTCCGCCTTCATGATCTTCTGCTCCACCACAAAGTAAGCCGTGCCCTGATGTGACGGGTCGTCGACGAACTGGTTGCGAGCAGTGCCGACCACTTGCAGGGCGTGTTGAATCTCCTGCACGTCGTCGATCTGCGTCTCCATGATTCGTCTCTGCCGAGGATCATACACGCGCTTCTGCACCCCGTACATGACACGGTCCGAATAGCGCTGCCGCTTGTAGTACTTCGGGAACACCATCGTCTTGGCACAGCGGTAGAAACCGTAGAGGTGAATGAGCGCAATTGGGTAGCAGAAGTACGGGACGAGCATGGAGTAAATGAAGGCGCGAATCGGGGGAATGATCATGCCAAAGTCGATGTGGCCCAGGCGGTCTCGGGTGCGGCTGCGTGTATGAAGCGGCTCCATCCAGAGATCTGTCAGTAAGAGCCCATGCAGGGTGAAGTTGTGCTCGCCGGCGCTGTCTGACTTCTGCAACGGTGGTGGTGCACCGGTCCGCTCTGGAAAGTGCGACGCTAACGAGGACGGAGTGAATGCCATGACTGCGTCGTTGCTATAAGGAGGCGAATAAAAACGTAAAGTGATCGGTTCCGCAATACGCTGTGCAAATGAAATCGAACAACGCACGGAAGAGGGGGACGACCACGAAGACGAAGAAGAAGCATAAGAAGAGGGCTTGAAGACCGTATTCACAGAACAAGTATGAACTTCACATTGGTCACTGTACGCCTGCTTCAGGACTGGAAAGTGACACGGCGTGTTTATCTTGGCTTTTGCGGAGACGGAATGTTCCATTGGTGTCCGACTCATTTTAATCGCAACAGTGGCTGCTACACAAGCAACGCCCCTTTAAGCGATCAGGTAACCATCTCCAAATGAACACCTCTAGGTAAGGTTGCACTGCGATAGCCGACCATGCAAATCCATGATGGATCAGTAGCTTTAGTTTTGTTTCCTAACAAAAAGGTATGCCGACAAATTGAGAGGGGTTCAAGTCGAGTACGTAAAGCTGTCTTCATGTGCATACACGACAACGTAAAAGGAGGAAGATTGGAGGGGAGCTAAAGCAAGCAATTTACACTCATACATTTATTGGTTCATCGGCCACTGGCAGCAGCCAAAAGCGGAGGAAAAAAAAGGAGTGTAATGTGCCTTAATTGATCCGCGTCAATGGGTGTCGGCAACTGTCTTCAGCAAATCGTACACGAAAACGCCACCAAAGCAAAGTAACGCCGTCGGACCACAATGCATGTGTGTGCTACAGCACAGTTTTTTCTTAAGTGTGCCACGTCGCACCAATGTTCTTCGCCATAAAAGCGTACATGTCCGACGTTTCCTCCACAATTTTGCTGGTGGGCTTGCCGAAACCGTGGCCTGCGGCCACCTCCACACGTGCCAGAAAAGGCCCGCCCAGCTCCGGGTTGGCGTGCTGCAAGGTCGCCACATACTTGAGCGAGTGCAGCGGCACTACGCGATCATCGTGGTCGCCCGTCACAACGAGGATTGCCGGGTACTTCACCCCTTTCCGCACGTTGTGAATCGGGCTGTACTTCTCCACCACCTCGAAATCCTCCTTGACGTCCGGGTTACCGTAGTCGGAGATCCACGCATGGCCAATGGTGAACTTGTGGAACTTGTAGACGTCTAGCACTCCGACCTGGCACACTACGCACGCAAACTCCTCCGGCGCCTGGTTTGCGCAGGCAGCCACAAGCAAGCCGCCGTTCGAACCGCCCATGATCGCCGTCGTCGCAGGCGAGCCGATGTTGTTGGCGTGTAGGTACTTCGCCGCTCCAATGAAGTCTGTGAAGCAATTCTGCTTGTTGGCGCGGCGCCCCGCGTCGTGCCAACATTGGCCGTACTCGCCACCACCGCGGATGTTTGGAATGGCCAGCACGCCACCCAAGTTCTGCAGGAAGACAATGCGGGACGGGCTGAAGCTCGGCGTCAGCGAAATGCCGAAGCCGCCGTAGCCGTATAGCAGCACGGGCGAGCTAGCGGACAGGGCACCCTTCTTGTGCACAATGAACATCGGAATCTTCGTGCCATCCGCTGAGGGGTAGAAGCGCTGTTCGGTCACATAGTCGTCGGCATTGAAGCCGTCTACGGTGTCGTCTTTAAAGACAGTGAGCGAGCCCTCTGGGTCGTTAATGTTCATCACAAAGGAGCGTCCCGGCAGCATAAAGGAGGATACCTTGAAAGACACAAAATCCTTGTGGTAGTTAGCAAAGAAGGACGTAACGGTGCCAACGGGAAGGTCCAGTCGCGTCATGTCGGCGCTGCTGTGGAGCTTGCGGAAGTACACGACGTCCTTCACGTCCTCCATGTACACAAGCAACAGCGTGTCCTTCACGAGGGCAGCAATGTTCAGCACGGACTCCTTCTCCGGCACCACGTCGGTCTCAGCAGCCGTCTCAAGGTCCATGGACACGACCTTCTTGCGCGGCGCACCCTTGGTACAGGTGAAGTAGAAGGTGGTGCTCTCGTTGCCCAGATAGCGGTATTCGCCGACGAAGGTGTTGACAACTTTTTTGAATTTCAGCGGCGACTCCTTCAGCGCCGCCGCGTCGGCGGGCAGCTTCGCTACCCAAACGAGGTTATGCGGCTCGCAGCCGTCCATCGGGCTCACAACCAGGTACGCATGGTCGTCCGTGACCTCGGCCAAGAAGTTCCAACTCGGGTGCTCTGGTACGCGCAACACGACGATGTCCTCGGACTGCGGGGTCCCGACCCTGTGGAAGCAGACGTGCTGGTTCTGCGCCGAATCCGTCTCCGCGCCTTGGTCGGCTCCGTCCGCCAGCTGGGGAAAGCGCTCGTAGAAGAAGCCCTCGTCCCTCCACCACGAGATGCCGGAGAACTTGGCCCAGTTCAGCTTGTCGGGCAATTGCTCGCCCGTCTTGACGTTGCGGACATGGATGTACTGCCAATCGCTGCCCTTGTCGCTCAGGCTGTAAGCAAAGAACTCCTCATTCTTGCTCCAGCCAGTCGACTTGAGGGCCGTGGTGCCGTCGACGCTGAGGGTGTTGGGGTCAAGGAAAACAGAGGGTTTCGTGTCGTCCAGCGAGTCAGCCATCATGATGACGCTCTGGTTCTGCAGACCGGTGTTGTATTGGTAGTAGAACTTACCGGCGTGCTGGCTCGGGTTGCCAGTGCGGGCGTAGTTCAGCATCGCTGTCACACGCTCGACCATCTTGTCCCGCATGTCCTGCGACGACTTCATGTAGCTCGCGAATGCTTCGTTTTGCTGCCGAACAAAAACCTTTGTTTCTGCGTTGGACGGGTCCTCGAGGTAGTCGTACGGTTCGGGGATGGTACGTTGGTGCAGCTGGTAAGACGCCGCTGCACGGCGGGCCGCGGGGTAAAGCGACTTCATATTGGGTAATGAGGAGAGAGTCAAGATTATAGTACGTGCCCACAGGTATCGTTCTCTTCTTCCCAACAAAAAAATAAAACAGCTACAGTACTGTATGAGAGTTGAAGCGCGGGATTACTTAAATAGTGGTGTTCGATACGGAGGTAAAGAAGCAAAGAAATCGGTCAGGCAGCAACGACGGACAAACAAAATAAACTAGCAAAGCAAAGAGGAGAAAAAAGGTAGGCGCAATAAGCTCCGTTGAGGCTTGGAGGAAACCCGTAGCGCAAAGTACAGGCAGCAGAAAAGATGAGAGAGAGAGAAAAGAGGAGCTGATAATAAATGTTTGTCGAAGCAAATGTGCAGCCAACAGCAAAGGCCTATTCGGAGAAAAGGGTTTAAAGCAGATCCACTTAACGGCAGAAGTCGTCTCTTTCGCCACAAGCGTTGTAACTCAAAACAATTGACAAAACCTGCTTACATGAGTTCAGTGGAAGTAGGCTAAAGGTTCGAAGAAATAGCTAATAAGCCTCTTTTCATTTGTACTTCACAAACAATTGCTGCTCTCACCAAAGCCCCTCAAAATCGTGAAACTTGGAGCAAAAGCAACCCGCACTAAGCAACTGAGCATGCTCAGTTAATGGCGTTTCTTACCGGCGATGTTGCTCTCCACTTTTCAAAAAAAAAAAAGACTGACTCCGTTGACAATATGTAAATATATTTCTCTTTACTACTGATCTGCCTACTACAAAACACTATAAAAAAAGATAAACTGTTTTTCTTCTTTGCTGACCACGACTTCACCCTGTTTTTTGTATGCGTATTGAGTTTGTTTGTAAGACGAAAGTTCCGGACCTTTTAAAGGGCACAAGAGTCTAGTTGTCAAAAGCAGGAAATAACCAAAGGAGGGGAGAAGCATGCCGTTGTTGCAGTCCCATGCTCGCTGGCACACTTATCATCCTTTTTGTTTTCGATTTGGACTTTTGCTTTCGTGAAACGGAAAAAGAGACATGCAGAGCCGCACACGCACAAAGACACTCGCCGGTGTGTTATTCTCTTCACGATAAACATGAAGTTAATTAAGTCTCGCACCGCACTCTCGTCACCCAGGTTGCGTCATTAAACAGAAAGAGAAGGTTCTAAGTCACACATAAAGCTCGCCAATCACACACATACACACACACACACACACACACTTATGCGAAAATGTGTGCATGTGTGTGTGTGTAGTTTTTTAAACGCCGTTCTTGAGTTCCTCGGCATCGTACTGGGCAAGGCTGTCCAGAAACTTGCGCAGTACCTCTGTCTCGATGTTGTCCTCCCATGTTGTCTTGGACAGGCGCGGTGCCGGAATGGACGTGTAGTCCGCCTCACCGGAAGACTGCGACTCCTTCTGGCGACCGATGGCCTCGTTCACGTAGGCACCCTGCACGTCTACGGCGAACCCCTCAATGATGGCGCGGTCGACGATGACCTTCGGCACGAGCGTGTAGCCTGCCAAATCATTGTTGTCCTTCAGAATCTTCTCCGCTACCTTCTTCGCCTGGTCCAGCAGCGCGCGGTCGCCCTCCTTGCCCGGTGCAACGTAGATCTTGGCGGCAACGCGCTTCATCTTGGCGTTCACGTAGGTCTCGTAGACGTCCGCGACGTCGGGCAGCAACTCCAGCATGCCGTTGCTCTGCATCCACTCCAGCGTGAACACCATCGGTGCCGAGAGAGACTGGAACTCCTTCACTTCGCTCACCACGACAGTACGCTCCCAGAAGACGGGCAACTTCGGGATGGCCGCGGCGATCGTCTGGAAGTCCTTCAGCACGGCGTCAAAATGGTTTTTCGGCTCCACAGCCTTGTAGAGGAACTTGGCGAAAGTGACGGAGTCGCTAGGGACAATGTTGGCCGGGTACTGCGCGCGCTCGAAGTCGCTAGCGTAAAGTTTCTTGAGTTCCTCTGAGGGAGTGTAGAAGCGGGCAGCCGCGAGGATCGGCACGCAAACAGTGAAACGGCGGAACATGTTCTTTTTGTTGTGTAGATCAAATTGTCTCTGTGTGAAAGCGTGTGGTGAAAGGAAGAGGGAGTAAAAGCAACGACAACGGTGCTTTACTGTAAAGTGCAAAGATGTACACAGAGCGTGGGAAACGGCGTTGTGAGCAGCAGAAGCAAAGTAGAGCTGAGTGGCAGAAATAAAAGAAAAGACGAGAGACGAATGCACGATCATGTGTGTGGTGATAGAGTGACAGTTGCTTGGATTGATGATAACTTCACTCGCAAGCCCATTCATAAAATGGAAGTGACGAGCACAAACGGTTTCTTTATGTACTGCTGGGAAAGCACCACTTAATGTGTGCGCATACCATACCCACGATAAGGCAATAATTGTACTGGTCTGGTGCAGCGTAAGAGAAAGCAAATAGCCACAATAGCTGCCTTTTGAGAAGAGCTTGTTCAACGTAAACACACGTTTAGGGACTTTAACTGAACGAATTCCGATAATGAAAGGACAGTTGCGGAACTACCAATGCAAGGGAAGACCTAGCCCCGACAACACACGCGCTCGCGGAGGCGTAACAAGGAAACAGGAAGAAAAAAAAAATGAGACCCGGTAGCACAGACGGAATAATACAAAAACGAAGGCGTGAAGTGAAACCAGAGAACAGCGTTAAAGAAGCACCCAGCACAGACGTGCCACTCGTTACTGAACAACAGCAGCAGCAGCAACAGGGACGAAACAAGTTTGACAGCAACACCGCTACACAAAGAGACGAGACCTACTAAATAAGTGAGCAGGTGCGTCGGTTTTTGAAATCACAGTTCAACGAAAATCGCACGTTACGGAAACACCCACCACTCGTTCTGCCGCATTTACTGTTCCTGTGTGTGTGTGTGTGTGTGTATATACAGCACGCTTACGAAAAGAGGTCATCTAAATGCAACGTGGTCGATGACTTTGCCGCAGCCGAGGGTCGTGCAGTTGGTGTAAGGCTAGCACCAGCGCCACCACCACTACCATTACTATTACCACAGCCAAACAAATCGTCAATGTCCAGCTTGGGAGAGGCGGGGGACGGTGTCACCGGTGTCGATGTCGACGGAGCCGCAGTGGTGGTAGAGATACCAGCGGCGGGGGATAAGGCGGAGGGCGGAGGTGCGCTGAAGAGGTCGCCGAGTGGGTCGGCGCCGCGCGGGCTGCTCGCTGCAGCCGTGTGGTGCCGCGCCCCGCTGCCGTCATCAGCGAACTCGAAGACGTCACCTGTAGCTGTTACTCCCCCTGCTCCTCCGCCGGCAACTGCAGTACCAGCGGAAGCGGCAGTCACGCTGGTGCACTGCGGGGTGCTGCTGTCCTGTAGCGCCATCGGTGGCGTTGGCGGCAGCTCCGTCACCTCCTCATCGGTGTCCTCTTCGTCCAACTCGACGTCGGCGAGGCCGTACGGCGGGAGGAACGACTGATATGGCCTGGCAAAGACGACGGCAGCGGTGTTGAGCGACTTCTTGAGGTCGGCCATCGTCATGGCGTCGCTGAAGGTGCGGTCGACGTTCACCGGCATCACCTGCCCGTGCACGACCCTCTTCATCTGCTCAACCGTTATACCGTTCGACAACAACCGCCAATAGGCGAAAGCCCGATCGCGAACATCGGGATCGTCGCTGCGGGTCGCCACCGTCTCCAGCACGCGTTGCAGTTGCACCTCCATCCCCTGCGGATCGCGCAAGAACATTTTCACCACGGCGCTTACAATTGCGAGCTGCACCCGCTGCTCGTGCTCCATAACGGTGTCAACGAAGTGCTGCATGATGTCCCTCCCGTTGTCCACGAAGTCACAGTACTCGCCCAGCATCCACAGTAACGACACTTTCGCCTCCTCCTCCACCACCTCATCTGCACCGTACTCCGCGACGAGGGCGTCCAGCATGAGCAGTTCGGGGTACTTGCGCACGATGTCCTTGGCCGCCGTCACAATGTGAGGCAACAGCTCGGGTCGCCGCTCCACCAGCTGCATCAGCAAGTTAGCACAGTCTGGGGCCATCGTGTCTACTTTGATCGCTAGGGAAGCAATGGCACGCACGACTTCTACTACGAAAACCATGTCCACCTCCGACGCGTACTCGGCGAACTCCTTCACGATTTCTGGTGCGGTGGTCGGCGTGGCCAGCTTTAGCAGCAGGCGCAGTTTTTCCAGTTTCACGTATGGAGGGTCGCTGTAGCGCACGTAGAAGGCGTCGAGGTTTGTGCGCAGCAGGTTGGGGAAAATGACGAGCAATGCGTGGATGTTTTTGCACACCACATACTGAGTCTCAGGGTCGCGCTTCGCCAATGTCAGAAGAGCGGTGTTCACACGCACGGTGCAGCGCTCAATCAGCTCCTGTGAGCAGCGGTTGGCAAGGTTGGCCACTACCTTGATCGCCCCCATCACCACTGCAGGGTTTTGATGGCTCATACGCGGCAGTACCCGTATCAGCAACGTCTCCGCGCTCTCTTGGTCGCTCGGGCGCTGCGCGGCCAGCAGGTCGAGGATAAACTCCTGCCCCCACTCGTTGCACTCCGGCAAGTGGTACACGAGGCGGTTTACCCACTCGCTGTCGCTCTCAACCTTCTCGCTACCGTAATCGTTCACCTCCGCCACCACCGCAGCGGCGTTGGCAGCCACCATTGGGTTGTTGTCGTTCAGCAGCCCAATCAAGTCCTTCTTGAACTCATGCGAATAGAAGAGGCTCATGTCGTGGTGGAAAAGCTTACCAATGCCGAGGGCGGCGGTCTTGCGCACGTAAGGGTCAGGGTCATTGACGGCACGATGCAGGGGCTCCAGCGTATACTCGAGCACCGACGCGACGCGGATGCACATCATCGTGCGCACCGCGAGGGCGCGCACCACCGGTGAGGTGTTCGTTGTGTCCTGCAGGAACGTGTTGACGGCCAGTAGGGCCTTGTCCGGCTGCAGGCGTGCAGTGCTCAGAACGTAGAGATAGACCAGCTTTTTGAGCTCCAGGTCGGTTGAGGGCCCAAGCTTCACCACGTCGACAAAAAGGTAGCCCACATCACGGCCCATTGTCATATTTGCTATGATGCGCTTCACTGCAGCCTTTTTGCGGTAGTCGTCGGTACCGTTGAGGTCATTGCGCAATTCTGCGATTTCACCGCGGCGCGTCGGGGCGAAGTACTTCGAACCGGCTTTGGTGTCCTCCAGCCGCCGCTGGATCTTTTCGCGTGCCTTTCGAAGAAAGCTCTCCATTTTTCTTAATTGCTAAAGGGCTGTGTTTTGGGAACAAAAAAGGGGGCAAATGGGAGAAAGAGGAAGAGAAGAGGGGCGAACTGAAGTTGACGATGATGTGGTCTTGAGGGCGAACAGCACCAACTTCAGCTTTGACACAAACAACAATGCTGAGGATAAAGGTTCGATAAATCTATCCGCGTCTCGGCTGTGAAAAACACCTCAGCAACACGCATTCTTGTTAATTTTCACCAAGCCCACCAGTGGGCAATGCGCAAAATGAACTATGGATGCAGCTCTTTGGACACCACATACAAACCAATATCTTTGGCAATTTCGCAGCATTCGGTGGGTCTTGTGCGCGAGCACAAACCACAAAGAAAAGAAAAAGCAAAGCACAAGCCGTCGAGCACTTCGCAATCCAGGTTGCCTGAGCACATTTCTTCGATGTGAGTGCTTTTGCGTTGTCGATAATACAATCAAGCACACCGAAAGACACAAGCACTGGAAAGCTACAACAGAAGAAAAACTTCAGCTAGAAATAAATCAGAGGTTTGTAAAAAATGAAATCAACAGAAACCACGTGAGAAACATAACGCACATCTCGCAAATACTTGTGGGGCGCTATGGAGATGTATTAACAAATACAATAGCGGCACGCACGAGTTGGACCTTGCCCAGATAACGATTGGGAAAAAATGTATAGAGGGCGACAGAAGAAGACAAAAAACAAAAACAAAAAAACGCTCTTTGGCTTTTTTTTTGCTTTTGTGTGTGTGTGCTTCCTTTTTTCATTGTCAGACAACCACAAAGAGAAGCGCGTTGGTCCACATACGGGCAGTCGGTTTGGTAGTGAAAACAGGGACAACGAAGAAAGAGTAAACAGGGGAAGGTAGTGTGAATAAGTTTGGAGGAGCGGTCTGCAAACGACACTTGGCAAGCTGAACGTCAAACGCTACAAAGAGGAATGATAACTTTCTCTTACGCAAAGCCCCCCTCCCCCATAAGAAGCCATGCCGACCATCATAACTGAAGGAGGCAAACGTACACCAAAAAAAAAAGGTCTATATACCGCACCCAGGAAAGAAAACCTCCCAGCGAAAGAGAGAAATAGAACAAATATATAGAGGTAGACAGGGGTGTATCGCTCAATAATCGCGCCCTGTGTTGCGCTGTGACCATTTGAGAAAGCAGAAGGGGAAACAAAGACATTTTGGACCGACCATTACCCCCACCACGATCAATGCAGCCAACGGTTTCACTTTGCTATACTTGCTTCTTGTCACCCTGGAAGTTGAACGTCAAAAGACACACTCCGCTTCAGGGCAAAACATGGCGACAACGACAGCAGGAAAAAGCAAGAGGCAACTTTGAGGCTGAATTTCTAGGCGTATAGACATCAGCCTACAAGTGTAGAAAAGGAAAAAAAAACTGAGCTATAAAGGAAAAGACAAAAATGAACAGCTACTTACAGCACAAGCGTGTCTTGATGAAAAAAAAAAAACTAGAGAGAGACGAAAGGCTGTAACGAATTGAAATAGTCCCGCAAGCACAAGGACACATTGGAACAGTAACTCGCAGTTCCTCGCACACCCCTGGTTGCCAGCTTAGATCAAGCACTGAAAAGGGGGGCATGCCTACTACACTTCAGTCCTTATTCCTACGGGCAGGGGCAAAAGAAGAAGAATAATCGAGTCGCAACGAATGCTACGGAAAGAGAAGAGTAAGGCGAGAGACTCAAGTACGAGTACACAGAACAGAAGGTATTATCTTCTCAAGCAACGTTATCCCAATCTCCTCAAACCAACACTCCCCGTAGGAGGTGAAAAGGGAAAAAGAGGGTATAGGTCGAGTTGACTCGTGAAAGTACGTGGTTGTGATCACGTTGTCTTCTTTATTTTACTTTGTTACCGAGAGATTCAGCTCTGATTGAACAAAGCACTTATTCAAAAAATGGTAAAAGAAAACCGAATCTTAACGAATTAACCGGTCTGCTGCAGTGAGGTGCACGAAGTTAAAGCAAACAGACAGACCTTTGGTTGCTGCAAACGAACACGAAAAACACAAAAACATACATACACACACACACATACATACATATATATATACTCTATGAGAAAGGGAGAAAACAAAGAAGATTATTGGCATTTAAACGGAGCACGGCCGGAAAACAGAATTCAAGCACTAAACAAGCGGCGACCTGAACAACAGTTCGACCTTCCGCTTAGGAGGCGAGACGGAAAAAAAAAAAAAACGCAACGCTCAACGCGAAAGAGAGAACAGAGAAAGATGGGTACGCGGTCTCAAATTTATTATATATAGAGAAAGATATATAAGGAGAGAGCATAAAGCTGGGAAAACAAAAAACGAGAAACGTGAGAATGAAGGTTGCGAATACTACGTGATATTGTGATAAAGCTCTCAAAAAGAAGAAGTGGCGGGTGTCACGAGTGTCGCTAATATGTATATATATACATATACATATATATACATATATATAGTGTACTAAGAATAATAATACATTTTTTTTGTCAAACCTAAGGTGCAGGAATGGACTGTGGGCGATGAATGTCAGATCCAACAGAGAACAACCAAACAAAACCACAATGATGCCACTCTATACGAAAAATTGTGTAAGCGACCGAGTACGAAGAGGGCAAGAAGGCACTTGAATGATAGAATAGAAGCGCAGAAGAGCATTGAAGTCGTTCGATAGTTTTGCTCCGCTTTGTTTTTTTTAATTCAGTGCTTCCAGTGGCTAAAGTTGCTTTGCTTGATGATCGAGACCAAGTAGACGATTCGGTCAGCCCATCCTTTTTAATGAAGCACGAACGAAGGAGTAAAAAAAAAAATAATAATAGCCTTTAGAATAACAATAGTAAGACAGAAAACGAAAACAGCTGTCGGCAAAAACGTCGGGTACATTGGAAACACGGAAACGAGTAAAAAATGCTATAGAGATAGATAAAAAAGGGGGGTAATCACCACAGAGGGAACATCAAACACAAATGTGGAGTGGCGAGCAAAGAGAAAGCTAAAATGAGAAACAATAGGACAGACAGCGGACATTTAAGAGAAAAAAGGGACAAGGAATAGAAAGAGGTACACAGAACACTAAAACGAGCAACATTTGTTTTAATCGTTTTTTTCTCTCATTTATACCGGAATTGAGGTGGTTGTGTGCTGAGCTTGTGTGTACACGTTAGGTCGAACTCATCGAGCGTCCGTTGACAAGCTAGAAAAGTCAGTGGAAAGAAAAAAAGAGAGTTGAAATGAGTCAGATCCATCCTTCAAAGGAATACTAAAAATAATCTCCGGTTCTTCAGAATTGAATAATGGTGCATGATTGAATCGACACGTTTAGTTTTCTCATAAAATCACAAACTGTAAGACTTCTAGCTACGTCGAGTCACAGATGTTTCCTTTTTTTTTTTCGCCGCTATTGCTTTCAGATTTAAATGAAAAAATGCAGGAGCATACCTGACAGAACCACTCCATCAATTTTGGAACGGCTTAGGAGAAAAGGGAAACACTGCATTCATCTTTATATATAGAGAGAGAGTTTTTTCTCGCACTACAGCCTTTGGTAAAACGCCATTGCAAAGGCACGGCTGCTAGATTCGCCTTGCATCTTCCTTTTCCTTTTCCAAACAGTAGGGTTTCTAGCACTTTCAAAAGCACTGCTCAAATCTAATTTCAACAATTCGGCCAACGTGTGGGCATAGACAAAGAAAGGTGTACTGCCCCTTTGTGTGATGTCAGCGGTTCCTCTTACATTCCTGTTTTTTTTTTTCGTCACGCGATGAACGTGGTTGGTGTGTGTGTGTGTGTGTGTGCGTGTGTGTAAAGTCCATATTAAAAGCAGAAAAAGAAAGAAGAAGACACAGCACGGAAAGAGGGCATCTGCATTCGGATACAATTCGAGGGGAGCACACGCGATTGACACCGGTTTGAGAAAATGGGATGCAGTAGAAAAAGAAGCACAAAACGGAGGGGTGTGAAGGTTCGACTGTAGACTTTGGCTCCACTCACGCTCTCCTAAAGTAGAATAGGAGCGGGGAAAAAAAAAAGCAAAGGCAGTACAACACTAAAGAGTGTAAAGAGAGCGTTAGTAAATAAATGAAGATCATGCACTGCCTCTTGAACTCCACGTTTTCATTTACCTTGAACTTACACACACACACACACACACACACACACACACACACACACAGCCACGTGTCACGCTAAATATATATATATATATATATATATATATATTAATTCATATTTATGTGCATGAGAGAAGAGTACCAGCTAAAAAGTCCTTCGCTGTTGTTGCCTTTTCTGTTTGTTGTTGTTGCCGAAGGTGAAAATGGCGAAGAGGATTGCAAGCCGTGCGATAAAAGCGCGTTGGGAAACAAAAAGCCCGACACGTCGTTGAAAAGAACTATTGTGCCTTTCACTACTAAGAAAGGGCAAATAAGAAAAAAAGGTTGCAGGAACAGGCGGAGCAGTAGTTTTCCCGCTTCTTGTCAAGTTGTCGAACACCACGATGGAAAGAAAAAGATCGCTGCAAGCACAACAGGAGGATAAGCTCTGAGTTTCTATATATCGGGGCCCAAAAGAGCTTGTGACTTTACGTGAGCGATACAGGGTTTTGTTTACGCATGTTTATCAAGCAGCAAACCAAATCCCCACCGTTCATTCTTTTTCTTTTCTTGCTGTACGCCCAGTGAATCAGATCAAACGCACATAAAATGTGCTGCAGCTCGCACCCTCCCCTGTTGCCTCTTCTCTGATTAATAACTTTGGCAACCTTTGAGAAGAGATTACCGCTTATACGTAATAGTAAAAAAAAAAACTTATTAGGCTTCGAAAAGACGTGTTTTCTGAGCGTTGTACTCCGAAAGCATGCCGAGGAGCACGCATACACATACTAATGCAACAAAGAAGAAACCTTAGTTTTGAACGGCAGTTAGAAGTTAGAGATGCAGTTCATTATTTTTCCCGGTGAAGCAAATAGAAATTAAAAAAAAAAAAACAATAATAATAATCGGGAAACAAAAAGGGCGTTTGAGCAGAAGGAAGAAAACAAAAATGAAGGTCAGATAGGTTCACGGCTTAGTTTTTACCACTTCAGCAAGAACACGAGGAAGAGGCAAAAGAAAACGTAAAAACTGCACAAGATCCTATGTGAATGCACACAAGCAGAATAGTAAAAGGATATAGCTAATTAGAGTATGAGCGATGAAAGAAAGGTTTCCATGAAAGACAAGAAGAGGACAGAAAGAGAAGTCTAGCCGATTGCCAGCTCATTTCTGCTACAATTCAATCAACACCAAGCGTATCAGAAAATTTTCTCGTGTGTGTGTGGAAATGTGACGGCGACTCCTGGATCAAAGCACGAAAAAAAAAAGAAATAGAGAGGTACACCACGGCGACGAAGACTTCTGTTCTCCTTTGGTTCTTTCTTGTCCTCCACAACACACCCACACACGTTGTGAGTCGTTTTTGTCTTCCTTATCGAACAATAAAAAAACTTAAACAATGCAAAACAAAGAGAAAACGGGTAAAACACTAAAAGCAGGGGAGAAGGGAGCAGATCAAAGGTCTGACAACGGTTTCGTTGGACAAGGAAAGCTCCTAGGGGATTTGGCGGGCAGCAGACAAGCAAGCCAGAAAAAGGGAAACAAAAGAGGCGAATGCTAGGGTGAACAACAAAAAGTTGAAAATAATAAGGGTAGAAGTGCCAACGAAAAACGGCAAAAAAAAAGGACTCAGAGTGGTAGTGACTTCATTATTTTACTTTATTTCTGTTTGAAGCAAAATCAACCGAACTCTTCAAACTCAAGACACAAACCGCTGCTGACCTCATGTCAATAGAAAGAAAGAAAACAAAGAACAGAAGCTTGTGAAAACGAGAAGGTAAAGAAAGGCAAAAGGATAATCATTATACTGATTGAAATGATGTCAAACGAACATCACCTCTCCAACGACGCAGCCGAAGTGAGAATTAGGTGCAGTTGTTTTCTTTTTTGCTTTCTGTTCTCTCTTGCTCGGCAATCGTGCAACCAAATCGGAAGAAAACAGGTGAAAACATAAAAGTGGAAGAAGAGAGATCAGTAAAACTACAAGCACATTGAAGCGCATACTCAGCAACATAGAAAGAAACGAGCAAAAAAAAAAAAACGTACACTAGTTCGCGAAACGTTAACAGGCAAACCAAGGACGCCTAATCGTTTTCTTTTTAAGAACATATTAATACCTCCTTTTACAGGGGAGGAAGGTGGTGTTAATTGCTGTTGAACTAAGAGGAAAGGAACAAAGGAAAACGAGGAGAAAAAAAACAGGTAGTTTCAGGTAAAGAGAAATAGAAAAGTGAGCGAAAGGGTGTAGCAGGGCAAACACTTACTGCGGCACACACTCACTCTCTTTAATGCTACAAATGATTTCACGCAGACGTCACAAAAAAAAAAAGCACCTCTTGCACTTTCTGTTGCAGGAATTGGCTTACAGTTTTACCGCATGTGCCTCTTTAGATGGCTTTTATTGCGTGAAAGCGCAGACAAAGAAACATCTGCTCAAATTCCCTTCCATAGCTGCCCGCGGTCTTCGCTCTTTCCTACGCATAGCACGCTTTTAAAAGAGATCGAGAGGGATCCTGCGAAAGAAAGCTGAAGAACCAAAAGGTGCAGCTCTACATCCGAGCACAATACACGCGTCATCGGAGCAAGACGCTTGAGAACTGAACACTTTTTCGCAGTACATCTGTAACGTGACTCACCTGAGACGCTCACTTGTCAGTTCACCCCCCCCTCCTCCTTTATTTTTATTCGTGTGATCACGTACAACTTCACTATTTTCAAGAAGATGAGCATTGAGGACACACACAAAGAAAATAGGAGAAAAACTGGGGGGACGGTAAAAGAAGGGCAGATTGCCAGGAAATTTACCTTGACTTACTTTGTTGTTGCTGGTGGTAAACAATGAACCTAAAAAAAAAAAAGAAACAGCAAAGAAACCAATTGGGTAGATATTCAAATCGTCTTGCCTTTTTTCGCATCATTGGTGCGATCGGAAACGAACAAGCAGAAAAGAACCAGTATCGGTAAAGAGAGAGAACGAGAAATTCTTGCGCGATGATAGAAATACGCCGTTTTTTCCGGTTTTGTTGAGAGGGGCTTTTTGTCATCTCTTCTCTCACGAAAACTGACGCATGAAGCAAGGAAGGGATGAGAAGCAAATTAAGGAATGAAAACAAAAACCGATTGAAAAAAAAAAAAAACGCACAGAAAGGCACTGAAACAATCTCAGCCGGCTCATACACAGGAAGACGTATGCTTGTGAGTGAGCAACGGTTCCCTCAATAGACCACGCGAGCCTGCGGCACGTAGCGGCGCTTCAGGGCAACAAAGGAGGACGGCAGCGTGCGGGCATGAGGTGAGTTGCGCGGGAAGGCCAAGGCAGCAGCCTCGCGTGCGACGCAAGGACACTTCGTCCTGGGTGAGGTGGTGACGGCGTACTCGTCGTCGGCCGAAGTCAGACAGAAAGCCTGCATGGCCGTCCCTTTGTCCGTCAACACACTCTGTTGTGTGAGGCGTGGCGTCGACGCGATAAACTCCGGTACCGTAATCCCCTCGCTCTCGTGCCGCGCGACCAGGTCCTTCAGCAAGGCGAGGAGGGTGTGCAAGGTGTGGTCGGCTAGCTCGCCGCCCTCGTAGTCCTCGACGAGGACAGCGTTCTTCTCGTAGCCGCGGCAGCAGTCCGGTGTATTCTCGACGATGATGGTGGAGGCGAGATCGCGGCCCAGCAGTCGCAGCTCCTTTGTCGCGGAGGACCCGTTGAACCAACGACGGTGGCGGTAGACGGTGTGACAAATGGCGCCAAAGGGGTCAATTTGCGCCACCACGGCGTCCGCGTAGCGATGTTTGCTGGAGGTCCACACAATCGTCTCGCAGTGGTCGGCGAGGAAGCGCATGAGTTTGTCCATACCCGGGCGAACGTACAGCGGGCCCTGGCGAGCATAGATGAGCGTCTCATCGAGGTCCAGCACCACCGTCAGGCGGTTCTGGATCTCCATCGGCTTTGGCGGAACCAAGTACTCTCCCGAGGCAGTAATGGAAGGGGAACGGCGAAACACCTCTGTTGACTCCGTCATCGAGTCCTCGAGGCACAGGGAGACCGCGCTAGGGCAGTAGGTCCCACGAAAACTGGCACCACGGCGGCGTTGCAGAGGCATCCTTGTCACGTGAGAAAAAGGAAAGGAGAAAGGAAAACAAACAAACACACTTAATAAGGGAGTCAATTAAAAGCAATACAAAAATATAATTTTGGAGATAGAATAAACTAAAAACGCTTAAGTTGAAGCTGGAAGGGAACAAGAGGGGCGCAAGTAGACAGCAATACTGAGCGTGTGTACTAATATATCGATGTGGTTATATGTTCGTGTGCATGTAAGCTAGATAGCAGTAGTCCCATCACTGGAACGTTATTCTTGTGTTTTGTTTTCCTCCTGAGAGAAAACCCTAGGGAATCCCTGCAGCAATGATACTGAAAACCGGGTAAACAAAGGCGAATTAATATACGATTAGGGAAAAAAGGTAGAATCGAGAAAAAGACACGAGAAAAGGCAAAAAGAAGGGGAACGCAAGCAACTGTGATAAGGCTGAAATACACTAGAAAGACGAGCCCGACGAACAACAGCAATCAAATAATAATAATGATAATAACAAGGGCGCAAGAAGGGAAGACGACGGCTGAAGCCCAAACAGACAGTCAAGTTTTTCTTATCAGGGAGCTTGTCACTAATGCGGAAGCTTTAGGAAACTGTAGTAAAAGACACGCACACCAAAAGTTATGTACTTAGAAGGAAAAAGCGAAAACAAAGAAGAAAACGGAGAGAGATGAAAACTCCCGAGAAAAGAGAATTGAGCTGATACGTAAAATGAAGTCCGGGTACGCGCCAAGCCGGCAAAAAAAAAAGGAAATAATAGTATTGAGAATAATACAGCAGCCAAACGCTAAAAGAACAGCTGAAAGCAAATGTGGCACCGTTCTTCGAGTTTCTTCGTTTTCCTTCTCCCGAATGTGTCTAGAGCAAAAAGCAGAAAAAAAAGAGGGACGCCCGATCACAGAACCAAATGGAAAAGGAAAGCGTTCCGAAATTGTTCAGCAGAGCTGCCTCACAAAAAAAAAAAAAACGATGTCAGTGATTGTTTCACACAAACAAAAACAAACACATATCAGTAAGAAGCAATAACCCGGTTTGTATTGAAGCCGATGTGAAAAGCAATATCAAATACTGAGTGCACGTCACTGAAAGCAAAAGTGTTTTCTTTCTTTAATTCCCTTCTTCCCAGATATGTGCAAAGGGATGGAAATACCGAAAAGAGGGGAACGTAGTAGAAAAAAAAAATGCAGAAAGAAAAGAGAGCAGCAAAAGGTAGACAAGAGAGTGAATCAAAAAGCACAACAGTTGTCGGTAATATTTGATTATTCCTTCTGCCGTAGCAACTTTTCCTTTTGTTGGCAATTTTACTGTGGAGATAGCACAGAAACCAAGGAAGAGAAACTTTTTTTTTTTTGAGCTTGAAAGTAATAAACAACAAACGAGCACCTTTAGAGCAATTGGTTACTGTGTGTGGTGGGCCAAGTAGTAAGTTGTTTTTCCCCACAGGAACGGATTGTGGTTTGGCATGACGAGCGCCGAGTGGAGTTACAGGTTTGAGTGAGAAAGAGAAAAAGATAAAATGAGTGTGTGCATTGTGTTGCGTAGTTTTTTTTTTTGTGCATGCGTTGTTGTTCATTTCGTTGCCAAATACGCACGAACAACAAGCCAAAAAAAAAAAGAAGAGGGATCAATGAAGGAGGAGGAGATAGCTATTGTTGTGCAAGTGCAAAGTGGAAGTAAGGTTCAATAATTGGCTGGGTGGGAGTGGAAAGACGCGATTGGAAGGTCAGTCAGGGCCGCCGTTTCATTCATCATGACCACTGTTGCGCGGGATAGAACCTTTTTACCTCAAGACGAGAAAAGAAAGGGGAAAGCGGACTTTCGGGAGCCGAAGCAACCAGAAGAACGCAATCAAAACAATTGATTTATCGATATGACAATAAGTAACACTTATTGGAACAGAAAAAAGAATACTGATTTCCACCAAAGTCATCTCCGAAGAAGACAGCACGCTACGTTGCAACGAGAAACAGAGCATGCAAATACATACATTAAAACACTATTTGCCTGGTGCACTACTCCAACGTACATTAGTAACAACTGCCAAGCTCGGGCACAACAGTAAAAGCAAAGGCGAACTTGCCCTCACAAAGCAAAATTCACAACAATATTTGTCAAGAATACAGGAGGATAACCACTAAAAGAAGCGCAAGAACACAAAGAATACCCCTTACACGTCGCAACTAGTAAAAACCATTAGAGAGGATGAAAAAAGGGAAAGAAAAAAGACTTTGCGAATATAGAATACCACGTCAGTCGGAACGCTCACAAAATGAGCGCACCACAACAAGGGTAGACATTAGGAAACAGAGGAAAAGGAGAAAACAATTAGAGAAAAAGACAATGCACCGCATCGCCACAAGAACACACAGTCATACATATATATAATACCATCACTACTAATTTGTCACCACTGAATTCCCTTGCAAGGCCGCAAATGTACCAAGCACTTTCATATGTCTTCCCCGCGTTCTCACCTTGGCTTTCTCTTACTCACCGGACTCGCGTCTGCAACGAACGCATTGACACTCAAAGAGGTAGTGCTCAAAGAGCTGCTGTTGCCGGACCATGTACGGCAACGACGTGTCAACGTAGCTGATCGTCAGCTCCTCGCCTGCGGCAATGTCCCGCAGCGCCACCACTGACAGCGTCTCGTCGTTCACAGCCGCGTACTGCACATTCAAGTTCGGGTCACAAGAATGATTGAAAAGGCAGCCGACGCCGTAGATACCCTGCCCACGTGAGCTGTGCGACAGCTCCGCCACGTCAGTCAGCGACGTCGACTGCAGCAAGCCGCGCTCAAACTCCTTCATCTGTGCATCGCCATCGGGCAGACCGGAGACGAGCTCGCGGTGCAGCTCGTAGGGCGATGGCGGCGAACGGTCTTGCCCGTTCAGCAGTACCGCCCCCATCAGTTCCGACCACCGCGGTGGGTGAAAAAAGGCATTTTCCTCATTGTTCATGTCGAATAAACGAGACAGCAGCACTGCGGTCTCACTACACATCTGCATCTTATCGCGTCCCCCCGCTTTGAAGGCCGCCGCCACCTCCGGGATGGCCATCGGGTCCTCCTTGCTCGCCTTGAAAGCAGCCGCGTGTGCCATCACCTCGGCGCTAGGCGACGCCGACGTGGGCACGTTGTCAATCAGTAAGTAACTGAAATAGAAGGACGTGAGGGGCGAACGAATGAGTTGTGCATAAGGGGCGAAGGCGTGCTCGAGACTGTGGCCGTGCAGGCGGTGCGCACACAAAGTTTGTGCCACGATGCGGAGGCCCAACATGGCAGTGTCGCTGAAGTCAACCCCATTCTGCACCCAGTCGTACGCAAAAAACTCTTCACGGGCTTTCTGCTGCGACGGTGACATCCGACCAGCGCAGGAGACCCAGTGAAAACTCAACACAGATGCCTCACGGCAGCGCGCGCTGCAGAAGATGTCGGTGCAGCCTGTCTCCTTCCACAGACACGGTACCGCAGGCTCGGTCACGTGCAGGTTGTGATAAGGAAGTCCCAGTGCGGCTTTCTTGCGATGTGTGATACGGGCCACCTGCATTCGTGGGGTCTCCAGCGCCTTGAGGCAGTGCGCGCACACCGGCACACCGAGCTTATAGTCGTCCATATTCTGCGAGCAGCACAGCGCCGTCTCTTCGTGCACGACGGCATCTAATGTGATGGCCCGCGTGGCACAGAGCCCTTTGCCTTTGATCTCGTCCGTAAATACCTTTAGACACGTCCCGGCGAGCGCCATCGTGTAGAAGTCCTGCGTGTATGTCCATGACGGGCCACCGCGCTTTGCACGCGCCGTCATTGTTGTTATTTTTACACGAGAGGGCAAGTGGAGCGATAACCTCTTTGAAATAAGCTGAGGAGACGGTTCCGAACAAGAACGCCAACCCCTCAAACATTATTATGGTGGCATTACGGCAAAGGAAGGAGAGAACGTGCAAGCAGTGAGAGGCAAAACAGCGCAGCATATAAAAACGTGTACGTGTTTATAGAAACGACGAATTCTGTTCCGTGGTATCCAGCACGAGCAAAGAAATGCGACCCACTGAGTCTTCACGGTATTAAAATACAACAAGAAGTAAAAGGCAGCTTAACAGCTTTAGGAAAAAACAAAACCACTTCCTATTTGTTGGAGAGGATCAAAACGAAGAACTGCTGATGTTGCAACCTTGTCAGTCGTAGGGAAAGAAAGAAAAAGAAAATACAATAATGGCGCGGTGAAGGAAGAGCCGGATTCAAAGACAAAAATGCTCCAGAAGCTCAAGAACACACCTTACGCTGGATATCAGGGTTGAGTAAAGCAGAAAAATCGAAGTCAGACACAACAAATTGTCGGTGATCACGCAGCAGGTAGGATGCGGAACCCATCTCATTTAATCGACTGCGGATGCGCGCAAAGCTCATTATCTCTTCTTCGTTATGGAAGTTGTAATGCGCCGTATACCCGCTACGGTCGTCCTCGCCCTCGCTGTAGTACACACTGCAGCTGCCACTGCTGCTGCTGCTTCCACCAAACAGTGTACTACTCTCTGCCCCATCCGTGATTGCACGTGCGTCTCGATCGACGTACGCCGGGTCCATCAGGTGCTTCCACGGTACGACAGATGTGAAAAGGAGCTTCACGTTGTTCTGGTACAACTCGTCAACCAACACGATGAACTGATGGGAAGCGTTATAGTTACTCCGGCCGATGTGCGGCACGTTAGTCACAACGACGGTGTGAAAATACGAGGCAATCAGCTGCATATCAGCGGACGAAAAGCCCTCCCGCGCACCGCAGATGTCGGTAAAGTCAAACATTGCGCAACCGCCGCAGCGCACAGGGATGACAACGCTGCGGCCGTGATGCCACAGAATGTCCTCCTTAATCCATTCCACGGGGCTATTAGTACTCGTACTGGCGCTGTCAGTATTACGACGGCTGTTGTCTTCTTGATTACTAGCGACTGTATTGCTTGCCCGAAAGCCATGCTCGACGAGGCGCACCAACCGCTCCATATTCGCACGCGTATTTGGGTGCAAAAAGATCTGCCGGTGGTGACACTCACCAACCTCCTTAACTCGATAGTCGCAGATGTCGCCGCAGTGCACAACGTGGCAGTACTGATGCAGCACGGGCAGAAACTGGTTGAAGGAGGACGAGATGTGGCAGAGGTCTTCGGGGCGGCGGTTGCTGGTAGTGAGAAGAAACAAACCCTGCCGGAAGGCGTTGGTGAAGAAGGTGGCGAGGAGAGAAGCGTGGGCCACATCGAAGGTTTGAAACTCGTCGAAGCACAGGATGGGGCTTTCCTGCAGTACCTCTAGCACCACGATGTCGATCGGGCGGACGGTATGCAGCGCCTGGCGTTCCGACGATGTGGCCGCGCTGCGACGCCGCGCCGTCAACTCGATCTCTGCCCGGAAGAGACGGAGCTCCAACTCACTCATAAAAGAATGTAGGTGCGAGCGACGCTTCGCGTACGGTGTGACGCAAAGACCAAATAAGTCCAGGATCATTGTCTTGCCGATCCCCACGTCACCCCAGAGGTACAGACCGCGCTTCTCAATCACACCGAGGTTTTCAGCCTCGAGAAAGCCCAATGTCCGAGTGACGGAATCGGGGAAGAGCCGACCCGCACGCGTCGCGAACACTTTCCACACGGAGGAGGGAACACCACTCATCGACTGCAGCCACACCTGGCCCCGCTTCCAGCTGGCAGAAACCCACGGTCGTGTATAGGGAGTAACTTTACCGGCCATCTCGTCTGCATGGCTCTGGTCGATAAAGTGCAGCAACGGGGTGCACGCCTCCGCCATGTGTCGCTGGCGAGTGTCGTTTTCGATAACGCCTTTGCGCACCAGTTGCTCGTACGCCTCGACGACGGTGCGCTTCGTGGAGAGGTGGGTCGCCCACATGTTGAATCGCAGAACACTAGACCGCATGTTTTCTGAGAACGGCAAGTAATAGCAGTGTCACATCACACGTAGAACAAAAGGTGTGCCGTGGAAGCCCGCAGTTGCCTTTGACTGCCTGGGGAGTTGAATTAACTAAAGCTGAGATCAACTGAGGATGTACATGTAGAGATATTAATGAATGGAGAGTCATGTGTCGAGAATAGAAACTATGTGGGAAGGATTTTGGATATATATATATATGGGCGGGGAGAGGGAATAGCCTCAAAGGAGTGTGTTGACGATGGTATCTGCCTCTTGAATTGCACACTTTTCAAAGGAAAGGAGGAGAACCGGATCCAAAGAAAAAAAAAAACTTCCAAAGTTGTCAATAATTAGATCGGCAAAAGAACCAGAGCGTTGAGAAAATGGAATGCACACTTTTACCGCGCTAAACACTCTTGCTTGCAAACAGACAGTTTCCATCGTTGTAAATACCAGGCCAGCACTGTAACCTCAGGTGAAGCATCTCCTTTCACAACAACAACAAAAGCAGGACAAATACTTGTGTATTGTTGCGATTAGTTTGCCAGATGTCCATCAGAGATCATCACTGTAAAAGTGCCTTTTAAGAAAAACGGTGCAGAGTAAAACAAAAATTACTTCATTTTCAATCATCAGTCATAATCTCTTGTGCTACGCCATGGCCAAGACGGCCTGACGCAGCTCCTCCAACAACGCGGCGCCGGCGCTGCCAACCGTGTTACTCTGCAGCGCCGAAATGACGCTCTCTTTTGCCGGCACAAGTGTCTTTGGCACAGCCGCCTCCGTCGCAAGTCGCGCTACCACTCCGCTCACTGCCTTGCCAGGAACCCCCACCGTGCAACGAAAGACGAGGTGGATGAGCAAGGTGCAGATCGAAGCGAGCAACTTGCCATTTGCCGCGGCGTCTTCCGTAGACGCAGGAAACGCCTTCACTACCTCCAGCGCGGCTTCCCTCATCTTGGTGTAGACTTCGCGCTCCACCTTTTTGCTCGGTGCGTGAAACGAGGCAACAGCGATAACACCGGAGCTGCTCATCTCACGCAGTGTCTCCATAAAAGGCTCGAGGTTCCTGCCCGTCAGCGCCGTGAGCATGGGTTGCAGGCTGTTGCGACGGCTCTCCGAGAAAGGCTGCAGAGCCCTCTTCAGCTGTGCGGGTTGACTCACCTCACACAGCGCAGCTGTCACCTTCTCGCTCAGCGCCGGTAAGTCGAAGCTCTCGTTGCGCAGGACTTCACGTGCTAAGTGGTATGCGTGCGTCGTCATGACATCGCGCACCACTGCAGCAGCTGTCGGCTCGTCCAGCTGCGCCATCGCCCACTCCACGCCTTTTGCCAATAGGCCAAGATCAATCCATCTTGCCGCCAGCTCTTCTCGTAGCAACGCACGCGACTGCTTCAACTCCGCCGCGGCGCTCGTCGCAGCCGAGACGGCCAGCTGTTGCTGCACAGTGTCGATCATATCGCCCCACCGGTCGGCCAGTTCACGTAGAACGCCACCGTAGTGGTCACGTGGTAGATTCAGTACCGAGGCGATGGTGTCCTCAACCACCACGTCGGAGTTGACCTTGGACGTCTTCGCGCTGCTGAACGCAGCATGGAGAGCCATCTTCACTTTCTCCTCTGCAGTAGCCGAGAGCAACACGCTGTCTGCCATGAGCAACATGGTTTCCAGGCCTGGGTAGTGCTCTTTCAGTCGCGGCGCAAGCGCCGGCCAGTCTTTCTCAACCTCCACGAATAGCGGGAGGTGCTCCGCCACATCCACCGCCAACACTTCACCCTCCACGACGCTCTGCAGAGCTGGTAGGTTGCTGAGATACTTGTCCGAGACAAAGCCATTTGTGAGCGCGTAGCCGCACAGAGGGTACGCCTCACTGGCCCGCATCGCCACCCGCACTGAATCCTTTGCTGTTACTGCAAGGGAGTTGTTGCTGTTGGACAACTTCCCAGACAAGCCCTTGCGGCGACCACGGCGTCCGTGAGTCGGCCCGCTCGACGTGGACGACATGGTGCCTGCCGTGTCCGCTGTCATTGATGCATCCACCGCTTCCGCCGGATTGTAGTGTTCGATCAAATACTGCCGTGGGTTGTGGATGCCTAGTCGCCGCAGCGGCGCGTACTCAACGTAGCCGTTCGACGCATACAAATTGTGCACCTCAGCCGTGCGCTTCTCCTCGAAAATGCGAGGGATGTACGTTTGGGCGCCGTCGAAGCTACCGGGCAGCTGGCCACGCAGCTCCTCCACGACGGTCTGGAGCAGCGGGACGAAAAGGGCGTTACGCTTGTAGAAGGCATCCAACCGTACTGGCTCCTCTGCCGCCAACAGGCCAGCCCGCACGACCAAGCGCTGGAGCTTCACAAACTGCTTTGTGTACAGAGAGGAGTTCTGCATTACCGCATCCAACCTGCCGTTCGCCATCGCCTTGCTGAGCAAGTCTTTTGCGAAGACGGAGCTCAGCTGATTCATGGAGGCAAACTGCGAGATGGCCAGTGAGCCTTGCTCCCGCAGGAGGTCACCAGCCGCGAGCACGATCGAGTCCAGGTAACTTTCCGTCATAAGCTCGCCGCCCTCCAGAATCACCGTGGAGTTTTCCTCCAGAACAGCAGGCAGCACTCGTTCAACTTGGTAGGCGTGCACACTCAGCAGCCCAGGCAAGTCGACGACGTTGAGACGGCCGCCGTTGGCCAGCACCTCATCAACAATTTCACTCTTCAATTCATCCCAGGTCAGGTACTCTTTAGCATCGGTGGTGTAGAGCAACTCTATTAGCTTCTTCTGCACCAGTGCGTTAACGATCTCGACGGCGTTACGCTCCGTGATCTGGTTCGACACCTCCTCCTTCTGAAGGGACCGAAACCGCTTCACGAGCTCGCTTAGCTCCACATCGTCCATTGTAAATGCAAGAAGTGGAGCGAATCTAAGACTGTACGAAATAGAAAGAGGGTAACACAAAAATAAGTGGCGGTGCACTATTCAGTCAAGTAAGCAGAGTAATGCTGTGTTCAGAACCACATGTACTTTAGCGATCGTGAAATGGAAAGGAGACCTGCGCACAGAAGCGGAATGAGAATAGAGGAAATATCTGACGCACAGGTAGTTACTATTTACCTTGATCACACGGCTGAGCCCACGATTAGTCAAAAAAGCCCTGTAAATTCACTTGGAAACTCCAGCTAACACTCAGAGAGCTGAGATCAAATTGCGTATACATGGAGAAACTGAGATGTATTCCCGTTCCACTACATAAAAAAAAAACCTCTGCCAGCGTTTGTTGGTGTTGTTTTGTTTTTCTTCTGCGCTAAAGTGAACTCAGAGGAGAGACCACGCAGGAGAAAAAAAGACTCGTACTGTGTAAAACAAGAACCAGGCAGTCCTCTCAAACCAATTATCAGCCCTGCCTAAGCTCAAGCTGTTGGAATTCTACGCAAAAGTGTCGTTTATTTCCTTTGCACCACTAACAACATACACTTTTATGCATCCGTTGACAAGACGTGCGTGCCACGCGCGTACACCTCGCCGCTGTTTTCATCCTCGAACGAGAAATCCATAAAGATGATGTCTTTCGATTGGTGCACTAGGCGCGTCACACAGCTACAGTTCCTGTCCTCGAATACAGCGGAGAGGAAGCTAATCTCGAAACTGATGGACCGCACCGACTTCATCGGGACATATGCGCGGGCATGAATCTTCGTGAAGGCGTCCGCCAAGGTGGAGAGCGCACCGCCATGCACCGACTTGAAACCGTTGTGGCTTCCACGTGTCGGCTGCCACGGGAAGACGAGGGTGCCTTCCGGTCTCTCCCGAATGCTACTTGGTGCAAAGAGAACGATGCTGAGGAGGTGGGCGGTGTAGTTCTGCGGGCGGTCCATCACTCGCTGTGCTGCCGCCGTCGCCTGCTGGATGGTGACGGAGTTGAGGGCAAAGCGGGTGGCCAGCATGACGTGTGTAGAAAAGGTAAAAGGGAAGATTAAGGGGTTTTCTTTAGATGTGGTCCGATCGGTATGCGTGTGTGCGTGTGTGCGTATAACTACTTGTTGGCTTGCTATGTGAAGAAAACGCGACGCAACAGCGCTTCACGCCAAAACCCAAAAACTGGTAAGAAGGGAAAAACAGTTTGACGAGCGAATAAAATACAATGCAGCGTGAAGCAGCACACACTAACGTGGGAAGGGGTAAAGGCGCATAAATTGTGCGCCGCGTCCAGCAATTGAAGAAACATACAGAACATTCACACCCATCGAAGCAACCAGTGGAATTTCAGCCACATCGAGAGGCGATTCTTCTGGCAACAACAGCAACAGAAGAAAAAAACTACCATCGCGAACGGGGCCACATGGCGTGAGACCTGAAACGAGCAACGATTCTAAACTCGCTTAATTTAATAAGTCGTAATTCTGTTTCCCCTTTCAATGAAATCTGTGGCATTTAGAGTGTACAAGAAAGACAAGAAAATTGGATAGCAAGAGCACTACACCGCTATCAGCAGCACAAGCACATGTGCGCGTCCACTGCGACAGAGAGCAAGAATCAAATACTACGGACTCTTAAGTGAGGATGGGCCGTTTCAGCTTGCAGTTCCCGACTTATTAGGTTCCTCTTCGCATGCACTGATCGGCCGGTACTAAAAAGGAAAAGCTAACCAGCAACACATCACAGCTAGTGAGTAGTCTCGTTCGCGTCTGCAAAAGAAAACTCGAGGTCCTGCACAATGTCCTCGTGGGTGTGCGCAAATGTTTGCGGGTCCGAGAGGTCGACAAGCGAGGTGGCCCTGTGCAATGCCCGCACCCGCTCACTGCTAACGACGCGAGTGGCGGTGCACATCGCCGTGTACTCGCTGCGGGGAAGGCAATCCAAGTGCATCAGCCGCTTCGTCGTGAGGGGGTCGCCGCAGACTTCGTTGTGCAGTCGCATCGCCCGCCACGGCACCTTCTCACCACACCTGCGGCAGTCGAAGAGTTGCGTGAGCAGTCGGGCAATCTTCGCATTCTGCTGCCCTCGTGCCCCGTTGGCTGTCTTCGATGCCGCCTCCATCAGGTGCTGACGCAGCTCATCATAGGTGGAGAAGCCCCAGTAGGTGGCACCGTAGAGCACAAAGATCTCCTCCGACGGCATTATGTCACGCACCGCCACGATGAAGACGCGGCCCGGGTGGGCGTCGTATTCCATTAGCTGCGCGTTGGCCCTCAACGGGCCGTCGTCATTGATGAAGGTGGCGAGGGAAAGGTGCTCGCCCGTCTCCGTCACGCCGTCAATGAAGGAACTGCTCGACTTCACCCGCACCACATAAATGCCGCGTAGGGAGCCTTTTGCGGCGCTGCGCAGCGATCGGCCACGGTACTCGCACAAGATGCAGCCCTGCGGCACGCGACGCGTCGCACGAACGAAAAGTCCGAGCCCCGCCTGTGATCCAATTGTGGATGGCCGCACCTCGAAGAAGCGGTGCTCAGCGCTGGCGGGGATGTAACGCACCACCGACCCGTTGTCGGTGCTCGTAAGCGTCATGCCGAGCTCCTGGTACTCGCGACTTACTAGCAAGTTCACACGGCACGAGAAGCGCATGTTGCGCGTGGCATAGGACTCCCTATCGTACTCAATCAGCTTGCCCTCCTCCACCATTCGTTGGCACGCGGCGTAGAGCACATCCTCGTCCAGTGCGCCGTCCAGCAACAGCGCGATGGTGCGGATGGTGAGAGGAACACCGAGGCGGACGCACATGTCCCCGATTACATGCGACAGAACCTCAAAAATCATGCATCGACGCGCGGATGAATTATCTACTACTAGAAAGCATATACACTCCTAAACAAATTTTGAACGGTACTTTGAAAAGTCGTTTGTGTCACAAGAAATAGAAACAGGAAAGAGAAAGGTCAACAGTGGATGTGGGAAGCTGACGATAAACACAAAAAGTCGATTAAAAAAACAAAATGGCGTGTTTACCATCCTCAAGAAACTCCTGAGTCAGCAAAATGAATGAGCGAGAAGACTTGTAGAGGTCTAACAGCACGACCATCAAGCATGAAAGCGTTGGCTCTCGTCATTCAACAAAGCAATTTTCATCCGTGGAAACAACTTTTAAAAGTTGAGTACCACGTATAGGGCGGATCTGACTCTCGTCGTTCCACGTGACAGAATCTCTTCACGGCGTTACTTTAGATGATGTCATAATCTTCTTACAACGCAAGAACCAACGCGGACGGCGGCAAAATTAGAAGCGGTTGAAGTTACTGAAGCAAACGATTAGGAAAAAATGGGGTAGGTTGAGTACCTACAAGGATCGCGTTACGTATTGAGAAATTAAATTAGGCAAACTACAAGTTGCAAAGTCTAAAAGGCAGCGGATAAGAATTAGGCAGAAGTTCGCCCTCTCGAGACCATCGCAATTCCTCGTGTGAGAAAGAAAAAGATGCAGCAGAGGTCGGCTCATATCCGGCAGAAGCCAAACGGGTTTATTAGCTCGATCCAAAAACGACAACAACCGGGCACCAAACTCCTTATTCAACACGTTCTTGGAAAAAAAAAACGCAGCAAAAATAAGCAAAGCAAAACGAGTGAAAAAAAAAGTTGAATCGTACATGCTTGGATTATCTATGTGTGCTGTCTGTCTGCCTTCATCTCTCGTCCTTAAAATGAGAAAGCAAACGCCATGTAGGTACCGATGGTGGAGAAGAGCAGCCCCATAAACAGCAACCACCATGAAAGCAGGGCGTCCATCCAACTCGTTAGATACGTGCCGGACGAACGCATTTTCATCGCAAAGAGCGCCGGGAAGGTCATGGAGAGCGTGGCGCTGAACAAGGCACCGAGAATGGAGACGGCCTTCGCCACATCAGGAAGAAAGATGGCGAGGACGCAGCAGCACACCGACAGCAACACGCCCAGCTTCGTGCGCGTCTTCTTCGGAATCTTTGTACCACCACCTCCGGAGAGGAACATGAAGGCCGCAAGCCGACACGGGAAGATGCAGAAGACAAAGGAGATGGCCGCGCTAAAGCAACACATTAGCTGGCACACCATCATCAACACGTCAGTTTCTACGTTGTAATTTGACAAAATGTTACCATTCGACAGCTTCGGGAAGGTCATGCTGCCGAGCACGCCAAGGGCTACGTAGAAGATCGACACGACCCCCAGTGCAAGGGAAGTGGAAATGAGAATTTTATGACCGGTGCGGTCGTGCAGGTCCTTGATAACAGCCATCACATTTGACTGCACTTCATACGAGAAGACGAAGATGGGGGCGGAGAACATGTAGGGCAGCACCGCCGCCAAACGGCCAGTGGAGAACGCTTGGTTTGGGTCCGCAACATCATCCTTGACGGGGCGGGCCTTCGCCGTAGTCGGCACTGTTTCTGGCGCAAAGAAGCGGTACGCGATGGTGAAAATGATGAAGATGGTGAAAAGGTTGCTCACGAGGCCTTTTGTGCGCAACGAGGCTAAGCGGGAGTTGAAGGTGAGAGGTGTGATGATGAGCATCGAGGCGATGAGGCAGATGGAGCCGCCGGTGTCGCTGCGCATCCACTCCGGTAGGAAGAAAGCCCGCCCGACTAAAATTGGTGTGACGCTATCTTTGATGAAGTTCAAGTACACGACAGCACAGCCTAAGCTGTAGAAGAAGAGAATAAAGCGAATCACCCACCGCCCCTTCGCACCGAGGAAGAAGCCGGCGACGGTCTCGTAGTCATCGGAGTCGGCTGAGAGGGAGGCAAGGGCGAGGATGCGCACCGACAAGAAAGTAACGGTCACACAAAACACGACGCACAGAATGGCAAAAGACCAGCCACCCACCACGAATGCGAGCGGTAGCGACAGCATCGTCGGCGTGCAGGCCGTCGTAACGAGGCCCAGCGCGCCGGACAGCACGCCATCACCGGGGCAGCAGCTCTCCAGCAGTGACCCCTTCATCTCCTCCAGACTGCTGAAGGTGCGGTTGTCGAAGAAGATGCTGCCGTTGGCGGTCTGGCGCCAGTCGTGCTCGTCGCCGACGACGGAGGCCGCACCGCCGAGCACCGACCCACCGCGGATGTCGTTCACGAGATGCGTCGTCTCCCCGTCTTGATCGGACATTCCTCTGAATCAAGAAAAAAAAAATGAAATGTGGGTAAAGTAAGCTGCGGACACCGCAACGGTCTGGAGAAAGAATTGCCGCGAAAACAAGACTGAACAGCTTCTAAAGCAAAAGGGAACACAAGACAAGAGTGATGAATACACGTCACAACGATACGCTGTAAGCAATTGAGGGGAAAAAAGGGAATTGGCACAGTGGAAATAAAAAGACAAGGGCAAGCAGTATTCGACGGTATTTTTATTTTTTCTTTTAAGCTCTTGCAACCAAGGTATTTTCAGCAAAAGAAAGCAATAGTGAAGGTTGAAAACCCCAAACCGTCGCTTATTGCTTGACACGCCCAACGTGATTGTTCCCAGTTCGCGTGCAAGGGAAGACCCGAATGTATCGCTTTCAAAGGAATACCAGTAAGATAGCCTCACTATGACCGCATTTAGGTTACGATAGCTGTGGTTTCCCCGTTAATGTGAAATTCACTTGGTGGCTTAAACATTGCATGTGGTGGGCAAATATATAAAGACGAGCAACGAACTAAGAAAACGGCAGGTACATGCAACACAGTTATCAAGCACACGAATAGATGGGAGTGTGAAGGTGAAGTTCTATGCGCTCTTTTGATTTCCAACTTCCCTGGTGATGCATCTTGGTTACTCCCTGTACGGGTGAAAGCATCCGATCAATCAAAGATGGGCTTACCTTCGCGAAGGTCGGTTTTGAGTTGCGTAAACTGTTCAAAGTTCACCCGACTGTTCTCGCCGTACTTCTCGATTAAGATCTTTGCCTTTGTGTCCGTCTGACGCAGCCCGATCTCGCTCAGTACCTTTTCGAATTCCGGTAGCTCAATGAAGCCGCTGCTGTTGACGTCCCAGCGGTGGAACATGGCGTAGTCGGACTTCTCTGTAGTGTCACCATCCAAGAAGGCCAGCGGCAGCATGCCCAGAATGAGGCCCACCATAATACCTACTGTACCTCCGAGGTGGCCAGCTAAGAAGACACGCCGGTCCTTCATCTGCTCCTCCGTCAGCACCGGAGTGCTGAAGTTCAGCCTTTGCACCGCCTTGTCAATTAAGCCGTGCACCTGCATTCCCAGCATACCGGAGCAAACGTTGCCCATAGCAGCGGAGGCAAGCACGGAGCAGTTCAGGTAGAAGCCGAGGGTGCCGTCAATCATGTCACCCGCCAAGATCATCGTCGCGTTATCCAAGAATCCAAAGCCGACAAACGGTAGACCCGCTTCGAGGGCAATCATGAAGAGCGTCGCCAACGGCAGTGCCTTCGAGACCGTTGCATTTGTCGAGATGTTGGCCGCCGACGCTGGCTTCGCCTCTGCCACGCGCTTCTTCTCCTCCTGCCGTCGCTTCAGCGCGCTCTCGAACCAGTGGTCGAAGTCTTTGGGCGAGATTTGACGGTCCTTGTCTGCATCCGCTTTCTCCACCTCCTGCGCGGCGCTCTCTTTGCCGAACCACTCCATGGCACCGCCCGTGACCACCAGCCGGCGGCGGCTTTGGGGGTCCATACTAGCCACCACTTCCATCAAAATGCGTGGGTCGTTCTCGATGAGATGGGCGATGCGCTGCAGCTCTTCAGCAGTCAGAGAGTTGCTCGTAATGTTTGAGGACGCGGCTGCGTTTGCTGGGACTGATGTACGCAGTAGCGGCGTGGTGGAGAAACACCGCCGCAACATCGTCGCGGTCTGCGGGAGGACCCGACAGGAAAAGAAGCGTTGCATGAGCGGTAAAGAAGAAAAAAAGAAATTCGCAGCTAAGATGATTAGATGGGCAAGTACTACGAAGTAACGACAATGACACTTGTTGACAACCGCTGTTTCTCGTTTTGAGCGGCGTCCTTGGTGACGTCAATAATTCTATAAAGCAAATTTACTCTATGGATTAAATACATGGTCACTTGTATTTCCTTTTAAGCGATACAAAGAAGCACTGCTTGAGCTCTTACGTGTGTGTGTGTGTGTGTGTGTATGTGAAAACGGAATTATCAAGGTATATTTAGAAGTTGCAGAGACTATCACACACGCTCCGTTAAAGCGAGAGAAAAAAGGAAAATGGTCAGTCAAAAGGAAACGGCAAATCGTCATGCGTTGCGTCCCTGTTCGGCTACAGACTGGAAGGGCGGGCACCTAACCGAAGGAAGCTAAAAGAAAACAAAGACAGATAAGGAAGCAGTGACTTGTACAACTGAAAGAGAAAGCTGAACATAGTCGATTCGATAGGGCAGCCTCACTTTCCCTTGGCAGAGTGCTCCTTTAAAAGGAAGAAGCTGCAGAACTCTAACAAAAATAAAACAACAACAATAATAATAACGGTCACGCATACTGGACGTGACTGAAAAACACTGGCCCTCGCATAAAGCTCTCTCAACAACTTCAATTATTTTGTTTTTAGTGTGGGGGAAAACACCTTCTATTTTAAGTTGCTGCCCGCTTACCGAAACTGCATCTACATAAACAGCTTCTTAGACTTGCTTTTAATAGTGCTCGTTGCACGACAACACGCCTCCAGTGTAAACCACAACAATTGAAAGTACAATTTGATAAGTATTTTGAAGTGAAAAGCAACTCACAGCAGCAGGCATAGGTGGAAGCCATTAATAAAACAGACAAGTGCACATCATTCAACCTAAGTTGACAGTGCGGGGTCGTCCACGTGGATGGGATGGCCGTACACCGCGACGCCGCTCTCAATGCAAGCGGTCAACTGCTTCACCGCATCCTTGCTGCCGTCAAGTTCGTACAGCTCCACTAACTCATCGGTAAAAACATCTGAGAAAAACTTCATGTAGTCGTCTCGCAACTGTTGCACCGCAGTGACAACGTCGCTAGCAGAGTCTCGGGTCGGCCTTGGATCAGTCATCTAAATTGTCTAGCACTATTGGCTAATTCATAATAATAATAAAAGATGAAGTCTGTGAAAACAACCTCTACTCAACTTGTTTTTCTTTTCTTTCCGTGTTTGGTTATATGTAAAGCTGAAATCTGTATAAAGAAAAGTCAGATAAAACAAGCAGAGTAATGGAGAGGCAGCAGCAAAAAAGTGAATTGGTATCAGCAACGCAGCAATGACAGAGAATTCGCTTTCGATGGCACATTGAAATAGTTTCAGTTTTCTCTTTGTGGCACGCATTCCATAAAGGTTAAAGTAGTTCGCATCACGATTCAAGTGACAAGACCATTTATTGTGTGTATGTGTGTCTGTAGCTTCCACCTTCCTACAAACCAAATGTAACTCACGTTGTTTGGTTCTATCTTGTTCTTTAAGAGTTTCCTTAGCAGAGAGTAATGAACGCGACTATTCAGTGGAAAGCAATAGCGCAACGCAATTCATACTGCGTTACAAGAAGCAGCCCGTAATTAGTACAGAAGTGCACTTCATCACCACACAAGAGCAGCAAGCAACACAAAATACCCTCACTGCGAGTGCAGCTCCACCACTCCCTTCAGCTCTACCGCTGAGTCCAGCCGAAACTCTACAAAGTTGTGGTACTTGCACTGACTTCGGTTCAGCACCGGCTGCGGTGCCTGCTGTCTCGCCAGCAGCAACTCGTTGTCACTCTGCCACGCAGCAAAGGTTTCAAACATCTGGCCAGCGTAGGCCGCAGCAGTGCCCTCCACAGTGGCCACTGTAATGTGCAGAGGCACGCCTTCATGAACACCAAGATCGTTTGACGAAGAAATTCCTTGGACTGTGTGACGCCCGTCACTACCAAACACGACACCGAAGCAAATGGCGTGCCGGTCAATGAGCAACGTCTTCAGATATACCGCAACTTCATCGCCGAGCCGCAAGCCAACAGAGTTGAGGTACTTCTGAACGCTACCGTCGCCTATATGCGAACCTGTGACATCACCATTGTTGTGCAGCAGCGTCACGTGCGGCGTCGCCGTGTCCTTTTCAAACCGATCCTGCAGAGTCTTCGTAATATCCGGCAATGCGGTCGGCTCTCTTCCGCGGAACAACCACCCGCGCAGCCACTTCAGGTGGCCTCGTACGACTGTACCAGTAATCACTTTCGCAGCAGTCGTGGTAGTACAGCTGGTAAGACTCTTGTTACCCCACAGCGCGGACGACACCCTTGAAAGGAAACGCCGCCCAGCAGCAGCTAACGAGATTGATGTTGGTAGCGCTGATGTTTCAACGTATGGGGGACAGAGCGACGGAGACAGTACTTGTGCCACCATTTCTCGCAGCATCTCCATAGTGCAGGAGAGTCGTACACGCAGAGAGGGTGCTCTTATTGGTCTTCTGTTTTCGGTTGACAAAAAGGTTGTAATGTCCTCCAGCTGTGCGGCTGCGCTTTCTGGAAGGCCAAGCAGGCTGTACAAGAGTGTAGCGCGTCTCTGCCGTAGCTCGGCTCTGACAAAAGTCATCGACAACGCAAGCGGCGCTCCAGCCGTGAAAGTCGAAATCTCCTTTATTGAGCCACTTGTTCCACTCTCTAGTCGATACTCCAGCAGTTGCACTAGGCGTCCTTGCACCGCATTCACAGCCTCCGCAACTGTCCGTGTATTTGTATCAACGTACCAGCAGCATTCCTCCGGTGTGGGCGGCTGAAATTTCTTACGCACCGTGTAGAGGGCGTGCTGCGCCTCCGAGGCATTACGCAGAACTTCATGGCCGTCGCGGTGTCCGGACCGCTGTGCGCTGATCGCCGCATCGGCGCAGTCCACGTACAGAATTTGATAGCCATCCAACGAGGCAGGGACGCACCGACGCCACACTTGCCGACTTGCCTGGGTAGCGTTGCACCCATCGAAGATAAGCAACCCACGCTCTTGTGTTTCGTGGCAGAGCCGAGCCACATCACGCATTTGATCGCAGAGTGCGTCGTGCACCAGCGCACGGAGGCGCCGCTGCTTGTGTTTACTGCTGCTGTCGTCAACGCCGTGCCGCAGCGCCACCTCTCGGGTGACACTGTCGCGGCTCACGTAGACAACAAACTTAAATGGAGAGGAGGGAGAGGCATCTGCCGTCAAACTCTTCAACAGTGCTTTCGATAATGTCGTCTTGCCCGCACCAGGCAGTCCGCAGAGCACAAGTAAGGTGAGTGGGCAGTGGCTGCGCGGGTTAGCGGATCTCGCCGACACTGTCTGCAGGTGTACGAGTGCCTGACCGACCGTGTAAACAGCATCACGGTAACGCACCCGCGCTGTGGTCTCTATAGCCGCCTCAAAAGCCGCACTGAATCGCGACACGCCAGCATCGGTCAATCGTGTGCGCAGTTGCTCTACAGAGACATTGGGAGAGAGGTTGAACCATCCTAGCAGGCCGTGGTGATACGGATACGTCGGCGGCCTCGAGTCGCCCATCACGAGGGAGCGGAAGGCGCGCAGGACGACGTAGCGAGGCGCTTTGAGTTTCAACCGAATCGGGTAGCACCACGAGAACGCATCCTTTAGGTCTCGTTTTGTCTCCTCATTATCCGGTGTCACCTCAATTAACAGTACGAAGCCTTCTGCAAGCACTGGACACTCTGTGAAGGGTGAGTAGACGCTGTTCCATTCTTCCACCGCTTTCAGCACATCTTGCAGTGCCGAGCGGTCCGTCAAGGCCACACCAGGAACGCTTTTCACACCCCACTTTGTTGCGATGGTCGGCATGGCCGCAAAGCTGAGGCTCTGCTCCCTCAGCTGCGCTCGCTTCTGCACTGCAATTAGCACGAGCTGCTCATCAAATTCGTCTCCCTCCAATACTGGGTGTTGATAGTCTACAGCACGCCGGATGCACTCAAAGGACGCGCAGGCACCACACTCAAACAAGTCGGACGCCATTTGTAAACGCTGCTCATCGTTCAGCATCTCCAGCAGCTGGCGTGCCGCGTTGACATGTGGGCCAGCCAGCACGTGTTTGCTCATCACCTCAAGACGATGCCCATCTAAAGAAAATACCGTGACGACGAAGCCCGCCATTTTTCGCACTGCCCACACGCGATACACTGTACCCGCCCACAATCCTGGGTCGCCTAGCCACGTACCGCTCACTTCGCTGATGTCAAAGAACTTGTTGATGCCACGGCACACAATGGCGCCGGTGTCCGCTTCGAGAAGCAGCGACCGGGCACCGCACGGCAAGCCTTTCACGTCGCCCTGAGAAGCATCCTTGACACTGACAGACACGACGCGATTTGTACCTGACAACTCCACGGCTGAAGTAGTGGCTCGCCCTCTTTCAATGTAAGCCTCCAGGTCACGCACGTTGACGTAAGGAGAAGTCGGTGCTGCTAGCTCGCAGTGAAACCAGCACTCGTTTTTCAGCGCATCCATTTTCTAAAAACAGGAACGCACCCTACCTACGTTGTGGATGATAGCAATCAGATCGAGAAATAAAACAGCAAACCTCCAGAAGTAATAAAGAAAGAAGTGAGTTTTTGACGCGTTTGCGTACATCCACAAGGCGCAAGTCCCTTAAACTTGTTGCAATTTTAACCCTTGTGCTGAGGGGAAAACTCGCAACAAGCACTTAGCCCGTCGGAGTCAGTGGTACCGACACCAGAGAGAGCTTCTTTGCGATGACCGGTGAAGCAGCTTGATGCCACCTGGTGATAAAATGTCAGTGATAAAAGGCATGTTTTCCCCCAATTCTAGAGAAACACGTATTATAAGAAACGGAATAAGAGTCTGTTTGTATGATACACGTCTGAAAAGGGACGGTCAACCGACACAACAGTGAACCACTCAGAAGAAGGCCGCGGCATAGGGTTGAGCGTAGGATGCATCGTGAATGCCCGTCACCTGCTCGCTCACAAAGGCAGACATCATGCCGGAGTGTGTGTCGTGCGCGCTCAGATCTTCATCCACAATGACGGGACGCTGCACTCGGGTTGGGCGGGCACGCGGGCCACAGATGGAGGCGATCATTGTCATCGACTCCTTCGACAGGATCTCTTTCAACAGAGGGAAGGTGTTATCTTTAGCTCCGTTGGTCAGAAGGACCACGACACTGTCCAGCTTCCCTGCCGCGGCAGCAAACTGCAGGGCTGTGGCTTTCATTCCGAAGCCCAACACAAACGTCTCGCCAGCTCGCTTCAGCCCCCACCGCCGGCGCTGGTATTGCACGTGGCCAGCGGAGCTGAGCATACTATCGAAATGTTTTGTTTTCAGGACGCGGTAGAGCTGTTGTGGGGTACCAAAGTAAGCGGTGGTCCAAATTGTGGCCTTGCCCAAGTCCTCCTCCTCCCCAGGCTTCGTCAAGACGTCAACCGTGCCGTGCGGAGCAGTAGGAAGAGCCGACTCTACTTGTGGGGGCGAGGACGCACCCCCTGCAGCACGAACACTTGCCATCCGCCGCGCCTCAATCTTCAAGTAAGTCTTAGCGACATCAAGCTGATCGAGCAGAAACTGAAGACGCTGTGCCTCTGCTGCTTCATAGAAGGCGTTTGTCTGCTTCGCCGCCACCTTCGGCACGAGCGGTGGTCGCACGAGGTCGAGCGGTGCCCCGCTGTACCGCGCACCGCCGAAGATGACGTACTCGGGTGGCAGCGTCATCGGCAGCGACGCCAGCACTTCCGCCTCGCTCCACCGTAACAGCTCCGGGACGGACAGCAGCTGCGGCACCTTCATCTCTGCTAGCGGGAACTTCATCACCGGGGTCGCAGGAGCGGCACTGCGCGGAATTGCTGGAAATAGCCACTTGCTGTAGTCGGGTATCGCCAACTCCACATTTTCCTTCAGAACTGGAAGGGTTGTCGGTGCCTCTTCCTCCGTTGTGTGGAGGACAGGCAGAGGTGAGGCGACAGAATCGGAATATGAAACAGGCACCGTAAGTGTCGGCACAGAAATGGGTTGCATCGTTGGAAAGGCACCAAGCATCTGGCGGGACGAAGGTAACGAAGACCCAGCAGGCACTGCAGCTGTTGTTGTTGCTGACGCTGAAGATATTGGCTGTGCAGGCGGTAGCACAGGTATGGACAAAGACGGGATAGAGAGGGAAGCAGATTTAGGCAGGGTTGGTACATGCGATAGTTGCGCTGCTGTCGTCAACGGTCCACTCCCGTGCGACAGCGCAGGAACGACAGGCGCTGTCGCAGTTGATACCGCAGCGGACGATGTGTAGTGTGCGCTGTCGTTGGAGACGGTGGGCGCCACGCTGCCCAGCGCTGCCGTTGTTGCTTCAGGACCCGCTGTTACAGAAACAGGTGTGGGGATGGGTGGCGTAAGGACAACAGGGATGACAGTCGCCGATGTCGGTGCGCGCACAGCAGAAGGCGACGCGGCAGCACTTGGCAAAGCAAGGCCGACAGGGGGTGCCACCACCGGTGGGTAGAGGTGCGCTACCGCAGGAGCAGCAGTCATTGCTGCCTTGAAACTGCCAGGGCCATCCAACACAGGAACGACGGGGGTCGTGACGGCCGGCGTCGGCGTGTGGAGCGCACTGGGAAGTGGTATCGGCACCGGTGGTCCGCTGGCCGGTCGCTGGACCGTTTCCCCAGGCAGGGAGAAGGTGACCGTCTTTGTTGTGGAAGGTCGAGAACCGCCTAGGGGCAGCAGGGGCGTTGGGGTGAAAACAGAGGCTGACGGTGGCGGTGATGACGTAGTGGTGTGTAACCGCGGCGCAGATGCGTTCGAGGACGGCGCAGCAGCACCAACAGGCAGTGGCATGTCCGTCGGTGTTGCAGTAGTGGAGGACGAAGACGAAGACGAAAAAGAAGAGGAGGATGAGACCGTACTGACTGCTTTAAAAGGTACGGGGGGAGGAGCAACAGCGGTAGATGCAAACGACGACACAGTGGAAATTATAGGTGCTTCAGAAGAAATGCTCGTGAAAGATTTAATCGGCTGCGGTATAGGAACGGAAAGTGAAGCAAGGGCGGTAACGTGCGGCACAAAAGGTGTCGGGGAGGCTACCGGACGCGGTACGGCAACTGGTACGTAGGGCGAAGGTGCAGGAGAAGACGAAGGCACTGCAGCCGTATGAGGGGTGAAGGAGGCCACAGGCACCGGTACCGGCACTGAAGAGGGCGTGGTACGCGGTCCAGCCACCACTGGGCTGGAGACGGTGGCGGTGGTCGGCCACGCAGGCACAGGTACAGGTAAGGGAGCTGGAAAGCTGCTGTGGCCTGTGTACATTCCCTACTCGCCGCAATGCGCAAGTGTGTATGTGTGTGTGTGTGTGTGTGTGTGTCACGGCGTCTCTGCTGGGAAATTTATCAAGGGCTTTTCTGTCGAAGGGGGGGGGGGCTTAAAAACAGTAAGGGAAGTGAGTGACACGACAGTGCTGCCTGATAAAGCCAAAGAGAAGAAAAAGGAAGTAAGAGTTGCGATGAAAAGTGGCGTGGGAAAAAGAATGAGGTTGAGAAACGACACCTAATGTCAAATGAGCGCAAACGTAAGCAAAGATGCTAGACAGATGACATTACACTATTCGTCGGTTGAAATTTTAACAGCCCTTTTTGTGTAAGCCGACACACCAGACAGAAAGGAAAAAAAAAAAATATATATATATAAAGCGGGCTACAACCTATAAGTTCATCTTTCCCTTTCGGTAGCTGCAAGCAGAAACTTCTTTTAGCATTCAATATCAAAAGCGCGTTTACTCAGCGTGGCTTCTTCGAAGAAGACCCCGTTGTTTGTTTCTTACCCTTGGCGGCCGACGCATCTTTATCCTCCAGACTCAAGATGAACTCGTACTCCTCTGCTGTAACAGGCTGTACACTTAATCGGGATTGGGTAAACAGCGCCATGTTCTGTAGTTCTTTACACGCGTTCATCTCCTTCAGAGTGACTACCCGCTTCCATTTCGCCAGAAATCTCACGTCCACCATCTGCCACGGATTCTTTTCTGCTGTGGCTTTTGGATCAAAGTATTCGGAGTTTTTATCCAAGGCGGTGTAGTCGTCGTAAGCGAGGCGAGCGACCTCTGCCAAACCAGCTACACCAGGCTCCTTCGTATTGCTATGGTAGAAGAGCACCTTGTCACCCACGGCCATGGCACGCATATTATTGCGTGCCGCGTAGTTGCGCACGCCGTCCCACGGCGAGGTTTGCTCTTTGGCCAGGTTGTCGATGGAGAACTTGTTCGGCTCCGATTTCATTAGCCAATAATGGACATCTGCAGAGCGTGCTCGCTTTTGACTCATTGTTACTACAAGTTGTGTGTTGCGTCGTGCGCACTGTGTGTGCGTGTGTGTGTGTGTGCTGTCAAATTGGTATCAGTGGTGAGAGACACGCTAATAAGTAGCGATGTTGTAAATCACGAAATGGTGTTAGTCGTGCACCTTTGCAACCTAACGTTGTCAGCCATCTTCGTTGTGCTGTCCAACGTGGGAGAAGAGGGGGAAGAAGCAATGGCTCAATTATGTGCTATAAACACTAAGTGGATTGGCACATATGCGCTGCAAGCCTTTCCTTCTAACGCAAAGCACAGAAACAACTTCTTGTCCGCCGTTCTTCACCGTCAAAGGAACTCACAACCATAATATTTAGCTTTTTTTTTTTCCTGCTGCATACCAATGTGTGTGTGTGTATTAAGATAACCGCAGAGAAGCAGGATATCAGCGGTACAGAAAGACAAAATGATCCGCTTAGCACGTCAATAAGCAGTGAAGCAAACTCGACATCAACAGACGTCAGCAAACGGAATCATAGCTGCGACGCCTCGTCAAACCCGCCTTCGTCAAACCACTCCCCCTCCTCGATGCGGATGGGACTCACCTCCTCCATCATCGGCGTGGCGGTCTGCGCATTCTGTGGCACCTGCTCCAATCGCGGCTCTACGTCCTGGTGGAAGTGCACGTCCGCGTCGTGCTGTAACGCTGTCTGCTGCGCCACAACAACGTTCTGCCGCCGCCGATCCGATGCACGCGAGACCTTAGCGACGCGCCTCGCCTTCGCTTTCTTATCGCGGTGATCCGCGCTGCTGCGGGCGTACTCGAGCATGCGGCGCAGCGTGGCGCTTTTCGCCGTGCGCAGCTGAATATTGGTGCTGCCCGACACACCGCTTACGTCCAGGTTTTCGTACAGGGCGTAGATACGCAGGATTTCGCGGCTGTCAGAGGTGGACATTCCAGCACACGCCTTCTTCACCTCCACTGGTGACACCGGGGCCACACGCAGCTCCTTCACAAATCGATCTTCCATCAGTACCTCCATCGTGCGCGCCAGTTTCGAGACAGGCGCCTGTATGCCGTTGTACAGATAGCAGTTATTGACGACGGTGCGCATGTCTGTGATGAAGTCTTCAGCTGATCTGTACTCGTACCGCTGCAATTTACGCTGGATGAGCTCCCAGTACATGGGTCGGGCTACATGCTGGGCGTAATCGGGAAGGTTGGACGGGTTTTTGAGAAACACGCCGTCGCCGTCCAGCTCAGCAAAGCTCTCTATTATGCGGCGGCAGTCCTCGTAGAACTGGATGTCGAGATAGTGATAAATTTCATCACGGCGCCGCTTCAGGCGAAAACGCAACTCCTCTACATGTTGTTGATCAACTGATGACATGACTGCCCTACAAGTGAGAGTGCTTGTGTGTGGATAAATGTGTTCTAAACTCTCGTCGTCACTGCTATGAACTGGACTGCTAAACAGAGAACTTTGTTACACGCGTTAACATGTTCGCTGTCGCGGAGCGTCCGTAGACAAAGTGAGACATTTGGGCAAGATGAAGAATGGAGGAAGGAAGCATCAGCAAGCAGAGCGGTGTTTCGCTCGTTCACCGATTTCCCTTTCGATGTCAGGTTGATCTTGCCGTTGCAATCGATGGCAATTCCAAGTATACCAATGTGTTTGAAACACCCGTTTAGATTGGGAAAGAATACGAAGTGTTTCGAACACGGGTAGAAAAATGAAACGGCAGATGAAATAGCCATAACTGGCAAGACTAAATTGCTAACTTCTTCGTTTGAAATTCATCGTAATAGATTCAGCGGATTTTTCCGGGTCAAACAGCTTCCCTCAGATGCGCAGCCTACATCGAATTGGTGATGACGGATACTACCAAAGCAGTGGCATTATCGCCTTCACCTAATAAGCGCCGTCAACGCCTCCTAGTGCACTTGAATAAGGAGACCACACAAGGTAATAAAGCACAACTAGCGCTATAAAAGAAACGATGTAGTCCCTCAACTGCTCTAGGAGCATTGACAGAGGAAACTTGCGACACGGACTGTTAGGAAGTGGCAGCGCGCCACCGCAGCCGGCCTCCCAGTGGTTTGGGTAGAGAAACATGGTGGCGTACCATACGTTGCCGTCTACCTGCTTGTTGCTAGGTCCGTTGGCGTCCTCGGGTTGGATGTAATCTGCCAACGCTGACGCCACACGCGTCATCCAGCGATGCGCGCGGCTGTCTTCGAAGTACGACATGTCTGGTTAAAGTCTGATTCTACGTGTGATGTTCAATGAAACACGACCAGTGTGACGACTAATGATAGGAAGTCAAACGCAACTGCAACGGTTACTTTCGTTGCTCTTGCGAGCGTGATCTTGTAGTTTAAAGGGAAATAATGTGCGCTGCAGCGTACCTGGCCTCGCCACAACCGCAAAGTTGATTTTCTTTTTCCACGTCTTGAGAGGCTGTAGAAAAGCAAGGGGGATTTTTTTTTTACAAGATGGGTGTCCTAATATTCCTGAAACTATCATTATTAGTTACATATGCAAAGCAAAGGAATAAAACGCGACGTTTGGTATTGCACTAGTGGAGAAAGCCATAGGAAAGCAAAAGGTCATTTGCAACTTACCTCGAAGGTAATGAGAGTCCGAATACTGGCTCAACAACCGAGCTAACGTTCACTTTCTTCATGCGCTGCTCTTCGTGTCAGACTAGAAGGTCGCGTTTGGACTACTTATTTCAGTTTGTTTTGCTTTAACGTTGAACCACTATCAAAAGAAAAAGTTGACAGGCATTTTTTGATTCTATAGCGAAACAGACAAAGAAAACAGAGTGAAAATGCTAACAGTGTACAAACGAACCCCTTTCTGTGCCAAATTATAGCGGTGCAGCTACAAGTTCAAGCCCAAAAACCTCGCCGCAAAAAGAGCTGTGCAAGCATTGGCCGTTTCGAAAGGAAACAACGGCGGTAAACGTTTCCCTCCATTTTTGTTGAAGTGGCCACTGCAATTAAATGCGTTATTTAAGTGGGGTAACGGAGTCTCTCTGCTGTGCTCATCTTCTGTGCATCACGCTCTTTCACTGCAAAGCACGTGGCACGTTGCTGCGTGTGTTTAAATTTGTGCGTACGTCCTCTTATGGGGTTCCGAAGAAGATCGTCGTCATAAGCAGCAACAAGGAGATACAGACACCAAGCCCAGGGTGATCACGGTTGCCCTGTTTAGAAGTACGGCATCCCGCCTGCCGTCACATTGTTCGCCTTCGTTAGCAGATCCTCAGCCCGCTCCACCGCCGTCTGCTCATCCGGCGAGCCTACCCCATCCGCCGCGCGCCGAATCGCGTTGCGCACCGCCGTCATCGCGTTGGTGAGAAGCCACTCCTGCACGGATCCGCGGCGGGCGATGTCAGCCAAGCACAGCAGCACCGTCGCGTAAGCGTAGACGAGATAGCCTGCTGTCACCCCTGCCTGCACAAAAGCCTCGCACTCCACCCCGACGTCGTCCTTCCCTTCCAGCACGCCTTCGTAAGTGAGAAAGAGCACTTTCGGATCCACGCTGAGGTTCACGAGAAGCTGCACCGTCTCCGCCGATCCCGCCGGCGCACGAACGAAGGCGCGCGCCTCGAGCGTGCGCACCAGGTAGGACAACGGGAAGCATCTCGTCTGGTTGTAGTATCGCTGGATGAGGCGGCGCGTAATGTTCTCCACCGTGTCGCGGCGGTTCTCGTAGGCGCGACCGACGCATGTGGCGTACACAGTCGGGTCTGTTACATTTGAACACAGAAGCGCGTCCAACTGTACTTCTGCACCGCCCAGCGCGGGGTACATGCCGCCCATTTCGACGAGGTCGCTCGCCGAGGCGACATAACTGCAGAGGAAGTCGACCTGCTGCAGCGCGACGTCGCGCTCCGTGACCACCTGCCCCTCCCACACAATGCGGTGATCTAACGATACGTTATCGGAGGCCACGAAGCCGGTGGCGATGCGATACAGCCGCTGCTGCGTCTCCAACAGGCCCAGCTGCTGCTCCACCAACTGCTGCTGGTCGGACTGGCACTTCTTGGCGCACTCGAGGGCCTCGCGCAGGCATCGGATGCGGTAGGGCAGGCGGTCCGCCACCGCCACCTCGGGTAACGGTGACTGCGCCATGATGAAGCATTGCTGCATTGCCGCCTTGTAGTCGCCCTGTACGTGGGCAAGGTAGTACGCGTACTCCTCCGTCAGCAGGCCGGCGTTGCGGCGCAGATAACTCGCCAGGAAGGGGGAGCGCGAGGCGACGAGGGTTTCGCGCAGCGTGCGTGCGATGGCGCGGTCTTCGCGCGGGGCACACAACCAATCAAAGAGGAAGCAATGGGCATATTCATCAGACGGCTCAATCTGCCAAATAGTCCCGGAGCGACGGGGGCCACCGAGAAGATCATCGACGGCGCTGCGGTGCGTCAGCCACGCCGACTCGAGGGTCGAAACAATCAGCTCCAGGACCTGTGTCTTGGTCTGATGGGTAGCGTAGGCGCTGCTGCTACGCAGCTGCTCGCTCGACTGACCGTTGCTTTCTGAGAGGAAGATGTTGAACGCGGTGTTGTTCGGGTCCAGTTGCGCGGCCGCGTGCAGCAGCAGCTCCACTGCCATGTTCTCGCGGTTCATGCTGCGCAGCTGCTCGCAGATGCTCTGCAGCGCACCGGACGGCCAGAACAGCGCCGCCTTGGCGCCGACCTCCGCCACCCACTGCAGCATCTGCGACTGTGTGTATGACTGCAGCGGCTGGCCGCGTGTCAGGGCGTCCATCTCGCTACGCAGGCGGTAGGCCTGAGTGCTGATCCCCCCAAAGAAGTATGGGCAGCGCTGCTGCAGCTGCGTAAAGGAAGCGACGCGCTCACTCGCACCGGCGCTGGTACCCTGCTGAGCGTCGAGCATGACTTCGCTGTAGTAACGCCCAAGCCGCTGCGCCACCGCGGCATCGCGCATCACCTGCGCAAAGGTGACGGCGGCGTCTTCGGCACGCAAAGGAATCCACACCATGCGCTCCAGCAGAACGGTCAACTGCAGTGCCTTGTGTACCAGCTCGTAGCAACCGTACAGCATCGCGGCCTGCAGGCGTTTCACATCCTCGGTGCGCAGACTGCGGCCGCGCGGCACAAGCACCGTCACTTTGTCCTGTTGCCACTCGTGTTGCATGTCGATGGTACGCTGATGCTCTGTAACGGTGCCAATGGATAAGCTGTCGAGGTACTGAACGAGCTTTGTCAGTACCACCACCGCCGGTGCAACGCTGCTCTGCGGTGCCTTGCTCACAGCGACATCCCATAGGAGACTCAGCGAGCGTGCGAGAAACGTGACCAGGCCAGTGGCGAAGGGTGGCATGAGCACAACCAGCTGCTGGCCACCGTCGGCGTCCACGCCACCACCACCACCAGCAGTGACGCTGCTGCTCTGCGTGCCAGGCAGCTGCATGCTGCGCAGAATGTCCTTCGCCCGGCGTTGCGCCTCTACGCTGTCGGCCGCTCGCAGGCGCCGCCCGAGTTCGGTGATCGAGACGCCGTCGTCGGTGCTGTTGACGAAGGCACCGTCGCTGCTGAAAGATCGCGGGACGTCGGAAGTGGGGCGAACAGCGCCTATAGCAACCTGCAGAAGCATCGCTGCGTAATCCGAAGTGCTGTAAACAGCGGTGAAGCGGCTGAGCAGGGCGTCGCGGCACTCCGTAGCGGCGCTGGACAGGATGAGGTACAAAGTGTCCACTGGGCGTGCCTGGGTGTAGATGGCAAGGCCGTGGCGATGCACAACGATGTACGCCGTGGGGGCGCAGCAGATCTGCGCGCACAGATCGTTGAGGGAGTCCGCAGTGCGGCTCGGCAACCTGTCGATCGCGTCAACACGCACGATGCGCGAAGACGGCCCGCTGAAGGTCGTAACGATATCCCGCGCATTTTGGTGCGGCGCCAGAATTGTTGGCGGCGAGGTCGCGGCGAGCACCTCGTCAGAGGCGCGGTCGTTGCTGGCGTCGCTAAAGGCAGCCAACACTGCAGATGCAGCGCCGTAGCACACACTCACCTCTTTCCCCGGTGCCAGGTAAGATGGGGTGTGCGACTGCATGATGAGCTCCGCCGAGTAGACGGAATCGAAGGCGTTGACGTAGCGATAGCGAAACTGGTCCCCGTTGAGTGCCGCTGCCATCAGCCGGCAGCCCTGCGCGTCGGGTTCCGTCACAAACACCCGCACCAGAGGCGCCACTTCCCCTTGCGAGGAGGCCTGCCCGTGGGACTGGCGGTCTGGTTGGTGGCGCAGCGAGAGAACGTACCGCAGCCCGCCGGCAGGATTGATGCGCCACAGGCCAATGACGCTTTTCTCACTCAATGTTATAAGAAGGTTGTCGCGCTCGTCGATGGCGAGGTCGACTAGACCGCCGTACACGCCGCCCATCCACGTCTCCCACACGTTCGACACGGCGGAGGCTAGCCGGCCCAACACCGGCGTGCTGGCGAACCAACTCGTGTAACTCACCAAGCGCATCTTCGGTGTGAGAGGGGTGTTCTCGCGCATGTAGCGTACTTCGTACACATGGCCGTCCGCACCAGCACAAAAGACTCTGCCCGTGGCACCGCCGCAAATTTTAGTGATGACGACGTCCGTGGAGCAGCAGTAACCCAAATTGACCACCTTCATCTCTGCCGCCTCGCCCTGGCCAATGAGGCAGAGGCCAAGGAAAAAAAGCATGTTTGTCGTGGCGACTGGGAGGATGTAAGTGACATGCGGTTGGAAGGCGCCAACTGTGGGGCGTACGGGGTTGCCGACAACGGTGATCAGCTCAGGTATTTCGTCGTAGACGCAGAACTCGCGTCCACCTTGGTAGTCCCACAGGACCAGCTTGTTGTCCACAGTAAACCACGCTCGCGACACACTGACGAAGACACCGATGAAGGAGGAGTAGCGTACCGTCTTCCACAACGATAGCAACGCCTCAGGCCAGGCGACGCCGCCGGCAGGGAAAAAGTCAGGAACGGTGAATGTCGTGTCGCGGGTGCTGAGGGCGGACGAGTTAGAACGTACAAAGCCGATGGAGTGCGGATTGGGGTGCCGGCTCGCCGTGGCATTGACTAGCACTGCGCTGACGGCCTCCTCCACTGCAGGCCCCGCCCTCTGTTTCTCAAAGCCCGATTGTTGCATCGAAAAGGGGTGAAGCCAGCGGGATAAGAATAAAGAGATGAGTTGGGAGCGGCGTGTGTGTGAGTCTTTTCTTTACGGCGCAAGGGGGTTGCCCGCGCGATACCCGACAACAAAAACAATCACTCTTAAATTGCTAGTCTGTTGTTTCTTTATCTGTGTTCTGCGCGGGTTGTATAAAACAACGCTGCAAATGTGCACCTAGCAAGTAAAGGTCTCGTTTCTAGAGATGAAACGAACAGAAAACTGACGAAAAATACTGAGCGAGCATGTGTAGAGGCAAAGATAATTAAAAAGAGGTTCACGAGGTTGAAATGTGGGTCCAGCAGGAGGGAGGGAGAGAAGTTTGTGTGAAACTGAAGAGACGCAGTTTCCCTTTTGTTTAACACAAGAAACCCAACTAAAATGCTACTTGAGACCACTTTGCCAACACGTCATCAAACAAAGTAACTGATTAGCAGGTACACAGCTTTAAAAGAGCGAACTCCAATATAAAAGAAACCGTAGAGGGACAAATGGTATATAGTCAACCCGCCTCGTCCAGTAAACCCGTAATTCAAAGCGAATCCGAGCCGGGAGTCATGTTTAGTTTTCTTCTTAAAATGATTAAAGAAGATCGCTCAAAGAGTGAAATCTAAAACCGAGTGGAATCGATCAATTCGGGAAAGAGAATGGGGTGTAGAGGTAACAGTCGATTTCCGTCTTACACAAGCATGAGTGGGGGAGAAAGAGCAGAAGCAGAAGAAGTACACACGCACAGCGCTTGTAGAAAAAAAAAAGAAAAGAAGAGCTATCACCAACAAATTGACTGAAATAAGAGACGCCAGGTAAACCAGCTCCCATTGAGAGTCGTGCAAAGAAGTAAAGTGAATCAGACCTTCCTATTCACACTGCCCATGTACTCTAACATCCTACCTCATCCGCACGCGTATCACAAGGTTCTTTTTTGTTTTTTTTTTCGAATCAGTCAGAGTCCGAGTCGACCTGCAGCGCACCAAAGCGGGACGGAACACGGGGGCGTGGCGCTGCGGCCGGGGCAGCCGGTGGGGCATTTGTGGTGCTGTTTTTCAAGTCACCGACTTGCTTTTTCCCTTCGCCCTTCTCTCCCTCCGCAGCCGCCGTCCCCTCAGACTCCAGCACTTGAAATGCAATGCTGCTTCCGCCAGCGCCACCGAGGAGCGACCCGCTGCCACGCAGCATAGAGGTGTTCAGCGAGCTCTTCTCCATCGACCGCGCTGAGAGAGATCCACGCGACAGCGGTGGCGGGACGGCTGGCGGCCCCGCTACGCTTCGCTGCGTCGCCGAGACCGGCACGGAGGCGACGGGCATGTTCAATTGACTCCTCCGTGGTGGCGGACGCGGCGGTGCAGCGAGGTTAGACCGTGACGCCAGCGGCACCGATGGTGGGGATGCCACGGCGGTGCTAGAAACAGTAGTGGTGAGTGGAGGTACCCTCTGCGCTTTCTCTTCTTCCATCACCACACTGTCCTCGCCGTCCGTTTTGGCGCCGTCCGAGTGAAACACGACGGAGTCGGAGCTGGTGGAACTGTTCACTATGAGGTTGGCAAATAGCTTACTCCTCTGGCTCGAGGCCGGATTCACTTTCTCGGCAGACTGTGGCGCCTCAGCTGGCCTTGTAGCGGCTGCGTTGGTCTCGAAGCTTTCCTTGTTCGATGGCCCAACCGACTGAAAATCGATGTTCGAGCTCGATTTGAACATCGTAGAGACCCTCGCAGCGTCCTCAGCTACACCGGAGTGGGACTTGTCGGCAGAGAATACGATGGAATCAGTGCCGATGCGCGAGAACGCCGTCGGTAATGGCGGGACGTCTTCGACGTTGTCGAGCTGCACTGAGGCAGCCGAAGAAGCAGCGTTTTGCTTTGGCCTTTCCGATAAGCTGCTGCCCTCTGAAGCAACCGTCGCAGTAGCCGCAACAGGTGCCCTCCCCGCTACCAACTCCGGGACATCACTACCCAACATCTCCTCTACGAAGGTACTGGCACGGGAGGCGCTGCGACCAACACTCGACGTCGCTGAGAACGTGACAGCGGTTGGAGCAGCTTTGGGTACTTTTTCCGCTGCGCGAACCATGTCTTGCAGCTGCAGCTGCGTCACGGCGGAGAGCAGCGGGATCGGCCGCGCGGATAGCACAAAGAGCGTCTTGTAGACCGTGTGCAGCAGCGGCAGGGTGCCGAAGACGAGTCCGAGGGCGCCACCCACCTCGTCCTCCACCAACAGAGTGAGCGGGAGGAGGTGGCGCACGCGCAGCGCACGCAGCGGCATCTGCACGAGTGTCTCGCGACTGAAAAACGCCTGCACGGTGAGGGTGGTGTGGTCAAGCTGCAGGCACACCCGCTGCAAATCGCTCTGCATCGAGAAGTTGTGGCGCAGCTGGATGCCACGGGTAAAGCATACTGTGTCCACTTGCGTCACCTCCGTCGCGGAGAAACCCTCACCAGGTGTGGAAAGGCGGCCGTCAGCGGGCATTGCCTCGAGTTGGTTCGGCGGCAGCATCGGTATCACGTGGCCCTCCGCGGAAGCGGCGACCTGCCCCTCCAGCTGCGCCACCCGGCGCGCTAGTCGTGTGATGGTGCGCTGTTGCTCCTCTAGCTGGCGCTTCGCACTACCGTCGTTGCCCTTTGACTGCTGCTCTCGACTAAGCTCGGCCAGGACGGAGTTGACGCTGATGCAGCGTCGCCCTTGCATCTGCCGACGCTCGTCCTTGCGCAGCCGCTTGTAGTCGTTGATGAGGCCTTCGTAGTCGTCAAAGGTGCGAGGGCGGAGGTCGAGCAGCCAACCGTAGCTGACAGCGAGGGCTGCGCGCTTACCCAACGATTTGGCGATGCGTCGCTCCTGTGAAGTAATGGACAGACCGTCAATAGCCTCAATGCCGAGGCCGACGGTGAGGAGCGCCATGAGCCGGTAGTAAGGGTGGGCCGCAATAGGGCATCCCTGCAGGCAAAGAACTCGCAAAGAAGCCTGCTTGGTGAGCCCGCGGAAGGACTGAATTTGATTATGTTGGAGGTGCAACTCAGACAGATACGGATGCGTGCCAAAGTGCTCGAAATTCGTTAGCCTGTTGCGCTGTAAGTTGATGAGCAGGAAGCACTCCTGTGCTCTCTCGTCGAGCCCTTGGAAAGACTCGATGCCTTGCTCTACAAGATCAAGCCGATGATACTCCATTCAATCGTCGGACACTTTGTAGCGCAAATCGGAGAAAACAAGCGTTTTATTTCTTTGGGGAGCGAGGCGTTTAATGGAGCAGACGTGGGGCACCGTAAGGAACGAAGAACAAACCAAGAGAATTACGGGCAAGAGTTGCACCGACACTGCCCTGCTGAATGATGTGAGTGCGCAGAGGCCAATAAGAGAACGGCAGCGGAAAAGGAGGAAGACAATTTGGTTTTCTCCTTCAGTTAAGAGGTGTATCTATTAAGTCCAGTGTTGTGACGAACGCATAAAGGTGTGGTCGACGACTCTATTTTCCTCTCTTTTACCTGCGTTTACGCCACGTCAGCTTTTTTTTCCTTTATGAAACGAAAGAATATTCGAAAGACACGGAAAACGTCGACTGGCCTCCTGTTACGGTTGAACTGATGCCAACGTTTTTTTTTTTTTTTGGAGGCCGGCAAGAGTGCTGAAAGAACAAGCACTTTAAGCGCGTTGCCCTTCATTTAAAAAGCAGCGTCTGATGGAAAATGAGGCTCTCTTTTCTACAGTTTACCTATCCGCCTTTGAAAAGAAGTGGAGATCACGTAGTGATCTCAATCCCTGTCGTGCTCTTCTTTTTTTTTTACTCCTCGCGTGGGAAGTTAATTAACAACAGATTTTCGACGTCCACACCGCAGACGCACGTTTCACACACACGCACAAGCACATACAGCATTACAAAGAGACAAAAGCCCATTACGGTTGTTTAACTGGCCCTCTGTTGAGAACGGCAAATAAACGAGCAACTGTGAAATAAACGGCACTTAGGGCTTACTTGTCGCACTTCGCAAGCTGCCCGGAAATTTGCATTCATTTTGAGAGAGAGAACAAGGAGATAGCGTTATGTTCATTGTTTTCTCACACATTTGCTTATGTCCGTCTGCAGCTACAGCTGTTTCTCGTGTAACCAGTCCAACTTACAGAACAGAAAGAAAAAAATGTATGAGTAGAACAAAGCAAATCAAAGGGAGCCTCTATACCTCAAACATGAACAAGAATAAAAAATCACTTTGTGTCGCCGGACTTCAGAACTCCGCGAAACCAAACACGTGAGTAAAACCACAACTGAAACAACATTAAATAAATTCGAATTGACTTGGGAAACTGAAATGGTGCGCCTAAGAAACGGGGCTTACATCGCTAAGAAGTAACGCGATTTGACAGCAGAACCACCTCGGAGAAAATCCCGAAGACGTCAGCAAGATCTCTATCACGTCTTCCCTCCCGCTCCTCTCCCTCTGTCGCCTGCTCTTAACCCCGTGCGCAATTAATCCGCATCGCGAGCCTGGTCAGGGCGGTTCTTAGGTCCGCCCGCCTGACGGGCGACGATAATCTGGTTCACCGACAGGACTGTCAGCACCGTATCGGTTGCCAGCCTAATCGCCCAAAACTTCGTCAGATAGGGCTCGACAATGCCCGCCTCCAACGCGTCCAGCGTGGTGCCGTCGTTGATGTCGACACCCTGATACTTCTTGCCGGCGTTGTGGTCAGCCTCCAGCTGCGTAACCATGTCTGTACCGTTGAACCCGCTCACCTCGGCCAGGGTGCGCGCCACCACTTCAAAGCTGGAGGCAAACTTGCGCACCGCGTACTGGTCCAGGCCGGGGTTCGCCTCAGCATAACGCGTCAGTTCCTTCTGCAGTTCCATCTCCACAGCACCGGCGCCGGCAACGAGGCGTTTGTCCTTCGTCAACGCCTTGAAGACGTTGACGCCGTCGTCAATCGCACGCTCCACATCGTCCAGCACATTCTGCGTTGCCCCGCGCACGACGATCGTAGACAGCTTCGAATCGTCCTTATCTTGCGCAAAAGCCGTGACGTTCTTGCCGCCAATGTCCATCACATCCACCGAGTCGCAGCTGCCCATGTCCTCGATCGTTGGCGCGTCCAGCCGGTTCAGCACGCGAGCGCCAACCGCAGCGCACAGGCGGCGCAGCTCAAACTTCGACGGCACGCGCACCGCCATCATGCCGAGGCGGTTGATGAAGTGCATGGCGAGGTCGCCGAAGGAGGAGTTAGAGACGATAAGGTTGGCACCGGACTTGTGGATGTTCTCGATGATCTCCCGCACAATATCCTCTTCTTTGCGAGAGTACTGGATGAGGTCCTCAGCGTTCTCGATGAGGGCTGTGCCCTTCGTCTCCAGCGACGGTACATCGACGGCGCAGCTGTACACTGCCACTTTGGCGTTCCTGAGGTGCTTCAGGTTGCTCTCCGTGTTGCGGCCGATCACGAAGCCGCGCACCAGCTTCGAGGCGAGCACGGACTCGCCGTCCAGCTTCACGACGCGGACGTTGTCTACGTTGAAAGAGCGAACATTGGATGGGCAGACGTTGATGCACGCCTCCACTACCAGGTCCGCCAGGAAGCCCTCGTAGCCGTACTGTTTGGAGGCGATGGCGGTGCGAATGGCGTCCGTTACCTGCTCCTTCAGCAGGCAGTCGTCGGCGGTCTTGCAAATCATCGCATCCAGCAGCTCTAAACTCTTGTTACCGGCCTTCTTGTAGCCCTCGATGATATCGCTCGGGTGCAGGCCCATGCGCACGAGGGACTCGGCCTGCGACAGCAGCTCCCCGCAGAGCGTCACCACGAAATTCGTGCCGTCGCCGACCTCCTCCTGCATAGCGTTAGAGGCCTGCACAAGCAGCTTTGCGGCCGGGTGCTCCACCTCGAGCTCGCGCAGGATGGTGGCTGCGTCATGCGTGACGAAGAGCTTGTTTAGGTGGTTGATGACCATCTTGCATAACCCATTGGGGCCGAGGGAGCTACGAGTGATCTTCGCCAGCTCGCGGCACGCCATGATATTCTTCACTACGGGATCGTCCACGAAGGTGGAGCCATCCTTCAACATCATCTGCGGTCCAGTCTGCATAAACGACATCTTTGCAGTGGTGTTACTGCGGTTAATGTGTGTGTGTGTGTGTGTGTGTGTGTGTGTGAAAGTTCTAAGTGACTGAGCACGCTAATGCGTATATGAGGGAAGTAGAAGACAGGGAAAAAACGTAAAAGACTTCCAAATAACAATAACTAAGAGTACAAGAACACGTCTTTGTTAACAATTAAGAAATGTGAAACACAGAGCGGAGACAACGAAGTGTGTAGGAAAGCAAATATCGAAAAGAGAAAGGGGTGAAGAAGTCAGAGGCGAAAACATAAAGGTCACATTGCACTAAGCTCGCTCTTGTTCATTTTTTGCTTCCGGTAACTCTACGGAAAGGCAAGATCAAAGGCGCACGCACCAAATCTGCTATCCGCTTTCCCCATTCCCTTATCATCTGCGTCGCCACGCGCCTGAGTGAAAAGGCAGTGCCTTCCTGTTACTTGCAAAAATATCTTCCGGTGTCCCAATCAGCTACGGAAAAAAAGTAAGTTCTAGGGAATCAAAACTGTGCTTGATACTAAGGATCACGTCTGCAAGCAAATTCTCACCATGCATCTTCTCTTCTTAGATGTAATAGAGTGTCAATGAGAAACATAAAGCTCAGGTTAAGCGAACATTTATTGCAATTAGAATATATATTAGATATTTCATTTTTACGATTACCTTTCGCCTACAAACAGCTAAGGTAAAGCAACAACCGCAGAGAACGCATGTTGGATGTTCGACTTTCCCTCTATCTTTGTGCTGCCTCACACAAATACACACATCTTCAAAAGAAGCGGCGGACGCTAAGGGATTACAGATGTTAACGTCAGCACCTCATCGAGTCGCAGGAAGTGCGCAGCGAGGAATCGGAGCGACGGCGGCATGCACAGCTGCCCACAGTCACGTTTCTCTTCCTACATGGACGCCTGGCGAAGGTCAGATCCGTACACAGTGCCGCCTTTTCTTGTACGAACGCCGTTCCACTGCATTTACGCTTCCACTTTTTGACGCTTTGCCGGGACTTCCTTCGGCTCTTCGACATTGGAAAAGTCGAAGGTGTGGCCGTAGATCGGCAGCCCAACCTGCTTGCTGTGCGCGCCAGTGCCGCACACACGAATATGCAGAATGTTCTTCAACGGTGCCCCCTCCGGCGATCTCACAAATTTCTCGACGAAGGCAACAATGTTTTCTACGATCTCCTGCACACTCTGGCCTGTGTGGCCGACACGGCAGGTGACGGCGTTATCGCCGCGCCGCGGCAGCACCGCTGTGCGCACCGCTGTGTGCAGCTTTTGCGCAAGGTTGCCTTTCTTGCTTACCCATACCGGAATACGGCGGTGCTCGAGAAACTCGCCGGAGAGCTGCGCCGGGTACTTGTGGAGGCCGTAGACAATGAAGTGGTCGTAGCTTTTTGCGAAGGCTCGGACTGCGACTGGGCCGACGACTTTCGCCGAAAGCTTCTGGCTATCAATCACGCGACGCACCCGCTTCGCCACGGCGTCACCGTCCTCGCTCAGGGCAAACACCTTGTCTTTGTACTTGCGCTGCGGGGCTGGTGTGATCAGGCACAGAGACCCATTTGAGGTCTCATGCGGCACAGTGAAGTACAATGGGACGCGGTGCGCTACAGGGGCAACCACAAACGCGAGCTGCAAGTCGATCGGCACGCACTTGCTCTCGCGGGCCGGTGCGAAGAGTTCATTGACGTCGTCCGATGGCGTGCTCTTCTCCTCCGCTGCAAGGAAGGAGACGAGCGTCCTCACTGCCTCTTCGGTCCTAATGAGGAAGCTCATCGTTAACCGAAATAAATTATAATGTTTTAAAATACGCAAGCTCACGGGGACGAGAAGCAGAGTGGTAAATAACAGCGCACTGTTTCTTTTTTCCTTTTTAACAGAAAACGACTGCACGTTCACGGGCTTTGTTTTTTGTTTTTTTGTAATTCCGAGTGGGTCACAACAGAACAAATTCCGAGAGCGTCGTATTCGTAGAAATTGATCGAGTGGAGGGAAACGTGAAGGGTAGTAAAGCGTCAAAGCGAAGTATTTAAGCACTCAGGTTCAAAGGAGGGTTGTCGGCGGCTTCATACTATTGCGCAACTTTGTCAGCCATCAATTCGGTGTGTTTTTGTTTCTTGTTCTTCTTTTTTTCTTTGCTCGTGATACCACACTTGTCCTCTTTTCCTTGAGGGTTCGCAATCTCTCCCCTCCCCCCCCCCACACACACAAAAAAAAAAAGAACGCACGTTTGCACCGCTGTCTGTAACTGGATTGGGCCAAATTAGATTACAGGGCACCATAGCGGAGTTGCTTCCTTCGCAACAATACACTGAGCTGCCTTAGACGTTTTGTCTCTAAGCTAATTCCGGTACAGATCCAGAGCACCTGCACTTGTGTTCCTTTGCTTATCAAACTTGTTGTTAATCTTCCTTACAGTGCTGTAAGATGAAAGATTTAACAAACAGCAAAACAAAACACTGTGAAGTAGTCATAAATTACAAGTGTGCAGTATGGTACACATACTCTTCTCTTATCGTAAAGAACGCGCCATCTGCTCTTAGCAAACCCCACCAAGAAAAGACAACTTAATGTGAGTGTTCAATGTTGCCCTTTCTCTTTTCTTGAGGCACTGAAACATCCTCTCAACCCAACGACCCCCACCCCCTTTGAGTTGACAAAGGACATGGATATGTGACATGTCAACTTGTTCGGTGAGATAAAAAAAAGGGGGGGTTGAGGTAGGACAATTTACGGTGGTTCTGCTTCTTACAAGGTTCTCAGCTTCGCAACGACTCCAGTCGGAGATGTAACGTACACAATAGGTGAGGCAAACGTTTTCTTCGTCGCCTCCTCCGTGATGGGCAGCAGGCGTAAAGTACCGCACGCGAACACAGTTTCGCCGCGGTGGAACGAACTACTAACTGTCTTCATCGCCTCCGCCGAACACTGGACACTGATGAATTCATCACCGCTGCCACCCGTACCGCGCACGAACACAGTCAGCAGCTCACTCCCGTCCTGCGCCGCGTCCACGTCGACCACCCTGCCGGCGACGGTGATGTTGCTCAACGACTGCGCATACGGCGTCAGCTCCACGTCCGCCCAGGCCGTAGTCTGCGCCGACGAGCCGAAGGGCGACGTCATCGCAAGGTCCACCGGACTTGGGATGTAAGCGGGCAGGTCCGGCACACTTCGACGCTTTGCCGCGCTCTTCTCCTTCGGCAGATCCAGCGCGTGCTTGGCTTTGCTGTGCATGCGCAAGCCCTCATGGGTGGAAAAGCTCTTCTCACATAGTGAGCACACGTGAGCCGCCGAGGCCTCTGCCGCAGCAGGTACGGCACCGGCAACAGCAGCATACGAATAGGCGGTATCAGCACCGGCGAAGTCGCCAGCCGGCACCCCGCCGTCCGCAGTGGTGAAGGGTGAGGCGACAAAGGGGCTCGCAGCGGCAGCAGCGAAGGGAGAAGCCGCAGCGGCGGCGCCGACTGCTCCAGCGGGGAGGAAGGGCGACGGTATTGCCGCGGCTGCCTCTGCATGTACCGCTGATGTCGCTGCGTTTTCAGGCGCAGGGGTCAGCGGTGCGGACGTGGCATCCGGCGTGGCAGTCGGAGAAGCAGCAGCAAAAGGCGAATAGCCGACATCGGCGAACGGCGTCGCGACGGTGCCGGCGAACGGCGAATCTTCGGCGCCAGCTGCGAAGGGAGACGAAACAACGTGGCCGCAGCTCTTGGCGGTGGTGACAGCGGTGGCGGCGGTCTCTGGTGTTGGCTGCGCCGGCGGCGGCGGTGGTACCTGAGACGGGAGTTGGCCAAAGATGGGCAGTTGGCCAAACGGTGTCACTGGCGCAGTCTGCTGCTCTGCGACTTCAGCGCGTGCGGCGGTGGCACTGACTTCCCTCGTGTACTTTGTGAGAAAAGGATTTGGGCACCGTGCGGGACGGCACTGGCCGAAGGCGTCCGCTGCGGCCATTGCAAACGCGTCGGACACGTCGAAATTGTAGATGTTGCTCTCGTGTGTCCCAGTGGAACTGCTGTGGTTGTCTGCCGCTACCGCCGGTGTGTGATCAGCGCCCGCAAAAGGGTTCTCGCCCTCTGGACTGAAAATGCCGTAGAGAGGTTCCACACTGTCGGATGGCCGCGCAGCGAAGACGCGCATCACCATGGAGCTGTGCACAAACTGGTTACCCATCCGCTTCACACCGATATCGTCCCATACGGACAGCATCTTTTCCATCACCAGGCTTGGCACCTCCCGCTCCGCCTGGTGCAGCGGCTTTGGCGCCGGTTTCTCGCGACGCGCAGAGCGCTCATGCACGTCGGCCTGCACCGGCGTCACAACTGTCGGCGCTTGCGGAGGAACGTTGCGGAAGACACCGATGGGCGTCTGCGCCGACTGTTCTTCCGACTGCCCCGGACCCGCGCCAGCTTCCACCGTGCCCTCGCCACCGTGCACCTGCTGCACGTGAAGCTTCGCAGCCATCTCCAACCGAAAGGCCTTCTTGCACACACTGCAGTGGAAGCGTTTGTCAGGTGTTGTTGTCTGACGCCGCGCCGCAGCGGTCAGCGGCAGACCCGCAGTCCCACCCATCGTACAACCGTGCCCGTCGAAGAACGTGTGACGGGACGTGCCGACCTGTCGCAAGTAGCGGAAGGCGCAGCGGCAAGCTGCGGCGGCAGCGATTCGAATGCACCGCTGCATGAAGGGTATATAAAAGTTGCTTATAAAGGGAGGATGAAGAAAAGCACGAAGGTCATCTAAAACAGAAGAAGAAAAGCCGAAACTAAAGGGTCGCACTGAAATAACTGCGCTCCAAAGTGCGACAATGAGAGGTGGATTACAATCACAAAGAGGGGGGAGTCAGGAATGATAAAAGACTGAATGAGAAGTGCCTACACTGCGAAGAGGAAAAAACTCTGCGTGGCAAACTGCATACATTCGAAGATGTTAATTGAGATCAGAATGCGCATGCTGCACAAAAAGCACGCAGCGTACTTCAGTAATAAATGTCAAATAAACGGATATGTATGTATATGGAAAGAGAGAGAGGCCATCCCATGAAAAAGAGCCCTGGTAACACTGATAACCTGGACAACAAAAGTATATACGTATGCTGATTGAGTGTCCTTCCATTCGAAGTTCAAGTGTTGAATTTCTTTTTGGTGAATAAAAATATCGGTGCTATCCAGCAGAAGTGACACCAAACCCATTTGTCACGTGCCCTTTTAGCTCGCCGAGAAGAAAAAAAAAAGAAACGCATATCGCCTACACTGACCAAGCGAGAGCAAAGCAACAGTTCAATTAGCATTTATGTGCTTCTCATGTTGCAGTTGTTTTTCGGGGCTGTCAGCGCAACTGTGCAACAGACGTGATGGAGCCGAGAGAGTCCGTTACCAACAGCTCAGTGGTAGTGAAGTAGGTACCGTGCACAGGTACGTAGCGAGGTTTGTGGATGAGCTTCGACACAACGTGGATCATCTCGCCCTCTTTCAAATTCGCAAAGCAATACCCCGCCATCGCCACGCCGCGGCACCGCAGTTGGAATACTTGCTGGGCCGCTATCGTAATCGGGCTTGGAGGCCAACGAGCAGAGCAGCCGCACTCCGTCAAGAGCAGTTTGCACGACCATTCTGGCTCCCCTTGGAGAATCCCACGACTTGGGTTCCGTATCACGCCCACGCAGGCGTGAATCGCCAACTCGTCCAGCGAAACTCCGTGACAGCCGGCGCGGAAACACAATCCCGATGCACGCATTAATGTGAATTAGAAAAAGTGAAGAAAGCACTCCTAAATCAACTTGAGAAGGTAGGAGGCGAGCAAGCAGAGTAATTTACTTCTTGTACTAGTTGAAAGCAAGTCGTAAAAACAAGAAAAGAAGAAGCGCAAAAGAGGTTTTTTTAGAAATGAAAAGATAGAAATCCTAAAAAGAGAGGTTTGAAAAGTGGCGAGATATATCAAAGTCAAACGCTGTTGAAAGTTCTATGAATACCAAAATATCCTTATCGTCATAAAGTCGCACTCAAGACGATCAAGCGTGCCTTATAAGCCTCGCATACGTTTTTGTCTGGTTTGAGCCTTTCGCTCTGTACGGTATCGAGTTCAAGGCTCTGTGTCGTCACTCAACTTTTTTTTTCAAGTAGAATAAAAAAAAGGAGCAACCTAGCTTCAATTTCTGCTCTTCCTTCACCAATATTTGCATTCTGTGCAGTTCGGGAAAAGGCAAAAGAAACAAGTGGACCTTTCAGTTCTGCCGGCGCTGTTTCGCTGATTCTCGGGCATCGGAACGTCCCTTGTCCTTGATGCAAATGCACTTAGGTGTCTTGTTGCTTTTTCGTTTCTTTCATGTTTTCATTCTTGCCCTACAGATGAAGTTGATGAATATCAGAAAGCCCACGATATACAATCTTCTCGGGAGTGGACGATTGCAGGTCGACGAGTATAAAACACTGAGGATGCCAATGTGTTCATCTCGCAACCTTGCCACCATACGACGAAGAAATAAACATCACTTTTAGGCAATGTAAGGGAAAACAAACACAGAAGCTACTTTTTGCTATAAGAAATCACCCCTCTTATACACATATCGTCACTGAAGCCAAACGAGTTCAATCACATCCACCGCGCTGACTTAAAGTCTTCGGGAAGTGGAACAAAACAAGAGTCGAAAAAAAAAAAACTTACATTACCTGCATAGGCGTACATACACCAGATTTAGAGTACCCTCACTGCTTTTTTTTTGGCTTTTTGCCCTCCAGCGGGTGGATAAAACCGCTTTCGGTAACGAGAAAGCACTGAAATAAAGAATGAGATCACATCCACATTTCTGAAAGCAAAGCAACAGACGAAAACAAAAAAGAAAATGGATAGGAGTAATCACTCGTCAGTAGGAAATCTGCTTTTTCTCTGTTTTTTCGTTGTGCTTTGATTCAGATACAGGGATATGCACATATACACCCAAGGAGAGTGATATTCACATACATATTTAAAGATCGCCGTCGTCCTCCACCGGCTCCGGAACGCCGGCAGCGGAAGCGGAGGCGGGCACAGCCTCGTGCGCTTCGGTCATGTGCGACAGCACGTACGCTTTCATCTCTGCAGAACTGCGGCCGCCCTCGTAGCTCTCCGGGTTGCCGCCGGCGGGGATGAAGTACATCGTCGGGAAGCCGTTAACGCTGAACTTCGTGCGGTCAAAGTCGTTGGCGGTCGCGTCGATCTTGCCGATGATGACGTCCTTCTCCTCCAGCTCCTTGGCCAATTTCTCAAAGTCGGGGTGGAGTTTCTTGCAGTGGCCGCACCACGGGGCATAGAAGAGCACAAACGCGTTTTTGCTGCCGTCGGTGTACTTGTCAATCGTCTTACCCACAATCGTGGTCAGGCCTTCCACCGTCTCCACCTCCGGCACCACCTCCGACATCATCGTTTCCGTCGTCTCGCCATTGATGTACTTCTCCACAAACTCGCTTACGGACTCGACTGTGACGGGCGTCTCAGATGGCATCACGTGGTGGTGGCGATCAAAGTCAAGCACAAACGCGGGAAACTTCACGTCGTTGGCCATGCCAAGCTGGATGGACACCTGGCGATACTTGTCGCCGTCAATCCACGACATGAGGACCTGGCTGCGGTACTTTTCTGCCACTGCTGCCAGCGCTGTCTTCAGCTCGGGCGACGTGTTCTTGTCCACGAAGAGCCAGCCCAGCGGCTTCACCTTGTTGGCCTCCATGTACCCTTGGAAGGAGTCTTGGCTGAGTTCGCCGAAAAAGTCGAGCTGCGCATCCGCCAGAAACTGCTTTGCTGACTCGACTGTTACGGGCACCACACCAACGTACGCCGCGCGCTCTACGCCATGGCGGTACACCGTGATCGACTCCATTGCGTCCTCGGGGGAAATAGCCGCATCGGTGACGAGTGCAAAGTTCATCTGCGTGCGGAGGGTATTGGCCACCTTGGTCATCGTCGCCGCCAGTTCGGAATCAGCGCTCGCCGTCTTGACCACGCACACAGGAAGATCTTCCTTGAGGAGCTCCTCCAGCTGCTCCGCCTTCTCGATCGCGGTAACGGCGGGGCCCACCTGCGCCTTCATATACGCGGTGATGCCGGCCGCTGTCCGTGGACCGTTATAGTCCTCCGTCTTCTCGCCGTTGCGGAAGATTATCAACGTCGGGAAGCCCTTAATATCAAACTTCGAGGCGAGTTCCGTCTCCTTTGTGCAGTCCACCTCGGCCAGGGTAGCGATGCCCTTGAGTGCGGTGGATGCCTTCACGAACTCCGGCGCTAGCGTCTTGCAGTGGCCGCACCACGGCGCGTAGAACTTGACAAGGGTCAAATCGCCCGCAACCACTTCATCGAAGTTGCTCTTAGTGGCCACCTGCACCTCGGCAGAGGCGGCACAGAGGAAGAGGGTGCACAAGGCGAGGAGAAGAATAAAGTGCTTCATGGTTACCTTCCTTTGCGAGAGATAGCAAATGAAGATGAGCTCAGGGAGACAAAGTGGTGGCAAAATAAGATGGAGAAATAGAGTAAATTGCAAACAAAAGTCAGGCTTTTCCTTTTCTGATGTTTTTTTTTGTGTGTGTGCGTGCGGAGAGGGAACGAGAGAGGAAGAGGGAGCGAAGCAAGAAGGAACAAAAGTGGTCATGTACGCGTCAATCAATTTGTCGGGTAAAAAAAAGAAAAAAGAAGCAATGAAGAAGAGACAAGGAAGCGAATTAGGAAGGGAAAGTGAATACCGGAAAAAAGAGCTGGTCTGCGTTGATTGTTTACCTAGTAATCCCTTTCCGCGTTTCGATGATCTTAAAGGAAGGTGTGCGCATGGAATCGGCACTACCTTGCAGCTTGTGCATGTACATTCGCGCGTTCCAAGTGTGCAACCGCTGCCGAAAGCCCTGAGTGGCCGCGCGCACTAAACAAAACGCATCAGGGACAACTCTCAACCTAACTGATAAGGTAGAAGGAAAGCACATACATAGATAGATTTATTTATAGAGAGAGAGAGGTGCATTTGTAGTTATTAGTGCCCGTTGTGTTCTTGTTGTTGTTATTGTTCTTGCTCTGATTAACTTTTTTTTTTTGGTGGCACGTAGACAGTGCGAATTCAAATAGGGGAACTAAAAAGGGAGGCACAGCCAAGAAGAAGTGAGACAATAAAAAAGCGTCTCCTACCACACTCAGCGCCGACCCAAACCCCTATCACTATGTAAGCGAATGGACGGTTTCTTCGCCTTCTTTCAGACTCGTCCCAGTGCCACTAAAATAGGAAAAATAAAAGCAAAAAGCAAAAATGTAGATGGAAATGAAAACCAGAAGCTGCCTTTTCATAGTTCGATAAATATATTGTTTAGAAAGTAAATATTTCTGTTCCGCACTACAGAAGAGAGGAAAAGAAGAGGAAGACCAAGAACAAAGTGGGGAGCATGCCGTGTTTCATCGCAAAAGGTCAAAGGGTTGAAAGCGAGAGAGAAGTGATTTATTCTAGCAGCGGAGCGAAACGTTGCCCGTACATCGTCGTCGAACATGGAAAACGACGTTTAAACAAAAATGTACTGTTCCGCTTACACGTTTTTGTTGTTGAAGTGATCGGCGGAATACTAAGAAAAGCAGCTAATATTTTTTTTTTATAAAATCTCAACGACACAGCACATTGTTGTCAACGTGAAAGGAACAAAACACAAAGATGTAGCGAAGAAAAAAGGAAGCAAAGGGCAGACAAGATGTACTAAATCTGAGTTAATTATTCAGTTAAAGTGTGAAGAAAGGGAAAGAAGAAACCAAAAGCACTGAAAAAGAGAGTTTTGAAGCAAACTAACACCACCTTTTCCTTCGTCATGTCGGTTTAATGCGCATATACTATCTCAAGCATCCGGCGTTTGTTTGAATGATTTATCTTTATTGATTAATTTTTTGAGTGCGAAATCGATGTTTCAGCGCTCGACTCCATCCACGGACCCGGTACCTTTTCTTTTCTCAAGGTTACGGGGCGTAGAAAGGGATCGATGGATAGGCTAGCACGCGTAGGCCAACTAAAATGAGTGAAAGCAGAAAAGGAAAGAGTAAAATGCGCTGCGTCCTCTCTACTTTTGTTTCTTCGACTCCTCCGCGCCGAGGGCGGGGGCGACGGAGTTGCGGTACATAACATCGAAATTCATCTTTGTTATCTCAATCACGCCGTTCACGTGGAAGGGCAACCCGTTGTCCTCGGAGAATTTGCGCAGAATGCGGCGCGCCTCGGGGTAGCGGTAGCGGGGAACCATTGGGAGAAGGTGATGCTCCAGCTGGTACTGCATGCCGCCGAAGAACCACTCGAAGAACGGGTCGGAGCAGTGCACACCGCGGGTGGCGCGGTACTGGTCGATGATGTAGTTATACGGCTCGTCGTGCTCGATTATCTCTTCCGTCTGATGGTTCGAGGTGACCACCACGGCAACGCAGAAACCACCAAGGATGACGCTGCCGAGAGCAACCTTCCACGGCAAGAGGGCTAGCCACAGGTAATTGACAGCCATGAGGGCAAGCTCCTTTTTGTTGCCGCTGCCCAAGGCGAAGCGGAGGGACTGCATGCGCCACGAGACGTACAGAAGGGAGTATGCGAAGAGGTAGAACATGTACTGGTAGCGGCGATACGCCGTGTCCTCCGAGACATCTGGGACCCAAAGAAACAGCACTGGCTCGTTGTGGATGTCGGAGTCCAGGTTCTTGCGGTTCACGAAGACGTGGTGCGAATTGTGTTTGTGGGACCACCACTCTACCGAGAAGGCATTGATGAGGCCGCCGAGGGAGTTGGCAAGGAAGCGAGCAAACTTGCCGCGTGCGTGTGTGAAGTCATGGGCCAGCCAGCCGCCCTGCTGCATGCCAAGTCCAATCAGAATGGTGGCGAGAATCGGATGGGAGTAGCTGATGTAGGTGCCAATGGCGCACAGCGCAAGCACCGGAATGATGTTACGGGTGAAATCGACGATCCACATCCGCTCAAACCAGCCTTTCTCCTCTAGTTCCTTCACGAGCTTCTCGAAATTCAACGAAACCTGGTCGCGTGAGCTGTCGCTCTCTTTCAGTGGAAACGCCTTCATCCGCTTCAGCTTGTGAATCGCCTCCTTCGAGTGTAGGGAGTAGAAGGCATCCGTTGCATCCTTGCCGTGGAACTCGTCACACATCTGTGCGCCGCCCGGGTGGGAGTTGCGCCATGAGGTGCAGTCGTACCAGCTGTCGCCGATGCGCATGACGCACTTCGGTAACGAGCTGTGGTAGTTGTGCGGGTAGGTGAGATCAAAGACCATCTTTGTGGCAGTGTAGTATACGTTTGTGTTCTTCGATGTACGTGAATAACAGGATAAGGTTCAAGCCTGTGGAAATGGCAACACGAAGAAAACTCAGAAAAAAAAAGTGTTCAACCGAAAATGGGAAAAGGTATACTTCCGCTATCGATCAAGCAAACCCCAAAAGGTTGAGCTTTCGTTTGAGAGGGGCCCAAAACCGAGGCATAACAAAGTGAGTAAATATGGGCGGCAGAGAAATAGAAGACGGGACGGGCAAACAGCTAGAAAGGGTTGAGGTCACAGAAGTAGGGGTGAAGAAATGAAAAGGCAGAAATCAGAGAAATTAAAAAAAGAAATAAGTATAAGTACATCTATATATATATATATATATATAGATGACGTGCAGTTGTCGCGTTTAATTCAATGCTTAACACGAAGCAAGTGACAACGAAAGTGAGTAGACGTGCCTCAACCGCAAACGCATATAAAATGCTGGCTTCAATGATTGTTTCCATCAGGAAAGTTAAGTCGAATTATCTTGTTTGGTACATCGATGTAGTGTGTGTCTCCGCTTTTTTTTTTTTGGTTCCGAGAACAACACTGCAACGCCGCACAAAAAGAAAGTAACCAAGGAGAGAAAGAGAAATGCAAAAAACGAACAATGTGATTTGGACAATTCATTCAGAAAAAAGGAGACAAGTGGCAAGTTTATCACGCAGGAAGGACACACAAAAAAAAACTTCTTCGTTCCAAGAAAAAAAAAACTTAAAATAAGGTACTAACGGTATTGGAAGTGTGCAGGAGAGCAAAGAGGAAAGAAGAGAAAACATGATCGATTGGCAACACCGAGCAGTTTTATAGTTCTTTTTCTCGTTTTATGTATTTACTTAACGATCAATGGAACTCGCAAGCGTGTCGCAAAGCATCTTCAAGTTTTGGTTTTCCTTTTCCAAACGCGAGCTCTCGTCTTGGTAGAAGAGGATTTCGCGACGCAGCTTCGACATGCGTGCGTTGTACTTGGCCGTGTGCTCGTCAATGGCGCTCTGGACTTCTTCCGTCTTCTTGGCGTACATGAGGCGATCGTCGTTCGCTTTCTGGATGCGTTCGCGCAGCCGCCTGCTTTCCTTCTCTGGGTTACGTGACGCACTCAACGCAGCGTCGCCAGACAGCGCTGCATCACGATCTTTGACCGCAGATTGCGTGGTGTACTTGGTGTTCATCAGAACATCTGCCATCCTACTGTTTGCCTCCGCTAAGCGGTCGATTTCCTGTAGGAGCTGCCTGCGCTCAGCCTGGATGCGCTCCGCAACGGTGCGAGCTTCGACTTTGTTGGAGTCACCGTAAACGCACGCGTTTCTTGAAGACTCGTTTCGCAGTTCCTCAATCCTGCGTTGCTTCAAGTCGATGAGGGAACACATCTCACGCTCTTTCTTCGACAGCAAACTGAGCGTCCGCTCCCGCTCGCGAGACAGCTCTTGGATAGCCTTCAACAGCTCCTGCGCGCGAGCATCCTCGCCCCCGTTCGGACCAAAGACCTTTTTTTTTAGCAAATTCTGCAAGTCGTCCAGCATGGACATCAACCGAGCCACCGTCAACCGCTTTTGAGCGTCCATTTTCTTTTCGCGGAGCTGCTTAATGTATGAGGAAAGCTCGTTGATGTCAGCCTCGACGCCTTTGCGATTCTCGTCCGACTCCATCAGCTGGCTGATGTAGTCTTCGCGACTGGAGTGCGAAACCTGACTGTTGCGGCTTTGCCCATTCTCTAACACTTGCTTTGTTCGAGCTGCGTTGCGGTAATCGGCGTTCGCCGCCGCCCGAGCCTCCTCCTGCGCACACGCCGTGGCACGCTCGTCCGCCACCTGTGTGTTGAGCACTTGCGACTGCTGCCTCTTGCGCTGCAAAGCCTCCTCACGCTCCATCAGTAACCCCTCCAATTGCTGGAGCTCCCGCTTCAGGTCCTCGATAGACTGCTGCTGCTGATTGTCCGCCATTATCTTGTGTGGGGCGAACGTGTCTTTGTGTGTGTGTGTGTGTGTGTGTGTGTGTGTACACGTGTGCGTTTGGGCGTGTAACTTTGCTCTTGCGTTTTCCCCTTTTGCAGAGTAACTAGGGGTTGGTGCCTCTCACAGATGACAAGATGAATTGGCGCCGTCAACGCAGTGCGTGTTTCTAGTTAGAGGACTCCGACTTCCGTTTTCGTGGGGGATGCTTCTTTTTCTCCTCTGTGGTAACAATAAGAATCTACTTTTGAAAAGAGGAATTAAAATAAAAGTATATAGTAGCCAAAAACTTTGAGTTGTTGTTATTGCTGTCTTTCGCTGACTTCTCTTCGATGCTAACGTTTGGTTAAGAGAGATAGGATAACGAAATAGGAAAGCAGATTGAGAGCACGGAGCAGGTGTTGAATCAGAATATATATATTTAAAGTATAAAAACGAAAACAAACAAGCCTTCACGTTTGCTTTCTTCCCTCGACGTCATGTCTTCCTACCAAAGGGTCAATTCCTCTTCGGGCGGAAGACAGGGTTAGCTTAATCGTTTGCCAACAATTATGCGGAAGGTATCAGAACGACTTTAAGCAGCTTCTACTCCTAAATTTTTATTTTTGCTGTGAAAAGATGTTGTTGTTCTGTGATGCATCGCTTCGATTAAGAGAGCAGTAGTTTTACATTGTGGGTGTCGGCTATCGATGCAGCTCCTCAATTCTAGGTCTCGCAGACGCTGAGCCGAGGTAGACAAAGTATTAAATCGGATTTGAAATCCCTACACAGTAAATCTCCTCTTCTTTATTTTTGTTTTTGTTTTTTTGGCCGGAAGTATAGATACAGAAGTCTGTGAACAGTTAATAATAAAAAGGAACCCTCCCTCTCTTTTTTGTGTGTTATTAGTTTCCTGAGCAGAAGGTTCTCCGCTGACCTGCAACCAACAACGTGCAGATTCATTTTCGCTTCCCTACAGCTGTTGTGGTTTGCCTTCGATGCAGCACAAGAGCATAATAAAAGCCAAAAAGGCACCGCTGTTCTTCTTTTACCTCGTACAGCATGCTCTCCCGGATCCAAGCATGATAGTCGTGTGTAATGGACATACTGCTATTTGAGACTTTGTTGAACCAGCGTGCTAGCTTTGTGAGCTGCGGATAACTTGACCTCCCGAAGTCCATGACCAGGAACAAGCCGTCGTCCTTCATGTAATCTGCAGCAGAGTCAAAGATGTTGCGGGCCTTCGATTCGCTGTAGTTGAGAAGCTCATCGCGCACCACCACGCAGTCGTACTTCGTAAACCCGGGAGCCTGCGCGTCAGATTTGAGGACAGTGGCAAAGTTGACGGTGCTGCCAACCCAGTTGTGATCATTTCGAATCATAAAATCTAGCGTCATGGCTCGCCGGCGCTCCTCTTGCTCCTCCTCGGTGAGCGTCTCGTCGACTCGGTAGTGACCGTCGTCGATAACCTTCCTTTCGATCATAAACTCAACACGAACGGCCTTGGACATCTCGTAATAAGCAACGTCTTTTTCATCGTAAAGTTTTGGCGACAAGTCAAGCACTTTTCCGTGACAAAAGTTTCGGTACACCTTCCGCACCGACCTGTAGATTAAAAACTGTGGGAAGGCGCACAAGCCCAGAAAGACAGCAACGCTGCCGATGGTGGTGAGGAAAAACTTGTTGCGCCCTTGCACAATTTTCTCGTACTTTTCCTTCGAAATCTGCGCCGGTGTGTAGCACGTAGCTGCTGTAGACTGCAGATCCGGCTTTACACCATTATTACTGGTGCTCGGGAACATCTAAAAACGTTGGATGCAAAAGAAACGGCGACTCAGTTTGCACTAGCACACTTCCCTCTTAAAAGTCCCCGATTTCCCGCTGATAACACCCCGTGCATTTTTGTTGTTGGTTGCGTTGTTGTTGTTGATAAAAACGCGAACAAGAAAGAAGTTACGGTGCGGAAGAGGGATGAAAAAGGGAGCAGCGTGCAATTTGAAAAGCATATCTGACAGTAAAAAACAAAAATCGAGCCGGATGAAAACACTGAAAACGTCTTGCTACTTCGGTGTTAGATTCACTCTTTGTCTACGTGCGTACTGCACAAGGTGCTTGCCGCTGTTAACAATTTCAGGTTTTTTTTGCTTTCTTCCTGGAAAAAAAAAGGACCGGTCTAGCCCCAGAAACAGCTATGTCCTCGATTGTCATCATAGGAATAACGAGTTTTGACTGTGGACGCCATCGTGGACGTTCGTCAAGCAGCGCTCAACGATGTATGCTGGCAAATACGAAGGTGAAGCAGCGACCAGAGGATTTTCCGCCGACAAACCACACGCTACGACCTGTATGCTTCTTTTAATATTTCCGTATTTTTGTTTGTATTGTTAACAGTTATGTTACGAGATAGATAAAAACAAATGAGATTACCTACAATTTATCTTTGGCGTAGTTCTTTGTCCTTTGAAAAGTAACAACGCAATGAGAGAAAACGGCTAGACGACAGAAAGAGAAACACACACACACCACAAGCACGAGTGGGGAAAAAGAAGGGACAACTTTTTAGCGCTGGAAAATAAATAAATAAATTTCAACACAACACCATTACTCCTAGTAAGAAAAAAATTCATTCTCCCCCGTTTCTAATAGTGCTCGTAGACACAAATGCACAAATTTAACGCACACACACACACACAACAAAACCACTGACAGAGAATGAAAGGCTTCGAAACCGAAATACCCAGTGAAGCAATACACGACAGCGCACCTCAAAAGGGAAACACATTCCCATCAGCGCAGGCGCCGCTTACCGACCACCACGACCACGGCCACCGGCGCCACGTCCGCGACCACGGCCGGTAGTTTGGCGGATGCGGACGTCGCAGTGCTTTGCGAGATTGAAGATGCCCTCCGACGCGCCTTTCACCAGGTGCTGCAAACGAGTGGTGTTGTTGCGGTCGAGGTAGAGGTACGCGTCGTCGCGGTCCCACCACGCACTCAGCAAACTCGTGTCCGCCAGAATCTCGTTTACAGCACGGCGCACGTCGCTCTCCTCCATGTCAAACTTGATAGCGAGGTTGGACACAGACATGGTAGAGAAACTGCACCGGTTGCGGTAGCAGAAAATGAGCAGGGCCACCTCCTTCATACTGCGCAGAAAGCGCTCGCGGCACTGCTTCCCGTCAGGAAGGGTGTCGAAAGTAGCCATAGCCTCCACCTGCTCCTTGGCGCCGGCGTAGTTACCCACCTTAAGGTGCTCGTAGGTAACCGCTACCTGCTCCTTAAAGGTGAACGGCTTACCCATCAGCACCGGCGTGCGCGCAACGGCGTTGTAAACGTAACGCTCCATGTGGCTGCGCTCGTACGGGTTCTGCGCCTCCATTTTGGCGCCGTCGAGAAGTCCGGAGAGGACGGCTGCCAGTTCCAGCTGAGACACAGGCATATACAGGTGCGGCGGCACCATCAGCATGCGGTACTCCATCTCGGCATGCTCGTCTTCCAGCTGGTACTTCGGAGGCACTTTCTGGCCGAGCTGGATCTCGTTCGACCACAACCCCCAGACGCTGCGCAGCAGCTCGTGCGCCGTGGCGATGTCGCCCGCGATAAAAGCGGCGAGGCCAAGCTGGGCGATAGCGCGGTTCAACAGAATAGCCAGCGAAGCATGGCCATCGGAGACGCGGTTGGCGGCGCCGGTGCGCAGGAGGTAGTCGCGGCCCTCGCGGTAGAGGCCGCGTAGGCCGTACTGGTAGGCAACGTGGCATATGCCTGTTACGGACAGCGTGAAGTTCGGCTTCAGTTGGTTGCTAAGCTTGTGGATTGCACGGACCGTGTCGAAGACAGACGGCGCGATCACTGTAAGATCCTTGGTGGACGCCAGCGAAGCATAGAAGAGGTCGTGGGCCTCCTGGCGGCGTTGGCCGAAGATGCCAAACAGGATGGCAATGCAAGCCTTCATCGGGTCAGTCCTCTTATGCGACAGGTAGTACCCCAGTACACGATCGGTCAAGACGGCGAGGTCGTTCTCAAAGTCAATAATTTTCAGGTACTTCGGGCTGATCACGTCCTCAAACTTCGACTGATTCTCCAGCTCGGTGTGCAGGTACGTCAGAAGACCGTGAAAACCTCCGGGGACGACGATGTCGCACACCGTCACGGTGGAAGAGTTCTCGATGAAGCGAACGGAGGGATTGGCGACTATGCGCTCGAAGAGCTTCACTGCCCACTTGAAGGCGCGTGCCCACGTCCCCGAGCTCACCAGCAGCTTGCGGCTGTCGCACCTCAAGATCACAGCCACGGCAATACCCATCGCCGAAGCTTCGAGGTTCGCGTATCCCTTGAGACCGCACTCGCGAATCACCCTCTCCACCTTCCCCACCAAGTTCACCTCGGAAGAATCGGAGATTTCCTCCAACATCTTGGCGTATTCAGCCTCGGTCAGCTCTTTACCATTCTCCTCCTCACCCACGAAGGACTCGTCTTCCACCTCTGGGTTCTTCTCGAGCTCCTCCAGCTCCTCTTTGTAGAGGTTCTCCGTCTCCTGAACGAGAGCGATTAAGTTCTTTAGGCTCCTGTACTCGAGCTTACTCGAATGGTCGCTGCACGGCTCGCTCCCCAGGCGCTCCGACAGGTTCGGCATGTCCTGCAGACAGGTTTGCAGCGCCTTCGGCGCCACCCTGTACTTGTGCACAAAGGCGTGTACCTCGTCGGACATGCACTTGAACGCCTCATATGCCTCCTTCCACGATTCGTTACCGGCGTTGTAATCAAACCTCTCGCAGAGAGCTTGGATCGAGTTTGCGGCCTTCTCCTTCTTCGAGACCACCACCCGACGTTCCTCCAGCTCCTCTTCATCCGTCAGTTCAAACCAGTAGGAGTTGATCTGGGCCTCGGCGACGTCCTCGATCGGCAGGCTCTTCTCCAACTCGCTGTCGCTGTCCGTGGAACTGATATTGAAATAGTTCATCTTGCGATGCAAAGTGCAAGGTGCAAATAAATAATATTAGTAACTTCTGTGTAAATACAATCGTGATAGTGGTTATTGTTTGTTGGCGGTGGTGTAAATGATGGCAAGAAACGTCAGTTAGCATAGTGTCGTGTGCATGAGTTCAAAAAAGAAAAGAGAGAGTCAAACAAACAGATCAAAAAAGGGAGAGATGTGGTGTTTGGGATATGAAAGTAGACAGACCATGCGGAGAAGGGCCTCAGCATCGGCAAAAAGAATGACGTCACATACCAGACGTGCTGCTACTTTGTTTTATCGCCATAGCGCAGAGGAAAACACAAAGAGGGACGAGCGAGCAGCAGGAAGAAGTTACTCAAGTGTCAACTCTGTCTTGACTTTTGTCGTCTTCAAAAAGAGAAAAAGCACCAGTTACTGTGAGCAGCTATTTCTGCTTCTTATGACCCAAGGCAATAGAAGCATGCCCTTTTGACCTTACTTTGGTAGATACGTTTCTGGTCAGAAAAAAAAAAAAATAGCAGACGGGGAAGGAAAAGGGAAAAAAAACGTCTCTAAATACCGGGTAAAAAAAAAAAAGCGGCAAAGGAAAAAGCCACCTTTCTTGCGCACCTTCGGTCAACCATCTGTGATGCGGTAGGGTAAACACCGTTCGCGAATTGCTTGAAGCGCCATCTCCACGTGATTGTGGATCTCCGCTGTGATTTCCTCACCCAACAAGTTTAGCAGCGAAGCCTCGATAGCACTCCATTGCCGTCGCATTGCTGGTGTAGTGAGGTGGCGGTTATCGCATACTGCAACCACCTCACACATTGCAGAGATGGCGCCAAGCGTTGACTCCTGAAAAGGAAAGAGACAGGAGCGTAAATCACTCACATAACTTGTGAGTTCGGCAGTGCTCATACTTTCCAGCGTTGTGTGTGGTGCACTTGGGAGGCTTTCTGAGTCACCTTTGGGGGCAGCAACGTGGTCCCCGGCACCCCCCAACCCGTCCAAAGGCACCACCCATGCAGGCGACCCGCCAAGCAATTGAATCTGACGGTTGAGAAGTGCAGCGGCACGCATAAGCCGCTGTTGTGCCGCAGCCAGAGCATGACGGTTTTCCTCATGCGCCGTTTTTATCAGTACGAGAAGCGACTCGGAATCCATGAGCGGCCCTGTGGTAGTTTCCTCAGCCTTTCCTCTTTTGCGAAGTGGCGGTGAAAGTCTGGAAAAACAAGAGGCCAGAGAACGCAACAAAGAGCGAACAAAACAAAAAAAGAAAGAAAAGCAGTCGGATACAATTTCTCAAAGTGGAAAAGTACATAATGCACGAAAGTTGCCTTTATATTCTCCTCAGAAAGGAGACCACAACCATTGTTCCCCACCGGCTATAATGACTGCTCACCAGCACCTTTGCCTCTTCCGCATCGTCAACAGACTTCGTGACCACGAAGCAGCTGTTGACGCCGGCTGAGGTGACTGTCTCGACACCAGAGAAGTGCTTCAGCTTGACGACAACAGACAAATATGGTGCATTGCGGATTAACAAGTAGTTTGACGGCCGAGTAGTTACAATAAACCCATTCACTGGAGAAGTAGGTGGGGGTGCTATCCGCAAAGCAAGCGTTTGCCCAAACAACACGAAGCCGTCAAATAAAACAAGCGCCTTTTGTGCGGCAGACGATTCTGCGAACGACACAATTGCGCGGCCTTGCCGTGCGTCTAAAACCACGTCCTCCACGCTGTGTGTGCATTGGAAAAGCCTAAGAAGTGTGCGCCTTGTAAACTCAAGGCCTACAGGGAAAGTCACGTTGGTAATTTCAACAAATTCCATTCAACCTATTGATTTTCGATTGTTCGTACGTGCGTTGTTGTCAATGACAAGTTTACGCAGCCTTGAAGTAGTATAAAAAGAACTTTATGTGTTCCCGTCTGGGGCTTCAACAAAGTGTTTGTGGAGGGGGAAAGCTTATATAGGGTTGCATTAGAAAGGAAGGTAGGCGAAGTCCATACAGGCCCACGCACAGAAACTCAACGGTTGAAAGACTAGAGGTATTCGAAGGAAAGTTAGCCGCATTCCAGGCAACGTAAAAGAAAAAGAACTAAAGGAAGGGGGAAAAGAATTAACAAGCACATAACATAGCTTTCGTTTTTTTTTTATCACCAGACTTTTTTTTACACTTTACTCCCCTACAAGCGAGCTGCATTATTAGTGTTTCATTATTACAGTTGCTATCATAAATATAAGTACACTTTTTTTTTGTATTCGTGTGAACACCTTTTTGTCTAATCAACTCTGTTGTAAAAAGACGCGCGCGCGGAGACGCAACAACCGTCGCTAAAAGAATACCGCCTTCCACACTAGCTGCTACGAAAACTACATTTGTTCACCAAAGCGTTTACCAGCAAATTACGCTTCACTTGAAAACAAAACAAACATTAATAATGGATCGAAAGAAACAAAGCGCAATTCACCACACACGCAATATGCCTGCTGATAATTTATCGGTTTGTTTTCTTTTTTACTTTCCACCCCAGAGGCATATGGTGCTAAGAAGAGAAAAAGAAAGAGAGAATTGGACTTGAGCAGTATTGATAGCATTCTTAAGATAGCTACGTAAAGGAAAGTAATTTCGACAAACTCTGAACCACGCTGGGCACCAACGAGTTCTTCTGAATCCGTGACTAGCACGGTGTACCTGACCAGTGTAGTTTTTCTTTCTCAAGGCGAAAACGCGTGCACTTCCGCTTTTCAGCCGCGTCAACAACCAGCAAAGGCCCTTGCTTGCCAATGCTAAACAGTATGTCGAGGTCGTGTAACGCGACTAAGACATCCTCGACGATGAGCCCCGACTGTTTACTCAGCTCATTCACAGTCACTGGTGTACCTTTCTCCTCCAGCGCAAACACTGCAAACAGCACCTCATCCCGCCAAACCTTGCGAAAAAGCGCGTTTCCACTTTTGCTTAACGGTCGCTCTGGAGTCCCTACCATGCTCTCAGATCGTGCGATCTCGTACGAGAGACGTACAAGAAAGCCGCCATAGCCTTTTGAGCGAAAGGGCGGCAACACCATGACGCAAGAAAGTGTATTGATGCAGCTGGAACTACTCTTCCACTCTTTGCTGAAGTAGCCAGCAAAGTGGAATCCCTCGTCATCCACCTCAAAAAGTGCGTTGAATGAAAAGAAATGCACATCGTCAAGAGTTACCTTGTCAACCAGGAACAGTTTTGTTAATAGACAGAGACGCCGCGCCATGAAGGCGCATTGCGGCTTTCGACCGTCGAGCTCAAATACACAAATTCGACGCGCTTCATCGCGATACACCTCATCCCCAGGAATCCAAAAAGCGTTGCCACAGCGCTGAAGATGCTGTTGCAGGTGATCTGCTGTGCTAAAGGTGGAAAGACATGAATCGCACAGGTACACTGTCCGTCCCCCTCCAAAAAAAGAAGCCACCGAAGCGTCAGCGTGACCAAAATACCGGTGACGCGGCGTCACCACCTCAACTGCTACACTCTGCATAACAAAGCACTAGGGCTCGGCCGCTTTGTGTATTTGAAATGATGTCCCTTTTCTTTTGTGGGTGAAGAACTCAGTAATAGCGCATACCAAATGTTGTCATATTAGAAGAAACGAAGTACAATATAATAATAATGACAAAATAAGCTCGGCAAACCGAAATAAGGGATTTACAGGAGAGACAGTCAGAGAAAGGAAACACGAAATTTATTTTAACTAGCAGAAACACAAACACAGAAAAAAATGGCATTTCGCTTTCACATCCAGCGTAAAAAACACTACGAGCAGTATCTATGCTCTGTTAGCGCAGCCCTTTGAAGTCTGAATTACATGTCACAGAAATCAGATGTTCTGCTCGTTCGTTGCACTGTCACAAAACAATTCTGCTCTGTCTCGTAATTACGATATTGTCATGCGGCCTTAGTAAAAATATTACGGCGCCTCTTCTTAGCAATAGCCTACATCGGAGCATACGTGCTTCCGTTGAAGAGTGTTCTATGTTGCCTTTGGTCCTAGAATAAATAACGTGAAGAAAACAAGGTAAGAGACAATAGAACAAGAGAAAAAAAAGTGTAGATATCAAAACAAAATAATCTACAGCGGTTTCCTACCTTATCACTAATCAGATTTGTACTTTTACTTTCTTTTCTTTTTTTTTTCAAAATCAGCTACATCTACTAACCAAACAGACTAATGGTGTCCCAGCTCGACGGCACCGGGAGCAGGGCGGAGTGTGGCCGGGCCAGCGGCGTAACCCTCACCGATATCGAATGAGAAGTCCCACGGCTTGCGGTCCTGAGAGCGCCAGCCGTAGTCCAGAGCGCTCGGGCCACCACCGGAGATGTCATCGAGCTTTGACCAGAAACCGTCCCACATAATCGCAGCGACGATGAGGAACGGACCGCCGCAACAGACTGCCATCCAGTAGTTCTGACCAGGCTTGTGATAAACCTCACTAGACCAGTAACCGACGCCGCGAAGACCGAAGTTCGGGCGCGCCTTTGCCTTGCTGTTGAAGGCAAGCATGTAGGTGCGCTTGCTAACGGAGAGCGCCGAGCGGAACATTTTTTGTTGTTGTTGGGGTTGAAGAGAGGAAGCAACTTAAATACTATTTGCTGCAAAACTAATTTGTTCAATTTAGTGGGTATAGTTCGATATGTAGTAAATAAGACAGATAACGGAAACAGAGAAGAGGCTTGAGGAAAGGAAAAAGGCTAGCTTGAGAACAGTACAGAAAACTAACACATTGAGTAAAAAAAAGGAGGGGACTATTCTTAGGTACCTGACGCAAACGAGTGTAACGTGATGTTCGGTAATTTTATACTGTCGATGCACCCCTCAAAGAAAGAGCAAGTGAAATAGCAAAGAAGTTGCCCAGCAAAGGGAAAGAGCTATTGACACATGAAAACGGTTACAACAATAACTAATAGCAGACAAACACTCACCCAGAAACTTTTCAATTGCTTGTTACACCTCAGTCGCAAACAAAAGGTAGCTCAGTAATGTTCTTTTTTTTTTTCGTATAAACCATTTAATTCAGAGAATAAAAACGAGATAAAAGGTAAAGAAAAATCTAACCCTTTCGGGTAAAGTCTATCAATTTATAATTGCAACCAGAGTGCTTTATCTTTCTAACAAAGGCAATGCAGCAATGCCATCTAGAATCTATTAGTTAGACAGCATACAAGGATAATGAGAGAAAGGAGAAGCAGCATCCGGAGGGTGCAAAAAAAAAAAAGAAAACCAGTAAAGTACTTGAAAACAAAAAACGAAAAGCCGAAAGTTGCTTTTGCTGTCGTTGTTTTTAGCGAGAATGGAGTGGACAGTTAACAATCAAAGCAGGTGGTGTCTCGTGGGTGCCTGGGAAAAAAAGAAAAGGGGTGTCCAGCTTTTTGATGTTGTTGATTTTGTGAATAATCCAACCGAGGAAATAGGCGATCAAGTGCCACAAAGTGTTTCGTCCCAATTTCGCTTGTCAGTATTCGTCCTACTTTTAAGACAGTTTTGCCAACACTAAGTAGAAAAAAATATCTACGGACATCTTTTCTTTTATCTCGCATTTGCCGTAACGAGAATGGAATAAAAGCTCGTAAAATAATGAAGCTATTATTCACAGTTAGCAACTGCAACAGCAACAGCAGCAACACGCTTTTGGCTCTGAATCAAATACAAAAAGTAACCAGCAACCCTCACCACCTTGATTTGCTTTGTATACAGACCACAGTATTCAGTGGAGCAAGACAACAATGAAGGTTTGAGAAGCGTTTATGAGAAATAACAAAACCAAGAATGAATCTGAAAAAAAAAAAGAGTCGTAAGCACAAAACAACGATTCCGCAAGTGCAAATCTGCGTATAATAATGCTCATGTAAGCCTGATTGATTGCTGAAAACGCACAGTTGCTAAAAAACATCAACTACTCATGGTTGCGCACCTTCTCCATCCAGATACGGCAGCCATACTCACGGTATAGCTCCTTGAGCAGCTGAATAAAATCAATGCGAGTGCGAGCTTCGTAGTAGAAGGTAAGCTTCTTTTTGTCGAACTGATACTCCGCGTACGCAATTTCCATTGGCAAGCTGTGGGTGCGCACCCTCGACTGGCAAAATGCCGCAGCCAAGGCCTCGGCGTCCTTCAGGTCGGTAGCCCAGTAATCCACCTCACGTTGCGTCGCGTGACGGAGAATGCTGCCGATGGGACCAGTGCGCTCCACATACGACTTCTCGAACGCCGTATTGACACGGATCACCACGCCAATGTCGATGCCGCGATCGCCCTGGACCACCACGTACTGGCCCTTTTCAACGTCAAGAGAGGACGCAAACTCAGCCTGGTGGCACTTAAACTGAACCAACGTGTTGCATAACGACGGTCCGCCCGGAGCCGGAGGAGCTTGATCATCTTTCTCTTGAAACAGCTCTTGGGAAGGAACGGCTGCGGTGACAATAAAGTCGTCCATCAGCTCAGCAGCCGAGACAGTTTCGTCGGGAAGGCATTTCCACTCGTAGGGGTTATGAGAGAAAGGCAGCCGAACCACAGCCGCAGCTGTAGGGACCAAACTCAGGTCCACGGCTTTAGTCTTTTGCGGCACTTGCAGCTGAAGCTGAATGTTGGTGATATCAGTGAGGGGCGCGAACAGCATTTTCGTGAACTGTCAGCAGAAGGCAAAAAAAAGCGAAAAGAGCAAGGTACAGGACTTTATGAGATATATAATATAAAATGTGCGAAAAAACAGAACGGTTTTTTTTTTTTTTGGCAAAAGAAGACTAGATAGTACAAAAGAAGAAAAGTAAGTCTAAAAGGGTACAGGTTTAGCAAAAAAGGGAAGAAAGTGGAGTGCAGACACACGAGTTAAAATAGAGTTATTGTTAGGCTGATACGTGTGAAGCAAAACAAGTTAGGTGAAGGCACAAGTGTTGTGCTGTACATAATTTTACGTACAATAGAAAATGAAGAGAGCGGTTGTGTGAAGAGAGAAATGGATGAATGAGATTTGCTGCGAAGGGCTAGCGAAAGCAGTAGTTGAGAGAAATAATAAAGAAGGTATCCATGGAACAAAGCTAGGCAATGTTAGTTCACGTTCGACTTCGGTTTAACTTTTTTTTTTAATACCATAGTCAACAAGCAGACCCCACAACTGACGGAGCTTCGTTGCTGAATTTCGACAGAAGAACACATTCGGATTACAAGAGCACGAATGAAACCAGTGAGCGAAAAATTGGAATCCAACCGCCATTATTACTATATGTATATATATATATATATATATATATATATATATACTGTCCACGTGTTTTTGTCGGTTTACACAGACCAGAACATTCACAAAATGAGTTCAAAGAAAACAATCGTAATGTTTTTGTTTTTCTCCACTTAAAAAAAAAAAATAAATCAAGAGTCTCCCAACAGTCATATGCAAGCAAACCGCCTTCTTCCAAAACAGTCAGCTACGCTCTACGGTCGTTTTTTTTTTCCTTGTTTGTTTTCCTTCGGAAAAACTTTCATTCCTTTCTTTTTTCCGTGTGTATGCACTCAGTGTTTTCACGCCGCAGGTACTGAAACGAAAAAGTGTAGTAGCTCTACAGATAGTGCTATTACTGAACCAGTTGTTCTCCTACTGGTTTTCTCAACATGTTAATCTTCTTTTTACGCTACTTACTATCTAAATACTGTCTTTCTTTTCCTTTTCGCTCAATTATAGTGCATTTTGTAAAGCATAAACGTGTAGTCGACTTGGTATAACACGTTTCCCTCGTGTCGGCACTTTTGCTCTACACGATGCTCAAAACAAAAAAAGTTGCTTGCAAAGAAAAGCTTTTCTTTTTTTAGCTGTGTTGTAGCAAGTGCTGTAAAGTCACCGTTAACCGCTGCTTCACTCGCACAGGTCAAACTTCAGAAAAAAACAGTGACTTCATAAAGCGACAGTAAACAGCAAACATGTAAAGGAGAACCATGAGGACTCAAACCTACCAGAACCGCTGCAATCGATGAGTAAGACAAGCGGATTTGATAAGCGTAGAGTAAAACCTGAAAGATTAGGGGGAGAGGCAGTAGCAGGAAACGCCGGAAACGAACCATCTCACTTAAGACTGACGTTTTTCCCTTTGTTTTCAAGATTTAAAGCTACCTTTACCGAGTCCGCAACACTACACGCTCTTCTCAGTCTTTCCGCATGCTTTCCTCAAAGGAACGTCAAGGCAAAACGAAAAAAAGGCGGCGTTTTGAACTATGCGCCTGCGCAAAGCCAAGTGATGGAGGGGGGGGGCGTGCCTCGCTTGCGGCTGAAGGGGCCATCCCAAGCCGACCCGGAGAGCCCATTATTCCATGACGAAGGCCGGGCCTCGGCCCCCAGAATTCTGTCTCTTGGTTCTCCTTTTCGACACCGGTTTGTACTCCGTCACAAGGAACTTTTGCACGTCAGATAAAGAAATCTAAACAGATATGCTTCAAACTCCTCAGAGATCAGCTATGTACATAGTACGGTCCTACGAAAAGTTTGAGGAAGTGCGTTCTTTAGTTCGCCCACCGTTTACGCCCCTGATTCTCGTTCTGGGTGTCGCACCTTATTTAAAAAGTGGCATATTCACACGGCTAAAGGGCTCGACACGCTACGCAAGATTGAGTTCTCGTTATTGCACATTTAAAGGCTTTTTGACACTTTTCAACAGTGAAAAGTATATGCTTAAAACCTGATGACCCGCAAAGGGCTTTTAAGTGATCCACACTCTGCAGTTATTTTCATTCTTAGATATCGGAAAACTGCACCCAAGCCCACTATTGGCGCAGTTAATTCCGTAGCGTGTCTCTACTCAGGATTCCTTTTTAGACCGTCAGGCTCCAACCTCTGAATCGGGATTTACAACACTTGTTCCCTGTATGATCTTCGCTACGATGAGAACAGCAGGCATTGCATACAAGCAGTAAGGACTATGTCATTGTAGGTGGACAAGTATACGTTGCCAGTTATGCTTAGAAGAGGCAAACCAGACGCTCTGGCTCTCACAGCTACATGGGCTGTAAAGCGTCGTTGTTGGTGAACATAGCTGTCAACGCGTGGGCAACACTCCCTTCCCGAATCTCATTGACTTATCTGCAGCGGAGACAGGTGAGTGGGCCGGCTACTCCCACCACCAGCTGAACCAGTCTCAAGGATCAGTTTATGGAGACTCGGCATTGTTGACTATGTGTATGCGGCGTTGCTGTTCAGATGCGGCCCTCCTCGAGTGAATGTCTTTAAAATTGAAACAAACATCCGACTTTAGTTTGTACGGCGTAATCAATACGTTGGTCAGCCTTTCACCGTGATGCATGACACCAATGAGCTGGGCATATGCACATCAAAGCCCGCATGGGGTTTGACTGAAGTGAATGCTACTAGTAATACCTTGAAAGTGTTTTTAGTGCTTGTATCCTGTGGTTTATAGACTACTTTGGACGTACCACTCCGTGGTTCTTTGACCTCGCTGGCGACACTCTCGGGAGCTTCGGTGCAACGGGGTTTAACTGCCTTTACAGTGGTGCTAGCAACATCTAAGGCTCAAATGTGTCCGGACCTCGAGCACATCCGCGTTGACCACCACTCTGCGACACGAAATGTTTCTGCGCTGGACAGAACACTGTAACTGAAAGCTCTGGAAACTCGTTACAACATTCTAAACAACGTCAAGGGATTAAGGTCCTGCCGATGTTAAGGGATTCTTAGCGTGCGCAGCTACTCTGCACCTGCACACCTACCATTCTTTTCACAAGCGCGATGTTTGAATGAAGTGTGTTTTAACATTCTCATCTGTAACGCACTCGTTGGTTCTTTGATGATCATACAAAATTCGATTTTTCCCGTTAAAAAGCATTTGCTGATCGGACAGGAATTCTAGAAGAAAAGACAAATGGTGAAATGATACGCTAACCGGAACACTTTGCCGCTAGCCGAGAAATCACCGGGAGACACTGCTATTAAGTGTGTGACGTTTCTCTTGTTCTTTTTTTTTTACTTGCTTACTGTCGCTTTGCACACTGGAGGAATGTGAGCTACACTTCTAAGTCCGCATGGATGTACCAGCAGCTGTTAGGTGACAATGAACTTATGGTCTGGTAATAGGCTTTGTAAACGGAAGCCTCGTCTGTTTTCCGTTAGTACTCTTGTTTATCTTAACCTCTGCATGGCCTCCTAAGGTTTGGAAGCGTCATCGAGACCATGGACATTTTATTAGAGAGTAATTATTACCACCGTGAACTTTGATACGGTATATTTAGGGTATCAGCGATAAGTGAAACAAATCTTAGGGATTGGAAGCACAGTGCGAAATACCCGGCATGCTAGGGAAGGGTAGAAGAGTGCTTAATCTATAGGGTGGGATGCAAAGCTCCGCTACTGCCTTTAACAAACGAGGTGAATTTGTTGTCACAAAGTCTTTTCTTTTGTGACCTTTCCACCTTTCTTCTCCTTTTTTTTATCTCTTGATTAAAAAATTAATGCTCTGCTCTTAAGCATCCGGAGTTTGAAGACTGGAAGTAGGAGAAGTACGGTAACCAAGGGTAATTGTGCTGCGGTCTACTGCGGTTTTGTCAACTGAAAAGAGAGTGAGTGCATGTGGGACCGAAGAAAGGAAGCCCCTACAATTCAACAATGCTTGCTAAATTATCTGGCCGACAAGGATTCCATTGCTTTTTGCACCAGCTGTGGCACGGTGTTTTCCTTGTACTGCTAGGGTACTGAAACCTTTAAAAACTGTCCTTAACACAAACGAAAGCGAACACAATGAATCTTTGCAACCTTAAGCACCACTTCTCAAGCTTTATTCCTTTTAAGTGCATTTGCCAATGTTGCATTTCCTTTTTTATACAATTAACCCTTAACTGCAGTTTTTTTTTTTTTTCTAACCCCCATTTCTCTTTCAAACCTTTTCAATCGGTCAACTAATGAATGCACTCGAAAAGTCCTTGTATTCGAAAAACTGCTACCGCCACATTTTTCTCTGTGGAGGGAAAAGGCAGCTGCGTTCCTACAAAGGGGCTATTTTAAGATGCAAAGATTAAAACCTATCGCACATTTCAGCTCCTATCAGCCGGTTTCGAGTGTGATGACAACTGGGTTGGACACTTCGTTGCTCAACCGCAACTCCAATCTGTACTATCTGGCGTGTTGTAATTTAGCGAGCAGCAGTAATCACAATTCGGATCCGCGATTGTGTGCACTTGGCGTGAAGTTGATCTTCCCACAGATAGTGTCGCCTCCTTACATTTGTGCAGAATGGGTAAGGCACGAGTAGAAGAAGAAATTGATGATTCGCAACACAATATCATTTGTCATGCTAGCCCTTCCTAGTTTCAAGCCTGTTTCAGACCCTTTTCGCGGCAATAAAACGGTAGTCTGAGGAAGTGAGTGACACGCTCCGGGTGATGGAAAGGACGCGAAACAACAACAACGAAAAAAAAAAGACACCATAATCGTTTCTATAAGCGGTGTGTGGCAACTCGTGAAAGAATTACAAAGTAAATGCTTTTGTAAAAGCTCCAAAGTGCTGTGTGGATCGCCAAGGTATTGCTGTGATCTTTGCTCCTCCTCTGCCGCTGTAATCCTCTGCACAGGATTATGCTGTTTCGCTGCCAAGCGTTGGAAGATACTGAGTTGACAAGCCGCTTTCGCCATCTGCAAGTAATGGTCAATGGGCGTCGAGTAATACTATCGCTGCGCAGCGACAGGTCGCTCCCTAGCTATGTGCGTGCGGAAAGGCCCCACGTGGTTCAAGTCAGAGGCAGCACGGAAGAAATGCACGTAACGCAGATGGCGAATTACAGGGAAATGCCTTACAACAGAATACAACCTTTGTGGATGATGCTGCAGCAGTCCACTTCGCAAGAAAATACAGAGTTGATGTGAGTTTTACGGGAATGGTTTGTGAAGCTTTCAGCTGCTTTCCGGAAAGGTTTAGCACGGCTCAACACTCAGAACGCTGAAGTCACAGACTGTGAAGTCAGCTATTTGGCGGTCTGCGCAAACAAGTCACTTGCCACACCTTATCTAGCCTTTCCCTTCAAGCTAAAACAGCGGTTTCTCATGTGTGTCTCTCTGACGCCGGCTGACGATGTCGGTTCCCAGAGTGTCGGTACTGATGTGACTGTAGTTAAATCCAAGAGCTAGGTCTGCTGAAGTTGCCTGACTACCTCCTTGAGCATTCAATGTTTGGTCAGGAACGTCAGAATGTGACCGTCGCACGACTCCGCGCTGCTCTTTCAATGCAGCTACTCCGCATCTTTGAGGCAGCGACGTATCTACAAAGCAGCGTCACTGTGAACAGTGACAAACTGTAGCTTATGGTTTTATTCAGCCAGTACAGCGCGGTTGTCAACCCCGTCACGAGCGGAAAAACCTACTGTATAGTTTTCTGTTAACTGTGCTACTGCTGACCCAGTTCTCTGTTCCCGCTGTCGGCAGCTAGAGATGAAGTAAATTCTAAAAAAGGTTGTCGGAGAGAGGAAAAGTACACGCTAGTGGGCCCGTTAGCTGGCTTTAGAAGGTCAGCTCCGCAGCCGCTGTGCTTGGGATAGTGCGCCGCGGAGAAACGAGGGGCGCGTTGCTGCAAGAAGCATCGCTCCAGGCAAGCAAAAGCTGCCGATTTGTATGGAGCCACGAGCTCTCGCACTCGCGTCCCTCGTGAACTAAGTGATGTCCGAATGCGATGACCCAGCGGTGAACAGCAAGCGGTGTGTCCAGTGGTTGCCGGACCCAACTCAATGCTTTTATGAAGACTTTCGCATCCTGTGCACAACGTCGCTCGTTCTCCTACACATGATGGAGGGTGGGCAGGTCAGTCTCGCGAACAACGTGTACGTGGTCAGGGTGGAAGAAGCATACGAATAAACTGTAAGGCCAGACATGCTGCTTAGCATTCTAAAAGCGGGGATGCAGCGGACGGAAGGTTCCTTCTAGCCGGTCGTGTGCTCCGCTGCTTTTCAAATCGCTGCTATCAAAGCCTACCCACTCTACGCTTGCATCATCTCCGTTAAAAGTCGCCTATACCGGTTGGAAGTTGTGTAACCTTGTCGTCATGGTACACTGAGACCGGACTAGGCTATGTGCGGGAAACTGTGGACTCGGTGATTACGGTCGTTGAGGACCCCCTACGATGAGAGTAAGAGGTGGAATGATAGTGCATGAAGATAAACACTTTGTTTGTTTCCTTCCTGGTGCGACAGACGTCGAGGCTGCCTCTGACTTTCTGAAGGTTTACACAGCTCAGCAAGCGGGCAATGCTCCTGCTCACGCGAACAAGACTAACGAAGCCTAAGAAGAGTAGCAAGCGGCTCGAATGTGTATCATCTCCGACATTCTGATCCCAGGGGAGCAGCTGCAAATGTTTTGAAAAGACTGGAGAAAGTGTGCGAAAGGCCATGCTTGCGACACCGGCAGCTGAGGTATGTGTCACCTTAGACGGTGTTGACTACATAATTGACTGCATGCTGCCGCAGGTTTCACGATGCGATCCAGAACACTGCCTAACAGAAGTGATCGTGTCCCTTGTAACGCGAAGCAGAGAAATGCAATGCGCTGGCCGTGATGGCCGCACCAATTAGGGCATTTACGTTTGCCTTTACTCACGTACCTGCTTCGACCCCCTTGTGATGGTGAATACTTTAGCAATAAAGAGAGCATCATTCCACACGGCTGCACAGCAATTGGCACTGATGGGCTGCTCTGTGCTCGACTTCGACTAGATCGATACGGCTGATCAGAATGCGCTTGAAGCCACAGTCCAAGAATTAACACTGCACAGAGCTCCCGCGGGCCGTGAAGACGGTGCTGCTCCAACTCTGAACTCATTCAGGCTCTTCCTCCTGACGCTTGACGATAGTTCAGTGCCATCTGGTAGAATATTGTACGAAGCAAAGGAAATGTGAACGTCGCTCTCATTACGTTGAGCGTTTTGAAAGCGGCGACTTCCCGGCGTGTTCGTGCATTTTTAAAGGTGACTCAGTAGGTAAAGGTGATTTTTACGCTACACTGCGCGATTGCGAGAAGAAAAACGACGCAGCGTCTCGCGGCGACGTGTTTTTGTGCAGCTCCAATTGTTAGCAGCGACCATTCGAAAGCAGCAAGGCCTACATGTTGATCGTCGTGGCGGGGCACTCACCCCTTCTGAGTTTCTGTTTCCCCAAACAAGTGTCATAGAGGGCGCCGCAAAACAGCGGGAGATCAGCTTCCGCAACACAAATTGGCTTGGGTAAAATTGGCAACGGTGCCGCGGAGGTAGCGTCGCATCCCATCGTCACTTCAGTCGTGTTGGATGCGCACACAGCCAAACTGAAATACACGCTCGTCCGCTGCTTCTGTGAACAGCTGGCTGTACATTGTGGCGACGATAGAGTGCGCTACGATATAATCGATCCTTCTTGGGGCAAATACAGCTTGTCTAGCACGAGCTTTGTAAAGTAGCAGCATGCACTCCAGCGCAACACCGCAGACAACAGAACATAGCCGCAATTCGGCCCATACGGTTCTACTGCTGTTCGCGTTGTAAGTACTTTCCATTCCTCCTCGTCGAGCAGCACCGCGTCAGTTCTTTCCGTGCTCCTGTCGAGGCTGAGCGGCTGCCGGCTTCCATTCATGGTGAGGAAAACGCAGATGAGGCAGTCCGTTGTGCGGGCAACCGCGCTGCCTTCAGTGCTCCTCAACGAATGGCCGCAGCGAGAGGTATCGAGGCGGCTCTCCCGCAGGCTGAACGGTACGGAGTGTTCGGTGACGTTTGATTACGCAGCCAGCCAAGCGTCTCTCTACTGCGAGCGAGGATGCCTAGAAGAGATGTCTAACGTGCTTTCGGTAGCTGCCGGTGATGCTCGTAAGTGACATGCGCGGACGTGTTACGGGGTGGCACTCAACGGTTTATGCCGGGTAACATGAAAAAACACAGTCGAGAAAAGCGAGGTGCTCCGCGACAAGGGTGAGTACGTGATACCGTTGCTTTTCGGTAGCTGTGACGCCTCTACCAACCGTCTCCACTTAGACCTCTCAAAGTTGTTGAAGGTATGGAATCAACGGAGGTTCGGCCGACAAACGTTGGTGACGATGTACCCCAGCGGCGGAGCAACCGCCGCGAGCGGCCGCTGGAAAGCTCTTGTGACCTCTGGAAACTCCAGTGACGTGCATGACTTCGAACACAAAAAAAAACCTGGTTGGGGAATACCGCTATTTGACTTTGTTTTTTTCGCGGTGCTGAGAGCAGAGACCGAGCCAGCGGCCCTGTGATTCAGGTGTCCCTCTTTACAGCATCTTTCTCCATCTTTGCGTTGCTCACCGCGATCCCGAAGGCAGCAGGACGAGCGAGTTCCCGGTTAATCTCAGAGAGCAGTTTCAGCGAGGCGTAGGCACAGCTCTTCCACAAAGTTTTGGGCTTGTCTCCCAGGAACTTCGTCATTCGCAAAGGACTATCAATATGCAGCCTTTTGGCCGGAAAAAAAAACCTAATGCCGTTACCAGCACTATGCTTGCCACGCTCGACCGAATTCGCCGCATTTCCATGCACTACTGCCCCCGCTTATCGGTCCGCAGCACAGCGTAGGGTTTCCTCTTCCCCCCAACTGCGTGCAAAGCAAAGCAGCCTCTTTCTCTGGACAGAGTGACGGCTATTCTCTCGAAGCACGCCGGCGGGCGGGGAGCGATACATTATACTGTCTGCAGGCTTCTTTTTTGCGCGTGGCAAGCGCTCTCTGCTTATAAAAATTCACTGTGGCCATGGTGCTCTAGCAAGCGCAGCAGCTCCCCCAGTAGGGGCTCCACTACGCACAGATTCTGCCAGAATGGTCAATCGAACGAAACGCAGCAAAAATACCGTGCGCGTTTTCTCTTCTTTCAGTCCAATGGTCTTAAGGAAGGTATTGAGGAGGTTGATATAACAGTATGCTGCTACGCCTTCAGGTGCCAGTTCCAGCTTGGTAACGCACGCAGCAAACTGTGCCTCGTTTGTTCAGAAGGCTTATTCACATGCTTCAAGCGTTTTAACCACCAACCCTCAAATTAGGTCAGGCGGTATGGACAACAATCACACTGCCCGATAACAGAGAAGCGGCAAACGTATGCAACAGATTCGTCCATCCACTGACTGACCGCTGTCGGTTCAAACACCACTTCGCGCGGTGCTTGCGTGGCGGAAGTGACATAGTGTTTATTGCACTGCGTGCCGTTGTGCGAAGGCCAAGAACAACCCGCTGATGGCAGTGTTGTGGCGACCGGTGGACGCGGTGGGTGGAGGTCATCCTGACACGCAACAAAATGGGCACGATCGGCATGACACCGACTCTACAGCGGCTAGCAGCGATGCTGTTGCTGCCGGTGAGGTTGAAAAAGATATGGAGGCTGCCTTTTCGACTTACATGCAGATAATACTCAGCTTGTGCACGGCCGTCAGTTATGCACTGAGTGTTTTGCTGGCATATTTTGGGCGAGTCGAGGCTGTTCCCGAGCCATCGATCAGGTGTGCTCGTTGCGGAGCTCCGGTTTCAGCCGTCAAACTAAGTCTTTCTGCGACTTCATTTGGATTCAGGCGTCTCAGCGACTTGATGCGGAAGTGTCAGATGAATGGGGTGGAAGTAGAAGACGCAGTGACCCAGGCGTGCCCCAACAAAATCCGCCTTGGAATTCCCAAAGCAGTCACCAGTGAACGCCGCAAATGCAGTGGCTAATATTTGGCCTGCTGCAGTGTGTGTGTGTGTTTGTGTGTGCTGACAATGGAACGGTGCGACCTTGGCTTCAAGGAAAGCACTTCGCTGTTGAAGGTGTTCTCGTTGACCAGCGATTGGGGCAGCTCCCTATTGTGCCGAAGTGTACTGCACATGGTGAGGGTTTTTACTAATCCGACGTGTGCTTTGCAGTTTCGTGTGGTTGATGACACCGATTCTGCGGCTTTTGGATCCAATACCGTGACACAGACGGCCTTGCGCACGTGCGACGGTGTACGCGCGATCCGGATCGAAGACTCGTTTATGGCGATCGAAGCCTTTTCCTCCAGTGCAGATTTGAAGACTTGGCAGCCCAAACGAGGGACGTGCTGCTGGATCGTCCCGGCAGCTCATTGCAAGTTGGCGAGGCTGGGTGCAGCAGAGTGAGAAAACTCATGTTTGATGCCTGGCAGAAGGACTTCATTTAGGTAGCGGAACCGGAGTTTAAAGCACACGAGTGGGGCCCGCAACCTTCAGCTGCAACCTCCATTTCTTCTGTGCAGAAAAACACCATGGTTGAAGTAGAAAGACGCCAGAAAGCCAGTGCAACAGGCGAAGAAGCGGAAGCCGCAGCTGACGGCGCAGAGCACGTTTTGGTAGAGCTCGGAGGCTTTCCCCCTTTCCGTTCTTTTCTTTGTGGTATATCAGCAAGGGTGGCACACCCGAGCATTTGAGTGTTGCAGTGAAAGAGATTTGCGACTTATACGAGATCGACTCCAGTGGTTTTATTAAGGACACTGTGACACTCATAACTAGGGTGAAGGAGCCGGCGGTGCGGCTTTACTTTTTTATGATGAATACGGCAAAGTGGGGCGAAACTGCACTCTCAAGGGAAGAGCATGCCGCCGTGTCAGCGCCGGGGTTCTTTCTTGCGGACCTCCTCTCCGCGGTCTGCAGAGCTTTCGCATTTCGGAGAGCAACATGGGGGTGCCAAGTGGTTGATTGTCGGGTGCGCGAATTGCAACTTACGGGCCGGAAATTGTGATTATGTGAAAGATACCCACGTATTGCAGCTCATTAGTGGGGAAAAACGTGAAGTATAACTCGAGACACAGCATTGTAATGGTTTGCATCCAATGCTCGATGAATACACGTGTTTGCTTGCCGGCGCAGCACGGTGTTGACCGGTACGTCCTTCCCACAGTAGCTCGTCGGCAAGTCACCGAAGTTGGGCAACGTTGAATTTGCTTCGCAGCAGCTATCCGACCGTAAATTTGGTGTTTAGTTTGTCGCACCACTCTTTCATCCTCTTTTTTTTCTGTTTCGAATATTTGAGTCGAAGCAGTGATCAGTCGTTTTCGGCTTCGTTTCGCACTTTCACAGATTTGCCTTTTTTTTTAGCCTGACTCGCTTTTTAATTCTTATAAGTGAGAATTCATCTCTACGCAACCATCTGTTTCGATGCGTGGCTGGGGTAAATATAAAAATGCGCTTTTTTTTGTATTTGCCTTTGCAAAACAAGTGTTGGTGCCCTTGTGCCGGACAGAAGAGAAGTAAAATCTCACGTTGTCATGTTACCCTTTACGATTGTTCCACAATATCGCTTCTTCTTTTTACTTAAATTGCGTCTTGTCTGATCGGTCGGCCGTCACTGTTCGTCTTTCCAGTATTCTTACCACTTTTATTATTATATATAGTTTTTCTTTTTCTAACGAGTCCTTCTTGAGGTTTGCCACGGTAGAATTTATAGCTGTAGGCTTCGATCAGTTTACGTTGGAAAGAGCTTTACGTTGCTTATTGGGTGAGCTTTGTTTCCCTGGTCCATGCACGGGAAACCATCTAACTCTCCAATTTACGTGTTTAATCATAATTTCCTCTCCCCCTTTTTAGCTTGTTAATTTCGTAGTAAAACGATTGTTGCTTCCATAAGTGAAAAAAAAAAAAACGCTTGCACTTTTCAATTAAGAATGGTTGTTACTGTTGCTGTCGTTTTCTTCCTTGAATCCGTTCGTTTCCTTGTCATTTTGCGTATAATAAGCCCGTGTTACTCTTGCCGTCTCCTCTTCCAAGCTTGTTGTTGTTGCTGCTAGTGAACTAATGACACCGTTTTTTTATTTTTTTTATTTTTGAGGGGAAAAACGCCATTGTTATGAGGGCCTCCGTTCAAAGGAAAAAAGGAGGCAAACAATGATTTAAGCTGCTAGCCTTCAGCCGTTTTGCATATCAGGTCACCCTATAATTCACATTTCGGGGATTGAATCGAGGCTTACATGCTGAACTTGCGGAGTCTCTCTCCTTCTGTTGTCAACGGCTATGCGGTCTACGCTCCGCAACGCAACCTTACGTCTGGGAGAAGTAACGGCAAGGCTGCACACCTCGCAACGCAGTTTTTCTTTTTTTTTTTTTAATAGTCTGTCAAAACGTTAACCGCGGCGTGCACACCGGGATATAATCTTTCTTAGCCTTCAGCTCCTTGCCGTCCCTTGAAGCGTCTGCTTGATCTTCGCAGGCTGCGCTTGTTCCACTTCCCTTTTTTTCTTTGAGCTGCTTGTTAGGTTCCTTCTTTCTTCAATTTAAAGTGAAGTTGAGTGCCAACAGAATGTAACGGTTACAAATTGAAGCCGGAGAAATGCGATCTGCGTTGTGAGTCTGGAAGCCCCTCTGTCAAGCGTTTTTTCAGCGGTGCTTTTTGAAGTGCACAGTGATGGTTTCACAGAAGCTATTCGACGGAGACAATAAACAGTCTTGTTAGAAGCTTCCGTGAAGCAAGGCCTTTGCGTTCCCAAAGCTGTAATTCCACAGTTGAAGGCTGTTGGCGGGGTCGCTCAAGTCAAAAATCGCCAGGTGACACAGACCGCTTTTTTCCCTTCCTGCTTGAGGATCACCTGTGCTGCTTTTTCCATACTTCGAAAATACAACTCAATCCGTATAGCCTTGGCCTTTCTCTGACGTGAGCCGATCGGTATGGGTTGCCGTTGAGGCTTGATTTCGGCAGCGCCAGCGAAAATGTATTTATGCCACTCCCGAAATACCGAGAAAGATGCGTGAAGGCGCTGAGCTTTTACGTGAAGCTATCTGCAATGTCCGCGTTTAACGCGAAGATAAACGTCGAGGGCAGTTTGAAGTTGTGGTACTGACAGTGCGGCAAGTTCCTTCGCATTTAATCAACGTTACAGAATCGGAGGCGGGGGTGCCACTTTTTCCCAATTACTGTACGTGAAGGTTAGGTTCCTCTAAAATTGCCCGTCGCGTGACATTTGCGCTGCGCACGATAGCGCAGTTGCTGAGCAAAAATGTAACGTTTCGATCTAACACAAACATGGGTGACCGTTTTTCAATTCACAATACTACGCTCTTTGTGTTGCCTGGCCTTCAGAGTCCATATTATGTATGGACTAGAAAAGGGGCGCCAACTTTCAAAGGCCTGCAACCCTTCCGCGTCAGTGACAGCTAGAATCTGTGAGGCCTTTCTTTCTTCACTCGTACACCACAGTTGGAGGTTGTAGCTTTTTTTTTTTTTCACATCTAATTGCTTGGGACGTTGCTGCTCCACTTCACCTGATTGTACTTTCTTTCTTTTTTTGGTCTTTATCGCTTTTTTTTTTGTTGTTATTGTTCTCATTGGTTCATAATAACAGCTGACACGTTTTCTGCTATTTTAGTTGTAACAACTTAACTCTTCCTTCTTCATTAAATGATGATCAGTTTTTTCTATCTCTGCCGTGCTCGGCGTTTTTTGCAATGGTGTCTGTTTCCTCTTGAACGGCAGGCTAGCATCAACTGGTTTTTGCAGAGCATGACGCACAAGCCCACCTCTGATCCCATCGAATCGTTCTCAACCGAGAGACTTAAGTTTTTGTTTTGGTAAATCGACGTTTATGTTAGTAGCGGACAATGAGGTAGTCGTTGTAGCGCGACAGCCGTATTTACTGTTATTCGTTGCGCGATCCGTCCTCTCGTTGCTCTCCACACCTGTAATAATGTGACCCTTTCCAAAGCAGCAACCACAACGGAGGGACAAAAAAAATGAGCCATCTAACTTCCACTGCTTTTTCTGAAACGAAGACTTTGAGGTTCAAATGAGCTCGTCCGCTGAGCGGAAAAAAAAAATGAATTGAAGTACGGCATCCCAGAGCGATCGTCTTCACAAAAAGAGAAAGAAAGGGAGCATAATAATAATAAGTGGTCTACAGTGAGAAACAGAAACAAAAAATTCCCAAGTGCTACTTTCTCTCTTTCTTCTCGTTCCTCTTTGGTGTACCACTAGTAGTTCGAACTTCTTCGTATTTCTTTTTTCTTTTTTTTCTGTGTATTTCGTACGTGCATCGGCTTGGTAAGCAAACCGCTCTTTTCTCTTTTTGTTACTTTATCGCAGCTATTCCACCACGTATATTAGACACCACGTCTCACTCAGTACGGTATTCCCACGCGCCATGTTTTCTCGCGCACATGCCTTTTATTTTATTTTATTTTCTTCATTTCTGTTTTCGTTACATTTTCTTTCTCTGCTGCTTTAAGAGTCCTCATTTGACTTTTCAAAACAGTGGTGGAGTCTCTACCTTCTTTTGCCTCTCTTTCATTTGTGCTTTAATAGCCTGAAACTAAAACTGGGTCACGGCCTATTCCGTACTCTACCGTTTCTTTTGTAAGCGTGTGTGTGTGCGTGTGCGAAATGTCCTTTCCTGTTTTCCAACCCACCTCACTCTCACCCGCTTCTCCTTTGTCGCCGCTCACCATCGTCCCTCTTCTTTTCGTCCAAACAATTACACAAATCGAAAATGAACTTTCCTGACTACGTATATCCTGCAGATGTGGAGGACAGGCTGTCTCGCGACTTCTCCTGCTGCATCTGCTGCAATATGCTTCCGGACGCTGTAGAGAGTTCATGCCAACACAGAATACGCAGAAAGTGCGCGCTCAAGAACCGTCAAGAAAAAAAATTATTGATGCTCTGTTTGCTGCCGCCAAATAGACGAATGGAAAGAGGGTGAAGAATTCAGCAAAGAAAGTGAGGCGCCACGTCGTCGACGCCATTCAACAGAAAGGGCTGGAGTACGTAAAGGTTTTTTTTCCGGCGCTCATGCTGGAGACGATCAACTATTGGCTAGTTAGCTGTACGGATGAGGAAAACACTGTTTTCAGACTGAGGTGCTTCCCCGAAGAGCTATCGATGGCATCAAGACACATTTCACCGGCAAATCTTCCTCCAGAGCAGGCCAGAGCATCAACTGGATCCACCCACGCTCTGTGGATCTGTTGAAGGGTTGCGTGCCCTCTTAAACTGCACCACCATTTCTTCCCTCATGATTGAGGGGAGTGGTTCTACAACTTCAGCGATCCCAGAAAGTTTTTTTAATCTGGGTGAGCTGCAGCTGAACGTATGCGTGCACTTCGCTCATTTGCAGGCATTGGTACTATACCGTCTCTCACGAGACTCATTGTGGTCAACTGCGGGTTGACAAGCGTCGAAAGTATGGAGCGGTGTCGCTTTCTGCGCATCCTTCGGTTTTCCGACTGCCCCAACTTCTGCAAGCTGATGCTTCCACCTATGCAAGACGAGAAGGCGGCATCACTGAACGAATATTAGGATCCAGGCGCAGTCGAAATCTACCGGTTCCCTGAATTTGCTACCCTCACATTAAGCAGTAACGTCTCAGAGTTAAGAGAGTTCCGCACTCCGGGCACCAAAATGTCAGATCTCAGCGTTTTACGAAAATCAGTGCTCTCGACATACTCGATTTCCACGACTGCTCCGCTTTTCCTGATGTGCGTTAAATTAAGTGCTTCCAGGACTTCATGTTCTTGGGCATCTCCGGCACTGCTGTACACAGCATTGTTGTCCTGCGGGCATGCAAACACATATGAAAACGACGGTTCAGCGATTGTAATGTGAGTAGCAACCTTCGTGCGTTGTTTGGCTTGCGTGAGTTACGGATTCTGGATGCATCACACACAGGGATCAGCAGCCTCGACGACCTTGCCGACTGCCTGGACCTGGCGATGATCGCGCCGAGTCATGCTCTGTATTGGGGAGCATCGCAGGCTATTTGGAGCTGGAGCACCTGAAAAGGATCAACCTGCCTTACACCGTCATTAGCAACGTCAGCCCTCTTGCCGGCTTCGAGACCGTTGAGAGGATTGACTTTAGAGGATGCACGAGTCTGTTGGATTTGACGCCGTGGGAGAATTTCGCCAAGCCGCGACAGCTCCGCACTTTTCTTTTGAGTGGCAGCAGCATCCGCAGCATTTCTGTTTGGCAGCAAGCCCCGCCAAATCTTGAAGCCCATGGAGTTGATGGCTGCAACGAGATTGATGACATTTCCATATTGCGCTCCGCCGAGAGGCTGAACATCTTTGTCTTTAATCGGGACCAAAGTGTGCGACATCTCGGCGTTAACAAAATGTGCACAGGTCCTGCGGCGACTCAGCTTGGAAAACACGGATGTGCTTGACATCTCTGTGCTCCGCATCGCCGAGAGGCTGGGGTCTTTGTCTCTCAGTGGGACCAAAGTAAACAAAATCTCTGATTTAAAAAGGTGTGCACTGGTCCTTCATCGGCTGACGTTGGAGAACACAACTGTAAGTGACATCTCGGTACTGCGAAGTGCAGAAAAGCTAGAGATTCTTAATCTCGCTGATTCCTTCGTGACCGATATTCCCGCGCTGAGAAAATGCGCGCCTCTCATTCAGCAGCTGCGAATAGACAACACCGGGGTGAAGGGCATCGCCGTGTTGCGCACTGCTGAAAAGCTGGCGGTCTTGTTGATCAACGCCACCAAAATTAAGATATCTCTCCACTGGCAAAGTGCGCGACTGTCCTGCAGCAGCTGCGAACAAGAAACACCAACGTGAATGACATTGCTGCGCTAAGTACCGCTAAAAGGATGAAGCTGTTGATTTTTGAGGGCACCAAGGTGACTAGCATCTCTGCGTTAGAGCAGTGTGCTGCAGTCATTCAACGGCTGACGTTGAAAGGTACCGTTGTGAGCAACATCTCTGTTTTGCGCACTGCCACTCGTTTAGAGAACGTGGAATTGGCAGCACGAAAGTGGTCGACATCTCCGATTTGAAAAAAAATCGCGCTTGGCTTGAAAGAGTTATCATTGAAGAATACCGGTGTGGGCGACATCTCTGTGTTGCGTGCAGCCAATAATTTAAGCTTTTTGTCATTTCACGACACCAGCATTGCCGACATCTCTGCGTTAGCGAAGTGTGCACCTGTTCTGCAGCAGCTGGGGTTGACAAACACCGGTGTGAATGACATTTCCGTATTGCAGGCCGCCGCAAAGCTGGAGAGGCTGGACCTCAGCGGCACTAAGGCGGCCAACATTTCCGCTTTAGCCCAGTGTGCGCCTGCCCTCCTACAGCTGTTGTTGAAAAGCACGAGTGTGTATTGCATCTCTGTGCTACGCACTGCCAAGCAGTTGGAGTTCCTGGACCTTAGTAATACCAAGGTGACCGCCATCTCCAGTTTGGAAAAATGTGTGCTTACTCTACTGCGCCTGACATTGCAGAGCACCAACGTAAAAGACATCTCCGTACTGTGCGCCGTTGCGAAACTAGAGTTGTTTGATTTGAGTGGCACTAAAGTGACCGATATCTCCGCTTTAGCTAAATGTGCGCCAGTCCTCCATCAACTACGAATAGACGGTATCAGTGTGAGTAGCATCTCCGTGTTGCGCACCGCAAAGAAGCTAGAGAAGGTGGGTCTCAGCTGTACAAAGGTTACCGACATTTCATCTTTGGCCAAGTGTGCGCCTCAGCTCCAGCAATTGAGGCTGCAAAACACTGACGTGAGGAACATATCCGTGCTGCGCAGCGCCGTGAGGCTGGAGTTGTTGGACCTCAGCGGCACGAGGGTGAGCGACATCTCCGTGCTAAGCGCTGCGGAGAAGTTAGAGGTGTTGGATTTCAGCGGCAGCAGGGCAGCAATTGTTCCGTCTTCTGTTCTCCGGAAATTGATTCAACGACAGCTTTCACCCGCTACTACTACTCCCTTTTCACCATCGTTTTCTCTCGTTTTTTTAATCACCACATTTTGGGTTTGTAGCTCATTGCCACAAATTTTATTTTGTTGTGCTCAGAGGCCTATGTAACCTCCAGCTGCAGGTGGGCACGGATTTCAGCTCCTCGTTGCTGTGGCCCCAGGGCTTTACTATTCTGGCGCAATTACCGTTTTGGGTGCTTGCGTTTGACTGCAACAAGATCTGCTTCGCCACTTGCGTACTTTTCGGGTTGGCAAGAGGCAGCAGTGCTTTTTTACAGGGAACAATTTTTTTTTAATTTTTCATTTCCACACATGTGCTCAACGTGTTCCTTGTTGTATTTATTTTTCTGGCACTGCTGAAGTGCGACCAAACGTTCTATGTCTGGTTCGCCTCAGGCGCAGGGTGAAGAGCTAATTGTCTTCCCGATTTTTTAGCACAGTTGGTTTTTAGTGAATGTGTATTGCAGTGTCTAACTCCACTGCTCACCAACAGCGCTGCCGTGTGCCAAATGACTGCAACTGATAAAGAACCCTGTTCTTTTTTTTTTCTGAGTTTCGTAATTGAAGACAACAAAATTCCTGTTTTTCTCGCCATCTTTAGTGTGGAAGACTTGTTCTTTTGAAAGACCGTGGCGCGCCGAAAAGGTTAATTCGGTTATGGAGCCGCGGACTCAACGGAAATGGTTCTAAGCAAATTGCCTATCGTTGAAATAGGTGATTGGCATATCACGTCCGTGCGGTATACAGCTGTATTACTGACGCTTATTAAACAGAGTAGGCAACCAAAGCAGATTGAAATAAAAAAAAAAAAGAAAAACCTGCACCGGCGTAAACACTCTTGTAAGGTTTTTGAGAGATGTGCATGTTGTTCAAATGTACATTAGTTGCAGAAACCACCATTATCTGCTCGTTACACGAAAAGCTTATTGTGGTCTCCTCTACTTCCCCAGGGATTTAATTGCCCCCTTGCTCCTCCATTCGCACTGCCAATTCTTTAAGGTATAGGGACAACTGCATCTTTACCATATTTGAGAGGTATGGATAATATTCATTGGCCACAATTATAGAAGTGTTTTTTTTGTCATTTTGTTCTCCACTGGCAATATAAGGTGCATACAACCCCGCCATGTGGCTCCCGCTGCGTTGGTCTGGCTTAATTTAACTCGGTAAATTCAGTGAAGGATGCGCTGTGGAAAGCCATTCCAGACTTGTTACAGTTCAAAATCTGCAAGCCGAAAACTCACAGTTTAATTTTTGTAAGGTGCTTTGCTTACGTTGAAAACTCTGCTCATCATGAGCAACGTTAACAGGGCAACGTTTGTCACCAACGCAATGGCACGTGCGGCAGCTACATTAGCATTTTCATGTGTGCATCTCATAGTGGGCAAGATTACTCATGTCTTGGTCTAGCTCTCTGAAGCAGAACCCAGAAACGTTGCGTTTGATTCTTGATGTTGTCTCTGGCGGTTAAGTGTAGACAGGCTGAAGTTTGTTTAAGAGCTGAAATGTCCAGCACGAGCTAAAGCATCAACTAGGACTACGTTCCTGTTAAGCTGAGTCAGCAGCCGGTGTGACGGAGAAAGCAGTGAAGAAGCAAGACGAACGCAATTGTATCGCACAGAAAACTGCTATAATGGTCAGACTCCAGCAGGCTTCAAAGCGCAACGGCGTTTTGTTCGTCGGTACAATGGCTGCGGCAAAATGAAATGGAAGCACAAGACGGAAGAAGTAACTGCCAGACAATCCAACGATTACCTTGAGATTTTAGCTAGAAACGATGATCATTCATTGGAGTGTGAAGGTAACCTCTTAGCTAAGCATATTTTGACCTGCTGCAGTCTAGCCTGCGTGTTATCGTCGTTGAGAGAAACTCCGCGGGGGCGAGTTACCGGCTTTTCAGTCATTTTTAATGTGGGCAAAGTACGCAGCCTGATGTTTCGCCGGTGAAATGCGCATTTTCCCGCAGTCAAACAACAACAAAGTCCATGCCCGAGGTGGCGTACGGGTTGTGCCTCTACCCTTTGTGTCTGTGCGAGGCGTCGGCGTGGTGGCTGAGTTTTAAAGTCTGCCGCCGACGTGCCTAACGTTCACGACGCTGATTCATTTGCAAGGTTGTGGAGATTCTTCGAACAGTTCAAGACACGGACTTTTATACTTGCTGGTTTTGCTGATGAACAGATGTTTTCACGAAGCAAGGTTTCGAAAATGGCTACTGCCATCCTGTCGCTCTCGCACAAAGTTGCAATAAACCAAAGTACGCCTACTTCTAGCACTCAAGGATACCGTCGAAACTTCCCTGCTGACCACGGACGCCATTTGACGGTCTCGTCATTGCTGTTATTTTGTACAGCGTTCCTTTTTTTTTTTTAGCTTCGTCATTAAATGAGCATTTTGTTGTCCGGATGTTTCCTTGTTAAAGAACGGCGTATGTTATTCATGCTTCAAGGCATCGGCATTCCTGCAAGAGAAGCGTATCGTAGCTGAGCAGCTACGATCACGTTGCGTTACATGTAGCTGTGGAAACATAATTGCTTAGGTCTAGTGCGGAACTACATACAACAGTGCCTCTTAACGTCTTCCTTTTTCAACTTATCTTTTTTTTTTTTTTATTAGCAGCTTGACCTGAAGCGTGGCAGCGGACGGCCCCAAACGCTTTTGCGAGGGGTCTCTCAGGTATGCTTTTCCACGAAATCTCCTCATATTGAATTGAACGTGAAGGCTTTCTTTTTGAACTCCCTGCGTTGAGCCCGTTGCGTGCGCGGCGCGTTCTCTTCGCTCCTCTTTCTGTTTTTCGGAGCTTTGTCAAGGCAGTGGAGCTTCCGCACGGTCCGCAAAGCTCCTTTTTTCTTGTTCGGCACTCCCCTCAGCTCGCAAAAGGACAGAGGAGCAGCTGGCTGTTTAGGTGCGCCTCTCTGAGTTCGTGTTGCAACTTGGAATGCTGCGCTTTCTAATCGTGCCGATGATGGGAGTTTCCACACGGGTCTGTTGCATTTGCACTTTGGTGTCGTTGCGGAGGTGATGAGTTTCATGGAAAAGACTCACATTTGCCACACTGAATACTGTCATGCGCTGAGTGCCGTGTGCCTACAGTTTCGACTAAACATGAGGGCGTCGTCAAAGAGATAGCGAAGTGACAATAATTGCTCTTGAGCGTAAATGGTAAATCACTTGTTGCGTTGTCATGTTTGAATCTGCGCAAGAACTGCTGAGGCCACCGAAACTTGCGGTCTCGTTGTGGTGGGCCGGTCGGTGTCTGCTGCCGCCGGTGGCTGGCGCAGATAACGCACGTGGCGGTGCGCTCACATTCCCTGCTGCTGGACTGCGACTGCGCGTGAAGCCACTGCAGGTCACAGTCACCTCAGCGACTGACTGCATGCGGGACGGCGTGCAACGCTGCGGCGGTCCGTGCGGCAGCTTTGTGTCCGCATAGTCGTCTTTCACAACTGCAGGGCAGCGTTCTCTCGACTGCAAGGGCACGGCAAGCGGGGATGCCGCTGTGGATGGTGCTGTGGAGCGTACTGTGCATACAGCAGCACCAGTGAAAAGCAAGGGAGTGACCTTGTGCAACGGCCCAACGCAGCGCAACGTCTCTGCAGTAACCAGCTCCTTGCACGTGCGTAGGTGGATGGTGAGTTGATCCCAACTAACGACGTTAGTTCGTTTAACGCACTGTCTGCAGATGGCAGTGCTCGACATTTCAATAAGAAGAATCTCGAGGCGTACCAATTCGCTCATTTGGCGCTCTGTGTCTCAAACAGCTCAAAGCTGTGGACTACAGTCTGCTGAACGTAGATGGCTTCAGTACATACTCAGTGCTGAAGGAGGTTGAGGTTCACTCTAACGCACCTCTTATCAGTCTCGACGGTCTTGCTAGTGCACCACAGATGCAACTTTTGATTGCGTACCGGTGCCAACTGCACCATTCGAGCGGCCTGAGTACGTGCCGCATGCTCACCAAAGTCGCCATTTCGCACAGCCTTTCAGAAAGCTTGAGAGGTCTTGCGGGTGCACCGTGTTGGCAGGAACTCGATGCGTCTTCTTTGTAGGCTGCGCACCATTCACGGCCTCGGCACCTGCCTTCTCCTAGAGCAGCGACGTACTAACGACAATCCTCTACAAGGGCTTCGCGGTCTTGCTGGTGCGTCGCAGTTAGAAAACATCACGGCAATGCCTTGTAAGCTGGCAAATTTGAAAGGCCTTGACAGCTGCCCACCTCTACGCAAAGTAGACGTCTCTTTTGACAGTGGCCTTGAAGACGCCAGTGGCCTCCCCAGACCCACCAACTTACACACACACTTCGCGTGCCGTGCTGCAGCGTGAAACAATTCCTGCCAGGATCTGGCTTCTGCGAGGATGATTGCATTGAGAAAAACAAGCCAGAAACTCTTTTCTGATAGCTGCAATGACGTACACTGAAGCGACCTGGTCTTTACAGCTTTTTCCCTTTCACTGCTATGGCACGAGCAGCTTTAGTACACACCAAAGTACCATCTCTCGAGAGTGCGCCTTTCAAAGGTGCACGTCAATACCGTTGCTCTCCAACGCTGTTTGAAAGACAGAACAAGTACGCCTCCGTGGCATTCGCTGTGTCTCCTCCTCGTCGATTGTCGTGCGGCACAGTTGCATGACTCTGAATCGGTTCCTTGTCCTCTTCTTCCACCCTCACGTAGCTAGCCTCTCACCTAAAGATGGACTCTCTTTAGAGCATGTATAAAGTTGTTCTGCACTTTTGCTAGCCCTCCGTCTATCGTTCTGCGGCAGTAATATCGTAGAGTAAGTGCTTGGCACACTTCCGACTGCAGAGGCAGAGCTGCGTTCTGGGGGAACTTCACAGTTTGCTTTGTACTTACCGGAGTCTGGAGCATAAATTTGTTTCGTCTTTCTGTGGCGACGGAGCCGTAGCGATTCGCTTACTTCTCTCGAAGAGTCTGCATTGTAGCATTTCTGTTGTGTGTGTGTGCTCATGTTGTTGTCGTGCGCTCCTAACACATCACTATTCGTGGTCTCGTCTCCGCACGGTGTACTACATTAGCCACGGTTCTTCTCTGTGCTGCTTACGGTGGCGTCACAAGAAGCCCACTACCTTATCACTTACATTAATGAACCATCTTTATGCTTTGCAACCCGGCAACATGCGAAACGGCAAAGTGCACCTCGTGGAGGTGCTTTGCTGCACAGAGAGGTTTGCTATTGCTTTTTCAGGGAGGCCACACCATGGTGCCTGTTCTAGTTAAGATGTCGGTCTCTTTGTGTTGAATTGCACTTGGCTACTGTACGGCGACTGTTCTCAGCAAAAATCAAAGAAGGTAAGGCGGAATATCTGAACGGTAAATTGAACCCTGACGTTCAACGTGCATTACAAAAAGTGGTCCCACATGAGGACGCAACGCCGCATACGCGCTCTTCCTGCAGTCTGTGCACGCCTGCCTACAAGAGTTTCAGAACAATAACAAGAGAGGCATCCCTGTCGCAAGACGCATGTGAACGCAACTGCAACCTTTCGAGGCTGAAGTAAATCCTTGTCTCTTGTACTGTTAATGGGGCGTCACAGCTCCCATGTGGCAGTGGTTTTCCTTTCCGGCTCGTTGAGACTGTGTGTTTGCTGCCTTGTTTTCTCCCACCTGCAGTTGCTCTCGTCTTGTCATCGACGGTGCTGCGACGAAAGACAACTGTTGGAATGAGAGGCTCGTATCAACTCCACACCGTGCAGATGCTCTTTTGCAGGGACGAGTGGATTGAGTGCCTATTCTACACCCGCAGCTGTGCCACTTCATCTTCGGACTCCAGCTCTTGACCTGGCAAGCACAGACTGAGAGCAAAAGAGAGCAGTCAATCGCCGACCCACCTACTATGCTCAGTGAAAAGAGACACTACTGTTTTGCCATGGCGGAATGAAATCAGCAAAACGACTCGCAAGAGATACGGCTGTGTGTTGTGGTCCCTTCGCTCGTGCGCCACCCGATTGCCAGCAGCAACGGCAATTATCCCTGTCACCGCCGCCGCTCCTTACTACGCGCCTTCTCCTCCATCCCTCGGGCGGCGGGTGTCTGGTGGGGCTTGCGCGGCGGTTGTTGGTGGCGGCGGCGCCCTCGGGGGGCCGCCCGGCGTCCGCGGGCGCGCGCGCCGGGGCGGGGGCTGCCCGCTGCGCGAGGCCGGCCCCCTCCTCCGCTGGCCCGAGGGCCCGCCCCCCACCCCCACCCCCGGCAACGGCCTTTTCCCGATCTAACCCCCCGGCTGAAGAGGGGAGGAGCCTGCTGATCCGCCTGAGGCGGGGCTGTGGGTGAGAACAAAACCCGCACGATCACCCCAAGGGCTTTCGGTCCTGAGCTTCTTTTTTTATCCGACGGCAGGGCTGAGCGTTTGCAGCCCCCATCGAGCGGAGCACGAGTCTGAACCCCCCCCGCTTTCGAAAGGGAGATGGCCCACCAAAAGCCCCACAAAAAGCACCCCTACCGAACAAAAGCAGAGGGCTTTTCAAATCATCTTCGACCTGGGGCATCCCGACGGGTTTTCCTGCGCCGCGATCCCCGGAGCGAAAAATTAAGAAGTAACGAAGGTACCTGCATGCAAAACTGGGAAACGCCGCCCGTCCGCGCTGGAGCGCGGCACGTCGCGAAGTCTAAAGCAGCAGTTTGGAGCCCGAAAACCGGCTGCCGAATAGACAAAATTAGGCTCGACGTTTCGTCGAAAAAAAGGCCCTAAAGGATCATAGGCGAATGCCGGAGGGAAGGACGTGTCCTTACCATGTTTTGTCTCATGGCGGTCCTCAACGCCGAAAGGCGGCGCACGCCGTACGTTAAAACATGCCAGGCGTTGTCCGGAAAGACGCCGCCCGCAGCCGCTAACGCTCAGCCCTGCCGTCGGATAAAAAAAGAAGCTCAGGACCGAAAGCCCTTGGGGTGATCGTGCGGGTTTTGTTCTCACCCACAGCCCCGCCTCAGGCGGATCAGCAGGCTCCTCCCCTCTTCAGCCGGGGGGTTAGATCGGGAAAAGGCCGTTGCCGGGGGTGGGGGTGGGGGGCGGGCCCTCGGGCCAGCGGAGGAGGGGGCCGGCCTCGCGCAGCGGGCAGCCCCCGCCCCGGCGCGCGCGCCCGCGGACGCCGGGCGGCCCCCCGAGGGCGCCGCCGCCACCAACAACCGCCGCGCAAGCCCCACCAGACGCCCGCCGCCCGAGGGATGGAGGAGAAGGCGCGTAGTAAGGAGCGGCGGCGGTGACAGGGATAATTGCCGTTGCTGCTGGCAATCGGGTGGCGCACGAGCGAAGGGACCACAACACACAGCCGTATCTCTTGCGAGTCGTTTTGCTGATTTCATTCCGCCATGGCAAAACAGTAGTGTCTCTTTTCACTGAGCATAGTAGGTGGGTCGGCGATTGACTGCTCTCTTTTGCTCTCAGTCTGTGCTTGCCAGGTCAAGAGCTGGAGTCCGAAGATGAAGTGGCACAGCTGCGGGTGTAGAATAGGCACTCAATCCACTCGTCCCTGCAAAAGAGCATCTGCACGGTGTGGAGTTGATACGAGCCTCTCATTCCAACAGTTGTCTTTCGTCGCAGCACCGTCGATGACAAGACGAGAGCAACTGCAGGTGGGAGAAAACAAGGCAGCAAACACACAGTCTCAACGAGCCGGAAAGGAAAACCACTGCCACATGGGAGCTGTGACGCCCCATTAACAGTACAAGAGACAAGGATTTACTTCAGCCTCGAAAGGTTGCAGTTGCGTTCACATGCGTCTTGCGACAGGGATGCCTCTCTTGTTATTGTTCTGAAACTCTTGTAGGCAGGCGTGCACAGACTGCAGGAAGAGCGCGTATGCGGCGTTGCGTCCTCATGTGGGACCACTTTTTGTAATGCACGTTGAACGTCAGGGTTCAATTTACCGTTCAGATATTCCGCCTTACCTTCTTTGATTTTTGCTGAGAACAGTCGCCGTACAGTAGCCAAGTGCAATTCAACACAAAGAGACCGACATCTTAACTAGAACAGGCACCATGGTGTGGCCTCCCTGAAAAAGCAATAGCAAACCTCTCTGTGCAGCAAAACACCTCCACGAGGTGCTTTACTGCCGTGTTGGTTTAAAAACGTGAAGAAACAGTGAGGGGCAACGACTGACGATGGCTGGTGGGGACTTACGAGAAAAAAAAAATGGTTAGGCCAGTTGTGACGCGACCACGCAGGCGTCACACGGAGAAGACGGGAATTGGTGTGAGAAGCCTTGCGGAGCGATCAGCATGAGAAGGTGAAATTGAAAAGGAATTCGCAGGAAGAGAATTCGGCCGCTGTAAAGTGAAGAGCAAAAAACAAAAACAAAGAGCGCCGTGGGGGAGAATGGGACGAAATAATGCCCGAACCCGAAGAGGAAAAGAAACCGAAGACACCGTTGGTTCTCTCTTCTCTCCGGAGCAGGAACGCGTTTGGGAGTACGTAGGGCAGCACAACATCTGCTTCAGCAGTTGGGGTCTAGAAGCAACTACGTCACCATGAGAACGCCACGAAAGAAAATGAAGGTGCTAAGGTGTGGAATCCGGAGGCAACGGAGCACGCTACTGAGTGAAGAAGGAGATGCGACCGAAATCAGAATGCAGCTTAGCAACAATAAAGTGAAGCACTTTGCCAGTGTGTGAAGATCTGCGCAATGAAAGCCGAGCGGCACAGAAAAAAAAAAAACTCTAAATCGTGAGCAGGCGTCTGTGGCAGTTTCAACAAGCGCGTCTTGCGCACTTAAAGATGTGCTGAAGTAGACCGCTCAAGGTGGAGTTTGTCATGACAAGCCCAAGCTGACGACGCGTTTACTCAGAAAAAACTCAACGCACTTTGATGGCAATGAGTCCCACCACGACGGTGAACACACAAAGGTCTTTAACTGCTAATCGCCCTCACTGAAGCGGGGAGCAGGTGGGCATTTGTGACGCTGCAGCAGCGCACATTTGGGGTAGTTGAATGGTGGCTTCAATGAGGTTACGGACATCTCGAGGGTCACTCTTTTCGGATACGTTCACTTTCTTCAGCAGCGGGCAGCTGGCGAGGGCTTGTAAATTGCCTAACTTACAATTCCGTGCCGCGAACTTCCTCAAGTGCGGTGTGCTGGCGAGGCCTCAAAGACTGTGGATACGGTTGCTGGAAACGCTAATCTCTGTGAGCATCGTGCAGGCGCTGAGGCCGCCTACGCGACGCAGCCCACAGAGAGACGCAGCAAGCCTCCGAAGAGACGGTGCAACGGCAAGGCCGCCAAAGTGGTCAAGGCCGATGACCCACGGTGCATCGAGTATTCCTAGTGACGGCCATGCGTGAAGAACATCGAAGCTGCGCAGACCGGAATACGCAGCTGTGGGCTTCGCGGGGCAAGGGACACGAGCAAGCGAAGAAGGGGATGCTAGAGTTGCATTATCTGAATCGTCGAGCCTTTCCAGCCGCAGACAATGCAGCAGGTCGACCAGCGTCGTTAAAACTACAGGTGGTGCCCGTTAACCTGCGCAAGTGCGAGGGGCTGGCCAAAGATGACAACTCACGCGGCTCAGCACAGTTGGTCAAACGCGCCTCGCCCATCTGCATTTATGCTGCTGCTGCGCAGCGTGAGTTGCATGCAGCAGCAACAACAGCAACTTCACACGCCGCAACCTCGCATAGGATAGAAACCTGCGTTAGGTGCACGGACGTCATCAACGCACAGAGGGGGTTGCCGCTCTGACCCCACAGGGCCTCTCATCGACTTACATGAAGCCAGCTACTGAAGTCATGTTGGTGGGCAGCACTGCCAGTCGTGGCACTCCTGCACCGGTGAAGAGTGCGAGTGCGTCGTCCCGCGTGCCGCTCACGCTAGTCACCAGTGTTAGCTGGCACACAATTGCCCATCACTGCGAGTTCAACATCTTTGTGGGTGCATCGAAAAAGACAGCAGAGCTGCTCACCACGCAACCCGCTCTAATGCAGTTTTCGTCACCCGGCGCCTCCCACACCGACTCTTCCGCGTCGAGCTGCATCGACGGCACAAGAGGCACCCAGTGCACGACAGAAGAAGCTCCTCAAAGGTCTTTGCGCACGAAACACATCACCTGCGCAACGGTACCGGTGTGCCAGCATGACAATGTCGTGCGGTTGCCGCAACATCCCCCGTAGCTAAGGGGCACTGCATTCAAGTCTGCAGCGTGCTTCTAAAAGTCCAGCGTCAGGAGCTGGACTGTGAGTCACGCAGCCCCGCTGCAACCTGAACGGTGTGTACGCTAAAAAAGCGCGACTTCGCTATACCGTGCAGGCACAGAAACGTGGCATGGCAAGGGTGCAGAAGCGGGTGCGGAACAAAAAGAGGAGTGTGTACCGACCCACATCCCTCCAGTGTAGGAAGTACCATTCACTTACCTTTGCTGATGACGTGGAACCAGAAGTGCTCCGTAAGTGGACGCAGAAAAAAAAGACTACTGCACCACGCGTTTCCCACCTTCGGTTTGCAGGCACGTCACTGGGGAAGGCAAAAAGTAAAAGCACACAGCGCAAGACAAGAGGGGAGCCGAAAGCCCCGCAAGCCTTTCCTGTAGTTTCGGCGCACGTTGAGCAGTGTTGGCGCAACATCCGTTTCATCCACACACTTACTTTACTTACCCGGGGGAAGCACCAAAAGGGGGGAGAGCAAAATCCGCCCAACAAGCACGCACCGTCAAGCAAGAGGCTTCTCGAATAGAGCCTATGGGCGTAAGGAGTGAACACACGCGACTCAACACAAGCAACACAACGTTTTCCTCTTGGTACTTGACCCCAATCGTACACAAATGAGAGAGGGAGAGCAAAAGGAAGCCGCAGCACATGTGACAAGATACCCACAAAGTCCATGAAGTTAAAAGCGGACTAACTGCTTCTCAGCACCGACAAGAAAGCCATTGCAAGCATGTGCTTACGTCAAACTGCACATGCTTCAACTCTTCAAAAACTTTATCTGAAGCGAGCTGTAAATTGCTCCCTCACTCTGCCGCACCCGTGCATCAAAGGCGATCAACAAGAGGAAAACGCAGCGGCTGCGTGACGCAACTGCGATTTCTTAACAGTGGAATTCCCAGGCGTTTCCTCGCCGCAAAATACACTCTACCTGCGCACACTCAGCGTAGTCGGCAAGCCTCCACGACAGCAATAGGCGCAAAGGGCGTCGGCCGCCACTGCCAGCGGTTGCGGTCCGTGCAAGGCAAGATTCAACTGCGCTGAACGAGAAGTCCACGAGGACGCCGTTTTCCGCGGCCTCAAACACACCCTCATACAAAAAACCAGCGGCCACGTAGTGAGCAAGGCCGTACTGAAGAAGGAGGCATCCTCCTGCTCTCAAGTGGCCTGGGGACAAGGGGTAAAGCGGTGCAGGGTTCCTCAGGTGGGCGGACATCCTGTTAAAAAGACACGGAAGAAGCTCCACCCGTGGAAACGACGAGGGTATAAAGGAGATGAAGACAGGGGTGCTTGCCCTCTTCCAGCAAAGCTGTGGAAAGAGGGGCATAACGGACAAAACAAAACTACAATGAATGAGCGAGTAAAGATGGTGTCACCCTGATTAACCGCTCTAAATGACACGAACGCGCGTTGGGGTGGCTGGCAGGCAAGGCGTAAGCAGCGGTGTAACCAGCGTCAAGTGACTGTGCACTCGTCATGGAAAGAAGAGGGAGAACAGAGCACAGGAAAGGACGTAGCGACACCTGGCAAAAGCGCCGCGAGGACACCGGCAGATGGTACAAGAAACGAGAGCTGCAATTGAACAATGAAAAGGCGACAAGCACAACCAATTTATGAAAAAACTGCGAAAGTTACTTACAGGCAAACGCCCTCTGACAGCGTGATCCGATCAACAACCCTACGTATACGGCTGTATTTCCGCACAAGTGGCGTTGGACAGCCGTTTCGGAACTTGCTCGCTCACTGCGTCTGAAATTGCCATGCAAAGCAGCTGTTGGTAACTGGCTGAACCAAGCTGATGATAGGGTCAGGGACGCTCCTGTTGGTGGGACAATCGCAGTGCCACTCCTTTTTAGACCAGCTTTGCAAACAACGTTGCCGAGGTATCCGTACGGATACGGAATCCCGGGGGTTTAAACGATCAGGTCTGCAGACACTCAATACGCATTACTAAGGTCTCGCGTGTTCCAACCTCTGGTGCAAGCGCTCTTCATGCACGCCGATGACGCAAGACTGTGGAAACTCTTAACGAGCTCAAAGAAACGTTGGCAATTCTTAGTTAGGGCCAGGCGGAAAGTCCATCGACGCGCTGCAAGGATCAAGGTCAATGCACAATTTTTTTTTGAAGCGTGACGCTCCACCGAGGCTTCAAAGGCGCCGCAGGTTTCTGTCGCCGTCTAGGTTGCAGTGTGTCAGCAACGGGCACACACGCAGACCACCGAAGCCCCGTACGCCACAGCAAGCAGCCCCTAGCTTTTCCAGTCGCAGTGCGCTACCGAGGGTGCAGAAACACGCCGCAACAGCTCATCAAAACAGACGTGCAGCTCGATAAGCACTGCAGATTAGCTTGCCTTTTTCCGTTTCACCAAGCACCACAATTCAAAGCCGCCACGCAGCGCAGGTGGTCCAACTGGAACAGCGCAGAGAAATGTGCTAGCTGCGGACAGCAATGGAGTGTAGCGTAGCGCACCGGCAATTGCGGTGCTGAGCGAAACGATGATAACGCGCACTCATAAACGCAAATGACATCGCTGAGCCCCTGCCTTTGATCGGCACTGTGGTGTCATTTGGAGGGGTTAAAAAGTAGCGAAGAAGCACACTGCGTTGTCCCTTGGACATCTTCGTGTCGCGTTCAAGAACCAGCTTGCTGCCTTTTACGGACAGCGGTGATAGATCCAGGCCAATGCCGAGTGTCTCTACTGTATCCCTCTCGTTGCTGGTGAGGAGCGCTAACGCGTCACCACGGGTTTTGTCCACTTGCGGCCGCAACAACCATCCACATCGACCGGCTCATCTCAGCAAATGCTCGACTTCGCGTGCTTCTGGTTAAGATTCGGGTGCGCAAACAACACAGTATAGCTGGTTCACATGAAGTTCCATAAGGGTACAGCCTCTGTAGCGTCACAGTGTCCATTTAAACCACTCCGCACCTCACCTCTTCACGAGTTTAAGCAACCTAGCGCGCGTACATTTTGCGTAATGGAGCTCCTGTGCGTGAAGCTCATCACCCCGCCATGCAGCGCAAGTACAGACACGATGATGCGCCGTGAGCACCGCCGTCAGCGCTGTGGGAGAAACACAAAACCTTGTCACTTGACTGGCTCTCAGGATACGTGTAGCCCTGCTCATTTGTAAAACACTTTGGAAGCGCTCCTGCGCTTGAGTTTTTGGTAAAAGCTCAGGGTGTGAGTCACGTGCGCAATGAGGCTCCCCATAGTTTGAAGCAAAAATATATTCAGTGAGTGATTAACCGGTTACCGCAGCTTCCAATTGAAGAAAGACCTTTCCTGGAACCGAAGAAAAATCACAGCGGCGTGGTAGGCGAGGAGCGCACTCTTTGCAGCAGAGGACTGACGATGCGTCTCTATCCCACAGTTAGAGGAAACGAAGAACGGTCGCGCACGTACCGCTATCATGTAGTAGCAGTGCTCTCACCTCTGAAACCGCAACAGGTTTTCAACCAAAAATGGCGTTCTTTTGTCTTACCAAAGCAACAGCTTTCAGAAAGTTGTAGATTGGACACAGCCCCTGGCAAACGTTGAGCAATGACGCATCTTAGCATCCCAAAAGCAAAGGAAGGAGGGAGCGTTGTTCATCCCGTAGTTTCACCCACAAGCGTAATTAAAAACAAGAAAGTAAGAGGAACCAATTCACAAGACAGCTGTCCTGCCTGCAAGGGGGTGCACTAATTGCCGCTGCTATGTAAAGAGCACAGTGAAGCTGATCGTGCTACGTGCGTGTATATGTGTGTGTTGTCGCAGAGAGGAAAAAAGCTGGCTGCTAAAGAGCTCTGGCTTCGCCATCAGAGCTCTGGCGATAGGAAGAACGCGTCAGGTAGGGCAACGATGGGGTGAAGATGACCAATAAAACAACGCGACTGAAACAGGGTGAAAAGAGCAGTTACTTCTACGGAACAGCGACCCGTCGAAGAAGATGTTGCCACTCACCCGGAGAGGAAAAAAGGAGAGAATGAATTCGGTGAAACAGAATTCAGCGCGACCCACTTCCACCGCCCCCAGCACCCGCATTATGGGCTGCCAAATCAACCATAAAAAAAAAGCACGACGTGTATACGCATTTACGTAGACTGCATCGCCGCACTGAACAGAAGAGTGTCCCCGGGGCGAGCTTCTCATCCAAGAGAAACTCGCGTGCCCTCCCGAAGTGTGGAAACAGGTGGAGAGACACATCTTCTTGTTGTGCACCAGCAGGAAGTGGACGGCCTGCAGCTTCGTCACTACACCACCGATGACGCACTAATTGTTCGAGGATACCTCCTTGTACAGCTTCGTTCGGTGAGGTTGCTCACCACCTGTCGCATGTTGCATTGCTGGCCAGGCGCAGTTCTGAAGCAGGCCACCAGCTTCATGCAGTCAGTCCGCACGTACTCGACCACCTGCACCCCAACGCTGATGTAGTCAAGATCAGTACCCTCGACATGATAACTCGCGTCGTTGTTGGCGGTGGCTTACTGTTTTTTGTTGTCTCCGTGCCGCTCAGGTTCTGCGGTGATGCTTCCAGACGCGGTAACAGTAGCAGAGGCAACAGCAGCTGCAGCAATCTGCACCACGTCCTTGTCAGAGATCTCGCCGCACCACCTGCAGTGGACGTCCATCGCTTCGTGAACGTCATCGTTGGACTTTTCAATCAGCTCGGGCGCGCTCTTTGTCCATCGGGGTTTTCCGCGGCATCGGCACGTCGGTGTGGTGAAAGCGGCCCGCACCGGAGACACCGTTCGCCATGACAATCGCCTCACAAAAGTCGCAAAGGCTCCTGTTCGTAACGCTGCTGTGCGTTGGCTGCGCAAGGTGAATTCGGCGCCAGTTTTGTTCTGAAGGCGTCGGTCTAGGCATGCGTTGGTTGGTGACGAGTAGCGTTCTTTCTCGAGCGTGCGGTGTGTTTTCTTGAAGGTGGTGGAAGCGGCGCCCCGTCGCTGCAAGCACTGCTGTTTGGCAGACCCTTTGCTTGTCGTGTAGCTCTTATTTGCAGAGAGACGGTGGACAGGAGAGACTTTTGTGATCTAGGCCGTCGCCCTCTTTGTCTCTCCGCCTTGTCCCCCTGCATCGCAGTGGCTTGTGCGAGCGGGCTGGCAAGTACGCATCACACACTACTACCCACACCGCACCGCGGCATCGCAGTAATGACAGGCAGCGGTACTGATTCGCCTGCGCGGCCCAAAAACTCATTGGCGTTTTTGCTTGACGGTTTCGGCACCGCTAGTGCTACTCACATTCATATAATTCGTCTCAATCTTTGCCTCAGAATGACCAAGCCCAAGGTGCCGATGGATCATGTATCGGAAGGGGTCTCCGGTTGGCAGTGCCTTGACGCTGCTGTACGTGGAGTTGTGGAAAAGCGTGCAAAGGCGCGGCACAACGGTGATGGAGTCCCGAGCATGCAGCGCAGCTGGTGTCAAAAAAACGAAAGGTACCGGAACATGTGCAGCTCATGGGCTTCACTGCAACATCGTCGCCGTCTGCACTTCACCTTCCTGAGGCGGAAGATAGTCCGCATATCCTCTGGTCAGCGCACTTTGACGACCTTGTACAACTCGCGAGCTGACAGCACGGCGTCCTGCACCGTCATTGGGATCCAACACTCGTGTCGTTTTTGTTGTGGCGACCTCCACGAGATCTTTGGAAGCGAGTGCTACCGGAAGCAGACATAAGACTCATACGTCGCTTCGCGCTGGTGTGTGCTTTTTGTTCCTTTGGCAATCTGAACAGGTGTCGCCGTTAACCACGCACCGCAATGTCCGGCATGACGGGTTCGGTAAATAGGAGAAGTCCACAGTTTAGATGGGTTGGAGATATGAACACTACGGCACTTCTTCGCACGAAAGACCGCAGGAGCGCCGCGTTCTCATCAAGACAGAACGCAGGGTTTAGCCAGCAGTACTCTGCGCACTAATTTGTAAAACGCATTCCTTGCACTTCTCACGGCGTACCCCCTCCGCTCCTCAATTGAAAAAAAAAAAGTGCTGATAACAACTGATGAGGTACAAATCAGTGTTTCGCTCGTTTTGCTCCACTTGCCTCCCCTCTTTCGGACCTGACAGCACCTATTTGAGATCACGGCAACGGCGGTTTCCTAGCGTGTTCCTTGTTTGCTGACTCCGTCTTCCTAGTACCTGAGGCTACATTTGTCATTTAATGATCCTCGTCGCTCCAGTGCCCTTTCCTATTGGCTGATTCGTACGCTCGTCTCACGCGTGTCGTTGCGAACCTACTTTCCCATCCAACTTCGCAGCTGCGACGCTGTAGTGGCAAAACTACATCCTTTGTCGCATCCTTTTCCCCTACTACACACGGTGGTTTGGTAATCCACTCACCACTTCCCTTTTCGGTTTGAGCTCGCGCTTTGCCATTAAGCAGCTCACAGAGGGAAGTGTGCAGTGCAAGGTTAAAACTCACACAGTACACGGCAATATGTTGCATGAAGCGTCGCCTTCAAAGCATATCAATCAGCCAAGTTCACACTTCCTCTAGTCCACTCCGCTCCGCTTCTACCGTGCGGCTCGGGGCAACTCTTTCCACTCTATGAAAGCCACGCGACACAGAGTTTCTAGCAGCATAGCAAACTACGTAGACACTGAACGATATGGTCAGTAATCTCGAGCACGAACAGTTTAGTTAACGTCCCCGCCTGCGCGACTGCTGCAGGCCGCAGAAGGGACACAATGTGAAGATGTCATGCTGTAAACTGTTCTGCTGCTGTATGAAAGCGTCTTGGCTGTCTCACACGTTCAGTTGCCTCTTGTGCCACAACACAAGCGACCAGGGCTTGATGGCGTGCCGTGACAGCGAGGTGCATGTCACCGCTTTCTTAGATGACTTTCAGCCGTGGGCTGGATCTAGAACGATACAGTCTGCCTGTTCAATTGTGCCCCCTCCGTTATTTCCCTTTCACGCAAACGGAGCTTAAAGCCGCATATTTGAGAGCGTAGAACGCATAATACACCCCGCCACGCAGCCCGTAACCTCACCATCAGTGTATCTATCTACCTTGGCTAGGAATCTACTTGACCAGGTAGAGTGACGCCTGCCATTTATACGAATACTCTGCTTCGAGCCTTCCTTCGCAATGCTGGTTGACGTCTTCAGGAACAACATCGAGAGAGTTGTGTCGCTGTATACTGACACATGTGACAACAGCTACAATCCACGTACACAAGGAAAGGAGAAGTATTTTTCTTTTTGCCTCTCCCCCACTTGTTTTGGCCTCGTTGGCTGTGTTGGTGCGCGTGGAATCTTTCTGTGAGCATATCCTGTTCCGTGGTGGTGTACGAATTGCCCTCACTGTTTTTTGAGCACAGTATAAGAGAACAGCACTTTCGCTAAGGTTTTTTCCCAGCAGATGAAATGCGTGTGCGGCAAGTGATATGACACAGTGGAAAGTCCGCACACCACGCAACCGTCAGCGCACATGCAGCAACATTTCTCTGTTTTCCACACGGCAATGATCACAACGCGGCCTCTGCTCGGTCAGCATTCCGGCTGAGGCAGCAGCCATTACTTCTTCTTCAAGGCAAGATGCTGCCCAGTGTTCGGAGAGCGATGAGATTCTTAAAAGTCACACCACAATACCCATCCTCGCTTGCCGTTCGCAAACGCACACGCTTAAGCAAGCCACACAACCTCGAGCGTTCGTCTTCTCTATTTCAGGAGCCTCATATACGAAAACAAGTAGAGAAGAAGACAGTTGCTAACGTCGTCCTTTGCAACACCCGTTACGCGTCGTGGTGCACTGAACACTTTGGTAAATGAAGTGCACGGAGCAACTCCGGAACCACGGCACGCCGCACTCGATTGTGAACACCTTCAACCTCAATTGCGTATCCCGCCTTCCCCCCTTCGCAAAAACTCCAATGTACCTGTTGAGGGAAAGAAAGCGAGAATATAGAGGCAAAGCAGAAAGGATGCCTGGAAAGAGCACCAGTACTCCAGAAATCTACCATAAGCACCGTAGACCATTGCATTCTGATACGGTGACTCCGCCCAACAACAGCAAGTCACGAACTCTCTTTGCAACATACCTGCGGGTCGAGGCAAGTCAGTTGCCACTTTGGCTGCGTTGCGTGGCGACAGCGATTGAATTTGGCCCTCTTTGCCGCTTTCTTTTACTACTCACTAGTTGAACAAGCAATAAAGGGTTTGTGAATGCCCAGCAACGAATACCGCCTTCGATTTCACAGGTGCCCCGAAGAAAAACAAGAATAGGAGTCGGGGATTTCTTTGGAGCCACACAGTGAAAACCCATGACAAAGCAGCGGGAAGTGAAAATGGTAATGAGGCCCCGCAGCAACCATCACTGCGACACGTGTGAAACGACCTGGGAGAACAACGCAGGTACAGCTTTGTATCTAGAATTGAAGTTCCTCTTTAAACAGACGAGAACGTGATTCTTCCCCATATCTGCTACCGAGAAGTAGCAGCAGCAAAAATGGGGCAAGAAGACGAAGGCAGGCCTACCTGTCACCCCGCGTTGCTCGAGGTGAGCCCCTGACATACAAGAGAAGAAACAGAGGGGGAGGGGAAAATGGTGAAACAAGAAGACCTCGTATTTTTTTAGGTAAAGCACGACATCCATCGTCCGATTATCGGCTAGTTAGTGACAAAAGGAGAAGTAATCTGGTCTGGGAAGGAAAGTAGAAAAAAAAAAGCACTTACAATTTGGTAGCCTCCTCTATATCGGTCCCCGCCTCCAACGTGCGGTGGTGCGAAGTCTGGTGAAGGAGACGCGAAAGAGAGAGATCTGAACTGTTAGACACTGTGAATAGGAAACACAAAGCACATGAGAATGCGAGGGAGTATAATTACACTGGAAAACCTGTTTCTCTCTAGATAGTTTCGTCATTCCCTCACGAACGGTTCAAGCAAAGACACCTATCTATCTATGTGAAGAAGAGACAGACGTTAGACTTTTTTTCTAATTGCTGTAGAGGTGGGCTTAGGTCACGTCGGCTTTCGGGTTTTTGTATCGATGGAGCTGACCAAGCGGTAATGTAGCGAGAGACAAAGCGTAGACCTCTGGGTTGCGAAAATAAACCGGAGATAAAAGGGCAAGGCAAGAGAATGGCGTGGCACCGCGCTGAGACAATATCGCAGCGTGTAGGCACAGCCGGGCAGAAGTTGTTTTCTGGTAACATGAAGTAATAATAATAGACGTTTGAACCAAAAACAACCGGAGGGTGCGCAGCTACCAGCATCCACCAAATAAATAAAAAAAGAGGTGACAACGACGACAAACTATCCCTGTCCTCCCGTTGGCTGCACCGGTCTGCTGAACTCATTCTTACGGTTTTACGGACATTTTGTTTGCCTTTGGAGAAAAAAAATACAGGCTGCCACGAGGACCTCAGTAAAGGGGCTTGCGGCTTCAGGAATCGCGCGACACGTCGAAGAGCCCCGTAGGCTCTCCAGGCAATCACTTCAGCCCTCCTGTGACTCTGTCATTGAAGCACACGTAGCACTCCTCTTTATTCTTACCTGGGTAGACCTCCACGCAATTCGTGGAGTTGCCCACGAGACGGGCATCACCTTTTAAAGAGGACAAAGGCCTGTTTGTGGAAAGGCCGCTGTCATCAGCAACCAGAGCACTGCGAGAGGGGCACATCCCCTCGCCGCTCCAGTTAGCAGCGGAGTAACTGGAACGCGGTCCTAGCGATTCTTTTCTTTCCTGTACCGAACCTTTCGATCGGTACACAAGGCCCGTCGCAGCTCAAGCGAAGGGTTTCGGCAGGCATCAAGGATCCCCACGGTCGCTGATATGAGAAAAAGGGGACCGCGGTAGAGTGCTTGTCCGCCGTGCGTATCACTCAACCTCACCGCCTTTGAAATAAGAACGGCAGCCTTTCTGCTCGTTATGACGCTCCAGTCAATGGCGCAACGATACGCATGTTCTGCTCCTATCATCTCGGCCACTTCCTCCAATAGCAAGTGGCTCTCCGCACCGTCGAAGCACAGGCTGCGCGAGTGCATCCGCAACTTGCCCAAGGCCCTTTGATGCTGCTGCGACATGTACCGGTGCAGACTCGAAGTGGAGACACTGACAACGGCGACGGTGGAGGCGAGATTGTGATGGGCAAAGACGCTCACCGTGCACTCTGTCAGGGTAGCTGCATTGGCGGTGTGGAAACACTGCGCAGACCCACTTCCAGGGCAGTACAAATCTGAGGGTGCGAAGAACCCTCCTTTACATCCCGCACAAGACACCGTTGAGCCACAACAACGAGGACAGAGGGACATGTGGACAGCAGGATGAAACTATAGGCAGAGGTGTCAAAGGATGCCCTAGCGCTTGCCGTGCCCCTTGTCAGAAAGGTAACGCTGGCACTTGCGGGGAGAACTGTTGCGACAAGTCTATCGAGCTCCCGAGGTCGCTCCATAACGCGTTCGAGCCAAAGTTCGCCATCTCATGCCGGGGTACACCCGGTGACAATACATCTGACGCCTGCGACACCTTCGGCAGCCTCCGCCAACTGGGGCACAGATATAGACTCGGCAACGGTGTAAAAGGGAGTGTTGTTGACCAATACAACCTCATATAGCTTCTTTATTTGGTCCACAAGCAGCGCGGAGACGAAGTCGCCCAGTGTCACCTCTGGAAGGGGGTTGTTGTCAGTCTCTTTCACAAAAAAAAATGTGCTTGCCGACGTGACACAGCAGTGAATGATGTTCTTCTGATGGATGTGCTAGTGCGCAATCACCGCGGCCAGCATTGAACACGCCACAGGATTAAAGGAATTTTGACGTTCCCTGTCTTTCAACACTCCATTCAAGTCACGTTATCCAGAACTCAAGGCAGAAAAAAAAAAAAACACGCAGGGTCTCGTGGGCGCAGCGCTTAACAATCTCGTTGCAACCCTCCCTCGCGAAGCCACCTACCGTTGAATGGATCGTCGTGCACAGCGGGAGGCAGTAGTCGATGGCTACCTCACGCTGCAGTTGGTGCATGGCACTCGGCGACAGCAGGGAAGACTGAACCCCTTAAACATGTGGTGAGCGTAGCCGCAGAGCTGTACCGCATCAGGCGTCACCAGCGTTTCATAGACAGTGTTGTGGTCTTCAGCCCCAAACCTCTCTGCGTATGAAAATATACCGTGAAGTCAGTCTTTGGCGCCTCCACGTAATGCTTTAACACAAGTTCATCCTCGGTGGACGACTTGGCAGCCGTGGTGGAGGCCATCGACCGATCAGGGAGGCCACTGGCAGCCAGGGTGGTTGACGTAACTGTCGTTGTGTCATTCATCAGCAGGAGTTCAGTAGGTCTAAAGTGCTAAAGTTCATGTTGCTGTTGAAGCTCAGTATAGGGCTGTAGCGTTACGCACGGCTGTCTGAACACGCCTCTAGGTAGAGAGTTGGCATGGTGCGACAGTGTTGTCATAGCAAAAAGCGACAAAAAGAACGTCAAACGACAGAGGAAACTTTTTCCAAGGTGGCGAGCGAACAAGCCAAGTGATTTGCACTGAAAGACACTCACCTTTATATAAATACGTTCATAATGCAAGCAGGAAAAAGAACAGAGTTCTCCATTTGTGTGGGTGCAAAATTAGAGACGCTCCTCTCTTCGACCTTTTGAAACAGACACTGCATGTCTCAAGAGCAATGTTGAACGGTACCGTTGAATGTTGTTCCCCTGAAAACTCCAATGCCGGAAGGCGAAAAGGAAAAAAAAACAAGTGTGACTGCAAGGATAAGTAAAGTATGTGTTACCAAACATCAAAAAGAGACATGTCGTCATCACTGATCAAAGCAGCGACATCGCTTGCAGCAACAAGTTTATGTTCCTTTTTTTTTTTGACCCCTTAGAAGCGCTGCAGCCAGACGCGAAGGTACAACTGCGTTTTCTGCAACCCATTAAGTGCAGTGGTTCACGTCATTGTCAACATTATCGTTATATATGCGTAAAAGTTTCGTTGATGAAAACTATAGGAAGTCAGAAAGCGGAATCGTAAGAAAGGGAGTTAGTTCCTCAAGAAAGCGCAATTGTAAAAAAAAAAAAGGGTGCTCCTCAAGACGCAGTGGCAGGCATCGTGCGTGGTAAAGCTATTTTTTTTTTTGGGGGGGGGGAGGGAGAGTGGTCGCATCTTACCCCTGACGTACTAGATATCAAAGGAGAAAGCTAAAGAGAAAAATGACTAACTGTTGATCGGTTATGAGGGGATTCGAAAAGTAAAACCTGTAAATAAAAGCGACAAAACGTTGGTGTTACTCCTCAGTGGAAAATGGAGACTCAAAAGAGAAGATCAGAAACCGATGACTTCCACTGAAAACAAACAACAACAAAACAGTCATCATTGATCAAAACAAAATGAGGAAAACGGGCGTCGATGACCCACTAACACTGCTTAGGTACGCCTTAGCCGCTTTTGGGTGAAGAAAGAGAACGAAGACTGGAAGTAACCCAAAACGCACTTCAATTCACAGAGGGGATTGCAACGCAGAACAGAAAACAGTTGAAGTAACAAAAAAAAAAAGGAAAACATGGCTTTGATTTGGGATAATTCTGCCGTGATTTGAAGAAAAGTGAATCAGGAAAAAGACCAGACTAAACAAAGAGTGCTTCTTAAATCGCCGCAGCCACGGGGAGAAAGCTCTCGTGCTGTTACGGCGTTCTCCTTCAAGCTCTTTTTCTTTTTCTAGAATTGGTCATCGTACGCAGGCAACTGACATCTTTCAGTTGGCAATTCTCGCGCACAACTACTTCGCTCGGCAGCGGTCAACACAAAAGGCAGTATACGTTGCGCAGATCACAGTGTGGTGCGCTAAGCTGCTGAAGATGCGGCGCACTCATCGAAACGGTAACTTTAGTTAACGTTGCGTAGCTGACGGTAGGATGCATCAGAACTTTCGCGACGTGGCGCACAGGCAACGCCGCTAACGTTACTCAATGATGAACAACCATGTACGTCAAATACCCTTGGCAAACCGCAACAGCCTAGGTTACCAAGGTTCCGCAAACCACAGTTTATCGCAAATAGTTTCGTGAGAAAAGGTAAACCGGAAGTGTCTCGGGGACCTTTTAACGGTGTGCCGTCGGAGACGTCGAGCAATCATGAGCAACGCAGCCCAATCAAGCGTTCAAGCTCTTCTAAATACAACACCACATCGATAGTATTTCTAAATGCGGTGCTTTTGAAAAACTGAGAGAGCTTCTTTTTCCAGCACATTGTTGTCGATGCCTAGGCCTGTTGGCCGGAAATGACTAGTGAGGTCGCCCACATTGCTCAAGTAACAGAGTGTGTCGTCAAATGCTCGCAGAAGCGCTGTCGCAGCAAAACCACGTAAATTCCACAACTCCAAATTGAGCAACACATCGACCTCACTAAGCAGAGGGCAAGTGTGCAGGTCGTCATAGGTTTGCAGATCACAACGAAGTGCTTTCAACTTTGTGGGACACGGAGCCCCGGCGATTTCGCTGAGGCTCGTTAGAGTCTTGCAGCCACGAACGTCAAGCTCTCGCACGGCGGAACAGCTGTTCAAGCCATCTACACTGCACCGCTCGTAATTTGATGCGGCAAACTTCTCCAACTGCGGCACTCCCGCGAGTTCAGAAAGTTTTTTTTTTTACAAATGGGTTGTACGAGACGTCGATCTCCGTCAGCATTGGAAAGTGCACCAAATCGTCACCCGAGTTTATATCGCAGAAGATCGCCCTTAGCACACACAGGTGGTGTGGCCTGATAAATACGGAAATGTTGGTCATCGCGCCGAAGTCTCGTAGTTACAGTTCGTCGGTCGAGACCCGGTTCCCTAAGCAGTGAAGACCCCACAGTCGCAGCGACACCAGCACCACCCCATACTTTCCTTTCACCCCTGACGGTTAAGTGTGTTAAGTTCAAGAAGGTTGACAAGGGACAAGGAACGCTGCCGCACTCTCAACTGCACATCGGCGCTTTGTTTTTGCCCCTCAAAGTATCTTTTTCGGCGATGTCGACAGTTAGCCCCCTCACTTAGCACCACCTTTTATTGGTGAGCAAAGCTACAACGCTGCATTTCCCGGTTAAGTAACGCAGCATCAGCAGCGGGTGGTTCCCGCCCCCACCTGCCGCAGTGACCGTGACAGCTGCTGTTTTTGCCGCTTCTGCCGCCTCTTTGTATCTACCGCTGCAACGATTTTGCACACGAGATGTTTGTTTTCGACATACGCCATCCCAAGAATGAGTCAAGCCGTGGGTCTGTAATGAAACGTCCCTGCGTCCAGCCGTGTTTGTGGACACAGCGCCTGTATCATGCAGCATCTTTAGGAAAACAAGTCTGAACCTACGAAGCCCACCTCCCGTGCAACATCGCCGGCATACAGGCGCTACGATGTTATCCTACGATTACTGATGGTATCGTGAGAAAGGGCAGCCTTGGGGTCTGCTATGTGGCCTGCGTAGCTCGTGTGTCCGGGAGCTGCTACTCTGTTTCTCTTGTGTTTACGTGGCTTTGACCTTTTAAATGACGATAGAAGGGGGAAAAAGGAATGGGAAAGAGTGAGCGCGAGCGAGAAAAGAAACTCACATCAATGACGTGAATAATGTCATCCGCTACTAGGCAGACTTGTTTTACGTAGCTTTCGTTACCCACAATCACTTTTTCAGTCTTGTTTTGAGTTGTCTTCTCTAGCATAGATATTTTATCCGCAAGTACAACATCACAGTGTTTCTTGTGTAGCGTTAATATTCACGGAAGGTCGCGCAATCGCGCTTTTGCTTGCTTTTCAAACAGAGTGAACACGACTCGCTTTTTTCCCCCTTTCCTTTCCTTTTCGTGTGTGTGTGCGTGTGGTGATTAGTTGAAATAAGTTAGACAGGCCGGAAAACGATTCTCCATTAGGCAAACAAGCAAACACACAACCCTTCCGGGGCAACCACCAGTGACTGTGCTTGATGAGCTCAACAGGGGGGTCTTCATGCGCTTGTAAGATGCATCCAGTAATGACCAGAAGGAGGGAAAAACTAATGAAAAACACAATTCTTGCTGAAACAAAGAGACAATGCCTAAGCTAAGGGAAGGAAAGAAAGAGCAGGGGTATGGGCATATAACTGGAAGCAGAAAAAAAAAAGACAGAAACAGTAAAAAAAAATGACCTCGGAAACCAGCAGAACGTCGCGTCAACGCGGGAGAGGAGTTTGTCATCTTAAAAAAAGAAGGATTGCTGAAACACAACTCATTTACTTCTATTCCCCAGCGTATGTTCAGGTTGTTTTGTTGTGGATACAAAGAGAAAGGAGAAAAATGGCACCTGCTTGAACAAAACAAGCGTGAATGAAGAACTCTCTAATGAGCCTCAGGGAAATACAGGCGGAACAAAGAAAGAGAAAGCTGCAAACGCTAGCAAAAAAAAAATAATAATAATAAATAAAAGGAGAAGGTGCCGGAACAGGTCTTTTATGGGAAACAAAAGAGATCGCTCTGCTGCTGCTCGTTCATGACGGGGATCCGCGGGATATGGCGATGCACTCCGAGTGAGATCTGACTCCTGCTGTCAGTAAACAACGTGCTGCTTAACTTGAGCGACTCGCAGGCGAGCCCCAGCGGGGAAGACGTTCCGTTCGAGAGCGCCCCTCTCAAAAAAACTCACACACGCGTACGTTGAGCACTTTACGCGGAACTCAATACCGCCGCTTTCCTCTGCCTTTGTAAGGGTTTGTTTCACTATTGGATTACAACGCGTAGGCGTATCCCACACAATCATCCCACCCGCTTTTTAGAGCGCGCGCTTACCAGCAGTCAGGTATACCGTTACACACCAGTGACCACAATCGGGTCACTGGTGTGTAAAAGCTAAGTTCTACGCAAGAGAATTCGAAAGAACAGTAATAGTGCCGGTAACGTTTGGTTCACCTTTCCCAAAGTCCGCAGCGCAGCTTCGATCTTGCCGTCTACGTCGTACACTGCGTAGAGAAATACGGCAGCCTTTTCCACGCTCTTCATGCTCCCCAAGGCCTCTTCCACAAAATCCCTCAGATCCACAACGCCCATATCCTGTAGTGATGCCACGGCGGCCGCAAAATCATTATAGTTTATTTCGTCGTCGCTGAGTGCTGAAAACCCGAAAAAAGCGGCACCTTCGAATAACAATACAAGCCAACGCTCTGATGCTCTTCTTCGAAGGGTTATTGTTTGCGTTCTCAAATTTCGGCTCAACGGGGGGGAGACGAGTGACTTCAGTCGGTGGCTTCAAGTCCCGCTTGTATGCCATGAGTTCTGCTTCCGCAGCCTCAATATGGCCCTTTGGCCAATCATCGGACATAAAGTTTTTCCGCTCTACTGCATGCGGCTTGCACAAGTTGAGGCGATCCCGCAGGATGGTTAAGCGGCACGTTCTTCGTTTGGCCTGCCAAGTCCTCGGAGCTGCATTTGTAAAACGTCTCTCCGGTAAAAAAAAAAAAAAACTTCCGCATTGTGGATTGCGCGCGCACATTCGCACGTGCAAGTGAGCATCGCTGCCAGAGCCTTTCATGTGAAAGCCGCAGAAGGCATGCCCACGACTGCATTTGATTGCAAAGTACCCGACGAAATTATAGAACAGCTAACCACATTGCGGGCATTTCGGGAGAAAGGGAAGTTGCTGAACCAGTTTGTCAGCGAGGATATCCGCTGCAGTGTAGCGCCTCCCCTCATGCCAAGGTCTCACCTCTCCACTGCGAACGCAAACTTCACAGAAGGCCAAATCACAGCCGTTGGACCCGCGCTTTGCGTATGTCACAACCCTGGGAACGCCAAGACAAACCCTATCAGGACACGCTTTCATCTCGACGTGTTTTCTGTCCGCTTCTGCTATCAGGCGCGGCCGCACCAACTCGCCAAGATGTCTTAGACGAATGATAGGAGCAAAAAAGTGCAACTCTTCTGTCGAAATAGGGCCTCCACAGCAAGTGCACTCAATTGGCGGCTCGGGAACAGTCCCACCCTCTGCTTTGAAAGCGCTGGCGAGGCACTCCGTACAAAATTCATGGCCGCACAACAGCTGGACGCTATCTACCTGTAGGTCGCAAGGGCAGATGGCACACTTTTCTCCAGCCTCTTTGACATCAGCAATACCGTCAGCTACTGCTGCAGCATCGACGCGTTGACCTTGGATATTGCTTCGACAAGGGTAGTAGCGTTCGTTCTCCTCTTCATCTATCGCCCTCCATACGTGAGCTACTTGTGGATTGTGTTTTGCCTGCTCCACGACGTCAGCTGGCGCAAGGAAAATGATTGTGTTGGGCTCACGAGTGACTCGCACAAACTGATGACTGGGTCGGCAACGTGCTTCCAGAGTGCGAACTAATTTGCTGCATTTGCCGGCTTCTTCGAACCGAGGTGGAAACGTGAGTGACGTGCATTTCGCATGACAAAGGTACTGATTTGCATCGAAGAAAGTTCTGAACTTGCTTGTAGTTTTTATTAGACTCAACAAAGTACAGCGTTCCATCCGCCACACGAAGCTGATACTGGCACTCGTAGGTGTGGACCGCCACTATGTGAGACGCGTTGAAGAGTGACACCACATACCGGCGCTGAGACGCAACGGCGCGCGCTTTATTCGCCTGTTGCGCTTTTGTTTTTTCCGGGAAAACACACTATCCTTGCTGCAATGGACTCTCGCAAGAGCTCCTGCGCGCGCTGAAACTGGGTTGCGATGGTGCACCTCAGCAGCAGAGACCGCTTGCCTTGTGTTTAAAATGCATCACAGCTTATGCTTTCCGACACCGCATCGATAGTGCTCTTTCCTGTTTCTCGAACCCGTCGTTGCAGCAAGTCCTGCAGCGACTTGTCGACCAGTGAAGGAAGAGGGGACTCAACGCTATATGCGGCTTCGAAGAAGAGCGAGCAGAAATGTGTGGAAGGCCCGCGGATGCGGTGAAGCACGGCAAGTGCTGCGTCTCCCGCTCTATCATTAACCGCCAGAAACTGCATGTGCAATAAGCCCTGTAGTTGATCGACCTGCGGGGATATTGCGGTGACTCCATCTGGAAGAGCAGCGCGCACTTGCCGCTGGAACTCAGCAACTTGTTGAATAAGAAAACAGTTTGTCTTCCGAATGCTTGTCTTATCACTTTCGGGATTGCAACGAGCGACGTAAAGCCGAAGGTTGACGCAGCGCAGGGGGACAGTCGAGTCGGCGGACGGTGCCAACGGCTCCTGCTCATAGTACGGATCTATGAACTCAAAAGGACGCTCTGCCTCATCCGCGCCTTTGTAACGTTCGTAAAAGCCATCCGCGTCTCTGGGGTTTGCAAAGGTGATCAAGGCTGTTTAACGCCCACTCGCGGGTGAGGCGCCCCCCCGTGGCCGGAGCACACAGTCATCAGCATTCGCCGACCAAACCAGCGCTCATTCCATTCCACCACCATCTCAGCAAGGACTAGATCGAGGCAATTAATCGCCATTTCACAGAGGCCGGAGAACTGCAGCATCAAGTATTTGTCCTTGTCGCGGAGCACCTCGCCCTCCTTGCATCCGTTTTTCCATGCTACGCGGCAAAATCCGTTCAGTGACACCTCGTAACAAGTCCCCGCTTGTCGCTGGCGAGTGTGGTCGATAACTCCCGAAAGCGCTGCAGTCGCGCGTTCCAAGATACTTCGCTGGCAGTAACGAAAGAGCTGATTGGTGGCGTAATCCACTGCAATCGTGCACGGCGCGCCACCAGCCCTACGTGACGGTCACTTCGACACTTCCTGCGGCCGCCACTCGGTGTGGAGCACGGATGGCAGCGCCACCACTACCACCACCTTAGGCCCTCTCTGCCGGAATTGCTTCACCTTCTCCTGGACCGAGGCTGGCAGCCACTCAATTTTTACAGGTGTACACAAAAGAATGGTGCCCGGTTTCGTTGGAGAGTGGATAATTAAGCTGCAAAATACGCAATTGTCAGAAAGTTCGGCAGCGTTGTGCTGCCGTGGAGCATTTCCCTGGGGACTTTGCTCGATTTTCGACTTGGAGAGGTGCTGCTGGGTTATAAAACTATTGTTAGCTAAAAGGCAATTCTGTGGCTCGGCGCTGACTGCCTGGTAATGAATCTCCCAGCAGCTCGATGCAGCGCCACCCGAAGACAAAAACAGCGGGCTAGCAGTTTTTGTAGTTTATCTGCGTGCGCTTCCACCACAGCCGAATAAAGCGTCGGGAGAGGAGCCTTCAGTGCCGTTGCTGCACCCTTTTGATTTGACATGACGGCGTTTCGGTACAAAGAACACTATGGCAAATGTCTTTGAGAGCGTATTGTCCAAAGAAGGTGTTTTCGGTTATTGGTCTCGTCAGACTTTGCAGCCTTGCTTGACGGCCGCGGACTGTACAGTGCGTTGACAACGACTTGAACGGCGCAAAGCACGTCGCCGCGAGACGCCGCAGCGCACCGCCCACCGTCCTCACTAAGCTGCAACAAGAAGTCGCTCGCTTTGCCTTCGGGGTAATCAAATAAGGACGAAAAATGCTCAATGGTTGCCGCGGTCATCGCTGCTAATCCAAGAAACTCGGCGTTTCCGCTTTCCTTTGCTTCGTAAAGTACTCTGCCGGGAGAGACCGAGACATCTTCGAGGTCGAGCAAGAAGTGTCCAAATGGAGTGAGAGTAGGTGAATCTTCTTTTCCACTCTCAAAGGCTCCGTGCAACGTTCACTCATCGAGCGTGGCCTCGACCGCCTTCTGATCCAGTTCGACGATCCAATCGAAAGAAAGCACGGAGTAATGCATTTGCGCCAGCTGCAGCGGAGCGGTCATGACTGTCGGTGGCTTGCCCTTTTCAAAAAGATTGAAGCAGGTCTGCGTGTAGAGACGAGTGCAGATACCCGGACCGATGCGGCCCACAAGGCCAGCGCGTTGCACCGCACTGCTCTGTGTCACGGTAGACGCCACCAGCTCCGTGAGGTGGTGCAACGGATCGTCCTGCAGCATTCGCATGAGCCCGCAGTCAATAACGTAGCCGACATCGTCGACGGTGACGGATGTCTCGGCAATGGACGTGGCAAAGATGACCTTTTGGACTCCGCTGTCGGTCTTTGAGAAGGCGTTGCGCTGCTCTCCTACATTTTGACGCCCAGGTATTATGCACACACGCACTGCTGCCCATCGTTTACGGATGGTGATGTCTTCGTCCTCATGGGTAGAAGCTGATTCAATCTGCGCTGCAACGCACTTCGCAAACACAGTTTTCGCCTTCTGAGCGTCGGTCGCTGCAGGAAGAAAGGCGAGGATGCGTTTTCTAGCAATGCCCTGGTACCCGACTGAGGGTGAGAAACTGGGTGGATCTGTGAGGACTGAGATGACCGCGTGTACCGTTTCTTGAACGTAATTTGTCTCGGAATTGGCTTTGTCGTGGTGACCGGCGTATACAATTTCGACCTTATGCACCTGCCCTTCAACAGAAATGCGACGAGCACTCAGAAAAAAATTTCTTTAAACGCGCTCACCTGCAGCGTGGCAAAGCACACGACCAGCTGAAATGCGAAATTTGACTGGCGTACCTCTGCCTTAAAAATTCCCAGCAGCATGTCTCCTGTAATGGATCGCTCGTGCGCTTCATCGAGAATTATCGCGCAGGCGTCGGTGGCGAAATCGATTCGACCACTACGCATAAGAGCGAGCAGAATGTGCTCTGTTGTGTACACAATGTGGCTTTTCCTCCGCAGAATTTCATTGTGAAAAGTCGAAGAATAAACTCGTTTGCGTCTCCTCAGCGCTGGGTCATCGTATTCGCGCGCCACGCAGTCCGCAAGCGACACCGCCGCCAGCGCTCGCGGCTCCATACTGATTGCCAGCTTTTGCCCGCTCGGTGGGATGCCACTTGCAACATCTTGCTCCTGCTTCTCCGCGGCACACTCTGCCAGGTACTACGGCAATTGCGTCGACGAGTCCACGAGTACGTGGTTTGTTCCTTAAACACGTGTCCCTCATTTAATCTCTGGCCGCCAGCAGCGGCAATGGAAACTCGAGTCCGCGACAGCGCCGGTAAAAAAAAAAAAAACTGTGTCTGATATCAAGCTTCTAGATAATCAGTGTGCAACTACATCGTACTGTTTTACGAGCTCTGTGAGTTGTTTCTCCGTAATGGAGCTGCAGCCACTCAACCCCTGGGCATCATCAGTCCCAAATAACTGATTTGATACCGCCTGACGAATGCGGAGAAGGTGTAGTGAGAAAGCAGCACGCAGATGGGCGGAAAGGTGATCATCAGTGCGCATCACCATAAAACTCGAAGCGGCGAGATCGAGTCTTCTACCGGTCACCTCCAGCACTTGACGCACCTCAGAGAACCCATGCCAGTAGCGGCAATCGGCATCTGTGCAACCATTCCAGCTATCCGCAAAGCACATGACAAAGTGGTGCCACAGCTTGCAGGATGGATTCGTGCACGGCACGGCAGGGGATTCGCCCACGCAGTAGAATCGCAGAGAGGGGAGGACATCTTCTTTAGGTGCGCACGCCGTGGCAAACTGAGCGGGGTATCGGCGAAGGTCACCTGAAAACTGGATAAAGTCTGACCGTTCTTTGAGGCGTCGAATCCGCGGCTGGAGCTACACAATTTGCTCCACCTCTACCGTCACACAATTCGGTTTAGTGTTGCTTTAGGGTCAAGCTTCTCTGTTTTACGAACAATAATTTTAGCAGCGTTGGCTACCACACTGATTACATGTCGCTCCTCATAGTACGCCTCACAAGGGGACGCAGTGCCATCGGGGGGAACAACAGCCCAGTGCCCATTTGACTGCACCACCTGCAGACGTCGAGAGCAGCCGTCCTGCCTGTCGGGTCTCGTTCCCTGGCAGCGGAAAAGCACGTAGTTGTCGTTCGCATTTTGGGGAGAGGCGTAAGGATTGACAACCACCCTTGCGCAAACCTGGTCGAATAGAGCTAGGGATTCAAAGGGCAATTTATTGAACAGGACTTCGTGAGTACCTGCGCAGCATTCATAAACCAGTAAATTGCCATTACCTGCTACTTGCTCTGTCACTCGAAAGGTGTGGATCACCTCAACGGAGGCGGTTCCCATGTACTTTCGCAGAAAATCAATAACAGGTGTAATTTCCAGAAGCCTGAGAGCAGCAAGTGTGACTGGGTGAGTACCGTCTACTCCCTCCGTTAGGCGTCCAGCTTCAAGCTCACCGGTGGTCAGCTGAGCATCAACACCCGCTACTTGCCCTCCATCATGAGCAACGCACACCATTAGAGAACCAAAACATATTCGTTGTCGCACGCCGGATTGCAATAGCTTGTTCGATGCTACCGCTGGCAGCTGCTTTTCAACGGCAGACACGGCACTCTTGCGTGCAGCAGCTGATGTTTCGACTGGGTAGATGCGGTACGTCATTAAACCTTCCTCCTCGGCACCCGACCATGTCCTACTGCAAAACAACAACTTGCCTTCTCCCCCATTCGGCCCATAAACACTACGTGTAGCACTTATGCGCCTACCAGACTTTTCTTGGTACACTTTTCGCAGTCACGTTTTTGTTTTGGTTATTGTTGAAAGCCAAGAGTAGGGCAATAGGGACCACCGTGACCATACCCTTTGGAGTTGGCACCTAGGCCGCGGCCCTGATTGCCTTTCAGATGGAGCATTAGACAAAAACTTGTTGGTACTGGGGCTAAGAACAAGAGAGATTTAGAGCTCTAAGTTGGCAGTTGATCCCCTTAACTGGACGAAACATACGCACAGTTAAAGCCGTTGAAGCACAAAAAACGTAGCTTAAGGTTCGTTGTGGTTATCAGAAGTGTCTCATTCAACCGCCAAGTCGTTGAATGTCTTCGAGGTGAAACAGTAGAAAAGGGGTATAGAATAAAGAAAAGTACTCTAAAGTGCTCTACAATAGCTTTCCAACACAAAATCTCGGGGCTGAATAAGATAATCACTTACAAAAGGCTCTACGGGCAAACGCCTGTGAAACTGTCGTGCCATTTACATCTATTTTTCCTTTTTTTGCCAGAACCTGAAACACCCTTTTATTTATATGTGTGCCACCCAGTGGAGAAACACACGTACGCAACACTGATGCCTTCGAGCAACCTAATCCACATCGCGCATTTCTCTTTAAAGTGCTGAGTAGAAAATAGCTACTATATCGCTATCAAACTCATCACACTAAGTGTGTGGTAAGTGAAAAGCCAAAAAGAAAAACCCTCACTTTACAGAGTGTAAGTTCAAAGAAGCTGCAACCAGCTTTCTAGTTTCACTGCTTTCTTACGAGCAATCATGCAAAGATAAAGCTTGTGTACAACATTATTTTACGCACCTGCTCAATAGAAATAAGTGGCATTAAAAAAAAAAGATGAAGAAAGGATTGGCACGGGAAACCTCGAAAGACCAAAAGAGCACTGTTAGACTGCACACCAATCAGCTCAGTCACAAGCTTTGAGCTCTCTGACGTGTTCGGTATCTCAGTCTTAAATGCACAAGTAAATAAATGAATAAATACATATATATTAGACTCAGTATCAAAAAAGAAAGTTAAAGTAAAAGTTGCTCGCGGACTACATGTGTTATTGAGCAGTGTACGTGTGCACAATAAACACGGAGTAACCTGAGGTCATCCGTTTACACACATTTTTAGTTAAATCCGCAGACCGAAAAAGTTTAAAAAAAAAAAGAGATATTTGAGAACCCAAACGCGCGTGACACATTTTACTCCCGTCGGCGAGTAACGTGTGATGGCAACCTCGTAACGCTGTGGAGGATTGCGTTTAGAATGCACTCAACACTTTTTATCCTTACTCAAACAAAGAAGAATCAAATGAGGTTCACTGGAAATGGTGTAAAAGTAAGAAAATGGGGATAAAAAGACCAAGCAGAATTCATAGGCATGTATAATTGCTCTGGAGGCCGATCAGCCTTGGGGGAAAAAACTACTTCTGCTTGTTCTAGTAACAAAAGAAAAGAGGAAGGGCCTTTCCCATTTCACGTTAAATTAAAGTTACAGAACTATCGTGATCAGCGGCAAATTAGCACCCGTGGGGAGAAAGTGGGGTGAAGTACTTTGCTTTACACAGCACTTTAAAAGCCAGCATGAACCATGAAGCCTGAAGTTAGCAAAGGTATAAAATTTTGAAAGAAAAGAAAGAGTCGGGAATTTGTTAAAGGTGTACGCGCCTGGCAGGGTCGGTGTGCCTGCCTTTTTCAACACCTTTGGCTAATTCTCGTGCAAGAGAAGACAGTACAGGAAAACAAAGAGAGAAGGGTGAAAAGAAACAGAACAAGACGAAGCGCTTTCTACGCTCGTTCCTCTGACCTCGGAATCGACTTCAGCGCCTCGGCGGGTGCGTCGGACGTCGCGTCGAGCTTGTTCAGCCACTTCTGGAAGAGGGACAGAGCCTCCACCTCCTTCGGGTCAATGGGGTCGCAGATGCGAGCACCAGGGATGAGCACAAACACCAGCGGAATGGCGACAAGGGGTGCGATGAGGTGGCCACAGATGATAAGCCAGCGCAGGTTGTTGAAGTCGCACGGGACGCTGGAGCTGATCGGCCACACCGTCTCCATCAGAATCGCGCCAATCGTGGACGACGTCGACGCACCCAAGTTGCTGAAGCTCGCCAGGATGGCAAACATCGTGCTCTCGCATCCCTTAGGGCACAGGCGGGAGATAAGCATGTTCAGCGGCATGTAGTTCAACATGTAGCATACTTGGTACACAACTGCATCGCCCATGATGTACATCGCGTGGTCAGGGATGCCGATGTACAAGTTCCAGCGCTCCACGATGATGATGTCGAACACGCTCGCGAAGACTTGAACTAGCGTGGTGCAAATGAGCGTCACGCGGTAGCTCTGCTTCGAGAAGACGCGCGCGAACATGTACACGCCGAAGAGGCCAGCAACGTTGCCGATCACCGCACCAACGGTGTTGTAGAACGTCTGAGTGAAGTGAGGACCGTTGGGCAAGCACGCCGCGTCGGACATGTAGAAATTGTCCGTTGCACCGTCGATGAGGATATATGACACAAGCTGGCACCAGCCGAAGAAGTTTGCCTTCATGATTGTCACGGGGATACAGATGAAGCCGGTTACACAGAGCGCGGCAGAGATGACAACGCAGCCGTAGAGCAGTTGGTGGGTCGTGCCGAGGATGTTGAGAATGGTCAATGCAATAACCCCCATTGTGAGGATGACGCCGTAAATGGCCACGGAGACGTTGCGCGAGATAACCTCCTTGTTCACGCCGAAGATGCCGCACATGCACGTAGGCACCTTGAAGTTAACTCCCATTTCCTCCTCCTGCACCTCGTTGTCCAGCTCACCAAACTGCGCAAGTTCGTTGGTACCGTCCTCCTGTGAACTGTTAGCGCTGTCAAACTGCGGTTGCACTTTCACGCAATTCGGTGCGCTGTTGTGGACCATCACGCCATCCTTAATTGGCTCCGAGTCCGTCCCCTGCTGTTTCAGTGCTTGCTGCTTCAGCAGAAACAAGTAGTCCTCCCAACGCTCCTCTGCGTTCTTCTTCTCGCCATACCAGTTGAAGAGAAAGAACAGCACGCACACCGCCTGCAAACCAGCAGAGATGAAAATACCGATGGTGGGACGGCCGGAATCGGATAGGGGGCCTTGAATAGCGGAGGCGATGATCTGACCGATCATGATGAGGGCCCAGATCCACGAAATGAGATCGGCACCCGGGATAGGTTGGCGCTTGATGAGGCGGCTGTAGTGGCCCTCAGAGAGCACATCGACGTTGGCAATGCAGAAGCAAGAGAGAAAAATCATCGCACCTGCGATACCGGCGCTCGATGCCGTGAAGGGCAGCACGCCGTACACGACAGCGCACACCGCGCCGGCGATGCAAGAAAGAAACATGTACCACCGCTTCGTGTATCCGCAGAAGGAGAACGTATCGCTGAGAATGGCCGTCAGCGGCTTGATGGAGAAGCCCATTGAGCCGATGCCGGACATGCGCTGGTATTCGGCCGTCGTGACGCCGTACTTCTTCATGAACATTGCGTACTTGGACGAACTCAAAAGAGTCTTGGCGAGTCCTTTGCTGAGAACGTAGACCACGCCCAACGAAAGCACGCACTTGGGTCCAAACGGCTCCACCGCAGTGCCGAAGATGGGGACCCCCTGCACACAAGGCACGGCAGAAAAGAGCGCCGCAGAGTCGGGGTGAACATAACCGGGCTCATCGCTTGCCAGCTGGCGTGCTGGAGCCGCCAGGGCGATGTCTTCATCACCGCCTACGAAGTTGTGAACAGCTGTATCGGTGGACATGACGTACTTTAGCGGAAAGAGAGAGAAAAGGAAAACAGCTTTTGTGGTTAGGTTGAAAACTGTGGAAAGACCAAGGTGAAAAGTGCTTCGTCTTCGTTGTAGTTTACTGTAAGGAGTGGTGAACGAGGAGGGAAATAAAGAACGAGGAGTGTGAGCAATACGCAGAGAGGAGAAGACGCTAGCGAGAAAAGGTTGCAGTAATAATTCGTCCCTTTTCGTGTCTATTCGTTTGTGGTGAAAAGCTAACGTAGCACGAGCATCATTTTCTCCAAAGTGTTCAAGGAAAAAGGTAATGAACCACGTAGATTTAGTAGGTGAGCAATTGAAACGTAAAAGGCGTGTTTTCTCACCTGCACTTCTCCTCTTCTTTTGATGCCTGCTACGATAAAAACAAGGTTGTTGTTTTTTTTTGTACGTTTGAAAGGAAAACGTTAGCGCGAGGATGCTTTTAAAATAATGCTGGGGGTCCCAGAAAGGGATAAAATAACACTAATTAATAAAAACAAATGTGGTCAATTATTTTCTTTTTTCTCTTAGATCACCGGTCTCAAGCAACCGCAGTTTTCAGAAAACTCTTCCTTCAATAATAACGTAGTAGCATTTTATTAAAAAAAAAAAACTCGTCCTTTGACCGAAGTTGCGCCGCAACAGTGTGAGTCCTTTAGCAACCAACTCGCCTCAAAGAAACCCATGAGACCTGGAAAGAGAAAACGGTACTAGTACTGGCAATTAAGCAATCAACGATCAAGTGAGTATAGTAACTGATTTGCTTGCCTGTGCTTTCTCACCTTTAAACACTTCAACACAGAAAGACAGATATAACATATAAAACTTCAAACGACGTGTTACGCACCACATTTCGTCCGGCACGGACCAGACGTTGCACTTTCAAGCGTTTTTTTTTATGTTCTTTAGTGTGGATTATGACCAGCATTCTCAACAGGAATAACAAAAAAAGCTCATTGCGCTCGTTAACACAAAATATTCATCGACAAGAGACCAAAGCAGTTATCAAAATTTTATTTTTACAGAGTACAATTGAGATGGGTTTCTCCCTCAACACAACAACAACAACAAATGTTGTTTATTGTAACTATCAACCTGTTTCTGCTTCAACAATCTGACTGGCATCGTTGTGTGAATTGAATCCTAATGTAAATAGTCCACAAGACGCAATAAAAACAGAATATACTCAGCAGAATCTGCTTGGAAAAGAATAGGTACTTCCATTAATTTTAACTTTGCGTGGAGAAGAAAACTAAAACGTAAACAGAGACGGAGGAAAGGAAAGGTAATAGAAGGAAGAGCCACTTAACGTATACCTTTAACGACTGTGGCTTACACGCCCACATGCGTACAATTCCTCAGAAAGATGGGGCGGTGGCACCCTGGGTGACGAAGGTGGCGGAGATGATGGGGGTGATGACTAACGAAAACACCCAGCCAACGTACATCTTCAACACCACGAGCCAGGAGATTCTAAGGAAGATGGTGTTTACCATCATGATGGCCACGATTCCACCGATGAAGTGTGTGTAAGTGACGTAGATACCGTAGCCGGGGGCAAATAATACCACCAGCGCCGCCAGCAGCTCGACCGAAAAACCGCGGCTGGGCGTGATGAAGATGAGGTCCTTACCCACCAGATGCACCAGGCGGATGCCGAACACTCAGATCGACCACAATACCTGCATCGCCGAGTCACGGCACCCAGACCGGCGCCGAAGAGCTTTTCGAGAGACTGCGGCTCTCGTAAAACCGGTAGACGACGATCAGCGGACCAACGGCGTTACTCACGTCGCTGGCGCCACGCGCGAAGAAGGCTTAGATCGCAGTGAAGACCCGCGGGTGGAAAAATACATGCTCAGCGCGCGAGTTGCACACCCGAATCCCCAAACCCCTCGTACCCATTCACCACCTCCACACCCGATGACTCCAACACCACGACGAAGCCGCTCGTCACACACTTCGGCTTGCGCGGTTCATCCACCGTGCTTGGCTCGCGTTGTAAGTTACCTCGAATGCCTTTCGACTCCTCCTCTCTAGCCGCGAGGGAACGGGCCTCGTCACACACCATCATCCGTTTCAAGAAAGAGATGAAAGTGCAGGGAAAAGGGTCGGCACCGTCGCCGAAGCACGCAGCGACACAGGCAGCGTTGCTGACAACTCACTTCAAGCACTTCGATACACCTCTACACATAGCAAATAAAGAATTGAGGAAAAAGGCGACAGCGATGATGAAGGGTAGTCTTCACATGGCATGCTTTACCGCGTTGGTAGGGCGGTGTACGAGGAAGCGGACGGTGTCGCAGACGAAGACGGACACCGCACTGGTGAGCAGCGGCAAGACGAACCACGATGCGGTGATGGGTACGACGCCGCTGACAAAGGGGAGGTCATCCTTGTTAGCGGCTCATATCGCCACGCCACCAGTGTCGTGGACGAGCGCAAAGCCAAGGATGCTGCCGCAAATGCTGTGCATCGACGACGTGGAGAGGTGCGCCTAGATGGTGATGATAGGTGAGAAGACCAAGCTGCAGGCGCAGAGCACGTCGTACCTGAACACATAGGGCTTGTTCGCAGAGTCTTCAGGGTTAGTGATACTGCCTGAGATGGTCGAGGTCACCGCACCACCGAGGAATACGGCAGTACCGAATTCGCGGATAGAGTTCAAAATCACAACAATAGTCACTGTGAGAGTATTGGCGCCGCGGGTGATCCCGAAGGTGTTCGCCACGTCATTCACGCCGTCACCAGTGCCGGTGAGGAACGACACGAAAGCGCCGACGAAGACAATCTAGAGGTGGAATTTTGAGAGCTGCCATTTTATGATCAAGGAAATTAAACTACGAAATAAAAACAGGAAAAATGGCTTAACGCATCGTTTTACTCCGTTGAGTACATTTTGTTGCGTTCAGAACGTGCGCAAAACGAACGAGAGGCGAAAGTGGTTTCTAAACGACCCAGTCACAGCTTATTTACTCCAAAAAGCAAAAGAGAAACAGGAAGGCTTAACAAACAAAAACGAAACGGAATGCGCAGTCAAGATAGCTCTCAAACTTTTAATGAAGAATTTGGTGCTTGAATGTCGTCCTTGTTTTACAAAAAAAAAAACTTATCTCTACGCGCTTTTTTCAACACTATTTCCTCCAATAGAGAAATTCGGCTTTTTTGATGTTATTATAATGAGTGCTGTTATTTATAGAAAAACATTCGATGTAGCCAGCGTTTTTTTCTATCTACTACTTACATTTTCACTTGCCTTCTACACTTGTCACTCTTGCGAGAAGTTAATAAAAGATAGTACTTCATAATCCGAGAAAAGACAATGCTTCATCCGAAAGTGTACTTTTTCTTACGATAGTTGAAGCTGACACCACGAGCTCAGTGAAAGTAAGAAAAGAAAAAAGAGAAAGTCCTGCTATTAAGTGCCCAATGCGACTATTACTAACTTCAGTTTTCGAATTTTACTTCACGAGAACACTTCCTCATTATGGGTAATAGTAAAAAGGTAAGCACAATCCGATGTGTGCCCTACAGGAAAAACTCCCTTTTCACTACTGGGCTACTGACAAGCTGCTAACAAACCAAAAACTGCCAAATCAATTAAGTTCTTCAAACTGGCCGCGCCGGCGGCGCAAAATAATTTTGACTACCAGTTTCACTACTGTAAAGGTCGATTATATCGGTCTTATACTTTTTATTAAATCTACTTTTCACCTTTCGTTTTCTTCATTTAGACCCGAGAAAGAAAGATATCCGATATTTTGCACATGGGTCGGTGTCGTTCATATGCAATCTCAAAAATGGAAAAAGAGCAACAACAAATGTGCCGTGTAGCCCAGAAACCAGCGAAAAAAAATGTTCTGTGGTCACACTACCACATGAATTGAACAACGATATATGTATCGGTGAATAATACTAATAATAATAAGACATCAACGCGGCTGTTCATTTGCACTTCAAAGAGGGCCGGTCCTTCCAAAATGGAAGATTTTTAGTTCTTTTGTTGTTTTGATTGTTGAGAGGGAACTTCTTCCTAACACTGAAGGAGGTAAACAGTTCAAACTGACAGTTAATGGATCTTGACGGGCAAAATAAGACCTAGAAGTCGAAATTACGGAGCTTTTTCCTTTTCTGTATACCCTTCATATATATAGATATATATATGTTTAGTATGCTCCTCTTTAGACCAACCCTGTAGTGTTGAGCCCAAAAACTCTTGTGTTTGCACTTGTCTGCTTGACAAACTCGAAGAGACACGTCCCCCAATCGTAAGTTATTTTTTATGTTAACGTCCGTTTTTCCTCGTCTCTGTCACCGGCTTGGTTTTCCCTGTTTCCGTTAATCTTAAGCGTTCTCAAAGTCGACGTAAAGACGGGTGACTTCTGTCTGAAAAGCAAAAGAGAGCGCTGAGTACCGGTAAGAGAAACGTGTTCACAAGACAAGGAAGAAAAGGGACTCACGTCGAGGAAACGTGCCTTTGACCGCGTCCTGGGTTTGGTAAGCCTACTACCATTCGTCACACTGGTGACACAGCTTCGATCTACAGGATGCGTAACGCTCGACGCAACAGGTGGAAGTAAACAAGCAGGTAGCATGTTGTTTAGCCGCAATTAATGAAACACACCCAACACAACTTTTTTTCCTTTTCGTTCTTTCTTTTCAGACTAAAAGCATTATAAGTGCGCTTCGGAAGAATCCACGTTGGCTGTTAACAGTTTTTGTTACGTTCTTGCTCTCTAAACCAGCTACTCATGTGGTGCCCCCTCCCCTCCTCTTCCTACTCTCTCGGTTTCACTGGTCGAGTACTGGCACTGTTAAGCAATGAAACTGGCTCTTTTCGTCACTGCTTACACAGAAGACACTTTAAACTGCGCTTATTTCACTGGCTTCGCGACACGGCCCGCTGTATTGTTCCGCGTTTCATTATTCGGTGTCTTTGAACTGAGGTCGTAGGTCGGAACTTCAAGTGCCGGCTGTTACTAAATATGCATGGTAGTAGTGCGAGTACCTACATTTTCGTCGATTCGTGTCAACGAAATCAACTAACTTCACTTAAGAAGCGAAAAAAGAGGGTTCTACGTTGTTATCATCGTTGCACAGACACTCTTGTTCGACGTAACTTGTTCGGCCACGCCTCATTCTAACTCTCTTTTTTTTTGTTTGTTTTGCACGATCAGCCTCCGGTTAAAAGTCTGGGTTTTAACAACAAAAAAGGCAATAAAGAACTGATTTTCAAAAGAGATAAAGGGGTGTTATCGGATTGCGAACTCCTTCTAATCACACTGATACTTAGAGTCTGTTCCTTCTTGCACTGCCAGCGTTTTCTACTGTTCCACACAATTGTTCGGTTTGCGCGTTGAGAAGGTTCACAGACTGCCTGTACCAATTCTATGGTAAAGGGATCGTAAAGAGAAACCACCATCTTTATTTAAATGTACTTCATCCTTACAACTTCAAGGCTAACTGCTTCACATACCGCTGTATGACTTCGGTGTATCTCCCTCTTTTCACTTGTTTCTCGTTATCTTACCTTTTGCTGCTTTTACTGTCGCTGCTCTAACTTCAATGCAGCTGAGCTGTTTTCGCCGTTGACTCCTTGGCAATCCTTGGACGAAATTGAGCAGGAGCACACAACAACTCGACTTTTACCTTGCACACACGACCACAGCGAAGTACGAACATGCGCTTCTTCACAAAGGTTTCTCTTCGCCCATTTTTGATTCGGGCTCTGACTCTGCGGCCCGAGGCCACAGTCGACCCAACACGTTATCCACTTGGGTACGTACCAATTGATGGTACTGAGTCTATTGACTCGCTATATGCCTTGCTCAAACGAGGCCACTTTGTAGCTCCGCTAAACCGCATTGAAGTCATCCACAAGGCAACCGTTGGCACACGTGCGCTGTGTAGGTCCGAATACCCTGTAATATCCGCCCAAGACGTTCTTGCATTGCACTCTAGAGAAAAAGAATTGCTTGGGAAGTTACTAATCAGGCGCGACTTTTGGACATTAGAGGACTTCAACGACCCTGAGCTCAACCAGAGCTTCGGTATTCAAAATTTATATTTTGACAACTACAAGTGGTCACAGGTTTTGTGGAAGCGCTTTCAAGTATTTGTTGAAGAGTACTTTCCACTCGCGGAGCACACACATTTGCTGTACAGTGAGTACATGCAGCTGATTCGCAGCTTCTCTGCCTTTGAGCAGGGAGTCGTGGTGAGGCCTGTGTTACCCAAATCTGTTCGCCTGCACCCACCATACGGCGCAGTCATCCCGTCAAAGTTCACCTTAGAACCAGTACTGCTACTGAAAAGCTGGCTACTCAACTTTCGTGGCCCGTTGATGTTGAACAAGGTATTGGTTCCCTGCTCCGGCTCTGGTGTGACAGCGTTTGCAATCAGGTCGTGCAGTGTCCCGATGGTTCGAGGCGTGGATTCGCGACCACGATTCGTTGCTGCGTGCCGTAAAGACGCCGCACGCCATCCTAGGCTAAGTGACGTGAGTTTTCAGGTTGCTGAGCTGCTTCCGGAAGTCACCAACGATTCAAAGACGGACAAGCGACGTGGCAAGTATGATCTCGTAGTATACTACCCCGATGAGGAAATTGTTTCGTCACTTTACGATGGTGAAACGGACGTGTTTGCACCAACAGCTCAGGGCTTCGCCGGCAAGCTCGAGGAATTTTTTGAAAACGTCGCGTCGCATCTGACGGAAAATGGAATTGTTGCTATTTGCTGCACCAACATTTACTCTCTTTTGTTTCCCGACGCTCCGCATCCTGTGGAGTACGAGATTAAAGTGAATAGGCGGTTTGTAATTCTGGACTATTATGACGCGCCTGCACGCTATTGGGGAAATATTCGCACGAAGTTTCTTGATCCTGTGATTGAATGCAAACCAGAGTTGAAAAGGAAGCTTCGCTCGGAGCTGTGGATACTGCACAAGGTCGAGTCCATCAACCATTACGGCTATATTCATGGCATCCCTGGGGCAAAGCCTCCGAACGTGGAAAAGTGGCGTACAAAACAAATGGGGCTGGAGCGCCAGAAAGCGTTGAAAGAGCACGTGCGGTTGATGGGGGGCGATTGGGGTGATTACAAAAGCCGGCTTGTAAAAATGCTGCAAGAGCAAACAGACGAACCAGAAGACGACGTTGCTGAGGCGCTTCGGATGGCGTTAGATCCGACATACCCTGCAAGATTAGCGGAGCAGGCGAAAAGCGCTGTAGAGGCGAAAATAAAAGAAGAAGAAGCTTTTCATCGCTCCGTCGCGCTTGAGTTTCAAGACTGTTCTCCACGAGAAGCCTTTCTCAAGAGAACGTACTGGTAGATATTACTTGGTGCAAGTTCTCTATTTGTCTTGTTTTTGTTGACGTACATTTATTGCTGTGCTATCTTTACTCGACAGCTATGTAACGCTACCTCTCGTCCGCGCTATTCACATTCTAATAGCTATTACTTGCTTTCCGTTATGTTCGCAAACGAAAACACACACACACTCACATACACACGAAATAACTAGAAGAAAAGTCTGAGTTTATCATTGGGGGTAGGCTGAGCGTTGAGCTTTACACTCACGTGACGGTACAACTCAATGAAAACATTTCAAATTCCAAGCTCTAAGAAGAAACGTTGGGTGCTTTTTTTTTTTCGTTGCGATGACACCGCATGCTTCTTCATTTTCGTTGCTAATGTCTTGTGAAGCTCAAATTATGTGATTCAATGGTTACTCTGCAAGGCTCCCTCATTGCCGTTGATGTTCGACGAAGTTTTCAAGGCAATGTATGTGCTGATCGACAGCTGCTGCCTTGATTCGCGGCGCTTACTGCATTTCACAGGTTACTAACTTTTCTCTCTCTTCGTGTTTATAACTCGTTTTTTTTTTTGCTTGTAAGCCCTCTCCCTTTGATCATAGGTATATACGCATATATATATATATATATATTCATATATATGTGTGTGTCATAGTGTTGTTCGCCGTTTTTTTGCTCAACGTTTAGTAATACAACAATTTTACTGACCGATAGCATCTTGAGTATTAGTATTGCCAATGCTATTGTTGGTGGAAACAGAATAAAAAAAAAGTACGTCAAAGAACAGTGTAAGCTGCACCCGAACCTAACGAACCACTTCTCTGCTTCCCAGCAGCTTTTGTCCTACTTCGTGAACACATACTTTCAAAAGAACCGCCTCCTTTTTGGTTTTCGATGGAGGTTGTCGAGGAGTTTCTGCGCTTGCGCAGAGACGGCAAAGGTGAGGAGGCGTACGCCATGCTTGCCCCTGGGGCCTCTATGGGTTGTCCCTGGGGCGGAATGCACCACGGACAACGAATTTACGATCTTCTGAAGGACGAGTCCCGTTTTGTCAAGAGAGGGTATCTAGATCCGGTTCCGATCGAAAAAATAGATGAGGGGACGTACCAGCGTAAGTTTCAATGGGATCGTGGGATGGGCGAATACGGAAACAGCGGAATCCCACACGTGGGGATTCTTCCGATGTGGAGGGAATTGTACTTTGTTCGCGACGGCAAGATTGAACTAGTTACTGCTGACAAGCAGCTGAAGAACAGATCTCTCCTTCGTGCACTCTTTGGCATTGGCAACGGCTAGGACTATTTGGAAAACCTTTCACGAACAAGCACTCGAAGGTGACAGCAACAACAACAACAACAAAAAAAAACGTTTCCAATATTCTAGTGTTTTTTTTTCCTTTGTCTAGTGTTCTTCTTGTTGTAGCCAAAATGTGTGGTGCGTTTTTTTTTTGCTGTTTGTACCTTGATCTTCTTTTTTCCTCGATTTTTGTTCTAAGTTTACCACTTTTTTTTTGCTCTGTAGCGTAGGAAGGTTCAGCTCGTTTAGTGCGCACACGTGCGTATGCGTCACTTCTCTGTTTGCCAATTCAAAGGAAAGCAACTGACATCTAATAGAGTACTTTTTGCTTGTTAGTTCCCAAGGAAATGCTTTGGTAGGAAAACAAAGAGTTTGTGGTGGTCGAGGGTTTGAGTTAACTTAGCTTGTCTCCATTGCGCAGACTGCAAACCTAGGTAGCAAAGACTTATAGCTCATTTTTCTTTTTTTCTACTTAGATCATTTCTATCAATGGTTTCGTAGAAGCGGAAAGCTATCAAATGCGTTGAAGCCGCCGCAGGAATTGGAGGCTATCGTTGCGGGCAACCTTGTGCTGTGACTCTTCTACAACTTCTTACAGGAGTATTTCTTTGACTCAACACTCTATCCCTTCGTATTCGCGCTTTCCCCTCTCTATGCATCTATTCTTCGCGACCACCCTTTCAAGTTAAAGGATATGAAGCGTGGTCGCCAGTCTGATCCGCAAGAGGTTGTGGTCGCCGCCTTGAAGAGAGGTGTTCAGGCTCTGAGTGTCTCGAGCAGCATCTCAACGAGAGACCTGGTGTGCAGGGAAGAGCATTCAAAGGCGATTTTGAACTTTCTCGAGGATCGAAAACACCACACGATGCAGATTTTTGGGATGCCCGGAACGGGTAAAACGGCAACTGTAAACTACGTCTTAGCACAGTTGGCGTCGCAGCACGGGACCAAACCAACAGCGGTGTTTCTCAATGGATTCGTCGTGCAAAAAAGTTCCGACATCTATTACACACTCAATCACCATCTGACCAAAGCACGCCTCGGTGCAGTAGAGCAGTGCCCCGTTACCCAGTGTGCTTCCAATATTGAGAAGCACTTTCGCCATGGGTGGGGTAGCAAGCCGCCATCGTTGTGTGTCATTATCATAGATGAAGTAGACAAAGTACTAGAAAAGCACGCCAAGGGTCTCTTTAAAGTGGTGGATTGGCTCACCTTGCCGTACGCGAACTGCAAACTGATTACCATCTCAAATAGCATGGACTTGCAGCTAGACGCCAAAACAAAGAGCCGGCTTGGTGTGGTGAACCAGCTAGTTTTCTCTTCCTATGGCACACAGGAGTTACGGCAGATTTTACTGCATCGAGTCGGCGCTATAAAGCCGAAGCTGTTTGCAGATCAAGCTGTGAATCAGCTTTGCACTCAAACTGCCTCCCACTATGGGGATGTTCGTCGGCTTCTTCAGTCTGCATCAGCTGCAATCTGCAGCGTCTTGATGCAAATTCACGACGGTGCGGTCAATTTGAGCGCCGTAGACGGCATCGTCACATTACGCGAGATCCATGCGGTAGTGCGTCAGATTTTTCACGACCGATTTGTTGAGTTCATCACGACCTTGAGAAAACCAGTGCTCTTTATTACAATTGCAGTACTTGGAAAGGAAACGGAAGAGTTGTTCAAACGTCGAGAACCTGACTGTCGGTTAGCTGTTGAACAGGTGCTGCTGATTACCCAGCAAGCCCAGCGGAAGTGCATGGGGGTGGCTACGGCCATCACGCGAGTTGCCTTTATCGAAGAGATTGAGTTACTCCGTCAGGTGTCGCTCATAGATGTTTCTGTAGGCGAGGACAGAATTCCTGTCTACTCCGCCCAAGGGTTGCTTGAGTCTACTGAGGATGTGTATGTTTCTCTTCTGCAGCCTTATCAGACGGTTGTTGATGCGTGCAGGTTGCACGATATCTTCGGAGCTACATATGGAGCAGCGCTTCATCTGTGAAGCCTAAAGCCGAAATTGGCGTGCCATCTAGTCGTGGCTAAAAGGGTTTCTCCTCCTCTCCCTTTTCTTTTCTCCCGAGTACTGTCTGGCTGTTTTTTTTTCCCTGCTAGCTTGTGGACACGGAGGGCTACACGCATTTTCTTCTCATAAACTTGTGTTCAGCATGCAATCATAAATACTAAGCGAAAGAAAACCATTGGTATTTTCGCGGGATTCTTTTTGGAATAAATGTGCGTGCTATCGTCACATTTCCATCTAAGCTAATGAACGGTACCATTTATTTATCTTATTCTTACACATAATGCTGATAAATGAAGGTAAGAATGCATGAAACCCTCATGAATCATAGCGTTGTCTATTATTATCATTATTATATACGTATTATTTTGAGATGTGGACAACACCCTTTCCACCTCTGGAGTGACATTTTCTCTCTTCCATCTCTTCCTCTGTTTCCGCCACCTTTTTTCTTTTCGCACCGTACTGTTAGTCCTCACTGCCATCCCTCTCTCGCAGCTCAAGCAGATGCCGCCTTCGCGAAAAGGTAGTTCCTCGAGTTTTGCTGCAGCTGCGAAGGTGCTTTTTGACTCTGCGCAGCGGGTCGGGGCTGTGCAGCCGTTGGAGCAAAACACCAAGCTGTACGCACACCAACTCAAAAAGATCCAATCACAGAGCAAAAAACGAGGTGGTTCGTTAGGTGGCGTGTCATACAAAGTGGCCGAATTTTTGGCTGCCCAGCGCACCCCCACGCCATACCCAGCGCCGCGTTCCACTACTCCACTGGACCGCACTATTGCAAAGAAAGTTCCATTGATCGACATTCCTCCCATACCATCCACGACGGCCTTGGCAAAAGCTGTGTTCTCGCCGGAGACGAAAGCTCCTAAAGCGGTAGCACAAGCGCAACCTCTACCGCCTTCCTATTTCATTTTTACCCCAACGACTGCGGCGCAGCCAGATGTTGCGCCTTCATCTGCAAAGTATCCTGCCGCAACGAGGGATGTTGAGCACAGCGCCGGAGCGGCTGCGCCTTCCGTAGAGGAAGTGCTTATTGTAGAGGATAAGCCGCTCTTTGAGGTTCTCCAGCCGGTGCCGTTACAAGCGGTTCCGGCAGCGGTGGTCCGGCCGACTGCATCGGCTGCCGTAGCGGCGGTGCAAACGCCGCTGAAGCGTGCCAAGCCTGTGATTAGCGTTCCAATCACCTCTGGTGTTCCGCCACCCGACGCGTCGCCGGTCTCTGCGAAGCAGACTACCTCCCCTGACGTTGCAGCGTCACTTCCGTCGTTCTCGGTGGATGCGTGGGAGCAACAACGCGAGAAGGAGCTGGAGCGTTTACAGAAAAAGCAGGACGAGGAAGAGCAGCTACGCCTCGCCGTGGTCCGGGAAAAAGAGCACCAGACGCTTGGCAAAGAATGGGTGGGCCGCAGAACCGTGATGGACGTTTTCGAAGCAGAGCTTACCCCTGGGGGAAAGTTGCTTCGCGAGATGTATTACGCAAAATCGATCGACGCAGCCCTCACATCATTTCAGAAAATGGTAGACGCCGGAGTGAGGGTTGCTACACTGCTGCCCGCTGGTATTTCTACAATTGCCTACCGCATCAGGGAGCTTAATGCGGCAGAGCAGATGCAAGCGAAACGCGCTTTTCTTGAGGTTGTGGAGAAGGCAAAGCTTTCCGACTTGTTAAAGCGAAAAGTACACTTGGCGGTATCAAGCGGGTCCGACTTTCTGACAGCATATAGTGCACTCACACCCGCGGAAAAACAACTCTTGGACCCCGTTGTCATCACTAAGGCGTTGAGGCTGCTGTTGCTCGACGGGCGGTGGGAGGAGGCACTTGCCTTTGCCAAGCAGAGCCGCGCCAATTTCCGCAGCGGAAGCGACGTTGTGGACTTGACGCTGCTGCGAATGTGCCGCGGGTTAGAGGAGGGTCCGCGCAAGGAGGTGGTGCTTATGCCACACAAAACCTTACGGATCAGGGACGAATGGGCAAAACGGCAAAGCTTCTCATCGCCCGCACTGAAGCTGGCGTGTATCGCCGGACACTGTTGAAACAAATTGCGGCGTCCACCGATGTCGACGAGACTGTCTACGCAGAGCTCATTGTGCGGTCTGGCAAGGACCAGACAGAGGTCTTGCTGGCTGAAATGGGTGCCCGGGGGCTTAATGCTCAAGACCCGGTTGTGCTAGGTGCCGTCGCGATGAAGAAGCTAGAGGACGAAAACCCAGTCGAGGCGTACAAAGAGGTTGAACGGCAGATTGCCAAGATTGGGATTCGTCCCATTCACGTGCTGGTCGCTGTGAAGGTGGCATCGTTGCACCCGACAGAGGAAACACTGCGGCAGGCGAAGGCAGTGGTGCTAGCCGTTCCACCGGCGAACCGTGGCACCGGGCTCCGGAAACTTTTTCCTTTGCTCTATAAACATGGCTTGGTAGACGATATTGTCGAAATCGCCGACGACACGAACGCGACGGTGCCGTTGGTTGATCTCATTCCCAAGGCCGTAGCGTTCGCTAATGAGGCACTGCTGAAAGTGGGTCGAACTCCTCTCAACGAGCTCCGCGCGAGCGACATTGGCGCTGGTCACATCGCCGGTGACACAGCTGCCGTTGAATCTGGGAAGATGGACGAGCGCGTGACAGCCGTTGTCGCCGACCTCTCCGGGCTTACGGAGAAGATGTTGCTGTACGCAAAGGAGCGGCAGTGGTTTAAGGCGTTGGAGACTGTGACCGGCCTCCCGGCCATCATCAAGGCCGATTCCTCAGCCGTGACGCTGGTGTACAATTGTGCGCTGAGCGCAGCGGTGGAGCGTCCGGAGACGGTGAAGCAGGTTTACGAGCTCATGAGCGTCCGCGGCGTCAGCGTAAACTCGACTACAGTGAACGCAGTTCTCAGCAGCTTAGGCAAGTCCGCATCGTGGGAAGAGGCGCTGCCGTTTTTTCACAAGACTCCTCTGGCCAACAGAGACAACAACACCTACCTCGTTTACTTTGCTCTGCTTGGCAAACACGGGCTGTGGAAGGAGGCGACTGCAGCGTACGACGAAATGCGGCAGGTAATCGCGAAGCCTCCAGTCGCCATGTTTTCGCTCGCCATCAACGCCGTCAGTACTCACGACTGGCAGACCACCTTGCGTGTGTTTCACGATATGCTGAGGATACATGGAGCCGCTGTGAAGGACAGCGTCGTTTCGCAGGTGTTTCGTAGCCTGGAGCAGCACAAGAGGCCCTCTGAAATTGCGAAACTAGAAAAGGAAATTGCGAAGCGCAGGAAGAAGAAAAAATGAAGCCGGTGCTCTTATTATTTTTTTTTTTACACGACCCTTGCTGCCCACAGCTCCCTTACCCTGTCCACATTTTCCAAAATCATATGGGTATCTTCACTTTCTCCTGTAACTTGTTTTCACCGCTTATGACTGTTTTCAGGGAGCTTTCACCCCCTTTTTTTAGTGTGTAATTCGTTCGCTGCATAATTGGCTTTCTACTGCACCCTTTCGTAGCTTAGTTGGTAGTCCCAAAAAACAACAACAACAACAAAACAGGAAAAAAAGTAGCTGCGTGAAATTTACGTTTGCCACGGAGCTGCGGCGCTTAGGAGGAGTGCAATAGTGTTTACTGGAGGAGAATCCGTAAATGTTCGTACAGGGCTTCGTTGCTGTGCAAACAGAACGCTTCAGGTTTCCTTCTGAAGTGCTTAAACTGGAGGAGCACAGATGTAGAAGGATGGACACCCTCGACTCTCTGTATTGAGGCGTGTCTTTTGTCGTTTTTTTTTGTGTGTGCTGAGGGGAGTGAATGACACACCAAGATTCCCTATCACAAATGCTTGTAGTGTTCTTATTTTTTTTTCCCCTTTGCGTATTGAATCGCTTTCCTTTTTTCCTTTGTCTTTTATATTTCTCTTTCTGTAGTGTTTCTTCGCTATTCAAGTACTTCTTTTCCTACCCGCTTTCGAAGTTTTTTCGTTTCATCCAAGTCGAAAAAAAAAGAAAGGTAGAGGGTGAGAGATAACAGGCGATTAAAGACTCACAAGAAACATTCACACATTACGAGGCCACAGAGTTTTAAACACCGTCAACAGTGAACCATCACTGAAGCGGACGACAAATTAGTAGAATTGACGATGCCTATCACAAAAAAGGGTTCGAAGAGAGGGTCTGGCAAAGCGAAAATCTTTAATCCGGTGGAGGTGGAACGCCTCCGCGCCGAGGAATCAGAGAAGCGATGCCGTCAGCTCATGCTTTTGCAGAGTCGGCTGCGGGAGATTATGCAGGAAGAGAAGGACATATCGCACGCCGTCACCAGCACGATCGAAGCGCGGTGGATAAAATTTCTGCGCGAGTGCAAGCAGCGAGAGCTGGTGGCAGACATCGAGGTGATGCGGCGCACCTTCGAGGCGACGCTGGACCGCAAGGACGCTGCCGCGAAAGCGCTCTTCGAGCAGCTGGACGTCGCTGAGGAGCAGTGCCGCCACGCATTCCGCTCCCACATGGACGTGGTAAACTCGCTGCTAGAGCTGCACGCCGCCCGGTCAAGTGAGCTCGAGGCTGAGCTGGAGCGCAACGTGGTGGAGCTGAAGCACGACTTTGAGCAGGAGCGGACAGAATTGGAACTGAAGCACAGGATCGAAATGGACGACCTGCGGCTCATCTTGGACAATATGGCGGCCGAAGCTGAATTGTTGGATAAGAAGCTTCAGGAGGAGACCTCCGAAGGCCATGAAACAGCCGCGGAGAAGATTGAGGAGGAGAGGCGGCAGATGGAGGCTGATCTGAACAAGGTCGAAGACGAACTACGAGCTGAGCTGGATTTCCGTTACAAGAACTTCATGTCTACTGCGCAGGCAAACATGAAAGAGTACACCGAAAAATCCAAGGAAGACCAGGAGACTACGGAGCGGATCGCATCGCAGCTAAAAAAAATCGAAAAGCTGCAGAGCAACGTCGCGTCGTGGCGCACCAATATCGCACGTAACGCAAAGGAATGGGAAGCGCGCAATGCCTCCATTCAAGCGGAGCGTGACGCCACGCTAACGCACTTGAAGAACCTCAAGGAAAAAATGCAGCGCTGGCGACAGCGACAGGCGACGGCGTTAGTGACCTGGTGAAAGAGGCAAATGCAACCGAGGAGGCGTTGCAGGCAACCGCCAAGCGAGCTGAGCGGCTTCTCCGCCTCGTGGAGCTATGCAAGCCGCTGGAGACCGCGCGAGAGCAGGTGCTGCTACACGAGGCAAACATTTCCACTGCTACTGTGGAGGCCGAGGCGAAGCGTCGAATGGCGGCAGGGAACGGCGGGAACGGCGATGTGGGAGAGCCGGAAAACGACAACGCGGCACCGCTGGCCAACGAACAGTGGCAACTGATGGACCGTTTCTGGGTCAAGCATAACAAAGTCGTGCTCGACAACGCGGCGCTTTCGCAGGAGCGTCTTTTATTGGAGCAGGAGAACAGAGGTCTCCAGGAGGTACTGAAACAGTACCTGAATGACGTCACCGTTAGCGATGAGGTGATGAGGCAGAGTAACCCTCTCCTGCGCACGCAGACAATCGTTCCAAACGTTGTACAGGCGGCCAACGCGCGGGGCGAGAGCTACGGAAAGAGCTACAATGTCGTGGAGGCAAACAAATTCGTTGCGGAGCAGTCACGGCAATACGTTGGTCAATAAAAATAATAATAATAAACGCCCTTACTTCTGACTTCCGCTTCTCTCTCTTTTTTTTTCTGTATCTGGGCTGCTCTTAGAACAATGGTATTTCACAACTGTCGTCCCTTGTGTTGATTCCACCAATGTTGTTTTTTCCCCTGTTTTTCCCACTCTGCTTGCTGCTGATCTCGAAGAATCATGTAGATTACTTGCGATTAATTTTTTTTCTCTCGTTTTTTTTTTTCCGAGGGGGATAGTGGCGACCGACTAAAAACTTCTTTTTTTTTTCTAGCTGTTCTCTCTGGTGACCGAACTCAAAAAGAAAAAAGAAAGGAAGAGAGAACAGCTTTAGCAAAAAAAAAAATATATGTACTACTATTCGTATTATTATCATTATCATTTACACACTCAGCTGTTGGGTTTTTGGGTAAAACGCTTTCTTTTTTCCTCCTCTCCTTGTGGAACAAAGGGACAAAAGAGTTTACATTAAGCGAGAGCGTTGTAGCACTTCGATTAAAACACTCCTTCGTAGAAAAGCGACAAACACGACTCTCTCTCTCTGGCTGTAAGCTGTGACTGAGCAAAAGAATTCGGCACGGCTACAAGTCGCGTTGTACCTATGCGTGCCACTTGCGGACTCATCTGCTTCGGTTTAGTGTGAGTGCAGTGCTTTAGGCTTAATAATGAGGTTCGTTTATTTTATACTACTCCCTTTTTTTAGAAAAGGAGAGACGGAAATACCCTCGATAGCTACAAGAGGTACTGTGAGTGAATGTAGATGCACAGGTGTACAATTCATGGCCAAAGCTCACTTTTTGCTTGGAGTTTTCTGTGTTTCCCCTCATTCAGTTTTCGCTGTTGTTTTACCTTCGTATCTTCTTTCTCTCACGTTTCCCACACATCGCTTTGTGTTGGAGTACTCAGTGTAGCAAGCGCGAAGTCCTTTTTTTGCCTTTTTTTTTTCGCGTTGCGTGCCAGCTTCTCTGTTTTTGCATCTTTCTTCTTTGTTTTGGATAGATGCGTCGCTTAGGAAAGGGGACTTGTGCTTTGCTTGTCCCATGGGGTGCACGTCGGTGGTTGGGGACAGAAGAGCCAGGCTCGCCTGAGGGCATTCGCGAATCGATTCAGCGTGCTGAGAAGGCACAGGAGCAGCGGGAGAAGGTAGTAGATCAGCGCAAGGTTGTCTTCACCTCCGCCGCCAGTGGCGACCACCGCCCTCGTATCGCCGCTGCGGAGGCTTTCGACGTCGCCGCGGCGGGGCTGCCACGCCCGCCAAACTTCTGTTACATGAACGTCTCCGTAGACTACGCGGGCATGGTAGATGCCCCCGAGGTGGTCTGGTTTAATATGTGCAGAGCGAACGGCTTTACTCCGTCAACAGTAAAGACGGGTGCGCTGCACATGCAGGGGGGCATGGTATGTCACCAGCGGATGGGGGGTGGGTACATTCAGGTCGTCCTCGGGTGCATTCCCGATCTTGAGGTGGATTCCTTCACGTTCGACGCGGTCCCTCCCAAGGAGGAGATTCATGCCCCGGGGCGGGCACCCCCGACGGCGGCCTTCGCCATGCTGGACACGGCTCTCACGCTGCAGTACGAGCAGGTGCTCTCGGCGCATCTCGGTGCGCTCAGCGGTTCCCTCGGCCAACAGTGTCCGCTCGTGGGTGGACTCTACCCTCCCGTTGGGGGCGTCAGCGGGAACGCGGAAGGCGAGGACGAACAGGCAGGTAAACTGCAGGACTCCCTCTTTTTCATCAACGACCGCGTTTATCGAGGGAGCGCGGCTGCAGTGGTGCTGCGCAGCAAGCTGATGAAGGCACACGCCGTCAGCGTGGTGCCCTCCATCTCCATCGGCAGCGTCACCATCACGCAGGTATCCTGTGAGGGCAGTGTCGCAGCAGTGAAGACGCTTGACGGACGCGCCGCAACGGAAGTGGTCAAGCAGGCTTACGCGCTGCCCGAAATCGCCGATAAACCGTGCAAGATTTTTCTCGGGGTTCGGCATGGCGAGGTGCATGTGCCTGTGTCTTTTGTCGGTCACCCAGACTCTGGTGAGCTGCTTTTCTCCGTCCCCCCTGGGCTCGCTGTGCGCGACGGCGACGTTCTCGACTTTCTCGTCGACGACGCTGAGTTGGATACGGAGGTGGCGGCGAGTCTGCTGATTGGGATGGAGAAGACCATCTCACCGATCTCAGTCGAGAAGGATATCAACGTTGCGCGTGAGGCGCGGCGCAACATCGTCGCGTCGTCGACGGCAGCCTTCCACTTCTCGCACGGCGGTCTCAACACTGTGGCAAAGCCCGATGTGCCAGTCGTCAACCTCGGGAGTAGCGGTGCGATCTTTTCCCCTACCATCCTGCAGCGTTGTGTGGGCCGTAGTTGTCCAAACTCTGGCTTTTTCTGTCCTGGGCAAGTAGCCACTGTAAAAGACGTGACGTCTGTCTTTGCGCGCTCTAGCACGTACTGCTTTTTGCAGGGACTGGAATAATCAGTTCCGAAGACGAGGAGAAAAGAAGAGTGTACTCTTTGATGTCTATCTGAATCACAATGTGCCACTCATTATCTTGCAAGAAGCGGGCTAATAAAAAAAAAAAAAAAGCAATTGGATATCATTAGTCTTCGGCAGGGCCGGTGGTTTGTGTCTTGCCATGTGGCGTGTTTTGCAAACGCGTTTGTACGCTTGTGTGGGTTTGTTGCAGAACAACTTTCTGTTGTGGGGGTTCTCTCTCTTTTTTTTTTTACTCTTCTCTAGTCACAGTTTTTGTTGTCGGAAAAGTGTCCAGTGCATCGCGTGCTGCGGTCTCCACGATATTACACCCGTTTCTTTCTCGCTGCATAAAAAAAACTGTGAACTCTTGAGGGGAGAGGAGGAGAGGAAGAGATTCTGTCTCTTATTATTTTCTGCAACGTTTAGGAGCTTTTCTAGAGTCTTAAGCGAGGCAACAACGAAAAATACTCATGTCTTTCTTCCAAAAACAAAAAAAAAACGTAGAGGTATTGTGGGTTAGCTGGCAAATGAGACCTTAGTGGTTGACTTCACTTTTCTCCATTCTCACCTGTTTTGCTTGCTTTACATATCTGTTTTGTTCCTTTCGCAAGTGCGTTTCCAAGCGCATACTTCTCTGTTGTTACCAGCGATAAATTTCGTTACACCTGCCGAGTACTTATCTATATATATATATATATATATATATAGATCTACCGATTTTTTTTTTTAAATACTGTATTGCTTTAGGCCTTTTCCTGGCTTCTAACTCTTTCAGCTGCTCTTCTTTTCTTTTCGTCATCACAAATCGTGTTTCGGCTTTCTGTCGAGAAGATTACGACGTTAAACCCAGCCGTGTTGCTTTTTGCACAACAGTGAACTCACCGAAATGGCAACAGTAACTGCTTCCGTGGCCAACGAGGTGAGACGCACTGCGTCTGGGATTGCCACTGAATTGTGGTCTCCGGAGGAGCTGTACAATCTAGACACGCAGGTCGATGTTTTGCAGCCTGCGCTCAAGTCGTTAGCGGTGGATAATCGTCGGTTATGCGCGTACCGGCTCTCTCTGCTTCTCTCTCCTTTTGAGGTTTTGGAGGAGTACTGGGCTCCCGGGAGTGTAGAGAAAACTCTCTTGAAAGATGATGGGTCGGTTGACATTCGCTGTGAAGAAATGAAGGCCAGTGGCCAATCGGACGGCATCACCACTGGCACAATAGCGGAGCAGTGCAAAGGCGGCAGCTTCTTCCGCATCTTCACCACTGTCGCTCATCGGTCGTTCGTCGTCGACCGGTCTGCTGCGCACGTGCAAACACTGGTGGCTGCGCTGAGGTTCTCTTTTCCACAATTTATGGTACCCGCTGAGAATGAGCCGGGCGAGCCCATGTGCACCCTCCTCTGCCAATTTGTGGTCCAACACTGGTCTGCGCTCTCCGCGTATTTGCCTTTGCTGTACTTTTTATTTGAGATGCAGGAACGCGGACTTTGTGTCTTCTATAAGCAGCTGGCTACGCTGGTGCAGGCGCGCAAGGCGAACGACGTGGCAGCGTCGGACGCGCTGAAGCCGAAGAAAGGCGGAAGGATCTTCTCCTGGTTTTCGTCGAAGCCGAAGGAAGCTGAACTCGGGGTAAACGAGAAACTTGATCTTGTCAACCTCCACAAAAGTTCGCTTCCATTTCAATTTGAAAAGCGCTACATGCTCGCGCTGGCAAAGCAGGAACAGATGAGCAAGATGCAGCTTTTCTGCAGAGAGTTTGTCGCGTCGCTGCGGGATGAGGTGTCTACATACCAGGGCGTCGCGGAGTGTCTCACGGCTTCCCCGATGGCGTCGGATCCGGTGGCGGGGTGGTACAACCCGGACTTGCTGAAGAGGACGACGGCGGTCAAGGCCGAATTGAAGCTCATGAACACAGCGGTACAACGTTTCGCGCTTCGCAAAAGCTCCCTTGCCGACGAACTCCTTCTCCCTTTGATGCGCGAGATCTCGCAAGCCGAGAGTCAAATTGGTATCTTAGCGTCTTCGCAGGTGGTGTATTATGAAGAGTTACTGATGCGCACAAAGGTTGTGAACGAAAACACGGCTCTCGTGTCCGGCAAAGTGCCGCTGCCTCACGGCTGCGAGGCCTCGACGCGACCCGAGAGCATGACGAACGCCAGAGAGGTGGTGTGGAGGCAGACGCAAGAGCTTGCGCAATGCCGCGCCACCTTCGACGGTGAGGTGACCTCGGCGGAGAGTGCCATCAAGGAGCGGGTGAAAAAGCTGTGCGTGCTCGTCGCGAGCGTGCTGAAGGCGATGGCTGCCTGCAGCGAAGCTGAGCACTTCGAAGACTACCTGCGCGGTCTCGTACCGCCGTCGTTGGAGGAGCTGCCCTCGCAGACCGGTACGCATCTTCTCAGGGCCTGTCTAGGCATCGAGGACGGCGAGAGGGAGTCCGCGTTTGCCGTGGATCGTGCGGGAGCGTAGCTGTGCAATCATGTATTTTCGTTAGGTGCGACTATTGATTTTCAGCTTTTTTTTATCGTCTGCGTGTCTGGATTATCGGTTGCACCTCTTGTTGACACACCAACACGTGCCCAAATTAATTTTTTTTTTTCACTAGAAATACGTGTTTATGTTCAAGAATGAGATCGGTTCGTTTCAAAGGTGTGCGTTGCACCTGCTGAGGCCGCATGCAGTTTCCTGAGCTGCTTGAGGGTAGATTCTGTGTGCTAACAGAAGGACAAAAGTTGGCTCTCCAAAGGCGTTGTAATGGGGTGGTGTACAGGGAACGTGTTTAACAATACATAAGCGAAAAAAAAAAAAAGAAATTATGCTGCAAGCTTCTGTTTTGTTGCTTGATCGGACAGCCAACATGACGCTGAAGATGCTCTATCTCAGGGGTTTATTTCTAATTTACCATTACTTTTGTTAAAATGCTCTTCCCGACTTCCCGTAATTACGCGTTTCCTACTCCTCTACTCCATGTTTTTTTTAAAACAACCCATTTTTCTCGCTTGATTTTGACGTGTCCTCTTGACAGTATGATCGACTGTTTTCTGCTTTCCCCTTGGAAGCAGGGATCACACACACAGAAAAAAGGAAACTAGGTGGTGTGTCGGCAGATGCGGGTTGAACTCAACGTTTTTTTTTTGTTTTCAATTAACAGTATATCTTGCTTTCATGTAGCTCTACATTGGAAAGAAAAGTTTCTCAATAAAAGGAACCTTATTTATTGGAATGAACCAAACCCATCGCAGATGAGGACTCCTGTCGATGATAGCAGTGACTCAGGTCGATCAAGCAGCCCGCAGCTTTATTATCCATCGCCTTCTTTCTTGGAGGCGTTGCACCGTGGAGATGCCAGAAAACTCCGCGAAGAGCTTGCAGAGTCTCACTGTACTCAGTGCACGTGGTGCGACGCCGAGGGAAACACGCCATTGCATTACGCGGCAGCGCTAGGAGCACCTGAATGCTTATTAGAACTTTTACAGTCCGGTGTCAGCTTTGCCTTCACGCGGAATGCTTTTGGGCTCACGCCGCTCCACATCGCTTCTCGATGCGCGCGTGCTATCACCTCCATCTTGCTACTTGTGACAAAATTCGGCGCGACAACAGCTCTGGACAGCCAGGGGAACACCTTTCTGCACCTTCTGCTAGCGAACACGTTTCTCAAAGAAGACCAACTTGTCTTGATCGTGGGCTCTTTGCTGGAGCGCAGCACCGTTGCCAGCCTCGTCAATGTCGTGAGCGACGAAGGGTATACGTTGTACGACGTCGCTTTCCGGTGGCATCAGGGAAACGCATCCCTCCTCCAGCTGCTGCTGCGCCACGGTGCTGTTTCCGGTGCTTTGCTCTTTTTCGATGAGGTGGAGGCCGTGATTACAGCCGAGGAGGCGGAGCGCGAGACGGTGGAGGCACTGCAAAGCAGCTTGTATGCAGAACTGAGCCTCGTTGTGCGGACGAATCGCGAGATGATTCGCGCCCAGCGGCACCAGCGAAAGAAACTGGCCGAGAGGGAGAAAAAGAAACGAACAGCCCTGCTGAGCAAAGAAAGCACCTCAAGCGAAAGTTTGTGGACGAAAGCGGCGAGTAATCGTTGCCGCATTGCAGAACGACAGGCCGCGCTGGAACGCAGCGCACGCATGTTGCAGCGCGTCGGCAGAGGGCTCACGGCGCGGTGTACAATATGCCGGCTTCGTGATCAGCGTCGGGCAGAGCGTGCTGCGGCTGAACAAGAGGCTGTCCGAATAGCAGCGGAGCGAGAAGAGGCAGCCATAGCAGCGGCGGCAGCAGCAGCATCAGCAGCTGCTGCTGCGGCCAGAGCAAGGGCCAACAAGGCAGAAGTAGCGAGGCTGGTTGCTGAAGAGCTGGAAGTGCGGCAGCGGGCAGAGGACGAAGAGGATAAAGCCTGGCAGGAGCTCCAGGAGAAGCAACAACTACGGGAAGACGTCGCTGCAGAGTTACCAAGCCAGTCGCCGTCTCCCCCAGAGCCACTCAAGATTTTGCTGTCGCAGTTTCCTGAGCGACTTCTCCTCTATATGCAGTCTGTGGTGCGGATGCGCCGTCAGAGACGGGCGTTTTGGCAAGTGAGAGGAAGCATTGTCCAGCTGCAACATGCGTGGCGGCGACATTATCGAAGGATCCTGCAGCGACGTCAGAAGGCGGCTGACATGCTTCTCGAGGAGCTTCGTCGGTACCATTTCCGTGCGTCGCGCAGCACTTTCATAGAATCTGGCACTGTAGTGCGCATCAAAGTCATGCTGCGGGAAATTACGCACCTCGTAACGCAGCTGGTGTGGCGAGAGAACTTTTGCAGCGTCTTTTGCGACATCGTCTTTAGGCAGCGGCGCCGTACCGCTCTTCCGCCGCTTCGGCTGACCCGCTTTCAGCGCTGGCAGAAGCTGTCGCGAGAGCTAGAGGCGTTCTTGCTCACGGCGCAGGCTGTCGTCAGTCTGTTCCTGCTGATTTACATGGGTTGCATTCCGCGAACCAGCGCGACGAAGGTACACAACAAGGTGGATATTGCTTTCATCTGTGTGGAAATTGTCATTTCCTTCTTCATGCCGTTGTCGTGGTGGCGCCTGTGGGACTTTGCAGTGGAGGCGACGGCGCTCGTGTGCGCAGCGACGAGCCGGTACGACGGTGCCGTTGTGATCACGCTCTTCGTCCTCAAGCTACCTTTTATTGTTCACGCCTTCGCGCCGCGCCACTCCGGTACCCGCACGTACTGCCGCGCCATCGAGTACTCGGCGGCGTACTTGCTGATGTTTATGCCTTTCGGCGTCGCCGGCGTTGGTGCGACGGTGCGCGGCACAACGCTCAACAATCAACTCCTCACCAGTAACGGCAATTGGGGCAGCGTGTTCCTTCGTCTCTTGAGTACCGTCAGCCCGCAATACATGATGCTACTGCTGGCGCCCGGGTCGACGCAGCATCTTGAGGAGACGTTAGTGCCGCTGCGCGCACAGAACAACCATTTCATGTTGGCCAACGGCGAGCAGCTGGTGCGGCTCCGCATGCCCCTGGTGCAGCTCATCTTCTTCCAGGCGTCGCTGCTCATCTACACGTGGACGGCGGTAGTGGTGGGGACGCACAACGCCATCCGTCACCACTACGACGTCAGCGATGAGACAAAGCTCAAGCTTAACCGACACCGCTTCCGCAACGAGGGTAAGGAGGACCTCTTCGATGCGCACCGCGCTGCCAACATCGAGGCCTTGGGACAGCAGTTGGATGGCGTCATGTGGGAGGACGACGTGCGGGCCGCCAAGGAGGCGGTGGACGCTTCGCACTATGACCACAACACGAACTTCACTGTGCACCGCTTTGTGCGACGCGTGCAAGACACCCTCGGCAACTCGGGCAGCGCAGCGTTGAACGGAACGGCGCGCTCCGCCCCGAAACTGGGGCAGCGGCTGAAGGACAATCCAAAGTGGGACTGCCGCAATGAGGACCCGCAGTCGCGCGGAATTTACGACATTGAGGTGATTGAGGCGGCCCTCGGAATGGTGGAGCGGCGCAGCTTTGGCGAACGACTAATTCAGCGGCAGTGGACCGGGGCTTTGCTGCGAAAGGAGATGAACCTCGTCCTCTGCGGAATGCTCGTGATGGCGGCGGTGAAGCCAAACATGTACGCGATGGAGGCGGCATTCAGCGCCGTCTTCACGGCGGAGCTTTTGGTCTCGCTCTACTTCCTTCGCATAGAGTTCATCTTCTCCCACTACATCCGCCTCGTTCTGCGCTTCTTCTGCATTGTCGTTGGCTTCGTGCCGCAAGGAGTCCCTTTTGTCGCCTTCCGCTGCCTACGCCTCGTGGAGGGTTGGTCTCAGCTGTTCACCATTCCCGGCATGGTGCGGTGGGCCCTCCTCTACCTGGTGATCTCGTTCGTCACGCTCTGGATGATTTCGTATGTGGCCGCTTTGCAGGTGCTCGCGTTGTCGGCGCTAGGCCAGCACCACTCGCTGTGCAGCAGTAAGAGCGAGTGCCTCGCCATCTCAATTCGCGAGCTCGTCCTGCCAGCCTTCACCCCAGCCCACATCAGCCCCACGTCGGAGGCGCCTGTGATGGCGATGCTCGTCCTCTTTACGCATTTCTGCTTCATTCCGTTTTTTCTGGCCATCGCCTTGCATCCGCTGCTGCAGCTGTCCAACTTCATCGGTCGTTTCCTGCGGCTAGTGGTGCAGAGCCTCCACAAAGATGTCATGGACTACCTGGAGAACTACTTGGAAGGCTCCTCCTGGTACACACACTGGGGACTGCGTTGCGACGTGTCCGTTGACATCATTGTGCAACTGAAGATGCTGTTGAATGACATGCGGCGCCGCCGCATTGGGGCGCTGTGGGGGTCACGGCAGAACAGCCTTGCCACCAATTTTTTCATCCCGCGAAAGACGTTCGTAAAGAGCTACGAGGCTGTGCCGGAGGAGGAGGAGCGCACCACGGCGTTGACGGAGATCATCTGTCGCGGCGAATTTGCTACATTTAAGGAGAACAGCGCGTTGGACGGTTCAAAACAGCGAGCGGCAACGCTGCTTCCGGCTCGGCTTGTCATCCGCAATTTCTACGTGCACTACGCCAACGTCGCGCTCACCTTCGCGTCGATTGCGTTTTTGTGGGTGGCGGACGCATCGCTGGAGCGGCGGGATGCACGGGTGATTGTCTCCACCGTTATTCACCTTGCGAGCACCTTCCTGTCGCTCGCGACCATTCCGCGGGACTCGACAGCAGTCATGACGGTGGTGTCAGCCGCTGCGCTGCTCTCCGCCGTGGTGCTCGTCCTCATCCCGGGCCGGCGTTACCGGGGCTACTACTGCCTGCGCTTCCTGTCGCTGCTGCGCCTTGGCCAGCTCCAGGTCCTCCCGTTCCGTGAGACGCGGCGCTTTGTGAAGATGTACATCGACTCCGCGGTGAAGATCCTCTTCCCCGCCGCAGTGATTGGTGGGGCGTTGTACATAGCGGAGTTGCTGCGCGCGCAGATCTTCATGGTGAAATTCGACACGCGGCCGTGGGGGGCGGTAAACTGGAGCGACGCCGTGGCGGTGGCTGCGCTGCGCGCCAGCGTGCCCCACGAGGTGTTCCTCGCCGCCATGCCGCGAGACCACACCTCGCGGCCAAACGTACAGCAGACTGCCGACCTCTTTTCTACGTACTTCCGCGAAGACGCGTACATTTTCTACTCCATCTTCAGCTTTTGGGTGCTTCCGGCTGTCTGCATCTCGACCTGCCTGTCGTACCTCTTCTGGGTTGGGGCGAACCTGCGTGACACCAATCGCCTCATGGTGAATACGGTCCCCCTGTGGGAGGACCCGATTACGACGGCCGGCTTCAGCTGGTACCAGTGGCTTTACCGCTACCTGGGCAACGTGGTGCTCCTGGCGAGCCTAGTATTTGGTTGCGTCTTCAGCCCCACGACTACCGCCACCGCGAATGACCTGCACCTCTTCTTTGGCTTCGAGGTGGGCTTTACGCTGTGCGGCCTGGCCGAGGCCATCTTGTCCAGCTCGTTCGCGGTGCACCGCTGCGGCCGCTCCAGCGCGAGTTGGCGGGCGAGCGAGAAGCACGCCAAGCACTCGCAGGTGCTCCTCGGCGACTGTGCTTTTCTTCTTTGCGAGGTGATCCAGGTTCTCTACTACTGCATCGCCATCGCTCTCTGCGTCACGCTGTTGGTGGAGCGCGAGAACTGCCTCATCTCACCCGGCGAGTATGCGACGTACTTCATTACACTACGTTTCGTCTTTCTGCTGCGCATGCTGAGTCGTGAGTTTCTGCTCTCGCTGCTGCGGCAGGCCCTCTCGATGGGCTTCGGCGCGGCCGGCATCGTTACTTTTTTCGTCGGGTCCGCCAGTGCGCTTGCCGACGTGTATGCCGCCGCGACGCGCACAGCCTTGACCGCATCCACCTGGCGTGCCGCCTTTGACACGATGTTCCGCCTCACCTTCACATCGGCCATCCCGTCACATTTTGACGGTTACTGGGTGCCGTTCAACGCAACTGCGGCGGCGCTGGCGATGCACAACGCCTCCGTGACGACGTACGTCGTAGCACAGAACTTCACAGCGTCGCGGCTGGCCTTTGTGCTGTCCGCGGTCGGCAAAGCGATCCTGTCCAGCATCGCCGGCCTCGTCATCGGCTCCGTTGCCGTCCCGGTGCGCTCTTACTTCTTGCAACCGCTGCCAGCGAAGAGTTTGTTGCTCTACCGCACCCTATGTGGCGGACTGCAGGCGTTGGTGCAGTTTGGTATGCATAACCACGACGACATGCGGCCGCAGGCGCGCCGCAGAATCCAAGCCCGCAAGTTTGCACGTATATTCACGCCGCAGGGAATCCCGTCATGGGCGCTGCCACACCTTCTTGAGGAGCTCGACATTTGCCGTCCGGTGCGCCAGCGACGCTTCATGTACGCGCTGACGCGCCTGTTGGAATACTTGCCGACGGCGGAGAAGCGCCAACGACAGGTCCGGGAGTACATGCACATGTGGGATAGCTACCGCTGTGGGGGCCCGGCGCACCTGCACTTCTCGGAGCTCCCCGTATACCCTCCCACCGTCTCCCTAGGGACCGGCAAGGCGCTAAATCCGTACGCTACCAACACCACCACTGCTTCTGCTGCTCAGAAAGACGCGCGGACGACGCGGTACGTTGCGCCACTGCGTCTTGTGCAGGCACTGGCCATCTTCGAACTCGGCTTCCCTGCTGACTCGTCAGTCGGATCAAAGTTGTGGATGGACTTCTTCACGGTGGTGCAGAAGATGCGCGGTGCCACGTTGCTGCAGTCGCTCTGGCGCATGTACCGGGAGGAGAAGGTTTTTGACGCAGATTCGCAGCGCACCACGTACGAGCGCGCGCTGATCGCGTACCTCCGTCGCAGTTTCCGCAAGCACAAAATCCGCAGTAACATCCGCTTTCTCAGCTTTGCTACGTTTCAGGAGGCTATCAAGTACGAGCGCGAAGTCTTCAATCCCAATACGGGGCATTATGACGTGATCAACCGTTTGCGTGGACACTTCAGTAAGCTGCAGGCTTCGCATGATTTTTGGAAGCAGTGGCGTGCGGCGGAGCTCAAAAAAGAGAGCTGAGCGCAGCCTTTGCGTGCGTCACATGGGATGGGAAAAAGTGCTGCACGTTCTTTTTTTTTTCCCTCGAGCGCTGCTCGGCATCGTTCTGTTTCGGTGTTTCCACTTCATTTTGATTTTTATTTGCCTGTCTTTCTGCTTTTTACGTGCGATCGCTTATTATCCACGTTTGCACTTCCTTTTAGATTAGATTTGCTCTTTTTTCCGTCTCGTGACGTTTGCAGCTCCTCCATTATTTTTTTTTTCTCTCTTCCGTCGTTCAATTTGTGGGATAAGTTTCACGGCCGGCGCAAAGGACGACATGCGCCGCACGATTGGCTGTGGAGAAAGCAAATTCAAGAACATCAACCGATACAGACCTTCTTGCAACTTACGGTGCATCGGATTCATAGCTCAGTGGTAGAGCATTCGGCTGCAGTCCGAATGGTCCCCGGTTCAAACCCGGGTGGGTCCTCACTTTTTCCCGCCAGCCCGCCTCGGGGCGGCCCACGGCCTTGTATTAGTGGAGGCCTGCGTTCCAAGTGGGAAAAGGAAATGAGCAACTGAAGGAAGGCGAAGTCTCTGTTGCCTTGCAGACACACAATCAAGAAAAAAAAATGGCAAAACTGCCGTGTCCTTTGACGCTTCTTCGACGCTTTTGTATATTTTTGTCTCTTTTTCCATCTCTGTTCTCCAAATGAAACTTGTTACACGGTAAATCAGCGAAGAAACCTCGCTCTGAAAACAGTGTTTAACGTTTTGTTGAGAACACTCGATTATCGTCTGTCCACGGAATACGAGAAAGAAATCACACACGAGCAAAATAACCAAATCGACGGTTGAATTCACTAAAAGTGCACAGCTCCGGCGACGGTTACACCTGCGTAAGTGTGGTAAAGTACCTTTTCACAATCCCCTCCGAGTTGTGTCTATCAAGTGAAGCGCCGCATACAACGGTATCGCATCGGGCAGCCTCCTGCTGATCGACGCGTCCGCAGCAGCGGCCCTCAGCGTGTGCGTGCCCAACACAGGCGGTTCAGATGCGTTCATGTGCAAAAAAACACCACCATCTGCGTTGGTCAGTTTACTTATGATCACATCTGGTTGCCGAAAGCTGCCATCACCCTCGAGACGTGCTCTCGGATGCGAAAGCACTGCAACTTCACGTGAGCGACAGCGTGCTGGATCACGTCACCGCAAACGTGGGTCACACCTGCAATAAAGATCTCAACGTTTCTGTGCAGTCGGAAGGCGCCTGCGTTACCGACGCGGCCATCTCCATGGACGGGAACCCGCACGTCGTCATGTATGCCGACAACATTGAGACCGTGGACGCGAAACACGTTGGTCCGCTGCCGGAGCACCACCCATTTTCTGACCGGTCAAACATAGAACGTCCACACCTCTGCGCCGACTGTGGAATTCGAATGCGCGTGTCGTTTCGGAGCTTTGGTATCGCAGAAGACTGCGGCGGCGGCGCTTGTGCGACGGCCGTGGCCGCTATCGTGCAGGGTGGTATCACGCGCTCTGTTGACGCGCGCATGGACGGAGACACTCTGCACGTCCGTTGGGAGGAGAATGGACCTGCGTAGATCACTGGCCTCGCGGTGCACGTTTAGGGCGGGATGATCAACGTGTAGTCATCGGGTTGTATGGTTAGCACGATGCATCTCTATAGTGTGTTTTAAGTGGTTCGTCAGACCGTACGGTCGAAGTAGCGCAATTTTTTTTTTTTACGTTCCTCATTTTTCTTTTTTTCGTTCTGTAAGTATGTCCATGAATTTTCTGCTTGCGCGCATGTTAGTCGATTAGAACTGGCTCATTTTGACTATCGAATAAGTGTCGCAACTCTGCTGTTGTTTACTGGCGCCTCAACGCACACATTTTTTTTTCTTTATCCTTTATTTTCTTTGTTCCCTTCCGTTCGAGTTCTCACTGCTATCCAGTGCGTGCGTGCACCCTCACACGCGCCTGCTGTTGTATCTCTTTCCTGCGGTGCCAAACGCCATCTTTTATCCTAATCAAATCATCCGTCCTCTTTCCTCAATACCTCCTTTCCATGCCTAAAAGTGTAACAAAGAACAAGCAGTTAATAGTAAGCACAGAGAGTGCTGTTGTCTCTGAGCCTTCTTTTTCTAAGGGCACCACCGTTGTGAACCATCGGCTTTCACTGTGGGTGTAGTAACCGTGCAGCCGTTTATTTTATCAAGAGAAGTATGATTTAACAAAAAAGTTGCAGGATATTATGCACTAATTTATTCAACTACTTGGATCTAACTGGCGGTGGGGCCGTTGGCTTATTCAAGTGCTTTTGAAACCATTTTAAAGTCAAACCACTGGCCTTTTTAACTTGCTTGCACATTTCTTTCTCCTACTTCCTTCTTCACTCTCATGCTTTATCCCCCTCGCCCTGCGCCACCGGCGCTTTAGTTCAGCGCATCGAACGTCATTCTGATACTCGCAACAGAGAAGTTTTCTTTGACTTTATCGGGGCCTGTTCTTGTTTTGGCTTTCCCATTTCTGTGATTTCCACGTCAGATAATCGGCCTTGCCAAGGTTTTCTTCTCGTTTCAGCTCTCTCATTCCCCTCTTTCTGAGCTTGGAGCAACTTATTTCCACCACACCTTTTTTGTTTGTTTGTGGCGTTTCTGGTTTTGCGCGCTTTTCGTTTCCTTTTGTTTCCCAGATTTCTTTTTTTTGTATTTATTGCAATATTATTTTTTTTTAATTTTCGTTTTTCATTCCCCAAACGAACCAAAAACTGAAAAAAAAAGGCAATAAAGTGATTTGCAACCAGGCTTTTGTGCGCCATCGCAGTTGTGTGTGGCTGATAACGAAACATTAATGAGAACGCAAATTCTATATCCGTCCTAAAACGCTCTCGATTACCTTGGCCAAGCCCACCTTTTTAAATTCTTCAGTTTTTTTTTTGTGTTAATTAACCAATAAGGTTATTCTCTTCTACACAATAATCACAAAGCACACCCTTTTTTCTTTCGCTGCAGGCTGCTGAGCAGTTCAGCTTTCATTTTCTTTTTCTTCCTGCAATTCTCACCCTTTTCTTTCCCTGTTTCTTCGCTCTAAAAGAGATCGTTATAAGCAGTGGTTCACTTGTTATATATATATATATATATATAGTAGGAGGAGGAGAAATAATCGCTATTATTATTATTGATATTAAAGAGCCACAGGTTATTATGGGAGGAGGAATCTCGCACGCCCGTGAGGGCTCGTCGTCACGCAAGCGACGCAGCTGCGACATCAAGCAGAAACCGTCCGAGCCGGGGTCCAGCATGTACCCTACGTCGCTGCCTACGTACAAGGTGCTAAGTGCGGTGGACCGCAACGGTAGCTCTGCCGTGGACAGCAACATAAACTCGGCCCCTGCGCTCACGCTGACGCCGCACAAACGCGAGTGCGACTCCTGGGATGTGCCGTCGTCCGAGATTGCGGCCGAGGAGGAGCCTCCGGCGAACGACAGCATCACCGGGGGGGTGGCACCTGCCGCGAACAACCAAAACGTGTTCCACGAGACGCTGGTGAACGCGACCATGCAGCTGAGATCACGGCAGCGTGATACCAACGTGAACATTACCAAGGCAGAGATGGAGGACTTGGTGTTGCTCACCCGCGAGCTGGAGAACTTGAAGCAAATTATGAAGCGCTCGCAGTTCACCGTCGAGGGGACATGGAACATCCTGGAGAAAGAGGGCATACTGGAGTGCTTTGCCCAGCAGCTGTACGACGAGCTGCTCACCCGCAACCCTCGCCTGCGTGTGTACTTCTATGGCGTGGACCTCGATGAACAGTCGCGCTCGCTGATGCGCATGATCGGTACGGCGGTGCACTTCTACGAGAAGCCGCAGGTCACAGTAGATATGTTCACCAAGGCCGGCGCGCGACACCGTTGCTACGGCGTGAACGGCGAGGTCTTCGCCGAGATGCGCAACGCTTTCTTCAAAGTGTTTCCGAAGTTTGTGGGTACGGACGTGTTCAGTGCAGCGGAGGAGGAGTGGCAGAAGTTCTGGAAGCTGGTGCTCGACCTGCTGGAGCACGGTAGCGAAAGTCCCGAGGGCGAGCGCTACGGCAAGCTCTATGAGGACCAGACGTTTAAGAAGATTCAGGCGGATTTCAAGTTAGTGGTCGAGCGGCAAAACAAATGCGACACACGCCACCAGTTCGTCGCTACGATGTACGGCAAGGCCATTGAGATGTACGGCGACCTCTCAAACTTCGAGGCGCTGAGGGACTTGCGTGCCAGTCGTCGCGTGTTTCAGTCCTTTGTCGACATCATCAACAACATTCACGACAGGGAAAATTGCGAGCAATTCATGCGCGAGCTGGGCGGACGCCACACGGCGTACAGCGTGACCGTCGAGAACCTTCGCTCCTTCGCCCAGCCGTTCCTTTTCGCCTGCCGGCATTTTTTGCAAGATGAGTGGAACGTCGCCGTTGAGTCGCGCTTCCTGTGGCTCTTCGAGTACATGGTCAATGGAATCTCTGCAGGTATGGTGGACGGCATCAACAGCCTAGAGAACCAGCGCGCCCCTAGCAACAATGCTTTCTTCGCCCTCCTTTTCACCGACATCGAGGCAAGTACGAAGCTGTGGGGCAAGGACTCGGAGGTGATGAGCCTTGCTGTCAAGAACCACCACGCCATGATCCGTCGGCTCATCGCAGACTTTGGCGCGTACGAGGTGAAGACGGTCGGCGACTCCTTTATCATTGCGGCCAAGGACGTGTTGATCGCGGTGAAGCTGTCGTTGGCGCTGCAACTGGAGTTGATGCGGATGGTGCCGATTGCGCCGGGGTTCCAGATGGTCACCAACACAGAGGGCCGCGGCGACCCGGTCGCATGGGATGACCGCACATTGCGGGTGCGCATCGGCATCGAGTACTGCACCGAAGCCACCGCCACCTACGACACCATCCACCGCCGCTATGACTACTACGGCCCCAGCGTCAACCGTTGTGCCCGCATCGAGTCGGCGGCGTGTGGTGGGCAAATTCTGATGTCGCGTGAGACCTTCGAGCAGCTAAAGGCGATCCCGGCTTTCCACGACGAGCCGGCGTCGTACATCTTCCGAGAAATCAAGCTCCCCTCCGTCCCACCGAAAGTGGACAACCGCGGTCTCGATCACTTCATCGCCGTGAAAGATGTTGGGTTTGTCTCGCTTAAGGGCATTCGCGAGCCGGTGCACCTTGTCTCGATTGTTCCTCGGTGCCTTGCCGGACGCCAGTTTGTTGACAAGGCGTCCAAGGGGGGCGAATAAATGTGTGTGCGTGTGTGTGGATGTCTTTTCCGCTCTTCTTGTTTTCTCTCACCCTGTTACCAAATTTACTGTTGATTTCAGTTCTGCCCACACGCTGCCGTACTTCTACTCACATTTTGTTGTTGGTAGCGTAAGCGCACTTCGTATTTCGTGAAGCTCTTTTTGTTTCTCTTTGCCCTCCTCACTCTCCCGTGTTCATTTCCAAAAAAAAACAATAATAAGAAAAAGTCGAAAGTATCATGCGAAATGAAAGCCCTGCAGAAAGTCTGCATTTTCTTTTAATTGTGATTGTTACTTTCTACAGCGAGAACGTGTGCAGTATGGTGAAGTTTTCGCTGCTTAGTTTTGCTTGATTCTGATCGTTTCCAGTGTTGGAAGTTTTCTCGTAAATGGTCCTCAATTCACACTGAAGGTATCGAAAGCCGTTGAGGGCCTATTGTTTCGATGTCTCCTCTCGCTTTGTGTTCGTTTGCCGGGTAGGCAGAAATACTCACAACACTGCATACTAGCTTGCAGTGAAAGCTGCTGGGGGTGCCCTATGTACTTTCTCAAAATGTACCATTTTGCTTCTGCTTGTACATGTTTTTTTTTTTTTTGCTTTGAGTGCTTTTCGTTTATTGGGTTTCCTACGAAACGGCCAACCTACGACGTGAAAAAAAAAAGAAAAGCCAAAGCCAAAACATCTTAAGCACGCATGTGAAAATATCGATTTACACCTTTCCTGTTCGGAAAGCGGTAAGTATATATCAATCTGCTTGGCTTTTTTTTTCCACAAGTATCATTCGAGAATGTCAGGAAAATTTTTTTTTTCAGCTATAAATATATATATATATATATATTTCCTTCAGCTTATCCACTTTTTCTTTCTTCTTTCATGCACCTGTTCTGGAAGTAGCCGTTCTCTGCATGAGGGTATTCCTTAAAAAGAAAATGCTACGTTTATTGTTCATATTGGGATATATATCCATTATACTTCTCTTGAAGTGTCAAGCCATAGAGGGCCCTCGGCTCTTCTTCGCTGTTCCAAGCTTTGTGTGTTTTGAGCACTACCCTTTTCCTTCTCCCCTTCTGGTCGGAGGATGCGATCTGCGGAGGAGAGAGTGTAAAACTAATCGAAGTCGAGCGTAATGTCTCGTTGACTCATTTTTTCCCCTTTACACCGACGCTCACTTATTCATAGGGTTGCGCACCTTTCTCAGTGCTAGTGTCTTTTAAAGTACTCCAATACTAATTGTTGTTCCTCTGTGTTTCTTGTGCTCTAAGAAACTACTTTGGTCTCCTATATATATATATATAAATGTATATATATTGTTCTCGGTATCCCTATAACGCGTTCCATTGGGGTTTTATTTTACCTTTCCAGTACGTGGTACTTGATTCCACTCAGAAAAAAAAAGACTACAACACCAAAGAAAGAAACCTCTTGAATACGAGATGGTGATGGTGCACGCTGCAGTTGACACTTACAGAAAGATGTGGAAGAAAATGATTTTAATCGATACCTCTCCTTTTCATTGAAAAGAAAGGAAGGGGGGGGGGACACACACACACACACACACAAGCACACGTACCTCTCAGTATAGACGTTGATCGTCTGCCGTTATGCCTCTGTCTTCTACTGATTGTATTCATTAGAGGATGTTTTGAGTTGCATACATACACACGTAATGTTATATATGTTAACCACCAGAAACTCAGCGTTTGCATTTAGAGAAGTTTTTTCTCCTCACTTTGTCTCCTCTTTGTCCTCTTTGCTGTTGCTCTCCTTTCCGCGGGTCCTTTCTTTTCCTACTTAACTACCTACCCGTCAAAGCCGTCGAGACCGTTCCGTTGCTTCGGCTAGTGCTGAAGCACCCTTCAACTCCCTTTGTAGGTAAAACTCCACCGCATTGCTTACTGTTCATAAGATCATTTCACACAGCCCAATTAAAGCATATGAAGCAGCCGTACAAGACAACGTGGCGGGTGTACCTCCCAGGGCTGTTTGTGATGGCTATGTTCAGCGTCGTGGTATACTTCAGTCGCACGCGGGCGGACGTGATGAAATACGGACATGATTTCGTACCCATCTACTCCGAGGACGGAAGGCTTGAGGGTTTCACGCATCCTGTTCTAGTGAAGGCGGGAAACCAGTACCGTGAGCGGGAAGAGCAGAAGAAGCTGTAATACTGAGAACGAGAATCCGAAGAGTCTTTTCCTTGTTAACCTCTTTTCTTGACATACGCGCTACGTGCGTGGCTTCGCATTTTTATGTATCTGTGCTTTTTGCCGGTTGAATGACTGCACCGCAGTGTATATAAGATGCTTCTTTCTTTACCGGTTGCCAACTTCACGACAGCTCTATCTGAGAAGATTTCTCACGGTTTGATCTTTAACCACGTAATGCATCAAATTACTGTTTGCTCATTTGTATCGTCCCCATTTCTGTGTATATTCACTCCTTTAATGCGGCGTCGTTGTTATCCTTTGAATGATAATAATAGTAATAATAGACACACCCGATTTAATTCTGCAAGTTACTTGTGTATTACTGTGAATGCGTTTTCCCTGCTTCGTCGCCCTGCGCGCGTTTGCTTGCCCGCAACAAGTGCTTTGTTAATCAAATGAAAAAAAGGACTTGCTCGTAGGGAATTTATGCAAACTAATGTAAGGAAGTTGAAACTACTTCATTTCGTGCCTTTTTACGTCGTCTTTGTTTCGTCAGCCGACAGCTTTACTATCTTTTTCCGGGTCTTCCTTTCTTTGCCTCGATTCTCCTAACTGTTGTGCCGCAAATCATGTCTGTCGATACAATGTGCTGTAACTGCCGGTGTATTGCGTTTTTTCCCTCTTTGCTTGTACCGTGTGTGATTCTGCTGTTTCCAGCTTCCTGTCCAAACGAAGAGTAGACCTTTTTAAATCAATTGTCTACCGTGGTGTCTCAGATTTTAAATCTTCGATCACACAAACGTTCTTGTTGCACTGACACCGTTTGCGTTGTCTGCATTTCCCCGCCCGCTGCAGCAGCTCCTTTACAAAAAGAACTAGTTGAAGCTAAGGACAGGGCATTACAACGAAAAAGAGAGCTTTTCTCTGTTCTCATTTAACTTCATCTCGGCAATAAAACCGACAGCCCTATTATTAAAATTGATTTTTTTTTTTCTGCAGATTTAGCCTTCTGCTCTTCTCCGCAATGTCTATTATGCAGTACAGCGGTGGCTCTGTGCTGGCCATGTCGGGCAAGGAGTGCTTTGTGATCATCTCCGATAACCGACTTGGCGAGCAGCTGAAGACAATCTCGATGGAAGTGCCCAAGCTGCATATCGTCAACGACAGCGTCGTCTACGGACTTACTGGGCTGCGCACGGATCAGCAAACCTTCGCAAACAAGGTTGAGTTCCGGACGGAGATGTACAAGCTGCGCGAAGAGCGCAATATCACCGGCAAGGCGTTTGCCGCGATGCTCAGCTCCATGCTGTATGAGGCGCGCTTCGGTCCGTGGTTTGTCGAGCCGGTCATCGGCAGCATCGACAAGGCAACTGGTGAGGTGTACCTGTGCGCCACTGACCTCCTCGGTGCACCGTGCGAGCCAGAGGACTACGTGTGCGCTGGTACTGCAGGGGAAAGTCTACACGGCATGTGTGAAGCCTTGTGGCGTCCCAACCTCTCCCCCGAAGAAGTATTCGAGGTGGCGGCACAGGCGATGTTATCCGCGTGCGATCGCGATAGCCTTTCGGGCTACGGCGCCGTCGCCATGATCGTGACGAAGGATAAGATCACCACCCGCCTAATCAAGGGACGCAAGGACTAAGCTGCAGGAAGAGACAAGAAGAGCGCATTGTTGAGCTCAACTATTCGCTCCGTGCCTCTGTTATACAACTTTCAGAAAACTAACGGAAAGGCGGCAACAAGAGAGCAGAAGGTAGAAAAAAAAAAGATTGTTATCGCGGAATTTCTTCCGGATAATTGTGCTTCTCTTACATTTTTTTTTTTGGGGAGGGGGGAACTTAACTTGCTTGCGCTGGCGTTGATCTTCTTTGGTTTGGCTCTACAACATTCTTGCTGTATTTTTATATGTGTTGCGGGGATTATTGGGAAAGCAAAAAAAAAAGCTGATGACTCAGCTCTCTTGTTTATTTCTCTTATTACTTGGCAACCCTGGCTGCCTCTATTTGATCTCCATTCGTGTGTTTGTGTATTGAATGATGTGCAAGTGGAAAAAAAAATGTTAATAGGCGATGGAAAGTCAGAGTACTATATCTGGAGCGGTGCTTTTGCAGCTGCGCTTAAAAAACGCCTTCGTTTGCTGCCCGTTTTGCGCACACTCGAGCACTTTATTAATGTTGACGCTGTGCTTGTGAATGTGTCCTCTTGAGTTTGTTCCGACGCGGGGGTGCAACCATCCATGAAGACGGTCGCTTATTAAGAACAAAATGGTTTGGCTAGCTAAGCACGACGTCGCTCCTCCGTCTTTACACAAAGATGCGCTGTTTTATTGGTAGAAAGAATGACAACAACAAAAATAAAGGAACAGCTGCTCTCAATCAGGGGAAGAGAAAATAGGAAAGTCAACTGCTGTGATTGTATTGGAGCAGCTTTTTTTCTGTTTTTCTCTACATCTTGAAACATGCATTCTTGTTTATTCTCAGTGCTCTTTGATTCCATCAACTCCCCTGAACCCTTTCTCTTTGCATTTGCAATCTGTCGCTCTATCATTGTTTTCATGATCTCTCTTTTTTTTTTTTGTCTTTCTTCCTTCTTAGAGCTCACAAAAGCTGATAGCTGAAACACTCGTGGCGAACAGAACAGTTCTGTCTACGATTGTTTTAGGCGACAAACGTTTTGACGTTTGTGGAGCATCGCATCACTTTATTTTTGTCTTCTTCTTTCTCATTCCCTTCACGGGTAGTTTCAATTTGATTTTTCGTGTTACTTAAACCTAAAAAAAAAATACCTTCTTTTCCTGTTCGCCTTAATTATAGAGCAATGGAGACGAAGAGGGTTGTGACTGACTCGATCGGCACCGCCACGACGGCCCCGATGCTGTTCTGCTCCCGATGCAACAACCTACTGTACCCGGAGTGCGCCGAGGACAACTATAGTATGGTGTGGCGCTGCAATTACTGCAAAACAACGGAGCAGCACGACGACTGCAAGTTGGTGCATGTCATGAACCTGAAGATGAAGGCGGACGCGATTGGCGGTATGGATCTTATTGCGGAGTTCGCCAGCGATCCCACTGCGCAGCGCGATCCCGACAAGCCATGCCCGCGCTGCGGCAAGAAAGGTGTGGCGTGCTTTGTTAACCCTCTAGGTCAGCCGCAGGAGGACATGACACTGTACTTCGCGTGCTCAGACACCGAATGCCGATACGTATGGAAGGGAGCTGCTGTGGAGGACCAGAATTGAGGAAAAAAGGAAATAGGCGCTGTATTGTTTGTAAAGAATGCTGAAAAAGAGAAAAGAAAAACGTGCAGTTGTATACAATTGGACGAAAGACAGCAGCTGCAGCAGCAGCAGCAGCAAGAAGTACCTTGTCTAAGAGCATTTTTTTTTTTTTTAGTATGCGTAAGGGGGTCTCCAAATCCAGTTTGAAGCAAATCGTAAGTGGGTGAAAGTTGCTGTTAATGCCTGAGAGAGGATGGTGGCGAAATGACACTATAGTAGAGGAGGTAGAAAGCCCCCTTTGGTCAAAGAATTAAAGGTTTCTTGTGCCAATGCCACCGCTCCGTTCCCTGCAGGAGGTTTTTTTTTTCTTTAACTCCCTACATCATGTACACTCTTGTCTCCGTTTATCTCTTGCTGTTGACCCGTCTTCTGTTTTCTCTCCTGAGCGTTGTTATCTTACTTCTCATCCTGTGTGTTTTCTCAAACTCGAGCGATAATCGAGACCACGCACACACAAGGAGAAAAGGGTCGCTTTTGGACCCCTGCTTTCGCGTTACGAGAGGAAGAGCATCATGCATCTCTTCAGACTCTCCGTGCCGCTAGCGTGCCTGCTGTATCATTTCATCCTGGTCATCATTACACTGACCAATTACGTCATCTTTATCCGATTTCAAAATACGGCCGTCGAGTTGCGCGAAGCTTATTTGGCTTTCAGCGTCATCGGCATTATCGCTTACGCTGCATGCTCCGCCCCACTCTTTGTGTACGCCTACAAATACGGGCGCACATGGTCGTCGCGACTGGGCCGTCTGCTCATCGGCATTGCCGTTATGTTTCTCTGCTCGTCGCTGCCGATGCTCATCATCGAACTCATCCAGCTACTCTACTTTGACGGTACCTTTAGACATCCGCTGGATGGCATCTGCTTCATCCTGCACATCCTCGCAGCCGGTGTTGGCGGATGCACCTCGTGGCTTGCCTACTTGCGCGCAGCTGCGCGATTCCTACAGGATTGGCGAGGACCAGAGCGGCAAATTGTCGATGAGGCGGAGAACATTCCAAGCAGAGATTTCCAGCTGAGGCTCGTGAGGCGCACGCAACTTCAACCGCAAACTATCTAGAGCAGCGTATTCGGTGTTTAATTGTTTCTTCCCACGACAGCTGACTATGCGTATCAGTGACTAATACAAATACAGTCAACTGCATCTGTCAATGAGCTTCAGCTCACCTCTTCTCACGCACCTTTCCATGCTTTCTTTAGAGGCCGCCCCTTTTCCCCTTTTATTTGTTTATATCCTGTCTCCGTTTTCACCTGTTTTTTTTTTTTCGGGTTTTCTTGCTTCCCTGTCAAGTAGCAGCTTTCCTCGGGTCGTTTCATGTTCATAGATTCTCTTTTCCCTTATTGCTACATTTTAGATTGAAAGTTGGCTCCATCTCACCCTCTTAAATAGTGATTGACGGGAGCAATTAAAAAAAAAAAAATGCGTGGCGCACTACTGTTTTTGTTAATTTTGTTATTATTATTATTATTATTATTATTATCAATTTGCATCTTCAAGTCCGGTGCACTGCCCTTATCGGTGTTCGGAAAACGTGCCGACATTTCTCTGAGCTTGTTGCACGTTATGCTGGACTACTTATTTAACGGAGATAAAGGGCATGCTGCGCTTCAAACAGAAAACCCTCGGCTACTATCTCACACTTCATTCGACACTATAAGTCTTTTATTCACTCGCTGTGATAGCTTCTTCACACTTCTCCCACTTTAGTCCGCGACTCATACCCGCCCTTTTGCTTCATTATTTTGTAGTGTCTTTTCATTTTTTCTGCGTCCCCGTCCTGGGCTGCTTGTTCTGCAGTATCTCTAGTTTTGCTATCTCGCTGAACGTGTTCTCCGTCCACTCTAACTAAACATTGGTTGTGCGTCATTCCTGCAGGCCTTTATTCGTCTCAATTCTTTTCCTTTGTGCATCACGAAAATCACTTGAGTCAAGTTAAAAACAACAGCAACAGAGGAAGAAGTAAGTCTATTTGCTTCAGTAGCTCTTTGTCACCCTCCTACCACCCACTATCATGTCGAACAAGGAGTGTGGTGTCGCCTCAGCGCGGGTGCTGAGCTACAACTTTAACATTCTTCCACGAGGCAGCGGCGGGTACCAGCACGAGCGCATCGAGACGTTTCTCGGCAGCGTCGATGCCTACGACGTGGTCTTACTACAGGAGGTGTACGCCACAAGCTACCTTCCCTACGCGTTGCAGAAGCAGTTCTGCTATCAAAAGATGCTGCTCGACGGCCTCAAGGCGAAAGGCTTTCACTACTACGTCATCTCACGCCAGCCGTCCTACCGCACCATCCTGCAGTACAACGTTTGCTCCGACAACGGCCTTGTCATTGCCTCACGCTTTCCTATCTGGCACCGCGGTTCTTACACCTTCCGCAATCACGAACGCGGTGAGACGACGGTCAGCAAAGGATGCCTCTTCGCCGAAATTGAGTTGCCGACCGCTCGCGGCGAGGGCAGCCAACGTGTGGTGGTCTTTAACGTCCACCTGCGGCCGGAGGATAACCTGCCGCCCGAGTCGTCGCAGATCCAGCAAGTCCACCGCTTCGTGCGGGCGGCACTGGCACAGGTAACGGGCCAGCCCCCAGTTCCCCACTTACATCTGCGGCGCAGAGGGTGAGCAATGATGGCGTGCCGTTCATTATCGCTGGCGACTTCAATATCTACGGCATTGATGCAACTACCGGGCACACCTCGCGCAAGTTTCAGGACCTGCTGAACCAGTTCCAGAGCATCGGGACGGTGCGTGACGTGATTTACGAGGAACTGGGCAAGAACCCTCCCACCCGGCCACCCAGCCTGTACTTCCCGCGGCTATCGAAGCTGGAGCGCCTCGAGTGGACACCGCAGCGGCAAGACTACTTTTTCGCCAACGTCGCGGTGCGGGTGGACCACTCCCACCTGGAGAAGTTCATGGTGGCCAACAGGCGTCCGTACACATACCTGTCAGACCACTTTGGCATCACCTGTCGCATCACGGTGTCGGGAAACCCGGGCGCGATGGTGGCGGAGCGGTCGCCATTGCGGCTGAACGTCTCGAGCTTGGTCGAGGCAGCCAACCACGAGCGTTCCAACCCGACCTCGAACAGGCGGTTGGAGGCGCTGGTTTTGGTTGCCGTGGCATGGCTCGTCTTGACGGTCAGTTTCAAAGCTCTCCTTCTCTGCGGTATGCTGGGATGGGTGGTGTTCTACTCCTCGCAGTGCTACAGTTCTCTACCGGTCACGGGTGAGCCTCCGCTGGTGTCGCTCGAGGCACTCAAAGAAAAAGGAGAGCTGTGCATGACGAACAAGACCCTCAACCCGCTCGCCGGCGTGCACACCTTGGCCCAGATGTGGGAGCGCAGCGTGACACGCTTCCGCACCTTCAAGTGCCTCGGTACTACAAGTGAGCTGGGCGAGCCGGAGTGGATGACGTACGGCACCGTTGACATCCGCGCTCGGGAATTGGGCGCTGGTCTGTTAGAGATGGGCTTCCGCGCCGGTGACCTCATTGGGGTTGAGTGCGAGCCAACCCGCAACGCCGTCATCCTCGAGGTGGCTTGTGCGCTTTACGGCTTTACGACGGTGCCACTTGCAGGAAAGCGGAGCACTGTGCGTACGTTGCTGGACCAGCACAAGATCCGCGTCGCGGTAGCCGACCGCAGCTCCGTCGCCACGCTACTCACGTGCCGCTCGACGAAACTGGAGACAGTCATCTACACCAACGCCTTCGCCGACGACGACGACCACGCGACGGCGAAGGACCTCAACATCGCCCTCATCCCCTTCGAGTATGTGGAACAGAAGGGACGCCTCAACCCGGTGGCTCCGAGTAAGGAAGACGTGACAACGGACTCGGTGCTGACCTACGTGCTGGATAACACAAATACTGCATCTGGCGGGGACGGCATCGCGCTGCTGCCGGTGCGCCACTCCGCCGTCCTGCACGACTTGAGCGTGCTGTTGATGACCGGCGTGCTGCCGTCGTCTTTTAGGCAGGAGTCGATGGTGTGGTTCAGCTCGATGGCCTCCCTCTTTCAGCGCATCTGCGTCATGGGAATGCTAAGCCAAGGCAATGCCATCGCCACGGCGGGGGCGGCGAACTTGCAGGAGGCTTTTATGAAATTTCGCCCTACCCTCCTCGTCACCACACCGGCGCTCTTTCACACCAGCCGGCTGCAGCTGAGCCGCGCGCGGCGACGCTACGGCGCGGTGTACAACTGGATGTTCAACGGCGTCTACCAGCTGCTGTCCCGTCGCATTCACATAAATCGGCAGGACAGTTTCCTCCTACGCTTCTTGTTCTTCCGCGCATTTCAGAAGCAGCTCGGCGGGTCAGTGCGCAAGATCGTCCTCAGCGTCTCGCAAGAGAGCACGACGTTCAGTTTGCTGGAACATATCAGCGTGTGTTACGTGCCGTGTGTGTGCGAGGTCAGCTACCAAAATAGCGTCGGTGTCATCACCATCGATGGCTCGCCGGCGCCGTCGCTCTCTCTCAACCTGAAGCCGCTGAACACGCTGTCCGACGACGCCGGCATCGGCCAGGTCGTCGTGACGCGGAAGGGCGAGGCGGTGTCCATGGAGTTGGAGATAGCGGCGCAGCGAAAACGTGACAACACATTCACCTTTCTTGGTGCCCCTTTTGGTGTACTGTGGCCCGTGGATTTCCAGTACGCGGTCGCTGTGGAGTTGGAGTGCATCTTTGCCGTCTCGCGCTATGTCAACGCCGTTTTTGTGTACTGCGACCCGCTGAAGCCGATCATTGCCGTGGTGTACCCCAACCGAGACACCATTGAGTTCGAGTGGTACCAGACGCACTCGGTGGATGGCGAGGCGAAGGCGCTGAGCTGGGCGGAGCTGGTGGAGTTCGGCGGCCAGCTCATCTCCGACGATTTTGCGGCCATGGCTAAGGAGGAGAAGTTGCACCCTTCACAGATTCCGAAGTACGTTCACCTCCACCCGCACGCCTTCAGCGACCACAGCACCTTCCTCACCCCATTTGGCAAGATCCGCCGCGGGGTAGTGCGTAGCTACTTTGCCTCCGTCTTCGAGAAGCTTTACGCCGGTGCCGCTACCTCGCCACTCACCTCCAGTACGGACTTGCCACTGATGGAAACGAGTGACGCGGAGAGCACGACGACAAAGCTTGACGGCACACACGAATTGAACTTGCAGGTGCCGGCCACCATCGACATCGGCGGCACCTTCGCGAAGGTTGCCTTCCTCATGCCGCCTGCCGCGAGTGGCTTCACTCCTTTCCCTTCCGCCATTCACGAGGCCTCCTCGCTCTCTGATAAGCTCGGTCTTCGTACCTTCCAGTACTTCGCCGACCCTGACGCGGCTGACAAAGAGTTGCGGCTGGACCCGCATTCGCGCGTCGGCACGCTGCGTTTCATGAAAATCCCGTCGCAGCAGATCCCGCGCTTTGCCTCCTACCTGGCCAACATGCACGCCTTCAACACATTCAAGCCAAAGTACACAACAAAGGTACGTGCCACCGGCGGGGGCGCCTTCAAGTACGCCTCATTGGCGCAACAAGAGCTCGGCGTGGAGTTCGATGTGGTAAAAGAGATGGATGCGGTGGTTAAAGGGCTTAACCTTGTTCTCCGTATCGCCCCGGAGTCGATTTTCACTGTCGACCCCCTCACCGGTACCCACCACCCCCACAAGCTCGTCAGCACCGGCGATGCCTTCTCCCCTTTCCCGTATCTGCTCATCAACATCGGCTCTGGTATCTCGTTTATCAAGTGCACCGGTGCCGACGGCGCGCACGTGCGCGTGGGCGGCTCCCCCATTGGTGGGGCGACCTTCTGGGGCCTTGTACGTACCATGACAAACCTCACCTCGTGGGAGGAGGTGATGGAGATTATGCGACTGGACGGCCCTGGTGACAACAAGAACGTCGATCTGCTGGTCGGCGACATCTACGGCTATAACGCGAAGGACCTGCCGGCAATGCTGTCATCGGAAACGGTGGCCAGCACCTTTGGGAAGCTGGGAACGGAGCGCTTCAATGACATGCACCACATCAGCAACACCGACCACTTTGCAGATGACGATGCGGCAAGCAAGATTCTCTCCCCGCTGTTCAGTACGGCGGCGTCTCCGCACTTCCAATCTCCGGTGGTGCGCAATGGCACGAAGGTGGCTTCGGCGATTGACATTGTGCGTTCACTCCTCAACATGATCGCGAGTAATATCACCCAGCTGGCTTACCTGCATGCCCGGCTGCACGGTGTGCCAAATATCTTCTTTGCCGGCGGCTTCGTCCGCGACAACCCGATGATTTGGAGTCTGATCAGCTCCACGATGAAGTATTGGTCCTCGGCTGGGTGCAGCGCGCACTTTCTGGAGCACGACGGTTACCTGGGTGCGCTTGGCTGCGCGATGCTGGAACAGTACGATGCTGGCGAAATGAGGTGAGGTCGTGCAAAAGGGCGTGAAGGCTGAGCGTTGAAAACTTGCTTTTTCATCGTTTCTTATTGTGAAGAGCTGTGCGCAGGTGCTGCTTGATTGCCTTTACGAAAAAAACATATATATATATATATATATATAGATATAGATATATACTTCACACTTCCATGCACGGCGACTCTACTATTATTGTCTTCATCAGCGTTGTTTGTTTGTTTTTGTTATTGTCTTGCCCCTATGTAGGAAGGTACATCCTCTCCTCTATATAACAGCGGTTACTTGTAGCGTCAAAGTTCCAGCACTCTATCGCTTTAAGCTCCTCTTTGATTGCTTGTTAACCTCCCCTTAGTCCAGTTGCTTTTGTAGTGTGAGTGCGCATGCACACACACACACACACACGCATACATGGACATGTGTCAACTGGCTCTCCTCTCTTTTTTTATTTTATTTCTTCCTTGTCTTTTAGGGCTTTGCGCACCCACACCGGGTATCAGCTCAGTACAGCATGCGTTTCTTTCATGTGACTGACTTTTGTGTACTCGAGATACGCTGAAGCTCTCTGCGCAAACTCTTTTAATCATAGCGAAAATTGTCAGGCAACGCGTGCTACAAATAGCACCAGTGTTTGTGAGTTTGGGTATCCTTCTTTTTTCTTGTTTACTTCAACTCTTGTAGTGGCGCAGTGCTTCTGCACCTTCTGCCGCCGCTGCACAAGTTCCTGACTTTTTTTTATTATCCCTCTTTCTGTTCTGGAGCACAGCGGCATCGTCTCTTTTCAGTCATGCTGATCTTCTCGGGCTCTATGGAGCAGTTATGAAGCGGACGTGCGAGGGCGGTGTACAGAGAACCTATTGGAAGACTGGTTTGTTTCTCGTTACGTGCTTCACTTATCGTCTGCCTCAACTCGAAGAGCACTTAATCGAAGCAGCCGTTTTACTTCCCCAGGGAAGTGGAACGCCGGAGGTTGCATGTTGTGTAGTCACTAGCTTTGCCTGTTGATCTCAATTGTTGTTATGGGCTATTTATTATTTTACAAATGTTGAAAGCCAATCTTGAAATTCTCAACTCTGATTCACCTATCATGTAATTGATTTGTATTCCACATTTAACTTTTTTTGTTATTTGTTTGAGTTGGGAAATTGCCTGTAGATCTCAGTGATGTTCATTTTAATGCAGCTTGATTTGAAAACTGTGTTACGCGGCTCATCATTTTACTGATGGCGGTATTTGAGCGCGTTGGTTGATAATGCGCTGAGGGTTTTCATTTGCAAGCGTATGCTTACGGAGTTTGCAGGAACAAAATACAAGTGACACAGCGTTTCTTAAACCCCTCTTTTTCGTTTGCCTGGTTTGCGTTGCATGCTTTTCTTGTGTACATTTGACATGATCAATTACTTTTAAAACAACATAACGTACTCACTGTGCGAGCAGGGATCTACTGCACCACGAACATCTCCAACAACGGAGTCACATAAAACGAGGAATAAAACAGATGAAAGGAAACTGCTCCAGCAGCAAGTAAAAGCCCCACAGCTTGACTGTGTACCTCGACAGCTGTATATGAGCATGAAAAGACATTCACCATTAACATTAGGTAAAACCCTTAGAAAACAAAGTTGTTTTTCTCTCAAAATTAGGGAGGCTGCTGCCCGGTAACAGTGTTTCTCCAGAGAGTGGGCTTTTAACGCCGGTTTTTCGTTTAAAAAAATTGCTGCATGTCAGGATGACTAAACTGCCTGTTGTTTATGCTACCAAGTCACAGCTTCTTTTTTCTCTGCTTCTCGTCCACTCCGCCCTTCACTCTTCCTGTTACCGAGGTGAGGTTTTCGCGACAAAACCAGTGCACCATTGCTCCATGACGCCCGTTGGTCGATATTGACGCTTTCTGCTGTCTGTGTTGCCCTTACTGCATTCTCTTTGCAAAGAACTATGTCAAAAACGATACTCCGTTTTATCGCCAAGACAATACGGTCGCCTTCACTATCCTGTTTTCTCTTCGAATCTTTGCCCACCAAGTCGAACTGCAAACACACAGGCTTTCCATCCCGCCCTTACTGATTATCTGTCTTGTTTTCGGTCTTTTCAGCCCTGCTGGCTTCTTCTTTTTTTCTTGTAGACGCAGCGGGTTTCTCTTTTCTTTCCCAGTATATACTGTGCACACATAAGCACACACACAAAGGACCGTAATGTGAGGTGCTGCGATGACCGTTTCACGAGTTCTTTCGTCAACTATTATACACACCCTACACACCAAATTATCTCCTTCTTACTCCCTGCCTCTTTCTCAAATACCAGAAAGGGCTTTATTTTATATTTGTTGCTGCAGAGTACGTAGAAACACCGGTGCGTTGTAACACGTAGAGGCACACTGTCACCATTCCTTTTAAATTAAAAAAAAAACGTGTGGTGTTTGACCTTCCGTGTTTTTTTTTTTACCTTTCTCTTCTCAATTATTTTCTGTTCTTTTGCATTTTGCACTTTTGTACTCATGACATCTGGAACAACGACGACAGCGATTGTGGTTGATGTGCGCGAAACCATCTGGGGTGTCCTCCAGGAGGAGTCGAAGGAGCTGCGGTGGTATGTTCTTGCCGTTGCGTGCTTCCTCACCTTTGGCAGCTACTACATCTACGACTTCCCTGGCTCCATCGGCAGCGGTAGCGGCAACACCATCGAGAACTTTTTCAAGGGTCGCGGCTACCCCTACACGGAAAGTATGAATCAGTACCTGTACAGCGTCTACTCGTGGCCCAACACGGTCCTCTCTGTTGTTGGAGGGCTTTTAATCGACAAGTACTTGGGCCTGCGCCGCGCCATGCTGCTCTTCACGACACTAATCCTTGTTGGCTCGGTGCTCTTCTGCGTCGGGGTGCACAGCACGATGTACTGGATGTTGCTTGTAGGCCGCATCGTCTTTGGACTCGGCGGGGAGTCGCTCTCAGTCTCGCAATCCGCCTTCGTGGCGCGTTGGTTCAAAGGTTGCCGCGGGATGGCTCTGGCCTTCGGCATCACCATCAGCTTCTCACGCGTCGGCTCGTCCTTCAACTTTCTCTTCTCACCGTTAATTGCAAATAACTGGGGCGTCGAGGCGGCCGCGATTGCCGGCACCGGGGCGTGCCTCATCTCAGTCTGCGCGTGCGGCGTGCTCGTACTGGCCGACCGCTATGCTGAGCGCACGGGTTACTTAAACCCTATTACAGAGGAGGAGGGCGCCGCGGAAGTGGAGGCGGACGCGAACGCGATGAAACTGACGGACATTGTGAAGATGCCTTTTGCCTACTGGCTGCTGTGCATTGTATGTGTTTTCTGCTACACGTCCATCTTTCCTTTTATGGGGGTGGGGAAGAACTTCTTTGAGGTGAAGTACGGCTACAGCGGTGATGCTGCAGCGCGGTACCTTTCCTTCTATCAGATTACCTCAGCGGTAGCCAGTCCGGTGATTGGACTGGTAGTGGATGCAGTCGGTCGCAACACCTACTGGCTCCTCCTCGCTTGCTCGTGCTTCGCCTCGATTCACGTGGTGTTCATGGTGACGATGGTACCTGCGTCGGTGCTGATGGTGCTGATGGGCGGCTTCTACAGCTTTCTCGTCTCGGGGCTGTGGCCGTCGATTCCATGGGCGGTGCCGGACAACGTCGTCGGCGTGGCGTACGGTGCCATGACGTCGATCCAGAACATCGGCCTCGCTTCCTTCCCTATGCTCGCCGGCGCTATCCTTGACCACTTCCGCACGACAGATGCGCACAACAACAGCGGCAACGGTGCTGCGGAGCAGGATTTGCCTCCGCTCGAGGGGTTTATGTGGACGGAGGCGCTCTTTTTCTTCTCCGCCCTCCTCGCCCTCCTCGCAAGCGTTGTTCTGCTCTCCGAAGACCGCCACACTGGCGGCGTCCTCAGCGCGCCGAGCAACCAGCGGCAGCAGATCGTCGAGGAACTCATCCGGCGGCAGCAAGATTTCGAGGACGTGGTGCCCGACCTAGAGGACGTTGTTTATGGCGATGAGGATCAGTACAATACCGACTCCGAGTCGCTATCAGGGGCGGCATTGATCAATGCACTGCCGGTGGCGTCGGAAGCTCCAGCGCGTTCTGCAAAGCAGAGCTAAAACAACCGTTTCCAATTGCTCCAACCTTGAAACGTCACGGACAAACCTATTTTGCTACAGTTTTGATTGTAATTCTGTTTCTGATCGTGTTACAATATATCTCTTCTTTTCAGGTACTCCTTTATATTATTGTCATATAGACGTATTTTACTGCTTTGAATTGCGTTGCGCTTTCCTGCAGTCAATCCTTTCTTTTGTTCCTGTGTTGCTCTTCTCCGTTAGTTTCGTCTGGAAATGTTGTGCTGATAAGGTTGGGGTTACCTTGTAAAAAAGGGTGTGTTACATTTAGTTGAGGACTAACTACGTTTTTCTGTACTTTTACTTACTCAATGCACGCCTACTTAAAATACCGCTTTTAGGAAGTACCTTTTTTGTGTTTAATTCGTTGAAATCCTGATTTCCACGCTTAGGACACGTTCCCCTCTGAACCTGGACTTTTGGAAATTTGAGTGGATACCTTTGACTTAAAGGTTATCATGTTCTCGCGGATACAATGAAAGGGTGCATCCACCGCCTCACCAAAAGAAGAGGTCCTATTTGACTTTCAACAATAAAAAACCGAATTTTATGTGACACTACTGAGCGCAAAGCTGCCAGTGCCGCTATTCGAAAAATCTTGCACGCCATGATGCCTCCCATTTTATCCTTCACTGCCTCGCTGCACAGCACCTTCCTTTCACGACACCATATATAATTGAGATTGTTCTTCAAACACTCTGCAAAATCTGCGTTGCTCATTCACGCATCTTCGCTTATACAGACTCACCAAACACACGGCTTTCACGAAAGGTGGTTGTTTTTCTCCTTTATAGTTACCCGACGAGCGTTGCGAAGTACCCAACAGACAGACTTCAATACATAAACGCCACTGGTAACGAGAAACGACTAGGCTGTCATTGGCTTTTCATGCCGAGCCGGGCCGTTCTCCGCAAGAAGCAACGGCGCGACGCCAAGCGCCAAAAAGCGAATAGGGAGGGTGGCAGCACGCCGTCGCACCGAATTGCGCCTCCGCATCTTGGCGATGACGAGGAGAACAGCTCCACTGCGTACCGCGCTGCTCACCCGCCCACGCACCGCAGCGTTGATACGACATCGTCGCGCAAACGCAGTCACGAAGCCGCCTCTACTGCCGCTGCCACCGTATCACCGCAGTTAACGACGTCGTCCGCCACTACCGTCACCGTCGCGGTGGCGAAGCGCCCGCGCCGCGAGCCGCCGCCACCACCGGCTATCATGCCGGAGGGTCTCACCCGCAAGGAGCGCCACCGCTGGGTGACGAGTCAGCGATTGGAGCAGCAGATGTCACGGCTCAAGATGACCGCTGATGCAACTACGGAGATGTTGGCGGACGCAGCGGCGCAGCGGACGACGTCCGGCACCGTTTCGGTGTCGAAGGGAGAGGGCGGCGAAGACGGCGGTACTGCGGTGACGCCTGCCGAGACGACGGCGCCGCGGCTGCGGCACGATCCGAAGTTCAAGCACGGCACCTTTTGGCGCGATCGAAAGGAGAAGCGGGCACGAACGCTTTTTCTCGGCGGCCTCCCCTCGCATTTTACGGTGAAGCAAGTGGCGGATTTCATTAGCACCGTCGTGGACTCGGACCCAAATGCGATCGACTACATGGATGCGATCGGTAAGGGCGTCGAGGTGGTGGAGAAGGTGGACATGCTACCGGTGAAGTCTCAGAGCAAGGTGAAGCACATGTACGTGACGATGGCCTCCGTACCATTGGCAAGCTGCGCCGCAGCTATGCTAGATCGGTATGAGATGGAGGGTCGACAACTACGATGCAACTTTGCGGCTGATAGGGCACAGCGAGAGGAGGCCATTCGCCGCCGCAACACGACTCAGCGGTGAGCAAAAATGGTGGTCAGCGTTACTAAATGCGGCAACTCGTTTTTTTTTTTTGCGGTTTTCTCTGTAGAACGTCTTTTAATGCAGCGTTTTCGAGTAAATGGTCTAATGCTATAATGCGCCACCTAATCCGTGGCTGTGCCAAAAACCACCTAAAACGTAAACGATGGAGAAAGGGTACGCCATTCAAACGCACGTGCTCTTTCCATTGTTGCAATAGAAACATTGAAGCACGAGGTGCTCATTGCGGTCTATTAGATAAACACGGAGAGTTCAACGGACGTTTATAAGCGAGTGTGTTGTTGTTTCCCAGTAGCGTCTCTGTTTAAAGTGACTTTACGTGGATTCTTTCATCCAAGCGTTGGCACCGCGTTGCTAAAAGGTAAAGAAGCGTAAATCTATTGTTGTGCTACTTCCTTGCCTGCGAGTGTCTTAAAAAAAAAAAAAAGCGCTTGTTACTCTTTAATTTAACTCCTCTTTCCTCCATTCTTTCCTTTTTGGTACTTTGTTATCTGCTCTCTTTCGCACACTGTTTCTCTCCCTCTACAGTAAGGTGGAGGGCAGTGTGTGTCTATCGTTGCGAGCAGTGGTTACTTCTACATCTTTACTCTGACGCGGTATTGCCTGTCCAAGTAGTCTTAAAAGTCATCTGCGGTTCCTTTTCCCTGAGCAGTAGTTGTTTCTGAACCAATAAGGAGCTGTTGACGTTGTTTGTAGTCGTTATAAACTGCCGCTGTGTTTTGGGTGTGTTCACATCTACATAGTTTTTTTTTTCTTTGTTCCTGTTTTCAAGGTGTAAAAGGAACTCTCCATTTTATTTTTCCCTAGTCCGTTTCCTCCGTCCTGCCTCCTTCTTCTGCGACTATTTGAGTTTCTTCTCGTCGACACTTTTTTCTTTGCATTTCTTGTCTTCCTGTTTTCTTCTTCACGGTTACTACTTCAGTTGTCTTATTTGGTTTTTGTCTCCGTTTTTCTAACACTCCCGCTTTCTTTTTTCCTTTTCTTTGCTCCTTCGTTTTTTCTCCCTACATTGCTTTTTTTTTATTGTTTTTATTCTCTTGATATATATTTGCACGAGAGAAAGGGAGATGAGTCGCCCTACCAGCGCCTCCGACAATGGCGTCTTTGGCGACTGGAAGTCCGACGGCTTCGCATCTGGGTCGGAGGCGACCTCACAGAATGCGTCGTTTACCTCTGACTCGCCCAGCAGCGGCTCCCTCCAGGTAGGGAGCTCGGTCCGCGGGCAACGTAAGTTGAGCATGCTGCCGTCCTCTGACCCGGAGGAGGAGATGCGCAACGAGATCGTAAAGAGCATCCAAACGGGCGAGTGCAACCTCTCGGCGCTGGGCCTGTCTGTCGTCCCCGCCAACTTACCGGTGGCCACGCTGCGAAAAATTTGTTTTGCAGAGAACAAATATACTACCTTGCCTGCCACTCTTTTTGAAGGGAACGCCTTCTCTCAGCTGGTGGAGCTGGACTTGAACACGAACGAGCTCATTGCCCTTCCGCTGTCGCTCTTCTACCTCCCCAAGTTGGAGGTGCTCTCGCTAAACACGAATGCGATTAGTTCACTGCCGTTTGAGGGTGTAGAAGGGGCGGAAAAAAACCATCACGGGATGCCCTTTTTGCCGATGGTGCGCCGCATCGGCATCGAGTCGAACCGCCTCCGACAGTTGCCGATGGAGTTTCTAAAGTGGTGTCCACGGCTCGAGAAGCTTCTGCTGGCGATGAACGAGTCGATGTTAGATGAACCGGTGCCGTATGAGGCGCTCATGCAGTTGCAACGTCCTGCGTCAGAGCAGGTGTTATTGAAGGTGGACAACCGACCACGCTTTGTAAAACAGATGGAGGAGCAGCAGTGGCGCACGACGCTGCCGTGGCTCAACGTAGAGCTCAACAAAATCTACCCCGATAAGGTTTTGGACTATATCTACTTAGGCTCGCTTCGGACTGCGCAGACCGCCACCGTCTACCAAGACCTCGACATCGGCTATGTCCTCACTGCGGGACGCAATTTAGAGGTGGTGGTGGAGCCGTGGATGAAGCAGCTCGTGCTTGCCGTCGACGACTTCCCCGAGCAGGGGATGATCCCCATCTTCGAGGAGGCTTTCCGGTTCATTGACGAGGCGTGCTCGAACAAGAAAGGTGTGCTCATCCATTGCTTTGCAGGCATGTCGCGCTCTGTTACCATTGCCGCTGCGTACATCATGCACCTTAAGGGCATGACCCGCGATGAGGCGCTCGCCATGATTCGAAAAGCGCGGCCCGCCGCCCGTCCAAACGATGGATTTCTAGAGGAGTTGAGGCAGTACGAATCCGTTTTGAGAGATGAACGGATCATCAAGGGATAAATCTGCAATCAGTGTTCGTTCTGTTGTCTTAGCCTTTCCCGCACCTTTCTTTTCTGGAGATTTGAAACTTTAAGTGTAATAAAAGACGTAGTCCGTTCACAGGCATTTCAGATGATGCTCACCATCCTCTCATAATCGCTTACAATCCGTTGCCACCTTTTTTTGCTGGAGTTTTGAACAGAAGTCCATTTGTTTTTCTCAGTCTTCCCGTTATTATATATATATATATATATATATATACGCGATGCTCTGCGTTAAGTTCAATCAGGGCAGCTTCTTCTTGTTGCAAACACCCCTGCTTGCTTAATTAGTATTTCTTATGGTTCTCAAGTGATGTAGCGTTAGAGACAAAGGGAAAGAACTAAGTAGAACTATATCCCTCAATGTGAAAAACAAGATGTGTGAAGTGCATAGTATTTTATAAGTAAACCCCCTAAACCTAATGGTCATCTTCTTGACTTTTCCCTTTATATGTTTCTCGTCAATAGTTGTTGTTGTTGTCAATTCTCCATCACTTGACGGAATGCTGACCAAATTGACACAGAACTGAAGGGCTGCGTCTGCCCTTTCTGTGATTTAACACCGCGCTTACGCTCTGCTTGTCGACCAAAGAGAAAAAAAAGACCGGGAAAGTCATCTCGTCAAGAGAGAACTAACTGCTCACAGTTTTGAGAGATTCTTGTGGTCACGAGAGACAGGTGGAGGAGAGAGTCTCCGATGTGAGTGCGTGTGCGACAATGCGATGTTGTGAGTCTTTGTAATTGTTGTCGAGCTTGGCTTTGCTTGAGAGACGGCTGAACTCAATTGTTTCCCTATGCCTAATGATTTACCCCGTGGTGGTCTAAAAGTTTAAGTAAGTATGCAAAATAGTTCTTATCAGCCCTTTTTTCCCGTATGCGTTTGAGAGCTTGCCTGTACACTAAACACGCAAACCAGGCAACAACACAAAATGTCCTCAGTTTCCTAAGCTTGGGAAGGCAAGCTCATTGTATGTGCACAATCTGTATTTTGACCGCTTGCTTTCGTTGCCTTCTCATGTCGTATTCTGTGTCTTTTCAAGGTCTTCCTTGTCCAGCACGACCTTGGTTGTTAGCCTTGGTTTACTGTGTTCATCTGCATTTCCTAACTCCTCCTTTTTGGTGCACTTTTTTTTTTTCTCGACGAAAACGACGTTGTGTGGGCGATAAAAACAAGAGGAAACAAAACCAAAAGGTAATTACTATATTTGCAGCTACACCTATCTAACGTTTTTTTTTTTTTTTATTCGGTCGCAAAACTTGCGCCAGGGCCAACACACACACACACACACGCACACACACCCACAAACAACGTAGAACGAAAAGACAGTACTGTTTTCTCCTTCGTACACGTTAGCTTTGTCTTTTCCCTCATTGAACTTAAAGCCATATAAGCATATACATCTATATATCTATATATATAGAGAGAGAGAGAGTTTCTTCAACTTGAAGTCACCGCTTTTCAGCGGCATTTTCTACACCTTGACTCTCCTCTAATTGAGGTTAGCACGATGTCTCTTTACGTTCGCCGGACGGTTTTCTTCGGTTCCGTGTGGGGCCTCGGCGACTTCTTCGCGCAGTTCTATGGGGCACATAAGGAGGCAGCGGCACGCCGTGCCCGCGGTGAAAAACACACTGGCCCGCGTCCATCCGGCGCGCAGATGTTTGCGATGCTTGACACGGAGCGTCTGGCCCAAAACACCCTTTTCGGACTCGTTGCGGGTCCGGTTATGGCTCAGTATGAGCGCTTTCTGCCGCGCATCTTTGGCGTCTTAACGGGCAGCGCGATCCCGTGCCTGTGCGCCCTCGGCCTTCAACAGATTGCCGTGACGCCTCTGTTGATGTGGTTCTACTTCAATGCGATGACAGCGGTTCGTGGAGGCTTGAGTGACCCAAGCTTCATGAACACGCACGACGCCGGGGCCTACAAGCGCAACGACGTCTCCAACGTGGAGCGGCACATCTTAAAGAACGTGATGCCGTGCCCGCTGCTTACCTCATGGGGTGTCTACACCCCGCTTTTTATCTTGGCTTACGTTGGACCTATACGCGGAGCCACCTTCCTGTCTGGCTGCCTCTTTGTGCCGTGGTGCGGCCTACTGTCTTACTCGCAGGAGAATGATCTTTTGTAATCTACTGGTGCTTTTGCGAGAAGTTAGCTGTACGACATTAACTACCCCCACCTGTTTCCGTGTAGGGTACACTAAGGCCTCTGACTTGACAATGCGCTTCCCCCTTTTTGTGTATTTCCGTAGACCTTGTTTCCAATAACGCACTCACTCAACGATTTGCGGAGCTCCCTCGATTGTACCTCTTTTGCTTGCCTTTCTTTCCCTCTCAAAGTGGCGGCGAATGCCTTGAACTCAACGAACGCGCTTCTGTTCGCCACCAAAATTATAAAGCAACAACAGCTATTTTACAAATGTCAAGTAAGCGCGAAAAGTCACATAAAGAAAAACCTGAGCAGACGAGGAAATTTCATTCTTACGCTTCGATAACTTATCTATAGTAAGGTGCGTCAGACTGATCGCTTTATAAAGTTCACCGCTCAGCGCCTTAAAACAAAAGAAGTTTTGCTGCATTTGTTTGATAAATCAATGCTGCTTTCTGCGGCACAACAAAAAAAAACAAGAACAACTTTTTTCGTGGAAAACAGTTTCACTGACACATCACACACGTCTCGTTTTGACCCATTCTTTCTCATTCCTGTTCTCTCTGTCCTTCTGTTCTGGTTAAATTCCCTACCTGTTGACTAATCTCTTTTTTCTTTTTGCCTACCTTTATCTACTCAAGTAGAATAAACGTCTCGTAGTCGTCAAGCTATTATTTTTATTTGTTCCAACTTTTCTGTTGCTTTGGCTTCACTGATTCGAAGCTTTATTACCATTTGAGCTCTAGTTGTCCTGGCTGCTTTTTTTTCCTCGGCCGAGTTGTTTTTGTTGCATGTATATCTTATCGCTTCTCAGATACGCATCGCTGCTCGAGTCAGAAATTATTTCTGTATTATATTTGTGAGCCTCTTCTTTCTGTTTCCGAGCTCTTTTTGGTTTCTGTTTTTGATTTGCTTCGTTTTCTTTTCTTATTGCTCTTTTATTGCTATTGTCACATTTCATTACTCTTACATCCAACAAGACCGGATCATTTAGTCGGGTTTTTACAAGCTGGCTTGCCGTTGAAGGTTGGACACTCCGGGAACCTCTCCCTCACAACAATTGGTTTTGAGTTCAGATTTCTCACAGTTCCTGTTTTCTTTTCTTCTCTATTGCTGCTTTCAGCTCACTTTTGTTCCATTGTTCCTTACACGCAGAGAAAGGGAAAAGCAAAACCACTCTTTTACTTGATTATTCAACTCGGCTCAAGGTCCCGTCAAGTCTATTGAAAGCGTTCTCTTCTTTTCAACTATTGACACACGCAGACACACCTTTATTGAGTAGGAACACCCACCCGCACTTTCTTTCATCACTTGCAACAACGGTCGTGGCCGCAGTCGCGCTGGCTACCAAATCAAGAACGAAAAAAAAAGAGTGAGTAAGCGTTGTATTTCCCAGGCTTCCTGTTTTTCTTGTTGTGTCGGACGTGGGATAAAAAGAAGATCCAAAACGTCGACAGTAGCCATGATCACCGATTCCATCGAGTACAAAGATGTGGAGGAGGTGGGAGAGCTGTTGAGCAGCCCGGTGGACTCACCGGCGCGGGGCGAAGGTGCGGATACCACCTGCGGTCTCTCCGCCACGACGAGCGAGAGCTCCTCGCAGCACAACTCGTGGAGCTCGCGGCGCGACTCCCCGGGCGGCAAAGGCGGGGATGGCCTGTCTTCCTACATGCCCATCGTGGATGAGGAGGTCGGCACCGCTCGCAATTCTCCGCGCGGCAACACGTCCTCAGAGGAGGAGCAGCCAACTTCGCCGTCCGCGCTAGTCAAGGCGTTTCACAAGGCTGCCTACGAAACACAGGTGCGGCGGTGGCAGCAGGTGGAGTCCTTCTACATGAAGCACGAGGGCTGGAGCGAGCACCGGGTGATTCTCCTCCTTCAGGAAGCGTTTCGATGCAGCTACGCCAACCTGAAGGTGGCACGCAACAAGGGGACGTTGAGCGATTCTATCTTCGCCGTTCGCGCTGCTGAGCTGCGCAACTCACTGGCCACTATCAAGCGGGAGTACCGCCGCACCCTCGAGCGGACGAAGGAGCGCCACGGCGACCTGTCAAGCATAGCGAGCAAAGCGGTCACTTGCATCGCCTCTGTCTACCCATGGAGCAGCCAGGGCTTCATCATAGGATTCGAGGAAAACGTGAAGTACGGCGACCTCGTCGGCGTCCCGGGGAGCGGTGCACGTCACGGCGCCCCACCGATATCGCCGGCGGCTAACACGAAGGCGCCGATAGTGGTGGTGCCGTCGTCGAACACGTCTTCGGTACCGATGTGGCGGCTGGAACCGGAGGGAACCGGGCGTGACGGCGACGAGGGTGACGACCTCAGCACGGGCTTGAGCGTCGTGGCCGGCGGTCGTTCCCGCCATGTGGCGACGCCGCGGGTCTCCTTGCGCCCCCTGCCACCGTGCTGCCAGCTCTTCCAGCAGTCGGCCCCGCCCGGTGAGGGCGGCGGCTCTCCAGTGGTCTCGCCAGCACGCAGCACCACCCCCGCCACTGCCTCCTTCGCGACCGTCTCCCCCCAGATGGAGAGCCTTGTGTGTGGCAGGGTGGCGTCGCCGCCGCCCAACGGGCAGTGCTCGCCGGTACCGGTGCCACCGCCGTCCATCGCGGGCCCCCTCCGCGCCGGCGAAATGCGCTTCCTAGAGAAGTTGCAGCTCGTGATTCAGGGCATGGCCTTCGTCTCGCGTTCCCTGGCATCAACGTCGTTCATCGCCAGCCGGCGCGCTGCGATTGCGGCGGCGACGATGCGGCAGCGCCTCGACTTGGCGAACTTGGCAGACGCCGAGGAGGAAAGCGGCCATGCGCAGTCTTTCTCACCCTGCACAGTGCGGCCGACGGAGGCACCGGCGGACCGCCTCTCCTCCGTCGTGCCCACCCCGATGCTGCCCACGCGGTACATAGTGGATGCGAGCCCCACCGCGACCGAGGCGGCGGCCTTCGACTCAAACCCGAGCAGCTTCACGCGGCATAGAGTTGCGGGCAGTGTAACGAAGCATGCCATGGCACGTCCCACCGTCGTCTCCATCAACACGAATGACAGCGTGAACAACAACATCAGCAGCAGCAACCCCCTCGCTTGTAGTGCTCTGAGCAGTCCTGTTCCCTACAACGAACCCATGCACATCGCGGGCGGCAATAGCTTCAGTCCTATGCCGCGGAGCTACACGGCGAGGACGAACGCGACGAGCTCTACCGTGGTACAGAGTTACCCGCACAGCTACGCCGCACGCAAAATCATCAGCAACTCCACCCTCAAGAGCTGCAACTCTATTGTTGTGACGTCAACGCCACCCTACGGTACTGCTCCGTGCGCGAACTTCGCGGTGAAGGTGCCAAACCCAGCAGACATGCCGTCGTACGGCCAGCAAAGACAGCAGCAACGGCAGCCGGTCCCCGTTCCGACCGATTACACAGGCGTGTATGCGTCTTCTGCTATGGCTGCTGTTGCTGCTGCTCGTGTTGCTCCTGCTGCTGTGGCCCCGGCCTCGCCATCGCCGCCGTGCTACGCCTCCCACGTACGCCGTGATCGCCTTCGCGCGCCACCTGTACCGTTCTTGTGGCCGTACTCCGCCGTGCCTCCAGTGTCTGTGGAGGACGATCGTTACGTGAAGGAGTTGTGGTGACATTACTGCCTGCGCGGCCCCGTATGCCCGTGCAATTTGCTCTGTGCTTTATTGACGTTTTTTTTTTTTTTCAGTGAGTCTTTTTTGCGGAGCCGTAGGACTTTCGACGGGTTGAGAAGAATTTAAGGTGCGGGCGTCATCCTAAATGCACACGACGAACATAAGAGCAGATGAGCGTTTTGGCATTGGAAGAGACTAGGAGGAAAGCACCAAAAAAAAAAAAGAAAACGTGAAGAATACGAAGGAAACCGCGTTGCGCTAACATGAGGCATCGAGAAAGACCAGAAATGTGTCTCTTCTTCCTTTCGAATAAAAAATGCTTTTGTTTTTCTCTTTCCTCTTCTTTTTTTTTTTTTCAAATCAACGCAAAAGCCTGAGTAACAATGCCACTATAATGAATGTAAAAGTTTTTTTTTTAATATGCTCGCAACCTCCGTTTTCATTCGTTTCGATTTATACGCCTCGTCCTTTATTGTCTGTGTCCGCTTTGTTGTCTGGAACTCTCATCGTGGCACCGAAACTTTCGCGAGGAACTAAACGGATGAACCGGTGCGTTCCACTCAAAGGTGCACCTCTATTATTATTTTTTTCTTCTCTATCGATCATCTAAAGGAAGTCCACTAGATTTCTATCAACTTTTCGCTCTTTAGAGATTTTCTTGTGTTTTACTTGAATACATGTAATACCCAATTCAGAACGCTCTCTCACGTTGCTCTCGTTTTTTTTTTCCTTTTCTCCTACCACTATAGCTGCGGCATCCCATCGACATGATTGTGTGGGAGTTTGTGGATTTTAAGTTGAATGGCACTCGGCAATACCTTTTCCGTATACCTACATATGAATAGCGTCGCATGGGAGTGACACAGCGAGCTATTCGTCTTAGTTTCTCTCTCTCTATATATATGTATATGTATATATAGGTGTACGTGTGTTATGCTGCATGTGTATTTGCTGCTCTTTTTGTGTCTTCCCTCCTCTCTTCTTCATGTTTCGCCAAAGTGCTTTCGTAGTTTCTTGTTCTCATTTTTGTCATGGTGTGACTCGCGTCAACACGCTTTTTTTTTTTTCTCCTGTCTTTGCTCTCCTTTGGCTTTGTGCAATTCACCTGCATTGCCATTTTCGGGCGCGGTGCTCACGTTATTGGCGTGTGCGCAACGAGATTGAGGGCTTTTCGTTTCTCTTTTTTTTTTAGTCTTTCGTCTTCTTCCTTTTAGGTTTAACACTTTGGTTTCCTCTCTTTACCGCGATGCGCACTCCTTTTGTATTCGCTGTTTTCTGTTTTTCTGCGCTCTTTATTTGCGTTTTTTTTTTGCTGTTGTTGACGCATATTATTTCGGTGTTTCCTCTTGTTTAGAGTGCCATTATTTTTTCTTTCCAAGTGCATTCAATTCATACACACAAAAAAAAAACGACAGCACCTTTCTCTTTTCCCTTTATGGGATGGGCATCTCTTTCTTTTCGTTTGGTGATGGTATTGCGTGCACTCCGACATGAGCGCGTGCAGGTGGTTTGCACTTTTTTTTTTTCCCAATTAACCCGCAGTGCCCTCTATTTGCACATCGCAACGAGAACGGAATAATAATAAAAAAAAGAGAGAAACGTTGAAGTGCTTTGTTTTTCCTTCAATTTTTTTTTTCAGTTTTTTTGTCTTTTTGTCTTTCTCTCTCTACCCTTTTACAGTTTAAGTACTGTTATTATTATTATTATTCGGTCGTGTTGGTCTGCTCTTTCCTCACATTATCCTATACCAACTTTTTCTTTTTCCCCTTGTTATCTTGCTTTGTTTTGTTGCGACTTCATTTCGTTTCTTTGTTGCCATTTTTTCCCCTTTGCTTTCTTTTCTTTTCTTCTGTCCTCTTCACAATGGGCTCTCGTTTTGTTTAGTTCGGTTTGGCATCTACCATTTGCTCTTCATACTCGACTGCCCATCACACTTTTCCTTTGGGGAATCTCTTTCCTTTCTCAATGGCATTCATTCAACATCTATGTTTCCCTACTTGAATTGCACATCGTTGCGCGACAGTGCGTGTTGGTGTCATTTCGTTCATGTGCATGGGCGTAAGCAGGAGGAGACGAGCGAAAGAGAAAAGTTTAATACGCGTGGTTTAGCAGTGCTCGAAAGTGTAGTGAACACGCAAGGACATTCATTGGCTTTCTGTTCTTCTCTTTTCAAACGATAGCTTTTGCTACTGTCGTCAGACTGGTGCGCTTCTTCTCGACTAAAGTCTTTGCCCAACCTCGTTTTTATCGCCCTTTTCTGTCGATGAGTCGCAAATGGATAATAAACAAGCAAAAGAGAAAAAAAAAGACAAGAACTACCAGGGACGCTTGATTGACTGGCGGGCAGCAAATTTACCAATCCTAAATGAAAACGTGAACTACACATGGTTATTTGCAACCTGCTTTTTATTTCTTTGAAGGTAAACACTGCTCATAGCACGAGGATTGGTTCATTCCATGCGCAGGAGAGGAAAGGAAGAGAACAGTCGTTTTTCTCTCTCTTCCTTTCTCTTTTGCTTCACATTAAACTCCTTTTTATCGTTCTTACTAAACACTAGATTTTTTTCCTCATTTCTTCGCTTTAGCCTGATTTGTACCATTCTATGTGCTTTATCGGGCAGACACCAGAAGACCTTACCCTCCTTTTAATTGTAATTTCGTATCAGCTCCGCTCATCAACACTTAACAGCTGAGGGCGCAGGTGCTCGAAGTTCATTACAAAGCAAAGCGCCGTTTTCTTCCAAGCAAGGTCGTTTCGCGGGGAAAAAAGTAATTAAGAGGAAACCGGAAGAAAAAGGTTGATAGTACTGAATTAAAACTGTTGCTGTTGCTAATAGAATTGACTGCTAGTCTTGTTGTATATATATATATATATATATATATATGTATGTGTGTGTGTGTGCTGCTGTTTCATTCCCTCCGCGAATATAATGATAATCAGACGCGCCAATGTATCGTCATTTACAGCACTTTCACTCATTTTACAGTGCTGAGCGCTTCCGGATGTTTTTCTTTTTGTTTTGCTTTCCCTTGCATTTGGATTACTCAAAGCGACCTTTTCACCAGACCACATGGCGGTCGCGACGGCTGAGAAAGGAAATGCACAATTTAACGTACGTACGAAATGGGGAGGACGCTCAAAACGAGAAAAAGCAGTACATGTTCTGCGAAATTCCCGAGAAAGAAAAAAAAGAGAAGGGGAAAAGACTGCGCTGAACCTGAGAAGGTTTGTATTTTAATGCGCGAATCGCTTTCAAATGCGGCGTAGTTGGAACAAAAACTGCATCCATAAACTCTATTTTTTTTTTCCCACCATTAGAGACTGCTTTTCGTTTTGTTCGTTTTTTATTTATTTTTACCAGTGCTGAGACTTTGAAAGAAATGAAACTGCGTTAAGAAATACAATATACCGGTCGGAAGATTCGATCTGTCTCTGCAACAACTCGACTTGCATACCAAATGTACCCTTCTCTTTTCCCGTTTCTCTGCTTTTCTTGAGCAGACGGGCGCTCCCTTTTCCTGTTTGCTTTCTATAGTATTTCACTCTCCGTGGGTTCCTGTGTTTGTTTGTCTATATGGAGTATTTCTACAAGATCTTTTTTATTGTCCGTTGCGAAGCGGAGCGCTAATACCATAACGCTTGTCTGCACCTCTTCGAGAGGAACCGCACCATCACTCAAATATTCCCAATTAGGGACGTATGCAGGACAATAAAAAAGAAAAAAATGAAAAGCGTGTTCAATCGAAAGGTCCAAAGTACTCTCAGCCGGCCGACGTCTTCAAAGGGACGTGAAAGGGCGATAAATCGAAAAAAAAAGGCCGATTTTCGTTTTTTTCTTTTGTTTTGCTTTTCGTGATGCGGCTTGCACTGAGCCTCACTGTGTAGAGAAACTGAAGACATGAAAAAGATTTTGTTAATCTAATCTTCAAGGCTACCTTTCCAAAGAAGGCAAAGGGAGATGCGCATTTTAAATCGACCCCCTTTTACTGTCTTTACTCTTACCCGACTTGGGAATTAAAATGACGCTCCTCTTTTACCGTGCATTTTTCTCTGTCTTACTTGCCGCTTTTTTTTTTCTCTCTTTGCGCCGCCCCTGGCTTTCTCTTATCGGGGCGGTGGTGGGGTGGAGATCATAGGGAGCAATGGACAATACACTGTGTACTGCTCATTAAATTTGCCCACTTGCCAATTAATTCCATTTTCTGTTTTTTTTTTTCTCTACGTATCGCCTGCTCCGTTTACCGTTCTGCCTCCAAGTACCTTAATAGACCTTGCGAAGCACATTTTATGGACACCAACCAACTAGTTGTTGCCTCCCGTAAGATAATCTTTCAACGGTACTATTACTACCATTACCGTTGTCATCAGCAGCAAACGTTCCACCGCTGCCCTTCGCTATGCCCTGTAGTCCTGCTGCAAAGACCAAACGAAGTTGTCCCACGGTTCAGTGGGACTCCGTTCGCTTGCCGCCGCAGTTAGAAGCACTTCTGACGACCAGCAAACAACACAAGCTCAACGGCGTCATTTCCGTCTTCGAAGGCTTCGGCTCCTTTCACTCCGAAAACGTGGAGGACTTGATGGCGATGGACGAGGCGACCTACACGCCACCGCGCTCGTTGCCCGTTTTCGCTCAACGCATCCTCTCCAAGCTCGAAATCGCCGCCGTGGTGGGTGCTCAAACAGACCGCGCGACAGCAACTACAAACGTAACACCACTGCCAATACAGCAATTAGCCGGACACAAGAGAAGTCACTCGGATGTCGCCCCACTCGCAGGTGGCACCGTCTTGTCTGCAGAACTTTCCGCCATCAAAGGAAAGACACTGCGCAGCGACAACGACGACGTCCACTCCGGGGCAGGCTACTCCGACAGCGAGGAGGTGCCGACGCGGCACGGCAGCGAGGTTGGCAGTGTGGACGACACCCTCGCCACGGCGATGCCGTTGGTCGGCGGCTGGACCGCCACGGTGGAGCAGAAGGTGAGGGATCTTGTGCACTGTCCAGTGGAGTTGTGTGAGCTCGGCCGCGCGTTTCGCGAGCAGCACTTTTCCATCACGCCGAACATGGTGTTCGTCAACCACGGCGCCTTTGGCAGCACGTTGACCGGTGCCGTGCTGATCAAGAGGCTCTACGAGGAGCGTATGGAGGAGGAGGTGGTCGAGTTCGTTGATCGCGAGCTGCTGCCGCTGATCGTCCACAGCATCCGCTCCCTCAGCCGCTTCCTGCACGCCGATCCGCGACAGGTGGTGCTGCTGCAAAATGCTACGTTCGCGCTTAACTGTGCCGTGCGCATGATCGAGAAGGACGACGTTGTCGCCTTTTTCGACACGGAGTATCTGGCGGTGTACAAGATGCTGTGGTTCCGCTGCGAGGAGGTGGGCGCCTCACTACACGAAATTGCCCTGAACAAATATTTGCACGACAGCGCCGTCATGGGTGACGATGCGGCGCTGACGGCGGAGGTGTGTCGCCAGCTGCCACCCGGCTGCACGACCGTCGTGCTCGACTACGTGACGTCCACCAGCGCCCTTTGCTTCCCGGTCTTCACGCACCTCGTGCCAGCCCTGCGCGCGAACGGCGTGCGGAAGATCATCGTCGACGGCGCCCACGCCCCCCTGCAAGTCGATCTCGACTTCAACACCCTCCCCGCCGCGTCGCAGCCTACCGTCTTTGTTGGCAACCTGCACAAGTGGTTCTCCTCGCCCAAGTCGGCTGGCTTCTTCTGGGTACGAGCAGAAGATATGAGCAGCATGCACAGCGTGGTACTCTCGCATGGCGCGGGGGAGGGCTTGCTATCTGAGTTCATCTGGGACGGCACCCGGGACTACGGCGCCTACCTTTCCATTCCCGCTATTGTCGACTTCTGGGCGACGCAGGGCTACGATCGTGTGCGAGACTACTGCAGCCAGCTGCTCGCTTCCGCGGCGGACATGCTGACGGACGCCTTCCGTTCCCGCCCTGTGGCCCGCCACGCCCCTTTCATGTCGCTCGTCGAGCTCCCTGCGGCACTACAGGACGATGTGATCACAGCCAAGTACATCCAGGACAGCCTGCATGACGTCTTTCGAGTGGAAGTGCCGGTGAAGCGGATTGAGAACCGTTATTACCTGCGCATCAGCGCCTTTGTATACAATACCCCAGATGAGTATGTCTATCTGCGCGAGGCCATCTTGTCGATTGCGGAGAAGTGGACTGTGTCGCCGGAGCGGACGCAGCTGCTGGCGCAACGTGAGGCGGAGAAAGCTACCGCCGATAAAGGCGTGTCCGGCGTGGCGGCTGTTGTGCCCTGCAGCGAAAAGATTCGTCGTCAGGGTGGCTGTGGCGTCTCTGGGCTCGATCCGTCCCTCAAGCGTAAGAAGACAACGAGATTTGCCTAAGGAGAAGTGGAGAAATGAGACGGCTGGCCATGATTCAAATATTTTCGCTCTATTATTAGAGTTAATTTACCTCTTTTTTTTTTTTCTTCAGCGTCGTCGCTCTGCTCCTGCTCTTTTATTCCTTCCTTTTGGTGGGTTTTCTCACATATACACATTTCACAACGTGAGCAGGCCAGCACAATCGTTTTCGTATTTCCTTCCTTCCCGCTCCTTTCCTTCCGGCTCTACCTCTTCCTTTCGTCTTGTTGCGGTGCGGGTACGCGTCACAGCACGTTCGTCGTTCGACAGGATTCTGGGAGTTTCTTGTCTTTATTATTATTACGCTGCATATTTTGCGTTTCTTCACCCTCACACTCTTTTTTTTTTGTGTTATTGTCGTTGTTGGTGCGTTTCAAGCAGATTGTCACGAGTTGCAACCCCCCTTGTTTTTCCGTTTTCTCCGGTTTGCTCAGTGGTTTTCTTGATGAACGGTTCACTGGACCTGATGGCTTCTCTATGTGTGTGTCTCCACACCATCACACTGGCAACTTCTTCAAGCGGGGGAAGTTGCTTTGTCTTCTTTTCCCCAGTCGAGCGTCTCTCTTTCCCTCTGTGTGAGTGTGTGTGTGTGTGTGTGTGTGTGTTTAAAGTGAACCGTGGGAGTACCGCTTGTCATTATCACTTAAGAACCAATTGCACTTTTCCCAACGCTTTGTGGCAGACAACGTTGCTTATCTTCACGATAATACGCAACGGAGGATGCTGCGAAGCGCGGACGAAGGGTTTGTTTCCGGTGAAACAGTTCGCCTTAAATAACGAGAAATTATCTGGCTCGCTGTTCAATAAATTCTTTTTTTTATATATCCAAGTTAGTGGTATTTCTAACGTCTTCGCTCGCGTCTCTCTCCCTCAACGTCTATTACAGCAAAAAGCTCTGCTCGCGACGCGTGCTTTCAAAACTCCTCTTTGCTTTGTCTCGAAACAAAACGAATGAGTTTTCTTCTTAGCCAGGAGGAACTGAACGGATTCTGTATATATATATATATATATATATACATACATATGTATGTATATTCTTGGAATAACAAAGAAATATTTGCGCGTTCGCTGTGGTAGCTGTTGACCTTCAGTCAAGGAGAAATGGGTGTCTCCATTGTTTCATTTATGTGTAACGTCAACTGACGTTGTTTCCCCTTTTCCTTTCTCAGCACTCAAGTGCTCCTAGTTTCCGGGAACAATTCTGTTTTGCTTTCTTTCGCCTTTTTCGGTCTTGAATCAGTGGCCCCCTCTTTGAACTCTCCTCATTTATTGTGTACGTCGGTAGAACTGAAGAAATCTGCATATGCACGTTCGCGCTGCCCCTTTTCTTTTATGTGTTGTATGCGAGCTCACACATTTTGAGATGAATGCCAGCGTCGCCAAATGTCTGCCTGGTTCTTTCCTCTTCTTCGTTATTCTGCCTTCCTGAGCGCCGTGTCTATTATTACATTTCACTTTTTCCCGTATTTCATTTCAATGTGGGCTGCCTCGCGTTATTTCTTGCTTCAAACTTAATCCAACTTCTTCAGTCCTTTTTCTATTATTATTGTTACCCCGGTTGCGTTTCCTCGTGATTCTCCTGTTGTTTTGTTTGGCTTGGTTTTCTTGCGTTATTATTACTCCAGCAAAGGTGGGGACGCGGGGAAGGAGGAAATACGGCGTACAATCGGTTGAATCCTCTTATTTCTTTTTTCGGCTCATTTCAAATCAAACCTAAGCGCACATAATACGTTTTTGCGTCATTGTAGCTACTGTGGAGCTGCGCAGACTGTGTAAAACTTTCAGTTCTGTCGTGTTTTTTGTTTTCGAGTCGGAGTGGTATTCCTATGTCTGCACTTCCGTTTACAAAACTCCCGCAGCTTACCTTAACGAAAGAAGAAAAAAAAAGCAAGCACTCCTCTTTCCCCTTCTACCCTTTCTCACCTCTTGCTTTTCATACCCTTTGCTGTTACTCACGCACCTGTTTTCTTTGGTTTTCTATTTTGTTCCCTGCAGAGCAGCATGCTTAGAAGACTCGAGAAAGCAGTTAAAACTACTCAAATAAATCCTAAAGTGTGTTGTGGCTCGTTTTACACGTTAGGTCGCAAGGGGACTTTTAAAGGGCACTCAAACAGGTTCTTACCGGTGATGAAATCTATGAAATAAAGGATTCGTACAGAAAAGTCGACATGAAAAGCTTAGCAGCTTTTGATGCGAGCCACACTCGACCAGCTTTTTTTTTCCCGTTTGATACGTGTGTATTTTTGCTGCTCTGTTTCCAGCGTTAGCTTTGTTGAACGGGTTGTGTTGATGCGTGACTATTGTCTTCTAGAACGCTCCGATGTCATCTCCCCATCCTCTTTTCTGTTTGAAAACACGCCTCACTGTCCGCGCCACATCTTTAACGGTATTTTTCCCTTGTGGCGCTTATTATTAATGACATGCGATCCCGTTCAAATTTTATGTGTATGTGTGTGTGCGACGCTCTCTTATTCTCACATCCCACGTTTTCACCAAGCAGGTCAGCTTTACTGTCATCTCTGGACATACCACATACACTTTTCTATTTTACCTTCCCTCATCATGCCTCCGACTAAAGGTGGAAAGCGTCCGATTCCGCTGGGCGGCAAGGGCAAGGGCAAGCGCTCGGCCGTTAAGGCACCCAAGTCCGGTGGTGACCGCAAGCACCACAGCAATCAGAAGCGCCAGCAGCACTGGGACCTGTACATCCATCGCGCCTTGCGCCGCTTCTTCAAGCGTGGTACACTGAGCAAGGCCGCCGTCCGCGTGCTCTCCTCTTTCATCGAAGACATGTTTAACCGCATCCAGACGGAGGCCGTCTTTGTGGCGAAGATCAATAAGGTCAAGACGCTGACGGCGCGCGAAATTCAGACTTCGGCGCGTCTTCTGCTCCCGCCAGAATTGGCAAAGCATGCGATGAGCGAGGGCACCAAGGCCGTAGCGAAGTACAACGCATCACGCGGTGAGGCATACGCTCAGGGCGGTATTTAGGCAGGCAGACAACTGACAGAATCAACCAGACGATGCTGTCGATTCTACGATGATCAAAAGGTCAGAACTGCTCGTACAGACGAACTCTTTTCCATTTCTTGCTTTGTACCCTTCTCTCTTTCTTTTTCTACCAGAACAGCGACAGCTGTGCACTTTTATAGATTTAATTTGGGATAGTTGGGTTTCGTTCCAATGACGTCAAGTGCTAGAGGACGCGGCGTCGTGCGCTACTGAAATTGATACGTTAACTTCCCCATGCTTTATGTCTCCTATATATTTTCCCAGTTCAGAGTGTTGTGCTTTTCGCTGTTTGGCTTTCTTTTTGTAGTGTTCTCTTTCCTTCTGTTTGTATTTACTATGCCCTTGCTCGTATTAGCTGTTGGGCATCACCTGTGCTCACCAATGAGGGAGTCAAAGGGAAGAAAAATACAAATAAAAACTGGCAGCACACGTAGAAGGACAGCGAGAGGAGCGGCATAGAAACTTTATTCTTCCTTTAAAGGTTAGCTCCCAACGCGCTTCCCCATCCTTTTCTTGTGTCGCCTTGCGTTTTCTACCTCGTTTTGTGGTTGTTTTAGGGATGCAGAAATTGTGTGGACTGCTGAGGTGAACTTTTTTTTTTGAAGTGAGTAAGGTGCGCGGGTAATCAGTTGTATTAGTTACCTACAATTGTAGATGCTGTGGGAGAGGAAAACTGGAAAGCAGATGTATTCGGAAACAGGCGTTTTTCATGCACCACGCAGGACGCATTTACGTAGCAGCAATTGCTGAGAAGTATACAGCTGCTCTCGCGGAGCACCAACACCAGTTTTGAGGGTCAGTTGAATAACTCTATGACAGCCCTCAACGATCTTACCACTCAACGTTTGAAAAGGCCTGATAAGCGTACCGCACGGCGTGCTAGATTTCAAACCGTTTTCCTCTTCTGACGCTTTTAAAGGCAGTGCATTCGAGTACTTAATGAAGTTGTGTGATCTCGATAGAAAAGGCTACTTGCGTATCACACCTTCGCGTTTTGTAATTTCTCACTTCTCTTCCAAAGGTGCTCTTGCTGTTTCGTGCACGCGAGTGCGCAACAGGCCTGCTTTAAGGCTTCTACACTCGAGACTTACAAACCTCAGCAAAAAAGAAGTACACGAAGAAAGGCAACACAGCCTGCATTGCTGTTCTGTTGCATCCACTGGTTCTGTTACTTATGATGTATCACTGCTAACTGTGTGGCCACCATGGACGTGTTCGGTAAGCGTCACAGTCTCCTCGGTGGGTTTCTCTCCGTGGCCCCCGATTGGTACATCTGGCTCTGGGCGTACATCCTCACTACCGGCTCAGCTGCCTCCGTCATCTACCTGTCACAAGACATGTGGACACGCAACTACAAAGCGGTTGCGTACGGGCTTGTCTGTTGCAATCAGGTCTCCTCGTACGTCTTGCTCCTCTCTGATCCAGGTATTTATCCACGCGGCCAGCAGCAGCAAGATGAATCGCCCTCGTCATCGTCGCCGTCACCAGTAGTGCTCACTGAGAAGAAGATAGGCTCGTCAGGTTCCAATGCAGTCTCGTCAGCAACGGAGAACACAGATCAGCGTACCTATTGCCGTCAGTGCCACCTCTTCAGACCATCGCGCTGTTCTCACTGCTACGTGTGCGGAGTGTGCGTCCTCGAGCACGACCACCACTGCGTTTTACTTGGCGTCTGCGTCGGAAAGCGCAGCCTGCGGTGGTTTGTGTTGTACTTAATCTCCACGACCCTCCAGCTCTACGTCGGCATGTTCCTCCTCATCCTGTCCTTCCGTCGAACGCCTTTCGAGGGGGATTGGAAAAAGCTGCCACCGCCGGACGGCGCACGTGTTTGGACGCCCGAGGCGGCAGAGGCTTTCAGCAACCACGCAACGTGGTCCATATTGTACCACCTTGCGGTGATGGGGATCATTGCCCTTCTGATGATTCCCGTAACGCTGGGCACGGTGGCGTACGTGCTGCTGCCGCTGACGAACACCACGTGGCGTGAGGCACAGCACAACGGCATTCACCTGCGCAAGCCGGACACCTGTCGGAGGCACTTTTGGCTTACGCAGCTGTGCGTGAACGTGAGTAATATGCTGTGCCCCGGCCCGTCGCTGCTCTCCCCAGGGAACAAGAAACGTTAAAAACAAACGGGAAAAGAGGAAAAGAGTGCCCAACTCGTGGATTTCGCAACTCGGTTGTTGCTATCAGGCTTCATTCTTTCTCATCAATTTACTATGCTTAATGCACCTTGCATGCGTGTTTGCCGCTGCTATCGACTCCGAGGCGTATGCGTTAGCATTAATGCAACTATCAAACGAGAGGGTTTTTAAGAGAAAGCAAAAGACGAACATCCCCTTTTTTTCTTCAGCTTAACAACTTCATTTACGGCACTCAAGGTTTTGTGATCTTGCTGCACTCGGAATTGAACCGTCGCTCAAAATCACTGTTAAAAGAGCCTGGCTGGTTACGGTCAACAACAGTAAGAACAACGTACCTATCCACTTCACTTCTGACCTCTCATTTATTTTTGTATTCCCCCCCTCCCTCCCTGCCCGGGTGGTCGTAATGCAGCTTTTTAAACCGATTTTCTCTCGTCAGAAACGAAACGACTGCTGGTCCAGGAAGGAGTGGCAAATCGGACTCTAACTCCCTTTTTTCGTTTTTACTTCTGTTTCTCGCTTTGTCTGTTGTTACCAGAGTCTTTTGCTGCTGAAATAGTTTGCATGAAGCGCAAAGCTGCTTACCTGCGCTAGCACCTTTATCTGCCACCTCACCTGCAATTATTAGCTCTCCCCGAATACTTGCTTGGAAGACGAATAAGTAAAAAAAAAACCGCTTCGCCTGTGCGTTCAACTGAGTCAGTGCGAATCTCGTGGTCAATAAAGTAGCCGAGCCACTTTTCTCTTTTCCTAGAAATGGACACAGTCATGGCTTCCGGGCCTCTGGTGTCGTCGTACTACTGCCGCTACGATATCCCTAATTCTTCTGGCGCTGCGGGACGTACCAGCCTGGCGCCACGCCGGACAAGCCCCAGACTACCAGGTGAGGACAGGCCGCGGCAGAAGCCGAAGGAGTTGATCATTCCTGTCGTCGATCCACAGCTATATATGCACCGCCACAACTCATCGAAGGAGGCGCGTGGCACCTTCCGCCTAGTGGAACTGTGCGGTGTGAAGTTCTACTTCAGCGCGGACTTCTGGATTGGGACGATTCCAATGGGCATCACGGTGGTGCTGATCATCGCGAACATGGCGCTCGTGTGGGAGGAGATCGGGTGGCGGGAGTACGTTTTCACGCTTTTCGTGCTAGCCGCAACCTTCTCGTCCTACTTTTTCACCACCACAGCAGATCCGGGTATCTACCCTCGTTTGCGCAGCGATGAGAAGGATCCACTGGAGGGTGACATGCAGCTCGTCTTTTGTAGGAAGTGCCGCCTGCGCCGCCCACCGCGCTGCTCCCATTGCTACCACTGCAACGTGTGCGTCCTCGAGCACGACCATCACTGCACCGTCCTCGGCGGCTGCGTCGGCGTGCGCAATTTGCGGTGGTTTGTGCTGTACCTCCTTACCTGTTGCTCGTCGACGATGATTGGTGTGGTGTGGCTCTCACGCTCCCTCTACTTTGATCTCTACACCGACGACAACAGCGATGTAGCGAATGTGAATGCCACAATCACCGTGGCCAGCGTAACGTATGCCACTTACGCTGGCGGGCGACGCCGCTTCGACGATGACGCCGGCGGCGGCGGTGGTGACAGCCGCACCGGCCGTCACCTGTTAGAGCTGTTTATTCTTATGCTCGACTGCATTGTGGTTGTGTTGGTGGGAGCGATGTTGATGATTTACACTTACCTCATGCTTACCGACACTACTCGTCGTGAGTCGATGCGCAAGCAGAACTCGATCAAGGCGCTGCTGCACCCGACGGTAGTGTGGAAGAACATCAAGAAAGCGGTACACCCGCCGCCGTCGCTGCTGAACTCCGACGTGCGCGAAGACGAAGATGCGTCACATCTCGTGTAGAGAAGCAAGATTGCGCTAGAGATTCTGACCGTCTCTCTTTTTTTTTTATTACTTTTTAATTCTCAGTCTTTCTCACGAAGACGCGCTACTGCTCGAGTGTACGTTCAGACATGTAACAGTACTTTTTTTTTAGTCAAGTGAAGTGTTTTGCTCACTTTCTTCACCCAATTCTACACTGTTGCCCATACGAGATCAGTACCGTCGCTTTTTGCACATCTCTCTTTTTTTTCTCTGTTAGCACCTTTATCGCCAAACAGAATTTAAGATGACTCTGAGTCAAGGCGATGCTACCAGGCTTTTCAGATTCGCGTAAAGCAGTAGTTGCTGCTGCGTGCGCCTAGACTACGTTTAGAGCATTTCTTCTACCTATGTGTTCACGAACGCGAGTGTTGGGTGGCCTCGCTGTTGCAAATGCTGTAGCGACAAAACACACACACAAAAAAAAAAGACTGTCGCCCTTGCCCTTGTTATAATCAAATTTTCTTTCCAGCACCGATGGAGTACCCATTTGTCTTAAAACTATTTGAATAGTCAACATTTATCCTCGTTCTCCCTTTCTTTTTTCTTTTTTGCTTTACAAAACTGATCTTTTCAATTTGCATGATCTAGAAAGATCGACTGCTCTAACGGCACACGCTGTTGGGTAACAGGGTACCTTTGAGCCTATTCTTTTTTTTTTTTCTTCATCATTGCGGTTGTTTTACTTGACAAATTGCTGTTTTAAAAAACTATTGACTCCTCGCTCTCGATTCCTCTCCTTTGCAAAGTTTTTTTCTTTCATTCCTGCTTCGAGTACGTTGTTCCTCCATTCGCACCATCACGTTGTCCCTCGTTTATATCTGCGCGCGCGCACACACACACACACACACACGTACAAGCAAACAACAACAATCATGTCCGCCTCGAAGCTCCCCCGAACGGAATCGGACTCATGGTCGATGATGCCGTCCACGATGCACGGCGGATTGATGGACACGGCCACCGCTGCGGCGGGACCGACGCCGTGCGACACCTGCGACACCACCACGCAGACAAACATCCCCGTTGGCACATCGGTGCCTCGCGACACTGACAATCACAACAGCAATGACGACGATGGGTGTTCGTCACAGGTGTCACACGATTCGTGGGTGGAGGTGACGGAGGCGGAGCTGCAGTCGCCGTCGACCAATCCACCCACTTCTTGTTCTGGTGCTGCGGTAGAGGTGCAGCAGTGGATAAATCCTCTCTTTTCCAGACCGTGGCCACAGCGCAACATGTGAAGGTGCAGGAGGAGCCCTCCGGTTCACACTTCTACACGAAGGAAGACGCTGCGGAAGCCGATGAAAAAGAAAACGAGGAGGAGACTGCCCAAGGCAGCTCCACAGTCTTGCGAGTGAAGACAAACGATGAAGTCGCGGCTGCGGGCCCGGAGCAGCCAAAGATGGACATCGATGCATTCTTCGATGGGCTGACGCTCTCGAAAACCTACGATACCACCAACACCGGTACCGACAACGCATCGGTGACGGAGCGTGAGGCGGCTGCGCGGGTGCTGGCGTCCTTCGACACCGTCGACTCCACCGACGATTTCACCAGCCTCCCGACGGAGGAGCAGACGATCGACCTCGAGTTTGTGCTGTCGTCGCTGCCAGCTGGACGTGAAGCTGAAGCACCGATGCAGAAGGGCGACAGCACGCATCACCAGCAGCATGCGAGGAAGTCCGCGAAGACAGCCATCCCGACGCCCACCGGTGCAACGGAGGTACTGCGCCGGCGTATAGTGGCCGAGGACTGGATGCGGACGCTGCGCGGGCCATCGGAGCTGACGCCACAGGAGCGACTGGAGGTCTTTCAGGCCCTTTTCGGCGACCCGAGCGATGCCCCCATTTCGGCGGAGCGCTTCAAGGAGATGATGGTGCCGTATGAGCGCCATTGCGACTGCCTTGGTGCCTCCTACGGCTTCCATCATCGTGGCTGCTGTTTTTGCCCGGGGAGTGAGCTGATTTCCTGAAAAATCGCAACAAATAGTTGCACCATTTTTCTTTACTTTTCTGGCTTTCCCTTTGTACGCTGGCTGCTTCGCTCCTGGGCATGAGCAAGTGTATCTTCGAGATTGAAGGTCTGCTTACTGTGTTTTTAGTACCTAATTTCCAGCGCACTCGCTTGGTGTTCTTGCTGCCGTTTTTCAAATGTCTTCTCTCAACACTTCTTTTTCCCTTGAAAGGGGTTTTATTCGTGTGTTTCGACAAATAAGTGCTGCTTTCAAAACCTGTTTTCTTTTTTACCACTCTTTTTTTTTTTTGCAACTGTTCAGGAAGACTTTTTCTTCTGTATTACCCCCTTTTCAGTTGTGCTTTCACTATGCTTTTAGGGAGCTAATCAGAGTATATCCAGAAAGGAAAAAAAAAACGCCAACTGTCCCCTCCACATCCACGCCCTTAGAAACGCGGTTCGCGGGCGCATATCATCGTCAAATTGTTGCTCTCGCGCAGCGCTGGACACCATGCTACAATTTTTTTTTTGTTTGTTTGCTTGTTTTCAGGTTTCTCCTTTACGCCACACCCTTTGTCCTACTTTTCCCCCATTTCTCTTTGATGTTTGTGCTGTTTCAAAAATCAAGTGTTTACGTATATTTTAGTGAAACTACGGGAAAAACGAAGTGATACCATGTTATGTGCTTGTCTGCTTTGAGAGAGTTTCTACTCGGGTTTTATCATGTGATGCACGTAGATACCTGTAATTGCAGAATAAAGGGGGGGGGCGTTTTCCACCTTCGATTCGAAACGGGTTCTCACGAAAGTTCCCAACAGTGAGATGAGTGAATCCATGTGTCGTGTTTGTTCTGGGCTTCTCGCAGAAGGTTCTCGTCCAGGAAAGTTTTTTTCATTCTCTCCTCTTGTTGTTTCCAACTGTCGACGTTCTTTTCGTTTGCCTTTCTTTGACATGATCTCACGTCACTTACACCATTCCTTTCTCTGGCCTCATTGCCGCGCGCCGTGCTCTTAAATATTGCGTTGCAACACCCCAAAAACTCACGCAAATACCGATAATAACAACAATAACGACGAGTACAGTTTACAGTGGACAAAGCTATCATTGATTTAAACACAGTCTTTCGTGCCAACCCACCAAAAAAAAAAAAAAGGCAGTTTGCTTTCATTCTCTGCCAAACGTCTTGTTTTGCCTTTCCCATTTTTTCTCTTTTTCACCAGCTCTGCCCTTTTCTCTTTTCGTGTGTGCATTTCTCCTGATTTGCCTTATTCCCTTCTTTCATTTCCACACACACATTCTCTCTCTCTATCTATATATCTATCCATATATACATATATCTACATATATATATCTACATATATATATATATATATATATATATATATATATATACGTATATTTATTTAAACACAAACACGCAAACACACACACACACACACACAAGGAACCATTGCAATGGCCTACACAGCAGCCAAGTACGTGGTGGGCGGCAGCTTTGCCGCATTCTGCACCATGGTTGGCTTCGGGTACACCAACCCCGCGTGGACGCAGCGCCGCTTCGACCCCTCAAAAGTACCGCCGCTGAAGCACGACACCGTCCCGACACGTGAAATGTGCGTCGAGCAGCTCGCCGGCTACAATGCCGCCGACAACGCGCTGGATGTGCTGGTGATCGGTGGCGGTTGTGTCGGCGCCGGCACAGCCCTCGACGCTGTAACGCGCGGCCTCAGCGTCGGCCTGGTCGACATGGGCGACTACGCTGGTGAGACGAGCAGCCGCAGCACAAAGCTGATCCACGGTGGTATTCGCTATCTGCAGAAAGCTGTTTTTCAGGCCGACCCGATGCAACTGAAGCTAGTCGCCGAGGCGCTGCGCGAGCGCACGATTATGATCCACCAGGCCCCGCACCTGTGCCAGAGCCTCCCTACGCTCGTGCCGTGCTATCACGCCTTCGACATTTTCATGTACTGGTGGGGCACGAAGCTGTACGACGTCCTCGCTGCCATGTACGGCGGTACCCTCCGCTACTCCCACTTCCTTTTTCCATACGACACGATGAAGGCCTACCCGAAACTGAAGAAGACGGACCACGACAACAACCCGCTGCTCGGCTCCGTGCGTTACTATGATGGGCAGATGAACGACGCCCGGCTGTGCTTCCTCGTTGCGATGACCGCCGCTTCTTACGGCGCCGCCACGGTGAACTACGCGAAGGTGAAGGCGATTGAAGTGGTGAAGGACAGCAAAGGCGACGAGGTAGTGCACACCACGGTAGAGGACACGATCCGTAAGAAGACGATGGAGGTGTACAGCAAGTCTGTCATTAACGCCGGTGGTCCGTTCAGCGCTGAGATTGAGCACCTGGCGAAAGGCGCCGAGCCAAATCTGGACATGTTCCCCGCCTCTGGCACGCACGTCATCATCGACCGCAAGTACTGCCCGAAGGAGCACGAGGCCATGGTCATCCCCTCGAACGACGGCCGCGTCGTCTTCACCATCCCGTGGCTCGGCGGCTGCCTCATTGGGACGACGGATCACAACTGCAAGGTGCAGTCGAACCCGCCGACAGAGAAGGCGGACGTCGATTTTCTTTTGAAGAACATCGTACCGTACGTTGGCGACGTCCCGAAGGACGCCGTGAAGTCAAGCTGGACCGGCATCCGCCCCCTCGCCACACCCAAGACGCACGTCGTGAAGGCCGGAGGCACGCAGAACATTGTCCGCGAGCACGTCATCACCGTGAATGAGAAGACCCGCATCTTAGACATCGCTGGTGGCAAGTGGACGACATACCGCAAGATGGCCGAGGAGGCCGTCAACGAGCTGTCTCGCACATTGATGAAGGACCGGGTGGAGTTCAAACCGTGCTGCACGATCGACATGGTGATGGTTGGCGCGCGCCACCTCGATACGGTTCCCGAGACACCGGCGGCCGGTATCCCGGACGACGTCCACCGGCACTGGCGCAACAACTACGGAGATCGCTACCACGCCCTCGCTGCGATGGTCGCCGAAAACCCTGCGCTGCTGAAGCGGCTTGACAAGGACTCGCCGGTGGTGGAGGCAGAAGTCATTTACGCTGTGCGCAACGAGCACTGCGAGAAAGTTATGGACTTCGTTGCCCGCCGCACCCGCACGGCATTCGTGAACACCGCCCAGGCAGAGCGCATCACGCCGCGTGTGGCGGAGCTGATGGGGCAGGAGAAGGGCTGGGGCATCACCCAGCGCTTCTCGGAGAAGATGGAAGCCTCGAACTATCTTAGCTCCTTCAAATGGTAGAGAGACGTGGCAAGGGTGAGAAGGTTCAACAGCAAGAAGAGGGGACGTTGAGAGAAAACGAATATAGAGTGCTTACGAGATAAAATGATCCTCCAGCAAAGAGAACATGCGTTTTGTTGAATAGCGTTGCTTTGTTTTTCTTTTCAGGCGTGTGTGTGTGTGTGTGCGTCTTGCGGGAGTCGTTCGTTTACTAATCAGTTTCCTTTATTCTTGAAGCTTCCTTTTCTACAGTTTTTTAGATGGCATGTCAGTGAATCAATATCGTCGTTTCCGAAAACCAACAACAACAGCGAAGGTGTAAGGCAGAGTGAGGGTGGTGGCCCCGGTGTGAGTGTGTTTTCTAATCCTTTTTTCTCTCGTTTGCTACCTCGACTATATTCAAAGGTACATCCTGCTTTCACTGCACCTTTTCGTGGCAAGGATATCTACTACTACGTTGCTTTTCTTTTCTCTGATATTCATAAACAGAGAGGACGCACCATGTTTCTGTTACTTTTCTTTTATTTGCTTACCTTGTGCAATTCAGCGACCCTCTTTTTGTGTGGACTGTGCAGTGGTGACACATGTTAGCACAGGGGAGTTGTGTCCAGCAATTCGGCATGAAAATATCTTTTCATCCCCTTTCCCTCCTTTCCAGGTGGCCGCGTTTGCTGAGCAGCTGTGCACGTTTTTTTTTTTTAGTGTGTGTGTGTGTGTGTGTTGGTGTCCGTGTGTCGACGGCGACCAACAGCGTTTTAAAAAAGACCAGTACGTGCGGTCTTTTCCGCTTCCACTATTCTCGCATTTTGGCGTTTCACAGTGATTTCTTTACGCGCCCCATCGTTCTGTGTTTGGCGCCTCAAAAAAAAAAAAAAGAGGGAGAGCAACAAGAGGGAAAAGAAAGAAACGGTGCCTCCCTCAAAAATACAAAACGCAGCTTTCTAAGTGTCCCATCTTTTTTTTTTTTTGCCGACTTTGTCTTCGCTACTAGTCGTGCGGTGGTGCACAGCAGCACCGTTTTTCTTTTTGTCTGTTACTTTTCACTAGGGTTTTCTTTTTCTATTAAGTTGGGCACGAAGAGATACTCAACTTTTTTCTTTCTTCTTCTTCGCTTACTTTCGCCTCTTTCGCATTCTCTGTTGTGTGAGAGCTGCTCTCTGCACGCTTTTGCCCTGACTTCTCAAAACCAACGCTGTGTGCCTCATCCCTTCATTCACTTCCTCTGTAAAGCAAACAAAAACTCTTTTCTTTGCTTTTTCTATAGATCTTGCTGCTTTTGTTTTCGTGTGTGTGTCGGCTTAAAATCTTACTCTTGCGGACTTCAACACATATACACATGTATATATATATATATATATATATGTGCCTGTGTGTATGCATTACCAGTAGTGACGTTCCAGTTTTTTTTTTGCTTTTAGTAAGTCTTCCATGTGTACTCTCGTGCCTGCTCCTCGCGCGTATATCATCTTGTATTGTTTGAAGCCGGGGACTTCATACACAATCACATTCTACTGCGCACATATATAAATATAAATATAAATATATATATATATATATATATATATATATATGCGCAATAGCTAAAGGTTTGTGGTCTGCCTTTATTTACTGCTCATCCACGGCATTCGAAAAAAAAAAGAAGAGAGTTCCCATTGTTTGTTTTATTTGACTCTTCTCGAGGGGAAAGAGGCTGCGAGGGAAAAAGGGCAGCACAACTCAAAAGCGAGCCGCTTTGTTCGATCGTCTTGATACTCACATCATGAAGTAATTTTCGCTTTTTATTTATTTACCGTTACGGCTTCACTTTGACAAACGATTTCGTCAGAAGAAGTAAAAAAAGAAAAAAAAATCGACTCCTGTCTGATCAAAGGGAATAGAGAAGGGGGGGGGAGGTAACAACTCATTGGACATAGTCAAATTCTACCATTTTGATGTCATTCCTCTTTCTTTGGGTCAGAAATGCACTTAAACAGTTTTGCTCTGGAGCCTCTTGAACACGATTCGCCTTAAGCTCACGTCGTTACGAGCTGTCAAAAGAAAAATAGCATGTCGTAAAGACAACGGTTTATTGATTATGTCTGACGACTTTGCTTTACCTTTTTGATTTCTTTTTTTTTTTCGGTTCGAATGGTCATTGTTGTCGGGGTGTGAAGCGTGCATGAGATGTGCACTGTGTCGATGCTACGTGTGATACCCTATTTCGTAATAAAAAACGACCTTTTTCTTTTGCATTCGTCAAGTGCAACTGCTGGCTTTCAACAAAGACATCTTCCCCTCTTTTGGCGTCGAAGTGGAAGAAAAGACGTACGCGTCCGACCGCTACGTTATTGGTAAGTTTAATCTTCACTGCTTAATCGATCCTCGACGTCAGCGTGACACCAGGAACACCTAGCAATCACTGCTTTAGGCCTGAAAAACGAAGCGTGGGCCCCGTAGTTTAAGAAAAATGCGCTGCCTTTAATATTCTACCATTTCTTTACCAAAAGAAGAGCGATATCAACCACGAATTGGGTAACTTCTTGACAGCACGTGAGTTATCAGCCGAATAGTCGTGTGTATTTCCTACCTTCAACCCTTTGTTGTCCTTTAAATATCCTTGCGTAATTTGAGCAGTCAGGTCTTAAAAGCGAAGTTGCTTCACGCAACTTCCCCCTTTGACTTTTTTTTTTGTTAATAAGACTGTTGAACAACAACAGAAGAAAAAACGAGCTGTGACTGTCATTATTAGCTTGTTACAACTTGCGGTTCCTGTCATACACCAATCTCTTTTTTTTTTGTTTTTGGTTGCAGAGCCGTTTGATGAGTCACTCTGTGACTAGATACCGCTCTTCTTGTTTAGCATGCATCAAAGTATTCCAACAGTTTAACTCATTAGCACTGCTTTCTTAGGCCTTTAGCGTTTTGCTTTACCAACAATTCTGTTCCCTTCAGTGTAGCTCCCTGAAAGGAAAACAGCTAGTAAACGAAGCTTTTTTTTTTTTAAACATTTTAGAGCCTTTGTGTGCGTGTGTGTCTGTATCTATCCGACCATTCAATAGCAAGCTCAAACATGGCAACGGCTGCTGAGCTCGGGGCTGGTGGCGTGGATGTCACTGGCAAGCCCATCTTCGTCGCTACGGAGCACACCCGCTACGCCGCCAGTACCGATCGCGAGCTATCGGATCAGGAGCAACTGGCGTGGAAGTCCTTCCAACTGTGGCGCACCTCCATGTCGATTGAGCGACGTGACTCTGTGTACCGCACCATCACTAACTCCGACTACACCAACTTCAACATCACGCGTCACATGATGGGTACGCCGTTTCCTGTCATCGATTACAACCCCTCCCTCATCGACTGCTTGGCGGGCATACGTCTCTACGAGCACGGCTTCTCAGCTCTCGTGGCGCTCGGGTACTCGAACTGGATCCGCTCGAAGCCGTCTACGCGCAACATGAAGATGCTCGGCCCCGCCTCCTTCGGCGTCTCCGGTGGCACGTTTATTATGACGGAGCTGTGCTTCTGCTACCGTAGCATGTTCCGCCTCTCCGGTTTCCTCCCTAACGACTACGAGTGCCGCAAATTCGGTGTCATGGAGACGAAGGAGCGTCTGGAGCGCAAGAAGGATATGTGGTCCAAGTACAACGCCTACAAGAAGGAGTGGTGCCGCCGTTTTGATTACCACGTCTACGGTATCCGTCCCGGCGAGAACTTCAGTCTCTTCTCTGCTTGCTGGTTCCCGGCGTGGGAGGCGTCGTACGGTAAGATCACGGACTACCCGTTGCGCAAGAATCCGTATTTCCTCAGCTCTACACCATTGCGGGAACTTTATATCGAAAGTCGCCACACGCAGGACACGCCAACATCGGACGCCGCACCGCTGACGCACGCTCGGCCGGAGGTAAAGTACGTCTTCCGCGGGCCCATCAACGCGGAGAAGAGCACCAAGGCCGCCGAGTCTCAGAAGTAAGTGGTTGGATAGGTAACATTATTTTGCTTTTACCAGTCTGGTCGGCTTTTCCATCTGCGGTGCTTCAACGGTTACGTTTTCAAACCTGCGGTTCTGTGCTGTTGTTTCTTGTACAGTTGACATTCTCTCTTTTTTTTTTTAGTTGCTTACTGGTGTTTTGATGTTCCAACTAGTACTTTTTTCTCTATTATAGGAATAGGTTCGCTAGGCGGACACAAATAGAGGTGATTTCTGTGGGTGTCATGTGTGGAGAGAGGTCGTCGACGCTTTTTCGTGCGTGAAAGCTTGAACGAAGCGTTCTTGAGTGTACACACACCAATCTAAAAGCCAAAGAAAGAAAGAAAGCAACACTCAGGTGTCTTGAACAGGCTCAAATCTCATACATACAAGAACAGTTGAGCAGCAGCCTTTCTGTGCGTTGACAAGGCGTGGTGGTGAAACGCACCAGGTGCCTGGCCTGCCGCCTTCGTAGCTTTGGCGCTTTGTCGTGACCTCCACGAACCTACGCTTGTATTTGAAAAGGAGCTGCTTTCGCACGAAATCTTTAATGACGTATCGAGTGCTACTTGAAGCGAATAAGTATACTGTCAATTTCCAAAGGGCAATTTACAACATGCCAACTTTTATGTCTTTTGACGGTCGACCCAACCTAACGTTGCCTTTTTCTGATACCTCTGTTTATCTTCCTGAATACTAGAAGTGTGTTCTACATTCATTTAGCAGTCGCGCAATTACCAACCAAAAAACAACAACAACAACAACAACAAAATTAAAAATTCACTTGTTCGTTCATACCACCACACATTTGATGTGTTTCCTAGCAGCGTTTTCGGCAGCCCAACTTTCCTTAGAATCGCATTCTGCTTTTTCCAAACTTTAGAAACTGTCATAGAAGTACACACGCGTACACACGCGTACACACACACACACACACACACACACAACGATAAACAGCAACAGCTCAGCTTCGACGTACGTATGCAGAACTCGTCATGTGTCAACGTCACACCAAGCCTCGACGACGTCGTGCAGCAGGCACTGCACGCCCGTCATCGCGACAACAGTAACAAGAAGAACGATGGAAGTGGCGACTACGTCTCAGCATCGCCTCCGTCGCCAGGCGCAGCAGTGGCCTCCCGCTCACTTCTCTCACAACTTTCGGACCCCCAGAATCCACTCGCGACGGAGCTGGCGCGGGCACCCACTATACAAGGATTGCACAAGCTCTGCCATGCTTTTGTAGAGCGCTACCACACACCCGACGCGTTGCTGCTCGATACGGCGTGGTGGACCGGTGAGACTGCGCGGATGCGCCACTGCAGCTTATCTAACGTGCATTTTCAGTCCAAGCTGCTCCCCTCCACAACTCTAACTTCGGCAGAGCGAGAGGAGCTGCTTCGGCGTACAGCACAGCTTCTGCGAGCGACGCATCACATCAGTACACCGGTGGAGCTGCACAGTACTACGGCCACCATCAACACGGCCACCACTTCTTTCAGCGGCAACCTTGCTCTCCACGGTAGGACACGGCATCTACCAACGACTTCCTCAAATACGACGCCGCATGTCGCTGGTCTGCTACCGGCCCACCCGCTACACCCTGAAGACGGTGGTGAGGCAGGTGTGCTGTGCTTCGATGACTCGACGGTGCTGCCGAACGAGCAGGAGGGTAACTGGGCGAGTTTGGAGCTTGACGGAGACAAAGAGCTTCAACGCAGCAGTGAACTGCATGGCCGAATACGGAAGGAGGAAGAGTGCTTGCGTGTGCTGGAGGCGTGGATACTGCACGCGGCGGCAACGGACGCAGAGGGAAGCGAGGCAAAAAGTGAGGGAAAGGGCAACACGAACGAAGAGGTGGATGCACTGTGCGAGGAGAGCCTCGCCTACGTGCTGCACCACAGACCAGAGCTGGTAACACGGCATGAGGAGTTGTTTGAGGTGCTGCACCTCATCGCTCTCAGCATATGCAACAACCCTTCGGAGAAGTGGACGGCAACGGCCTTTACGCTTTTCCAGGCCCTGCCACCGCGCGCACAGCTCGACTTCTTGCACCACCTTCTTGCCAGCTTTGCGGAGAGCGTCCCTCGTGGCGAGAAAAAGGACTTGGCACTGTTGACCTTTGTGCACCACGTTCTCTGTGAGTTTCCTGAAAATTGGTTATCACTGCTGGACGCCGAGGTCACTGACGTCTTCCTCGGCGTGGTAGCCTTCGTGGTAATTCCATTCGCCGCGGTGCTGGACGTGGTTGACCCTACCGCGGGCTGGCTGGTGCAATGGTGCACACGACCGTCGTTGCTGCTTGCCACCCGCGCCCTTGCGCAAGAGCACGCTGAAATACTTGAGGGTCTCTGTACAGCTGCTAAATTCCGGTCGTCGCTGCCGTCCTCGCACGCAACGTGCGTATTGCTGCACGTCCTCCCGCATCTATGTAGACTCTCAGTCAATGATGCTGCCACTGCCTCTTCTGTGCCAGCGCGACGTAAAGATTCAAAGAAAGACGCACAGGAGACGCCTTGGGTTGCACTCTTCCAAGATCTTCAACAGTCATTGAGTGCGAATTATGCGAGATTTAACTCTGCTGTTTATGAACTCGCCAACTGCTCTCTTTGCAGCTGCGCAGTACACCTTCCATGGTCGGCGAGAGAAGTGTGTGTGGCGAACCTCGTTCAGACGCTCCAGCAATGGCTAGCCCATGGGTATGAAGACAAAGCGGCGGCGGCAGCGGCAGCAGCAGCTAGATTGAGTATGCCCCTTGTCTTTTCCTTTCAGCTTCTTACAGAATTGCTATACAAGCGGGGTCGAGAAGAGACGCAATTTTCAGCTACTCTGTGGGAGTTTCTCGATGGACCACTGCGCGAGCAAATGCAGGCCGCCGTTACGGCAATCAGTGCGTGTGCTGCTGCTCTCGTTGACACCGATCAGAATTCTGATGCTAAGCCGGCCGAAACGACGCTTCCTTTTGCGTCAAATGACGTGCTGACTTCACTGCAGCAGTGCTGGGAACGCCTTCTGTGTTGCCACACCGATCGCTTGCCCCACACCCTCGCTGCCGTAATGGAGGACGTTGTAGCTGTGTCGCGCACCGACACGTCGCGGGATACTAACACTCCTTACACCCGATTGTTTACGTGGCGCACGTTGATCGCGCTTTCTGCAACGGTGCAGGGATGGTCCGCTCTGCGGCCGCACCTGCGTCAGCTCTCAGCGACACTTTCCTCCACTTCTTCTAATTCTACTAATGCTGCTGCTTCTGTTTCTACGGATAAACCGTGGGCAGCACCACTGCTCCGGGCTCTTCTTCGGTTCTCGGACAGTACAGCGCTGCCGCTCGTAGCGGCCTCATCCTCTACACGAGGACCTCTGTCAGGACAGAAGCCGGCCAAGTCGAAGAGTCCGCGTGCATCATTGTACGAACACGTGCACTTCTTTTCCCCTAACTGCGTTGCTCTCCTTCAGCGCTGGTCTACCGACGCGGCGGCGCACGCCGGCCTCCTCGCCGCAGCCCACGCGGCTGCCCTGTACTTTCTTCACTGCATTCAAGGAAAAAGAAGAGCGGAGACCGGCACTTCGAATGAAATGAGGCCGCTGCTTCTGTGGCCGGTGGAAGCTTACCCTGACGCCGGCAACTCTAAGTTGTCTCACGGCGAGGACAGCGCAGCCAGCAGTCTCAATGCGCGATCGCTGGCGTGTTATCAGTCTCTGGTGCTGTGGCTTGCCTGCACTGCGCTCCCCTCCACATCGACAGCAGCGGACGCACGGTCCGGGTGTGCGAGCCACGCGGACGAAGCACTAGATGCTCTTTGGCAGCAGCTGGAGGACCTGTGGCTCACCCCAGCGGAACTGCTTCAAAAAGAAAAGGCAACGACGGGGGAGCCGCCTGCGTCCTCTGCTGTTTCCCAGCGGCTTTCACGACGGGGCCGCCGGCCGCAGCAAACCTCCGTAACTTCCTTCCGTTTGAAGAAGAATCACTCCTATGTTTGCTGTGCGCGTTGGCGCTTTGTCTCCTTGTCCGGCCGTCCGCCGAGTACGCGGCATGGCTTAGCCGCGACGTCGTCATGCGGCGTCTGCATCCGCTGCGACGTCTCTCCGTTGCGCGCCGTGGCGTGGACCCGGTGTACTTCATGGTGCGCTACATCACCTCTGGGAAGGGCCGCAGGCGTCTGCCAGCAATTTTGTTGGACGGGTGTGCGGCGGAGTTAACGGTGGATACTGTGGTTGACGTGCGTGATTTTACGGAGGGCGAGGACCTGCCAGCAGGGGAGGTGGCGCAAGCTGTGGACGAGGGCGCCGTCACGGAATTACTGCAGGCGGCGTTTCCTCTTCTTTATCCGTCAGCTCTGCAAGAGAGCACGCAACTTGTTACGCGGTCGCGCACACCTGAGGCATCAGCCAAATGCAGCACTGAAAGGACGTCATCCATGTGGTCACACCGGTTAGCGACACTTGCAAGGACGCTACTGGGCCATCAAAACGTGCTGCGCACCACCCCAATCGCACTGCAACAGCTGCTCGCTCTCCGAACACCTGAGGAGTGGGATTGCTTCATGAATTACAACGAGCGTGCCATCTCCGTGAGCAAACTGATTGAGATAGATTACCCCGCGGTGGCTACCGCGCTGCGCACCGCGCACGTCGATGTCGTGTACCTTGCGTTGCTGTGTGTCTCGTCGTGGCTGCGGTTGCCGGTTACACACGTGACACCGGCGCGACGCAAGCTGGCCTGGGCTGCACTGCTATACTTCGCACACAACGGTGTCTCGGCGTACGACGACTTCGTGGTGCGCAGCCTGGCTGCGCAGGTGGAGCGGCTGCAGCGCGAGAGCGAGCTGAGCGTGGAGGAGGCCGTTCTGTTCCCTCAGTCGCGTGCCCTGCCCGTACCGTCGTTGCTCTTTGCGCTACTACTCGTGAAACCTTTTGTACTGGCCACGTCGTGAAGTGTTCGTTTGCCAGCAATTGTGCGGTGGGCGCGTTTTGGCAAATGTGCGATACTGTGTTTTCGTTCAGCAAAAAAAAAAAAACAGTTTTTTTTCCTGGTTTGTGTCTATGAAATCGATATCCACATCTCGCAGCAATCGTGAGAAGCGAACAAACGGGAATCCTACGTGGATCACATGTGCTGATTATTTGCCATAAATAAAATGTAAATCCGAAACGAATGTAGCAAAACAGCAAAGGTGCACCGAATTCAACTCCGACACCTAATCTCTTTTCACTTAGTCTTCGTAAAATAACCTTGTTCATCAGTAGTTTTTGCTCCGCATTTCGGTTTCCCTCACTGTGGACCTTCATCGGTACAAAAAGGCAACGCACCTTCTTTCTATCATCGGTAGCGCCACTACTGTTGCAACTGCACGCACACACACACACAGCAACAACAACCTTTTCGCACCTTTCACTTACCGACAAACAACCTGCCGCGATAAAGCTCTTTCTCCTCTTTTATTTAACCCTGCAACTTTTTCTTTTACATTGTAGTCTTTTGACTCTTGATAGCTTGCCACTTACAGTAATTCACAGCTTCAGACTTTTACGACACGAATTGCAGTTTACTATATTTTATTTTTGATAATTGCGTATTGTGTGCGTTCTCTTCGTTCCAACAACACCTTCTCGATCAACTAGTGCTTATCGGCCACTCGTCACAACTATCATGGCGCACTCCTTCCCAGCAGAGGCGCACCCGCACGACACAGACAGCGTAGTCTGCGTCCATGAGACGGTCGAGCCGAGCAACGATTCCATAGCTGCTGCCGCCACAGCCGCGGCGCCCCACGCCAATCCTGCGCCGTCCGACGAACTTCTGGAGCATGTGAAAGTTGCGCAGACCATCATCCGCGACATCTTCGGCCGTTTCCCCGCCACACAAATCGGTCTCTCTTTCAACGGTGGGAAAGACAGCGTCGTCATGTTCGAGTTGATCCGTCGCACGGTCCCGCTGGAGGTGCTGAAGCAGTGTTGCATTTTTGTGATTGACCTGCGTGATGAGTTCGACGAGGTTCTTGGCTTTCGTACCCGCTACATGCGCGAGGTGGGCAAGGACCTCACCTTGGTGCACCAAGAAGCCACTGTCGACATGCGGGAGAGTCTGTGGAAGCTGCTAGAGAAGCGGCCTTTGAAGGCTGTTTTTATGGGCACCCGCAAGACGGATCCGCACGGGAAGTACCAGCAGAACCCGGTGCAAGCGACGACCGCGGGCTGGCCAGACTTCTTACGCGTGTGCCCGCTCTTCAGCTGGTCGGTGCACAGTATTTGGGAATATACGCGGCTCCACCACATCCCGCAGTGTAAGTTGTACGAGGACGGCTACACATCGCTGGGCAACGTGTCCAACACCTCCCGTAACCCGCAGTTGCGGAGGGACGATGGCACGTACCGCCCGGCTTGGGAATTGGCTTCGGTTGATGGAGAGCGTAATGGGCGCGACTGCGATTCCTAATCAAGCCGCAGTACCACCATAGCATGCTTTTCCAGGAGCTTGCTGACTCAGTCTGCAATCAAAAACAAAAAAAAAAAGAGCTTTGCTTGTGTATTTTTTTTCCCCTTCTCTCTGGTGAGGGTGAGTTGCTGTGTTCCGCTCTAAACCACTGCCTGTTGAAAGTGCTTTTGTTCGAGTCGGAGGGAGGAGGGGAAAGATATGTACGTTTTTTTTTTTTCTCAACTTTTAGCTCGCAATCTCTGGCGTTTTGCTTTGCAGGCTTTAGAGACGAAAAACCGCTATTACAACTCCTTTTTTTTTCTTCTTTCCCAGACGCACCAATAATAATTAACACAATGCACTACTGTGTTTTCACCTAAGTAAAGCCTACCAACACTCTTTGCTGCTTGCCGTGTCGTAATGCAAGTGCACTAGCTACTCCAAAGCGTTGCTGCTTTCAATGACGTTTATGACCGATTTGTGGTTTGTTTGTTTTGCGTTGTTGATGAGTTTTTGTTTTTCTTCATTGAGAGGGGACTTCTTTTTGTTCTGTTGTCACATTCTCTGCTCTCCTATTTCAGTTATTTCTTTGGTTGCTAGAATCAGGCGCTTCGTGGTAAAAGTGGCCGGTAATGTTGCAAGTGAGACGTTTCGACCCAGCGAGATCGGTGAAATGGAAAACAACGCCACCATTCCTCACTATCCCACACACACACACGATTATTTGTTGTTCTTTGAAGTGCAATCGTTTACGTTTGTATGCACCCTCGCATGCCCACTTCTGCTGGTTGAGCAGGTGCACGATTGAAGCAATGAAGGCATCCAATTAGAATATTAAAGAAAAAAAAAACAAATCGCGAAGAGGAGAAACGCACTCTATCACAATCAGTTGCAAACCAACACAGCAAAAAAAAAAAAGAGCTCAAGTGGCTTCACTCTAGTCTAGTAGTGCGTTATTGGTCGAACGCTTTGCTTTACCGCGACGAACAGGCACAGCCAACTTGCTTGAAACACTGAATGTCTGCTCAGAGTTTCTGAAAAGCAATCGGAGTTAATTTCTTCTGCCATGAATACACCGGCACATTCCCGCGATAGCCTTTGCAGCATTTCTCAAGTGTAATTTGATAGCCGAACGTTTATTATCGAATTGCTTGAATGCTACTTTTGACGATCTTCTCTTTTTTCTCTTGGATTACTTTGAACAACTTAGTTTTTTTTTTTGCAGCTCGAAGAAAACTGTAAAGCACATCAGTTTATTTTCTTTGACCATAGTATTCTTGTCCTCTGTTTCTATCAGACAGTTGTGCACTAGGAAACACACACACACACACACTTTGATTTGACTAGTCCTAGGCATTCTTTCATTGAGCGGTCATGAGCGGTGTTGCTTTCAATGCCATGTGGACGGCGCCACCGCCTCCATCGTACACCGACACTGTCAGCGTTGACCCAACGGACTACGCTGTACTGACGACCAGCCGCGGCGACGAGGCGGTCGTCCACAAAGGATGCCTCGCTGAATCACCAGTGTTGCTCTTTTGTTTCCGCAAGCGCGTCCCGTTAAACACAGAGGAGGTCACCGTGGAGTTCGTTGCACCGCCAGACGCAACTACTACGGCAGAAAATGTAGGGTCCACCACGTCGTTCTTTACACACAGGCATCTGTCTCTGCGCTTAGCTGAGGGTGACCTGCCTACGGGGGTGAACTCATCTGTTCCGGTCGACGGCAGGGATGCAGCGAACGCGGCAGGTGATGACCTGAGGCACCTCGTCGCTGCCGATGTGTCAAACAGCGCCGTGAAAAGCAACCACGTGCCTCGTCGCCCGGTGATGCTGACAGAGTCACTTTGCACGGACAACACGGTGAAAATTGTCTTTCCGCGCCTCAACAGAGCACAGCTGGAGGTGGTCGTAGCGTACCTGTACTACAAGCACCGCTACAATCGTAGACCGGCGGAAGCGCGGCCGCGCTTTGACGTTCCTCCCTCGGCGGCGTTGGAGGTGATGCGAGTAGCGAAGACGCTGCAGTGTTGAGAGGGGGGTTAGTTTGCGTTGTCACCTTGAGCAAGCTTCACGTGTTGCTTAAACAGAAAACGCATCTGTGAATTGTAAAGGCGGGCGCGCAGGCTGTTTATCAAGCCAAAGTTCGCGCTTTTGCAGTTCCTTTTTCCTTATGTATAATAGGTAACACCCGGCTATTCTTCTTAAGCGCTTCCAACGCAGCGGTTTCTTTCCGGGGGGGGGGGGGCGGAACCCTCCTCAAGTTGCAATCGTAATGGGGAGGCAACGCCCCTCTTGAAAGAAAAGAAAGAGTAATCGCTTGACTTCAAACTGGCACAAACGGTACTCTGCCACATCCCCCATTCCAAAAAAAAAAAAGCAAAAAACAAAGTACAAGATGTGCTGTCGTATTAGCACTTGCTAGCGTCCTTCTTTACGGGAAGCTTGCAATTAGCGATATGCGCTTCCATTCGAAGTCTACTGCTAACCGTCGTAAGGGATGTTGCGTATACTGTTTACGGGTCTCACTATGCCTCTCTCTTGTCCTTTTCACTGGTTCGTACACTTTCGGGGAAACTGTTCTGTCTCACCCAAAATAATAAAAATGCGTAGTTATCGTTGTGTATGGTTTTTAGAAACCGCATTGCAACAACAAACTGCGCTTTCTCCAGCTCTCCTAGACGTTATACAAAAGAACAAAAAATAACATAAGCTGTGTAGCTCTTGATGAAACGGAAGACAAACACAATCGAGGCGGCACCACTGCCTACTTGCGCGGCCACCGGGCCAGAAGACATGGTACTCATCGCTTGCTCCTCTGGCGAGTCCTACTTGATAGAGCGCAACTGCGCTCTCCTCAGCTCTTACTGCAGAGACACCCTGATGTTCTGGGAGAATGCGATTCGGCGGATGGCCAATCAGAACCACGGTGATCAGAGCATTACCACACCGGCGTTGACGCCGACAGATGCAGTGGCGGTCAACTTCCCCAGCGGAGACGGCGTACGCATGCTGGTCGACCTGGCCGATAACGCAAACACGACGATTCCCTTTATGTCGGCGTGGGACTGTGAGGATGCGGCTGCGCCCGTCACCTCCCTTGATTCGCGGGTGCAACTCGTGCCAATAGCGACGGTGGCGGAGCGCTATCAGCAACGCCTCGACGCGGCGACGCCAAGCAAAGCGGAGCGGCCCTCATCGTCGAAAGTGCCGTCAAGCCACGGTGATCGCAAAGGGGTGATTGTGGTGCCAAAGCCGATCAGCCCCTTGGCACCTATTGAGGGCGACAGCGGCGGGCTTTTGTACCCAGTTGTGCAGCTCACCTATGTGACGCCTCCGCTGCTGGAGGCGTCGCTGATTTACGCGTCGAAGAAGTACAAATGGATGTGGACGGCGACAAGATGGCATCTGAGTCGATGCCGCTGGTAAGCGCGATTGCGGCTGGAGAGCAATGGCAGATGATTGCGGCGGCGGTGCTGATGGGCATTTGAGCGCAGGACGGCGGCGTGCACACTCACGGTCGCAGTGCCTTGTTCACGGGCTGGTTAAACACAGTCATTTTTTTTTTCCTAGCACCATCTTCGTTTCTCTCGTTGCGGCTTCTTCACTTTGGCGCTGATGTGCAGTAGAGACTTCGAATGTTACTCTAAGCGTAATAAAATGAAATGTGTTTTATGTGGTGGCGTGGTGGTGCAGCATGTCGGAGCCCTAAGGTCACACGACCATTAGTTCAAGTTCTTTGTGGTTACGTTTGTTATGGTGATGTTCATGTACCACTTGATTGGTGCGTTTCTGTTGCGTACCGTTGACCTGCAAGCCAAAAAAGGGCCTTCGAAGTTCTTTCTTTTCTCCACACCTGCACCGCAATCTCCTTTTTTTTTCTCTTACAATGTGCTCAACTTTTTTTAATCGCCTTACTGATTGCTACACCGAAATGATAATAGTCTGTCAAGTGCTCAGCGACACTCGTGCACTGGCTTCCCTTTTAGCGAAGTCCAACATGGCCGATCGTTACGATGATGGGCGCAGTGATGAAAACGACGAGAACGCGTTTAGTCGCGGTGGTTCAAGCGACGAAATGAGCGGCGTGGACGATGTCTACAACAAACACTACGACAACCATCATCACCGCCACGCGGAGGGCAGCGGTATGAGCAGCCACGACGGCAGCGTCCATGAATACTTCGATGACGACTGTGGCATTGATAACGATCTCGAAAACTCGGACGTATCAACACCGCACATCAACGCCAGCACATCCGCTTCCCTCTCCATCGGCGAGGCCATTCTCAAAGACATTAAAACGTCGCATATCTCTGCGAGCAGCGCAGCAGGCGGGGGCCGTCGGGAAAGACGACGGAATGTTGCGTCTGCGGGCGCGCGCGCTCTACACCTGCCCAGGCTGCGGACGACGGACGTGTAGCATGACGTGCGTGCGCGTCCACAAGAACGACTTCCGATGCAGCGGCGAGCGCGACATTGCGGCGAAGATTCCCCTCAGCGAGTTTTCCGATGAGCAGCTGGAGCGTGACTTCCATTTCTTGGAGGATTGCCGGCGTGTCGTCGACAACGTCGAGCGCAACTTTCCGCGGTCGACATGGCGCTTCACCTACAAAGCACTGCCGCCTCCGCTGCACGCCCTGCGCGAGGCTGCCCGCCGCCGCGGCGTCATCTGCCAAATCACCTCCGAAGGGATGCGCAAGCGGGACGCGAATACTAGTCGGTTTGATCGCAAAACAAACACGATTGTATGGCGCTGCGAGTTTCAGTTTGTCGACGCCCGGCAGCCGGACGGTGCCGCCACGGCTTCCGTGACTATAGCCACGAACTGGGGCAGTGAGCGGCACCGCCTGGGAGATGTGATGAAGTACTGTTGGGCCACCAACCCACCACTGCTGTGCTACCACATTAATCGACAGTACAACCGCGCCTCGCAGTACGTGGGCAGTGCGTCTGCGGCGAAAGAAGCTGCGGAAAGGCGGGAGACAGAATGCAGTGCCGCCCAAGAAAGCACGAAGGACGCCGATAGTGAACCTTCAGTGACACACCGTGATGCTAATCCTCCTGATGACGGTGACGTAGCAGACACTGTAGCTACCTCGCCGCACTCTGAGACAGGGAATGGCTCAGCCGCAGTAGCAGCTGTCGAGGATGATGAAGCGCAGAAGCACGAAGAAGCAGAGGCGTCCTCTCTGCTGTCTGATCCACCGCAAACACCGCTGCTCGTGCCGCTGCGTGCATACGAGGAGGCACCTCCGATGCCCTCTATCGAACCCGTTACACCCGAAGAGGCTGAGCAGCGTGCCTACCTGAACGGCTTTCTTGAACACGAGCGTTACGTTATATTGTCCAAAGCAGAGCGCCTCGGCAGCGAAACAAAGTACTTCCAACTTCTGCCCCACGAGACGCTGAATGAAAATCTGCGGCACCTGTTTTTTGTCAACGAGTTTCCTGTCTTTATTGTTGTTCATGTTTCTTTACTCGGCCGTTTCCCGTTGGTGACAGAGGAGGATAAGGAGCGCATTCGAGACAGCTTCCGTTCACGCAAGACGCACGAGCCACGGGAGAAGGCGCCCCCGCGTCGCCGCAGCGATATCTCACCCGAAGAGCTCCAGCGGCTAGCGAAGGTGCCGTGTCGCCGCTTCCTGCACAGTCGCTGCCAACTCAAGGACGAATGCCCCTACTGGCATTGCACGCCTGAGGAGATTCCCGTCTGCCGATCGTTCCTGCGCACCGGTCATTGCGATAAAGGTGTGCGGTGTAGCTTTCGCCACGACCCGGATGCGGTGCGGCTGGCACGGAAACGGCAGCGCGACGAAGGCGGACGCGGCGGCGGCTTCCGCGGTGGTCGTGGGGAATTTCGTGTTTCACGCCGTCGTAGGTAATAACGCGCTGACGGGTGTTCTGAACACGTATTTGCTTCCTACAAAGGAGCGTTGCTCTTTTATTATATATATATATATATATATTTCCTTTTCCCCTTTTCCTTGTCTTCTTTTTACATGTAACACGTTTTTAATGCGACTTAACGTGCAGATCTTACTCGAACAACAACAAAAAAAGGTAACCAGTTAGTCAATCCTAATCGAAATCCGATTAATAAGCACCCAAGACTGTTTTAATCATGGGTTTCACGGGGAAGACTGTTGTAAGCAACACACTCATTTACTTCCAATTGCTGAGTGTGCATCAACTCGTTGTGTCTGCCAACATGTGAGAAAGCCTGATCTCCCGTTTTGCAAACGACACTTCCGACTTTACTGCTTATCTCTAATCGTATTTGGGAAAAATAAAGGGCTTTGATCTTCTCTTCACGTCAAGTCACTTTCTCCTCTCTCTCGTTTTTTTTCTTTTATTGGTTCCTCTCGTTGTTTATTCTTCTTTGCCAAGAAAAAAAGGAAAAAGAAAAAAGGAGAATAGGGAGAGGAGGGGCACGATCAGACTGTTAGATTTAGCCTTTCTTTTTCTTTTGAAATTTTACGCGGTTCTCTCTTTCATTTGAAAAAAAAAAAAACAGCGGTCACACGGTGCGTCAAAGGTACTTAAAGCTTTTCAGCTCCCAGAGAGACTCCGTTGCTTTCGCTTTTAAACACGACTTTGTCGTCAAGGAAGTTGCTGTCGTGCTGGATCCGTATTGAGACGTTCTCCTTATGTTTAAGAAGAGTTCAATCATCTCCTATACCGTTGTAAAAGACTAGTTATCATTACAGAACGTCGAACAAAGGCAAAAGAAAACAACGGACTAAATTTCCCTCACAAGTGTCATTATATGGAAGCGGAGAATTCGGGGTTACGAGCGTCACCGGCTCCCGCGGCGGGCATCGACGTGACTACCACCTTGTCAAAGCCGGCCTACGCGGCGCGACCAAAGTGGTCGCACGACGACGACAACAGCGTCACAGTTGTCCAGAGCACGCACGACTACACACAACACGTCTTTCAAACCAAGCCGCCATCGGCGAGGTGGGTGCGTGGGTTGGCAGAATGTGAGGATGAGGTGCCCGCCGGTGCCGGTTTCCGTCACCGCACTAACATTAATCGGTGGAAGGAGCTCGACGACGCCGTGCCCGAAGACACCGGCGTGACGCGTACTAAACAGCGCCCGTGGCTTTTCTACGTAAATCTCCTCGGTGTTCTGTACCTCTGTCTGCTTGCCTTCCGCATGGTGAACGGGCTGCACAAGTCGTACCGTCTCGACTTCCCAGCGACAGAGCGACAGTTGCAACTGTACGGCCGCCGCTATGGCGAAAACGCCGTGTCATTTATAATGCGTGTCGCCGTCCCGTTGAGTTTACCGCACTGCATCGGTGCAGTCTACGCGGTGGGCCTGTCTTACAAGCTGGGCGGTGCAGCACACCACTTCGTGGGCTTGTGGGGCGTCGGCCTCGCCCTCCTGTCTCTCTTAGCTGCTTTCACGCAGTGCTCCGTCCTTTTCAGCTGTTGCAACATCTCCAACGTGAGCCATCATTGGGAGTGCGACTTGCCCTTTGTCTTTCACCACCTCTGCAGTGCAATACGCGTCATGGCGCCGCTGCTGGCGCTGTGGTGCGTGGCACCGGTGGTGGACAGCGTGCGCGGCGGCGGCTGGCGGTGGAAGTGTGTATTGGCACTGCCGTGCATGATGACCTTTGTTTGTTTAGGTGTGAGTATCTACGTTGGCGCGGCCTCGGAGGCGCTGCTGGATGCGGCGCACGGCACAGTGCTGCTGGTGTGGCCCTTCTTCATTAAAGCGTGCTGGAAACAGCCCCGCTTCCAGCGTATCCCTCCGAAAGCAGTGAGGATGCACAAGGATTAGCTGTCTTTTCAGAGGCTTTCAAAAAGGTTGTTGCAGCTCTCTGTTTTATTTCTGTTGACGGTTTGTGGGCTAGTGATCGGTTCTTGATCGCTTTTGTTGTCGGTCGTCTATTTCACAGTTTTGCATCGTTTCAGGTCGCTGTGCCACATCATGATGGGTTTTGCACATTGTCAAGACAACGGTATGGGCGCTACGGTCGTGACAGTGCTTTTTTTTTATGTTGTTGTTGTTACGTATTCGTTTAGAGGTTCGTCGTGCGTGTAATCATAATTTCTTTGCTTGTTTCCAGCTGCTTGCTCCAGTGGTAAAAACAAGAAACAGAGAAAGGCACTCGTTATAGAATGGCGTAGCCTTGAGGATGTGACATCATTCCACACTCTCTTTGGTGCCCATTGGTAACGCTCATCTCGTTTTCAACGATTATTTACGTTAATATATATATATATATATATATATAATAGATAGATAGATAGATAGATATAAGAACACGTAAACGCCTGCTTTACACTCAGGAGATCCTTCTTTTTTTGTGCGAGGTAGCAAACTCCGTATCTGGTCGTGCCAGCGGAGCTTTTACAATTTGCTGAATGCTGCACGCGCTCTTCGAGGGCAAACGCTTTTGTTGTTGTTGTTTCCTATGACGTGCCTTATTTCTGTAGAATGATAAACAGCACAAAGCAGCGAATTGATTGCACCACATCGTCGCCTTTCTGTGCTTTAACTCTGAAATAAGATGTGCTATTACATCCTTTCTTCTCTTTTTCCTTTTCTTTCTTCCCCGATATATGCTGAATTAGATTGTGTTAGAGAAGAGCACGAACGACTAGTGTGGGCCTTTTCTTGAAGACAAGAACTGAAAACCACAAAGCAGCGCTTTGCTGTGTATTCACTAGCCGCATGCTCTCGTGAACAACGCATTGCAACAATGGCGTCCTCCATGATACCCATCAGTGCAACAGCGCAGCGCGTGGTCACGCTGGAATGTGCACCCTGTGCCCTCCGTCGTGCCATGCAGCGACGCGGACAGCACAGCTGGACACCGCTACTGGCCGACTTCGCAGTAGACCTCGTCGCTGGTGCCCTGACACTAGCCGACGCAACCGAAGTTCTTGTGCCGTCGTCGTTGGTGCATTACATCGAGGAACAAAGAGTAAGACAGCAGACGCAGGCTGGATTGGACAATAGAAGCAGCTGCACAAGCGGCAGCACTTGGCCGTGGCCCACGTGGGATACTGCGCTGCAGGAACATCGCCTCGTGACGTGGACCACCGCTCAGGACGCTCCCCGGCTGCTCTGCAGTGTGTATGGGCCGCTTTACGCCAACCTGTGTGTGCCGGTTCCCTCCGGTCCTCTCGTCTCTCAGATGGACTTTGGCCTTCCAATCGACGTCTTCTATCAGTCGACCTTACCCACACTCCTCGACGCTGTGAGTGACTGCCAGCGTAGCTGTAATAATACTAACAGTAGCAGCGCTTCTCATCACCATAATTCATACAATGGGACTCGGTGGCGGGCGTGGATGCGTGGTGCTCTCACGTGTGCCTACGAAGGCACACACGTCCCTCCAATCCGCATGTCCGACTACACAAGTCAGCTGCTGCGGCAGGACGGCGGCTGCGAAAGCGTAATCTGGGAAGCTGCCGTACGAGGGCTCACACCGCGCTGGCTGGAGACGGCGACAAAAACGGCGTTGGCGGTCGGCGTCAACCCATTGTCCGTAGCACTCGCACTGCCAGAAGAGTCGAGCTGGACGTCGCGGCTACTGACCAAGTCGGTGGAGGTCGGCATCGCATCTTGGATGACCTGTGCGCTCACCAACACGTCGCTGTATCCTCATGCAGACCCGTTATGCACGCCGCAGTCATTGCGTGTCCTTACAACAGGGTGGAATGAGCTGTCGACGACACTGTCCCCTGTCGCTGCTGAGCGTGCAACAGAGGTGAGCGAGGCGGAGGAGTCGTTGGCGCAGTGCGCTGATTTTGTGGACGCGGCCCAGCAAAGGTACAATACACTGCTGTCTTGTTAGTTGGCAGCAGCTGCGTGATAAGCAAATTTTCTTTTTTTTTTTGTTCTTGTTGCTTCTCTATTCAATGAGTTGTAGTACACAGCCAACTTTCTTTTTGCTGAAGTCTTTACAAATGTCAATAAAGGCTACCATAGCGCGATTACACGTTCGCGACTTCGTTTTCAACGCGGAACGAAAGCAATTATTATTTTTCCAAGGATGAAAAACAGTGTTTCTCTTCGTTTAATCTTTTCGATGAATTCGTTCGTTGTCAGTCTTCCATGTTTCGCTGCAATCACCCCCTCTTTTTTTTCTGCAAATCTGAGCTTTTCTCCCATTTCTCTTCGTTTTCTCTACTTTGCTCTTCGTTTAGCATGAGGTGCAGCTTTATCCACATAATCACTTCGATAGCCGTCGGTTGATACCAGCCCAGACACGCTTATTGGATTTACTGCTATTTTTCAATTACGTTCATTTTGAAATATCTCTGTCCGTTGTTGCGGCCCTCATCGACACTCCCGTCTTCGCCATGTTCACCAAAAAGAGGGTGGCAATTCACAATGTGCGCAACAACATCGGCAGCACGCCGAGCGGGGGCGTCATCACGCGTAAAGACATCGGCTGTGGCTTAATGGACTGCCCGCTCTGCGCAAAGACAGCCGTCGTCGGCGTGCGTCCTGCCTGCCTGAAGCCGGCCGCTCCGATCATCATCCCTGACACGAACATCGTCTTGCACAACATGAATGCACTGGAAGATGCCCGGGTGCAGAACATCGTCTTTCTGACCACCGTCATCAGCGAAGTGCAAAACCGTAACAAGGGCATCTACGCCCGCTTGCAGCGTCTGCTGAGTGATGAGGCGAAGCAATGTTTCGTCTTCGCCAACGACCGCCACGAGCAGACGCACTGCCTGCGTAAGAAGGAGGAGTCACCGAATGACTTCAACGATCGTGCGATTCGCGTCGCTGGTCAGTGGTACGCGCGACACTTAACTGCTGCCTTTCCCAGCTTAGCCAAGGCGGCGCTGGAGTCCGGTGTGAGTGTCGTGACGCACGACCGCGCCTTCAAATTGGGGATGGACGCGTCTGAAGAGTCGCAGAAGGTCAGTAACCTGCGCTGTCTGTCCTTACGCGACTACATCAAGCAAACTCTCTCGAGCGAGTCGGACCTGCTGGAGAAGATTCAGTTCGAGGAACCCGAAGGGATGAAAGAGTCACCGGCGACGCGGCAGCTCTTTACGGCGTACTGGAGCGTGCCCGCGATGAACGCTGGTATCCAGGATGGTAGCATCTTCAAAGGCAAGCTGCGTGTGAGTGAGTCGAGCTGCTTCTTTGGTGAGATTCGTGGGAAGTTTGAGGGCCACACCTTCCAACGCATTCTGATCCCCGGCCGCAGCAACATGAACCGCGCGATTCACGACGACGTAGTGGCGGTGCAGCTGCTGCCGGTGTCTGCCTGGCGCGGCCCGAAAGGTACATTGGAGTTGCCGGACTCGACGAGCGAGGAGGACGCCGTGAAGGCGGGCTTCAATCCCACTGGCCGAGTCGTCGGCCTCCTCTCTTCCAACCGTCGCCCCTTTTGCGGTAGCTTGGACGAAGTGGAATTGGAAAAGATCAATCCAAACACCTCCGGCAACGTCTCTATCCTCTTTCAGCCGAAGAATAACCGCATCCCGCGCATCCGCATCTCCACCCGCCACGTCCAGGATCTGCACGACAAACGCCTAAGTGTCGTAATCGATGACTGGCCGCTCTACAGCAGCTTCCCTGTGGGGCATTACGTCGAGGTGTTGGGCAAAATTGGTGACCGAGACACGGAGGCAACGGTCATTCTACTCGAGAACGACGTCCCACACTATGATTTCAGCGAGGCAGTCTACGACTGCCTGCCGAAAGGGCAGTGGACAGTCACCAAGGATGAGGAGGCGCGGCGGTTGGATTTGCGCGATTTGTGCGTCGTCAGCGTTGACCCGTTGGGATGCCGCGACATTGACGACGCGCTGCATTGCCGTGTTGTCAACGGTAACCACCTCGAGGTCGGCGTGCACATTGCCGACGTAACCTACTTTCTGCACGAGAACACAGCGATGGATGAGGAGGCCAGCAAGCGCAGCACGAGTGTGTACTTGGTGGACCGCCGTATCAACATGCTACCGCAGTTGCTGACGGAAAACTTGTGCTCGCTGGTTGAGGCCGAAGATCGCTACGCCTTTTCCATTCTGTGGGAGTTCGACGAAAACCTCAACGTCGTGCGAGACTGGTACGGCAAGACAATTATTCGCTCCCGTGGCGCGCTTTACTACGGTGATGCCCAGCGCATGATCGACGACCCGACGGATACGTCCGACATCGCTGTTTCGTTGCGTGAGTTGATGCGACTGAGCAAACACTTCAAAGCCCAGCGCGAGAAGGACGGCGCACTCTTCCTCGCCTCACAAGAGTTCAAGTTCAAGGTGGACAATGACCACGTGAACCCAACAGACATGCAGGCCTACCAAACCTTTGAGGCAAATTCGATGATTGAGGAGTGGATGCTCTACGCCAACGCGGCGGCCGCCACGAAAGTGTACGAGGCCTACCCACAGTGGACGCTACTGCGCCGGCACGAGCGGCCGGCCGAAGGCGCCTTCGACACTCTCAACGAAGCTCTCGACCGTAAACTACACGTGCGGCTCGACGATACCTCCTCGCTGACGTTGAACAAATCGCTCGATAAGTGCGAGGACCCGCAGGACCCGTACTTCAATAAGCTCATCCGCATTCTCACCACGCGTTGTCTGCGGCAGGCGCAGTACTTCTCCAGCGGCGGCATCCCAAAAGACGAGTTCTACCACTTTGGTCTCGCCATGCCCATCTACACACACTTCACTTCGCCGATTCGTCGCTACGCAGATGTCATTGTGCACCGCCAGCTCGCCGCCGCGATCGGCATCGCCAGCGTGAGTGAGCAGCACCTGGACACAGAAAAGATGGAGAAGATCGCCGAGAACATTAACTACCGCCACGAGCAGGCGCAGCGCGCCGGCCGAGACTCGCAAAACCTCTTCACCGGCTTCTACCTCCGCAATTTCGAGAATGGGGCAATTCCAGACGAGGAGGGCTATGTGGTACGCGTGTCTGATTCGCACGTGTTTGTGCTGGTGCCGAAGTACGGTCAGGAAAGCCGCATTCCGCGCGAGCAACTGAGCAAGGTACCCGGGCTGCTAGATAAGGTGACGGTCGGCATCGAGCTGAAGCGGCAAGGGGATGTGATGCGCACAAAGCTTGTTTTCCGCCTAATAGGCATGATGCGGGAGGGCGAAGAGGGCGGTGTGTTGGTTGCCGATGACGAAGCCTACGATATCATGGAGGACGACGCGCCGGAGGACAAACTGAAGGTAGAGGACGACGCGAAAACCACCACGGCGGACGCGACCGCGGAGGCCATCGCTGATGAAATGGAGCCCGACGTGAAGCGGTGGAAGACGGAGTAAAGAAGAGATGTGTTTGCATGTGTGTGATGGTGGGGAGGGGGAGAGACAGCGAGGGGAATCAAGAAGCGGAAGCTTTTGAGTTTGCTTTCCTCCTCTACGTTGTTGTGTACCGTTGTTTACGCAAACCTTCCTTTCTGGCGTATTTATTTGGTATTTTAATTGAATAAGAACCGCTTTAATATGTAATACAGTGGGGGAGCACAGCGGAGTGATGCACCCCGCGCTTGTACAGTTTAATAATCACGTTCGCACGTTCATTGCTAAAGAAAAAGAAGAGAATTGGTACTATTTGTGTGAAGGGGAGTCATTCGCAGTTCGATTAACCATCACAGGAAAGAGACACGGGAGTCTAACGTGTGTCAAATTGCGTTTCCAATTTAATCAACAGCGGTGTCTAATGAACTCCTTTACGTTGCACACCAATGAAAATCGTGCTGCTCCGTCGTGTTTGTGCCTTCCGTTGGCCAACTGTTCGTTTCGGAGAATTCTGGTCTTTTTTTTTTCCGTTGACTTGTTATTTCACTACTCTCTTCTCGAGTGCTGATCTTCCCCTTTTCTTTCCGTGAATTCCTCTACTCCCGTTGGTTTTTGCACTCTCCGAAGATGTATTAGAAGGTCTGTCTCCTTCTCGACTTTTTACATTTGTCTGCGGTCAACGGTGGCGGGGTGCTGTGCGTTTGCGTAGCACCTTTGAGGCTCCATTTCTTCTTGTCTGTTTGCGCTGAGGCTTTTTGTGTTTCGCTGTCGAAACTTCGGGCTCCGGTTGAGGACGGCGTGAGGCAATCCAATCATTCTCCTTCTCCTTTCCCGTTGTCGTTGCTAGCGTGCCCTTCGAACCACGGGAAATGTCACATAAAGTGGTGCAACTGGTGCAGCGCCTTGCTACGCCGGCCGTAGCCGCAGGGCTCGCAAAAGAGGAGCTGTGCTTGGCTCTTGCCGCCGCAGACCAGTTGAAGCCGCTTTCCTCCACGACATCTCCGGATGCCGCCATCAACAACAACACCGCGAGCCCCTCTGCCACTTTTATGGAGCCGCTTGCCCGCCGTAGCCTGCGCCTCATCCCACAGTGCACGCCACAGGAGTTGCGGATGGTGGCACGCGGTGCCAGCGCGCTCCAGTGGCCCTCTACAACATCGTCCTCAGCCTACGTTGTTGAAGCACTTGTGCTGGAGCTGTACAGGCATATTACGAGCCGCAACGCGCCGGCGGCCGCCACTGCCGTACCACCGAACAGAAAAGCTGCATGTGCGCAGCGCTGCAACAGCATCAGCAGCAGCCGTGTCCGGCTGAACGATCTCTTGGCAGTGGTAAGTCACGCGATGGATGCAGGACACTTCTTTAACCCTACCCTGCACATGTTACTAACGGAAAACGCAGTGCCGCTTGCCTGTGAAAGCGCCGGTCTCTCTGCGGCGTCAGCGCAAGAACTCATCGCGGTGGTGTGCGGCTACCTTGGCGAGAAAGAAGGTGTGGTACTGATAGAGCAACTGCGGTGTGCTATGATAGCATCTTCCTCTGGAAACGATAGCCTCGACAAGTGTGTCTCTGGCCACCCCCTGCCGCTGTCGTCGACATGGATGACGTCGTACGCGCGATGGTCGCAGCAGCGAGACGGACTTCTCTTTTCCTTCGCGCCCTCCGCTTACTCTTTGCCTTCGTCGTTGTCTGGCCTTTCTGCGACCAGCAATGCCGTCGATCCCACCACGTCGCAGCAGCAAAAGGCACGACACGACGTGCTGCATGTCATCCAGCGACTTCGCAGCAGTGAAGAAAGTGCGAATGCAGTAAAAGATGATGAGCTCCTGTCAACGCTTGAGGCGGTGAAGGTGTTCCATTTGTATGACCCGGTGACACTCCTCACCCTCGATGCGACGCTGCTGCAGCGGCTCACGGCAGCCGCCAGCGTCCCAGCGACTACAGTTTCAGCGACAATGGAGAACTACGTCTATGCGCAGGCGCAACGGTATCCGCGTGCGTTAGCCTTGCTGCGTGAGCGTGATGAAGTGGAAACAGCAAGTGCAAAACCTGCCGCCAAAACCGTCGACGGTGGCGCCAACGCAACTGATCAGCCTGCATCGTCTCCGGCGTTTGTTGCACCTTCTGAAGCGCTGCAGCACATCTCTACCATCCAACGTGTCTACCAAAAAGCGCTGACGGGGGCTTTCATCACTGACAAAGACATTTTTCTGGTAGGCAACGACATCAACGCATACGGTGCCGATGAGGTGGCCAAGGCCACCTTCGTCTTTGCGTATACGCGTGACATCCCGGCAAACCTTATATTGATTCTCGCGAGCACTGTCGCAATGCTGACGATTGACGGCGTGGTTGCGCTGATGCGCGCTGCGCGGCAAGACCGCATGGGGGCGCTTCGCACCGCTGTCAATTCGTGTTTGAGTAACGTCGCCGCCCTGCAGCGCTGCATCGTCGGGGCCTCTGTGGAGTCGCTGGTGGAGTTAGCAGCGGTGTTGGCGCTGCCGCACACGCGCTGGACTACGACGGCGAGTGGACTGCCATCACTCGAAGTGCAGGTGAGAGATTTAGTGCTAACGCAGCTGCTTCTGCAGGTAGCGGAGATGCCGTGGACGTCATTGCTCTGTGTGGTGCGTGGCGTCGGCCAGCTGCCAGGTGGCCAGGACCTCGTCCGTGCAGCGTGCGGCCGGCTTTCTGACCACCTACAGGCTGGCACCACTCTTCAGACAGGGGAGCGGACTTCGTCACTGGGTGTGTCAAAGTGCTTGGACCTTGTCGAGGCATTGCAGGCGGGTGATGTGGTCGATGAACGCCTGCTAGACCTACTTGCCTCCGTCCTGGCGACGAGCTTTGCAGGACTTGCCACGTCTACGGCAGACGACTCAACTCGTCACGCCGCCTTTCTGCGCCTCGCATCACTCGAACTCGCGTACGAGGCGCCGGAACTGGCGGAGGTGGTGAACGACGTCGTGCGGTCCGTCGCACAAACACGCGACTGGACGGCCGTCCCAGCAGAACTGCTCGTCTCCGCAGCCCTCTTCAGCTTCGACGGCACCGGTGTCTCTTCATTTTACGTGTCGACCGTCTCGTTGCCACACCGCGTGCTGTCGCACCTCGCACAGTCGCAGCGCTTGTCGGGGCGGCTGACGATGGAGCTGGCCGCAGCCGTCGTGGATGTCATGTTTCGCCTACCGGCCACGGACGTGGACAGCGCCGTGGCCGCGTATTGCGTAGAGGCCGTGTCGTCCGTTGCCGCTGCCTTTCCGCCGCTCACAGCCGCCAAGCTTGTGTGCGTGGCCAACCGCAGCACCACTGCAGCGACACCGCGTGTCTTTTCACCTGACATATGTGCGGCTGTGACGGCAAACGTGCGAGGCTTGCCTGCGGACACCTTCAGCGCGCTGTGTTGCGTTGTTGCAAATCCGTCCTTTGACGAGGGGCTAGCGAACCGACTTGTGGAGGTGCTCCCGCTGATGGCGGATCGGCTGACACCGCATCAGCTTAGTCGCTCCATCTTCGGCCTCGGCGAGATGCGCGGTGCCGGCCAGCGGTTGTCGCACCAAGTCATGACCGAGGCGCTGTCTGACTACGCAGTCGATAACGTTGATCTCTTCACAAGCGGACCAGACATCGCGGCGCTACTGCACGGGTTTGCGAAGCTGCAGTGCACGAAGCGCAACCTCTACAGTGTCTTCGCAAAGCAGGTATACCGGCGTTGTGTGCGGTGCACTCTCGATCACCAGAGCATCAGCTTCCTGCTCTTCGCCTTCGGCAGTGTGAAATTTGTGGACCAGCGACTGATCAACTTTCTCTGTCAGGTCTTTGTGGAGCACGCAGAGGAGCTGGCGGCACCGGACCTGCTGATGACGCTGCGCGGTGCCAGTCGGATGTGCCTCGTGAACGGGCAGCTCTACTGGCGACTCGGCAATGAGGCAGTTAAACGGGCGGACGAGTTCCCCCTGCAGTCGCAGTGCGAGCTGCTCCACGCGTACGGCTTCATTGAGCAGCGGCACCCGGAGATGGCGACTGCGCTGGCCACCCGCATCGCGGCGAAGGCGTCTTCGCTGCCGTCCGCCAGCGCCGCCGTCGACGTGGTGACGTCGCTATGGCTGATGGACTACAAAGTGGCTGGCATGGCGCCGACTTGCGCGCTTGCCGACCACATAGCCGAACACAGCGCTGAGCTGAGCAGCCAGGATGTCCTGAAGCTGTGCTCAGTGATCTGCGACTTGCAGTGGCATCACGGACCTCTGCTGAACGCCATTGCGGCGCGGGCGCTGCAGTTGAAAGGGGAGGATCAACTCGAGGCGGTTGTGGCACGTGCGGTGCTCGACACCCTCGCTTTGCAGCACGTGTTTCACTTGGGGGCCCGGACGGAGCTGTCGCAGCTGGCGCGTAGTGCGAGCAAAGAAGTGGTGCTGCTCTCAGGCGAGGAACAGGAGCAGCTAAACTTGCTGACAAGCCATTAAACTTGAGTTGTTTGTAGTCGTACGTTGCAGACAGGAACGACCGGTCACGAAAAAGCGTGTTGTTGATCTGAGAATCTTTTGCTTTTGTATTTCACAGAACAGGTGGAGGTGATTGTTGTGCTCAACTTTCCAGTACCAATAAGGCTACGTTGTTATCTAAGCGTTAGCACGAGAAAAAAAAATCTTGTTTAAATTCTGCAGCAGAAAGGCGTTTGCGCGGTTTTGATGAAGATATACACACCGGACCAGGTAAAAAGACTACACATGGCATACTATTTCAGGGCTTGTTGAGGATCTTCTCGTTTTTCGAGAGACGTGATGCAGATAGTGTTGCTCCCTCCTCCCTTCCGTACACGCTCAATGAGGTAAAATTGTGTTTTGCTTGTATCATATGTTGTTCTCTCTTTCCCTCTTTGACCTCTGTCCTTCTATGTGCTTTGTGTCTCAACACCCATCATCAAAGATCAGCGCGTTCTTGCTACATAAACACCAGCCACAACGACCTTGTAGCATTCCTTACCGAGCACACCCACGAACACGCATATCACCTAACTCCTGCTATTAACGACGCTGAAAAAGTGCATTCTTTTTTCTTCTCCTTCCTCAGCACCGTATTGCACGATTTGGGATTCTGGGTCTTTCTGTTGTCTCTTTATGTGACGCAGCGGCGAATGCAACTGTGAGCGTTGCTCCTTTTTTTTTGTTAATATAGCTCTTTCTAGTTGTCTTGCGCTGGCCACTTCTCTTGCTCATCCTCCCTTCCCTTGTCGTGGTGCTTGCATTTGTAAGGTTTCCGGAGCACTGTTTAACAGCCGTTGGGTTCCATCTCTTTTTCGTTTTTCATAGCACATCTTTCTGTATTCGCCGCCATGGCCACTTTCGACGTCATCTACAAGATCCTCACCTACTCCGCCGGTGCCTTCTCGGTGTTGATGAACGCATCCCCCGTGCTGACGATCCGTCGAGTGGAGCAGGCCGGCACCGTCGGCGCGTCGACGATCACTTTCTACGGTGCACAGATGTACAGCGCTGTCACGTGGGCGTCGTACGGCACGTACTCGACTTCCTACCCGCTGCTCATCTCGAACATTCTGGGCAACGCCGTCTCTACGTACTGCAGCCTCACCTTCCTCACTGTGGCGCGGCGTGAGGAGAAGGCCGGCCGCAAGCTAGAATCCACTACATACTCGAAGAGCGTCTTGACTTACGTCTTCTTCTTTCTGCTCTGCGTGGCGCACCTCTTCTTCAGCATTGTGTTCATCCTTTCTGGCAAGCCCGGCTTGGCCAAGGCCATGACCGGCTACGAAGCAAGTGTTGCTTCGCTGGTGATGCTGAGCGCGCCGCTAGCCATGTTCAAGCACATTGTCACGACGAAGAACGCCGAGGTGCTCGCGCCTGCCATGGTGACTTTTGCCTTCTTCAACACTCTCTTCTGGACTATCGCTGGGCTGATGACTGGCGATCCTTTTATTATCTACCCCAATTTTCTCTGCTGGCTTGCATGTGTGGGTCAGGTAGTGCTTCTCTTCAAATACGGACGGCACCCCGTGCAAACGGAAGAGATCAAGGAAGCCATCGCACCCATTCCTTTTGATTGAGTCTGGACGTAGTAGAAGAGAAAGAGGTAGTTCTGTTTCCTGTCGTACGCATTGCTTTCATGCAAGTCGTCTGTGTTTTTATTTGTTGTCACTCGAACTGATCGCTACCGTTTACCCTAATTTTATTGTAAACTGGAAAGGTGCGTGTGTGTGTTGGCCTTCTTCGTTGGGTCAAGCACATATAAACTTCGTTGTTTGTTTGTTGCGGAGTTTTCGTATGTACGTTTAACAGAAGTGAATGGAAAATTCCTTCCAGTAGTCGAATGTCTTTGTGTGTCTCCGCGCGGCACGTCAGCGTTTCGGTTGTGTCCCGGTCAAACTAACTTGCGTCTGCGCACACGCGCTGACTTAAGCACCACCATTGCAGAAAAAAAGAAAAACAAGAACAGCTGAATGTTCGAACAAAAAAGCGGCGGGAGAGACTCTGTACGTGCCTGAGCTCCGTTTTAAACGATTGCGCCCCCCTCGCCAAGCTTCGGCAAAAACGTTGACCAGCATTTCGCCCGTAAGACAACAAAAAATGCGCATTTTGTTTAGATGGCTTCGCGGGCGTTGGTGCTCTTTTTTTCACATCCTGTGATCGTGTTCCTTTCCGCGTTTCTGTTTCCTCCGCTGCGCTTACAGGCCCCGCTTTTGTGCTATGGCGTAGGCGCTCCTCTGCTAGGGGAGGGGGGGCTGGCCGGCGACGGGCGGCCGAACCCCGCCACCCTTTCCCCAGGCCCGGGCGCCGCTGCGGCCCGGCCCGAGGTTTCTTTTGGTGGCGAGGGGGAGGAGAATGGAGCAGCTCTCCCGCATCCTTTCCTTTTCCCGCTCACGTCCCGACTAAGCATTCCACCTCGCCTCCCGCCTCGCAAAGAAGCCAGCGATGTGACTGTGCGCCCGCCGGCTCCGCCAACGCGCCGATTTGCTGGATGAGATGTTGTGCAATGCACGCACCGGCCACGGTGACGCAGACGGCGTTGGCTGCGCCGCCCGTCATGCACAGCGCCGCCTCCACATCGTGCGCGTTCAGCAGCTGCAGGTGCAATGCGTCTATATGCGCGTATGCCGCAGCCGCCGCCTCCGCGAACGTAAGCGTTGCCGTCGCCTTGTTGCGCAGGTAGAGACACAGAATCGCCTTCTGATACGCTGCCGGCTTCTCGGACAGCAGCCTCGGGTCGGCCACGAGGCGCCGCCACTGCTCGGCCAGCGTGCACGACGACTGTACGCTGCGGTAAAGCACAAAGGCGATGACTGTGTTGTCAAGCCTGGCGTGCAGCGTGAGAATGTCCGGCGGAGACGCGCCAGCAGCTGCATCAATAACACTGGCTTCGTTGACGTACGTGTTGCCCTCGTCGACTGATTGAATCGACACCATGCGCACCTCCAAACCACCAGGCCCGAGCTCCGCGGCGCTGCCGCACACACGCACATACGGGTTAAGGCGGTGCAGCGAACGCATTGCACGGGCAGCACGCGTATCGCCAGGCTCGCCCTGCATTAAGTAGTTCTCCTTCATATCCGCCTCACCAACAGCAGCGGGGTCAATTACCGCCACACCACGCACCCCCGCCAGGACCAAGTTCTTCGCTGCCTCTGCTGCAACGCCGGCGATGCCGTCAAAACGCACGTTGGTGTGCATCAATTGCTGCTGCGTGGACTTTCCCCACAGCCGAATTTGGCGGTCGTACCGCACTGCCTCGGCGTTGCTCATCAAGTGAGTAAAAAAAAAAAAAACAGAAAACTAAAGGAAAGTGTGTTAATTATGCTGCGGCTGCAACGTTTTACGGAGTTAAGCTCGGTGAAAGGTGCTAAATGGAGTGGGTGAGCAACTATATGAACTTCTTCGTAGAAAAAAGGTCTCGCGGAAGAGAGCGGTGAGGAGGGATCAAAGTGGAAAGCAACGAAGGAAGTGGGGTGATTGTTTTTCATGTTCGCAAATCTCAGACACTTTAAATTCTATGAGTTTTGGCGCTTGGCTGCAATGCAGCAGGGAACAAAGCACACACAGAGAAAAAAAAAATGGGCGTTACAGATCGTAAGTTGTGCCGTCAATCGTATCTTCCTTCCATCGACAGGGATGTGAGCAGAGAATGTTTTGCGCCGCTGACAGTGTCGTCTGAGTACGCAGCTGCCACGCCCACGCTCCGACGTCTGTCGCCCACCTGTCCTGCAAGCTGTGACAGGCGGACTCGATGTCGTCTGTGAGCTCATCTTCCAGTGCCGGAGCTTCGTCCATCAGCGGGCTATACACGCTGCGAGCGAGGTCACCGTGGGTGCGCGGGAGCGAGGTGCAGAGGGCGTGTTGCAAATAGGCCGCGATCGCATCAAGACTCAGGGATGCGTCATCGCAGACAGCAGTGACTACCGCCGGGGGAACAGAGGACCGCGACTGCAGCGATAGCATGGCTGCGTACCTTTCGGAGGTTAGTGCGCTGCGCGATGTCGCCTTGGCACAGCTGCGCTGCCACGCGCTCAGGATGGTCCACGCCTCATCTGAGCGCTCACAGCAGGTCAGAGCTATTGTGCGTGGCGTGCGGCCTGCTGGGTCTGCGACTGACATGTGCGCGTTACACAGTGTGCAGGCAAGCAACATGTAAAGTAGTGCACGTCGCCAACGAACGTCGTAATTAAACATTGCGACTTAAGGCAGTATTTCTAATTGGTATTCGAACGCGGTGCAGTAGTTTCAAGTAAGAAGCACTGAAGTGAAACACAAGTCATAGATAAATCAGAGAACCAGGTGAGAAAAACACGATGGTTACGTCACAACGTCGCTCTTTGGGGTTGTTTTCATTGAGTGCTTCGAGTTCAGCACTAATCAGTTACCTCAATAAGCGCGCTTTCGCTTATTCCGTGACACGTGCGTTGCTCAGGAAAACACGGGTTTCATTGCGTGAGAAATCGCCCGGTTACAAGTGTTTTTCTTTCCCTTTGTTGTCCCCTTTCTGTGGGTGGGTCAGGAGAACAAAAATAAAGGTGTAGCAACATGGTAGAGAGGAAACGGCCCACTCAGGAGGGGGGGGAGAGGAGAGGAAGAGGAAACAACCTAGCCAACACCCACAGAAAGAGAGCAATTGTGATGGCAATCAGAAACGTGACCGTGCAGCAACGATCGAAATGCTAAAACAACAACAACAAAGAGTGATTGAAAACAGTTGGGTGTCTAGAGGCTTGTGGTGCTGACTCGTACGCAATCCACACTTTTTGGTTTCTTTTCTCTGTGTCGCCCACCTCAATGCGCCGGGTTTAATTGATAAGCGAATGTACTACGTTTTGGGGCCTAAACATGCATGTGTGATGGGGACGTCCGCTTTTGACGGTGATAACAGTGAACGAATAAACAGAAAAGTTTAGGGCATCCACCACTGTTCAGATGAAACAATCAGTGCAAACGTATAACGTAACATAGAAAGAGGAGGACGCGTTTTCTCCTGCTCTTACGCAAGCACGAGCACCCTGTAAAAGGGCACCGTCGCCACGTCAAACAAACGGCATCATGGTTGATCAAAAAAAGCACGCACAGTTGTCTCACCGTGTCTTCTTCGCGCTCGACGAGCCACCGATCACCACCGTCTCAATGTTCATGCCGGAGTCGCGCAGGCGGTGCACCAGTTCATCACCAAAGGCAGTGGAGGGGGTAAGCACGCCGCCTTTCAACGTCTTCTTGCGGTCCAGCGTCAGCAGGCTCATCGCACTCTCGCTGAGAAAAACGGCGGTGGCGGTGTAGCAATCCTCCTTCGCCCTCAGCGTCGTCTCTACTAACATGCCCGACACCGTTTCCCCGACGAAGCTGCAGCGGAACTGCGAGCCGGACATGGAGAGATCCGCAGGGCCCACACCGGTACCGGAGAAGTAGCGGTTCACAAGCCAGCGGCGCAGCGGGGCAATGACTATGATGAGGCCTACGAGATAGAAGGCGAGTGTGGTGGCCAGCACACGCAAGAAGGGCCCCTGAGACGCCTGTACATATACGGCCGAGGAGCGCAGGAGACTGTTGCTTCGGCGCACAGTGCGCTCGTCCCCCGTGGCGTTGATCATGAAGCCGGTGAAGCGGCCGTTCTCGAACCAGATGCCCTTGCGCATCGGCGTCGCCGTCGGCTGCACGGCGTCCTTCGCGACGAGGGACAACGGACTGTAGTCCTCCTTCTTCATGTGGTCAAAAACAACGTTGATCGAATTGACTGTGCCGTTGGAGATGCCGGCGGTGCTCAGGTCGAAGTAACCACGCACTATCTTCACCTCCTCCCCGGCCTCACGGTGGACGATATAGTTGCCGATGTCCGCCGGCACGCAATCGAAACCGCAGCACGGCACGATGGCGATGCCCTTCTTCGTCGACTCGTCGTGGAACTTCTGAATCACCTGCCGGACGAAGTTGAACTCACCGGTGGAGTCAACGTAATGGGTACCGTGGTGCACGCAGGCCTCCACCAAGGGCATGCCCATCAGCGTGAAGGGTCCAGAGCACGCGATGATACACGTCGCCTTGGCGCACACCCCTTCCAGTGTGGCCGGCTGCTCGTTATCCACGACGAAGGTTGGCACGTCCGCTGCACCGATTTCCCTCTTGAGGGCATCCAGTTTCGCCTGGCTGCGGCCGCCGATGCCCCAGCGGCCCCTCAACTCGGGCTTGCGCAGCAGGTAGCGGCACGTGAGGCGACCCGTGAAGCCCGTCGCCCCTAGCACGATGATGTCCAGCTTGGAAGTCATGGTGATCTTACTTAGTGTAACTCCTGTCGTTTGTTTGCGTATAGATGAACAGGTGCTTCGACTAAAAAGCCTGAGGGGAACGACCAGAAAAGGTGATAACGCGACTGACGATGGCTACCGAACGGATGTACATCTCACAGAATGAAAGCATTTAAAAGAGAAAAGAGAGCGAAGACAGAGATCCAGAGGAAGCATAACACGAAGGTATGTTGGTGGTTTATAGGTTGATGATCGTCCTGCAGCAGCAACGTGTACGCTGCTCTGCATCAAAGTGTCTAGATCAATTAACGTGATAGGGGACTGTAGCAATCAAAAAGCTGTGCTTGTTGACTGCCATTATTGGGTTGCGCACTGAAAATAGATACAAGGGGCGTGGGTTGCACAATTAGTGCTTCGATGTTGGACTAAAGTTTGTTACAAGAACACAGAACGACAGCCAATGAAAACATGAGTATACCACGGAAGATAAACGTGAGCATCTAATAGCAATAGGAAGAGGAAAGGAGAAGCAAAATAGGTGAGAATATAGTTTTCTAGGAACACATGATCGTGTGTCGGTGCGAGTAACACGTTCACTACATTGTAATAGAACTACAAGAAAAGCAAGTGGATCTCTGTGGAACATAACCAAATAAAAAAAAACCTATATTGAATAACTCATCACGTGCACCGTGTAAAGGAAATAATCAAAACAACAACAAAAAAGAATCTGTTGCATCTAATAATAAAGTAGTACAATCAAACAAACGTTCCTCCCCATTAGCGGCTAAACTGCTTGTTAATACTAGTTTTTAAGATTTCCAGCTTCTCCTGTTGCTCCTGTAGCTCCGCCTGCACGTCCGCCAGCCGCCGCTTCTCTGCGGCGATGCTCTGTTGACTACGTGACTTGTCGAGTCCCTCGCCGTGCATGCGCCGCTCCCGCTCCTCAGCCTCGCGCCGCGACGAGACCTCGTACATCTCCTTCTTTTCCTTTTCCGCAGCGAAGAGGCGCTCGCATTGCAGCAACTTCTTTGATGCGTCGCTGGCCTGCCGTTCGGCGGCGACAAACGCTTCCTGCGCGTCGTCGCGACGCCGACCAGCACGGTCGATCACCGCCACTAAGAAGTCCACAGCGGCTGCGGAGAGCGCCATGCTGCAGTGCGGGTTGCCCAGCGTCTGCAGCACTAAGGCTCTGCGAACATCGTGCGTCCTCATCCTTTCTCCGCAGCCGTTTCCAGGAACGTAATAGTCAGCTCCGCCGTCGTGGCCGCTTGGCATGGACGTGGTCACCAGCGGCTCTTCCTCTGTGTAGAGCCGCGCATCTTCGGTCATGTATGTCTGTCGCGCACGAAGCTCTTCGCGAATGCGCTCCTCCAGCTTCTCAATAAGCAGCAGTTCCTCTTCTCGCAGCTGAGTCGCTACGTAGTCGTACCAATCACCGACTTGTTCGTAGAAGCACTGACGCGCGCCTTCTTCTGCCGCCGCCAAACCGCTAAGTTGCACGCGCAGGGCGGCCAAGGCGGCCTCGGCGACGTAGCGGGCCGACAGCAACATCTTCGTGTGCACTTCGGTCCGGGTGGTCATCTCGTCCTGTGCCAGCTGTGCTCGGTGCTGCGCCTCTTCGTGCAGCGCCTCTACCTGGCAGCGATAGTGACACATCTCCACGGCACGATACGCGTCTTCGCCAGCTCTGTTGCGCAAGAGCTGCCACTCCTGTTTTTCCTCCTCCGCGATGCGGGTGGCCGCCTCTATCGCTGTTGACAAGAACTTTGCCCGCTCCTGTTGTTGTTGCAGGAGATGTTCCTTAATAACCTGAGTCGTGTGCACCAGGCTGCTACACAGTGCCTGCCGGCACAGATCTTCCTGCTTTACTACAGCGCTACGCTGCGCGTTTTCAACCTCGACCAAGGCAATGCGTGCCAGACGCTTCGCCTCGCACCATTGCAATAAATGCTCCTCTGCTGTGGTCATCTCGGCGAGAAGGCGGAAGCGCGCCTCGTGCTCGGCGGCGGCAACGGCTCCCAGGGCCGCCTCTGCGTCACGATACAATTCTTCTCGCGCGTAGCGTTTCGATGCCACCCACTGCGTCACGTGGACTTCGCCGTTCACCATGGCCCTTGCCAGATCTGCGCGTGCCGCTGCCTCGGCCGCGGCCACCACTCTGTCTAACTCGGACACGCACTGTTGTAGGAAGGCGGCTCGAGCTGCTGCCTTCTCTTCCGTCCATGCCTGCCGGGCAGCCACGTCGGCGCGCGCCTTCTGCATCAGCACGGCGAAGGCGGCGTGTTCTTCGTACTGAATCGTGCACAGCGTGTCCAATGCGAAGAGCAGCGCGGACTGCCGCCTCTCCGCCTTCAGGATCTCTGCTTCCCGTGCCTCGTCTTCGTCCGCCTTCATGTCGAGGAAGATGGCGTGGTAGCCACTTTCTGCCTCCTCGCAGATGCCCTGACGCTGAGCCGCCTCAGACTTGAAAAAGGTGGCGCGCTGACGAGCAAAGATACGGTGGCACTCCACGAGGTAGTCCGCCTCCTCTGCCATCTCCTCTCGAATCCGCAGCCGCGTGGCGGCCTCCTCCGCTGCCACGTCACGTTTGCCCTGTTCCGCCACACGAAAGAAGGCGGCGCGCTGCTGCACGTGCTGGCCTACCAGCTCTCTGTGCGAGGCGGCAGCCGCGGCGAGGCTCTCCAAACCGTTCATCCACTCTCGACAGATGCTCTCGCGGCTTTCCATGAAGGCGCCGCCGAACCGCAGTCGCGCCATCACGTTCTCGGCAATGCCGCCGCGGCTTTCCACCTCCGCGGTCTGCAGCCGGTGCCACTGCGAGGACTCATTGTAGCGCAGCGCCTGGCGCGTCGTTGTCTCGCGCTGGAAAAGTTGCGCTACCTGCGTTGCGTGAGAGCAGCGCCACATCAGATGCGCAAACTGTTCCTTTTCACGTGCGATGGTGGCCTGGCGCGCCGCCACCTCGCTGGATTGGAGGGCGAGGGCGACGGCGTGCTGGTCCGCGGCGTACACACATGCACTGCGCGTGGCCTGCTCCGATGTGTACAACTGCTGACGGTAAATGGCTTCTTGCAGAACGACGCGTACGATATGACGTTCTATCAGCTCCGTAGTGTGCAACCCCTCCAGCCAGGTCTCGCACTTGCTCAGGAGCCGCTGCCGCTGCCGGCTCTCCTCGCTTATTAACTCCCCGGTGCTGCGTGACAGCTTCGCCCGCTCGTAGGGCGTGTTGAGGCGGAGGTGGTCGAGCTTCTGCCGTGTCACGACAGGGTCAACTTTGACGCTGCACGAATCGCAACCGAGCTGGCCGCACACGAGGCAGCGGCTGCATGAGGGGATTTGCCAGTTCGTCGACGGCGGCGTTGGCGTGTTCGTGCAGCGCTCCCGCACCGAATGCGTGGGTGGGGAAACTGTGGGCGAGAGAGTCGGCGCGTTCTCCACCGACTCGGTACGCGGCCTTGAGGAAGGTCGAGCGCTACTGGAAGCGCCACCACACGGTGGTCCTGCCGAGGGTGCCCGTGGCCGGCGGCGAAATAAACGAAGCTTGTCGTTCGGCAGGTTGGACATTCTAAGCTTCTGCAGTTGCTAGTATAGTAGTTTTGCCTCTCGTTGGATGTTTTGGTTGTTTTTAGGGCTTCTTTCTGAATGTGACGGTACTGGCAAAGTAGAGTATTCGCGACTGCAGGTGCGGCAGCCACTGTGGATTTGTAATGTCTTCTGTGTTGTGCACAAAAGTAGAAAAAAAAAACTAGAGAAGGAAAAAAAAGAGGAGATAACCGTTTGGCACAGAAGAGTTTGAATTGCTGGCAGTAAATAAGGTGTGTGTGTGTGGGGGGGGGGGGCACTGCATACGTGCCGGTTACTGTTGCAAGGCAAACAACTACTTTGCGCGAGGCATCCAAATGAGCAGTTCAGGAAATGGCGAAACGTAAATGGAAACAGCAATAAAGCAGGACTTTCTTTTCTGTTAGCTAGCCGCACTCTAACAGATCTCATTAGTGTAATTTACGAGAGTCTACGCAGGATACGTGGGCACCGCAAGAAAATAAAAAATGAATCCTTGCTTGAAAAGAGTAAACATGAGAAGTTCCTTCGTAAGATCTAGAGTATGCCAAAAAAAAAAAGAAGGGTGGGGAGCATTGGGCACTTGTCCGTTTTTGCAGCGGGGAGATTACACGTTCATTTCGAACTTCTTCTTCCATTCCTCGAATTTCTTGATGTTCTCCGCGTTAACGCTACTCGGCACCTTCCGCAGCGCGGACAAAAAGTCGCTCATCGTGATAGGCTGCTCTGCCACCTGACGGCCAATTTCGGCCGCGTTCTCCTTCAATGCCTGCTTGTCTGCTTCCTTTATGAAGCGCCGCATTGTCATCATGGCCGCGTCACGCACGAGGTTTGTAATGTCAGCGCCGCTATAGTGATGCCCCTCCAGCATCTGCGACAGCTTACCGAAGTCGACGTCACTGGCCAGCTTTATAGACATAGTATTGATGCGGAAGAGCTCAATGCGATCGGCGATGTCGGGAAGGGGGATGTAGATGCGCTTCTCAAGGCGGCGCCGCATAGCCTCGTCGATATCCCACGGATGATTTGTGGCGCCGAGCACCATTACGATTTGCCCGGCATCCACGCCGACGCCGTCCATCTGGGCCAGCAGCGTTCCTTTTGCGCGCCGCGAGGCTTCATGCTCTTCGTTGCCGCCGCGCTGGCCGCACAAAGAATCAATTTCGTCGATGAAGATGGTACTTGGAGCGTAATGCCGTGCCATCTCGAATAGGACGCGGATGAGCTTCTCGCTGTCGCCACGCCACTTACTCGTAAGGGTGGCGGGGGAGATGTTAAAGAAGGTCGTGTTACATTCCGACGCCACCGCCTTTGCCAGCATCGTTTTCCCCGTGCCAGGCGGGCCGTACATGAGCACGCCTTTCCAGGGTCGTCGAATGCCCTGGTAATAGTCCGGCATCAGCACCGGGTACACCACCGCCTCCTCCAGCAGGCGCTTTGCCTCCTCCAGGCCGGCGATGTCGTCCCACGTCACCGGCAGCTTGCCGACGTGCATGTCGCCCTCAATCAGCTGCACCAACTCCTCCTCGCCGGGTCGGCCGGTGAAGCGCGGAACTGTCGGTTTGCCCTTCAACTTTCCCTTTCCACCGGGCCCACCAGGCAGCGAGGACGACGCACCACTCGGACCTCCTGCGCGCCGCCCTGCCAGCCCCTTATACGAGCGGGTGACGGAGCCTGTGCGGCTGCCACGTGCAGGGCCGACCGCGTGCGGCGAGGCGTACCCAGGCGACGACGACGCCACGCCGGGAGAGGAGGCGCCGTTGCGGCCGTGCGGACGGCCACTCGACAACTGCGGCGGCCCTTCCGGGGGACCAAAGCGATCCTTGTCTCCGTAGAGGTGCTCGTTCTGGACGCTGACGTGCGCGGCACCGGTAGCGGTAGGGGTGAGCGGTGGCACACCTCCCAGCCGCGGCTTCTTCACGGCACCGGCTGCCCTGCGTGCCGCGGTGTACCGCTCCGGGCTGGTGTAGGTGCTGCTGCTGCCGCCGTTAGAGTTCTCATCGCGGTCTGCCCCGTCGTTGCGCCGCGTCACAGCAGGGCTGTAAAATAGGTTCAGCTCCGCCTGCATGTCGTGAATTGCCTGGACCTCCTCCTCCAGCTGCACCTGAAGACCCCCCCATTGCCCGCGCAGCACTGCGTCGTCGAGGCTGTGGATGTACGTGTCAATCTCTTTGCGGACGCTGTTGTAGTACTTGAGAGCAGTGTCGTAGTCGCAGTACAAGGCGTAGTTGCGAGCGGCGTTGATCGCCTTGGCAATCTCCGTCGCTACCGAGGCTGGCATATTAAAGAAATAATTCTCCTTTTCAAGGTACTGGTTTCACTGCGATATGTATCAAGTGCTGTAAAACGGTGGGGGAAAAATGCCAGCTTGCTGCTGATTCAATGGATATCGGAAAAAGAAAAACAATACTTCAAAAAGGAAGACAGCAAAAAAAAAAAAGAAAAAGAAGGAGGGGGAGAGGAGCAGGCTGGCAAGCATACCGGTGAAGTGGAAGTGAGGCGGATTTCTTTCCTCCTTTTCTCTCCCCATTTAAAAAAAACTGAGGGGAAATGGAACCGTGTGATACGACTGCTCAACTGCTAAGTAAAGTCATGCCCAGGTGCAAGGGTGCACGCGCTTAGCCAAACTTAAAAGAGCACCATAACTTCACGTTGCTTTACAGGACTAATATGTGTGCCAGCTGTTCAATGGAGTTGTTTGACCACCTTGAAAAACTCACAAAGCTGAACTAAGAAGACATGAAACCATGAGTGTTTCTTTTTCACGTGTATAGAGTGAATTCTCAAGCAATAAAGACAGTGTATAAAGATGTGGACCCTTTGCTTCTCCTTTGACTTAAAGGTTGTAGCTGGCGAAAGGGAAAAAACTCATGTTTTCCTCTCATATCTCTATTCAGTTCCATTCCAGCGGCACCTGAATTCCACTTGAGAGTACCAGTATCAGCATCCATCCGATAAGCGTTAACTCCTTTTCTTATTTGTGTCGTTAACAAAACAACAACATACATACATAATGATCTATATCTATATCTATATCTATATATATATATATATATATATATAGATATATGCAAGCGAAGAGTGGGTTCTGCTTTTTTTTTTTTTGCCCTTTGAATGCACAGTAATGAAGAAAGAACCGAGCCGCACTTCTTAAAGACGTGGAACGATAAGCAAAGGAAGGACAAATCGCGTAGGATGTGTTTTTCTGTTTCTCCCTTCCATTAAGAAGGAAGCTAGGGAGGCTAGTATCTACCGAGATCGCGATGATTAGGTGAGTGCATATCATTGTTTTGTAAGCCAAGTGTAAGTAACATTGATACGAAGAGGCAGTATTTCTAGCTTTTGTTTTCTCTATTGCAGCCAAGAGAAGGCCGTACCGTAAGGATTCGTAATGGACGTCTTCTCTTGTTACTTTGTCTGTTTCTGCGGATTCTAAAAAAAAAAAAAACTAAACTAAAAAATGGCGGCAGTAAAAAAATTTTTTTTCTTGTCGAGGTGTTGCTGGAAGATTCCAGAGAGGTACAGAAGCTCTTTTTGCTAGAGGAAAGAGTAAAATTATCGCGGGGTGCTTTGCGTTCTAGAGAGATGCATTGGCTGAGACCTATATCCGTAATTCCTATTCGCGACACAACTCCAACTTTTTCTTCTATCCCGCGCAGCGCCACGCTGCCGGACTTGCTTCTGATTTAACCCGGGGGGGGGGGGAGAAGATGACTGAACCGGAAAAAAGCTCTTTTTATCAACTTTTCCAAACAGGTAACGTTACCCACGACGCAGTTAACAATGTACTCAGCTTGGTTAGACCCGAGGGTCTCTGTCCCCACCTCGCTTGTAATACCCCTTTGCCAAGTCGTCCGCATCCATAGGCAAACATCGAGGTAGCATAACAGCGGTATTGATCGCCAAGCTGGCGTATCAAAATCTAACGGTGATTTCCCAACCGTCCAACACGTCACACACACGCAACACCTCAGACGCCATCGTTTCCGACTTTGTCGCTCCCTTATGCGCCGACGCCAACACCGGCGTGCTGCCGACCAGGGTGCGCAGAGTGCTCGGCAGCCGGGCTCGCAAGACGGCCAGCCCGTACCAAGCAACCCTTGCCCCCGCTTGCGCGATCAAACGCGGTGGCGGGCACCACCTGTCCCCCGAAATGAACATTTCACCAGACCCCAGAAACAAGACTTCCCCCAGCCGATATCCGATGCGTCAGCCACGAGCGTCGCCGTCGGTGGGCCCGCATTCCTAGACACACGATGTGCCACCCTTTCCATCAGAGTGTCCAGAAGCGTCTGGCCCTCCCCCTCGACGTAAAACCGAGTCCGACAAGGCCGCCCTGTCGTCAAGACGCACTAGACCCCCATTTGGAGCACGCAACCGCCCACGGTGCACTTTTAGAAAAGAGTAGTACCGCGCCACCGAGCTTCCTATTATGGCGGCCGCGAAAACGACCCGTGATCCAAAAAGCCCTCTAACTCTCGGACCGTGGGCACATCCCGACCTGGCGTTTCGCAGATGTGCATGTGCACCTTGTCGCCTAGCTTCACGCTCTTTTGCTCGTGGCTGAAGCAAACTCGGACAAACTCGTACTCGGCGACCGCTAACTGCACCCCACCCCACGTCACCTGGGCCTCCCTGCCCACAAGCTACACCTACGGCGACCATGCCCACACGGCGGGCTCCGGGGGGCGCAGCACTCGGACTGCACTACGCCCCCGGGTGTACGGCAGCCACGAGCGTCAACGGCTCCGTCATTTCTGGCCCGGCGCGATATCCCATCGGCAGCCGTTGCAGCCCCACCAAAGCACCACCCTCTGTTACGCAACAAAAATACGGACGAGCCTCCACCGGCAACAGCACCTGGCAGAATGGCGCCTTCAGGCCGAGACACGTAGCCTCCTCGGCCTGAAGCGCCGAAGGGCACCGGGCCACGCGCTCCAAAGGCACACCAGCTTCGTAGCCCCTCTCCTCACTCTCCCCCCGCGGCCACGCTACGCAACGCCGTCGCGCAGGTGCGGCGACTGCCCTGCGGGTTAGAGCCTTCCTCTCTGCCGGCGCTGGGCTGCCCCGTGGCGCCTCAAAACGTGCCGCCACCGCCGGCAACATTCTCGACTTCCACGACACCACGTTCAACGCGTCCACATCCACCTTTTGGGGCGGACGTTGCAGCTCGTCCTCGCGGTCGCGTTTTTTGTGCTATGCGCGTGCCACACGGTCGCGTGGCCGCGGCAGGGAGGCGAAGTCTCCGCGGGTAGCTGGCGCTCCACCAGCGGGATCCCTCCTACATCAACGGGGTTGGGCGGTGCACATCATTTGTAAAAGCCACCGCCTCCTCTACGTAGCGTAGCTACGCCGGCGGGTGGACCCTCTTGTCCTTGCGTTTCATCAGGTGCACCTCCGTGCGCCAATCGAGGTAGTTGTCGTGTGCGACCCGCATGGCGTGCTTGACGGCCCCACCCCTGACGGAGTGCGCCGTGTGTCCATTCTACAACGACTTCGGCTTCCGGGCAGCCTCACGCGTGCTCGTGGTTGTCAGCGGCTCCGCCGACCCCAAGAGGCTCTTGAATAAAAGGGGGTCGTAGGCGTGCTGTCCTCTGGTCGACGCACAGTGGCTGGATCAGGACGGGGCGCTCTTGGAGACCCTCCGGGCTGCTCCCCCACCCAGCGGCTGGCCGTCATCCGCGCCAGCCTCTACACCACCTTGCCGCGCCACTCGGGCGTCCCGACGACGATGTGCCACACGTCGTCCGCAGGCGTTGGCACCGCGTGCCTGGCACCTTCTGACGCAGCAGCCTCCGCAGCCTTTTTTGCGTGGACAACGCCTTTCGTCCACTCTAGCATCGCATCCATTCCAGCGTCCACGTTCCGTCGGACCGTCAACACCCTTTCGTACGTCAAACCTGCGTACGCGTTCGATTTGGGCGCCACTGTGGGGCGCGACGCGCCATGGTTTCCAAGTGCTGCTCGATACTCCTGCGGAGCGGGCGAAGCTTGTGCGCTCTGCACCCACTCAAATAGGGATGCCTGGCATCCTTGCACGGCCGTCGTGGATGCGTTCAGCTGGCCGTCAAATACAACATTCCGGTGTTCTACATCCACCTCTGCCAGCGCGGGGCCTTCGAGGGCGCTGCGCCACGTGCGTACGTCCATCACGTTGACGAATCCGTCGTCGCCGCCGCCGTCTGTGCCACGCTCATCACGCCGGGTTACCCACCACGGGGTGCTGTTGTTCACGTCTTGGGCTGCTTGCGGGTCAGGGTAGGGTGACACGTACGCAGGATCGCGCCGACCGCTGCAGTTGCCGCCGCCGTCTTGTTCTCCATCCCACACATTGCCTTGGCCAGCGAGTGTCGTACGCCGACTATGTCGTCTGTGAAGCGCCTTCCCATTCGCGTCTGGCCCTGCTCAACACTCGCCGTCATGCTTGCAGAACCGAATGCGGAGCCCGAGCACCTGGTCTCCAGAGCCGCGCCGTCTTCGTGTTCCTGCTCCTCTTCTTCCGCGCTTCCTGCAGTCTGACGAGCCGCTCCGTGAAGTCGCGGCGCCATTGCTGCGCCTCTCCCTCGTCCTCGGAGCTGGACGAGTTCGCCGGCGCGGTAGTGTCCGGGAGGCGTTCAACGTGGTTGTCCGCTCGGGCTAAGTCTTCTAAGCAACCTGCACCCCCTTCAACCGTCGTTCGAAGCGGCTCTCCGCCTGCGCGAGCTGTCCCTTCAATCGCCAAACTCCCTGGCCGCGTATCATGCGATCAGAAGACGCCTGGGCTTCCACCACCTCACGCGTCCTCATGACTTCCTCTTTCAGGCAAATGAAATCCCCCTGCAGCCGAGTAAAATCGCTCCGCACGCTGACGAGCCCCGGTGTATCGCGGCCAACCACTTGCTCCAAACGTCTAATCTGGCCCGCTTGCCGTGTCAAACGCCGTTCGCAGCGGGTGGCCTTCACCCGCTCTCTCACGGCCCACCCACTCTTCATCCCAAACGTGTCCCTCGAAGACTGAAGCTGCAAAACCGGGTTTGCGTCCTTCGCAGCGCTGGGCGCTGCTGTCGCCGTTGCTGCGGATGCAGCCGTCGCGGCCGACGACGTCTGTCTTTCCAGAGCCGGGGTGGCGTCCATCTGCGTCGCGTCATTCAGCACGTTCTGCGGCTGCGCTCCTGGCAGCAGTCAGGGCCTGCGTAACCTGCTGCTGCACAGGGGACCGTGCAGCCCTTCCTGGCACCCGGTGCTCTCTCTGAACTTGCTCATCTGCTGCGGCAGCACAGGATCCTCGAACTTGAACCGACGGAACCGGGCGACTGCAATTGCTCCACGCAGCACTAGAGTTCGCTCTGTCGCCATAGAGCACGAGCCTTCTATTTCACATACCGACCCCACAGATCATCCGCCTCTCGAACCCGTCCGCCTGTTGAGCGAAGAACACGAACACTCGCCCACCCCTATTTAATTGAGCAATGCTGCTAGGGCTCTGCTCCACGACCCCACACTTGCCGTGCGAAATCAAGGCCGTTGTTACTTACTCTAAACGCCGGTGATCCAACTAAGACGCTACCTCACCAGCGAGGGGAAAAATGCGTGAACATATGCTCGGTAAGCATCAGAAGTAGGGCGAAGGAGAGGAGCGAAGGAGAGTAGCAGTTGTCAGACTCACGTCACTAGTAACGCCGAAGCATTTGCTCCCATCCTACTAACATCAATCTTCTCAGTTTTTTTTTTTTTTTGCCATCCCATTCTTTTTGTAATCGGCAAAGAAACGGGAAAACAGGTGTTTTCCCCCTTATCTGGCAACAACATGAGCAAGATAAGTATGGAATACTCATTGTGAAACTGGCAGGTGATTCAAAGAGCAAATGGCAAAAGAAAACTGAAAGCAGAACTGCCCTGCACGCCTCTTACAACAGCAAAGCACTTCTCGGTGCTCTTCTAGGCTGAAAGCGCGCATCTTTCTTTGCAGCTTTTTCTGAAGCACACACATAGAAAAAACTTGAAAAGAGAGCAAAGAGCAAATGACAAAGCACCGCAACGGCCTCTCATGCAACGTCTAAGTGGCTTTCCGCTTTGTTGTCGTTACTTTATCTTATATGTGGCGATAAGAAAAATCTGTGTAGTAAAAAAGAAAGGGTTGCTAGGAACCATTTGGTCCACGGTTTTCCAGTTTTTGGAAGGTGCTTTTGTGTGTGGTCTGAATCCAGCTGCTGTGGAAGCTGGGGTGTAACTGTGCGGATGAAGTGGATACTGTTTGTTTCATTACACCAACCAGTTACTCAACAGTAGTCTCATTAGCGCTATTCGTAAATACTGCCCAACTCTGCTTTTTTTAGGAAAAAGACACGTAGAAGTGATAGAAAGGCAGTCATTGCGGCAGCAACAACATAAAAGAACAATATCGCCTTTCGTTGCTGTTTAACGGAAACAAAAATAAATAGAAGTAGAGGCAAAAAAAAAAATTGTTCATCAGCATTACTGTAACACTCACAAGTGTTTCAACGTGCACGTTTCGTTGTGTTCACACGCACTTGTACAATAGTCAACGAGTGGAAGTACGACGTAGAAACAGAGGCGAAGGTGGTGCACAAGGCGATGTGTTGTTATCGAACCAAACGCTTTTTTTTTTTCTCCTTTATGAAGTTATTCGAAAGACACTGTGTAGTGAGTCCCTCAATTTTCTCGTTCGTCTTTGCTGCTTCAGAAGAACAAAAGCAAAGCAAAGCAAAGAGTGCTGTTTTTAATAGCAATAAGTGTACTTACAAAGGAGCTGTAGAAAAAAACAGAGCCACTCCCTAAAAGAAAGTAAAAAAGGAAAATGGAAAACCTGTAATAAGAACCCATAGGTCGGCTACCTTTAATACGGGTGTTTCTGTTCTCTTTTGATGGCCTTACATATATCTATATATATATATACATATATATATATAGATATAAGATTTATCGCTGGGCTTTCGCGATACAGAGGGAGAGATACTCAAGAACGGAATGAAGAATAAATCAACGAGAGGAAGAAAAAAAAAAAAAAATAGTAACTGGAGTGCGGAACAAATCAAAAAAACAAACAAACCACAACAAAAACTCCTCCATTTTTTGTCAACGTACGTAAGCTACTGTTCCGTGCCGTAGCTGTTTTGCGAGCTGCCACGTGTGCCCCTTACAAAGTCATACAAGAGTGCGTTCACGTTGGGGAGGCTGAGAATAAAACACTGGAGTAGACAAGAAAGCAATAATAATAATAACGAGGATCGGAAGCGAACACGGGAAACGAAGAAAGGAAAGGAAATCTTAGGGAAAGTAAGGTAATGCGCGAATGGACGTTATACACTTAAAAAAGGGTAGTGATATATGAAAAAAAATGCTGATTCAAATAGTGAGGCAAATCTCTTCAACGACAAAGAGTTTCCGTCTGCACGCGTCTGTGACGCATAAGATTCGTCATTTGTGACCGAACTTGGACTAGGAACCCCACCAACAACAACGAAAAGCAAATTGGAAGCACTAACACTCCGCCTACTTGCCCCTGTTCTTTAAAACATGGTGTGTATTTTGGCGCGGTGGTTGCGGAAGCTCGGATTGCGCGCTGCGTTTGTGAAACGCAGGTGGACCTGACGTTTAACAAGTGTGACATTTGCCGTAAAACAGTGTCCTCTTCGTTTCATTTCCAAAGGTTTTGAGTCTAAAGAGAAAGGATGACAGATCGCGTAAGGGGAAGTACAACGGAGCGATCGGACTGCTGCGACGAAGCACAGGTTTCCTAATATGACACAGGAACACTCGCATCAACAACCACAACAACAAAAAATGGACGTAGAGGTTACCGGAGGGGAAGATGGGGTCTGTATTTATAAATGACTTCACACAAGGGGGGGGGGGGAAAGTTGTTGTGAAAGAGAAGAGGAAAAGAAAGAGAGCAAGGAAGTGCAATTAACGAGAAATGTTGCAGAGGACAACATAAAGCAACACGGAAAGAGCGTGTATGTAAAGCAAACAGAGAAACCGTGGGAATTTTAGCGGTCGGAGCAAATGAACGGTAGGGGAAGATGTGAAAAGGGGCTCAAGAATTTTTTTTACAGTTACGATGAAAACAAAAGGTGAGGGAATTTTAATTACACGGCAATGGTAAGCACTTGCATTTAAAAGGGAAGGGGGAAAGGAAACTAGCAGTGAAAACCAAGTGAAAGCAGCAGAGGAGCATAACAGCAAAGTGGCCGAACCGACGACAACAGATGAAAACAGCAAACGTGAATGTCCAGCGTCAAACTATTATTTTCAGTTTATTATTATTACCATTTTTGAAGCTTTAAAGTACCAATTACCCCTTTTCTCTGTTGTCGTGAGGAGGGCGAGCATGAGAATCAGAACGTTTCTGTTGAAAGGCAAGACTCTTAAATAAAACACTGAAATGTTGTTATCTGCGCACAAAAGCTGACAGCCTTTGTCATCCCTTTCTCCGCATTCTCAAGCCTTGACAGGATCGTATTTGAGTAGCAACGAAGAAAGTACGAATACAAAATGCTAGCTGTACAAACGAGCGAAAGTGAAGAGGTAACAGCAGGAAAACATTCAAAAGAGTGAAAGAAAAGGCGTGACCTTGGAACTGTAAAACAAAAAAAGAAAATCTTGCCGCCCGATGAATTTTAAACAGAGTTGTAGAGAGCAAGCTTTCAGTTTTTTTTTTAAGCCACAGGCAAAATTATCAGTCTCGAAAACAGGAACTTCGAAGAACAACGAGGAAAAAGAGTCACCAAATAGCACCAAGAAGTAGTCTCTGAAGAGAAAAGAGGGGGAAAAAGCAGAACTCTGTGCTTCAATAGAATCAGATGTTTATTAGGGTTTACCATCGAACAACTCTACTGGCAGAGTTTTCACCCGTGCTTTTGGACAGTGGCACTGCAGAAAAATGACGCCGCAACAAAACAGACAGTTTGCGAGTACGAATGTAAACCAAACCCTTAATTTGAAAAACGCCGTACCAGCGGGTAGACCGGTAAGGAAATTGGTATCGGCTAGTTAACGAAGGGAACACCAACTATTTCCTTTCTTTAAACTCTTGAAAAACGCACATTCAATAAGCCGTGAACACTGCTGATATGGGATGAAGGTGCTAAGACACGACTTTTATGTGTGAATGAAAAGAAAACACACAAGCAGAGAAGAATGGCTCATCAGCACTCGAATAAAGGAGGGAGCAATCACGCGTTAAAAAAAAAAATATATATATATATATAGACAGATAGGTGGATGCAAACAAAGGAAGGCAAAGACTCCTAACGGCACGTTGTCCTATTCGCATCGGAACACTTGCACCAAAGTGAACGGCATGAGGGTCGTGACACACAGGCATGCGCACACAATAGTTGAGACAGTGATGCAGAGAAGCGGAGAACTAGAAGCGAGACGAGGTGACACTAGAGAGAGAGGGAGAAAGAGAGAAAAAAAATGTTTCGGTTGCAACGTTGTCGTGAACAGCGGGGAACAATATGCGCAGATGACAGTACACACACATAAAAGGAAAAAAAAACAAAAAAAAGTTACCTAACGCTGTGTGAAAGCTTGCGTCACTCCACACATGCTAGGAGAAAAAGGAGAAGCCATAACTCTCCTTGCTACATTGCTAAAAGCCTCCGTTACGCGTCCCTCTTCCTACCACAGTCACCCTGCTGCATGTTAGTTAGCACCTCTTGCAAACCTGTGCAGATGGTCAGCACACTAACCATGTCCCACCTTACTTTACTCAAACTGAAGTTGAGAGAGAAGGTCACTCTAGGGTTTATTTATACATCACATTATATTTACTATTCTGTTTTATCGCACTGACTCTTCTCTAAAAAGAATAGTATAGTATGACAGTCGTCGATTCTATGAAGAAAGGGGGAAACGGCTTTGAATATGTACTTACGTTTGACAAAAAAGGGGTTCGCTCACACGTCCCCTCACTTTTTCGTGCAACGGCTGTCCATGCGGCGCTTCTCCACGCACAGCGCAATGTGGAGCTCCTCCTCTGCCCTCGGCACAGCAGTGTCGCAGTACGGGCACTCCACAAAATCGAAGTGCGCGTACAGTTGCGACAGCTTGAATTTCGCACGGTACGTCACCATCGGGTAACAAGTCGGTAGCACTCGTAGTCCGATCTGTCGGTTTCCCGTGCAGCACGGCACCTGCACCAGCTTCGTGCCGTGTCCTGTAGTCAACAGGTGCACCACAAAGTCTCCGTAATGGAGGAAGACTTGGTAGCAGCCTTCGTGCTGCGCGGGACATTGGTAAACCATTAAGGTCCGCTCCGCCGCAAACATCTCAACCGCTGGATCCAGTGAGCCGTAGTAGCATGCCGCGTTCACGTCCACGAGCACCTCCAGCGTCTCTGGGGAGGCTGGGAAACCAATGATGTCACCGTGTGTGTTTAAGTGGTTGATGTGCTCCGCCAGCGTGGTGGACCGCACAGGGCCGGAGGCGGCCGCACCACTCAACATGTGGGCTTCTCGTTGTTGCGGTGACTGCTGCTGCTGCAGTAACTGATGTTGCTGTTGCGCTCGCAACGTGGTGTTACCCTCGCTAGCTGAGTAGCTTAGCAGTTCCGGCAGAAATCCACCACATTTCGTGCAAAACGTGCGGCAGTGCCCCGTGGCGCGGATGTGCTGGACGATGCGGTCCCATGTAGAAAACAGAAATAAGCACTCCCGGCACTGGTAGAGCACAACGTACGACGGCTTCTGTGGTGGTGCAGCATTGGCACTGGGGCTGCCGCTGCGCGAGTTAGACAGCGCATGCGCCTCGCTGATCAGCGGCACCTCGTCATCTGAGAGGGGCGGCAACAACGGACGGAACTGCAAAAACGCCGCACCGGAAAACTCCGGCGCTTCGACGAGGTGTGTCATCGCTGCGATGTCGTCAAGGCCGTATACGTCGTCCTCCGCGGGGCGGCCCCGCTTAGCAATCTCCACCGCGGCCACCGCGATCGGGTTTTCCGGCATCGAGAGAAACGGTATAGCAGGGTTCGATTTCCCGCCTTCCTGTGTGCCCCAGCACGGGTGCTGCAGATGCACCGTCATCTGCGTTAACGTGCCGCTGAGCCCACAGCCGTGGCAGATGGCGTAATCGCGAATGCAGGTGGCATTGTGTACGCTGCGCAGGTGTTCGGCGAGATGCACCGGATGGAGAAAAGAGATCCCACAAACACACTTGTACTGCAGTGTAAAGAGACCGGTGTAGAGGTTGGCGCTGTTATACACGGAGCGCGAAGCCTGCGCGTCGCAGCGGTAGTCGCGCCGTGTGTAGAAAACACCGTAGAAACCGCAGTGACCACAGTTGATCTCATGCTGCGGCGGCCGCAGAGGGCCGAAGCACTTCAGCCGCTGGCAGCACTGCACGCAAACGGGCAGCGTGTGCCAGCTCGACTCAATGTGCTTCGTCACCTGCGTCCAGGTGGGACAGTAGTTGAGGCAGTCCATGCAGCGAAAGGGCTGCCCTCCAGCAGCAGAAGACGTCGCGTCGGTAGCGGACATAATGGTTAGACTCGCACTGGCGCGGCCGCTCTGTGCGTCGGGCACGGGGTCCACGTGCATGCCATAATCCCGTGGGTCACCCGGCAATACGAAGTCGGCCCTCGCAAAGGACTGGAAGTGGGGCAGGTCAAGGCAATGCGGGTGCGTGCTGACGGCAATCGACGTAAGCGGCTCCGTCGCGGCGGCGAAGCCAGATGTGCCAGGCACACTCGCCGGCGACGGTTGCTGCTCTGGTGAGGAGGGTGGGGTGAACTCAACGGTAGCACCGCAGCCCGAAGCGAGTCGCTCACGACGGCGGTCGATCAACTTCTGCAGACTTGTGTAAAACGCCCGCGGCACGATGTACGTGTCGCATTTGGGGCACTTGCGGGTGCCGTGGCGCGTGCTGAAGATGTGGCGGCACATCTCATTGGCGCTGCCGCACTTGAAGTCACAGTCAACGCACCGAAACGCGGTTTGCTGCGTTCTATACTCCATTTTTGGTCAACAAAGAGAATCTGAGGAAACAACACACACACACTCTCTATATATAGTAGCGTTTTATGATGTGATGATTGAATGTATACCCCCACACACACAGAGACACACACGCACACGAAGCTGCGTGGAGCTAGGTGTCAGCTGTCACTGCACAGATTATCGTCTTTTGGACAAAAGGTCTCTACGGGAGTTATTTCACAAAGACAAAAAAAAAATAATAATAGTAATAACCGTAAGAAAGAACTTTGAGGTGGTGACGTCTATGTGGTGGTCCTATCGACCACAGTGTCAACGAAGCAAGTAATCCAAGATACACGAAATAACACGAAAGACACGGTAAACGAAAAGAAAAAAGAGCACACACGCGACGGTTGAAAACAAGCTAATCTCTCGCTCAATTCAAGGTGAGGAAACAAAGAGAAAGTTTCTCTGGAACAGTGATAGAAGACGCGCAACGCACTGTCACCGCAAAAGAGGGGAGACAAACAGTAAAAAGGATTTTGGGGAACCGTTAGTTTGTCCATGCACACACAAACATACTTTCAAGCTGATTGTTCGCAGTGATTTCCTTGGCAAAGGAGTAAGTAAACGGACAGGCGGGAAGGGAAAAAAGGAGAAATGGAGCAAATAGAATTACAAATAATCGAGGAAAACGCGGAAGAAGAGAAAGAACGCTGCTTTTTGCTAAGCCCATGATTTGTTTTCTTCTCTCTCCTTTAACAGTGAACACAGTGGCGGTTTGAGAACCATCAAATTAGCGCGCGTTTTCTTTTCTTTTCTTCAGGTTTCGCTTTGGTGCATGCAGAGCGGGAAACAAAATAAGCAGCGGAAAACCGATCGCCGCATTGGCTGCACACTTTGTGATATGGATTCTGTTTTCTTCGCGAGAAAGCAGTGATACAAGGAAAAAAAAAACGCGTTCTGTGTAGCGATGACTACATTACAGTGAGAGAATCTAGCCGAACACGAGCAAAGGCCACAAAGTAAGAAACGAGAACAGCGGTCAAAGATAGGGTAGCCACTAGGCGTTAGCCAGCACGCCCTCCATTATCCTCGCGCCGTCGTCGGGGTCCACGTCGTACATATCACCCTCGGTAACGCCGTTAATCAGGTACAACCGCACCGCTTCCCATACCGTGTTGTGGAAAGACATGGCGTCAAAGTATGGCATCATCTTCATGTAAGCATAGCGGTCGTAAATGTAGTTCATCATGTCGTCCAGGTCTAGGTCCTCCACGTCCGCCACCTCGTAGTGGTCACTCCAGTAGCTCTGTACGGTGCGTAAAATTTCCTCCACCTGCACCTCCGCCTGGTGCTTCGCCGACACCAACACGTTGAAGGTGAAGTCGTCGACAACGAGCCGCGTTGCACGGGCCACGTCGCAGGCGTCGTCGTCAGTAACCTTGCCGCTGCCTTTCATGCTGGACGGGTCACGGTAGTCTGCGTTAAAAGAGAGAGCTATTGCTTCGACCTGCCGCGGCGTCTTCCCTCCTGCCTCTTCCCCTTCCCAGTCCG